>JAENPR010000019.1:0-1313771 GCA_018135685.1 Themeda triandra | reverse complement strand
CATATTCTGGACATTTACAATGTTTTATTTGCTTAGTTGAATTTCATACGTTTTGGTACATTTCTGTAAGATTTCGACAGTATCATGGATAAATTGCAGCGCCAGATGGCGGTACTTAGTTTGTAGGTATTAGTAGATGTTTTGTATCCAGGGTTACTATGTCTTGAAGGATTCTGATGGTATTGTTAGTTGCATAAAGAATAATTTATATAGTCGTGTTTATATTGAGTTGCTATTGTGGCTCTCATTACTCCGGTTTTTTTCGTGTTTTCATAGTGTTGGAATGCACGCGAGATAATAAGATGCGGCTCGTTCATATTTAGGTGTGTTACACATTTATGGAAGATGTACATGCGGGCAACATTACTGAATCCGTTAAACTCAATACATGTCCGTTGGGTAGCGGACGCATGAAGTAATCTTGGCTCATTATTGTAGGATGTTCTAAGGGTTCTAGTTCTCCGCCAGTTTGTAGTGCGAATCATCAATTGTGTTGTAGATAGTGCCTTCATTGATGAGGTCTTCTAACACATTCCTGCATTCAGAGATTAAATAATGTTAGCAATGAAGTTTCTTGTTTGTGAAAACATGAGTTTCGTTCGTAGGTATAGCATGCATACTTGAATCTAGATGCATCAATATTTAAGTACTCCATCAACTCGGTCTCAGAGGCCCCCCCTCGCTCGTCCTGTAATTGTCACGAGTTTTTATTAGTCTGTTTAGTATGTGCCGGTTAGGATGCTGTCATTGTACTTTTCGTTACCTTATTTGTTCGTCCGATAGGAACCATATGACTCCCTCTTTATCCATGTCCGTTGCAGCCTTTGTTGCTGACGGAACTATTTGTGTCTTTGATTTGAATCTTTCTTCCAGTTGAAGGTGCTCTAGTATGACGCTCAGAAGGTGTTCAGTGACCTGATTGTGGTTTGTCACCTCCCTGCATATATGTTGCGTTGGTGTTTAATATAATTGGGCAAATTTATAGACGAGTACTAGTAGTTAGCTAGAAAAGTTATAGCATGCAACGTTCTATTTGTTAGTTGTTAGTATTACCTCGCGTTGAGTGCGTCCAGACGTAGCTCTTTATCCAAGACCGTCACTGTGCCGCTAAACATGTAGTATCTATTAAGCCTGAGCAGTGTGAAGCATGGAATTAGGTGCTGTCTATCTTGTTTGTTAGTATTTATATGTTTTTTGCGCAGTATTTTTATCCAAGCGTCGTACTTACGTTGATCCACCGAGGTCTTGTCTTGCAATCTTCTTCCGTGCACCCGCACTCACAGGACCATGTTTTTATGATTAAGAAGAATTATGCTTTGATGAATTTTATCTCGTTCTGAATTCAATAGTATTGCAGTCGTGTTCATACAGTTTATATTTTCGCTGGTATGAGTGATTTTAAAATTTTGTTGCGCATGAGGTGCTCACCAAATTCGGCCTTGCATTGATGCTGTGCCGTCGTAGACCAGGAAATCGGTGTATATTTCTGATTGGTCCACCCAAAGCAGTAGTCCGCAGATCTGTACCTATGGATTTGTGAGCAAAATCTTGGTTCATATTGATATCGAAGTTGTAATGGGACAAACATTAAGATTTACTTCTATAGGACAGAAATCATTTTGTAAAGTTGATTGATGTTTATATTACTCACTGTGTAAACATTGGTATGGTTGACCACTAGCCTCCCACGGTCTCTCGGTGCGGCGGCTATCGCGTCGAAGCATCTTGATGGTTACCTTCATGCGGTTGGGTTCACGGAACGTGATTGCCGTAGTTCCTTTCTCGAGAGAGTAACTGGATAGAAGTCGTGATGAACCGCCCACGTCACTAGCCATGGTGTATGGCGCTTGGCTGTGTGTGATAGTTTGGAGCTAGTATGCCGTTGGCTACTGGCATTTGGCTTTTATTTATAGTACTCCCAGTCTTGCATTGCACGGTAGAGGTGAAAATCTCCCGCCTTTGCGTTTACATCCGGGGCGAAAATTTCGAATACGTGGCGGTCATTTTCAGTTTTCGTAAAGTTCGCGCCAGACTCGTTCCCGCCTTTCGGGTATGATGGATTTATCAGCGTCTCCTTTTTCAGTTAATGTTTGCAGGAGGTAGCTATGCAACCCAATGATGGCTGAGCCTTTAATGTCTGTTGGGGAGCGAATCTTTTGTGGTTTGGCTGCATTTTTTTTTAAAAGTTAAGTGTTTAGTTTTTTCTTGCCTGTCACATTTTGAGGTATTGTGGTGTCTATATATACCGGCCACGGCCGTGCTTGCTCACCACCATCTCGTCGACGAGTTCTAGCAAGCATTCGTAGCACTTGTCGATTCTCTTGCTATTTTTGCTAGCCCACGCTGAAAACATGGCATCGCCAAACCATGGCATTGATCGCGAGGAGGCCTCGCTGAAGCATCGTGATGACGTAGTAAGCGGGAAGCGCCCCATTGCATGCTGCATTCATGAGCTTTCATCTACTGATGATGAAAGTCAGGACGAAGCTGGACGGTACCTGGACTCGTTGGAGAGTGATGCTGCTGCGCTCATAGCCCATGGGGAAAAGTGTCTTGAGTTGCTCCCTCCTTCGGTCTCGGAGGTAATTTTGTGGGGCTCTTTAGCAAAATATTTTCTATTTGGTACTGTGATTCATTTCTAATTATTTTGGAATGTGACACATTTCTACTGTTTTTGTGCATTGTAGGGAGAAGGTTCTGGTACTGGAAAGGAGATGCATTTTAAAGTCGTATCAGTTGTGGCTGCGTGTCGTACGCCGACATCACCTGGCCTACCTCCACGCCCGGTGGGTGTGGCGGCTCGCACACCCGAAAAAGGGACGATTCATGCGGTAGGATTTGTCGACGAGAAGTTTTTATTAATTTTGTTCTTATATTTAGTGGTCATTTTGAACGTTGAACTTTGCATCTTGATTTGCAGGCTTGCGCTAGCGCTGGGAAGTCTTCAAATGTTTCACCATCTGTTTTGGATCCAGTGCATCTGCACCGCAGTCGATCGTTCGTAACACAGTTTCGCTCGGGATTTAAGGTCGCATAGTGAGTTTTCTCCCCTTTTTGTTACATTGATGTTTTATGTGTGCGTGTTACGTTTTTTTTAGTTTTCTTACGGGTAATAATGTGTTTTTACAGCTTTTACCTCGTGAATATGCTGAGCAATTCCGTGATGAGCTGGGTGGTACTGTCTTCATTGTCGGAGACTCAATGTTTCCTCGGCCTGTGTCGCTGGTGCAGGACAGCGGCCGTTATTTCCTAGGAAATGGATGGGCCGAATTTGCCACGGCTGAGCGCATAGCGCGGAATGACATTGGGCTTTTTGTTCTGGTTAGGCCCGGGAGGTTCGTCCTGCGGCTTTATGCTGTTAATGGCATGGAGAAGCCCATGTCCCGGCGTCCTCCTGCTGGCCACCCTGCTCTGAATGACGACGCTGGTCCAGGCTCTGGCAGTAAGCCAAAGCCAGGTGATGGCGGGTCGTCTGGGGTAAATGGTTCGTCCGCTGACGAGCAGCCTGTGTCTGCGCACGCTCCCAGCAGTGGAGCGCACACAGGCGATGCTGCTCCAGTTCATGCTGCTATTCCACCTGCTGCCGCGGCAATTGGGGATGCACCGGTCGCAGCACCAGTCCCACCGGCTGGTGCCCAAATCCCACCTCCAGCTGGTGGTCCTCCAAATGTTCCAGAACCTGTGCATGCTCCAGGTCTGTCTGTTTACCTTTTTAGTTCAGCGTGCGGATTAATTACCATTTTTTTGTCAGTACTTACTCACGTGTTTGTTTGTGAAAAACTTGTCTGTCGTTGCAGTACCTGCTCCATTGCTTGGCATGCAGTACCATCTTGGTCCGCGCGTTGTCATGAACTCGGCTATTATGCAGGTGCTTGCTGATGTCTGGATCAATCGTGTTACTTCGTACCCTTTGTACGTTGCTCGTCTTGTGAGGTCTCACATTTACGCTGGGTCATTTGTAAGTGAATCAATTTCGTACGCGGTGAATTAGCCGTTTTTTTCTATTTTGTCACATTCGCTTTTATCTTGTCACAGTATTAATTCATGCTTTGCCCACTTGTATTTTCTTGAATCTTGTGCGTACTTTGGCACCTCGTTCTCCCGCATGTTGCCACGTATGGAGGAGGTTTCACTCTATTATGGTGGAGATGATGACGGGGTTGAAGAAGCTACTTTATCACGGTCCTACGTGGGGTCGCAGATGGCTCGTCTTACTTGGTGGATGGCGGCGTTCGTTCACATGAATGGTCTTAGGGTCGGTGACGTGTATGTCATCAAGATACGCGAGGTGGCTGGCACGCTTCGTGTGAGGTTCTTTGCTACCGAGGAAGAGTAGGATTTGAGTTGATCAGCTACTATGCAGTCATTTATTTACCAAGTTTTAGACTAAGTGTTTGTACCCATGTGTTGTTCCAGTTTACCCTGTTTAAGTAAGGCCAGCGTCGTAGGTTAGGTCTTTAAAAAACATGGGCGGTAGTGTCCGAGATTGTATGCGGCCATTGTATGCCAATTTAGTTGGCACTGGTCTCTCTTGCACTATTTTCACCCCACCAAAGCAAGTTATTGTTTGGTTGTTGTTATCGTCAATTGTATCTCGGAGTATGTTTTTTTATGAATCGAAATTAATGTATGTGTTGATTATGGATGGCAAAATGCCTGATGTTCATTTGGATTACGTGCACGGGTTTGTATTATTGTGTATGGGTTTTTTTTTTTTCGTTTACATTTTTTATCATCGAATGTAATTGGTTTCACTTGCAGCACTTCATTTTTAGATGCATGGTGTTTGAGGCCATGGTTAAAAAAAAGTGCAATTTTCGGCCATGAATTCAATGCCCGTCATCACTCAAAATAGCGTATACCACAGCACATTATTTTTATTCACAAATAGTATGTGTACTACTACTATGCGCGGCCTATTATCGCATGGTTTGATTTTTGCGCCCGTTGGTTTTGGCCTAGCCTCACGATGGTGCATGGGTCACCATAGCTCGTGGCCGGCTCGATTGTTTTCCGTATTATTAATTTATTTTTTATTTTGAAAAGGTCGATGGATGTATTTGCGTATATGTGGAGTATGGTGTTTATTTTTTGGTGTGAAGGCACGTGTCCGATGTTGTCTGTTATGGCAGTCGTTATAAATAGCAAGTTTTTGCATTCTTAAATTGTCTGGCGGCTGTGCTGCGTATGTACTCATAGATGTCTGCTACAGTTCTGCACGCTACGCCAGCTACGTGTGAGTATATGGTCCATGGGCCCGGAGTAATCTCCACTATCTGTACCTGTATGTTCTGGTTCAGATGTGGAAAAAATCAGCGTGGCCGTCGGTGTTATGGTGCGTGTCGCTACTCGCTACACTTTGTGGTGCATGGTCTGTAGGCACGTTGGTTTGGACGGTGCAGCCGCGTGCATGTCTCTGATATAGGGAGTTATGTGGGATTATGATGGCCGGTCTTTAGTTCGTTTGAATTTCCCGCTCGTTTCGTGGGCGCTGGTTGCGCGGGTGCTACAGCTAACTGGTAGTGTCAGGGTATACATGAGTGGTGTATCTGAGCGCAACAGTTTTTAACGTTTGACTCCCTTCGATTTCTGGGCTCCACATACTAAAACGGGTCCCTCTTGTATGCTGAAGATGTGGTCGATACACGTAGTTTGTGTGCGTACGTTGTCGTTTGCTATGAACAGTCCCTTTGCTCGATGGACAGTGAAGCGAGATCGTTATAGTGTGGCTTGCTGTCTCCCGCGTTAAGGACATGCTTCTGTGGCTGATCGCTAGGGCATGTAGTATACGGTTAGCTGGAGTGTCAAACTAGTTCGCAATTTTTGAACGTACTAAATAGGGGCGCGCGTGCTTTCGAAACAATAGAGTCTTGTAGTTGGTTTGGCAAAGGCACTAAGCCCTCAGGCTGGCCATACGCGGTTCGAGTGCCCATAGCCGCTCTTTTTTTTTGACGCGCCAGTTAAGAAGTTATTAATTGGTGCCAATTGTCAGTGTCGTGAGTGGCCTTCATATATATAATGTTTTCCGCGAGCTAGCAACGATAGTTTTTTTACATGGTTATTGATGCAGTACATATATTTAAAAGTATCTCAACAAATTTTTTGAGTTATAATAGCGTGATCACATAACTTTTATTTTTTACTATAAACTCATCAACAAATAGCTTATGCATTTCAATTATGGTCGTTAATTTTTAATACGAAAAAGAACGATATAGATATTTATTGTTTCGTGTACCACTATTGTCTCCGAAATTATGTCCTTGGATGATGGATTTCTTAAACTGTGTGTGCTGTATGTAAAAAACCGTCACTGAAGATTTTATTTATTATCGAGTTAATGATCTGAGTTTTTGAACGTGTTAAAGAATAGAAGGGAGTGGTGTGCCATGTGTGTGTTATTAGATTGTGGCCAAAATCAAGAGTTGCAGGGACTAGAAATACATAATATCTCGAAGGATAAAAGGGGTGTAAATCTAGGGTTATAGACCATGTGGTTATTTAAATAAAAACGTCATTCATTTAAACACTAGAGGGGTATGTATTTTATCTAGTTGGGTCCATATGCAGTTGGAGAAAAACAATGTGAATATCGATTTTGGTTTTGTTAATATTTGATGAGTGAGCAATATATTTAGATTTTTGAAGAGTGGCTAGAGGTTTGATGGGTTGCGCTCGTTACGGTGATGCTTGGTTGGATAATTGTTGATACGGTGGTGATCATTCGTTATGTCATTTTGCGCCTCATGTACGTTGTTTTATCTCGTGTTTTTAATATCTTTTGGCACTTGGTTGTCATGTTTTTTCGACTTATTATGTTAATTTGGTTAATATATTGTCATAGGTTTTATTTGTGACGCCGTTTGTGGAAATGATGTGATAGATTGTTCTTAGACTTACGGTGATGAAACGGTATGGTAAGTGATATTGCGTTTTTCTTGGATTGAACGAGTAGGTGTTTGTGGCAATTGTGTTTCTTGTGTAACAGACATTGTGTTTTTGGTAGACACCTCATGCATCTAGTGTGGATATTGCAGTTGGGTCATACTACGACGTTTGCCATCAGAACTATGTTAGTAATATAAGTTGG
Source organism: Themeda triandra (assembly GCA_018135685.1). NCBI lineage: Eukaryota > Viridiplantae > Streptophyta > Magnoliopsida > Poales > Poaceae > Themeda > Themeda triandra. The sequence goes on along the minus strand of JAENPR010000019.1, from coordinate 1,306,681 downwards.
TATAGAGCTTATTATGTATATTTTCATGACCCTTTGTATGTCGGAACAAAGTGTGTAACCGTTGGGTTGCGGAGATAGCATCATGTTGTTTGTAGGCCATTTTTGCCTATGGGTGGACAATTACTCGGTGTAGCCTACAGGATCAAAGTCTTATGTAAAAGCTGTGTTGACGGGGGTAACATATTTTGCGGATGGTTTTTTGACGTAGGTAAGTGTCATTGAGGCATTAGTTCTTGATATCAAAGTTGTTATACAATTAACATTAGGGTATCTATCTAGTTCAAGGCGTAGGTCCCTCGTTGCGTGCTACGAGGGGCCTCTAGGAATACCTTTTTTTTTTGCGAGGAGGCCTCTAGATATACTTGGTGAGGTATATGACTGAATGTCGGTTTTTTCTTGGCTGTGAAGGTGAAGGTCGTGTTATAATTGTGATGTGATCTGTTTGCTGATGTGTAAAATTTTGGGCACATGTGCATGTGTCTAGCATTTTTGTGGTTGTTGGTGCACATGAAACGTGATTTGTCACCAAAATCCGTTTGTTCGGTCCAAATTTGGAATCGGGTTGCTCACCCTCCTTCTTATTCACTTAGCTTTAAGAGTAGGCTAGGTCATCATTTGCACGCAGCCTATACAAATCTAGTATTATGTAGTTGGCAGGGCAAGAAAGTTTACAAAAGACAGTAGATGCATTTTGATGTTAAATTTGTGATAAATTTACAAAATTTATCGAGTTAAATTTGTGATAGAATATTAGCAAATCGATGCATTTCTATTAAATTTACTGGTATATTTCAATTCCCGATCCAACGTGTGCACGTTTATTATATTTGGTTAGTATTGTATTGTTCTTCCGCACATTTTCGGGACATTTTTTTAGTTTGATTATACGTGGTCACAAGATTCCACCCCGCCTTGTGTTGAACTTCTTCCCGCCGTCGTGGAATTCAAACTAACATTGAATATTCGGGAAGGATGACCATAGTTTTGTTGGCGCCCATTGATTCTTTAAATATTAATGTAAGGATACTTTTGTGCAGAGGGCATACAATAAAATAGGATCTGAAATGTCGGATGGCATTTAAGTGTTATACATGGACGAGCGGTAAAAAATCATGTTTTAACCGTTAGCTCCCACCCACCCGCCATAAGCATAAATACAGCTTACGATGGAAGGAACCAATGGTCCCAAAGCTGAAAACACGTCGGCATTATATTCGTACAACGGTATAAATAGGCCCTTCCCTTTTTATCGTTTTTATTTACTACTTGTCAACGAAGCTCCCGTCCTCCATCCTCTTAGTGTTCGACAGTGGAGGAGTTTTTGTCTCCTTCGTTGATCTAGTATCGTCATCCGCACGCCGCCTTGCTGATCATCAGATCTGTTTCGAATCACTGGTAAGAGCCTTTTATTCGCAATTTCAAACTTTCATTCACGGAAATATATATAGAGTTGGGCCCTGGCGCCATATTTTCTCACTAGATTCAAAGAAATCATCACTCTTGATTTGGTTAGCCATTCGTCTAGCTTATAAACAATATTAGAGCCTTGACGACAAGATTTTATAGTCCTCATTTTATATTGATATGTTGATGTTATTTTTAAATATATCGTCAGCTACTAATGGAAAATATGGTTAGTCACGTGTAATCGGAACTATCCGATTATCATAGCGTTTAGTCTCATCGTTAAAACTTGGTTGATGATGTTGTTGAAAGAATTTCTTCATATGTTTCCAACCACAAACAAACCCCGACGGTGGGCTATAGAATCACTAGTCAGTTTGTACTATTTCCTATGTAAAATCACTTGATGTCGTATATCTCACTTCACAAGCAATGTCTCCAACACCTATTTTCGTTTGGCCTGAGAGTTTGATGTCTGGCCTATACACTGATCTTCAGCAAGGCACAAAAGCTAACAATGGGCCGGGCACAATCCATACTCATGGGGATGGTCCCGACAGTAGAGAGTTTCAAGCTTTCATATATATTGATCTCGAGACAAATCTAGTCCCTTCAGGCCGTATCACACTTTCAGCTAGAGGTGGGAAGTGTGAATCTCTGGTTGAAGCTGAGAGAAGCATTGTCCTGGGAGTAGTCCATGCTGTGCGTAGTCAGCACAACATCTTGTTGGTTGACTACAATTACATGTTCATAATTGGCAAGAGGCAGCTGCATGACTCGATGAAGACGGCTCTCCATTCGCTGAGGTCTTCTTGGCTTGAGATGGAGATTCTAATGAAGGATATATCCAGAGGATTACAGAAGTTGTGCAGTGCATTGTCTTCTTGGCTTGGTGAACCTAATTATGACATGGAATTTGAGCACATCGTTGCTGTAGCTGGATTTGAGGCATCTATGAAACTGCAGGGCATAGAAGTTCATCGTGACATTATTCACATTGCTCTACTGTCAGACATGATAATGCTGAGGGATGTTGAGCCAGCTGGTCAAGGCGTTGTTGACGCTACGACCCCTATGCCAGTGGTAATCTTCTTTTCACCTAGTTTGTGTCTCTTGATTTTCATGTGTCCTCGCTCCTGACTAATCAGACTATCACACCATTCTTTTTGGGCCGTCCTTTGCGTGCTGGTCGTCGTGGGCAACTTCTGGGCTGATCGCTGTCATTGCCAACCATGGTATTCATATTTTGTTCAGGGTGTACCGGGCGAGATGCTTTGCGTGCAATAATTTTATCCAGTGCTTGAACCGCATCCGCGAACTCCGTTTCAGTTAGGGAGCCATCTGCACCTGCAACTGCCAACACTTTTTTCAGCAGCACTTGGCTCCGTATGTAGCTTGCGTTGTCTGCATCGGTGTCTTCGTGGCCCTGATCTTTCTTCCCAGATCCTTCATCAGTGGCTGCCTTAGTCCAGCGGAACATGATGTTGCGTTCTGGTATCTCGCTTTTGCCACAATGAATCAGCACCTGTTCAAGAGTTTGGTTCAGTATATAACTTGGAAAAATCAATTATGGTGCAATCTATGGGATGATGATCTGTTGTACCTTTAGGGCGTGGCGGCACAGCATTCCTTCGTGTTCGTAGAGACCGTAGCTGCAAGTTAGCATGCCTGTATCATCAGACTTGACATAGTATGCTCGTTCGTCAGGCTTCCCCATTTGCTTGTAGTGTGTTACTTTGTATTCCTTCGCTGGTTGCTGCTCTAGTACGTTGAAGCTACCAGAGAAGTACAGCTCGTTGCCGAACCGCTCGTACATTGATCTGGTGTATATCTCTTCAGCATGTTTCTCAATTGGCACGCCAATTCTACGTTTACGTCGTACCTGCAGATTACATGGTAATGGTAAGTGGGCATGGCGTTATCAATTGTGATTGAAGAGGAGTATATTGTCAGGGTGTTGTAACTATCAATCAATTTCATAATTTCCGTTTGGAGCTAAGTTTACCTGTCTTGTGACATGTTCCTCCTTGGCTTCTTGTTCGTTCCGGTCTCGCTGGAATTCGTTAAACTTTGCAACAAATAGGTTCATTGGTGCTGACCTTTGGATGAATTGTTTCAGCATGTGGTTTGCGCTCTCGCTTTGCTTTGCGTGCTTGTCATGCCACCGCAGAATACATTCATGAAGTATGGACGAGCCCACATCCCCCTATGCTTGTATATCCTTTTGAGGAATTTGTTGTTCTCTAACTTGTATTTCCTTATTAGCTGGCGCCATCTTCTCTCGAACTTGCTAGGGGATACTTCTTCTGTTACTAGTTTGTGGAATTCCTTTTTGAAAGCACACTTTTTGCTGTAAGTAGTGCCCAACCACTGTTTTGCCTTACGGAGGACATGCCATTTGCACCAACGATGCCTGCTTGTTGTCAGTGTGGTCTTGATAGCTGCTCCCATGGCTTGACATTGGTCTGTTATCATGAACAAAATTGATTATGATTAGGAATGCATTCGATTGTAAACTGTGTGGAAGGACTTATGTTTGTTAATTAAGTAATTGAGGATTCATGTACCTGTGAGTATAGTTTCTGGTGCCTTCCCACCCATTATGGACACGAAGTTGGAAAAAGCCCATTCAAAGTCTTCGGTTTTTTCGGAGGTCAAAAGGACTCCGCCAAATATTGTGCTTTGGAAGTGGTTGTTAACACCGACAAATAGTCCGAATGGCAAGTTGTATAGGTTCGTTCTATAAGTAGTGTCAAAAGTTACTACCTCACCGAATTGCACATACCTTTCCTTGTTTTTACCTGTGCACCACAGCATTCTCTGTATTCTACCATCAGCATCGAGCTTGAAACGTACTTCCATGTCTGGATCGGCTTCCTTTAAACGCTCAAGCAGGTGCATTGTTTTTTCCAGATCGTCTCTTATGTTTTCTTGTGCAAGCTTAGCACAGACATATTTAATGGCTTCTCTTCTAACCGGTAGGCCGCGCCCCACACCTTCTGTACCAAGAATGCTGCACACTCTACCTGTGGAGACGTTGTTCTCTCGGAGCTTCCTAATGAACTCCTTTGTCATAGGCTCAATCTGGCTGTGAGAGCCCCATTGCTTTTTCTCCCCACAATTTTGGGAGAGCGGGTGGTTGTGGTCAGTAATGCTCCTGGTTATGTACCAGCTATGATCAGGCAGTCGTAGCAAGCGGATCATCGCTTTACATCCTGTTCTGCAAGAGGCTGAACCACGTCTTGGACTGTGTCCCTGCACACGAGAATTGAATTAGCAGACGGAACTATGCTCAAAGCCTGATGGGGTATATGTAGGTTTCTTCTTGATGTTTACTAACCTCGCATGAGCAGCATATGTCTTTTTTGGTGGTGTAATTGTTCTCATTTGTTCTGCCTCTTGAAGTGCGAATGCCAAATCCCACTTCCCACGAGTAAAGATTGTAGAACTCTCTTGCCTCTTCAAAAGAAGTGAATCTTGTGCCATTATGGGGGAAGAATATTGCCTCGCCAGGTCTTGCGGACGACGATTTTACTGCTCGTGTAATTGCGCTTTCTTCCAATGGTGATAGCAGCGCGTCAGGTCCGGTCTTACTCCTCTTCCTGTTAACATTAAACCGCAGGTAGTGGGTGTGGAGATCTGGTATATAAGTTGCATTCGCCGCGACTCTCATTGATCATTTTAATCAAAATAAATACGTTTGGAAACTCAGTCTTCAGATCACATTCATTGTTTATAGGCTATGAAGACAGCACAAGAAAAGGGTGCATGTGTATCAAAATAAACATTAATGACAATAGCACGTTTATATGTTTTGGTCAGTTAATATCGGGTTTGCACTACGGGTACAATTGCAAGTGGTTCAACGATTTGTCATTCTGGATTTCAGGTGAATCTAATATAACAGTGTGTAAGGTTTTACTTCGTACCTTTTATTGCTGCGGAAAGATGTAATGAAAGTCGTCTCGCCCTTGGATTGTTGGTTGCTTAGGCATGAAGCCTCCAATGCAGCTTCTGCATCTTGGATCATGCTGCGTGGGCTAGTTGAAATCGGCGTCTCTTCGTTGTATTTCGGTGGCGCTTGGGTGGATCCATGCATCAGTGCCAGAGGATCAGTGGGAACTGGTTGGAAGACAGCAAGGTCTTGTGGTGGGTTAGGTCGTTGGCTACACGTCGCTACCATTGCCGCCATGGCTGGAAGCTCTTCCGCGAGCATCATATTGGTTTTGTTTTGAACTCGGGTCGCGGCACCAGACACACAACTTAAAAAGGACAGTTCCGTGTCATGGAAGGAGCGTAGCCCGGCATGAACCCTGCAACGTATTTAATGCCCCACTGCCAACCAGCTGAGCACAGCACAGAGCCTCATTATTGGACTGCCACGTTGGATCCACGTTGGCATAGTTGATATCTAATCTCCGTTTAAGCACGTCGTGACTCCACGCTGGCAGGCACCAATCTTAAAGTGGGCGGGTACGTCAGCCGTCGGATCAAGATGGGTACGTAGCGCGGGTTGTATAAAATCCACGTCCCTTGGTTATAGGATGTCACATTGGAGTCACATACTATCGATCGGAAAAGAATTGATAAAGCTAATATAATTATAATAGGTTCTTCTCTCTCTGCTTATTATATATTATAAATCACTTTATCTTACTTTGTTATACATTTAATATTAACAGAGAGGCGCTATATCTAGAGAAAACAATGTAACCCACTATTGGGATGCGGAGCCGAGGTTGCCAGCAAGCTAGGTGGGCTCTAGTTTGGGCGATTGGGGGACGGGGACGTGGGCTGCATGGTTTATACGTTCAAAATAACACTAGCCTGTCTTCGGTCCTGCGGTTCTCGGTCGAATGCAATCTCTGGTTGTAGGCCGCAGAATTGTTCTTTGCTTGCAGCTATCTCTAGTCACTGCATGATTTTCTTTTGTAAAAGCAAAGGTAAAGATTTCATTAGTTAGGCATTAAAGTGCAAGGCAAGGCTTTGTTGTCTTTGTTGTCTGCTCCGTTGATTCTCCTATAGTGGCTCACCCTTCTTCAATCGAGTACAAATGCAATGGTCATATTATATGATCCAGAGTTGCATATATGAATTATATATCGAACTTTTGTGCATGCATGCTAGTAGATATATATCAATTGAAAATGGACTTATGTCTACACTAATGAAAGGGAGCATCTAAGTTACATACCTCTGTGGCTCTGTTCAATTCAATTGTCAGTTCGGCACAGGATAAGAAGCCAAATAAAAATCGAACCAAGAACGATTGATCGAAGCAAAGTGCGGCCGGTGGCACGGAGATAAACTTTGGTTATTGGCAAATGCATGTGCATGTGCATATACATTTATGCCGCCGTGGGTTTTCCTTTGTTTGTCTGTGGTCCTCAAAATTGTTCTTTGCTTGCAGCTAGCTCTAGTCACTGCAGAACTTTTTTTATATAAAGGTAAAGGATAAAAAATGATTTCATTAGGCACTAAAGCGCAAGGCAATGCTGTGCCGTGTCTTTGTTGCCCACTCCATTGATTCTCCTGCACCGGCTCACCCTTCACCAGTATTTCCTCGAACACGAGCTGTGTTTTTTCATTAAGAAGAGACTAGAAGGCTGAAGAAATAGCTTACACAATGCAGCTGCGGGAGAACTCATAGTGTCGGTTACAAAACCACAAAGAAACTAGTTATGAAAGAAAGTTGATAGGGAGAGGCCCTTGACCTCAAACCTAAACGACTGGACCATACAAAGAAGAATACAACAACACAAGGCTGCCGATATTGGAGATGAAGCCGCGATAGCAAAGCATCGACCGAAAAACAACAACAGTGGCCAAACTTTTGCTAGGGCCCACCCAACAAAGCATCCGTGAAAGGGGCACCACACACACTCGGCCACAACTGCTGTGGTGGAGCCTGGAACGACGTCGGCGGCCAAGAACCGCCCGAGCAACAACGATGGCAAAACATCCATCGAAAAAGAGCGACAACGAAAAAGTATCATTGCGAAGAAACAAACCACCATGGCAACATCAAGAATGTTGGACAGACTATTGCGAAGCGAATCTTGAAGCATACACATACTCCCCCCCGTCTCTAAAAGACTGTCACCGTGGGAAGCGTCTTACAAGTTTGACTCAATTTTTTAGAAAATATATGCAATATTTAAATATTCAAATAAATTTGTTAAAAAACTAGGTTCAAAGATCTTTCTAATGATACTAATTATATACCATAGATACTTAAATTTTTTAATATATAATTGGTCAAAGTTCTTCTAAAACGTAGCGACAGTCTTTTAGGGACGGAGGGAGTACACCACAATGACCAACTTCTGTGAGAGAGTGGGAGGTGAGTTGCACAAGTGCTTCAAGAAGGATATTGACATACGCAGACGCAACTACGCGTGTAGAGCACACGAGTAGGACTTTCATACCTAGCCTTCCCCGGACAAACAACACTTCGACGGCGCCTTCAAAAAGGTAGATAATGCAAGATGCACTGCTGCCACCAGTCACGGAGGGACCGGGCAGCGTTTTCACCTAGAGATTGTACACCTATGGATGCAAGCCACCCGTGGCACCCGTAATGGCATCATTAACGGAGGGCCAAAGCCAACAGAGGTGCGGCAGGTTGCGATGTCGGTCGTCATGTCAGAGAATGACTCCAGCGTTGCCCAAAATCCTTTCCGACCAAAATGGCCACTGTGCTACATGTTGGGTACCACAGTCTCTGGTGGAGGTGGTAGTAGCCACCCTCAAGCATGGCAACCGCCCCAAGCCATAACCGCCTTGGAGCTAGCTAATTAACGCTGCTCCATCCTCGCCGCCTTGTAGCACGCGGGCCGAGCAGATCTGGCAGACGGCCGCTGCCGCTCCGGTCCTGGTCACCTTGTAGTGTTGCAGGTCGAGTAGTTCTGGCGAGGGCCGGCAACGGCTTGACTCGGACGCCATGGTGTGCCTAGCTAGCCCAGGCCGACCAGATTCGCCTAGGGCCATCACCGCCTCGGCCAGCCCAAGCCACTGGCCGGCCAGGACTAGCCTCGTTATTTGTGCGAAACCTGCCGCCTAGTTGCGCCAGCTGGCCGTGCAAGGATCCATGGAAGAGGTATGGAGGGGTGTGTGTGTGTGGGGGGGGTGAGGCGCTGTGACAAGCGCCTTTTTTCAAGCTGCCATGAGCAGGGTTCAATTTATCCGTAGCAAAAAATACCAGAAGTCACTAATAAACGGGATTATCAGATTTTATCGGAAAAATTCTCGGTCAAAAATAAAACAAAATAGCACCTAATTTCACTAGAAAATTTGCATATGTTGTCTCTAAAGCATTTAGCATCATGAGGTAGCACATAATAGTATTGATATAATAATAGAGTAACATACTTTCATGTAGGTCTTTTCTAAAAATACTTTCATGTAGGTGGACTAATGAAAATTTAAATCTCGGCGATAAATAAACTTTACCGGACCTCAACGATGATAAACGAGATTACCATAATTTTTCCTGGCCGTGGGCTGCCGCCTACGCATGCTGCAGGGTGGAAGCGGCGGCCGGAGGTGGGCGGGGCCGAGGGGTGGGGTCGTGGCGGCCGACGACAGCAGCACTCATTTCTAACCTACGCCGTGGACGTTGGATATAGACAACAGCAGTACCACCCTCACCGGCTCACCGGTATAAATGAACAAAACCCAACCTATGAGCATTGCCATTAGCGTCGTGCTTGGTAACTCACAAATGCCAACCCCGATCGCCAAACGCCCAAACTCTAGTATCGATCCATCCACTCGTTACTCCTGAGCATGGAGAGCGCGGCCGGGAGCCTCGTAAACACTGGCTGGCAGCTGTTGGCCGAGGAGTACCGGCAGCTCAGCGGCGTCGGTGGAGAGGTCGCTGAGCTGCGGGACGATGCGGCCACCATGAACGCTCTCCTCCGCATGCAGTCCGAGGCCGACGACGGCGCCGTAGACCACTTCGTCCGGGAGTGGATGAAGCAGTTGCGTGAGCTCGCGTACGACGCGGAGGACTGCGTCGACTTATACAAGCTTCGCATCAAGGTCCGGTCGCGGGGCACGGTTCGGCTCTGGTTTAAACACCACTTCGAGACGCTCCTCTCGCGCCGCCGCCTCGCCGGCGAAATCAGCGCTCTCCGTGCCCGCGCCATCGCCATTAGCGAGCGCCACGCACGGTACGGGGGCGTCAACCGCGACGCGCTGCGCCGCTCTCCTTCTTTATCTGAGCTTCCTGTGCTGGCGTCGTCCGCGCATGTGCTCGGTCGTGCCAGTGACCCTGATCAGCGCCATCAGGTCGTTGGCATCGACGAGCAGATCAACGACCTGGTTCACCGGCTCAAGGTCAAGGACGAAAAGACGCGCGACCTCAGGGTGTTCTCCATCGTGGGGTTCGGGGGCCTTGGCAAGACTACACTTGCGCTGGAGGTATGCCGGAAGCTGGACACTGATTACCAGCCGCAGGCGATGGTGTCAGTGTCTCAGGCGTTCGAGCCCAGCAGAGACCTCGAGCCGCTGCTCAAGCGTGTGGTTGACCAGGTCGTCAAGGCCAAATTAGATAAAGAGGATGAAATCAAGGAAGCAGCGGCCCTGGGTGAAATCGGCGAGTTGGATGACAATAAAGCAAAACTCGGCAAGCTTCTCGATGGCAAAAGGTATAAACAAGTACATTTTGCTTAGTATAATTTCCTTTTTTTGTTCACATATTTAAACTGTTCGCACATTTCTTCTATGTACGTCTTTTGTGTCTCGCTGCCATTTTTAATAATAATATAATAATGTTACTTATTTATGACCCACCGATATCCATGCCTATGCATGGCATCCCTGTTTGGATAATTTTTGCGTGAAAATTTCACATTTTGGTCATTCTAAAAACATTTTTTACAAATAAACCCCTGCTGAAACATTTTCCCACAATAGACCATCTGTTCGGCATTGTAGGACACAGCGCTGAGGTCCGTGGCTCAGCGTCGCGGAAGACCACACCAACATCCTGCCACGTCATCGTGGACTCCTGTCATAGTAGATCACGTGGCAATGGGCCCACAAACCACGGCGTTGGTCAACCTAACGCCAAGGTCTTAGGACTCGGCGTGTTACTACAGGACGCCGAGATCTGAGCACTTCTATTTTTTGTTTACGGATGATCTGGGTACTTAGGGTAAGTACATTAGTGTTGTCTCGTAACTAGTCTCGTAGAGTGCCACGTAATTTAAGACGACTTAATATACATGTACAATGGTTGTTCTTTTAAGTTGTCTCATAGCAACTTACAATTTCTTAATTTAAAGAGAGTAAAAATAGGATTGTGTGCATGACAATAATAACTTATACAATGGTAAAATAGTTGTTTCATAACCTTAATTTTTAGCTTATGAGATGGTTGTTTCGCCAAGCAACGACCTCGTTCTATCTCACCTCGCTTTTTCCTCCACATTATCAAAAATCTTATGTAGCAATGTATAAGACGACGTATGAGACCGCTTACGTGTAGCAATGTACCTGCCCTTAGGCGGCCCAGTCCTCTTCTCACACGCCTCGGCATGAAGTCATCTGACGCCGAGCAACAGATTTGCAATTGCAGCCATGTTCGATAGAGAGGGATCCAATCCTGATTTTTTCCACCATGAAATGAGTGGATCCCTGGCTGTCACTTCAATCCCTGTTGGTGAAAATTCCTCTCTTGCCTTAATCCCTTTGCACAAGTGCATATACACACGCGCACACGCGATTTCAGCTCAGTATAAATATGCTTAATTTGTACAACACCAAACTTGAATGTACTGGTAAATGCATCAAGATTAACTAATAATATAATGACATCTTTCGGCATTGCCTGACAGGAAGTTGCTTAGTAAGACTACACTTTGTAAAATTTGAACTTCTGAATTGGTAGGAAATCAAAGAGTCCACAAAGACATGCCACTACTGCAGCCATGGTGAAAGTGGAAAATCAGAACTAAATATTCAGATAAGTTAAGGTTTTTAGGGCTATGTACACACTAGAGGAACCACCAAGATAAGAATCTAAGTATGACACATTTTCTTGTCAGCAATAAAAAAAACATCGAAAGATTAGCACTTGTGATACATGTGGAGTTCTTCAGCCATACATACTCTTTATGTTCATGTCTGAATTAACATCATCCTAGTTGTGGCAACAGTAATTCTCAAATTCAGCTAAGCTCTATCAAATTAGTTATGATTGGACCAAATGACCCATACGAAGCAAAACTTGAATCACTAAGCTTAATCAAATTAGTTACGGTAGAAATCCTCTACTATTCAGCAGTGAGTGCACCAACAAAATAGAATTCCTGATTAGAGCAGCAACCCAAATAAGCTGAAATGATGGTCTATGGATTATTTAAACTCTGGCCAAAAATACAGAACCATTTTTCAACCATATAAACAGTTAGGTAATGCATACATCTTTCTTTTCCACTTGATTAGAAACATAAATGAGAACAGGAAGGTAATCACATTAGACACAAGAGCATCTAATGTACACAGGAAGAAAGCAAAATGACAGGCGGCATTAGTTCAGAGGAACCCTCCCCCTTCGTCTCCTCTGTCTTATAGATATATACATGAAAAGAATAAAGTGTCCTCATTGTATTACATTACATTAGTTTGTCAACGCTGGTGCTAGCAGTTTCTGCAGCGTATCTATTTTTTTCTTGTCTATCATTTTTCTCTCGAATACTCAAAACATTTGCGCATCATCATTGTATTAAGTAGAAGAGTTTTTTACACCGCGTACGGGTGTGTTTTTGGAGGATAAAATCTACAACTAGCACTGCCTCCTCTCTCGGGTTACACACAGCGATTACTCGCGGCCTAATTCTCCTAAGCGGCGCGCTCCCGCCTGTATCCAAAGGTCGGCGATTTGTTTGATCTTAGCAAGGAGTTCCGCACTGGTGGCTGCTTCATTTCGGAAGAATCTTGCATTCCTCTCTTTTCATAGCTCCCATGCCACCAACGCGAAGATGGTGTCCACGCCTTTCCTCTTGGTCCCGTGCCACCTGTGCCGCCATTGCTCCCACCACTCGGAGATGGATCCCCCGCCCACGTGCGAGGTGTCGGCCCCTAGCGCCGCCAGCACTGACCACCAGATGTGTCTGGAGAAGGAGTAGGTGGTGATGATGTGGTCGATGGTCTCCGGCTCTTGGTCGCATAGGTAGCACTCATCACGCGCCTCCAGCCCGTGACGGTGTCTCCTGGCAGCGGTCCAGTGCCTCCTCCAGCAGCATGGAGGTGACATACTACACAAATTGATTCGAAATTGGTTTGAGACATGAATTCACAGTAACAGATATTAGTGGTGCTATATATATCAATGCTTCAAGAGTATGTAGGAATGGAAAGGTATATATAAACATATAGGGTGTGTTTGGTTGGCAGCATAAGTCCAGCCATGCTTCCTTGGGGATAAATTCTTCGTGTTTGGTTGCCTGGCTAAGGGTGCTGGCCTGCCCAACGTAGACATCCGTACCGAGATAAGTTGTCCAGGGGGAACAACCAAATCGGTCGTTCAAGTCTGGGCTGGCGTTCTCGTCACTCGTACCCGAGCGTGCGCCAGACACCGACGTTCCTCCAACCGCGCCGGTACTCCTTCTCCTTCCCCCGTGCTCCTCCACCCCTCATCGGTGCGCCTCCTCCTCCCCCCCACCAGTGCTCCTCCTCCTCCTCATGTCGGTTTTCCTCTCGTGGCCGCACAGATCCGACGGCGTCCTTGACGGAGATGGAGGCGCACTACTCCACTGCAGCTCCCGTCGGAGACCTCGCCGGCCAGCACAGGAGAACCGCGCAAGCCCCTCGTGGCGGGGGTGAAGGCGGGCAGAGATGAAGGAGAGCACAGGCATAAGAAGTAGGTGGCTTACCGGATCAGCCTCTAGCCGCACTGGGGAGGGAGCTTGGCGGCCGTGTGCTACTCCATCCCTCCTTCGCTGCAGGCGAGGTGCGCTTGTGGAGAGGCGTGAGGAGGAGGTGAGATGCGGCAGGAAGAAGGGGACGGGCCCCGTGGCGAAGAGATGCTCGCCGTGCTCGAGTCAAGTCAGGTCCGGCCTCCGCGCCACCTTCTCCTCGCCATGCTGGTGCTCGCCGTGCTCTGGGGTGTCCGCCCTCTCCTCGCGTCCGGGGTGCCAACTGATGCGGGGAGGACGACGATGGGTGGGACCGGACCTGACGACCTTCTCTTCCCTGCGGGTGTGGGCGCCGCGTGCGGTGAGCTGCGCCTGCTCGGGGCCGTTCGCCGTCGCGCAGCGAGGAGCGCCTAGTCGCTTCGCCTCTCGGCCTCACCTCAGCGCTCGCCAAATGACACCGGCGTGAGCACCCTCTCCCTTTCCTTCATCCGCGTGGGCGTGCTGGCCTTGCTCGTGTGCAGGACCTTGCTCTGCTCTGCGCTGCTCGCGTGCGGAACCTTGCTCTGCTCTTGACGATGGGCATGGCCATGGATAGAGGTCTGAACACATGCTAGTGGTTGATTTGCCCGACGAGGAGGACAACAAAGGGAGTGTTGGTTGTGCCTGTCTGGTGTTCATTAAAATGCCTGAACGAGGGTGAACTCACTAGCTCAAAGAAGAGGTGACTGTATGCAAACCTAGGCAACGAACCAAACATGATCTTATCCTTCCAGGCTCAAGTAGGGCAGACAACCATACAATTAGTCCTTGGCTAGGTTGACACAAGCTAAGTCTAGCCTGCTTGGGTTTTCCTAGCCAGGCTGAGGTGGGCAACAAACCAAACACACCCATAGAGATTAAAGAGCAACGATTGCTTACCATGGTTCACAATCACAGGGTGCTTGGAGGTGCACCTGGCCGGCCAGCACCTGTGAACACCATGGGCACCGGTCGATGCCTTCATCTCTGTTCCATCCCTCATCTTACCGGCGACCGTGACACCCCGATGCCCTTGCTCGTAGGTTCGCTAGATCCGGCGGCAGGCCCCATGGTCGCACACCCTTTTTGTTGTCCAGGAGGCCTTCATCGCTGTCTGGAGGGGCGTGGAGATGATAGCCCGACGCTCCTCCCGACCGCATTCGCGCGCGCCGGTCCCTTAAGCGCGTCAGATCCCGGGTGGGGGTCGGCGAACCGGCCACCACTGGGTCACGCCGCATCAGCTCCGCGCGCACAGATGCAGGTAGGTATCACCTAATCCAGCCTTGGAGAGCGCAGATCTGACCCGTCTCCGGTCACAGATCACCATGGAGCAGAACAAGCTCGGAGAGAAAAGAGAGAGGGAGTGGAGGAAGAGGGGGCTGTGGACGGCTGCTTTATTCAGCCCACCCCGGGCGGCTGCCAACGCTCGTCGGCGGCCAGGGGGCTTGCTCTGACGGGGAGATTTGACGACGGTGATGTGTCTAGGGTTCATGAAGAGTGAGGGGAAGAGAGAAAAGAAGGCGACCGTGGGGAGCAGAAAAAACTCAAAGAGTATGGGCATGGTCGACACGACTCGGCGTCAAGTTGGGATACGCCGACATCTATGAGTTGGCATTTACGGATCCAACACCGAGGTCCTGACCCACACTTACATGTTAGCCACGATGGATTCTATGTGGCACAGTTCAGCATAGACTGACATCACGCCAACCCTCATACCTTGGCGTGCAGCTCTAGAACACCAAGTTTTGGACTAAGTTTGGAAAAAAGTTTCACTAGGGATCTATTAGTAGAAAATGTTTTTAAAAAGGACTAAATTGCAAAAATTTCACCAATTGGTGCTGCAGAAAAAAAAACCCTTCGCCTGCGTTCTTCCAAAGCACTGCTGGGTAAAAGGGTCCGGTCTACGTGGTGGGAAAAAAAACCCTTGGCCTATTCTTCCAAAGCAACGAATAAAGGGCTCCTATGTATGAACAGCCTAGGAGGTTTGGGGGTTTTCTCAGGATAAGGTAAGAAGTCCTTGCCTTAGGAGCTGGAGTTTATTAAAAAAAATACTAAAGTTTCTATCTTCATTTAATGAATACGGGATGCTGCACAACGAACCCAAAGAAATCCATGGTCGAGGTTATAAAACAACATGAACCGTGCTATTGCCTGCGCGCGCAGGCCAGAGTTGCTCGGCCTGCACACCCGCGTTCCTCGCCCCTCATCTCCTCCTCCCCATGGCTTCCCCGCCACCGCCCCGCTCCCCTCCACCTCCTGGCCTGCGGGCTGCGGCCATGCGAGGCGTGCGGCTCGGGGATCGGCCATGCGAGGAGGCTCGAGGATGAGTGGTAGACGTTCAAAACGAGTGGTGGAGAGACACGGTAGAATAAAGTGGACAGTAGATTGATTGTGCTGCATGCAAATTAGCTAAATCCTGGGCTCCCATAAATTATCATTTAGGAAACAACAAAGTCCATCGCTTGTTGTGGGGCTGGACTTTGGACATATGGATTAGGGCTGAGCGCATGAGCCTAGACCAGAGATCAATTACGAAATAAATTAAAATTATTATCAGCCTGCTTTGAGATTCATACAAATTTTATGAAGAGGTCCACTCGTTCAAAACTCATACTATAATAATAATATTACAAAACGCAACTTCAGTAGGAAAATGACGTTTTTCTTTTCAATCCTCGACTGTGCCCACAGCTCCCTTTGTCAGCCTTTCACTCGTAAACCATCTAAAACTAAAATTATAACCCTTTGGGGGAAAAAAATCACATTTTATAGATTCTATCGCGGTGGATCTTGACTTGGTCACATAAAACAATCTCAGTATTGTTAACTAGAGCTACTCAACAAAGTATTCACATTAATTAGAAGACGCGCTAATAAAGAGACATATTTTAATTTTTTACTAAAATAAGAATACACAATCAATTTGGTAGGCTCTAATTGCCATGTCGATACACTGCTGCATAATTTATCATCACCGCCACCAAATGGTGGTGATACACATCACTGGTCGTTTGTATTACGAACTACTAGTGAAAATGGAGGCGACTATCATTGTTGGATGGTAACATGAACCGGTGGTGCTAATCTATCATGGCAGTGATGGTTGACCCATTTTCACTACCGGTTTGTGTCAGAGACACCATTTTCACCCATTTTTGGATGGAAAAATGTTACGGACCAGCGATGTAAATTACTTTCTCCAATGGTTTGACTTATGATGCAGCACAATATGGTTCATAAATTTTTCAAACAAAGTCAAATGAAATTTTTTTTGAGCATTCACCGGGGGGAAAATCCCCACCTGAATTTATTGATATATATGGGATGGGACCTTAGTCCTTGAAAATCATGTACAAGAGACTGGGATTTTACATCGAGGGGAGATTGCAAGATTCTATTTACTATTGCCTGGAAGAAGGCACACCAAGCATCGGCAATCTGTCTTTGCTTCCTCGGGAGTCTTGGACGCCACGCAGCGGCATCGGAGCCGCATGCCTGGATCACCTGTCTTACAGAGAGATTTCCGCGTTGGTAGATGAAAACATTCCTCCGTTTCCAGAGTTGCCAGCAGCAGAGAGCAAAGAAGGCGCTGTACTGTCTTGCTGGGATGTTCTGAACTTTCTGAATTGTGTGCATGGAGCTTGCAGTAGTGTCGTCTGAAATTTGAAGTCAAATGAAAATAAACTTTGTATCAAAGCTATAGATCTCAATGATAGCAACAACTTTGTAGTTGATGACCTTTTCATTTGATACCATTTGTGGTAGTTGTGTTTGAAGTTATCATATCTTAACTAAACCTTAATTTTTTATTGTATAAACAATCTCGGATGAAAAAATGGCAAGAAACAATGTCATAGATCTTGATAAGATCTACAATTTTGTAGTTGTCAATTTTTTTTTGTTGGAAATAATTTATAGTCTCAAATTTGTAGTTGAAGTTCTAATATTTTGAAAATAAATTTGCAAATGACCTTAGATGGAAAATCGACCAAAATCAAAGTTGGAGATTCCAATGAGGACAAAAACTTTGTAGTTGATGGATTTTACATTTGAAGTCACTTGAGGTCCTAAAATTATAGCTCAAGTTCTCGCAATTTGAAATTCAAATTTGTCCAAATGACCCTGGATGGTGAAACAACCGAAATTAAAGTTTTAGATCTCAATGAGAACTACAACTTTGCAGATATTGATTCTTTTCAACTGAAATCATTTAAGGTCCGAAATATTTATTTTAAAATCCTCATAAATGAATATACTAGGGGAATAAATATGGAATATAGATAAAAATGGCTTATGGTTGGAGTGGTTAGGGAAACTATGCATCAGGACACATGTCTCAGTTTCAAATCTCATTGTCGTGCAACCCACATATTTTTTGGCTAGTGGGGCCTTTTTGGGATTAAACTATTTTTTTTATCTTTTTAACCCAATTTTGGAATTTCTGGAAAGCCTAATCATCGTCGGCTGCTAGCACGAACCAGCTGTGATAATCGATCCCATTCTGATCAACAATGAAATATATCACCAAGGTGGCAAACCAACGATGATGAGGGGTTTGGAACCAGCGGTGTTGAAGATTCTATAGTATTGATAATATAGTCGTCGGGTCTATTTTGTTTTAAAAAACATACCCACCTAAGTTGTCTCTACAAAAGTGTTTTGAAAGGCGACTAAATAAGTTTCTAGCCGCCTCTATCAATAATATTTTTAGAGACACCAGTAAGAAAAGCCACCTCTAGAAATTCATATGTCGAGACAACTTTGTTGTCTCTATAAATCTATGCTGTAAGGTTGACTAGTTAGCCGCCTTTACAAATCCTTTATTTCTAATGACTGATATGCAGAGGCACCTAGCCCAGTTGTCTCTAGAGGCTCATCAACCACCTACATAAGTCATTACAATGAGTGTAAAGAATGATAAATATTAAAAAAAATTAAAATAAGAATATGCAACAATTTTGTAGACTCTAAATGTCATGTTGGGAATAATAATTGTCAAGTCTATTTTTTCTAATGCCAACTTATGTCATTATGAAACACAATCTAAAGTAATCATCTAAATTTATTTCTTCACTGCAGTTAAAATCCTATTTGATAAATTTGCTTCTGGCTATAAATCTCTATAAGAAGTAATTCTATCACTAAATAAATTCTACTATGATTCTATCCATTCTTTGCTTGAAGAACTTATGTGTTAGAATTGAGTAAAAAGAATTTAGTTTATTAGGTTGCACGCTCCTGGATTATTTCAAAGAATGACTTCACATTTTTAGCATAAAATCACTTCTTCCTCTAGATTCATCATAGAAGCTACTATGGGGACTATTCCAAATAGGCCTCAAGTAACCCCCTTGAATTTACATCTAAATTATCCCTTCTTTCATTATTAATGATAAATTAAATTATCCCCTCAAATATATCTAAATTATCAATATATCACTATTATGGAAAATATTTAAATAACCATAAATTATGCCTACACACGTTTCTAATTATTAAAGTCGTATTATTATTATAATAACTATTACACCTAAAATTCTTTGATAAGAACATTCAACATCTTGAGCAATGGAGGAGGTTAACTAGTGCATACCAAAGTCCAAAGGTGTCCATGACCTTCTGAGTCTTTTGAGATTTCTTTTGGAGTAAACAATAATTATTACGTTGTTTAAATGTATAGCTTCACAATTCGTTGTCGTAACTCCTAAATCTCACTGCACGCTTTGATATCGATCTTGATGACACCATTACAAAAGATATTTAAATATAGCCCTAAAATTCGCTTTATGATGTGTACAACCAAACTGATATATACATGACTAAACTGCAGGTACCTCATTGTCATCGATGATGTATGGGCCATACGAGCATGGGAGGCAATCCTATCTGCGTTTCAAGATAACAAATGCCACAGTGCAATCATCGTAACCACTAGGATAGAGAATGTGGCCAAAGCATGCAGTCCTTCTATAGGTGGGCATCACATCCATCGCATGAAAGCCCTCGACGAAGATGCTTCCAAGAGTTTGTTCGTCAGCAGAACATTTGGCAACAAGGAGGGTTGCCCAAATCAGCTTCAAGAAGAGATGGGCAATATTTTGAAAAGATGTGGTGGCCTGCCATTGGCTATCGTTAGCATTGCTAACGTTTTGGCTGCCTATACATCACCGGGAAGCATAGAGAAGTGGCGGTCAGTCTACAGATCAATTGGTTCTCACATGGAGAACCACCCTACCCTTGAAGGGATGAGGCAGATAGTCACGCTCAGCTACAATCATCTGCCGCACGAACTCAAGAATTGCATGATGTACCTTAGCATCTTCCCAGAGGATTATGAGATCGAAAAGTATCGGCTCTTGTGCAGATGGATTGCTGAAGGACTGGTTATGGATAAGCGGGGCTTCACCCCGATGGAGGTTGCAGAATCCTACTTAGATGAGCTGGTGAGCAGGAATATGATTCAAACCCAAGTCAGTTTCAGCTACTACTGGGAATTGGAGAAGTATCGTGTGCATGACATGCTTCTTGAGGTCATGGTGTCCAAGTCCCTGGAGTGCAACTTCGTCAGCCTGATAGGAGGGCAGTTTGCTGGGATGTCGTATGACAGGATTCGTCGCCTCTCTGTCCAGGGGGATGACAGCAGAAGACAGAGTGGTGTAGAGGGGGCCAAGAAAACTATGGCAGGCCGACGACGACATGACAATGGCATTGAGGGGATGAATGTGCAGCATGTCCGATCACTGAGTACCTTCCATCAGAAAGGGCAGCGACTGCTGGATCGCCTGGATAAGTTCACCCTGATCAGGGTGCTTGACCTCGAAGACTGTGTGGGTCTAACTAAGGATCACCTGCAATGTATCTGCAGGCTGTACCTTCTCAGGTTCTTGAGCTTCAAGGGTACAGATATCAAGGAGGTTCCACCTCAGATAGAGAAGCTAGAGCATCTGCAGACGTTGGATGTACGTGACACATCGTCAGGTTGCCGCCTGCCGGAAACTGTGAAGAAGCTGTATCAACTTGAGCGCCTGCAGACAAGCTACAACAATGATGCCGACTTTATGTGGAGGCTGCCCCAAGGTCTCAGCAAAATGACCAAGCTGCGTGAGGTGGGTTTCTCAGTACTCTCCAACGATATCGAGGTTGCAAAAGATGTGGGTGAGCTAGAACACCTTCAGGAGCTAGTTGTCTACGTTGACACCATCGTCTATGACCGGGAGGTTCTCCAACACTTTACCCAGTCCTTGAGCAAGTCATACTCCCTCCGGCGTCTTATCATTGGAGACGTGGGCTACAGTGGCAGGAAACTCAACTTTCTCCACACACTGCCCACGCCGCCAAGACTCCTCCGGTACCTGATGATCGCTGGTGGCATCAATAGTTTGCCTTCCTGGATTGGCGAACTCACATACCTTGATCAGATCAACATATCATGGGCAAAACTCGTCGAGGACCAGCTGTTCGACGTCCTGTGCAACTGCCCCAGCCTCAAGACCATTACCATTCATCAACGGTGCTACGATGGCCCTGAGCTGGTTGCACGCTCTAAGCATAAGTTCCCAGCGCTCGCCAACCTCAGAGTAACATCTCACAATGAGTTTCCTCATATTGTTCGGTTTGAGAAAGGGTCCATGGAAAATCTCCAGACGCTTCTCGTTAACATGAGTGACAACGAGCACAAGAGGATCGTGGGCATTGAGCACCTTGCCAGCATCAAAGAGGTACAACTCTGGGGTAACAAGAACAACACAGCGATAGGCCGTGCAATGGAGGAGCTGAAGAATGAGAACCTCAAGCGCCACCAGGTGTCCAATAAACAGTTTCAGATTGTCGTCAAATATGAGTGATCGGTTCAATTTGTTTATTTCGCTCTCGCAGGCATCAATAGACCTTGCATTTGATTTTTCTGTGTTCGTGCTCTTTTCCCTTTGTTATTTATCAGTGTTTGGGCAGAAAATTCTATGTATAATAATTGCCTTTGTGCCCTTTTCCCTTCGTTCCCTGCAGCGTTAACTGGCTTAATGCGATTATGCAATAATCGATGTACTTAGACTCAGACAGACACACCATAAATATCATTTTCCTATGAGCAACTGGTGTTTGGCTACTGTTCATTTTCGTCAAATTCTGATAGTCAAAGTTGTTGGTGGGTTCAGAGGGGAGAGGGGGGGGGGGGGGGGGGACTATTCTTATTTGATAATTGCGTGAGTTTGAACAAGTTTGCTGAGAGTTTCACCTATATATATATACATATTCAAGTATTCAATAAAATAACATATTCAGGCTTTTTTTTTACAACAAACATATTCAGGCATTGGAGGTACAATTTGTGCTTGCCGTGAGTTCTGGTTCAGTCAGGTGTTAAAGACAATCTTGAGGATGGCGCTGAGTTATTAAATTGTTTCAGCTATCTATTCATACAAATTCAGGAAAATTCATACTTGGATTGTTTCGCGTCGTGATGATCGGGAAGTTTATCTAGCCATCGTAGGCATGTCCTCGTCACATTGTAACTATCACACAATAGTAGAAGCTGCTCCCACTGCTCTAAGTGTGACAGAAGCCTTCCTTGAGTCGCAGTGCCAAAATGGTTGGGATAGAATCACAGCTCATTCAGATGCAGAGGGATCGGGGCTCGGGGGAGACCGCAGACCAAGAGGTTTGAGACTCAGCAATGCCGAGCAGAGAGGCGCGAGGATTCTCTAGCTGCACCTATCAGAGGGCAGATTACAATCCTTGAGCAGATCAGAGAGGACATGGCTCAAAATGTCTATCGGTACGTCTGGCAGCAGACGGGTCGTTGCTTCCCCTTAGCTCAAGTCATCTATTACGTACCTGCTTGATGCTCAGCCATTTCCTCAGATTAGCCATGGACAAAGTTCACGGGCTGAATGCCTGAATTGCTCAAATCCCCCTTGTTCCTACCTTCTCATAGGGGGCGGAGACAACACGAGCCACCGTGCCAGCCAATGCCTTTGGAGGTCGCCCTCACTGAGGCGGAGGACCGGCTAATCTGGAAATGGTCAGCGGATGGGAAATACACCGCCAAATCCACCTACAGGGCGCTCCTTGTAGGATCCCACCCCATCCCAGGTTGCAGGAGGATCTGGAAGACGTGGGCGCCCCTCAGGGTCAGGATCTTCCTCTGGTTGGCTATCCGCAGACGCCATTGGACAGCGGACATGCGGCACAGGCACGGACTGCAGGCGAACGACAACTGCTACCTCTGCGACCAGGACCCGGAAACGATTGACCACATCATCGCAGAGTGCTCCTTCTCCAGACAGGTGTGGTGGAGCATCATTGCGGCGCTACGGGCTGACACCTCGGGGGTCGGAGCCCCGTCCATCGGACAGTGGTGGGACCGCTGGAGGGCGAGGTGGCATGGCGTCAAGAGACAAGGAGCAGACACACCTGTTCGCGATCGTCGCACAGGAAATCTGGAAGGAGAGGAATGCACGCGTTGCTTTAGAGGCGCAGAGGCCACCCTCCACCAGATCCTCGGCAACATCAAGCTCACCGCCGACCTGTGGATCGAGGCCGGTGCGCGGAAACTAGAATGCTTAGTGCGTGAGTAATCCGTTTTGTACGTGTTCCTGGGGATGTGGGCATTATTGCAAACTTGTATCCACCCCAGAAAAAACCTGTAAAACCACCTTCTTCTTAAATACAAAGATGCGCAAATTTTTTGCGTATTCGAGAAAAAAAAAGAGTTTTAGGACGATGGAAAATCCATGAGTTGTATCCTGTAGGATTGTGTATATATATATATATGCGCGCGCGCGCGCTTGGTGGAGCGCTCCCAGTTGCCCGTTTGTTCGGCTTTAACTGGGGCTTCTCGTTCTGATCCAAGAAAAGAAAACCTGGGGCTTCTCGTTTAACCATTAATGGGCCAGCGAATAGCCCACCCGTGCTCTGTCCATGAATTGGCGACGCAAATCTTATGGGCCTCGTCTCTTATTACGTGCGCTTTTCAAAAATCATCTTGGGTTTAAATCTTAGTGCTCGTATTTTTTTCTCAGATTTTCTCAGAATTTATCAGTGTCATGTGTTAAATGAGCGACGTTCCCGCCGACAACCAGACGCCAATGGTGACTTCGAGAATCTTCAGATCTGCCGGTTGCTCAGTCCTTCGGAGCTGCTCATAAGGGTATGGTTTTGCGTACGTGTGTTCATAGGGTGAGTGTGCGTGCATGTTATGGGCATCTGCGTTGTACTTTGTAATTTTAAAAAAGGATAAATAATCACTTTGCTCCTAAAAAAAGATAGATAATCTCTTCGTTGTTAAAAAAAGATAAATAATCTCTTCTCATTTATTTAAATGTCAAATAGGGCACAAATTCTGCAAAAATTATGGCCCACGTCCACCCGATTTGTCGCTAGGCGAGGCGGCCAACTGCGTTGGCTCCTTTATGACTCCCTCCGGTCTTTTAGACGCTTATTAAATCAAAAACTAAAAACTAGGTAAATATCCGTGCGTTGCAACGGGAATAAATATCTTCATTGTCGTATCCCCTTCCTCTCCCTAAGCTCAAAAAGTTTAGTGGAGATAATGAATTTGCATTCAAACTTTTCCACATGATCAAATTAGCCAAATATGACTTTACAAGACGCGATGACAAGTCTATCTAAATGCCCATAAATAGGAAAAGCAAATCATACATCCTCACGCACGCCCTTGAGCTTGGCTTGTCAGGACACGACATTGTATCGTGTGTTGCAAAAAAAAAAACTATTAAACATGTGTCATATATACGAGAACAAACAACCTAATAGTATCATAACATCTATGGATAGATTATATTTTTATGAAGCTAAGAAAATTAGTTTGATATTTTCCATTTTTATATATTTTTATGACCTTTCGCAATATATATTTGTTTTTATAGAAAAGAAGAAATACAAAAGAAATGAAAAAAGATTGCATTGACTTGATCCAACCCATAATGAACCCAACACAATTCTAAGAATTCGGCCCAGCTAGAAAAAGAAGTTCACGAGGAGAAACCCACTCAGATTTAGACATTTTCTATTAGGAACCCCGATTTATTAGAAAAATTATTAATACCCTTTCACTTTTTCGCTTTAGCATTTTTACATTAGGAACCTTGTAGTGTTTTTTTTCCTCTTCCACACTCGTACCGTGCCTTGGGAACGGACATGAGGGGGGACCGAACTTTTTTACGTGAGACGGAGTGGGGCGGCAGAAGAAAAGGCAGAAACTCCATAAATTTTAGTGTTTTATTAATAGACTAGTTAAGTGTCCGTACGTTGCTACGGGTATAAAAACATCTCATGACATATAACCATGTAAGTTTAATCTCATGTCATCACAAATGCCCATGCGTCGTAATGAGAGAAAAATACTACCATGACAATATGACATACATTGCAACATGAACAAAATAACGTCATGACAACTTTAAGTTTGATCTTGTGTCGTACAATTCCATCTCAGCCCTTATAGCTACAAATGGGAAAGCTCATGCACAACCTTTGTTTCATTCTCTACCGATTTTGACCAATTCACAACTAAGATGACGGCCTTATTGTGTGATTGTGTCCCGGATTAGTGGTGCGACCATACAATTCAATGACCATGCAACGGTGCCTGGAGAATGTCCACAAAGGAGGATTACCACTTCATCCGCCTGACAAACAGCCAGCCGTTTTGTCCGATCCCTGCAATGGGAAAAAATATTGCTTTGCCATTAGAGATCTTTTCTCCAGTTTTCAACACATTTCCAAGTAAAAGAAATAAAAGTTGGAGCTTCATTAAAAATCATGAAATTGTTGCCTTGGATATTTTAAATAGTGTTGGGGGTGGAGAAAGGACAGACCATGAGCCTATTCAAAGGGGAAAATAATTTCCATGTAATCATAATGGATTGTGTTGCCAAATGGATTGTTCTAATCATTGTCTAAATTCTATCCAACAGTGAATGCCATCATCTTCTCTGTTGCCGATGGTATGGACCGAATTATAATGCAGAAAAATGATCTAAACAACACCAGCATATTTCGAAAGAAAAAAAGATAAACAGAAATCACTACCAATACATACTGGATTGGCTCAGATAAGAATTTCAACCAAAGTTATTTGTATTATATATGTTGAGATGGCAACTTATTGAGCAAGGTAACTCTGCTATCTATTTGAGACTGAACAATTTCACTAAAAACGTTGATATTCAATTAGTTTGTTGGTAAGGGGCAAGAACCTCTCGAAATGTCCATGGCTCAGTCTGAACTTCTGGCCTTGGCAATTGGAGCAGTAGGCGGTTACCAGATTGACCTTGTGGCCGAGGAACATTGTTTGGAAAAATGGAAAAAAAAAGAGAGAATAAACTAAGTGCCTGCAAACTTGGTTGTTTGTTTGAGATAATGCAACCTATCAGTCAACAATAACACACACAACTGTCGCTTGAAATAGAGTAGAGAATTAATATATGCAGCTCAATTTTAGCTAGAACATTTAATTTTATCAGTCAAGAAATCTTGATTGATCATAGAATAAATATAGCACGACTGTGACAATTGGATTCAGACAAACAGAGAAAATACCAGTTAGTCAAGATGAAATGGTATTCTTGAAATTATTTAGGGAACTCAATTGATTTAAAACACACAACCATCCAATTCCGTACTTTGCAGAATATTAAAATTCCTAGAGATGGACTTGTATATATAAGAATCCATCCAGGCAAGAGTTGTCAATTGAGGCACAGACCAACTAATAATCATCCCTGGCCTCTTCAATGGTGATCCAAATATATTTTAAAATGTTGTATTACTGTGGTAACGAAGTTTGTGCACCCACTAAAATACCTAATGCTACTGCTATCCATACCAAATATGCAGAAACGCCCTTCATCATCACCATTAGAAGAAAGTTCTAATCCATCCAAAATTGAAACAATAAACAACATTGTAAAGCTATGCTAGAGTGGTCGCTGCAGCAGCAGCCGCAACATTCAGTTCCGAGCCTGGATACCACAAATGTACAATCACTGTCAGCTACATAATTCAATGATAGCAATTCAGTTGGCCAAAAATTAAGGGGATTAAGTTACCTGTAGAACATCACATGCAAACAAATTCCAGCTGAGCTTTCTCATCATCATCATGAGTGATAACTCTATAAAAAATAGCTCATTTTTAGTGACATGACAATAGTAAGAGTTTGGTTACTCATTAAGAAAATCTTTACACAGCTCAAAGTTGTCACTCTAACTCGGACCCAAGTGAAATGAAACCGTGAAATCCACATCAAATTAAAAAAATAAACTTGTACCATATATTAGCTTGAGGGCATCTCAGTGAACACATGGTGGCAATCATCCCTGTCAACCTCTGTACCAGCGCCAGCAGCAATCAAGGCTATCTACGGAGGAGGAGGCTGCTGCCATGCCATCACGATCATCGTGACAAGTGCATGTGCACCGGTGCCCAAGCATGCGTCCGTGATGGGGACTCGAAATGCAAAAGGCAGGGGGTTTGGGGTTCGGACAGCTCACCGGTGCCGTGAAGGACGCAGAATGCACGATGCAGGGAGATCTGACGGCTGGGGAAGCCGTCGCCTTGCAGGTGGGCTCGACGGCCACGAAAGCTCGGCGCGATGGTGTCCCGGAGGTCGACGTTGGTCAGGGGAGCAGCAGGGTATCGTGGCCGCGGATGGTGTATGGCGCAGAACAGGGGCGTCCTCGCTTCCTCGTGGCGTTGTAGCCGTGGAAGCCGGCTCGAGGACGACCTCGACGTCGGACGCGGCTGCGCCTGATCGCGGGCTTGTGGGCTCAGGGCGGTGCGGTTGCTGCGCGTCACGCCCTAGCGGGCCACCAGTCACCCTCGGCTCGCCGAAGCCGTCCTGCGGAGGCACGGAGCGCCGGAGACAGGGTAGGGATGGGACGGCGGCGGCGGCCATGGAGGGCCATGGAGGCGACAGACAACACAGGTCGGGCGGAAACGACCGCGACGGCGATGACGGCGCGCAACAGCGGAGGTCTGCCGGTGTGCGAGAGCGGCGAGGGCGGGCGCTTCGGCGAGAACTATGGGATATGGAGCGGAGGAGATGATTCTTCTTTCCTTTTTCTGGAGCGAGGCGCAGCCGCAGCGGATCGTGGCCTGTTTTGCGTGGGCGTCGGTTCCACACTCGCGAGAGATTAGAGCGGGGCGGGAGGAATTAGATCCCGGCAGTTTTTTCCCAAGGAAGCCGCACGCGGTGCGAGGCAATTAGAGGAGCGGTCCCATTTTGTTTAGCGCTGACGATGTCATTTGGTTCTTTTAGGAGTAAGATATAGAAGAGAGAAGAGATAGATATTTTAAAAAAGTGATGGTTTTGGAGAAACTTTCAGTAACTGAGTTTTAAAATACCACGGTTACCTGTGAAGACATGCCTCTTGTCCTTGGTTTAGGACATTGTTTTGGAGTTTTCGGTCTGTTTAGAGCAACTCCAACAATTTGGTAAAAGATTTGGCAAATTAGGATTTTTGGCAAAAAACCATAAAAACCTCCTCCAACAACTTGGAAAAGCACTTGCCAAATTGGCAAACTTAGCAAAAATAGCCCTTCCCGGCAAATATGCGCGCATGCCGCGCTTGGCATCGCACGATTCCTCTCCGCGAGCGCGCCGCCAGATTTCCCGCAGATGCAAGTTGTTGGGTGTGAGCCACTAATTTTCACGACTCAATTTCATGCAGGTTCTTCCTCCCAAAATGCTGCAGACCCTCAACATCACCAACAAGCTGATCTGCTGCCCACACAACATCATGTGGCACATGCTGATGGTCTTCGGCTGCAACACACTGCTGCAGCCAACAACATGACGGTCGACTTTGCCCACCACCAAGTCAGGCCACATCAAGGTATGATCTCTGCTAATGCAGGTACCAACCAGGAGGTGATCATGGACAGATTTTTGGTTTCTTTTCCAACTTTGCTACAATGAACACGATGCTACACGGATGCATCCACTACTCCTGACCAGCAAGGAGATCATCCTAGGGATGCAGGACTTGGAATCTTCATAGTCAACACACAGGTCACTCCACCCCTTAGCATTTTCATCAAAGCAGCTATGAAGAACTCCTCCTCTGTTCTAATGGCTGAGGCGGCTGCCACTGCTCTTGCAACTGCGATCCTCAAATCTCTTCACCTGCACAACTGTACTATCCTCTCTGACAACCACCAGCTGGTTCACTTTCTCAATGGGGATAACATTGCTCACCCTTCTCACTGGAGAAGCAAACCCTACACCCAGATAGCTAGCTCTTCATTACTGGACACTTCATCTGCAATCAGAAAGATCAAGAGAAGCCAAAATCAAATGGGCAGATTTGTTGGCTAGACAAGCTCTTATCACTTTACAAGCTAATGAGCTCCTTTGTAATGCTACTTGTGTTAATGTAGCACATGTTCATGAGTGTCCTCTTCTAGTGACACTCCAAAATGTAACCATTGCCAATGTAATGGTTCTTTCAGCATCCTGCTGTTAATGAATTTCAGTTTACTCGTAAAAAAAAAATTTGCCAAGTCCAAATATAGCAAATTGTTGGAGAAGAACTATTTTTTTCACTTAGCAAAACTCAAAATTTGCCAAGTGATATTTGTCAAACTGTTGGAGTTGCTCTTGAACATTGTAACGGGTTCGAGCTTCCGTGCGAGCAGTGACACGACGGAAAAACTACCTTTTTTTTTGTGCGTGATGGAAAAACCCAAAATCCATTACTGCTTCCCCGCTGTATTTTGGCCCGAACGATGGAGAGTATTTGGGCCGATCCCACTTTTTTACGACGTCGATTGTTTCATGTGGGCCACCATGGCTTCGAAATATCATTTTTCTCTTTGTTTTTCTGTTTCCCTATTTTATTTTATATTTTACTCGCTTTCCTTTTCTCTTCATTACTACTATTCATAATGTCCCCTCATAATTTCACATAGTTCCCTAAGGTTTTGTGATTGTTTTGCACAACATTTACCATTTATTCAGTGTGTTGCCGTACATCATTTTTTTTCCGTGGAACATTAGCCTTGTAGAACACTTTTGAATGCTACTAAAAAAGTTACTAATTCATGAGACATTTTTTCATTTTTAAAACATTTAGCATTTTTGTCAGAGAAGTGGAGCATCTTTTACTTAACTGATGAGGACATGACATAGTTGACACTTATGGATATATGCCAATTTTTTTTTCTCTCGAGAACATACCGTAGCATGTATTTCATTAAGCAGTGGATATATGCCAATAAAAGTTAGAGATAAGGTGAGCTCATTTCGATCTTTGCACAACCACATAGTAAATAAGAATTTGTTGCTATCTAGTATTGTTGTTTTCATCGAAGGCCAACTTTTGGTTCATTGGCAACCCAATAACTCTTCATTGGGAAGGCGATTGCTCATCCATTAGAAGTGCAATGAGGCCAATGAGCACTTGATGTAAAGCTTGTTTTATAATCTTTCAAATGGATCTATTCACACACCAACATCATGCTAGAAAGGTCTTCAAATCATCTACGATAATCTGTTGTTTCTGTCGGGTACTACGACGTCGTTGTGGGCTTGTTATTCACCTTTGGTACCCCCACAAAAAATCACCTTCCGTACCTTGGCCCAAGTTCGGACATGCCCAAAGAAGATGAAGAACATGCCAAGGAAGCCTCGAACGTCTTCCTCCTTGGCCACCTCCTTAGGAGGCCAGCAAGGGTGCCCAAGCTAAGTTGGACGATCAATCCAGGTCAAAATTTGAGTCTATCTCGAACTCTAGTGAAATGGACATCTGGGTCTCATATGAACTTCGTTTTCGATGATCTACATACATGTATATGAATGGAAAGATAATTTAATAAGCTAAGCAATAACACCGGTGGTAGCTTGGTTATCGGAAATATGGATATAACACCCGCGTCCCGTACCCATCCTGAGGCCCACCGTCGGATATTTCTTTGAGATTCGTTCTTCACTTTTTGGTAGAAACGTCGTATCG
Source organism: Themeda triandra (assembly GCA_018135685.1). NCBI lineage: Eukaryota > Viridiplantae > Streptophyta > Magnoliopsida > Poales > Poaceae > Themeda > Themeda triandra. The sequence goes on along the minus strand of JAENPR010000019.1, from coordinate 1,276,416 downwards.
TAATTAGGCGCAAACACTTAACACGTCGACGCCAACATGGCGATGAGGTGGCATATCCATTTATTGTGGTGGGTGGGAAGTTTCTGCTTTGTCACATTTACACAAATGCCATTTCTCGGAACCGATCGGTCTTTGGTATCGAGAAGCTTTGTATAGTTTTGTCTCACTATCGGATATTTTTCCCGATATTTATTATGTTTTTTTCGTTTGTGAGATGGGGCAAGTCGGGTTTACATTTCCACCCCTCAGATCGATGATAGATAGTTACTTGAGCTGTCTGAAAATTTCCGTCCGTTGTATTCCTGGTAGTTCTGTCTCCGCTGGTGCGAGGCGTCCTCGAACCCTAGACACTTGCTTCCTTTGTTTTGGTGGTGGCGGATCTGGTGCCCATGGCAACGGTTAGTGTTTGAGTTATGTAATTTAGTCTTTTGATAGATCTATGCTTGTATGCCGATGGGAGTATTTCCATGCCGCACGATATCGATGTTTGAACAGGTGGTTCGGCATGGAGAGGATTCGCGGCTGGACTTCCCACGGCACTGAACAACAGTGACCGAGCGGGTTTGTCAAGTAATCCTTTCTTATTTTTTCGAACTTGGTGGCTTTTGGTTTTTGATATATACCTTAGGGGCTCTAGTAATTTGTAGTTAGATTTATTCATGTGTGGTTGTGTATCTGAATTTTGGCGATGTGGTGGTTATTTACTAGGTGTGTATGTGTGCGCAGGTTTTATGTGATAAGGTTACGACATCCAAAGATTCACGGTGTTGTAATTCAGCTTTTGCTAGTGCTACGGTTGATTCTAGCGCAGTTTCTTCTAGATGTTACGCTAGGCTCATACACAAGACTATTGCACGTTTTTCACCAGAACAGGCTGAGCTGGTCCGTTCGATTGGTTTTGATGGGTTGCTGCACATGCCCTTGTTAAAGCAGATAAATTTGCGGTTCTCGACCTGGTTAATGAGCAGGGTTGATGAATTGTCGCAGACATTGTTGATTTCAGATGACTGCCGCATCCCTATTCACAAGGCTGATGTAGCAAAGGTTTTTGGTATACCTAGTTGTGGTAAGAGTATTCTGTGCAGTTCGAAGCCTTTGGAGACTAATACTGGCGATCCTGGAGGTAGTATAAATCTAGACCGATTCGGAGTTTAAAGTCTCGCACAAGCTATTGTTTCTCGTTGCTATGGTGGCGGTATGAGTTCGGTTGAGCAAGAGGAGTTTAAGGCTGCATTTGTTGTTGTTGTGATGTGTGCTTTGCTTGCTCCGGTGCTAGGCATGACCGGGTTGGGGATGATTATATGCATGCTATAGCTTATCCATCGAGATTTCGTCTTATGACCGGTCCGAGTATGTCATTCGTCGGTTGCTTGATCTTTGTCTCAAAGCTGAAGTTGGACATTGCTAACAATGTGAAATCTCCATATATTTATGGGTGTTCTCTGTTCTGCGGTATTTACACCATTTTGATTCATTTTTGATCGGTAGCCTTTCAACAATGTTGAATTTTATTGCGAGACCTTTTTTGTTATTTTTTTGTGTGTACATTCTCATTGCTTGACTGCTTTTTTCATTGTTTGGAAAATTTAGGTCCTTTACTTGGATAGTGTTGACTTAGGTGTACTATCGATCCCTCACAATGTCTACCCACGGATTCGATGTTTCACTGCTGATCGTCTTCGGTCTATGATTGTTGCGGTGACCTCTATATCTATGAATGGAACGGACAATATCAATCCTCGTGTAACCAAGGTTGATTGCTTTATATATTTTTGTTGTTTTTCTTATGGTCTATTATAAATTCATGCTTGATTTTTAGCTGTTCTGACTGTTGCATTTTTTTTGTAGCTTCGGGATAGTGAGGGTATCTGTTATTATTGGGCTAGCTGTCAGCTGCCTGGGGTATGTGTTGCAAATGACTCCTCTATGGTTCACTTGTGGGATGCTGTGCTTTTGATGACTCGTGTCTTAAAGATACCTCTGGAGGTGTGTATTAATTGATTTCACCAATGCTTACATTGTGTTTTGGGGTATTTGTGTTTTTTTTGTATTTGGAGTGATCGCCTGTTTCATTCTTGTAGGCAAATTTGGGCCTCTCGTTTGTAGGCTCAGCTTGATATTCAAAAGTGTAAAAGATATCAACTTGGTACGAGGCTATGGAGAATGTGTGTGTTTTGCTGCATATTATGGAGCCGTATGTGAATGGTTTTAGGTACCAGTCCTCGTTCAATGGGAATGATCACCCCAGTGGTAATGATTTGATCTGATAGAATGTTAGTTGTTCATGTTAATTATGTGGTTTATCGCATTACAGGAGCATGTTGATATCTAGGTTTGATAATGTTTGTTCCTTATGTTTGTTCATTGTGCCTTTTTGTTTCTACAGGTTTTTGCCCGCTTAGGCATCCTCATAGGTGCAGCCGCTCTGATTGCTGCTTGCACTTTGGGTCCATTAATTCTAGGAGGAATGTGTGTTTTCGACGTTCTGGAAATGCTTCTCCATCTCAATTTGACATCGGTTCCTCATCTCAACTAGAAGTTCATGTTAGCAAGCGGCGGCACAGTTCTATTGAAATGGATATGGTATCACCTTTAGTCCAATGTTATGAGTCGTCTGATATGGGGCACCGAGTTGTCATGCTCGTGATTTTAGCCAATCTATTTTTACGGATGCCCGTGACTTTGACCTAAGGGCTATAAATGCAATGGCCCGATTCTATCTCACACTAAGGCTGTTAGGGCAACCGGATATCTTGATTTGAATTTCCCAATTCGTCCGGAGGTGTCAATTCGGTCATCCACCGGTCCTCGTTCTCCTTGGGAGCTTGGTTATATTTTTAGCATTGATGGGTGCCGTGCGGTGTCTTAGCGAGAAGTTGTTGTTTGTTGAGGACATTGACGAGTAAGTACTAATACCTTTCTATTTTCTTTTGCCCGGTATAAAATGTTATATTGTTTTTGATTTGACCGTCGTATGACACGGGTTTAGAATTTTGTATATAGTTCGGTGTGGTGCATACATGACACAATATTGTTCAATCTTTTGATACAGGCCTTGGGTTGTTCATTTCTGCCCTAAATATATCGAGGTTCTCACGGGGTCGCTTAAGGCGCAGATTATAGGGAAATCTGAATTTGAAATGGAATTGTTTGATGCTGTGATTCGTCGATACAAGCGGTGGACGAGGACCTCGCATTCCAAGGAGTCTAATATGCGATGGAGGCATTTTGTAGAGTCTCGATTTCATGGTTTGTGTTCAACATGTGTTTTGCAATAACATTGTTTTTTATTAATTAACCAAGTGATATGTTCAGGCGGCAAGATGTTACTTTAGTTTTGGAAGAAATTGACCACGGTGTCCATTATGTTTGATGGGTGCAGGTGTATGTTATTATTAATTGGTTCAACTCTTTTTTCGCAGGTATCTTTGCTAGCTGGATGGTTTGACATTTCTGATCCTGTTGTTCGATCACATTTTTGTTCCCGTCACTTTGATTATGACGTCACAGCATGTGAAATGGTATGGCAAGGCCTTATATTAGTATATATAATTTATATTGATTGGTGGTAATATGATTTCCACGGTGTGCTCTCTAAAATGCACTGTAAATCCCTTTGTGCTGATTTTCTTCCCGGCTTTGTTGCAATATCGTTGGGTTTGTTTTGCATGGCGATTGAAAGATAACATTATTGTTGTTTATGACCCATGTCTCTTATCGAGGTGTAATTCGTCGTCGCCAAGTTCGTATGAGAGGGTCGTGGGATTACTAAAAACAGTGATGTCATTGGTCGCATCGAAATCTTTTCCTTGGTGGACAAATCAATGGGAGAATGCAGGAATTGAGTTTTTCAATTCGATTTTGTCGGAGGATCCTTGGTCAGTTTCTAATTGATTGGTGGTTGTTATTTTCTGTATGTATCTTGGTACACATTGTTATGTGTGTGAAGCATTTGTATCACGTGGTTTGTCATTTATAAGAAAAAGGATGTTTGTTAGTTGGATGGATAGTAACCTGTGTGTAGTCTGTCTCTATGGTTGCGTGATCTATGTATTTTGTAGTTGGTGCTTTCATTTACAGCATGTTTTGTCTATTCAATATGTTGTTTTTTCCATTTAATTTTACATGTATGCAGCATCAACCGGAGTGGACTCCTATGCCTGTATTTTTGTAGATGTTTTGACGGGCACTCTCTGGTTCCTCCGCTCACAGAGGTATTCATTCTATTCTGATGCAGTTTCGTATTTGGATTTATCTGTTAGTCAATCGGTGTTTAGTGTTTTTGCATGGTGTAGGAGTAAATTGCTTTGGCACATGGGTAGAAGAAGTAACCGTTGCCTATATGGCGACTTATGATCGCTTATTCAATTTGGTTGCGGGGCTCGTTGCAAGACTCGGGCTGCTATTGTTCTTGGCGATGTTTTGGAGCTATCTCGGCAATTTGGGGTCTGTCCCATCGGTTTTCGTTAGTTTGGGAAGTTTTAGGATGGGTACTGTATGTTTGTAATAAGATGGGTTCTTTTCCCATGTCTACATTGTCATAGATTTGGACATTTTTGTTGTCGATGGTTTCATATTCGGACATTTACAATGTTTTATTTGCTTAGTTGAATTTCATACGTTTTGGTACATTTCTGTAAGATTTCGACAGTATCATGGATAAATTGCAGCGCCAGATGGCGGTACTTAGTTTGTAGGTATTAGTAGATGTTTTGTATCCAGGGTTACTATGTCTTGAAGGATTCTGATGGTATTGTTAGTTGCGTAAAGAATAATTTATATAGTCGTGTTTATATTGAGTTGCTATTGTGGCTCTCATTACTCCAGTTTTTTTTTCGTGTTTTCATAGTGTTGGAATGCACGCGAGATAATAAGATGCGGCTCATTCATATTTAGGTGTGTTACACATTTATGGAAGATGTACATGCGGGCAACATTACTGAATCCGTTAAACTCAATACATGTCCGTTGGGTAGCGGACGCATGAAGTAATCTTGGCTCATTATTGTAGGATGTTCTAAGGGTTCTAGTTCTCCGCCGGTTGTAGTGCGAATCATCAATTGTGTTGTAGATAGTGCCTTCATTGATGAGGTCTTCTAACACATTCCTGCATTCAGAGATTAAATAATGTTAGCAATGAAGTTTCTTGTTTGTGAAAACATGAGTTTCGTTCGTAGGTATAGCATGCATACTTGAATCTAGATGCATCAATATTTAAGTACTCCATCAACTCGGTCTCGAGGCCCCCCTCGCTCGTCCCGTAATTGTCACGAGTTTTTATTAGTCTTTTAGTATGTGCCGGTTAGGATCTTTGTCATTGTACTTTTCGTTACCTTATTTGTTCGTCCGATAGGAACCATATGACTCCCTCTTTATCCATGTCCGTTGCAGCCTTTGTTGCTGACGGAACTATTTGTGTCTTTGATTTGAATCTTTCTTCCAGTTGAAGGTGCTCTAGTATGACGCTCGAAGGTGTTCGATGACTCGATTGTGGTTTGTCACCTCCCTGCATATATGTTGCGTTGGTGTTTAATATAATTGGGCAAATTTATAGACGAGTACTAGTAGTTAGCTAGAAAAGTTATAGCATGCAACGTTCTATTTGTTAGTTGTTAGTATTACCTCGCATTGAGTGCGTCCAGACGTAGCTCTTTATCCAAGACCGTCACTGTGCCGCTAAACATGTAGTATCTATTAAGCCTGAGCAGTGTGAAGCATGGAATTAGGTGTTGTCTATCTTGTTTGTTAGTATTTATATGTTTTTTGCGCAGTATTTTTATCCAAGCGTCGTACTTACGTTGATCCACTGAGGTCTGTCTTGCAATCTTCTTCTGTGCACCTGCACTCACAGGACCATGTTTTTATGATTAAGAAGAATTATGCTGATGAATTTTATCTGTTTTGAATTCAATAGTATTGCAGTCGTGTTCATACAGTTTATATTTTCGCTGGTATGAGTGATTTTAAAATTTTGTTGCGCATGAGGTGCTCACCAAATTGGGCCTTGCATTGATGCTGTGCCGTCGTAGACCAGGAAATCGGTGTATATTTCTGATTGGTCCACCCAAAGCAGTAGTCCGCAGATCTGTACCTATGGATTTGTGAGCAAAATCTTGGTTCATATTGATATCGAAGTTGTAATGGGACAAACATTAAGATTTACTTCTATAGGACAGAAATCATTTTGTAAAGTTGATTGATGTTTATATTACTCACTGTGTAAACATTGGTATGGTTGACCACTAGCCTCCCACGGTCTCTCGGTGCGGCGACTGCGTCAGCAAGCATCTTGATGGTTACCTTCATGCAGTTGGGTTCACGGAACGTGATTGCCGTAGTTCCTTTCTCTGAGGAGTAACTGGATAGAAGTCGTGATGAACCGCCCACGTCACTAGCCATGGTGTATGGCGCTTGGCTGTGTGTGATAGTTTGGAGCTAGTATGCCGTTGGCTACTGGCATTTGGCTTTTATTTATAGTACTCCCAGTCTTGCATTGCACGGTAGAGGTGAAAATCTCCCGCCTTTGCGTTTACATCCGGGCGAAAATTTCGAATACGTGGCGGTCATTTTCAGTTTTCGTAAAGTTCGCGCCCGAGACTCGTTCCCCGCCTTTCGGGTATGATGGATTTATCGGCGTCTCCTTTTTCGCTTAATGTTTGCGGGAGGTAGCTATGCAACCCAATGATGGCTGAGCCTTTAATGTCTGTTGGGGAGCGAATCTTTTGTGGTTTGGCTGCATTTTTTTTTTTAAAAGTTAAGTGTTTAGTTTTTTCTTGCCTGTCACATTTTGAGGTATTGTGGTGTCTATATATACCGGCCACGGCCGTGCTTGCTCACCACCATCTCGTCGACGAGTTCTAGCAAGCATTCATAGCACTTGTCGATTCTCTTGCTATTTTTGCTAGCCCACGCTGAAAACATGGCATCGCCAAACCGTGGCATTGATCGCGAGGAGGCCTCGCTGAAGCATCGTGATGACGTAGTAAGCGGGAAGCGCCCCATTGCATGCTGCATTCATGAGCTTTCATCTACTGATGATGAAAGTCAGGACGAAGCTGGACGGTACCTGGACTCGTTGGAGAGTGATGCTGCTGCGCTCATAGCCCATGGGGAAAAGTGTCTTGAGTTGCTCCCTCCTTCGGTCTCGGAGGTAATTTTGTGGGGCTCTTTAGCAAAATATTTTCTATTTGGTACTTGTGATTCATTTCTAATTATTTTGGAATGTGACACATTTCTACTGTTTTTGTGCATTGTAGGGAGAAGGTTCTGTGCTACTGGAAAGGAGATGCATTTTAAAGTCGTATCGGTTGTGGCTGCGTGTCGTACGCCGACATCACCTGGCCTACCTCCACGCCCGGTGGGTGTGGCGGCTCGCACACCCGAAAAAGGGACGATTCATGCGGTAGGATTTGTCGACGAGAAGTTTTTATTAATTTTGTTCTTATATTTAGTGGTCATTTTGAACGTTGAACTTTGCATCTTGATTTGCAGGCTTGCGCTAGCGCTGGGAAGTCTTCAAATGTTTCACCATCTGTTTTGGATCCGGTGCATCCGCACATGATCGATCGTTCGTAACACAGTTTCGCTCGGGATTTAAGAGTCGCATAGTGAGTTTTCTCCCCTTTTTGTTACATTGATGTTTTATGTGTGCGTGTTACGTTTTTTTAGTTTTCTTACGGGTAATAATGTGTTTTTACAGCTTTTACCTCGTGAATATCTTGAGCAATTCCGTGATGAGCCGGGTGGTACTGTCTTCATTGTCGGAGACTCAATGTTTCCTCGGCCTGTGTCGCTGGTGCAGGACAGCGGCCGTTATTTCCTAGGAAATGGATGGGCCGAATTTGCCACGGCTGAGCGCATAGCGCGGAATGACATTGGAATTTTTGTTCTAGTTAGGCCCGGGAGGTTCGTCCTGCGGCTTTATGCTGTTAATGGCATGGAGAAGCCCATGTCCCGGCGTCCTCCTGCTGGCCACCCTGCTCTGAATGACGACGCTGGTCCAGGCTCTGGCAGTAAGCCAAAGCCAGGTGATGGCGGGTCGTCTGGGGTAAATGGTTCGTCCGCTGACGAGCAGCCTGTGTCTGCGCACGCTCCCAGCAGTGGAGCGCACACAGGCGATGCTGCTCCAGTTCATGCTGCTATTCCACCTGCTGCCGCGGCAATTGGGGATGCACCGGTCGCAGCACCAGTCCCACCGGCTGGTGCCCAAATCCCACCTCCAGCTGGGGGTCCTCCAAATGTTCCAGAACCTGTGCATGCTCCAGGTCTGTCTGTTTACCTTTTTAGTTCAGCGTGCGGATTAATTACCATTTTTTTGTCAGTACTTACTCACGTGTTTGTTTGTGAAAAACTTGTCTGTCGTTGCGCATGCACTGCTCCATTGCTTGGCATGCAGTACCATCTTGGTCCGCGCGTTGTCATGAACTCGGCTATTATGCAGGTGCTTGCTGATGTCTGGATCAATCGTGTTACTTCGTACCCTTTGTACGTTGCTCGTCTTGTGAGGTCTCACATTTACGCTGGGTCATTTGTAAGTGAATCAATTTCGTACGCGGTGAATTAGCCGTTTTTTCTATTTTGTCACATTCGCTTTTATCTTGTCACAGTATTAATTCATGCTTTGCCCACTTGTATTTTCTTGAATCTTGTGCAGTACTTTGGCACCTCGTTCTCCTGCATGTTGCCACGTATGGAGGAGGTTTCACTCTATTATGGTGGAGATGATGACAGGGTTGAAGAAGCTACTTTATCACGGTCCTACGTGGGGTCGCAGATGGCTCGTCTTACTGGTGGATGGCAGGCGTTCGTTCACATGAATGGTCTTAGGGTCGGTGACGTGTATGTCATCAAGATACGCGAGGTGGTTGGCACGCTTCGTGTGAGGTTCTTTGCTACCGAGGAAGAGTAGGATTTGAGTTGATCAGCTACTATGCAGTCATTTATTTACCAAGTTTTAGACTAAGTGTTTGTACCCATGTGTTGTTCCAGTTTACCCCGTTTAAGTAAGGCCGTCGTAGGTTAGGTCTTTAAAAAACATGGGCGGTAGTGTCCGAGATTGTATGCGGCCATTGTATGCCAATTTAGTTGGCACTTTGGTCTCTCTTGCACTATTTTCACCCCACCAAAGCAAGTTATTGTTTGGTTGTTGTTATCGTCAATTGTATCTCGGAGTATGTTTTTTTATGAATCGAAATTAATGTATGTGTTGATTATGGATGGCAAAATGCCTGATGTTCATTTGGATTACGTGCACGGGTTTGTATTATTGTGTATGGGTTTTTTTCTTTTTCGTTTACATTTTTTATCATCGAATGTAATTGGTTTCACTTGCAGCACTTCATTTTTAGATGCATGGTGTTTGAGGCCATGGTTAAAAAAAAGTGCAATTTTCGGCCATGAATTCAATGCCCGTCATCACTCAAAATAGCGTATACCACAGCACATTATTTTTATTCACAAATAGTATGTGTACTACTACTATGCGCGGCCTATTATCGCATGGTTTGATTTTTGCGCCCGTTGGTTTTGGCCTAGCCTCACGATGGTGCATGGGTCACCATAGCTCGTGGCCGGCTCGATTGTTTTCCGTATTATTAATTTATTTTTTATTTTGAAAAGGTCGATGGATGTATTTGCGTATATGTGGAGTATGGTGTTTATTTTTTGGTGTGAAGGCACGTGTCCGATGTTGTCTCGTTATGGCGTCGTTATAAATAGCAAGTTTTTGCATTCTTAAATTGTCCGGGCGGCCGTGCTGCGTATGTACTCATAGATGTCACATACGGTTCTGCACGCTACGCCGGCTACGTGTGAGTATATGGTCCATGGGCCCGGAGTAATCTCCACTATCTCGTACTGTATGTTCGGTTCGATGTGGAAAAAATCAGCGTGGCCGTCGGTGTTATGGTGCGTGTCGCTACTCGCTACACTTTGTGGTGCATGGTCCGTAGGCACGTTGGTTTGGATGGTGCAGCCGCGTGCATGTCTCGATATAGGGAGTTATGTGGGATTATGATGGCCGGTCTTTAGTTCGTTTGAATTTCCCGCTCGTTTCGTGGGCGCTGGTTGCGCGGGTGCTACAGCTAACTGGTAGTGTCAGGGTATACATGAGTGGTGTATCTGAGCGCAACAGTTTTTAACGTTTGACTCCCTTCGATTTCTGGGCTCCACATACTAAAACGGGTCCCTCTTGTATGCTGAAGATGTGGTCGATACACGTAGTTTGTGTGCGTACGTTGTCGTTTGCTATGAACAGTCCCTTTGCTCGATGGACAGTGAAGCGAGATCGTTATAGTGTGGCTTGCTTTGTCTCCGCGTTAAGGACATGCTTCGTGGCTGATCGCTAGGGCATGTAGTATACGGTTAGCTGGAGTGTCAAACTAGTTCGCAATTTTTGAACGTACTAAATAGGGGCGCGCGTGCTTTCGAAACAATAGAGTCTTGTAGTTGGTTTGGCAAAGGCACTAAGCCCTCAGGCTGGCCATACGCGGTTCGAGTGCCCATAGCCGCTCTTTTTTTTTGACGCGCCAGTTAAGAAGTTATTAATTGGTGCCAATTGTCAGTGTCGTGAGTGGCCTTCATATATATAATGTTTTCCGCGAGCTAGCAACGATAGTTTTTTTACATGGTTATTGATGCAGTACATATATTTAAAAGTATCTCAACAAATTTTTTGAGTTATAATAGCGTGATCACATAACTTTTATTTTTTACTATAAACTCATCAGCAAATAGCTTATGCATTTCAATTATGGTCGTTAATTTTTAATACGAAAAAGAACGATATAGATATTTATTGTTTCGTGTACCACTATTGTCTCCGAAATTATGTCCTTGGATGATGGATTTCTTAAACTGTGTGTCTTTGTATGTAAAAAACCGTCATTTGAAGATTTTATTTATTATCGAGTTAATGATCTGAGTTTTTGAACGTGTTAAAGAATAGAAGGGAGTGGTGTGCCATGTGTGTGTTATTAGATTGTGGCCAAAATCAAGAGTTGCAGGGACTAGAAATACATAATATCTCGAAGGATAAAAGGGGTGTAAATCTAGGGTTATAGACCATGTGGTTATTTAAATAAAAACGTCATTCATTTAAACACTAGAGGGGTATGTATTTTATCTAGTTGGGTCCATATGCAGTTGGAGAAAAACAATGTGAATATCGATTTTGGTTTTGTTAATATTTGATGAGTGAGCAATATATTTAGATTTTTGAAGAGTGGCTAGAGGTTTGATGGGTTGCGCTCGTTCTGGTGATGCTGGTTGGATAATTGTTGATACAGTGGTGATCATTCGTTATGTCATTTTGCGCCTCATGTACGTTGTTTTATCTGTGTTTTTAATATCTTTTGGCACTGGTTGTCATGTTTTTTCGACTTATTATGTTAATTTGGTTAATATATTGTCATAGGTTTTATTTGTGACGCCGTTTGTGGAAATGATGTGATAGATTGTTCTTAGACTTACGGTGATGAAACGGTATGGTAAGTGATATTGCGTTTTTTCTTGGATTGAACGAGTAGGTGTTTGTGGCAATTGTGTTTCTTGTGTAACAGACATTGTGTTTTTGGTAGACACCTCATGCATCTAGTGTGGATATTGCAGTTGGGTCATACTACGACGTTTGCCATCAGAACTATGTTAGTAATATAAGTTGGTATAGAGCTTATTATGTATATTTTCATGACCCTTTGTATGTCGGAACAAAGTGTGTAACCGTTGGGTTGCGGAGATAGCATCATGTTGTTTGTAGGCCATTTTTGCCTATGGGTGGACAATTACTCGGTGTAGCCTACAGGATCAAAGTCTTATGTAAAAGCTGTGTTGACGGGGGTAACATATTTTGCGGATGGTTTTTTGACGTAGGTATCAAAGTTGTTATACAATTAACATTAGGGTATCTATCTAGTTCAAGGCGTAGGTCCCTCGTTGCGTGCTACGAGGGGCCTCTAGGAATACCTTTTTTTTTTTTTTTTGCGAGGAGGCCTCTAGATATACTTGGTGAGGTATATGACTGAATGTCGGTTTTTTCTTGGCTGTGAAGGTGAAGGTCGTGTTATAATTGTGATGTGATCTGTTTGCTGATGTGTAAAATTTTGGGCACATGTGCATGTGTCTAGCATTTTTGTGGTTGTTGGTGCACATGAAACGTGATTTGTCACCAAAATCCGTTTGTTCGGTCCAAATTTGGAATCGGGTTGCTCACCCTCCTTCTTATTCACTTAGCTTTAAGAGTAGGCTAGGTCATCATTTGCACGCAGCCTATACAAATCTAGTATTATGTAGTTGGCAGGGCAAGAAAGTTTACAAAAGACAGTAGATGCATTTCGATGTTAAATTTGTGATAAATTTACAAAATTTATCGAAGTTAAATTTGTGATAGAATATTAGCAAATCGATGCATTTCTATTAAATTTACTGGTATATTTCAATTCCCGATCCAACGTGTGCACGTTTATTATATTTGGTTAGTATTGTATTGTTCTTCCGCACATTTTCAGGACATTTTTTTAGTTTGATTATACGTGGTCACAAGATTCCACCCCCGCCTTGTGTTGAACTTCTGTTCCCGCCGTCGTGGAATTCAAACTAACATTGAATATTCAGGAAGGATGACCATAGTTTTGTTGGCGCCCATTGATTCTTTAAATATTAATGTAAGGATACTTTTGTGCAGAGGGCATACAATAAAATAGGATCTGAAATGTCGGATGGCATTTAAGTGTTATACATGGACGAGCAGTAAAAAATCATGTTTTAACTGTTAGCTCCCACCCACCTGCCATAAGCATAAATACAGCTTACGATGGAAGGAACCAATGGTCCCAGCAGCAAACCTGTCAGCATTATATTCGTACAACGGTATAAATAGGCCCTTCCCTTTTTATCGTTTTTATTTACTACTTGTCAAAGAAGCTCCCGTCCTCCATCCTCTTAGTGTTCGACAGTGGAGGAGTTTTTGTCTCCTTCGTTGATCTAGTATCGTCATCCGCACGCCGCCTTGCTGATCATCAGATCTGTTTCGAATCACTGGTAAGAGCCTTTTATTCGCAATTTCAAACTTTCATTCACGGAAATATATATAGAGTTGGGCCACGGCGCCATATTTTCTCACTAGATTCAAAGAAATCATCACTCTTGATTTGGTTAGCCATTCGTCTAGCTTATAAACAATATTAGAGCCTTGACGACAAGATTTTATAGTCCTCATTTTATATTGATATGTTGATGTTATTTTTAAATATATCGTCAGCTACTAATGGAAAATATGGTTAGTCACGTGTAATCGGAACTATCCGATTATCATAGCGTTTAGTCTCATCGTTAAAACTTGGTTGATGATGTTGTTGAAAGAATTTCTTCATATGTTTCCAACCACAAACAAACCCCGACGGTGGGCTATAGAATCACTAGTCAGTTTGTACTATTTCCTATGTAAAATCACTTGATGTCGTATATCTCACTTCACAGCAATGTCTCCAACACCTATTTTCGTTTGGCCTGAGAGTTTGATGTCTGGCCTATACACTGATCTTCAGCAAGGCACAAAAGCTAACAATGGGCCGGGCACAATCCATACTCATGGGGATGGTCCCGACAGTAGAGAGTTTCAAGCTTTCATATATATTGATCTCGAGACAAATCTAGTCCCTTCAGGCCGTATCACACTTTCAGCTAGAGGTGGGAAGTGTGAATCTCTGGTTGAAGCTGAGAGAAGCATTGTCCTGGGAGTAGTCCATGCTGTGCGTAGTCAGCACAACATCTTGTTGGTTGACTACAATTACATGTTCATAATTGGCAAGAGGCAGCTGCATGACTCGATGAAGACGGCTCTCCATTCGCTGAGGTCTTCTTGGCTTGAGATGGAGATTCTAATGAAGGATATATCCAGAGGATTACGAGAAGTTGTGCGGTGCATTGTCTTCTTGGCTTGGTGAACCTAATTATGACATGGAATTTGAGCACATCGTTCTTTGTAGCTGGATTTGAGGCATCTATGAAACTGCAGGGCATAGAAGTTCATCGTGACATTATTCACATTGCTCTACTGTCAGACATGATAATGCTGAGGGATGTTGAGCCAGCTGGTCAAGGCGTTGTTGACGCTACGACCCCTATGCCAGTGGTAATCTTCTTTTCACCTAGTTTGTGTCTCTTGATTTTCATGTGTCCTCGCTCCTGACTAATCAGACTATCACACCATTCTTTTTTTTTGTTGCAGGATGTTGACTGGGAGAGGTCTTTGTATATCTTGAGGTCAATTTACAAGCAAGCAATTAGAAAGATTAGGGGTACTGTATCGCCAACAAAATATGTTTCTTTGCCTGATGGTCGGTTCAAGGCTCATGTTGAGGTTACTTCGGAGCCATACATGTTCTGGGGTCCTGCTTCACCCACCAAGAAAGCTGCAAGGGCTAGGTTGTATTACTTAGTTATCAAGCATGTGAACCTGATTCTAGGGCACCCTGTTATTGACCTGCATTACCCAACAAGGCATTACCTAGACTTATTCATTGACCGTTTTGATATCAAGATGAGAGGCATTTGGCGCCTAGCCCACCGGTACAAGTTCTTGACAGAGAAAGTTGTTAGCAACTTCCATGACAGTCTCGGTGAGCTGAATGCCGTAGTACCTCTGGGTTTGGACGTTCAGCCTGTATTTCAACCGATCCATGAATTTTCTGCTTTTATCCGCGGCAAGAAAGACTTGATGAAATTAGTGTGGGAACGTGTCGAAGCTACTATGGTAATCTTCTATAATCCAGAATGAGATATTTATCTTTACTATTATTCTATATGATCTCCTTTTTCATTTTTTAATTATTATGAAATTGTATACATTATGTATTCGGAGCTAGCAGCACATTAGGCTGTTACTGAACTTTCATTTGCGAATACCATCTGCTTTATTTGAGTAGGAGTACCACTAGGAGTACTCGTGGGAAACATGCTTATTCTTAATGATATGTCGATGATAAATAATAATGTAGATTTGTGTTGTGGGTGGGTTTTATCAATTGTTAACACATTTCTTGATATTCCGTGCATTAAACTGTTATAGCTGTCAAGTGCGTATTATTCGGTAGTCACATTTTAGGCACTAGCTTAAATCCGTATGGGTCAAAACCAATAATTTTTTTGTTATTTCACTATCTTTCTCTTCTCGATGATTGGTTATTAGATTTTGACTAATAGAGAGATGACTTTGATACTTAATTGTAAATCAGGTGGACAAAGCAACTCTTGAATCTCAGTGTGCTCATGTCATTTAGCTTTCCAGGATCCGTCCAACTGTCAAGGCAGGTGAGAGTTTCTTGATGCCCTGTTTTTTACTAATTTATGTGATTTGTTTGTTTCAACAGTTTGTTTGTCTACTTATATATATATTAAATAATTTGAATTTATGGAAGAGAACAAATTCATTAAGTCGTATTCATTGTAACAATTTTTTTTCATTGGTATTGCAGCCTGTATTTCTACTATGGATTCCCTATTCTACAGCAGTAGATGGAGGCGAGGGAAATTTGGGCATCTAGTCAATTATTATCAGTAGCTACTATCTTTTATAAGCTTGCCTTGGTGTATCTTGGCATGTGTGTTTGTTTTAGTTTTATTTAGCTTAGGCCTTCGTATCAAATTTGTATCACGAATCTGAACTATTTCTACTTTAATTTCATTCGTACGTTTTATCTTGAACTTGTAATGCTCGTACGCTGGACCGTGTCTATTGTGTAATAAATTTAGTTTCGTTGTCCTGCTGGTTTTACTAGTTGTACCAAAAAAAATATCTAATTAACTTGTTTTGAGTTTGGTTATTGGTTACGTGTATTTAGAAATTTTATATTTGAACTAAGGCATGTGTATAGAGAAATGTGCGCTGTAGTGGATGTAGCTATTATGTTTGTTGAGGAAATATTCTTATCGATGTGTGTGAAAAGTATGATACGGTAGTTTTTTCGTTAATCCTCGTGGGTTCCATGGTGGAAGCGTCGTGAAGGAATTGGAGTGGTACGTTTTCCCGGAGTACATTATGTTACATAGATTCATTAGTGTATGTTTATTAAATAGCCATTGAGAGAGTTTGTTAATGATTCAGACAAACTAAGACAGCTTTTTATCGATCAAAGAACGAGAGTCTAGTTTTAACATTTGGCGGTGAGTTTATTGACGTGGGCGCTATAGGCAAGGTGCTTGTACAAGTATCACTTGGCTTAATTTGATCACAAGCCATTAATTTCATGTCACATCCCGGCGTCACATGCATCTGCATGCACCCTTTTCTTGTGCTGTCTTCATAGCGTATTGAAGTACTAGTATGTTTCGTCATCTACACCATGGCCTGTCTGTACGGCACTGGATCGATTGCGCCAAGATTCTTGTTTGCGTGTACGCGATTTAGAAAATCTGTCAGCAGCACTACTTGGTATGTGAGTTCCGATGGCCGCGAATCATCAATGGCTTTCTTAAGATGGTTGGTTTCATCTATCTCGTGTAGGCGATGCTTGTTTGTCTCGCTAGTTAACGTGTTTATTTAATTTAGTCATGTGTCTAGATTTATTGGTCATACTAGTTCACTGTTCATCTTCTACATCGGCTCGTTGGTGCACTGTCTCGTTTTGGGGTAGGTGGTACCGTGCTTGCGAGCAGTCGTGTGCAGCCGTCCCGGTTTGCAAGTTGTCTTCGCAGGCCCCGACCAGGCTAGTATTGGAGTCCACGCGCGGCCTTGACGGTGTACCGTGTCGCAATGGAGTACTGGCGCTGCAGTCGAGCCGTTGATGCCTTGTTGGGGTGTGATGCGATGTTTTGCTGCGTTTCCAGGCTTTCGTCGCCGGCCGGTTAATGGGGCGTCATGAGTGGTGGAGTAAAGGTTGGCAGTTGGAGAGCTGGCCCTTTGCAGTTTGCTAGTATAGGCTGTAATAATGAGAATCTGAGATGCAGGGATATATGCCACGCGTACGCGAGCGACCAATGAGTGGCATCCGAGCACCTGACACACCTAGTTCTATTTTGTCTCTCACCCTCCCGCCCGGTGGCTTGCTACTAGACTCGTGGCTAGCTAGTACAGGTCTGTACAGATTTGTCCTCCTTGGCCTAGCGAGTGCAGGTCTGTCCAGCTTTGGCCAGGTCTGTCCATGCACGCTGAACCGGTCACAGTGATGGGAATCTCTCATTAGTGTACTAGCAAGATACTCTGGCACCACTTATTTCGTTTTCAAAATTTCAATCTTTATCTACACCGTGGTCGCTGGATTGCATTAGATGCTTGCAGGTCAATATTATTTTAAAAAGTTTGGGATTTGAAATGAATTGTTGGTAGCGCCAGGTAAGGATGAAAACGGTCGAAATCGGTCGAAAAACTCCTCTATTGTTTTCTACATTTATATTTAAATACGAACGCGAAAACGAAAACGGTATAGTCGGAAACGAAAACGAAAACGAACTTACGATATTTCGAAAACGAACCAATTCGAGCGGAATTATGTCGGAAACGGTCAGCGTACGAAAATTCAGTACGAAATACCAACCCACTTTAAAGATGTGCATAACCAAACTAACACGTGCATGATTTAGTTCAAGTGCACATAATACAATAAGGGTGGATGACGTAGTCGCCGACACACAAATACAAGTCTAGAACAAGGAATCAATAGGACATGAACATCTACAGTTCATCGGCATCCTCCATGATGTCATGATCATTTTCCATGTCATTTTCTTCCTCGTGGCTCCGCAATACGGAGTGGAGGACGGAGTCACTGACTCACGACCGTGCGGCGCCGCAATACGTGAGTGGAGGGAAGGCGATACGGGAGTGGTGGTGGGATACGGGAGTGGTGGTGTCTAGGGTTGTTATTGGCGCTCCTTATTGCATATAATTTGACCGCCAAAGTAATCCAAAATGACCAAATTCATGGTGCATCATGGCAAATATATTATTTATCTAACAAGTTCCACGAGTTTTGGTTTTCAAACTTGTTTTATAGGCAACATATTATTTCATGAAATAAAAGTATCTCAAACAATGAAATAGACTGCACCATTGCGAAGCTCTCATCGCGCTGATCAAAATGCATATATTATTTGCTATATTTGGAGCTATAAATAAAAAGATACGGGAATAGGAAATATATTTTTTTGTCTCCCAAATTTCTACCGAATTTCGAATACGGTTACATACCGAATATAATGTAGAAAAGTAGAAATCGGTCGAAATAACTCCATACCGAATTCCGCACCGTTTTCGAATTTTTCTACCGAATTTCGTACCGTATTCGAATTATTCCGAGAAAAGTGAAAACGATCGGATCAAATGTAGAAAACGATGCGATTCGGTCGAGGATTTTCATTTCCGTTTTCATCCTTAGCGCCGAGGCATGTTAAAATGTAGTGTTTGGTTTAAACTGTAAAATTAATATTGGACGAGGCAATCACGGAGCGCAATTTGAAGGATTGTTGAAAGTTCAAACTTTTTGTTTGTTTTTGCACTAGGTAGTCTTTTTTGTTAACTTTTTAATACATGTTACATGTATTTTTAGGAGGCGTAATGCTCTTTACCGCTAGATTAAGCATTTCGCTTCGGCTTGTATAGAGCCTAACTGGTTTATTTTTATAATAGGTAATGGATTATGATATTTATGGTCAGAAGATTTTTGATTAGGAGCAGATTGTTAGGGTACAATGGATGATTATGCGATTTAATTGGAAAGGGCCCCACCACGTTTTCTTTCCCCTTTAAGTCAGCACTGTAACTGCAGATCTCTCCCAAAAATACACTTGCTTTCCCCATGCCTTTACTCCCTGCCTACTTCTCTCCCTGCTCCTGGTACCAGGCCTGCTAGTACTAGTTTCTTTCCTCTTCAGTAGAGTTTGCAGCTCTCATTTGCAAGCGTCCTGCGCCTGCATCGCCATGGCCAGCCGTCCTATTCTTGTGCAGCCTCCCGACCGCGCCCATGTCGTCTCTGATTCTGACTTCGAGTCGCTGGAGGTTCAGGAGCCTAAACCTTCATTTCCGGAGTCAGGTAGTAATTTCAGGCCATCGTTCAAGGGGCCAAAGTCATATTATCATGTTGTCAAGAAAATCGCCCTTTGTTCATCGCCTTGCGAGGCAGAAATAGTTAAGCGCCTTGGATTTGGTTTCATTTTCGATCTTCCTCCATCTTTCTACACAAACTCGACCATCTTTGCCTGGCTTCTGTATGTTTTTCGCCCCATCTCTGAATCCTTTGCCTTGGATACGGGTGTTCACATCCCTGCGTCTGTGGACGTCGCTCGTGCCGTGCTTGGACTTGAGCGCGGTGTCGATCTCCCTTGCCGTTCTTCTATTTCAATTCGTGAGCAAAGCGAATCCAGAAACACCGTCGCTCTAATGCTTTCTTATGGCCACCCAATGGCAAACATTTCGGTCAGTAGGGCTAGCGTGGTCCTAAATAATCTGCTCGGCAAGCGCGAAATGTGCGTTAGGGAGCAGCAGGCCTTTCGTATTGCTGTTGCGGTTATTGTTGTGGGCACTTTTCTTGCCGCTCGGCCTCCTGGTACTGAAATTGACATTGAAATCATATATGCTCTCGCACAAACTGGTCCTCCTATCGTTTATGACTGGGGAAAGTATGCCATGATGGTGCTCAGGGAAGCATCTGAAGAAATGAAGAGGGTGTTGAAGCATGCCCGACCTTCAGACACCATCCAGCTATTCGGATGTGCTCCTCTGTTTTTGGTGCGCTCTTTGTTGATCTTTTTTTGATCCATGTACCCTTGTAAAGTTAGTATGTTTTGGCATTTGTTTACCTGAAAGTTGAATATTTGTGGGGTCCCTGTTTTTCTTGTTATTTTGTTTCTCCAGATGATGTACTACACCGGGGTCAATGCTGGGAATGAACCGTTTGCCTCATTTGGTGGACCACCGGCAAAACTCTTCGACAAGTCTCGGCTTGGTGCATGCGAGTCTAGCGATTTCAAGACGCGCAAACGCATGGACTCTCCAAGAAAAATGTCCGTGCTCATCTGTTCTATTCTTTCTCGGAACGACTTGTGTTCTTGTTTTAGATTTCTGATTAATAATTCCCCTTGACTTTGTTGGTCATGTTGTTCCTTGATCATATTTACTAGCAGTTATCATCTTGGGGAGCTACCATTGGCGATTCAAAAGGTGCGTCGGCACCCGGAGGACCGACATCAGTCATACAGACACGGTCTGCTGCTAAGCAGGTCGTTTTATTTTCTTTGAAGATTTATAGAACTTGCGTCCAGAAGCACTTTTACATATTATTATCATGCTGTTCTATTAATTTATTCCTCACATCGTAGGCAAGGGAGGTTGCTAATTCACCATACGGCGCTGTGCATCGTCCAAACTACGTTGAACTTGTCGGCACGTCCAATCACACGAAGGTACACCTTGTACTTGTCCTTGTTTAGAAATGCTGATGTATCTTTATTTGGACCCGGATGATTTGTTCACTTTTATGAATTATTAGATATGCGATTTGTAGGATTTTATTGAGTCGTGTGTTATAGTTGGTATGAATTGGAAACAAATCGCTGAAATGTTTTCTATCATTTGTTTATTTGGTGTTGTTAATGTAAATCGTCAGGAGTTTATTTCAAATTTACGGGCTTATGTTGTATTGAAGTAGTTGGGTTTACCCGTTTTTTTTGTTGTAGCAGATATGTGGGCTTATTTACATGGCCCATTATTTTATAGTGGTTTTTGTTGTGCTAGTTTATAGGCCGTTAAATTGTCACAGTGCATCCATTTTGGCAGTTATGGGCCTCTTTAGGACGAACTGGGCTCATATTGGCAGGGTTGGGCTATGTGTTTTTTTCGGGGCATGTATAGGTCTTATCTTTCGGTAATTTGGGGTACATTGTATTTTAGTTTGCAGGGTTGTTGGGCCGCTTTTTGTTTTTTTTGGCATTGGGAAGTTGCAACGGGCTATAACCCCTTGTTGGGCCGCTTTATGGGCCTTTTGTTTTACACGATCTTTTCATACCCGGGCTGTTATTTAGGATTTTACAGGGGATGTTGGTTATATACTTTATTTTGTTCGCTCCTTCAGATTATGCTGATGATTTCGTTTGAGCAGGATACATCGTCGTTACAGGCAGTCGTTGCTTTGGTTTGTTCTGTTGTCCAAGCTGTATTAGATGAGACTGATCCAAAAGACTTCAGCGTTTCTGATTTCGTGGATGTGTCCACCTTAAACGTATGGCATTGTTTTTTTTTCATTTTCCACCTATTGACTGTCTATATTTTTCAAGTACTAATTTTGCATGGTATCTTGTATGTGCACAGTTGGAACCTGATTTAGTGCACAAGCTAACTCAGATAAGTTTGGTTCAATTTAAGATGAAGACTTCCAAATGGCTCGCCTCCCAGACGATAAGTTCAACTGGTCTAGGCAGAGGTGAAACATTGCATCAGCAGTTTCGTTTTGACTAATGCTCATGTGTTTTAGTGTGGAGTTGGATATCTGATGTAGTTATATTTCTTGTTAGTGTTTGCAGGGTTAGCTATTGATGGTACAGAAGTTTTATCTTGTTTGCCCAATGAAAATGAAGCCAGTTCCTGCAAAGAAACCCCGAGGACTAAGCGGCTTTCTCAAGTAGTTGATCACCCCCCATCAGGTTATAAACTTTAAGATCATGCATTGCATCCACTGTAGGAATTTTTATCAACTGCTTGATTCAAGACATTTCACTGTGTTGTAGAATTAGGGTTGCCCACTCGACAAATCACTGTACAAATAGGGATGTCCATGTGTAAATTTTCATCTTTATGTGGACAGGCACTCTTGGTCATGGTGTTGATGTTGAAGTATCACCTGTTGATAATGGTGCTCCTTGCTCCTTTGTTAATTTAGTATCAGATACTTGTGCTGATGATGAGGATCTGTGCCAGGATGGCAATACATCAGCAGAAGGTAATTAAGTGTTCATGGCAATTGTTTTATATTACTTTTATTGTCTATTCGGACTGCAATTTGCATGTAATGATTTTAATCCAGCTGTTGAATGGTGCACCCATGGTGTTGGTTGTTCAGGTGCTGAAGTGTATGGTGCCACAGCTGATTCTCCAGTTGAGATGGATGGCAATCATGGGTCAAGCAGTGATGTTGCATTGGAACTCAAATTATCTAATGCATTTGATGCTGATGCTGAGCATAACCTTCGACCAGGTTAGTGTCAGTGGGATGATTTTCTGCAAGTAAATTACTTGAGCTTTCTTGAATATTGGTACATCTTGGTCTCATGATGTCCCTGGGTGCATGTGTCATTTGTTTCTGAAAGTGAGCACACACTGATTTTTTATTTACAAGGTTGATTTGGTATGTTTGAGTAGTGTCCACTCTTGCAAATTTTATGTATTTGATGGGTTATGTTCCTTGTGTTCAGGAATTCATTCTCCGTCTGTGGATACAAACCTAGCACTCATGCTGAATGCTGATCAGGACGCAACCAGCATGGTTGCATTGAATCTCAATTCAGTTGGGAAAGGTGTTCCTGAACCAGGGGCAACCGCTGTTTCAGGTTGATGACAGCACTGTGACATTTGTACATGGAGATCACACGTTGTTTGTTCAAAGCTCACTATTTCTTTGTGTTATAGGTCTGCTGCAGCGCAAGCGTAGTCATCCTTGCATGAGTGCGAATGTTGATGCTGAAACCCAGGAGGATCCAATCTTTAGCCCGTTCCCAAAGCAAAGTAAATATTTTCATACAATTGTATAAATGTATCGAGGCCAGGATTTTTGGCCGTTTGCTTTTGTAGCAACTTTTTTACTAATGTTAGTAGTATATACGCTGCAGTCACTTGTTTATATTATAATTGCAGGGTTCAGGACTAGTGCATTTGAGTTATGCACGCCACTTTCAAATACATCTATGCCGATATATGACACGTCATCCAGTCATATATCTCATTTTAGGAAACAATGCACATTTAAAGGGAAGAATATTCTAAGCTCACTGGACGATGTTGCACCTTGCAACATGTCACCCAGAGCCAGACATGAGACGACTGCTCTGCTTCAGGGAGTTCCGGTTTCCCGTCTTGTTGGTATTTACTTCTTTCTAGATACTGCTATGTTGTTTTGTTTGTTTATGACTTATCAGATTATGTAGCCATTTAAGTAAATGTACATGGCATATATTACATTGAAGGTTATGTGGCATAAGATGTCTTTGATTTAAGGTTACTTGAGCTTACCTACATTTCGTTATTAATATTATAGTTTACCTGTGGTGTTTTTTATGGACGGGTAGACGTGTGATTTATGTGTTCATGGAACACATTGTTTAGTCCATTGTCTATTTGTTAAATTCACAGTTGTGTTTGTACATCTTTGCAGTTCCTGATCTGAATATCCCAGCCTGTGCTGCTGTGGATGTTGTTCCTATTGATATGGCTCGGCTAATTGATGATCCGGAGCGTGATAACGTTGTTAAGACTGCATTGCTTTGCCGTGGTTTTGATACAACAAAAATTCACAGGTATTTATTTTCAGTTGGCTTCATGTTTTGTGCTTAATCGCTCAATTAAATCTAGCGCTGATGTTCAAGGTTATTACTAACATTTCTTTTTTCGCTGCACAGTGTGTGGATCCAGTTTTCCGGCGCGCTGTCAGCCACACTGACTGGACAGGAGGTCATTGAGAACTTCGTGCGAAATGTAGCGGTCTCCAAGAAAATTATGTCGTTTGTGTTTGCGCTTTTTCAGGAGTTGCATAATGAGATTGTAGATAGGCCGCACTCTTCCCCTAGCCCGAAGCGTATTTTTCTTCCTCCGGGATGGGCGGTATGTGTGGAATGACATTTCTTATGCTGTTTGTTCGATGGTAGCTTATAATCATTGGAAACTGTTACTGTCTGCTTGCAAGCATTGTGTCTAACTGTTATTCTTAAAATTTCAGGATGCTTGTGTTATCAGGAAAGAGAAGTTCTCTGCATGCTCATTTATTGATTATTTCTCGAAGCCGTATTTATCGCTATCAATATTTGAGTATGAGATGGTATAGTGTTTCGAAACCTTCTGGTTCATTTCTATACATAATTGTTGTTGTTTGTTGTTGTTGTTTTGTGTTGGATTTTTAAAGAATATGAGTTTGATAGATATAGGGGCAAAGCATATTGTTGTTCTGCTTGTATGTGTTAAGTGTGCATAAAGCTACGTTCAGTTTATTCTGCTTCACGTGTTTGAATTGTATGGTTGATTTTTGCAGGTTCTTGCTCCCTATTTGATGGGTGAGGATTGGTGCTGCTTTTGCTTTGACTTGCGCTCGAGGAGGACCTTTCTCTTCCATCCGAAGCATCCTTTTTGGCAGCCACCGTTTTTTGGGAGTCGTCTAGAGGCGTTGGCCAAAGAATTGGTCCAGCGATTAGCACTGTCATTTGGTCCATTCCTCAGAGATTGGAAATGGGAGCATTTTGTCTTTCCATGGAATGGTCCAAACCCCGACAAGTATGTTCTATCGTTTTCTGCTAGAGTTAGACTTACATTTTGCGGTCTAATAATTTGGGGGACAAGATAGTATTTTTCATCCATTTCTAACTTTCTTATATTGTCTGGCACAGGCGGAACAATGGGTACTTTGCTGCTTTCTTTGCTCTCTTTTTCGATGGGAGTTCCTTAGTGCCAGATATGGACTCCAAGGTATGGATACTCTAATTGTTATGAACTTGATGATTACACACAATACGTTTTCATGTTGAAGCTGTTATTGGATTTGTTGTGTCACGAATGTCTCATTCAGCATTAATATTTCATGATCAGGTTGTGGATGGATGATTTAAGTGGAATTTGTGCCGTCTCCTCGTTGACAGGGCTCAGAATCCATTTCTGTTGACGTCTTGAGTGGTGCTACTTTATGGGAGGGACCTGTGCTTCTAGATCATGCCGTATCAGCTTCATGAGTGTTTGAACTATAGTATATGGAACTGCAGTATATTTTGTGGTATTTTGTGGCTGTTGTGGTCTTAATGGTTAGACTGAACAACAGCGCAGAGCATGTTGTGATAGCCCAACGTTGCTTGTTATTAAGTATGCTGGACTGAACACCTAGTTATATTCAGCATTAGTTATGGTATTGTACTCGGCAATGGACACACTGGAATTATGTGTTGGCTGTCATTGATTTTATGCCAAGATGTGCCGGAATGGCATGGGTTGTACTCTTCTCTTTTGACTTAACTTGCTTCATCTAGCGTGATTGTTCATGATGGAATCTCTTTGTTTGGTTATGTTTGGATGAGTTAATAGGTTTCTATTATGGTCTAGCGAGATATACGTTTACATGGGCGTGCTAGTGGCTATTAATATCCATAATTTGATATGGTGGCGTTGATTTTTGAAATTTTTTTACATTCAGTAGTATAGCGATCGGCTGTGTCGGAACGTAGCATTTGCCCGTTGTAGACGAGCAGACCGTTCTTTTATTCTCGCTATTTTTCAGATATATAATTCCAGGTGGCCTGGCATGGCAGTGCTTGGGGTTGACGTGGCGGCTTTATGGATGAGGCTTCCGTTGCAAGCTTGTCGGTGTGGTTTGAAACCTTGAATACAAAGTCGCGCCCGTTGGTGCAGATTTTGCCGTTGTGCGTATCATTAAATGACAGAAGCTCAGACCCCCAGCTACCCGCCCGCTCCTCCTGCTTCATTGTCTTTAAATAGCCGTCTACCTGTCTGATGGTCTTCAAGAGAAGCAAGGGCACTCCATTCCCATCATCTTCTAGCTTTTCGCGTAGGATCCTCATCCCCATCGTCGGTAACCTGTATGCCTACTTCTGATTCTTTCTATTTACCTCACAGATCTATTATATTCATGTGCTTTGCTACACCCAATCGTTCATCATTTTCTTGTTTTGCTCTTTTCTTCGTTTGGTTTTTTAGGAAGCATGGATGGATCGGGCGCTGGCGTTCCGATCCGCACGGATCTGGTGCCTGCCTGTGCAGATCCGATCGATCCATTGTCCGGTCTCCCCCTCGTCATTTGCGACAAATGCAATGACATCAGGGTCATCGCGCTGACTTGTGTGAACACTACGAACAAAGGCAAAAGGTTCTTCAAGTGTCCCAGGAACAAGGAGAAGGTTGTTTTATTTGTTTTATGGCGATTTTATGCTCAGGATGTGTGATTATAGAGATATATTTGTGTGCATCCATTTGGTTATTTTCGCTTATTTCATCACGAATAATCTTTTATCTTGTGACAGGACCCGTCATCTTGCCGTTTCTACTACTTCCAGGACGATTACGAGGCATATCTTCGTAAGAAAGGCAAGCTGATCGATGCACCGGGCGGCACGAACGAAGCTAGTAGCAGCAGCGCGATGGAGCCTGGTGTCACTGTAGGAGCTGCAGTTGGTGTTGACGACCAGATCAAAGCTTTGAAGGAACAGATTGAGGGGATCAGGACTCTGGTGGACGCATTCGGACGTCGCGACGTTTTGCTTGCTGGTATCATTGCTTTCGGAGTTGTGCTCATCTTCCTGGTTGCATCAAGCGTGTTCCTGCTTGGTGTGATTATCTACATTATGATGGCTAACTAGACCATAGCGCGGTTTAGTGCTAGTATTATTGTGTCTTGCTGCTATATCTTTCATGGTTTTGTATTTGTGATGTGTGTTTGAGACCTCTCATCGTTATCTTTGTGCTCCATGTAGCTAAATCGAGTGTATGTTCAATTCAGTAGTGCCAGGCCTTACTTCCCTGTTATTCTATATTTATTAGTAACCAACCTATAAGCTTTGTTTGTACGCGTGCTTTTTCAAATGGACATGCAGCCAGCAAATGGTTTATAATGCATAGTAGTTGCAATGCTACTGAATTGATTATGAAACGATGCATGGTTTTTGTACAAATGACAGGATGCAGTACGCTACAGACTTAAGCACACATTTACGCTACAGAGGTTGCAGCAGGTCTGCCAATGGCCTTGTCTTGACATTGTTGTTGTTTTCTTCATCTGTAGATCCTGGAACAGTTCTCTTCTTTTCTTTCCCCGAGCTGGCCTTCAGAGTCTTCATCTCATTCTCATAGCTTTTCAGGCTTGTGTTTTTGGGCCGTCCTTTGCGTGCTGGTCGTCGTGGGCAACTTCTGGGCTGATCGCTGTCATTGCCAACCATGGTATTCATATTTTGTTCAGGGTGTACCGGGCGAGATGCTTTGCGTGCAATAATTTTATCCAGTGCTTGAACCGCATCCGCGAACTCCGTTTCAGTTAGGGAGCCATCTGCACCTGCAACTGCCAACACTTTTTTCAGCAGCACTTGGCTCCGTATGTAGCTTGCGTTGTCTCGCATCGGTGTCTTCGTGGCCCCGATCTTTCTTCCCGGATCCTTCATCGGTGGCTGCCTTAGTCCAAATGGAACATGATGTTGCGTTCGGTATCTCGCTTTTGCCACAATGAATCGGCACTGTTCAAGAGTTTGGTTCAAGTATATAACTTGGAAAAATCAATTATGGTGCAATCTATGGGATGATGATCTGTTGTACCTTTAGGGCGTGGCGGCACAAAGATTCCTTCGTGTTCGTAGAGACCGCACCGCAAGTTAGCATGCCCGTATCATCAGACTTGACATAGTATGCTCGTTCGTCAGGCTTCCCCATTTGCTTGTAGTGTGTTACTTTGTATTCCTTCGCTGGTTGCTGCTCTAGTACGTTGAAGCTACCAGAGAAGTACAGCTCGTTGCCGAACCGCTCGTACATTGATCTGGTGTATATCTCTTCAAAGATGTTTCTCAATTGGCACGCCAATTCTACGTTTACGTCGTACCTGCAGATTACATGGTAATGGTAAGTGGGCATGGCGTTATCAATTGTGATTGAAGAGGAGTATATTGTCAGGGTGTTGTAACTATCAATCAATTTCATAATTTCCGTTTGGAGCTAAGTTTACCTGTCTTGTGACATGTTCCTCCTTGGCTTCTTGTTCGTTCCGGTCTCGCTGGAATTCGTTAAACTTTGCAACAAATAGGTTCATTGGTGCTGACCTTTGGATGAATTGTTTCAGCATGTGGTTTGCGCTCTCGCTGCGCTGCGTGCTTGTCATGCCACCGCAGAATACATTCATGAAGTATGGACGAGCCCACATCCCCCTATGCTTGTATATCCTTTTGAGGAATTTGTTGTTCTCTAACTTGTATTTCCTTATTAGCTGGCGCCATCTTCTCTCGAACTTGCTAGGGGATACTTCTTCGTTACTAGTTTGTGGAATTCCTTTTTGAAAGCACACTTTTTGCTTGTAAGTAGTGCCCAACCACCGTTTTGCCTTACGGAGGACATGCCATTTGCACCAACGATGCCTCGCTTGTTGTCGGTGTGGTCTTGATAGCCGCTCCCATGGCTTGACATTGGTCTCGTTATCATGAACAAAATTGATTATGATTAGGAATGCATTCGATTGTAAACTGTGTGGAAGGACTTATGTTTGTTAATTAAGTAATTGAGGATTCATGTACCCGTGAGTATAGTTTCGGTGCCTTCCCACCCATTATGGACACGAAGTTGGAAAAAGCCCATTCAAAGTCTTCGGTTTTTTCGGAGGTCAAAAGGACTCCGCCAAATATTGTGCTTTGGAAGTGGTTGTTAACACCGACAAATAGTCCGAATGGCAAGTTGTATAGGTTCGTTCTATAAGTAGTGTCAAAAGTTACTACCTCACCGAATTGCACATACCTTTCCTTGTTTTTACCCGTGCACCACAAAGATTCTCTCGTATTCTACCATCGGCATCGAGCTTGAAACGTACTTCCATGTCTCGGATCGGCTTCCTTTAAACGCTCAAGCGGGTGCATTGTTTTTTCCAGATCGTCTCTTATGTTTTCTTGTGCAAGCTTAGCACGAGACATATTTAATGGCTTCTCTTCTAACCGGTAGGCCGCGCCCCACACCTTCTGTACCAAGAATGCTGCACACTCTACCCGTGGAGACGTTGTTCTCTCGGAGCTTCCTAATGAACTCCTTTGTCATAGGCTCAATCTGGCCGTGAGAGCCCCATTGCTTTTTCTCCCCACAATTTTGGGAGAGCGGGTGGTTGTGGTCGGTAATGCTCCCGGTTATGTACCGGCTATGATCGAGCGTCGTAGCAAGCGGATCATCGCTTTACATCCTGTTCTGCAAGAGGCTGAACCACGTCTTGGACTGTGTCCCTGCACACGAGAATTGAATTAGCAGACGGAACTATGCTCAAAGCCTGATGGGGTATATGTAGGTTTCTTCTTGATGTTTACTAACCTCGCATGAGCAAGCATATGTCTTTTTTGGTGGTGTAATTGTTCTCATTTGTTCTCGCCTCTTGAAGTGCGAATGCCAAATCCCACTTCCCACGAGTAAAGATTGTAGAACTCTCTTGCCTCTTCAAAAGAAGTGAATCTTGTGCCATTATGGGGGAAGAATATTGCCTCGCCAGTCTTGCGGACGACGATTTTACTGCTCGTGTAATTGCGCTTTCTTCCAATGGTGATAGCAAACGTCGGTCCGGTCTTACTCCTCTTCCCGTTAACATTAAACCGCAGGTAGTGGGTGTGGAGATCTGGTATATAAGTTGCATTCGTTTTGATCATTTTAATCAAAATAAATACGTTTGGAAACTCGTCTTCGAGATCACATTCATTGTTTATAGGCTATGAAGACAAGCACAAGAAAAGGGTGCATGTGTATCAAAATAAACATTAATGACAATAGCACGTTTATATGTTTTGGTCGTTAATATCGGGTTTGCACTACGGGTACAATTGCAAGTGGTTCAACGATTTGTCATTCTGGATTTCAGGTGAATCTAATATAACAAGTGTGTAAGGTTTTACTTCGTACCTTTTATTGCTGCGGAAAGATGTAATGAAAGTCGTCTCGCCCTTGGATTGTTGGTTGCTTAGGCATGAAGCCTCCAATGCAGCTTCTGCATCTTGGATCATGGTGCGTGGGCTAGTTGAAATCGGCGTCTCTTTGTTGTATTTCGGTGGCGCTTGGGTGGATCCATGCATCGGTGCCGGAGGATCGGTGGGAACTGGTTGGAAGACAGCAAGGTCTTGTGGTGGGTTTGGTCGTTGGCTACACGTCGCTACCATTGCCGCCATGGCTGGAAGCTCTTCCGCGAGCATCATATTGGTTTTGTTTTGAACTCGGGTCGCGGCACCAGACACACAACTTAAAAAGGACAGTTCCGTGTCATGGAAGGAGCGTAGCCCGGCATGAACCCTGCAACGTATTTAATGCCCCACTGCCAACCAGCTGAGCACAGCACAGAGCCTCATTATTGGACTGCCACGTTGGATCCACGTTGGCATAGTTGATATCTAATCTCCGTTTAAGCACGTCGTGACTCCACGCTGGCAGGCACCAATCTTAAAGTGGGCGGGTACGTCAGCCGTCGGATCAAGATGGGTACGTAGCACGGGTTGTATAAAATCCACGTCCCCTGTTTAGCCCGGCCCTCGCGTGCCTCTCGCTCTGCCACATCAGCGTCCCCACTCCCAGCAAGTTCCACAACGGCGTCCGGTCATTCCACGCCCTCGAGGTCATCCGTCTCGTATGGGTCTCCTTCCGCTGGCAAGCTTTCGGGAAAATGATGGCACTGTGCCCTAGGCTCCTCACTCTGGATCTGCGGTGCTGCGAATGTATCGATAACGGTTGGGAGTTGGACAGGCTACCATCGAACCTGAGGAGTCTTACCATGGCGAAGTGTGGTACGATCACTGATTTGGACTTTGTGGGTGTGCATACCCTGCGTTCCTTCCGCTACAGTGGCTGCTCCTCCAACTTGCCCTTCTCCATTCCATGCGACGCTGCGCTTTCTGATCTTTATATTGAGGTATCATACTCATATGACGGTCTTCTGAAGAATGAGTGGAATATTGATAAGTTGAGGAGATCTCTCCCGACTGATTTGTCCAACCTCAATGTTCTTACCATATGTTACAGAGCCCTCACGGTACTTTCTCCGCATTCAATCTTGTTTATTATTTCTGGTCTTGTATCACTTAGGATTAACTCTTAGTTTCTTGATTTCCATAGATATGAGAAAAGTCTTGTTTTTTTTAAACTAACCATGCATTTATTTCAGGGTGCATCTGTGTTGTCAGCCGATGGAGCCAGTGCCCAGTTGGCTAATTTTAACTCATACAGTTTGAAAGAGCTACACCTACTCATGTTAGAAGAGAAAGCTGTCAACCTATCCAACCTGTATGTGTTCCTCAAGACCTTCCAATGTCCTAATCTGGAGAGGCTCTTTGTGGAGGCAAACACACTCAATGCCTTTGTAATTTCTTTTCTTCATAGTCATCTTGGCTTTTTTAATATGGTTCTCCTTTGTAGCTCCCGGCATATAGATGTAAGTCCAAGGAAGGTTATATTGATGAGGTGCGGGAAGAGCCACCGAAAGATGACTTAAACAACCTCGTCATTGTTAAGGTCATGAACTTCAACTGGAGCCCAACCGAGGTGCAGCTAGTGTGTTTTCTGTTGAGGAAAGCTAGCTCTCTGCAGGAACTGTTAATAGTTTCTCGCAATGTCACTCCAGTGGATTCTTCCAGTGCACCAGAAGCGGACCTTTCACTTCTCAAAGAAGCTTTGGTCAATGGCAAGATAATGTTGACGATGTCTGACAACGCAGCAATTCAGCCATATCATGAGGCCCACATCAAGCTACCATAGTTGCCAGTCAACAGTCGAGTCAGAGCCCTTTGGATAGTAATATCATACTATCTTTGCACTATCCTTTTGGTATTAGCTCTTATATAGATAATATATGAAAAACCATGGTTGCATTTTAATTTCTTTCTTCAGTATTACTACAAACCAAGTTAAAATGCATGCTATCCTGTATGCGGTTGCTTTCATGTCCTGAAACCACTTGCATCTTGTATTCATCATATTATCCCTATGAATTGATGTTGTCAGTCATCTTTCTTATTTATTTGTTATTTACATGACTTAGTCCAAGTTTCTATTTTTTGATATGGTAATACTATTATTGATATACAAAGTGCTGCTGAAGTGCTGATCATTTAAAAAAAAGTGGCAAAGTGCAATGCTGCTAGTGATGAATTTAGTTGTTTGTTGTGACTTATATGGAGTGTGAAATAGAGAAGCAACATAGTAACAGTGTTCTTTTTTTATCAATAATTTTCATGATTTATAAATGCTAATTCCTTCACTATGGACCATAGTAAGACATGGGATTTCTACCTGAAATAAATCCTAGTGCATGGGAGATTGAATATGGTTCCATCATTCAATTTACCTTGTAATGTAAGTATGAAAGTGTGTAGAAAAATCAAAGATCATTGTTTCTTTTCTCTTTATTATTTTTTCAGATGAGAACATCTCAGTTTCAATTGGAAATAATGAAAAGTTTCCTATTTCTAGTCTTCATATAGTGCTGCATTTATTTATGCATTCAGGGTGGCACAATTTCATCTCAAATTTTCAAGATTTTGTCCCCTTCGGTTCCTGTTGGTCGGTGCTTTGCTTTCTGATTTAAATTTATCATCTTTCCTGACTGGGACCCCCTCTAACTGCTATATATGGATGAATGCTAGGGGGACCATGGATTTTTGTTTTACGATTTCACATGTTTTAGCTGTTTATATGGTGTCTGATTGTTGAGGGAATTCTACTCATGACGCCATTTCATCTTGCTTATCTTTTCTTGCCACTAGAGGAGTGGGCTGCCTTCTTTGTTGGGCATTGTGCTTGTGCCATGGCTGATGACCTGATGTGTCAGCAAAGTCAAAAAGTACATGAACTGTGGAACAACATATTGAAGGTTAGTGGTTTGAGTTTTTGGGTTTGTTTTTCATGCCCTGGCCTTACTACGTATACATGATTTACATAGAGTACTCATTTACAAATAACCAACCATAGTACCATGATGTGAGCTATTTGTGTCCAATCCTATCTTACATGTGGTTGCTAGGTGTAATCCTGGAGGTGTATGGTGCTTTGGTCGAGAATCTGGTTCTGTGCCTTGTTATTCTCAATAGAGGTCAATTTGTGGGCCTGGTTTATCCTGTGTTGTCACCCTCTAAATGGATATAAGATATTCACATAATCATGTCACATGCATGGACGTGCGATTGCCTTTTTAGAGTTTCCCCATTTCATCCCATTGCTGAATAACCCAAAATTTAGCTTTCTGGATCCAAACCTGTAGAGGTTGGACCGACACATATTTCGATTCTTAATAAAAAAAATATTGCTCAGTACCTGAACCTCGCTCCAAAATCTAAACAGTTAGGAACGCAACCCATCCGGGTATTTTTATCCTCCAAGTTAACCTTGAACTACAAACCAGATAATTTTGGTACACTTTCTGGTTTCATGGATGGTTTTTTATGTTCTAAAAAAATAAAAAAATCAAATTTGACCTCTTCAAATTTATAATCAGTTTATTTTTAAATGAAACAATTTGAAACTAGTATGATATCTACCTATGGTTTATATGAAATTGGTTTATTTATATGTTCATATTGCTTTGTTGCTTGTAGTCATGCTCGTTGTTTAGACCCAAATAACTACTGCACCGACAAATAGACAACTTTTTTTAGAAGAAAATCAATCTACTTTAATTTTTTTCTCATTTTAAATAAATCAATTGAGTTAATCGGATTTTGAATTTCTTTCTTGTGACATCACATGGTCGATTGAGTTACTAACCGTGTGCTTGGTTGCGGGATGGGTGGGTTGGGTTGGATCCAACCCTCATTTTGGGGACGGAGCCAACCCATCCATTGTTTGGTTACAACTCTGATTTTGGGGACGGAGTGAACTCAACTCATGTTTGGTTAAAACAATTGGGAATATGGGTTGGATGGCAAGATGACACCGTTAGTGGGTCCCACATGTCATTCTCCTCTCTCTCCACTGAGGCTCACAACTCGTCACCTACCCCCACCGCCCCCCCTCCCCCATCCCTCGCCCGCCCACCTCCTCTTCCATGGTGGGCATGGGGACGGACCGGCCATGGTGGCCCTCCCCGTGGGTGCGCATGTGCGACAAGGGCGGGTCGGCAGCTGGGGTTGCGCCGCAGCGCACCTCCCTCCCCCTCCCGGCGGCCTCTTCCGTGCTGCATCGGCTCCTTCCCTCTCCCATCCACCACAGCGGCGAGATCCATGGAGGCGAGATCCTCGGCCACGTACTCGAGCACGGGGTGGAGGGCGAGCCGATCTGGGGAGGGAGCAGGGGCGCAGCCGGCGTCAGGCGAGACGGGGCCGGGCCGAGCTCGCTCCCGCCTGAAAGTCCCTAGTTTGGTTTTGGCTAATTGATGAAACCTAGGACTAACCTTGTTTATCTAAAGTGGTTGATTTAGAGAAAGGTTGTCCACATAATGAGCTTAATGCATATGAAGCATGACACGTGTCATATGATCAAAGATGAAGATCAAGACGATGCTTGGCTCCGTGGACTGGTGTTGAAGGTGAAGGGCTAGTCGAGGCTTGTGAGTGAAGGACCATGCGATGGTGAAGCTCGGGCAAGACTAGGCGCCGATGGACCGATGCACGGTGAAGAGTAAGTGAAGTCGAGGTCGATGGATCGAGACGGTCACATGATGGTGTGAAGCGTTCATATCATTTGGAGGAACAAAATGGACTCAAGGCAAAGGTATAACCGATAGGGCCATTTTGTTTTGCACTCAGGACACCATAGAGGGTGTGAGTGGTTTAGGATCGATAGCCGCACTATTAAGAGGGGAAGTCTTATCGGCTATTCGACGCACGGGTGCCACTAGGTGAATTCATGAAGTGCATTTCATGTAGAACCTAGTGAGCTAAGCCATTGCCTTGTTTCTCGTGAGAAAAACTAACCCTTATGTTCAAGAGAGTGATCTACAAGTGGTGGTTAGTACACAAAGGCATTTGGTTTGAGTTGGATCAACGACGCGCGAAGAAAGGACGAAGAACAAGTCACTGCACGGCATCGAACGCGGCTGAGGCACGGCGCCGGACGCGCGGTTTGGCGCCGGACGCGGACCAGTGACCTTGCGACGCGCTGGGGTCGGCGGACGCCCGCGACGGACGCGGCTAGGCAGCGTCGGACACTGCTTGCCGTGCGTCTATCGGGCTCGGACGTTGGCACGGCTTGGCCAGGTGACTGGCGCCGGACGCGTCCGTCGGGCTTGCGTCGGACGTGGTCTGACACCTGTACGGTGTCCGGCGCGGCTGTAAGGTCCTAGATGGCTAGAGGGGGGGTGAATAGCCTATAAAAATTTCTACAAACTCACTAAGCAAACTTCGTTAGATACACAAACGGCGGAAAGCAAGTTTTGCTTAGCCTACTAGATGTTGCAAGCCTCCTATCCAAACAATTCTAGTAGGTGATCACTAGCACAAACAATAGCTACCACTAGTGATCAAGAGTTCTACCCACGGGATTTAATCTACACAAGGAGTGGTTCCCGACCGACCACACAAGCAATTCTACCCACGGGATTTAGTCTACACAAGTTGTGGTTCCCGACCGACCACGCAAGCAATTCTACTTTGCAAGAAAGTAATCAAAGTAATACAAGATAGGGTAGGAGCGTGTTATACCAACGCGTAGAGTCGAGGTTGACAATCACCAATAAGATGAACAATCAATCACAATCGGCAACACACAAAGGATGATGACCAATTACGGAGACAAGATGAACACAATGATTTATCCCCGGATGTTCACTTGGGCACCGCCAAGCTACGTCACCCGTTGTGTTGACCAACACCTAGATGGTTCCTCGGTGTGACCCTCAAGTCACTAGCCCTCAAGGCTCGCCCCCGCAAGGCACCGCAAGACACCACTCTCAAGCGAGGTACTCAACGACACGCGCAATCCACTAGGATGCTCTTCGTGATCCCGACGAGGTGAGCTCAAACCTCTCACAAGCAACCGGAGGTGGCCAAGAACAATCACCTTCTCTTGCCAACGCCTCCAACAATCTCCAAGCCGGCTAGGAGCGGTACTCTCCAAGAGTAACAAGAAATCCACCGGCTAAACCACCCACAAGTGCCACTAGATGCCCTCAAGCAATGCAATGCACTAGGTGATCTCTCAATCTCACTTTGGATTCACAATCAAGCAAGAGAGATGAGAGGGAGAGTGTTTCTTCACTCAAAGGATCAATGAATGAGTTGGGAGAGCCAAGAGAGGGAGCCAAGCCCGGCCTCCCATCTATTTATAGACCCAACACTTCAAACTAGCCGTTACCCCTCGGGGCGCAAATTCAACTGCGCCGGACGCGTCCGCGCCGCAGCCGCGGACGCGTCCGGCGCCTCAGCCCGCGCGCCCCCTGCGACGACCGTTGGCGCCACGGCCAACCACGTGCCGCCACATCGGCGTCCGCGCGGCGTCCGGCGCTCGCCGTTGCACGTCCGGCGCCGCGTCCGCTCGCAACGCCGCGCTCCGGAACTTTCGTTCCGAGTCCGGCGTGCGCCGGACGCGGCACCCGTGCGCGTCCGCCGCCTTTCCGTCGAACCCCCGCTCCGCGCCGAGCCGCAACACGCGCGGACGCGGCCACGAATCCGCTCTGCGTCCGCCGCGCGTCCGGCCCGACGCCGGCCGAACGGCCGAAAACCGGAAACTTTCTGTCGGCGTCCGCCGCCCGCCGGACGCGTCCGCCCGGCGTCCGCGCCTGCGCCGGCGCAGCCTCCGTCTTTCGTCGCCGTGTCGTGACACCAACTTCTCCAACATGCTATCCAACAAGTATACCAACTTGATCATCGAGATAGCATGATTTCAACCAAATTTTGCATCCGGCGCAATAGAGAATATGCATCCATTTTTCCCGAAAGCGCCGAATCCCGCCTCACAGCTCGGCGGGAGGAAGAGAGGGACCCAAACCCATCTCTACCCCGCAAACCACGGCGCGCCCAAACGCCACCTTTGTAAATGTGCCAACACCACCAAGTGTACATCTCCATGTGCTTGTGTGTTAGCTTTTCACAATCATTTCCCAAAGGTTAGGTTAGCTCACTAGGCCCTACATGCAATGCACTTCATGAATTCACCTAGTGGCACCCGTGCGTCGAATAGCCGATAAGACTTCCCCTCTTAATAGTGCGGCTATCGAACCTAAACCACTCACACCCTCTATGGTGTCTTGAGTGCAAAACAAAATGGCCCTATCGGTTATACCTTTGCCTTGAGCCCATTTTGTTCCTCCAAATGATATGAACGTTTCACACCATCATGTGACCGTCTCGATCCATCGATCCTGACTTCACTTGCCCTTCACCGTGCATCGGTCCATCGGCGCCTAGTCTTGCCCGAGCTTCACCATCGCATGGTCCTTCACTCCGAAGCCTCGACTAGCCCTTCACCTTCAACACCGGTCCATGGAGCCAAGCATCGTCTTGATCTTCATCTTTGATCACATGACACGTGTCATGCTTCATATTCAATATGCTCATCATGTGGACAACCTTTCTCTAAATCAACCACTTAGATAAATAAGGTTAGTCCTAGGTTTCATCAATTAGCCAAAACCAAACTAGGGACTTTCAATCTCCCCCTTTTTGGTAATTGATGACAACCTCAACAAAGATGATTTTATAATAAAGATTTTGAACTTGTCATACTTGTCCAATCATTATGCTCACAAGAGAAATTTGGACAATTATAGCAAGTTCGGTTTTGGTAGTATTGCTCCCCCTACATATGTGCATAGAGTTTGGGTTTGAAGCTTTGCACATATGCATGGATAGAAGTGTGGGGAGAGTAATTCTACCAAAATGATGCTAAGGTGTAAGAAATGGACGTTTGAAGCGTGATACCAATCGGAGTTGCCTTTTACACCATCCTTAGCACCATGAAGTAACTAGACATCCATCAAAAACTCAAGAACCCCGTGAGATCAACATTATAAGCAAAGTTCTTGAACCACTTGTAAGGCAAGGGGAGTCTAGTTACAACCTATGCATGCTAGTAGATCATTACACCATTCAAGTCCTATACTAGCATTGCACCACACAAGCAAGAAGACACCACTTGTACAAAACTTTAAAACTAGGTGCCATGAGCAAGTCATATGAGAATGCACAAATAAATGCAACAACTTTGTTCATGAGCTTGCTCCCCCTTCTTGTGTGCATCAAAAAAATTTATTTACCCCTTTATCATGTTCAATCATCTTTTTCTCTCCCCTTTGTCAACAATTGCCCAAAAATGGGATCAAATTGTGGAGAGAAAAGGACTTTGATGGAGTAAACAAAACTTTAGTCAAATTTGGTTCAATCTAGACCACTTGCCAAAGATATTTAATTCGGTTTGAACCAAAGACAAGCTTCTTCACACCTCATGACAAGGGTTATCTTGCCTATGTTGAATTAAACACTTGTAGCAAATATTCTAGATTCAACACTAGGATTGCAAGCCCACAAACATGTCATATGTCACCACTAGATCAAGCAAAGCATAGAAGCAATAGTGGTAAGCATATATACATCAAACACATTTGATTTATCATGAATGCTCCAAATGCACCTTGTATGTCTACATGTGCTACCATAAGTATAATCCTAAGCATGAATGACATGTCACACAATGGTACCTTGCATTGTCGAAGGAGAGGCATGTCAAGTAGTGGTGGGGTGCATTCAACACATGTTTGAGAAGTCAAGAATATTCAATTCATTCCTTAGCTTGCAAAACCTTCTTTCATCAAGTGGCTTGGTGAGGATGTCGGCAAGTTGATCATCGGTGCCCACACTTTCAATGGAAATGTCACCCTTTTTTTGATGATCTCTTATGAAGTGATGCCTTATGTCAATGTGCTTTGTTCTTCCATGTTGAACCGGGTTTTGTGTCATCTTGATTGCACTTTGATTGTCACAAAACAATGGCACATTCTTGAAGTTGATGCCATAATCCTTCAAAGTTGACTTCATCCAAAGCAATTGTGCACAACAACTCCCCGCACTAACATATTCGGCTTCGGCGGTAGAGATTGCCACACTATTTTGTTTCTTTGAGGACCATGACACAAGTGATCTTCCAAGAAGTTGACATGTACCACTTGTGCTCTTTCTATTGATCTTGCAACCACCATAGTCGGAGTCCGAATATCCAATCAATTCAAACTTTGACCCCTTGGGATACCATAGTCCAACATCTCTTGTTTGCTTCAAGTACCTCAATATTCTCTTTGCGGCCGTGAGATGACTCTCTCTTGGTGAGGCTTGATATCTAGCACACATGCAAATACTAAACATGACATCCGGCCTTGATGCGGTGACATAGAGTAGACTTCCAATCAATGACCGATAATCCTTTTGATTCACCATATTGCCATCATGATCACTATCAAGATTCCCATTTGTGCCCATTGGAGTTGAGATTGGCTTTGCATCTTGCATTCCAAACTTCTTCAACATGTCCCTTATGTATTTCCCTTGACTCACAAATGTCCCATTCTTCAATTGCTTGACTTGAAGACCAAGGAAATAGCTAAGTTCACCAATCATGGACATCTCAAACTCTTTTGCCATCATTTCACCAAATTCTTCACAATATGCTTGATTGGTTGATCCAAAAATGATATCATCAACATAGATTTGCACAATGAAGAGATCATTACCAATCTTCTTGGTGAATAGAGTAGTATCAACCTTGCCCATAATGAACCCCTTGGAGTGAAGAAAAGTCTTCAATCTCTCATACCATGCTCTAGGTGCTTGCTTCAAGCCATACAAGGCTTTCTTCAACTTGTACACATGGTTGGGCTTCTTCTCATCTTCAAAACCGGGAGGTTGCTCAACATATACTAGCTCATTGATGATCCCATTGAGAAATGCACTCTTGACATCCATTTGATATAACTTGATGTTGTGGGCACATGCATAAGCCAATAGTATCCTTATTGCCTCCAATCTTGCCACGGAGCATATGTTTCATCATAGTCAAGACCTTCAACTTGAGTATAGCCTTGTGCAACAAGTCTTGCTTTGTTTCTAATCACAACACCATCTTGATCTTGCTTGTTCTTGAAAACCTATTTGGTTCCAATGACATTGTGATCCTCCTACCTCTCAACTAACTCCCACACATCATTTCTTGTGAAGTTGTTGAGCTCTTCTTGCATTGCCATGATCCAATCGGCATCATCCAAGGCTTCCTCAACTTTCTTTGGCTCTTTGGTTGACACAAATGATGCATACTCACAAATCATAGCCACTCTTGATCTCGTTTGCACACCACTTCTAATATCACCAATGACACTATCAATTGGATGATCTCTTGCAACATGTTGTGGTTGTAGCACTTGCACTTGATTGCTTGAGCTTGGTTGATCACTTGACTTGTCCTTATTGGATGAACTAGCACCATGATCTTGCACTTGAGCATTGCTAGCTTGCTTGAATGAAGAATTGAGCACTTCATCTTTATCATCTTGCACATCAACCACTTGCTTTGCTCTTATGTCACCAATGTCCATGTTCTTCATAGCTTCAACCAATCGGTTTCCACCAACATCTTCTAGATTCTCATCTTCATCTTGTGACCCATTGGTTTCATCAAATTGCACATCATGAACTTCCTCTCTAATGCCACTTGAATTGTTCCAAACTCTATAAGCCTTGCTTGTAGTTGAATAACCGAGTAGGAACCCTTCATCACATCTCTTTTCAAACTTCCCCAATCTAGTGCCCTTTCTCAAGATGTAGCATTTGCAACCAAACACTCTAAAATAGCCAATGTTGGGCTTTCTTCCATGAAGTAACTCATATGGGGTCTTCTCTAGCAACGTATGACAATAGAGCCTATTGATGTAGTAACATGCCGTGTTGATTGCTTCATCCCAAAATGATTGACTAACATTGTACTCATGAAGCATTGAACTAGCCATATCAAGCAATGTTCTATTCTTCCTCTCAACTAGGCCATTTGATTGTGGAGTGTATTTGGCTGAGAATTGATGACCAATGCCATAGTGATCACACAATTCTTCCATTCTTGTATTCTTGAACTCACTCCCATTGTCACTTCTCACTTTCTTGATTCTCATGTCAAACTCATTGTGAACTCTAGTGAGAAAGGTCTTGAAGGTGTCATACACTTCACTCTTGTCACTAAGGAAGAATACCCATGTGAATCTTGTGAAGTCATCCACTATGACAAACCCATACTTGTTGCCACCAATACTTGTGTATGTAGTTGGGCCAAATAGATCCATGTGCAACAACTCAAATGCCTTGCATGTGCTCATTATACTCTTCTTTGGATGTGAGCTTCCAACTTGCTTCCCGGCTTGACATGCACTACACAACTTGTCCTTTTCAAATACAACATCTTTCAAGCCTTCAACAAGATTGTGTTGTGTGAGCTTCTTCAATTGTTTCATGCCAACATGCCCAAGCCTTCTATGCCAAAGCCAACCCAAACTTGATTTTGATATCAAACATGTTGTCAAAGAAGCTTCACTAGTGTTGAAATCAACAAGATAGAGATTCTCATATCTAAAGCCTTTGAACACCAAGTTGGAGCCATCAAGAGAAACTACCTCAACATCATTTGCCCCAAAAATGCACTTGTAGCCTCGATCACAAATTTGTGCCACGGAGAGAAGATTGAAATCCAAGCTTTCAACTAGCATCACATTGGAGATACTCATGTCATTTGATATTGCAATCTTGCCCAAACCAACAACCTTGCCTTTCTTGTTATTGCCAAAAGTAATTGACTCAATGCCACTATCATTCTTCTCAATTGAATCAAACATTCTTGATGTGCTTAGGTCATGTGTTGAGAACACCCACTATCAATAATCCAATGCCTTCCTCCGGCTTTATAATTCACCTACAAGCAAATCAATGAAGCTTAGGTACCCATTTTTGCTTGGGTCCTTGTAGGTTAGTGACTAAGCTCTTTGGTACCCAAATTGCCTTCTTCTTTGGGCCAACAATGGGTGTACCAACAAACTTAGCTTGTACACCTTTCACACCCTTGGTAAGCACATAACAAGAATCAAAAGATATAGCATTGTCAAGTTTCTTGTTTTGTTGCTTCTTGTTGCAATTTTGCTCTAGGTGCCCAACATGCTTGCATCTATAGCAAAACCGACCATTGCTCTTCACAAAGCTAGGCTTTGGAGTTGCAAAGGCCGACTTGCCCTTCTTGGGGGTATAGCCCAATCCCTCTTTGTTAAGAGAGAACCTTTGGCTACCCAAGCACTTTAGCAAGCGGGCCTCACCACCATAGGCTTTGCCTAAGGCATGAGTGAGCTCATCCACCTCCTTCTTGAGAGTCTCATTCTCAACCATAAGTGTAGCATCACAAGTGAAGCCATCACTAGTAGTAGAGGTAGAGTCGGTGGTGGTGGTGGATGATGTGCTACAAGAAGGGTTAGCATTTGTCATGATGATAGGTTGATAAAATGATTCATCAATGATGTCACAAGTAAGGCCTATATCACATGATGCAATCACCACTTTCTTTGCTTGTTGCTCAAGTAGAAGTGAGTGAGCTTCTTTAAGCTTAGAATGAGCATCACCAAGCTTCTCATGGTCTACCACTAGACTCTCATGAGTGGTCATAAGCTCACCTAGGGCTTTCTCAAGTATTTCTACTTTCATTGAAAGCTTCTTGCACTCCTTTTCCTTGGCAATAGCTATATCTCTAGTTTCTTGCATCAAGTCATATAATTGATCCTTAGTCGGTTCATCATCATCATCAACATTATCAACATCGTGAGCATATTCCATCTCACTATCATCATCACTATCATCATATTGTACCTTTGTTTCCTTGGCCATGAAGCATGATGGTGATGTGGAGAATAATGAAGACTTCTTGTTGATAGCGATGGAAGCCATAGCCTTGTTGCTTGAATCTTCATCTTCATCATCATTGTCACTCTCCCAAGTGACCACAAATGCACCATTCTTGCCCTTCTTGAGTGTCATCTTGGCCTCATGCTTCTTCTTCTCAAACTTGCCCTTGTTGTAGTTCTTCTTCTTCTTCTCATATGGGCATTCGGCTTGTAGATGCTCGGTGCTATCACAATTGAAGCACTTTCTTGGTTGCTCTTGCTTCTTGAAGTTGTTTCTCTTGAAGCCTCTTCTCTTGATGAACATGTGTCCCATCTTCTTCACCACAAGAGCAAGTGCCTCATCATCAATCTCAAAGTCACCATCTTCCTCATTGGTTTCTTCTTCTTCAAAGATTGGTGCTTTGCCCTTGGAGGATGTGGCTTGGAATGCCACGGTCTTCTTCTTCTTCTCCTCTTCTACCTTCTCATCATCTTGATCAAATTTGTCATATGTCAAGACTTCACCAAGCAAATCATTTGGCTTCTTAGCTTCAAGCCCATCTCTTTGTAGCATAAGCTTCAACATCTTGAAGCTCCTCGGCAAGCAAATCAAGAACTTGTGACAAAAATCTTCATCTTTTGTCTTGTGCCCCAAACTCTTGAGATCATTTACAATCACTTGTAGACGATGAAACATTTCAATGATTGTTTCATCCTCTTTCTTCTTGAAGTTCTCGAACTCACTCTTGAGTCCATATAGCTTGGCACTCTTCACAACCTTGGTGCCCTCATAGGTCTCACCCAATGAAAGTCCCTAGTTTGGTTTTGGCTAATTGATGAAACCTAGGACTAACCTTGTTTATCTAAGTGGTTGATTTAGAGAAAGGTTGTCCACATGATGAGCTTATTGCATATGAAGCATGACACATGTCATGTGATCAAAGATGAAGATCAAGACGATGCTTGGCTCCATGGACCGGTGTTGAAGGTGAAGGGCTAGTCGAGGCTTGGGAGTGAAGGACCATGCGATGGTGAAGCTCGGGCAAGACTAGGCGCCGATGGACCGATGCACGGTGAAGGGCAAGTGAAGTCGAGGTCGATGGATCGAGACGGTCACATGATGGTGTGAAGTGTTCATATCATTTGGAGGAACAAAATGGGCTCAAGGCAAAGGTATAACCGATAGGGCCATTTTGTTTTGCACTCAAGACACCATAGAGGGTGTGAGTGGTTTAGGATCGATAGCCGCACTATTAAGAGGGGAAGTCTTATCGGCTATTCGACGCACGGGTGCCACTAGGTGATTTCATGAAGTGCATTGCATGTAGGGCCTAGTGAGGTAACCTAACCTTTGGGAAATGATTGTGAAAAGCTAACACACAAGCACATGGAGATGTACTCTTGGTGGTGTTGGCACATTTACAAAGGTGGCGTTTGAACGCGCTGTGGTTTGCAAGGTTGGGTGAGACATATGAGGGCACCAAGGTTGTGAAGAGTGCCAAGCTATATGGACTCAAGAATGAGTTCGAGAACTTCAAGAAGAAGGAGGATGAAACTATCATTGAAATGTTTCATCGTCTACAAGTGATTGTGAATGATCTCAAGAGTTTGGGGCACAAGACAAAAGATGAAGACTTTTGTCACAAGTTCTTGATTTGCTTGCCGAAGAGCTTCAAGATGTTGAAGCTAATGCTACAAAGAGATGGGCTTGAAAATAAGAAGCCAAATGATTTGCTTGGTGAAGTCTTGACATATGACAAATTTGATCAAGATGATGAGAAGGTGGAAGAGGAGAAGAAGAAGAAGACCGTGGCATTCCAAGCCACATCCTCCAAGAGCAAAGCACCAATCTTTAAAGAAGAAGAAACCAATGAGGAAGATGGTGACTTTGAGATTGATGATGAGGCACTTGCTCTTGTGGTGAAGAAGATGGGCCACATGTTCATCAAGAGAAGAGGCTTCAAGAGGAACAACTTCAAGAAGCAAGAGCAGCCAAGAAAGTGCTTCAATTGTGATAGCACCGAGCATCTACAAGCCGAATGCCCATATGAGAAGAAGAAGAACTACAACAAGGGCAAATTTGAGAAGAAGAAGCATGAGGCCAAGATGACACTCAAGAAGGGCAAGAATGGTGCATTTGTGGTCACTTGGGAGAGTGACAATGATGATGAAGATGAAGATACAAGCAACAAGGCTATGGCTTCCATCGCCATCAACAAGAAGTCTTCATTATTCTCCACATCACCATCATG
This sequence comes from Themeda triandra, assembly GCA_018135685.1. NCBI lineage: Eukaryota > Viridiplantae > Streptophyta > Magnoliopsida > Poales > Poaceae > Themeda > Themeda triandra. The sequence continues at coordinate 1,231,445 of JAENPR010000019.1, read as the reverse complement.
CTTCATGGCCAAGGAAACAAAGGTACAATATGATGATAGTGATGATGATAGTGAGATGGAATATGCTCACGATGTTGATAATGTTGATGATGATGATGAACCGACTAAGGATCAATTATATGACTTGATGCAAGAAACTAGAGATATAGCTATTGCCAAGGAAAAGGAGTGCAAGAAGCTTTCAATGAAAGTAGAAATACTTGAGAAAGCCCTAGGTGAGCTTATGACCACTCATGAGAGTCTAGTGGTAGACCATGAGAAGCTTGGTGATGCTCATTCTAAGCTTAAAGAAGCTCACTCACTTCTACTTGAGCAACAAGCAAAGAAAGTGGTGATTGCATCATGTGATATAGGCCTTACTTGTGACATCATTGATGAATCATTTTATCAACCTATCATCATGACAAATGCTAACCCTTCTTGTAGCACATCATCCACCACCACCACCGACTCTACCTCTACTACTAGTGATGGCTTCACTTGTGATGCTACACTTATGGTTGAGAATGAGACTCTCAAGAAGGAGGTGGATGAGCTCACTCATGCCTTAGGCAAAGCCTATGGTGGTGAGGCCCGCTTGCTAAAGTGCTTGGGTAGCCAAAGGTTCTCTCTTAACAAAGAGGGATTGGGCTATACCCCCAAGAAGGGCAAGTCGGCCTTTGCAACTCCAAAGCCTAGCTTTGTGAAGAGCAATGGTCGGTTTTGCTATAGATGCAAGCATGTTGGGCACCTAGAGCAAAATTGCAACAAGAAGCAACAAAACAAGAAACTTGACAATGCTATATCTTTTGATTCTTGTTATGTGCTTACCAAGGGTGTGAAAGGTGTACAAGCTAAGTTTGTTGGTACACCCATTGTTGGCCCAAAGAAGAAGGCAATTTGGGTACCAAAGAGCTTAGTCACTAACCTACAAGGACCCAAGCAAAAATGGGTACCTAAGCTTCATTGATTTGCTTGTAGGTGAATTATAAAGCCGGAGGAAGGCATTGGATTATTGATAGTGGGTGTTCTCAACACATGACCGGCACATCAAGAATGTTTGATTCAATTGAGAAGAATGATAGTGGCATTGAGTCAATTACTTTTGGCAATAACAAGAAAGGCAAGGTTGTTGGTTTGGGCAAGATTGCAATATCAAATGACATGAGTATCTCCAATGTGATGCTAGTTGAAAGCTTGGATTTCAATCTTCTCTCCGTGGCACAAATTTGTGATCGAGGCTACAAGTGCATTTTTGGGGCAAATGATGTTGAGGTAGTTTCTCTTGATGGCTCCAACTTGGTGTTCAAAGGCTTTAGATATGAGAATCTCTATCTTGTTGATTTCAACACTAGTGAAGCTTCTTTGACAACATGTTTGATATCAAAATCAAGTTTGGGTTGGCTTTGGCATAGAAGGCTTGGGCATGTTGGCATGAAACAATTGAAGAAGCTCACACAACACAATCTTGTTGAAGGCTTGAAAGATGTTGTATTTGAAAAGGACAAGTTGTGTAGTGCATGTCAAGCCGGGAAGCAAGTTGGAAGCTCACATCCAAAGAAGAGTATAATGAGCACATGCAAGGCATTTGAGTTGTTGCACATGGATCTATTTGGCCCAACTACATACACAAGTATTGGTGGCAACAAGTATGGGTTTGTCATAGTGGATGACTTCACAAGATTCACATGGGTATTCTTCCTTAGTGACAAGAGTGAAGTGTATGACACCTTCAAGACCTTTCTCACTAGAGTTCACAATGAGTTTGACATGAGAATCAAGAAAGTGAGAAGTGACAATGGGAGTGAGTTCAAGAATACAAGAATGGAAGAATTGTGTGATCACTATGGCATTGGTCATCAATTCTCACCAAATACACTCCACAATCAAATGGCCTAGTTGAGAGGAAGAATAGAACATTGCTTGATATGGCTAGTTCAATGCTTCATGAGTACAATGTTAGTCAATCATTTTGGGATGAAGCAATCAACACGGCATGTTACTACATCAATAGGCTCTATTGTCATACGTTGCTAGAGAAGACCCCATATGAGTTACTTCATGGAAGAAAGCCCAACATTGGCTATTTTAGAGTGTTTGGTTGCAAATGCTACATCTTGAGAAAGGGCACTAGATTGGGGAAGTTTGAAAAGAGATGTGATGAAGGGTTCCTACTCGGTTATTCAACTACAAGCAAGGCTTATAGAGTTTGGAACAATTCAAGTGGCATTAGAGAGGAAGTTCATGATGTGCAATTTGATGAAACCAATGGGTCACAAAATGAAGATGAGAATCTAGAAGATGTTGGTGGAAACCAATTGGTTGAAGCTATGAAGAACATGGACATTGGTGACATAAGAGCAAAGCAAGTGGTTGATGTGCAAGATGATAAAGATGAAGTGCTCAATTCTCCATTGAAGCAAGCTAGCAATGCTCAAGTGCAAGATCATGGTGCTAGTTCATCAAATGAAGACAAGCCAAGTGATCAACCAAGCTCAAGCAATCAAGTGCAAGTGCTACAACCACAACATGTTGCAAGAGATCACCCAATTGATGGTGTCATTGGTGATATTAGAAGTGGTGTGCAAACAAGATCAAGAGTGGCTATGATTTGTGAGTATGCATCATTTGTGTCAACCAAAGAGCCAAAGAAAGTTGAGGAAGCCTTGGATGATGCCGATTGGATCATGGCAATGCAAGAAGAGCTCAATAACTTCACAAGAAATGATGTGTGGGAGTTAGTTGAGAGGCGGAGGATCACAATGTCATTGGAACCAAATGGGTTTTCAAGAACAAGCAAGATCAAGATGGTGTTGTGATTAGAAACAAAGCAAGACTAGTTGCACAAGGCTATACTCAAGTTGAAGGTCTTGACTATGATGAAACATATGCTCCCGTGGCAAGATTGGAGGCAATAAGGATACTATTGGCTTATGCATGTGCCCACAACATTAAGTTATATCAAATGGATGTCAAGAGTGCATTTCTCAATGGGATCATCAATGAGCTAGTATATGTTGAGCAACCTCCCGGTTTTGAAGATGAGAAGAGACCCAACCATGTGTACAAATTGAAGAAAGCTTTGTATGGCTTGAAGCAAGCACCTAGAGCATGGTATGAGAGATTGAAGACTTTTCTTCACTCCAAAGGGTTCATTATGGGCAAGGTTGACACTACTCTATTCACCAAGAAGATTGGTAATGATCTCTTCATTGTGCAAATCTATGTTGATGATATCATCTTTGGATCAACCAATCAAGCATATTGTGAAGAATTTGGTGAAATGATGGCAAAAGAGTTTGAGATGTCCATGATTGGTGAACTTAGCTATTTCCTTGGTCTTCAAGTCAAGCAATTGAAGAATGGGACATTTGTGAGTCAAGGGAAATACATAAGGGACATGTTGAAAAAGTTTGGAATGCAAGATGCAAAGCCAATCTCAACTCCAATGGGCACAAATGGGAATCTTGATAGTGATCATGATGGCAATATGGTGAATCAAAAGGATTATCGGTCATTGATTGGAAGTCTACTCTATGTCACTGCATCAAGGCCGGATGTCATGTTTAGTGTTTGCATGTGTGCTAGATATCAAGCCTCACCTAGAGAGAGTCATCTCATGGCCGCAAAGAGAATATTGAGGTACTTGAAGCAAACAAGAGATGTTGGATTGTGGTATCCTAAGGGGTCAAAGTTTGAATTGATTGGATATTCGGACTCCGACTATGGTGGTTGCAAGATCAATAGAAAGAGCACAAGTGGTACATGTCAACTTCTTGGAAGATCACTTGTGTCATGGTCCTCAAAGAAACAAAATAGTGTGGCAATCTCTACCGAAGCCGAATATGTTAGTGCGGGAGTTGTTGTGCACAATTGCTTTGGATGAAGTCAACTTTGAAGGATTATGGCATCAACTTCAAGAATGTGCCATTGTTTTGTGACAATGAAAGTGCAATCAAGATGACACAAAACCCGGTTCAACATGGAAGAACAAAGCACATTGACATAAGGCATCATTTCATTAGAGATCATCAACAAAAGGGTGACATTTCCATTGAAAGTGTGGGTACCGATGATCAACTTGCCGACATCCTCACCAAGCCACTTGATGAAAGAAGGTTTTGTAAGCTAAGGAATGAGTTGAACATTCTTGACTTCTCAAACATGTGTTGAATGCACCCCACCACTACTTGACATGCCTCTCCTTCGACAAAGCAAGGTACCATTGGTTGACATGTCATTCATGCTTAGGATTATACTTGTGGTAGCACATGTAGATATACAAGGTGCATTTGGAGCATTCATGATAAATCAAATGTGTTTGATGTATATATGTTTACCACTATTGCTTCTATGTTTTGCTTGATCTAGTGGTGACATATGACATGTTTATGGGCTTGCAATCCTAGTGTTGAATCTAGAATATTTGCTACAAGTGTTTAATTCAACATAGGCAAGATAACCCTTGTCATGAGGTGTGAAGAAGCTTGTCTTTGGTTCAAACCGAATTAAATGTCTTTGGCAAGTGGTCTAGATTGAACCAAATTTGACTAAAGCTTTGCTTACTCCATCAAAGTCATTTTCTCTCCACAATTTGATCCCATTTTTGGGCAATTGTTGACAAAGGGGAGAAAAAGAAGATTGAACATGATAAAGGGGTAAATAAAATTTTGATGCACACAAGAAGGGGGAGCAAGCTCATGGACAAAGTTGTTGCATTTGTTTGTGCATTCTCATATGACTTGCTCATGGCACCTAGTTCTAAAGTTTTATACAAGTAGTGTCTCCTTGCTTGTGTGGTGCAATGCTAGTATAGAACTTGATTGATGAAATGATCTACTAGCATGCATAGGTTGTAACTAGACTCCCCTTGCTTTACAAGTGGTTCAAGAATTTTGCTTATAATGTTGATCTCACGGGGTTCTTGAGTTTTTGATGGATGTCTAGTTACTTCATGGTGCTAAGGATGGTGTAAATTGCAACTCCGATTAGTATCACGCTTCAAAGGTCCATTTCTTACACCTTAGCATCATTTTGGTAGAATTACTCTCCCATAATCTTATCCATGCATATGTGCAAAGCTTCAAATCCAAACTCTATGCACATATGTAGGGGAGCAATACTACCAAAACCGAACTTGCTATAGTTGTCCAAATTTCTCTTGTGAGCTTAATGATTGGACAAGTATGACAAGTTCAAAATCTTTATTATAAAATCATCTTTGTTGAGGTTGTCATCAATTACCAAAAAGGGGAGATTGAAAGTCCCTAGTTTGGTTTTGGCTAATTGATGAAACCTAGGACTAACCTTGTTTATCTAAGTGGTTGATTTAGAAAGGTTGTCCACATGATGAGCTTATTGCATATGAAGCATGACACATGTCATGTGATCAAAGATGAAGATCAAGGCGATGCTTGGCTCCATGGACCGGTGTTGAAGGTGAAGGGCTAGTCGAGGCTTGGGAGTGAAGGACCATGCGATGGTGAAGCTCGGGCAAGACTAGGCGCCGATGGACCGTGCACGGTGAAGGGCAAGTGAAGTCGAGGTCGATGGATCGAGACGGTCACATGATGGTGTGAAGTGTTCATATCATTTGGAGGAACAAAATGGGCTCAAGGCAAAGGTATAACCGATAGGGCCATTTTGTTTGCACTCAAGACACCATAGAGTGTGTGAGTGGTTTAGGTTCGATAACCGCACTATTAAGAGGAAGTCTTATCGGCTATTCGACGCACGGGTGCCACTAGGTGAATTCATGAAGTGCATTGCATGTAGGGCCTAGTGAGCTAACCTAACCTTTGGGAAATGATTGTGAAAAGCTAACACACAAGCACATGGAGATGTACACTTGGTGGTGTTGGCACATTTACAAAGGTGGCGTTTGGGCGCGCCGTGGTTCTACCCTGCAAACCACGCGCGCCCAAACGCCACCTTTGTAAATGTGCCAACACCACCAAGTGTACATCTCCATGTGCTTGTGTGTTAGCTTTTCACAATCATTTCCCAAAGGTTAGGTTAGCTCACTAGGCCCTACATGCAATGCACTTCATGAATTCACCTAGTGGCACCCGTGCGTCGAATAGCCGATAAGACTTCCCCTCTTAATAGTGCGGCTATCGAACCTAAACCACTCACACCCTCTATGGTGTCTTGAGTGCAAAACAAAATGGCCCTATCGGTTATACCTTTGCCTTGAGCCCATTTTGTTCCTCCAAATGATATGAACGCTTCACACCATCATGTGACCGTCTCGATCCATCGATCCCGACTTCACTTGCCCTTCACCGTGCACGGTCCATCGGCGCCTAGTCTTGCCCGAGCCACCATCGCATGGTCCTTCACTCCGCCTCGACTAGCCCTTCACCTTCAACACCGGTCCATGGAGCCAAGCATCGTCTTGATCTTCATCTTTGATCACATGACACGTGTCATGCTTCATATTCAATATGCTCATCATGTGGACAACCTTTCTCTAAATCAACCACTTAGATAAATAAGGTTAGTCCTAGGTTTCATCAATTAGCCAAAACCAAACTAGGGACTTTCAGCGGCGTGGTTGGCTGAAGCGCTGGCGCGATGATCAACGGCGACGGACGCGCACGTTGTGTGGCGTCGGACGCGGAGGACGAGCGACAGACACGGACCAGAGGCTTCTTGAGCGCGGGCGTCAGGCAGACGCATCCGACAGACGGCGTCGGACGCACATTGCGGGCAGCGGCGGACGCTGACGTCACTCGGCAACGGTCGGCTGGTTTGAAGCTGGAGGCGACCGTCGGACGTGTCCGACGGGCGGCGTCGGACGCGTCCGACGCTGTGGTTTTGAGCCCCCGAGGAGGGTAACGATTGGAATTGAGTGTGGGCTTATAAATAGGTGATGATCGGGGCTTGGCCATATCTCTTGGCTTCCCAACTCTTTCATTTATACTTGTGAGCTGAGAAACACTCTCCCACTCATCTCCCTTTCTTGGTTGATCATCCTAAGAGAGATTGAGTGAATCACCTAGTGCATTGCATTGCTTGAGGGCATCTAGTGGCACTTGTGGGTGGTTTCGCCGGTGGATTTCTTGTTACTCTTGGAGAGTACCGCTCCTAGCCGGCTTGGAGATTGTTGGAGGTGTTTGTTCTTGGCCACCTCCGGTTGATTGTGAGAGGTTTGAGCTCACCTCGTGGGGATCACGAAGAGCATCCTAATGGATTGCGCGTGTCGTTGAGTACCTCGCTTGAGAGTGGTGTCTTGCGGTGCCTTGCGGGGCGAGCCTTGAGGGGCTAGTGACTTGAGGGTCACACCGAAGAAACCATCTAGGTGTTGGTCGACACAACCGGTGACGTAGCTTGGCGGTGCCCAAGTGAACACCGGGTGAACAAAAACAATTGTGTTCATCTTGTTCCCGGTAATTGGTCGTCATCGATTGCGTGTTGCTGATTGATTGATTGGTTATCTCCTTGGTGATTGGCAACCTTGACTTGACGCGTCGGTATAAACCTCCTTCCTACTTTACATTCCCGCATTGTAGAATTGCTTGTGTGGTTGGCCGCGTACCACTTCTTGTGTAGCTTAAAATCGTGTGGGTTAGAATTGCTTGTGTGGTCGGCCGGGAACCACTTCTTGTGTAGACTAAATCCCGTGGGTTAGAATTCCTGATCACTAGTGGTAGCTCTTGTGTGTACTAGTGATCACATACTAGAATTGTTTGGATAGGAGGCTTGCAACACCTTGTAGGCTAAGCAAAACTTGCTTTCCGCCATTTGTGTATCTAACGAAGTTTGCTTAGTGAGTTTGTAGAAATTTTTATAGGCTATTCACCCCCCTCTAGCCATCTAGGACCTTACACCGCCATGGGCTTCAAGGATCTTCAAGGAGCGAGCAGCGTGGAGGACGAGGAGCTGTTGCGCCGCCGCCGCCGCCCCTACTCGCATCGGGGCCGTGATGCCGGGGTGGAGCAACCGATGCACGATGCTGGGGCGTCGGGGCCGCGATGCACGAGGATGGGGCCGAGGTGGCGCTGCCGCCGACGTCGTGGAAGACGCTGCCGCACGCTCGCGATGAGAAGCAGGGGACCGAGGCCACGATGCTGGCCGGACACGATGGGGACCTAGATCGACCTCGACTCTGCCGCCGCGAGCCCCCTCCGCCTCCTGCCTTCCTCCCGCAGCCGCGTCCGCCTCCTTCCTCGGCTCTGGTCGCCCTCTGCTCCGACGCCGGTGCTCGGCGCGCTGGGGACGGGGCTCGCCTCGCGCGTCCGCGTCTGCCTCCTCCCTTCACGCCGTGACGGACGCACGAGAGGAGGACGGCACCCACAGGAGCGGCTCCGTCCGTCGAAGTTCGGCGGTCGAGTTCAACCCGCATATTGAGGGTATATTCCCTGTGGGTCGGCTCCGTCCCCAGGTGAACCTCCATCCAAACGCTGAAAAAGTGGGTCGAACCCATCCGGGTCGGCTCCAACCATCCAACCAAACACAAGGTAAGTCTTCCTCTTGATCCTGAACTGCCCATGAATGCAATTTGCAACCAATAATTCACACTCCAGATTTCGAATTTCTTGCAGCAAATTAAAAAGTTTGCTCAGTTACTAATCTTGCTCTCAAGTGAAGTCTGGCGAACTGTCGAAGGAATGCATCCAGCCCATTCAAATACTTGTTGCGCTGTTGTCACTCCCTCAGTCTTAACTAGCCTTGGCCCATCTCCATACACGTTAGGCCTCCAGGCTCATTGTCTCACTCCCTCTTATTCTTAGCTGGCCTCGGCCCACCTTATTCTTTCTTAAAAGCGATCGTGTACATATGCAGTGTTTTTTCATTCTGAATTTCTGATTTTTCTATGGCGCTGAAGTTGGCTAGTAATATTTTGTCTTTTCCGAATAAATAATTAAATAATTTTAATTATACACAGCAAACACGTGGAGATGGCCGAGCGGTCTAAGGCGGCACATCGAGGGTGTGTTCCATTAAGGGCGTGGGTTCAAATCCCACTCTCCACAAATATTTTTTTCCATGAAAAATAAATGGGTTTCTTAATTTTTATTTGATTTTTTGAGGAAATACTTTTTGATTTGATGCATGATTTCTTTGTTTCTCGCGAGCCTATGCAGTCCCTCATTTGGCCCATCTGCACACCCGACCACGTTAGGCCGCCAGGCCCATTAACGCACTCCCTCCCATTCTTAACTGGCCTCGGCCCATCTCCACACCCGCGCGGCCGTTACATGCGGGCTACCGCTATATCCGTTTTAGCCCATTGGCCCATCAGTCGTCAAAATAGGATGGACTGTTTGGACGGCGATTGCCTTTTCCTTTCTTTAGAGTTTTTTTCCCATCTCATCCCAGTGCCAAATAACCCAAATTTAGCTTTCTGGATCCAAAACCTGTGTAGGCGAAGAGTTAGAGCATCTCCAACAGTTTGCCAAATGACTTGGCATATTTTAGCAACTTGCCATTCTTCTGCTCTCCACGCGCATATTTACGCGCTCGCGTCCGCCGCGCATCCTCCGCGCAAATGTTGCACTACTGGTGCAAAACCGTGGCCGTACCTGCGATGCCCAGAAAAAGCAGCTGAGCCAACGAGCGGTAGAGGGGAGAGAGGGGAGGGAGAATCTCAAGTGGGCCCCACTATTTTAACCTAAATCCTTCAAAACAAGATCTCACATGGATATATTTAGATAAAATTTATTTACAAACATGTAGGCCCCACATGTAGATCTCACATGGATAGCAAGCCCATATGGCAAGCTATTGGAGAGACTACAAAATTACACTTGCCATATGTTTTAGCAACTTGCCAAATCACAAGATTTGGCAAGTGAGTTTTGGCAAACTCTTGGAGATGCTCTTAGTAGGAGGTTGCACCGAGGCATAATTCGACTTTAATGCAAAAGAAAGCTTGCTCAGTAGGTAAACTTGACTACTCGGTAAACTTTGCACCAACATCTAAGGGAGAATTAGGAATATGGCCCTGAAAATAAATTCGTTTAGGAATCCGGCCTTTTTTCTTTTGAATTTGGGAATCCGGCCTCGAAAGTAAATTTTGTTAGGAATACGGCCTTCCGTCTGTTTTGACACCTTAACGGTGTTAGCCACAGCGTAAAAAGACAAGTTTACCCTCGAGAAAAAAAACAGAGTTTTATTTATTTATTGTATATTTTGAGTATATATATATGTCTATATATTGAGTATATAATCACATACATATTTCCACCACAACCACAAATGATATATTTGTAGCATAATCTACATGCCATAATAAGACTAACAAAACAAGAATCACATTTTTCTGAAACTCCTACATTTAGTTATGCATTTATCAAATTATTAAGCATTTAACAATTTAAGTAAAGCTACATTTGAAAGTATCACAAAACTGACATTTCAAATTTTTAACATGTAGATCTACTCAAAAAAAGCACAACAAAATTGGTTCGACCCAATTTGGACATGCACAGCTCCAGATATGATTTTTATAAGATATTAAGTAATTGGGGAAAGCATTTTAAATAAAAATTGAAATTCATATAAGACAAGCACTTTGCATCGGGGACCCTGAGTTTCCTGAAATCAATCACGCCCGGATATGACCCTCCACCTTCTTTCAATTGTTGCGCCAGACCCCTAGCGCGAACGGGAGCAGAGGAGACGGTCGGGCTTGCCGTTCTGGCGAACCGGCGAAGCGCTGGCGGCAGGGCATAAGGGGGCCCGTGCGCACCTTCCGGTGGCCGTGGTTCGGCCTGAGCTGGCCCGTGGCGGCGCAGCCATGCGAGCCTGCGGCTCGCCGGCAGGCTACACGGCGGAAAGGCGCCCCGAGGTGAAGCAGGACCGAAGCGGAGTTGCTCCGCATGCAGAACAACGTGGCAAAGCTGGTAGCGAGCTCGTCTTGGCCGGCGACTGAGCTAAACAGCGAGGACGCGGAGACGCTCGAGCTCGGCTTGCGGCCATGGCGGAAATGGTCGCAAGCTCTTACCCTGGGGCTCGAGCTCGGCTTGCGGCGGCGGATCCGGTGCCGGTGATACCGGATCCACAGGCGCGGGCGGCGGCAGCGGCGCCGTCGGCCATGCATGGCGTCCAGGAGGAGGGGCCGGTCGTGAACGGGCAGGCACTGCGTGTGTGTATGGAAACTGAGGGGCAAAACGGTCTATTCACATGCGCTACCGTGCTAGAACTAACAGAATTGTCTAACAGATCACACGGAAGGCCAAATTCCTAACAAAATTAGGCCAGATTCCTAACAAAACTTAGTTTTGAGGTCGGATTCCCAAATTCGAAAGAAAACAGGCCTGATTCCTAAACGAATTTGTTTTCAGGGCCATATTCCTAATTCTCTCAAAATCTAAACAGTTGCAGGAAGGGAGGCAACCTATAAGGGCATTTTTTTTAACCTCCAAGATACCGTGTTTTTGGTGTAATTTTTAACTTTGAACTACATGTTGTTGAAAACTTGAAACCAGATAATTTTGGTCCTATGGCTGGTTTTATGGATGGTTTTTATGTTCTACTTAAAATAATAAAAATCAGGTTTGACCTCTTAAAAATTATAATTAATTTACTTTTAAATAAAGAGATACAAAACTAGTATGATATGTGCTCCACCCCGCCGCCGCGGACGCACGCACGGGGTAGGTCCTCCATGGTGCGGGTGCGGGCAAGACGAGGGAGCTCCTCCCCAGCCGCTCGTGGCGCGGCTGCACGATGGAGGAGAACGCCGCGGCGGCCTGGAACGCGGGCACCACAAACGGCGCGGCGCCGAACGCGCCGATGACGGAATTGCTGGCGTTGAGTGCACTGAGGCAGAGGAAGGACCTAGGAGTGAGAAAGGGAAAAGTTTTTTTTTTTTTTTTTGAAAAGTTAGCGCTAACGCGGCAGATTGTAGACTTTGTGCATCGGCAGTAGATGAAGTACCCATATAGTCGTTTGCATAGTTTGAGTACCTAAATGTGGGGAGGCCAATAGTTGGAGTACTATGGTGCATTTTATTCATTTTGTACCCAACTAATAATTACTGCTCAGTTTTATGGAGTCCAGCACGTCAGGATCGCTCGGTCAGATCGAGTTGTGTTGCTGCTTGGAGCCGATTGGACGGGCCGAAATTACTCGAATCATAGTGGCCTTTTACTCCCACATTGGGCCTACAACACTAGGCCTAATTATCTCGTTGTCTCACGGTGACAAAAGCCGAAAGTGGGTTGTCAAGTCATAGAGAGCCTTTTGGGCCTAAAACCGGCCTACGCAAAGCCTAGTAGGCTCACAAGATGCGTGCTGCTAAATAGTGCTATAGCGAGTAATTTCCAGCTACGAACAAAGTTGTTAAAGTTTTTTTTTTTTTGACAACATAAAGTTGTTAAAGTTGAACTCTACAATTCCTTCCTTCGCGTTAACAGCTTCAATGCTTCAAAGTTGAAATCATCAAAAGGCAACAAATGAATAGGAACAAACACGCCGAGTCATGAAACGCAAAGGGCGTGAAAAGAGCCGGATTCTTTTTCAGCCCCGTGAAAACAAAAGCTAAACAACAACAGTAGCACTTTTCCATACATGATGAAAAAGATGTCAGTTCCAACTCCACGAAATTCCTTCGAAATCAGGCTTGTTCGTTTCCCAACATCTCGAAATTCTTGCGAGGACCAGATGGAATTTGGCCCAGTATGGTAAACGGTGCGTGACCACCTATGCATCGCAATCAAGTCCATATGCATGTGTACATCAAGCAGGCAGGACCAAAGTACAGGGGGTACTACGGCGCATGGTGAGGTCGACGCACACGCCATGTGCCGGCCGGACCAAATGATTCAGTGTGCCTCTGCAGTCTGCACGCGGCCGGCCGGTAAGCGAGGGCCATCGATCGAGCTCAGGCTCATCAGTGATCACCGGCGGCCGTACGTACTCGCAGCGGCAGGCAACCGCGACGACATGGCATCATTGATGCTTCTCTGGATGCACCCTCTGATCTGATCAGCATTCCCAATTCAGCAACCACCCCACTGCTGCCTTCACAGTCTTACTTTAGACTGTCATAATCAGTTCCTTCAAAGATCTTTTTTTACACATTAACATACAAATAAATATTTTTTTGAGGGAAATACAAATAAATAATGACCATGTGTTTGTTGCATGCTGGCCGGTTATAGAGTTTTTGTTGTCAATTGCATTTGTTCGGTTTCTTTTCTTTTTCCTTTTCCTTTCCATTTTGCTTGTCGTCCGCCTCCTAGTGCTAACTGATTGTATTTCCTGCAATATCAGTAGAAATTGGCATGGTTAGTGCCCATTCGTTCAAGGAGAGAGATAGGATGATTTCTCTTTTTCTCATAAAGGTGAAAAAGCATGATTGCAATTGCTACGGACTTTTTTGATTGCGACTATGCAAAAAGAGAAAAAAAATTAAGAAGTATATAAGAGATACTTTGATATCCTTGCAGAAAAAAAGGACCAAAAGGTTCAAAAATAGAAACTAGGGGGAATAGGGATGAAAACGGTCGGAAACGATCGGAAGGAGGCGAAATCATTTTCACTTTCATAATTTTTCTCGAAAACGAAATCGATACGATATTGTCGGAAATGAATACGGCATCGGTATTATGGTAATTTCGAAAACGATATTGTCGATCGGAAAACACAACGATAACGGTCGAACTTGACAAAAACGATATAGTAAAATCGATAAACATACCAAATCGTAGAGATAAAACCACACAGTTCACACTAATCTTAGATCCTGAAAAATTAAAGGAACAATATATTATATGAGTCAAGATATTAACTATTTATACAAGGCAGCAACTAAAGCACTAAAGCACATCAGTACCTAAACGTGATTGTTGCCTGCCTATTTGGCTCATTGTTTCTATACGCACCAAAAACTTCCCTATTCTTAGTGCCTTTCCAATAATAAAAAATATACCTTATGTGCTTTAGTGCTTCCATGTGCAGATTAATGGGCTTGGCTGCTTGGGCATGCTTAGATGTGGGCTAATTGAACCAAAAGTGGTTGTTGCAAAAAAAAAAAAAAAAAAAAAAAAACACAAAAGTATGTGTTGTATCGGTAATTACCAACGGTAAATTACCGATTAAATACGGAAATCTTCGGAAACGATCGGAAGAGGGCTAAATCATTTTCACTTTCAATTCCATTTATTTTTATCATTATCATTTTTGTTTTCTCGGTTACCACTATCATTACCATTTATGTCTAAAAATCGGAAAAAGCTCGAAAACGATTTTCGGAATTCAGAGATTACCATTTTCGTTTTCATCCCTAAGGGGGAATACCTTTGCTTATTATCCAAGACACAAAAATAGGCGACTGCTTTTGGAGTCCATAGTGGGGAACATGCACATGCATGCACGTACTATACCCGGCCAGCAGCTCGACGCCCACTACATACTGCTGCTAAGCGTCAAATCATATCGTCTTTGTGGCCAAACAGGAAAATTTCGAATAATTATTCCCCTCGAATGTTGATGCGCCAGGAAACGACCAAGAGGAACCACCTCCTTGTCATGTACGAACATTGTATAATTCTATCGGTTGCAATCATGTATGTACGAACGCTGTATATAATTCTATTGCAATTATATATATGCTTTATTTAAGTTGGATGGCTGACGCATACTACATCCGTCCCCTTATTCTTCGTAGTTGAGGGTTTTGTAATTTTGAGCTTGGGCGTAATAGTACTCCCTCGGTCGTTGTCCAAAAACAATGCAATTCAAGCACAGTGTCACGAGTATTACTAAAATGTCTTCATAAAAAAATATATACCATGCAAGACCTAGGAACTAATTAAATTAACACCATTAGTTCAATTATGAATTAAAATTTCAAAATCCTAATTTTCATTGTTAGATGATAATTTTTCTAAACAATTAATCGAATTTAAAGTAGTTTTACTTAGGACAATCATATAACTAGCTATATTTGAGGAGAAAAAACAGTATGGCATATTTGGTTGTATTTAAAACCTAAATACTTTTTGAAGACATAGAAGAACACATCTGTTAAAGGGAGTAAAATAAAGTTGTTCTTCGTTGTGGTTGAGTTGAAGTAAAATTCAACTAAATGGGACATAGTAGTAATCCAATTTGATTTGTGTCCTGAACTTTTTGTGTGTACAGAGTTTAAAACCGGAGGGAGAGAGAGTAGTCAGAAAACATCATGAGTGACAAGGCAGCATGTTTACTTTTCGAGACTTATAAAACAGCATGACATTTTATTTAAAATTCCACGATACTCCTTTCAAAAACTATTTATAAGGAAACAAATTGCTACAGCTATCCTATAAAAAGGCAAAAAATTGCTTTTTCAGAATTCTCTAGGCAGATTCTCCATCTAGGGCCAGGCTTTTCGCCTTTTCCAGGATCAGGCAGAGGCTGCAGCAGGTCTAATCTCTAATCCACACATCACTCGTACAGTTACTCGATTGATCCTGCTGCTGCCTTCTCTTCTTTCCCCATTGCGGCAGATGAAACTCTTAAATATTCAGGAAATTGTACGTGAACAGTTTGAGAAATGTATGGGCGAATCATTAAACCCTCGACCCCAATGGAGCGGCGGCCCCTGTTCCTGTGCCTGCACCTGCAAGCAGCCTCCTGCTCAGATCTGAGAAGTAGTGCCGTGCCTGCTGCTCAACAACTGCCTTTTTCTCCAGATCTGTTGTGCCCTCTGAATTCGCTCAGCTCTTGCATAGTTGCATGCATGCAGTTACCCCATCTCTGGTTAGGTTTGGTACTGCCATCCAAAAGGACTGCAGCAACCGGACACCATTTGGAAGCTCTCGTCGTCAGGAGTCTGCAGGACCCAGGCTCTTCGATCATCAGTTTTTACCTTCTTCGATCTTCTCCCTTCTGAAGAAACCAGAGAAAAAAATTGGACAGAGATTTATGCTAACCTCGCTTAATTATATTAACACGCTAGGTCCAAGATTCAGTTACCTGAATCTGGAATCTGCAAAGGAATTACAACGCCAGAGCACGCAATATATAAGATGACACATGCATGAGAAAATTTAATTTAAGTTACGCCGGCAGACGGCCAGAGCAATAATATCCATTTGCAGCCGGCGAATTCGCAGTGAATTCCCCAGGAATTATGACATTTTATACCCTCGACGCGCAAGGACAAGCATGCGCAGCCAACAATGTGGTATTTACAATTCTATTATTATTCAGAATTTCAGATTCAGACACTCGATTCATCTGAGAAGCTAGCGCACTCACTGCACTGCATACACACTACTCACTCGGTGACCTCTGCTGAAATGCTGGCGCGTGGCGATTGTACTGGCCGTCCGGCCGGCCGGCCGGCCTCCGTGTCTTGTGTCCTGTCAGGAAGCTTGAATTTGTCCTCGATCGATCGCACTCGCAGCAGCAAATGGCCAATGGCGCGCCGCCGTAACTGATCAGTACTGGTAGATGAAGAAGATGGAAAGCATGGCGCGTGGTGGCCTGCATCCTGTTGTATCTGACTCCGACGAGCTGGCGGGGCATGACTTCATCAGCCCACGACGTGCAGGCGGATCTTCTTGGCGGCCCTGGGCGGCGGCGGCGGGGACCTGTCCGAGGCGGGGCCGCCGCGCGACACGAACACGGTGGAGAGGTCGTGCGGCACGGGGAAGAAGGCGCGCTGCAGGCCTGGCCGGACGCAGCAGCGCTTCCTCTTGTTGCTGTCCGGCGTCGGTGGCAACGGCCTCGCCGGTTTCCGCGGCGCCGGAGGGCACTCCGTTGCCGGCCGCAGCAGGCACGGCGACGCCGTCGGCGTGACACAGGCGGCGATGGCCGTGGCTGCGGCGGAGGCGTCGATGTCCAGCAGGCCGCCGCCCAGGCCCATGCGCGGCAGCAGGGCACTCTTCGCCGTCGGCGTCACGCAGCCCGTGTCGGCGGCGTCCGGGCCGTCCGCGTCGTCGCCCGCCGCCGGCCGAGACGTCGGGGCCGTCGGCGTCGCTGCGCCACCTGGCGCGGTCTGGATCGGCCGGAGCACGGCCAATTCAGAGAGGTCGAGCTCGACGCCCATCGATCCGATGAATGATCTAGCACTGAGATATGGAGAGGCTGTGACGCCTGCACGGAGCTAGCTAGCGCGCCAAGAACGAACTGGCTAGGTGCCTAGCTAGGTCAAGAAGGATCTGTCCGCAGAGGGTCCGTGTGAATTCTGATGAACAGAAGAGCAGGTAGCTCGCGAGCAGTGTGCTCTTTTGTAGCGGCGGTGCAAAGGAGGAGGAGGAGGCCGGCAGGCGTGATGGCGAGGGGATGGAGGTGATGATGATGGTGGCAATGGGGGAGAGAGATGAGGATGAGCGCGCAAGCTAAAGGAGTGAGAAGGCAACAGAATTATATGCAGGCAGGTAGCTGCAAAACAAAAGGCTGCATGTTAAATAGTCATTAGAGAGAGAGGGAGAGAGAGGGACAGGAGAGAGAGAGGCCGGGGTGGCGCAAATGATTGTGGGTGGAATGAGGAGAGAGAGAGAGAGAGAGGTGGCAGTGAAACTTTTATTTGGATCGCGTAGATCGCACCTTCTTCCATCTCTATCATCATTCACACTGTGCACCAGGAAAACATATACATGGGTTTAATAATTAATACGGATGAGACATTGAGATGCCATGGATCAGCGGCGGCGCCAGAGCTTGCAGAGGCAGCAACAGGTGGTAGATGGGCCGCCGCCGGCCGGCGGCCGGGGCGCCGGAGTTTTCGCTGCACCGCCGCCGCCGTGTGTGCCGCACCTCACTATGCTGGTAACTAAAAAGTGCCTAGCAGTGGACTTTGCTAACAATTCCACAAGAATGTTCCTAACTATGCATGCTCGATCTACATTACATCTTGGAAGCTATCCCAGTGAAGCATGGGTGTCAATGCATGCATGCTGCTGTAGTACTCTTGCCCAGCTGTGCATGCTAATTAACAACTAAAATTGGCAGTTGAGCCCTGCACAACCAGCCCGGCCACGTCGCCTGAAATTCTGCCATTGGTCCATCTCAGCGCCATCTCACTCTCTCCCTCTCCCATTGGTCCACCTCAGCAAGGCCAATTTCTAATATAATTGGCCATCTCCCATCGTCTAGGGGAAAAAAAAACTTCTCTCTTCTCCCGTAAAAAAAGCCGCCCCCTACCCCTCACCCCGATGCGGCAAGACCGCGAGCGGCGTGGCCGAGAGGGCGGCCGACGCCTTGCGGCGGCGGCGCGGCGGGCGGCACGGCGGCGACGACGCGACCAGGCGGCGCGACGGAGCAGCCCTGTGCGCGGCGACGCCGACCTAGGGTTCCACTGCGGCGGTGCTGACCTAGGGTTCCGCGGCGGCGGCCCGACGAGCTCCCTCCCCACTTCTTCTCTGCACCGGCGCACCGAGCGGCACCAGCGACAGCGACCCGTCGCCCGCGCAGCCGGCGGCCGGGTCAGCCAAGCTGGTACGGCCACCCCGGCCCGATGCAGCGGCACTAGCAATGGCGAGCCCCGTCACGTGCGCAAGCGCGGGCGTCTCCGTGGCTCCGCTTTTCCTTGTCGGCTCACTGGTTTGCGCTCTCTCTGCCTCCCTTCCCCCTTCTTACTCTATGTAGTGAATCTGCTATGTACGGTGGTATTGCTTGATTTGGAGGCACACCAGCAAGCCAATGTAATTTTTCCCTAGATCTATTGTTCTCCCATTTTTCTCTTACCAATCTACCTGGTTGCTGCCTGTCGTACTGCAGTTTTTTTCATTGCCTACCGTGTCACCTGATTGGTTTGGCAACATTTATTTATCAATCCAAATGTGCCATACTTAGTTCATAAATAAATAAATCCACTTTTAGTCAGATGCCTATTTACCCAATATTTCCGTGGAGATATATATATAGCAGCCTTCAGAGATAATATTTCAGGTAGCCTCAATTCAATCATGTGAAGCCTTAATGTTTCATTTTTGGCTAATTATTTGCTGTGTTTCTGATCTATATTCAAAAAAGAAAACATGAGTGCTATGGTAATGCTATAACATTATATATAACAATGCCTCCTTAGTATTAAGAATCTAATGGTTTGGTTCTTGTCAGCTTGGACAGGACAAAACACAGTCTCAGTATAACAATGACATGTCAATGCTTTTGTATGCAGCATGAATTTTATTGTTGAAGACACACTTATTGTTACTATGTAAATTTATGAATTGCAGGGATGGTCGGACAATGGTTTCTTGACGAATTTTTGGTAACTGCTACACAGTTTAGTCTTCGGTGATTTGCAGCAACCGATGGTTAGTTTAACCTTCTTTTCTTTTGATCGATTCTGCTTAGTCTATGAGTGCCCAGCTAGCTGAATGTACTTTCAGCTCATTTTCGTTTAACTAAATCTATTGTCAATTCAGGTTTAGCAACAACTTATCTCGCTCTGTTATATGACTCCGCCCTGTTGCTTTCCACTTTGTAGCATTTTCATGATTTCCTACATAATTTTTGTCCTTCCAAATTGAAACTGAAAGTGCTTCTAATTTAGACCAATATAGAAGGATGCCTTGCTACATAATGTTCGAAGGATGGCAGGGTCCCTTTTAAGATATTTATCTTCCTTTTGAAGTTCCTACCTGCTTTGCAGTTGAGGTACAGTAATATGTTTGTTTAATCTATTCCTCCAGGATTTCATTCATCTACTCATTAGCAATGGGTTCTTGATTGTGTGCAGAGGTAATGGCATTGCGGTTGTTGACAGATCTAAGCAAGAACACGGTTGGTCCACCGAGCAAAAAGTTGGTGATGCATTCTTCTTTGATCCTTATCAAAAGTTAGTGAACATAGAAGCTGATCTTTTTTGTTGACAGTCTCCGCTGTTAGTTTGCCTACATTGTGCTCGTTATTAAGTTCGAGCCAAATTTAGAATTCTCATGCAGCATGGAGATTATCTTAAAATAGCGATGGTTTTCCATATTATTTGAAGAGATTCAGACAAACATAAGAAACATGGTCACTGTGATTTTGACAGTACCTTGATCCTACTTGAGTCCATAGTTTTTATTTGTTTGTTATCCCATTCGATTAACCTTGCCGTGAATTCCAGTCACATGATTTAGTTAGTTCAAAATGAACTGATGATTATCAGTTTCCAGTGAGTGCATCAGGTACTATTAGTATCATTGTTAGGAAATCTAAATGCTTCACTCTGTTGATCAAAAGCAACAGAAATTGGTGAGCCAAAGGCAATTGGCCCCTTGGCCTAGCATTCCATTATATAGGAAAAGATCATCTTGGGGTACAAGTTGCTCACTAGAGCATATTCTAGGGAATATTGCATAAAGCATAAAGCTGCTAAGATAGATGCCTTGGCTGTCAAGGGAGCTCACATGCTTTGCTTGATCAGCCTAATGACTTAGCACAAAGTAATTGCAGTAGATAAACTTAATCTAATGCTAATGATAACTTGAGCAGGGCTTATCAACTACACACTCCCCTGTTATATCCATGGCGGTTGAGGGTGGGCAGGTATGTCAATATTTTCTGTTCATTATGCTTTTTTCTGATTCCATGAATGAGAGGACGAAGTTGGGAAATTCGTGTATGCGGTATGGTAGATTGGGTTCTTACAGATTGGGGGAGAACCCTTAACAGTCTGCCTCGGACTGACTTCTATAAATATTTGTTTCGTGATCTAAAAAAGGTGTTAGGAAATGTTGTGAGACATACCGAATTCATGCTTATTGTGTGTGGTCAACATAGGAAATGCACATGGACAGTTTGGGATCCATTGTTTCTTGAAATGCTACTGTGTTGATGTGCCTCATTTGCAGCTGAAATTTATTGTATTCAATTTCTGTTGAATTTCTTTTCAAATGTATTTAGTTTCGAGATATGTTCTGCAAGATCAATGTCATTAGCGGGGAACACTATACCAAAGGTCATGCCAGGTATCAGGAAGGGATCAGGGAGACAGAAGACCAAGATAGTCCTTCAATTTCCTAGCAATTTCTCTTGCAAAGGGGTGGAGAGGTCTAGGCTTTCTTCTTCAGACAATGGAATGTTTACATAGGCCACTTCTTGTTCCCTGTGTCTGGGAATAAGGATTAGTATAAATGGGAATTAGTACTGAGTGGTTTTGGTCTGAAATCGAGTTTCTAAAGAGTTATCGATAAATATGTAATTTATTTTGTAAGATCAAACTTCAGTGAGGTGGCATTTAGATTTGCTTGGGTACATCCTGTCATGATTGTTATTCTTCATGTGTCCAAGTAATGTGCCCAACTACAGCTTCTCTTTTTGTTCCTTAATTGTGTAGGTCGTGGGCCAATTGAAGGGCTCATTTCTTGTTTACTGCAATGTTGGGGGTGTTCTGGTATGATAGATCCTGCCATATCCTCCAACTGTTAATGATTCTACCATTGACCCAATCAAAATTCTTTGATGCTTCAAAACATCTTTTATTTTCTTCTCATTTCATTACACTACATGCTCTTTTCAAGATACATTTTAGTACAATTGCTGATGGCATATCATGGGTCCTCAGGTTATATGATTACTTTGAATTCTTCTCTTTTTTTTTTTTTTTATTTAGAGATATTGGGATGGGATTGCAGTTCTGGCCAAATTTCAGAAAGAGAGTAACAGACTTCCTTCCAGGAAACCATGTCCGAGTCTTAGCAAGGTTAGTCACCATGTGCATCCCCTCAGTTTGTTTGATGTAATGCCTTGCAGCCTTGTTTGATTGATGCATCATCATTGTCATATATTCTCTGGCTTTTGGTTCACTATACGCACTCCCTAATTCGGTAGTTCCTATTTTCCCAGTTGCAGTTTAGCAATGGTGCTTATTTAATTTCCTTGATTTGTTGCTTTAGGTTCACAAAATGATGATTTGTGCCTCAAAGAATGGTCAGAGGACATTGGCTAACCCTATAGCTAGGACTGAGATGGTTATGCCATGCTTTTCAAGTCCTACCAAAGATTGCTAATGCGTTTATGCCCATAGGCTATTTGAGTGATGCCTTGTTCCCTTGGTTTAATTGATCCACAATCCATGCAAGCTCTCCAAAATAACACGATTTATATGGCATAGCTAGAAATGGATTCAAAGATTAAACACTTTTCTATTTCTTTTTCTTCACTCAAATTTAAAATATCAAATATTAGTTGCTGAACTGAACTGGTTAAGTTGAGCTTTCTGTTTTGTTTTATCAAAGATTTGCAAGGTTCAGTTCAGCAATAAAGATTAAATACTCGCTTCTATTTTTCCTTTTAGCCTTGGGAATGGACCAAAAAATAAATGAACATATTTATCGTGATGGTTCTTCAATTTATTAGGCTTGCTGTTACTGCTGCCCTTTCATGTTCCCTTGCTGAGAGAATGCTCTTAGGCCTCTAAAAGAATGTATTGTTAGCTATAGATTAGGAACTCAAAATATTTACCATGATAATGCTTCAATTGTTACTGCTATCCATCATAGAGTGACTTTGGCCTATGTTCTGACTGGCCTATTTTTCTGCAGCTAATGTTTATCATCATTATTTACAGCCAAAAAAATATTAGCGCATGGTAACTGCAAACTCTACAGCTGTGTGGATCTTTCTTACTCAATTTACTCATGCTATTGTTGTTTTGTTAAGTCATATCCTTCTTTTTGGGGTTTCCTCCACCTTCAGTATGTAGTTTGAAATGCCTATGTTATCCTGATGATATTAAGTTGATTCTCTTGTGCACTATTCACCGGCTAATGATATGTGGAGCATTGGTCGCATTTTTTTAGGAGATTTTAACAGGGAAGCCTTTATTCTTTGGTAAAAATATGGTTCACCAGTTGGATTTGATGACTGATCTCCTGGTCACACCATTGGTGGACACTATTTCACAGGTATGATTTATTATTTATGGAAATTTTGTGACATGTTTGATATGAGGCCCAATTTATTGCTAAGACTCAAATGTTTGTGACTGCCAAGACTCTTGCTGCTGAGAAGAGACCATCTCGTGCACATCGCTCTCTGCCTCATGAAAGTGGCTACATAAGGTGTGTTCTGTCACTACTATTCTGATTAATGATGGCTTATATAGAAAACAAAATGGTAGCTACATTGCCTTCAACAATCTTACATTCTTTCTTATATAAGAAAAAAAAAACAGCAACCTTCGGTATACAAAAAATAGTCTTAGAAGCGCATGTCTATGACTCACAATCAATAACTCTACTGATTTTGAAAAATAATGACTTTGATCAAATATAAAAAACAGTACCAACTACGACAATAGGTAGCTTGTGCCTTGTATCAGGTTGCTTATTCATTTGAATTGCATGGTGCCTCAATTTTGACAGTCCTTATTCTACTGAAGCTCCAAACTATACTAAGCTACATGCTCAACGCATAGTACCCTCACCCAATGAACAATATTGTCTACATTCTGCTCTTATAGGGAACTAAAATGTTATCGGTGCTCCATGATTCTCCGATATGAACATTCTCAGATCTAGGCGAGTTACTTGGTCTAAATATTGGCCTTGCTACTTTACAGGTGCCTCAGTGCTGCTCCAAATCTTTTGTTTCGATGGACTCCCTGTCTTTTTGCCATCTAAAGAAGACTTTTCCTTGCTTTTGCTGCTGTCCTATCCTGATGCTGGAAATTACCGTCTTAGTGCATGGATGTTGCCCAGCAGTGTTGGCCAGATGATCTTGTTTAATAGACTTGCACCAATCTCCCTTTTAAATGCTTTGCATCTCTCGGAAACTGTTACAGGGGAATTGTGAATGCACCTTTGAATAAACACAAAGGGTTAAGGAACAAGAACATCATTATGAACTTCATGTTTACTTAGTATATGCTTGCTTCATCTATGGTGTAATGTTACCAACTACGTTCTTATCTACTTGGCTATTGACTTAATTGGCTCTACAATGAGAGATTAAATATATATTTTCGGTTTCAATTAACTGTGCCTACCAACGCGCGCGCAGGGGCGCGCGCTTTCTACTAGTCCATACTACGCCACTGTTGTGTGTAGCTAGCATAGGGCGGGTACACGGGTCATAATCAGATCAGTGCTAGCTTCCAAGAGGTTAGATGGATCTAATCAATTCTGCCTCTCTGGCTGGCTGGGTGGTGTCCTGTATTATGCTTCTCCCATCTACTAACTGCTCCTCCTTTTAATTTTCTTTGTCACTACATATTCATTAATATATATTTATAGGAGTACAGTATATACAGTCTATACTAATAAAGTACTAATCGCATTATCCCTTTATTCCCCCCGTGACCAGTTACTGCGCTGTTAATTCCTTGCTAATTTTGCATTTGATTATTATTATTACTGCACGCATGAACAGGTTTAGCTTACCAATTCACTACAATAAAACTGGAAACTGACAGAGAGAAATTAAGTAGGAGTGCTGTAAGAATCCTGCATGCATGCGGTGGTAAACTAAAAACTGAAAACTGCTGCACGCAAATAGGAGTTTGGAAGGAAGCTTTAACTGCCTCCTTTGGGTGCTTCATGTGGCCTGTCATGGCTAGTAACAGTAACAGTAAGCTTTTAACCTTCATTTTCCAGTGCAGGCCCCTAAAAAAAGTTTCCAGTGCAAGGACCACTGCCGCTGCCAGACGGGTCCCGCGTTGTTACCGTAGTGGGCTGCACGTACGCCGCCGCACCGTGTGGGGGCAGAGAGAGACCTGGACCCTGGTGGGGGCAGAGAGACCTGGACCCTGGTAATTTCGAGCCTGCGCCAATAATGGGTCGTGTCCATCCTGGCCGTCCAGTGGCATATCGCCAAACAGCGCGATTGTTCTCTTTGTTTTTCACGGCTGCAGGTACACGTACTGGTAGTAGCTGTTGTTGTCTGTTGAGTACGTACTCCAGTATCTTCGCTAGCAGCGTGGGTTTCTCGACTCACGGAGACGTTTTTCACTTGAATTATACGAGTATCATCGCACTGCAAACGTCTGTGAGCAACCCGATGAGTGTAAATTGCAGTGGTACGTATAGATATACAAACTACTCATCTATTTGAATTTGAAACAGAAAATTTAAGAAATAATAAAGGAGATAAAATACCAACCGAATTCATATCTTATTTCGCTGAAGATTTTGGAATAATAAAGAGACGAATTGAAGGCAAGGGATAGCCACGAATTATGGCATGTCAGATCATAAACGCGGGTAGTGGCATACTATACAGAAATACACATCATACAGTATACATTACGGCCGGCCCCGAGCTTGCAGGATATGTCCCCTCCCCGGACCCCGGATCCAGGATCTCAGCCGGTCGATCGCGAGATGGATGCATGTCAATGGCAGCGTCAGCGTGTATTTTTGGCCACTCTTGCCTTGCATGCATGCAGGCACGTAGGCGCCGCTGGACGCCGTACGGACCGCGCCCGGCGGCGAGATTATTAGCAGGCATCAGGCATTCATCAGGCCTTGGCTTCTTTCCTCCTCTGCAAGAAGTATTAATGGCGTATATGGACGCCACGACGACATGTTTGGTCGATCGACGTCGTTGCATGATTTGCATGCGTAGGAGTATACAATTGCTGCATGGAACGGATCGGAGAGGCGGAGGCCAGGGCGTATGCAGATGCAGGGGCCTGCGCGCCGCACGCGCATGTATCGTCTATGGCCTGCCCGTCGCAGGCTCGCAGCTGCAGCCTGCCAGCAGGCCTTTTTAATTGTGATATGAATCGTTTTCGTCAGGCGTGCTGCAGGCAGATGCAGCAGGCAGGCAGGCTGCAGGGCACGAGCGAGCGGGCGATCGATCCACTGATCCAGGCCCGGACAGAGGAATTACTGCCCGGACCGATCGGCTGCGCTAGCTGATCGAAACCTTCTAGGTTTCAGTGCCGCTTCGCCTAGCCTCGTCATTCACCTACCATCATGGCATCATTCTTCCACCACCTGCCCTGCTCTGCCCTGCCGCGGCCCCCATGGTAACTTCGGCATCCTCGTGGAGCATGCATGCATCACTGATGCGCCGTTTGCCGTGGTTAATGACTTTGGTGTCCTCAGAGTATCACTGAGGGTCCGTTGCAAACAACCCAAATTTCCTCTATCACTGTCGTGTTTTTTAATGATTTTTTCTCATTTTATTAAGGTGAAAAAATTTGACTATTTTTTTATGACCGAAACTTCACCTGTTTTTCATAAAGTGATAAAAAAAAATTGACTATACAAACACCACACTTCTGGCATGCAACTTAGGAGGTCTACATGATCACAGCCATGGACGGATCATCCGAGCGTAAGATTGCTGCAGTTAAATCTAATAAAAATTTAATAATTTTTCATAGGTGTTAGAAAAAGTTTTTTTCGACGAAATGAATGAATAGTTTCTATCTACAGTATGTACGATTCCTGCAGTGAAATTTTCATGTTCCATTTACAAACAGAGGCAGTGTATCGTATTCACCGCCTCACTGCTCGATCTATCTGCTCGTCCCCGATAGATCGAGCCCCAGCTCGATCGGACTAGCTAGCTAGCCGGGCTCATATATGGTAAGATGCCGCTTTAATTTCTTGGATGAATGATGAATCGGCCGTGCATCCGGCGCAGCTGGGTTATCCTGTTTGGGACGATCGACGACACACTCTGACACGTCTTGCACATGGCCTTATATATTTTACCGCTGTGTTCTGCTTGCATGCATGCATGGCGTGGTAACCTACTCCGTATAGCGTAGTACGAGAACCGCTACGTGTTTAGTGTGGCATTGAAAAATTACACACGTACAGGAGGATGCACGGTACGTGCAAGCAGTGTTCGTGTGCGTACGTTGCTACAACTGTGCTACCTGCTGCCTGCTATACGTACAAGGTTAAATTAACAGGACGAGATGTTAGCTAAGGCTTTAACTACTCTTCACTTACTAATTATTACCATGAGTGAAATGCATCGTAGGGCCTTTAACTTGCAGCAAAGTCTCATCTGGGTCCATTAACTAGAAAACCAGACATCCGACCCCTTAAATTTGTAGTCCCGTCTCATCTGGGTCCAAAATCGGAAACCGAGCTGGTTTTGCTGCACTATTTTTCAAAAACACCCCAGCCCCATCTTCCATCTCAACCTTGAGCCATTCTTCTTCCTGTGAGTGCCCATGCCGACGCGACGCGGGCTCTGCCTCGCGCGCCGTCGTGCTTCGCCCCACGCCGGCCACGCTCGCGCGCTGCTCCGCCCGCCGCGCTCCACTTTGCGCTTTCCGCGCCGTCGGCGCGGTGGAAGTGACGGTGCTCTGCGGTGACGAGAATGGCGTCTCTGGCGGCGCTGTTCGAAGGCAATGGCGCCGTCCATGGCCACGGCGGGGCCAGGCGAGGACAGGGGCGTGCGCGGAGCCGGACTCGCGCTGCCGCCCCTACTGCCGCTGGTGGCGCCCTCCTCTTCCTCGCTCTGGAGCAGCGGCGGTGCTGGCCCGTCCCATTCAGAGCAGAGGCGGCGCGGCCAACCCCTCCCCAACCTACGCCGGCACGGCCCGCGACCTCCTCCACCCGCAGCAGCGCGCCGCGTCCCGCCCCGAGCAGCCGCGTCCCCGTACCCTCCCAGTATCTCAGCGACGCGGTTCCGCCGCACCCCATCTGACAGCGGCGCGGCTCTGTCCCTCCCGGACCGGCGACGGTGCAGGGCCGCTCCTCCCTGAGCCGCGGCGGCACCTCTGCCCCACCTGCGGTGGCGCGCCCTGGCCCTCGTACCCCGCGCGGGCACCACTTCCACTATCGATGTCGAGCGACGGGCGCGCACGACAGTCCCGATGCCACCACCCCAAGACGGCGCGGAAAGCGCAAAGTGGAGCGCGGCGGGCGGAGCAGCGCGCGAGCGCGGCCGGCGTGGGGCGAGGCACGACGGCGCGCGAAGCAGAGCCCGCGTCGCGTCGGCATGGGCACTCAGAGGAAGAAGAAGGGCTCAAGGTTGAGATGGGAGATGGGGGAGGGGGGTTTTTGAAAAATAGTGCAGCAAAACCAGCTCAGTTTCTGGTTTTGGACCCAGATGAGACGGAACTACAAGTTTAAGGGGTCGGATGTCTGGTTTCCTAGTTAACGGACCCAGATGAGACTTTGCTGCAAGTTAAAGGCCCTACAGTGTATTTCACTCTTATTAGCATAGTACTACGGCTAACATGGAACGGCAGCACACTAATCTCTGTCCCTGGCTCCCCTGTAGCCGGGAGGCAAAATAAAACACACTAGGACATGAAGATGACAGCAGCAACGACAACGGGAGAAGGGCCACATATCGCCAACAGATTCAATGCATGTAGGTTCCAGCACGCATACGTACGCTTCGTTGGGTTCATTCAAAAAGCTAAGTACCTTCTTCCTCCAGTTTCTTGACTCTACCTTTGGATCCGTCATCCGTCTCCGTACGTATATATATAGCTATATGTAGTAGGATGAAATTCCACATAAACACTTCAATTTATAATTTACTGGATCCAAAAATTCTCCCTTTTCAAAGGAGTATAATTAATAAAATTTTGGCGTCATGTTTGAAAGAGATCGAAAAAAGAGAACACAAAAAGTTTAGATGTCCTTCCTGACGACTGTACAACCAGCTTGGCCAACTGTATGCTATGAATGGTACTGATTGTGATGCTTCTGTGGGTCTAGCCCCCATAAATTTCTTGGCCATCTCTGTTGGGAGCTAGGGACCAAATAAATCAATTCCATGCATCCATCACTGCCATGGACGACGACGGGGCAGCACGCAACTATGGCTACCTACAGCTCGCTGCAGGGTTTCGCCAACTAATCCATCGCCGACCCATGCATGCATGCCGCATCCATGCATGCGTGAAGCTGAAGGAGGTCGACCCATGCTTGCATCTCATTCATTATAGCTGGTCGACCAGTGTACCTGCTTGCATGCACGCATGCGATCGGGACTTGCTTGTTGCAGAAAATTTACGTATATATACCATATAGCTTTTTCCCCATAATTTACACCGCTAAGGGCAGTCCCAATGGGACATTAATGCTAGTTTCTATCCTTATTAATTACGAAGACAACTCAGCAAATTGCTGATGTGGCAAGCAAATTAATGAAGAGAGAAGGAAAAAAGAGTAGAAATCGTTTCCTCCTCAAGGAACGACGTCTTCACTCGATTCGAGGCTCGAAGAAACGACGGAAAATGCATTGGGGAGAAACGACCCGTTTCCATCACCCGCGGTGCCATGCTTGCTCGTCGCGACCTCTCGCCAGCGCCGCAACGCTCACCTGCTGGATCCGTGCACTCGCCGGCGGAGCCGCGCTCGCCTGCTCCGCCATATTTGTTTGCCGCGTCCGCCGGTGTGGCCGCGCCCGCCCTTGCCGCCTCGTAGTTGACCGCTTCCGCTCGCCAGAGCCGTACGTGTGCGCTCACAAGCGCCGCCAAGCTCGCCCGCCTCGTCAGCTCGCCGGCGCTGCCGCGCCCGCCCTTGCCGCCACGCTCGCCCACTCTGCCTTGTTCAGCCGCTGCATCTGCTCGCCGAAGCCGTGCGTGCTCGCCCGCCGCGTCCGCTCGCCGTAGCCCGATAGCCGCATGCCCTCGGCCGCTGGCCCCGCGCTGCTCACTCGCTCGCTCGCGTGGTTCTCTTGCTCGTCAGCTCGTGTGGTGCTGTGTGGGCGTATGGTGCTTGTTGTCTTCTTGCTTTGGCTGGTACAAACGAACGGAGAGATTGGCTGGTACAAGAACGGAGAGACGAGAGAGCATCCAAGGGCATCGGAGTGAGAGGAAAAGATAAGAGAGAGAGAAAATAGATAACATTTATTATTCAAAGACACCTTCCATTGGAACAGATGATTTCTACAACTAATTTTTGCTGATGTGGCCGCCATGGAAAATGTGCCTAGTTTCTACCATTGGGACTGCTCTAAAATATATTTTTTTAGATCAAAGACCCTAAGGCCCTGCTTTTTATAGAAAGCAAAGGAGTTTTTCTGACAAACCAGTGGATACAAGATTAAGGTTCAGTTTTAGCCTGCAGGCTCTACCAAAGACGAAAACGGCACACACCCAAACTGTTTAAAAACTCTCCTACTACATCAAAATGAGGAAAACGGTATTTACCAGTTGAGAATCCCCACCCACCCACAGTCGCACACACACACACACACAAAAAAAAAAAAAAAAATGGTGCCTTCTCATAGATATCTTGAGCCAGTAGCTAGAGCACGTACTAACTAGGAGTAGCTTCAGAAGGACAGCATTTGTCTATCCAACCTAGCGGAGACACAAAATGGGCGCGTCTGAATGTACAGTTGAATAGTTGATATACCTGAAATACACATGGGAGTAGATCGATAGTACCAGCAACTACCAGCCTACTAACACACACGAACTAGCAGTAATGGTAGCGATGGGACCTTTCGATCGGCAATTGGAAGGCTTTAGGGCATGTACAGCCCGTCTGTATACCCCCGTCTCTATACCGTTTATTTGCAAAAAGCACCCCGCGATTGAGTAGACGAGGCCTCTGTGTCGTCTCGCGAAGAGACGAGCGTGGCTCATGCTCCAAGGAGTTCTGGTCTCTCTAGAGACGCGCTGTACGCCAAGTCGACGAGCGGGAGGATCTAGTACGGTGCCCGCGCATGGAAGATGGATTTTCGCGCCAAATCTCCGTTGGCCGCGCACATCTGGGTCGCCGGCCGGCCTCTTCCCCGTTGCCGCGGATCTGGCTCGGCGGCGCCTCTCTTCCCCATCAGCGGCGGCAACGGAACAACATCATCTTCCCCATCAGCGAGTTCCTCCGTGTCTGAGCACGGCGGCTGCGGAGGCTTCCCTCATGCCTGGGTGTGGCGTGGCGTGGCGTTGGCAGAGGCTTCCCCAATGCCTGTGGGTATGCCGATTCGTCCATGTGTGATCTGGCCGGGTTGATTTATCCCCAATCCATACCAGAAGAAGATTCACCAAAACGCCGCCAGCCATGGCGGAGGTGTGTCAACATTCAGCAACTATATACTGCTTGTTGGGATGCAGCCGGCGGCGGTAGCCCAATTTCTCCTCCAACTATGCTATCCGAATGGTTTCATTGTTATTGTTATATGTGTAACTATCCTGTACATCTTCAGCAACTATACTTCATTTTAGTATTTGATAGCATAATTTCTGTTCAACCCATTTTCTTTGTCAATTCGACACAAGCAAGTAGGAAAACCAATATGTATTACTTTGTCAGTTCCAGTTGCATTTTCATAGCAGACTATACACATGCTAGCAGTAACTTATGAAGTGGAACTGTGTTTTCTTATCAATTCGTACCAACAGTTGCAAGCTTTCTGAACATGAAGTCTGCTACCAGTTGTGAACATGTACAGCAGTGAGTAGCCGTGAGCTGCGATGGTTTTTAAATTAATGCAATTTTGTGCATTTTATTTATGTTTAAGTTGTTATCCATGAACCGGCAACACAATGACCTACAAAATGATATGCATCATTGATCTTAGCTTCATGCAAAGTATTAAACTAATTGCAGACGACCTCCTGTCTATGGGTTGTATGGTCTGTCTCTTTAATTGTCTGTATAGTCTCTTGCAGACGAC
The DNA here is from genome assembly GCA_018135685.1 of Themeda triandra. Taxonomy (NCBI): domain Eukaryota; kingdom Viridiplantae; phylum Streptophyta; class Magnoliopsida; order Poales; family Poaceae; genus Themeda; species Themeda triandra. Next base: position 1,200,038 of record JAENPR010000019.1, on the reverse strand, counting down.
TACCCGTCTGTGGGCTGTACATGCCCTTAGAGTTTGGAGCTGCGAATCTGCATTAAGTAGTGCTAGCTAGTCACTCACTCCACTCGTCAGCATTGAGTAGTGCTAGCTAGTCACTCACTCCACTCTCGTCAGCATTGAGTATCATATCCCTACTGAATCATGGACACTGTAACTGACAGTGATACGAATTTGAAATTTGTTTCAATTACAGTATATTTGACTATTTGTGTATCATCGGGGTTTGATGTCTCTCTCTTGAGTTACGACGACGTTCTCCGCATCTTATATTAACCTATGCTCCAAAGTCTTGTAATTCAATTTTACTTCTCATGGTGGTTTAATATGTCTAGATTTAATATATACCTAATATTAAAAGGAGAAAAATTGTCTCTCCAAAATTTGTCCTTCACTCCTCTTTGGGTCCCTCTACTCTTAAATCTTTGCTAAGACGGTCTAGGCGTCAAGCCTACGGCTCTAAAACCTCTTAGGATGCTCGACAAAAGCGTGTTGTCTATCTGGTTAAACCCTTTTTTTCTTAATTACAATGATGCACAAATCTTTTGCGTATTCGAGAAAAAAAATAGAGCCATGATTGGTTTACTAGTTAAGAGTAGTAGTACGTGAGAAACTAGAGATAAAAGTCCTATTTGGTTTACTATTAAATCTATGACCCAAACTAACAACCTATGCCAACTCTAATATTGTGATTATATAAGAGTAATAGTGTATCTGCTAGTTGGAAAACGGTAAGGATAATAGTGTATCCTTAATTATACAAACAACAAAGGGAGAAGAAGGAAAGAGTGACAATTCATCTACACTACACACTGCATTCATTTGAGATGCACACTGTTTTAAAATACAATATAATTGCAAATTGTGTTCATTTCTCTAGAGCAAGATGAAGTGCCACCACAAGGATGACATGTTGTTCCACCAAACATTAGCTAGAGCAAGTGTTGCGATGTTCCTTTATAACACAACATTGCCAACCATGGTCATAGCTATCGCTATTGTGGTGTGATTGGTGTCCCCTAAGCATCACACTGGCATCAATGGGTTTAGTTGATTCAACAACCTTAGTGCACACTCCTATAGTCCTATAGTCCTTTATAACACAACTACATAGTGTGCCTAATGAAATAGGTCAACAGAAGTTAGTAAGCAATTGTTGGTGTGCACTAAGGTTGTTGAATCAAAAATAGAAGTTGCCATCCTAACTACACTTTTATTTGCGGACAACGACAAGCTACATTGACACTCCTATAGTCCTATAGTCACTATGTTACGCATTGTAACTATTCATAGGATTTCTTTATTGATCCCTATGATATAAGCACACACAATTCACGATCTCTTTGTTGCATGCCTAGTGCTAGCGATACCAATATACATTCGGTAAGATATGTTCCATGCATGGGCATGAATTGTCTGCTATGATGCCTTGTAAATGTGTGATATTAATGATGATGTCTTATTTATTTATTTTCTTCCTCTCTCTCTTTATTTCCCTGCAGTCCACTTCCCCTTCCGTCGCCTGTCTGCTTCCCTGCTCCGCCCCCACCCTTCTCTTCCACTCGTCGTAGTTGATGATGTCACCCTCCACCACACCTCCTATCTAGCTTTGTGTCCCTTGATAGTGTTGCTCTGCTCTAGTTATGCTCACCCTTGCTGGCTACATGCCTCTTTCTCTACACACACCGGGGCAATTTTTCCTTAGACCAAATTGATTAAGTCACAAAGCGAGGGAAGCCATATTTTTCAGCTCTGGCTCCCGCTTATGCCTTTTCTCAGCATGATTGCAAGGCTTTCGTGTCGAGGCAATGGCACCCAAACATATTTGATTTTTAGAGGTACAAAGCCAATTGTGGAGTTCTACTAAAGATGGGGTCCTATATGTACTCACTGTCGACTCTCAAGTTTCAGTGTACATCCAGTACACTACACCCATTCTTTTTGTCCTCCTGTTTTTTTTTTTTTTCAAACGAACTACTCCCTCCGTCTCATTGAAAGCGTCGTCCGGAAAACGTGTTTGTGAGGGGGGCACGCTTTTTAAACGACACTTTCAATGAGACGGAGGGAGTAGGTGACAACCCTCCGCGCAAGGTCGACTTTAACTGGATGGTTGCCAAACAAAACGTTTGAATCCTGACAATACATTCACACAAAAAAAAAATCCTGACAATACCGCATTTTGATCAAAGAGCCGGCCGACAATACATGTAATGATTTGTTTCCACCAGATCGCAGATCCAGCATGTACTAAAATAAGAGGGACATATATACAACTGGGTCACTGAATCATACACCGAGAACTATAAAGTAATAATGGCACCTTTAAGGCGTGTCCAATAACATGAAAGCAAGTCTTGTAAACAAAGTATTGTGTGTGTATAAATATATAAGTCTGGGGATGAGCCTGAATTCTGTCCGGCCGTGTCGGTCGGTGTATTTGTCATCAAGCACACTGCACACATGTGCGTTGGTGTTCCATGGAATCGAATGTATATCCTTAACCAAGAGTGTAAGTAAAGGTTAACTAAAACGTGTATATATACATCTAGCTACCTTGTAATATGCTCACTCCATCTTTCTACTCCTTAATTATAGTTCACTTTGTTTTTTCTAAGCCAAGCAAAACTTCCTTAATTTGATCGAGTTTACAGAGAAAAATACGCCAAGATCTACAACATCTAATAGTCTCATTGGACTCTCCGTCAAACATCCATGTTTTGATATCCTGCATTTATTTAAACATTTTTTAGAAAAAAATGACCAAAGTTAGAAAAAAATGACTTTTTTTTTTTGACAATTGAAAAAAAAATGACTTAAAACAAATCCAAAGTGTAACATGCTATTTTTAACGGATCTTATGTTCTGTGCAACTGGCATGCACTAACATGTCCTGCATTAATACAGCATCGTACGTGCAGTCACCCGGCTGGGACCACATATTCTCGCCGTAAAATAAGCACGAAGCCCCTGCAAAGTGCAAGGTTTGATCGTACATTAGGAGGAATTGTTGTGCATGACGCATGTTCTTAGTGTACGATTTAGTTAGGTGTTTGGGATCTGGGATGTGCCACCCAACAACCGCGCTTTTGTTCCTTTACGGTCGACGAGGGATCCACCTACACGTACGCGAGTCCGAACTGCTGATGGGAGAAAAATATACGCGCGCGGCACGTGGCACGTACGTACGGCGCTGTACTGTTCACTGTGCAGCTAATTATACTCCTCCACTTGCCGTCACATTCACTGTTGTGTGCTTTTGCATGGTCGCACGTCGTCGTCATAAGCAAGGGGATTCGGATCTTCATCCGTTTCAGCGTACGTCCACCAAAGACATTTTCTTTTTATAATAACTATACACACTATAAAATGACACCCCTTTTGCAACACATATGTTCCTAAAGTCCATATATATTGACAGCGTTTATACCAACACAACTTTTATATGTGTCGCTAAAGTGGTTTGCACGCATCTATTGAAACACTTATTTATGTGTTGTAACCCGTATTAATTAACGGTTGCGATACTAAAACAAAGAGTGATGGGTTATGTCAACGCTCATATATATGTTTGTACAAACCATGAGCGAATGACTTTTGTGCAGTACTTATTACTTATATATGTTGCAAGAAATAAACCATTCAATCATCTTATCTTACTATTACTAATTAGAGGCTTCAATGGAGGCACCACGTTAACTCCCACCAGACGCACTAGAAAAAAAGATAAATTCTAGAAATTCTCACAATAATCAGAAAGATCTAGCCATCAATCTAATCGTGGTAATTTTAACAGCCGTTAGATCTCTATTCAGTTTGTTCTAAAAAATTACCCACCTGCCATTACAATAATCACACAATAATAGATTTAATTGAGAAGGAAAACAAATTATATTGTGTCACGTCACGTTGTATTAGCCAAGGCTAGAAATCACAATACAATAGATCTAATTGAGAAGGAAAACATAAATTGTATTGTCTCTCGTGGTATTTACCAAGGCTGTCGTCGCAGCCGCCGGCCAGATTGGAATCGACCTTCCAAGTCTGCCATGTGCCATGTCAGGCTTCCCTCCCATTGGGCTTTCCCTTCCAATCATGCCTTGCCCCAGTGGTCGACAGGTGAGTTTCTTTGGAGTAGGTAGTAGTTCTTTGGATTACCTAAGGATCTCCTTCTATTTGAGCTTGGTCGTACAAGTTCCATCTGGACACCAGTAACCGAGATAGGAGACATAGCAAGCCAAATTATTATGATCTGGACACGCTGGTGTGCTGGACATCCCGTGGTAAACTCGGCCGGCTACACGCATGAGGCATGATGCTCTTGCTGCAGTCGTGAGCTTTGGCAAATGGCAACATCCGTCTACATGAGCTGCAGGTATGCTACCATTCATCCGCGCCAATCTCTACTCTGTAGTTTTGGTCATATACACATATGCAGAATAAAGTAAAGAACAAATATATATTGTCCCATATTTGTACATAAATATCATCCCATGCATGTTTATTATTAAAGAGATTGAAGGAGGGAAATAGATGATAATACAGCATGACCTATCTGAAAAACGTGCATCAAATGGAAGAACAAATAATGCTAATAGTCACATATATTTCTATATTTTGTTAGCATGAATGAGTAGAGTTTATTTATTACTTTAAAAACAGATTCTGTAATACTTCACAACCGTTCACGAAATCAAATTGCAAATATGTTATTTAATGAAATCCATGTACCATCCATAAACATGTTACTACGGTGTCTTAATAGTATAGGAAAACATAAGTAAAGTTTACAAAAATTGTATATAACCATATAAAATATTTACATTGAACAAAGTTAAAGAAGCCTTTATGTTAATTCTTACCGATACAGATTAGAAAACGATGAATTTTAGAAAATTCTTACAATAACAATAAACCTTTGGTCTTTCAGACTCCAATCTTCGTCAATAATAAACATTGGATCTATTTGCTTTATAAAAATATCCACACCTACCATTATGATCAATGCATAAACTAATTTTGTAATTTCCTTCTAAACTACATACCTCTTCCAATACAATAAAAATTAAGATCAATAAACTAAATTTGCATCTATACCCAGTTTAAAGATAATTCAAAATAGCACCCTAACCTTGCATCCCAACTAGACACCTTTGTTATTACAGAAGATAATTTAAAATAACTATCTAATATTATATTTATTGATTATCGACACGTGGAATTATGAAAGATAATGCAAAGGAACCCTTACGTTTGCATTCAAACTACCAATATATGCAATCATGATGTAAAATATAACTTATGACCTTTACTTTATAATTGCATATATAAATTACCTACATCAACCATCAATAAATAAAAATACAAAAAGGCCTCAAATGTAATATAAATACTAATATAAGTTATGATATATATTCTAAATTACACCAATCTACAATTCTTAAATTAAAAGTAAGCTTGACTATATGTTCCACCATGTCGATCAAGTATACATATAAACATTAGGACAAATATTTATTTTAATTGTTTATCAAAAGTGTAAAAGTATTTATAAGAAATGTGTGTAAAAATGTTCCCTTAAAAAACCACATAACAAAGACATGAATAATTAACTTTATGTCATATCAATATTATTAATATACTCTATGATATATAATAAATTCCATAGGTTGTTATTCTAAATAAATTATAAGTTTTGGCTAAAATATAATGTCTTATCAGTATTGGTATTTTTAGTTTTAAGCAATCTATAATTTATAAAACAATGCTACTATGTGATAGTGTTGTGGTGCAAGGTGAAATGACTATTTATAGAACAAGAGCTGAGGGAATACTCTAGGATCTATAATTCCAATAAATAAGTATCATGCTATGAAAAAAATACAAATCATGTATATTGGAAATAGAGTTCTCCAATGAAGCCTTCATGTTAATCCTTCTGAGGCCGACTAAAAAAAGGATAATATCTAGAAATTTTAACAAAACATAAAAGCATCCGACCCCCATTTGTGTTGACTATAATCAACGTTGATAATAATAACCATAGGATCTATTCTAAGTATACATAAATGTCCACCGCTCTATGAATGTGTAAATCAATGTAAGATAACACATGAATCTTTATTTCAATTGGCCACTTATGCTATTAGATACATAATATATGCAACCCCTTATTAACCTAAATTACCACTTCTAATTATTATTAAAGCTACATCAAAATTATCAATATATTGTATTGCCAAAAAATATTGAAACAACCACAAAGCATATGTTGCAATCAAATAAGGCTAATCATTGAAAATCAAAAATTAGATTCATGATATTGTAAAATATAGATAAAACATATGGATTAGTAATTGATAAATTTACCACAACTAAATAGACACTACAAAGTAACTAGTGTGCCTATTATTCTAGGAAATGAAGAAAGAAAAAAAAAGGTTAATTTAATCCAAGTACTTTTTGTCATCTATAGATATTAAACAATAACTACTCTTTATATTTCTTAGAAGATTGTAACCTGTGCGAGAGCACGGGTTGATGGACTAGTTAATATAATGCTTATTTAATTTTGGAGTCAAATATAAATATATTGCCTGTATAATTTAATGAGGAATGTAAGATCATGCCACACATAGAAAATAAGCATACAAAAGCATAGAAAATTAATGAACAACCTAAGATAGCTTTATCGATCCTGGATATTGGCTGCATTGTCTCTATTGGGCCGTTTGGCTTCACCTAATGTGTCTCCGCCTTTCAGGTCCTCTAAGGTATCTTCGTTAGTCACTGCAAATGGTTCTTTGGGATCCTTGGTGACACACCTGTGACTCGCCCTTTCGTGATCCTTGTGAAGTTATCTTCTGTGGAGATTGTTGTCACTTAAATATTCCCTGCAATAGTTGACATCTTAAGTAAACTACGAACAATTAGATCATTTGCTAGCAAAATAAGAGGGTGGAGGTATCCCACGAAGGGTACAACCCCCCACACTGCATTGAATCCATATTAGAAAAGAATACGAATAAAGATATTCATATTTTTTTTCTAGTCTTATTAGTGAATATGGATGGATTCAAATATTTTGAATTACCCAACATCCATGTGTACCCTACATCCTGTCATGGATGAGTGGTATGATATTAATTAATATTTAGGGTTTAAATATCAAGGATGTAAAAGCCTTTTGGTGTTGAAGTTGAAGAATGATAACCCAAGCTTGACAAAAACTAAATGATGCAAAACTAACTTTTTATCCTCTGAAATATGTCGACATTGTAACTGACCAGTGGACCAGTTAGTTAGTGGGAGACCGCGGTGGTGGAGACTCCATGTACTATACATCCCTCAATTTGTTCTGACACTGACTCAACCCCAGTTGAACTTCACATGTCTGGTTCTGGAGTGTGTCTTGCACGGCTAAATGCGTATAAAGTACACGCTACGAGCCATAAGAAACAAAACAAAACACTAGCACTTGACTCCGAAAACCTTGCTGGCCGTGCTATCGAGTACTCACGAGACTTTAGCGACTGAGATAATACGGCCGGACTGTGTCGTGTACAGTCTACTTATAGTAACGAATTTCCCTACCTGCAGGATCCCGATCAGGATAGGTAGCTGCTGGCGACTAATAATCTCCTGTCGTTAGGGTTAACGACGGCATCTCTCTGCCCTCAGTATGCTCCAAGCAGTAGCAACTAGCATCCAAACATCGGATACCCCTCTGTATCGATGGCGATGGATGGCCGGCCCCGCCTCCTCTCGGCGCAACCCGACAACGACCACACTCCTGTCGTGCCGCTTCCATGTGTTGTCTTCTGCGAACTGCTGCATGCCCTAGTGACTGGTGACTGGTAACAACCACCACCAGCTACCATACGACAACAACGCAAGTTGGTATATGTACAGTATATCCGGCCCTCGATCTCACTCTCATCAGCATTATCATCCTCTACGATAGCTAGCTAGCTCAAGCACCAGTCTAGTAAGCTAGTAGAAGTTAGTGTTTGAGTTATCCTGCTTTGTTATCCGATTAGCTATAGCGCACCCAACCTAACTGATAATAGGAGAGCTAGTATATATGCATCTCGTAGGACAATTATTGACGTTGTTAAATTCAGCACACAAAGTTACAGAGAGAATTGTTATTTACAGATCGATATGGTCTCAGCTATTTGCAGATGCATGAAGCAGCTGATTAGCTGAAGTAGATCTAGAACAGTGTGAGGCTATCATTGGGATGATGAAGCTTATTAGGAGGAGTGCATGCATCATCCTTTTTTTTTAACCAAAAGAACCTCCCAGTAACATCTGTATGATGGTTCTCTCTGAGCCGGTAATTAAAAATCGTTACCGTATTAGCGCCGTGTCTCAGCACTAGGAGGCACTCACATGCGAGATTGGAGGGTGCGAGATCCGAGTACTCAAAAAACTGATGCAAATCCAGTCTTATCCAAGATCTCTCTGTTTCTCTCTCTCCCTCTCTCTAGAAGTAGGTGACGTGTAAATTGAACTCCATGATGATATGGGTGGGGCCGTCATTCCTTCAGTCATGTGAACGACACTGATTTGAGTGGCAACGGCAACGTGGTAGTGTCCTATTCTCATATATATATGCTGATGAGCAAACTAATCAAAAGAAAAATTTGAACCAATTTACTTGTGTAATAACACTGGCTCCCGTGATCTTTAGTTTATTTACTTGGCGGTTTTGACCCTTGTGTGTTACTGTACAAAAGATGCATGATGCTATATATGTGCTAGCTGCTGACTCCATGCATGGACGATGGCATCTGTTGGGTTAATCCTAATTTCTAACGGCCAGTTGGATTTTACAGCCGGTGTTTTTCAGATTTGAACTTTAGCGCTTAGTATATTATTATTATAAAAAAAACTCGACCCAACCTTGAAGGAACTAGGGGGCTTTTTCATCATTAAGAAGAAAAATAGGCACCCAAATTCGCTCTCGACGGGATTCGAACCTAGATGGCTAGGTATAATGCCACATTGAGTCACCTAACCAAGTGAGCCAGGCTCACTTCCCGCGCTTAGTATATTATGGTGTCAAAGGGTAATGATGTCTTGACTGGAAAGCACTTAATTGCCAAAAAATGCATGGGGCTGAAAAGAAAGTGGCGTTCTTTTCTTCATATTGTCATGTTTGACGAAGTGGGACGCAGAGGATCTCGTGTATATGTGTGCATAATTCATGGGAAAAGCTGTTTCAATAATTAACCTGTGTGATAAGACATGTGCCTCAACGGCAACACCTTCTCTGAGGACGAGGCCAAGGAGGAGGTGGTCTACGAGTACTACAACGCCATCCTGGGCACCCCGTTCCTGCGCTCACACCGCCTCGACCTGAATCAGCTGCAGCTTCCCAGCCTTCAGCTTGACGACCTGGACCTCCCGTTCTCCACGGAGGAGATCCTGCGGGCGGTCCACGAGTCCCCAGCCGACCGTGCCCCGGGGCCGGACGGATTTGGGGCGGCTTTCCTCAGGGCGGCTTGGTCGGTCGTTGGTGGCGCCGTCGTTCGTGTGTTCCGGCAGCTGTGGGAGCTGGACTTCAGGAACTTCAATCGTTTAAACGAGGCGCTCATGGTGCTGCTTCACAAGTCCAGCTCGCCGCAGGGTTTGCGAGACTACAGGCCCATCAGCCTCATCCACTGCATTGGAAAATTATTTGCCAAGGTCCTCGCCATTCGCCTCCAGCCCTTCATGCCCCCGCTCGGTTGCTATCAACCGACGGCTTTCATCCGGGGTCGCCGCATCCACGAGAATTTCAAGACAGTCCAGTTAGCATGCCGGTGGCTTCACTCCAAGCGCCACCCCATGCCGCTCAAGGTAGACCCGGCAAAGGCGTTCGACACGGTCGGCCGGCCCTTCCTTCGGAGGTCCTCCAAGGCACCGGGGTTTCCCGGCTAGGTGGAGGGAGTGGATCTGTCACGCTGCTATCCACAGCCACTACCAAGGTGATGATCAATGGCCGCCGGTCGCAGGGATTTATCACGCGCGCGGCCTTCGACAGGTGATCCGCCGTCACCCTCCCTTTTCGTCATCGTCATGGAGGTGCTCAATGCGCCGATCGCGACGGACCGCCGTGAGCAGCTCACGCCCCTCCCGGGCTCCTCCATCAAGTTCAGGACGTCGGTCTATGCGGATGACCTCGTCGTCTTCCTCGCCCCCAAGCCCAACGACTTCGTCTGCATGCGACGCATCCTGGACCTCTTCGCTGGGGCTTCGGGGCTTGCCACCAACGTCGATAAGTGCACCATCACCCCGTCCGGTGCCCCGATGAGCTGCTGACCGAGGTGCTCCGGGCGTTCCTTGCCGCGTGCGCACTTCCCCACCAAGTACTTGGGGCGCCGCCGTCCGTCAAGCGCCTCTCCCGCAACGACGAACAGGCGATCATCGACTCCGTTGGGGCAAGAATTCCGGCTTGGAAGGGCTCCATGTTGAACCAAGCGGGACGTTCCACGCTTGCGCTCGACCCTCTCGGCTATCCCCGTACATGTGTCCATTTGCCGTGCGCTCTCCCTTGGGCGCTCAAGGAGATTGACGAGCGGCGCCGTGCCTTCGTCTCGGGCGGGATCGGACACGGTCACGGGGGCGCCGCAAGGTGGCTTGACGGCCGCACACGCCGAGGTGCTTGGGCGGTCCGGGCCTACCTAACCTCCGCCTCCGGGCTACGCTCTTCGGCTCGAGATGGGAGTGGCATCGCCGGTCCGACCCTTCCTCCCCGTGGGCGGCCCGCCTGCGGCCGGAGCCCGTCGTTGAGGCCATGTTCCGGCCTCCGTCCCGGTGATCGTGGGCAACGGAGCACGGCGCGCTTCGGACGGACGGACCGGCCGGCCGGATGGACCGCTCTTCCTCTCTGCGCCGCACGCCTTCGCGCGGGTCAGCAGCAGGCGACGGGGACGCTGCGTGCGTGACGCCCTCGCCAACTTCCAGTGGGCGCGCGACGTCTCCGGCGCCCGGACCACCGTCGTCATGATCGAGGTTGCGGAGCTTCTGGACAAGCTTGACGGGTTCGTCCTCTCCACGGCTGTTGAGGACAAGTTTGTGTGGAAGTGGACGGCGGATGGGGAGTACTCCAGTGCTTCGGCCTACCGCGCCTTTTTCCACGGGAAGGAAGCCCTCCTAGGCGCCAAGGAGCTGTGGAAAACTCGAGCGCCGGCAAGGTCGGGTTCTTCTTCCGGTTGGCTCGCATGGTCGGCCGTGGACCGCGGGAGCGGAGAGCTCGGCACGGCCGCAGCCGGGCGCTTCTTGCGCCCTCGCGACCGGTTGACGAGTCCCGTGACCACCCGCTCGCTTCCTGCATCTTCTCCAAGGAAATTTGGTTCAGCCGTTGTCCCCGGCCGGTCTTCGCCTTCTAGCTCCGGGCACAACGCCACCATCGTCGATTGGTGGCCGTGCAAGAGGAAGGCGGCCCCCGCTACGCTCCGCCGGGGCTTTGACTCTTTGGTGCTCCTAACTTGCTGGGAGATCCGGAAGGAGCGTAATGCGCGCGTCTTCGAGGGGGAATCTCGTCCGCCGCTCGGCCCACGTCTCGGATCGGGGAGGAGATCGACGCTTGACTATCGCGGGTTCCGGACCCGCCGCCTTGGTGGCCTTCTTTGGCAACCCGGTGACACCGTGATCCACTCTCCGTCCACTAGACGCACAACTAGTTTTTCGCTTAGTACAACTTCCAAATTTCGCACCGTTAAAGCCGGTGACTTGTGTTGTGTGTTGCTTGACCTCACCTCGGCATCTCGCCCGGGGAGGCAGGCTTGTATCTTGAACTCCTTATTCTCTTAGAGCAATACATGCAAATGCATGCTTTCGAAAAAAATAAGACATGTGCCTGGAAAAGCAGTGTTTTTCAAGAAAAAGGAGCTAGAGATCTACAGTAGATATGCTCAGGGGAGGTAGTCAGGTAGATGCTGCTGTGTGATGGACGATGGAAAATCAGCCAATTCTATATTGAGCAGATATGCTGCCTGGCTAGCCACTGCATCAGGCCGGCCACTGACATTATAACAAAACCCATAATCCCAACAACATGGTGACAAACCACGCGAGACTGCAACAATCTATCATTGCTTTAGTGCATTGGTCAACCAGCAACCACTAAAGCAAACAAATCGATCTCCTCACCTCAAATTAGTATCGATGGCGACTAAAGCTGATTTTTTGAGTCCTTGAGAAAGGGCCATTTGCATGAAATTTAGGCCATGGCCGTACCTCTTTCAGTCTCTCAGCTGCATGATTGGAAAACGACACCGGCGACCTAAACCGGCGATCGTTTGGTCGGTCGAGCTTAATCAGCAGCTCATGTCATCCACCATTTCATCTCATATGCATATAGGACGAGCAGGTCATTGACATTCAGCATAGATATATAGCAATAGCATGTATGCATCATGCATGATGCCGCTGCTGCAGTGCAGGCCGCACGCAGCCGCCATACATGCGTACGTCATGCGTGCCGGTCTGCCGGACTAAGGGGCATGCCGCTGCCACCGGCCGCGTCTTCGTTCTCGGGCGCCGGCAATCGGCGATCGATCCCTGTCTCCCCTGACCGGCCGCGCGCCATTGACATGGACCACGTACGGTATTCCGATCCATATCTCTGCAGTCTGGTCAGCAGGATAGATCCCTCCGGGCTCCGGCGGTCCAGCGCTGACGCGCTGACGCAAGGTGGCGGGCCTTTTTGCCTGCGCCGGGCGGCTACACGCCGGCGCGCCCGGCGCCGAAAAGAGGCGCGCGTCGGTCCAAGCCGGATCTCTGTAGCTTCTGGTGGATCGGCGGATCGCCCTTCGTCCCGACACCGTGTTGCATGCTGAAAAGCCAGGCGCGTACGAGCCAAAAGCGACCGCCAGCAAGGACCAGCTGACACTGACTGGGGGGCACCCGCACAGTACTGGCTACTCTGCTGCATGCTGCTTCTGTCAGTGTAGAGATCGATCTGGTCTGGGCAAGAAGCTACGGAGAGGAGAGCTAGCAGCGGTGAAAACGAAGTGGTCAGCCTGCGTCGTCCCGTGGGGATGGACCATGCGCCATGGATGGACGCAAAAGGGTAATGGAGATGGAGGGCCACGGCATGTCTCCGGCCGGACGACGCTGTCGCACTCACACGGCCGGGCCGGCAGGGTAGCTGCAAGGCTAGTGCGGCCTACGAGCGGCAATGCGCACATGGCTACGCATATGCTGATCAGCTGATACGCATTTGAGTGCGTGGCATAGCAGGGCTAGGAGCACGGCCGCGCTGAGTAGCTTGCGGTAGACTGGTACCAGCTCTTAGCTCATGCTCCTCGATGTGCCCGGCCTGCCTGCCTGCTGCGTGGATGCAATAGGACGAACGGACACATGACACAAGTCCTGTTGCCAAAATCTGCTTCGTTTTCCTTATTCACTGCGTTCCAGTCCCAGTTCCGTGGACAGTTATTACTGACTTCAGTTCAGAGTACCCCGGCCTGGAGTGCGAATTATTGGGTGGGTGACTGAGCAAACTTTTTGCTGTAAGAAATTTCGAAATCTTGAGAGTGATGAATTACTGGTTGCATTGATGGAGAGTTCAGAATCCAAAGGACGAATTGGTAGCCCAATCGACCATGTGCTGTCACTTGTCAGAAATTCGAAATCTGAATTCTGGATTAGGTTGAATATCAACCTACAAGTTGCACGTTCGAAAAAAAAAGGTTAACATCACCCTTTAAATGAATGTTGGAACTGGACAAATTGATCTTTTGACTGGTTCCAAAGGTGGGGTTTCTATGCTCTAAACAGAATACACTTCTAATTTGATCTTAAAAAGTAAAATTCGATTTATTTGAAATTAGAAAATATGAAAGTGGTTCTAATTTTCTTTTTAAAAGGGTTATCTATATGTTTGTGCTCTAGTTAGAGTTATTTGGATATAAATAATGAGCATGACTACAAGCAACAAAGGAATGTGGACAAAAAATATTTCATATAACTATATATACATCATAAAGAAGTAGATACCATTTTTACAAAAGAAAATGGTACTTGTTTTATTTTTTAAATTATAAATTTTCAGAGATCAAATGTGATTTTCATTATTTTTATTACAACACAAAAAAAAAAACACCCATGAAACTAGTCAGAGGACCAAAATTATCTGGTTTCAATAATTAGAGGGGTCCATCAACCGGTTTTGTAGTTCACATAAAAAATTAGACTAACAGCTGCAACTTGGAGATTAAAAAATACCTTTTATCCTCTGAATTGTGGGCTGCGTTCCTACACCTGTTTAGATCTCCGAGCAAGATTCGACTACTGAGCAAGCTTTTTGCAGTAAAAGTCGAAATATGTGTCAGTCCAACCTCCTACTAACTCTTCGCCTACATAGGTTTGGATCCAGAAAGCTAAGTTTGGCCATGCGATAAAATGGGAATCTCTAAAAAGGCAATAGCTCGTCCAAACTATCCTTCGTATTTAACGTCTGATGGGCCAATTATGGGCCCAAAACAGATATAGCCAGAGCCCGCAGATGAAATTGAGCATCTCCGTGGGCTTTAACTAATATTTCGGCCCGGTCTTTTTGACAACCAACTTTCGGCGTCTGTCCCCCCCGTGAGACAACGAGATAAACTAGGCCTAGTGTTGTAGGCCCAATGTGGGAGTAAAAAAACACTATGATTGAGTAATTGTGGCCCGCCCAATCTGTCCGAGGCTCCGAGCCGCAACACAGCTCGATCTGACCGAGCGATTGGACTCCATAAAACTGATGCAGGTACGCGATCGCTTCCTGCCGGCGTCGTACGTGCACAATCGATCAAATCGTCGCCATGGGAAGCACCAGCAACGAGTGCGGCTCCGCTAGCTGGTCGGAGCTGCCGGGCGACGTCCTGGTCACGGTCCTCGAGGGACTCGCGACCTCTGCCGCGCCGGCGCCGTGTGCCGCTGGTGGAACGCAGCGTCGTCGCGCGTCCGGGTCCAGCACCGCGCGCTGTCGCGCTCGCGCCCCGGCGCGCCCTGCCTGCTCTACGCGACGGCCGCTGGCGCATCTTCATCACTGCCGCCCGACCCGGCCGCCGCGTCCGTTTCCGTGATGCTCTTCAGCGTCACGGACGGCAGGTCCTACCCCGTGCCACTCACCGCCGGCGCCACCATCCGCGAGGGCTTCTGGCTGGGCGCCTCCCACGGGTGGCTCGTGACGGTGGACGACCATGCGGAGGCTCACCTCGTGAACCCGGTGACCGGGCAGCGGATCGACACGCTCCCGTCGGTGGCCACCGTGGAGCAGGTCCGGCGCGTGCACGACGAGGCCAGCGGCGCCGTCGTGCCCGACCTGTTCACGGTGTACGAGTACAACTCGTCGCTGTGGGTGTACGATCCCCCGAACGCGGCCGAGACGCTGGACGCGCGTGAGCTCATCAACTACATCTACCTCCGGGCGATCATCTCGTCGGACCCGTCGGACGCCGGCGGCGACTGCGTCGTCGTGCTCGTCTACTGGCCCCAGTACCAGCTCTGCTTCGCGAGGCCCGGGGACGCGCACTGGACATGGATACGGCCTCCGACGGAAAACACCAATTACTGTGACGTCGCTTTCGACGGCGACGGCAGGACGCTGTACGCGATGCGCCACGACGGCGCGATCCACGCGTTCGACCTCCACGGTCGGCCGGCGCTCGAGAGGGAGGTCGTGCTCCGTTCTCAGGTCGAGGGTGGGAAGACAGCGACCAACTACCTCGTCCACGCGCTATGGCTACACGGCGGCGCCGGCGGCTGGCTTCAGGTGTGGAGGAGGATGGGGGCCACTCCTGAGCCTGCTGTGACGCCTGCCGTGGAGCGGACAAAATCGATCACGGTTTATCAGGTGGATCTCGACGCGCAGACGCTGGTTGAGATCAAGGACCTCGGCGATCACGCCCTGTTCGTGGGGTGCAACTATTCCTTCGCTCTCTCTGCGACGGACTGTCCTGGCATTCTGCCCAACCACGTCTACTACACGGACAATGAGGAGTATTATGATTTTTACTCGCGACAATGCCCAAGGGACATTGGTATCTACAATGTGGGTGATGGCAGCTTTCACCAAGTCCAGCCTCTATGCCCATGGTTGAATTGGCCGCTTCCCACCTGGATTATGCCAAGTCTTCGCTACTACAAAGGATAGCACAAAACATAGTGATTAGTCATTTAAATGCATGTGTTTTATCCTTAACAAGTTTTTTGTATTTACCCTATCTTTGAGAAACAACCAAAAGAAGAATTTGTTCTTTAGAGTTGACAAATATATGAGATAAATGGGAGAGATAAATGGGAGAGGTTGACCAACTAGTCAACTACTGATCAGGTACAGAAAGCTTCTTAAGGTGGAAAAAATGTTTTATTTAGAAAGAACAATGAAAGCTTTGCCATTAATCGTGTTAGATAATAAATAAAGGAAAAAACTCTACAAGGATTTACAAAGCCCCTGATCTATGCCAGTTAGAAACACAACCCACAAAACTAACAAAGACGTACAACGTTCTAGGATGCATGAGAGCGGGCTGGAATGACCAGCAACCAAGAAAGAAAGGAAAGACACTGACAACCTTGCTATGCACAAGTTAATGATCACCATCCGTTGGGGTCATTGTCATCCTGTACTACATATATATGTCATCTTTCCATAGAATCGCCACTTCTGTTAGATTTAGTTGTTTCTGTTGAAAACATGGTCTATTTCTTTCCTTCCAGATATTCCACACAAAAATAAAAATGAAGATCCCATCTACATTTACAAAAACCATGTAGGGACCCGTATCGCTTACGGAGTCTATTGTCGCTAGATCGAACCATTGCTTTATAATTCCTCATACTTGTTTTGTGATGAAAGGGCAGCCTTTACATAGATGAACCGGAGCCTCTAGGACTACGGCACAAAGTCTGCAATCGATTTCATCCATCCAACCATGCTTGATTAGGCTACTTGCCATAAGAATTTTCTTGTGCATTAGCATCAAAAGCAAACAAACGAAACTATGGTTCAACTTTTGCCTTCCATAATGGTATAATTCTGATTTTGCTAAAAATTCCAACAAACTGGAACTGGTATGCACTTTTGGTAGTGTACTCTGCATCCTCCATTCATCTCCACCTCATGTCGCCTTCTACTGTGTCATTGAGTGTGATTCCATTAACGACCTCCCACAATTTTACAAATCACCGCTTATTTCCTTAGACGATGTAAGTGGGTAAATGTGATCAATCCACTTCCCATTTTTCGCCACCTGTGATAAGGTGAAAAAATGCCACTCTCCCTTGAATAGACCCCCAAAACAAAGTGGATCCCAAAATAAAATTTGTTCAAGCCAAAAGCGTTGCAAGTGCGTAAAATTGTGCAGAAGCGGTAATTCACGCAGGCATCACAAAAGTGGCTTCAAAGGAGAGAAACCTATTCACTGGCTCTGTCTATCAATGACAATGGGTACCCAAAACCCGACTACCCGATGGGTTATCCATCAAGTATTTTTGTCCGCTTAAAAACAATGAAAAAATAATAGTTAACTGAATATTGATGCGTTTCATTATATTATGTGATATTTTTACATTATGTATATGTACAAGAAGATTTTATATTCAATATTATAACTAAAAAGGTAAGCAAATCTACATCTATTAAGTGAATCAAAGCTCATACCGACCATAGGTATGAATTTAAAATATGTATTGGTACCATACGTATTTCTTATCAAAGATTAGTGTGCAAAACATAATTGTATCATTTAATAATTAACATGGATAAATATTTTGTTTCAGTTTCTATTAACTGAACAATAACAGTACTAGCCTAAACCATTTATTTCTGTGTCAACTTATAAAAGTAGGTTAGTCATAATCCTATTTACTTGTTCAGAAATCCTAACTAATGGTCGCCTGGGATTTGTCCCTATGGCCAGGCGACACGCGGCGTGCGGGGTCGACAGGTGCAGCGACGACGCGTCACAGTAATCGGGTCCACATTTTTTCTTTATCGGGTATAGGATTGCAGAGCACGCCCGCTACCGCCTTCCCACACCAATCACTCGCCCAGCGACGGGAAGGACTCGTGTTGGAGCTCTTCGCGGCGGAGGGGGCGATTCCTCTGCTCCTCTCCGTCCAGCCGCGCCGGAGCTCCTCCTCGTCAATCTGTGCACTCGGTAGCGGCCCTCGTCGATTGAGGTTGTGAGGTACTTCCGTTTGCAGCTCCCTGTAACATCTCTGATGTTATATTACCTAAAACCTGCCATGTCATCATGTTTAGTCGCAAAGCATTCATGTTAGGCAAACCCTGATATGCATCAACTAAAACCAAGTTTATATTCTAGGTTGATTGTGCCTCTGAGATAATGTTTGTTACTGCCTTTGATAGCCTAGAGGTGTGTCGGCTCGATCAAACGTGATTTCATTTCGAAAACCCTGTTTCCGACAAACTCCGTTTTACCCCCTTTTTCCCTAGTTCAAAATCTACAAAGAATTTGGGGTTGGTCCAAAAAGCAATATTGTAGGGCTTGATGAGACCTACAATGTTGGTGAACAAAGTTTTTCAAGTTTCCAAAAAGAATTTCAAAAGAATTTGAAAATACGGCTTTCCGACAATTGTCCCCTTTTGATTTTTAAATCGTATTTCAAAAAACTATGCATATTTTGGAAAAACTCTTTTTGGAGAAGTTGTGCAGTTTGAAAAGTTGTGTATTTCATAGTTTTGGAGTTTTTCAAGTTCTTTAGAAAAATCCAAAGTAATTTCAAATATTTCATCCTAGGGTTTTTGTCCCCTTTTCAAAATTTGATTCAAATTCAATTTTCCTTTCAAAATTTGAAAATGTGCCAGTTGACAAAGTTGTAGAGAATGAAATTTTAGCTAGGGTTACTTTTTGGAAAATTTTGAGCACAGTTCAAAAATTTGGAGAAATTTGCAAATTTCTTTTGCTGCCACCGTGGATGACGTCGCATTAACTTTTTCCCTCACTGAGCTCCTCGCCGAGGCCATGGCGCCATGCCGCCGGTCGCCGCCGGGTGGCCACGCACGGCCGAACGTGGAAGCTTCTCCGCCCGTGTCGCCGTCTCCTTCGCCGTCCCTTGCGCCATAACCCCGGCCAACCACTCCTCCTCTCCTTATCCATTCCCTCGCCGCCATCGCCATTGCCGCCCGAGCTCGCGCACTCCGCCGCCGTCGTCTTCGTCTCGCTCCGGCCCAAGCAAACCACACCACCGTGTCCGCCTTGAGCTCGCGCGTCCAGCAAGCATCGCCGAGCTTCCCCGCCGCACCGCAGCTCCGCCGCTCCGCCATGGCCGCCGGCGAGCATGCGCCGCCGCGTTAGCCGCCCCATTAGCTAGCCCAACAGGTGCGCCGTCTTTGCCGGGATCACGTAGGGCTAGGCCTCGCCGCCTAGGACCTCGCCGCCGAGGAATCGCCGGCGAGCCCCGTCGCCGCCGCCCAACTCGATCGAGTTGGATGGGCCGTGCCACCAACAAGCTGGGCCGAGCCAAGCCCGCATTCGGCTCATTCTCGTCTTTTCTTTTCTTTTTCCTTTTTCCATTTCTTTTTAGGCTAAAAATCTTATTTTCTTTCAAAATTCATAGTAAATTGTGTATTGCTCCAAAAATTCTCAAAATTTTTGTGTATGTTCGTTATGATGTCCTTTATCTAGGAAAAATTCAAAATGCCAAATTTGAGTAGTTTTGATATGTTCAAAAATTACCTCTTTTAATTGAAAAATGAGACTTCTCGATTTTTATTTATTTATTTATTTGTCCAAAAATCATGAAAATTTATTGGTGCACTGTTTTTGATATAAGCTACTTAAAAATAATTTTTGAAATCAATTTGACAACTTTTGTTTTAGGATTTAATTTCCCTAGTTATTAATTAATTGTTTGACTTTGGATTTGAGTGAAGACCCTAGGTCATCAACCCTAATGACCTTCGGCACTTTAATTAATTGTTTGCGCTTGTATTTAATCTTTATTATGCATCTGTCGAGCATCATATTTATATTCAATCATGTTGAAGCATTTTAATTATCTCGTGTAGTCCCCGTGATCGAGGAGAGACTGTCGATTCCATTTCCGAGGAATAGTTGTCGAGACAACCCTAGTTCCGAGGAAGTCAATCCATCTTGGTGATTGGTCATCTTCCGGATACGTCGTTGAAGAACGTCTACACCGACTTTCGAGGCAAGCCCCCGGATCCATCAACCAATTCCTTGAATTTGCAAAAGTTTATCACTTGATTATGTACCGCATTAAGTAATAGGAGTTGAGTGATCACCTACTTGACGCATTAACTACCTTGATTATTCCAACGTCATCCTTGAAACCGTTTTGATTGAAAATACGTAACAATGCTTAGCCTTGCTAATTTAGTTCGGATTTCAAAATATTTTTCAAAAGGAAGTGCTTACCACGTGGTAAAGTTTTTGTTACTCGGCAATGCTACTTTTGATCGACGGTTGGATTGCATCGAAAGACGTTTCGGTGTAACGCTCTGTCTGGATCTGTTACATCTTTTAATGAAGTTGAGACCGGTCGGGTAACTTGCATCTGGGTTAGGGATGTAGTGTTTCCGACTGTGTCGGTTAAGGACCGTATCGTTGTAGGGCCGCCTGTGGTTCGAGCCTTGCAACTAATCACATACTATGGTAAGCCTAAGACCCCAGCTATTCCATCATCAGAACGGATAACTGCGCACTGGGAGTGGAGAGATGGCGGGAATACGAGTTACCCTCGTGGGCTTGGTCCTGGATTTGAGGCGTACAGTATTCTCGGGTGGCGCGCAGACCGGGTTGGTTTTGGAAGATCGAGTGAAGGTTGATATATGCAAGATTTGGTTCTACATATATCGTGTGATTAGGGATCCCGGTGGGTATAATCGATTCGAATCGTCGTTGCTCCTCGGTTATGGAGACTCGATCACGACTGCATCGTAGTAACTTATGGAACTTGAAGAAATTTTGTTGGAAGACTAAGAATGTGATCTCCGTGATTTATCTTGATCTGTTGTAATCAAGCTAGACTAGGCTCACCTTAGAATCTAATGACTAATCTGGGAAAGTAAAACTTGAGGTTGAAACTAGTTTAGTGCTTTTCGCAAAATACTTTGATTCTTTGCTAAGCCTTACCTTGTCCTATCCGGCCTTCATTCCCGAGTCTTCTCCCCTCTTTTTCGTCGGGTAAGTCTTGCGGAGTACTTTTGTACTCGTGGTTTGTTCTACCCTTGTTGCGGGTGTGTCCGTCAAGTGAGGACGTCGAGTAGTTTGTTTGGCTCTGGGCGGAGCACTACGTTTTGGTGAATCATAAAGTTAAGTAATGATATTCCACTTGCTATGGTTGTAATCAACATAACTTTTTATTTGTAAAGTTTTATTTATAAATGATTTGTAAACTTATGTTATTGTAATCCTTCCGCACTTTTACTCGATATATTTTATTTGTACAAAACCGTTGTAATACTTTGCAATGTCTCTTATAATGATCGATCCGGTTCGAAAGATTCGTGGATGATTCGGGTTTCCCGAGGACACCGACGAGCTTGTTAAGTCGTGTGGAACACATGCATAGTAATCCGAGGTCTTTTAAGACAAGGATTAGTGCATGTGGGCCACATTACTTAGGAGGTTACCCGCTACGTGGTATCGAGCCGGATCGTTATTCTAGAGCTATTGTAGTATTCTTTGCGAAAACTTCAAAAGGTTTTGGATCTAATAAAAATTTAACTTGACTATTTTGGTCCAAATTGCTTATCTCTTACCTATGCTCACTTCTATAGCCCTCTAGTCATGTTTCAAAGTTTATGGTGGAATATCATGTTATAATGCCCTATTTATAAAAGTTTACTTTTAAGTATGTGTTACATTAAAGTCTTTTAAGCTTAGAACGTAGGTCCGTTCATGCATCATGCTTAATTAACCCGTTAATAAATACTTTCCCTCTTAATGTGAATTGGGTTAGGTAGTATCAATCCTATTCCCGCTAGCCTTCGATCCCACCTATCTATTCTTTAATCTTGATCCTATCTTTTGCCGAAAGCTCGAGTTTAAAGTTTGGCTTGTTATTCAACGGATGCTGTTCATACCCGAGCATCCGATCTTTTGCTAGGATTTCTCAAAATGGGGGTGATGATTCCAATCCTCCACCAAGTTCAACCCGGTTTGACCGATACTCTTGCCGCTCCGGTCAATGCTACGACTATTCTAGCTCGGGAATCGAATACAACTTACGGTAATCGTGGTCGAAATGTCGAGAGATGAGACCACGTATTTTGATTTTGCATCCACTCATCCACCGGTTTTCACCAAAGCAGATGAACCTCTTGAAGCCGATTATTGGCTCCGCACCATGCAGCAAAAGTTTGATCTCATTCCTTGTACGGAAGTTCGAAGCCACTATTTGCGGCTCAACAACAGAGGTCTTTGCGGTGGCTTGGTGGGAAAATCTTGTTGCCATACAACCCACTGGTCATCGTATCACATGGACAGAGTTTCGTGAAGCTTTCCGCACTCATTATGTTTCACAAGGTGTTATGAAAGTTAAGAAGGAAGAATTTTTATCTTTACAACAAGGTGATATGTCCGTCGTATGCATGTGAGTGAGTTTAATCACTTATCCCAAGTATGCACCCGAGTATGTTGATACGGATGATAAAAAGAAGGGTTACTTCTTGAGGGGTCTCGGATAGTAAGATCTCGTATGATGATTTCTAGTGCTACTCTTAATACTACATTTTACGAGACAATTGATATTGCTATCACTTGCGAAGCCGTTAATCGTAAGCACTCTAAGGCCAAGAAGAAGAAGGCTCAATACCGAATCCTCGGCGGTAAGCCTAAGCGCTCGAAGATAATCCGTCATCCCGTAAATCATTTTCATACTCCTTATCATCCAAATCCGATATCAAGTCCCGGCGAGGCACTTGTCCGTCCCGTTGCGGCTCTTTCTTATCCACGCCAAATTCGAATGCTCCTAGCGTTCGAAAACCCACTTTACAAATACGGAACTACCCATGTTACAATTGTGGAAAGTCTCGGTTACTCTATAAGGGGTCATCCGCATCCAAACCAAGACAATTCCAATGTTCCAAGTACTTCGTGTCACATCGAATCAACAAGAGTCAAAGTAAGAAGAAAATTGGACGTGTCTTTTACACGCAAGCGTGTAATATTCCCGAGGGAGAGCCTATTTTGATGGGTATGTTCCAAGTTGCCAATCACTCGGCATTTATACTTTTTGACTCCGGAGCATCCCATACATTCATCAATCGGACATTTGTTATGAAGCATGAGATCCCAATTGGAGAAACAAAAGAAAATTTCTTTATTCAGTCACCTGGAGGGCGTATGTGTACTAAGGAAATGGTACATCGGTACCCATAGAATTGGGTGGGCATATCTTTCCCACATCAATGATTGTTCTAAAGGATCGGGATATAGATGTGATCCTAGGTATGAACTGGATGAGTCGGCGAGGAGCTATTATTGATACCGAACCGGACTATAAAAGTGAATTTATCGATGGCAAGTCGCTTGCTTATTCAATTCCTAACTCCTAAGAGGGCAGTCAAGAGAATTTATGCAACCTCCGTAAAGGAGATTCGAGATATCCTTGTAGTTAAAGATTTCCCGGATGTATTTCCCGATGAGTTACCCTAAGATACCTCCGGATAGAGATGTGGAGTTTGCGATTGAGTTGAAGCCCTGCATGCCCCAATATCCAAGAGCATATAGAATGGCACCACCGAGTTAGCGTAACTCAAAGCTCGCTTGAAAGAATTGCTTAATAAAGGTTTTATCGAGACACGTAGTTCATCTTGGGGTTGTCCGGCCATCTTTGTAAAGAAGAAAGATAAAACCTTGAGGTTGTGTGTTGACTATCGTCCATTGAATGAAGTGACTATCAAAAATAAGTATCCTCGGCCTCGTATTGATCTCGCTCTTAGATCGGTTGCGGAGCGAAAGTGTTTTCAAAGATCGATCTTCAATCCGGCTATCATCGCATCAAGATTCGTCCCGATGTTTCAAAGACCGCATTCACAACTAGATATGGTCTCGTATGAGTATCTGGTTATGTCTTTTGGACTTGCAAATGCACAAGCTCATTTCTTATATTTGATGAACTCGGTGTTCATGCGGAACTTGATCGGTTTGTGGTGGTCCTCACCGATAATATCTTGATTTATTCCAAGAATGAAGAAGAACATGTTGAACACCTCAATAGTTCTGCGAACGTCCGAGAGAACATCGCCTATATGCTAGGTTCAAAGCAAGTGTGAGTTTTGGCTTAAGGAAGTCCAATTCCTTGGATATGTTTTATCCGATAAGGGCATAACCAAGTTGACCCTAGTAAAGTAAAGGATATTCTAGATTGGAAATCACCAACCACCATTTTCGAGGTCCGTAGTTTCCTTGGAATGGCGGGTTATTATCGCAGATTTATTGCTAACTTTTCAAAGGTAGCTAAGCCTATAATTGAGTTGTTGAAGAATCAAACCAAGTTTGTTTGGTCACCTAAGTGTGAGGAGGCATTTCAGTCCTTAAAGAAGTCATTGACTACGCTCCGATTTTAGCTCAACCAGAGATATGGGGAAGCGGTTGATGTTTATTGTGATGCTTCGGCATTGGTCTTGGTTGTGTACCGATGCAAGAGGGCGAGTTATTGCTTATGCATCAAGACAGGCTCAAGCGTCATGAAGAACATTATCCAACTCATGATCTAGAGTTAGCGTTTGTTCATGCCTTGAAGATTTGGCGTCACTATCTCGTTGGGTAACACATGTCATATCTATACGATCATAAGAGTTTGAAGTATATCTTCACTCAAGAAGAATTGAATATGAGGCAAAGAAGATGGTTAGAACGATTAAAGATTATGATCTCGAAGTGCATTACCATCCCGGTAAGGCAAATGTGGTTGCCGATGCACTTAGTCGAAAAATTCATTGCAACTGTTTGACAAGTGAAGCCCCGGATATTTCTTTATGTCATGAGATAGAAAAGTTGGGCATAGAGATGATACAACAAGGCGTCTAACTAACATTTCTATGGAGTCAACTATCCGAGATCAAATTATCATTGCTCGTAGAGATAATAAAGGTATGGAACATATCAAGGAGAAAGTTAGAGAGGGAAAAATATCCTGTTTGAGAATTGATGAAGCGAGATGTTATATGGTTCAAGAATCGTCTGGTCGTACCAAAAATTCCCGAGTTACGTCAAAAGATCCTCGATGAAGCACATCTTTCAAGATTCTCTATTCATCCAGGAAGCAATAAGATGTACCATGATTTGAAACAGAGATTCGTGGACTAAAATGAAGATAGAAATTGCTCGATATGTCGCTAGATGTGACACTTGTCAAAAAGTGAAAAGTGCACTTAAAGTCTTGGAGAATTGCAACCATTGCCTATTCCCGCTTGGAAGTGGGAAGATATCGGTATGGATTTCATAATGGGCTTACCCAAGACATCAAGAGGATTTGATTCCATCTCGGGTTATTGTGGATCGACTCACAAAGTCAGCTCATTTTATTCCGTCAAGACAGATCATTCAACTTTGACATATGCTAAGTTATATATTACACGAATCTTAAGCCTTCATGGGGTACCAAGGACTATTGTTTCCGATAGAGGTACACAATTTATCTCACGCTTTTGGAAGCAATTCCATAAGGCAATGGGTACCAAATCTCTTTATAGTTCAAATTATCATCCACGGCATCGATGGTCGAGACGAAAGAGTCAATCGGATTCTTGAAGACATGTTGAGGTCTTGTGTATTGAATTTTCCGAGAGAAGTGGGATGAATGTTTACCATTAGCGAGTTCTCTTACAACAACAAACTATCAAGAGAGTATCAAGATGGCACCATTTGAAGCACTATATGGTCGCAGATGTCGGACTCCATTAAACCGGTCGAACCCGAGAAAGATGGTTTTTCGGGGTTGATCTTGTGAAAGATACTCGAAGAAAAGGTTAGACAGACTGAGAACAATTTGAAAGTAGCTCAATCTCGACGAAGAAAAGTTATGCGAGATAAGAGGCGTCGACCTCTAATGTTTGCCAAAGGAGATTATGTATATCGAAAGTATCACCCATGAAGGGAGTTAGTCGCTTTGGAGTTAAAGGCAAATTAGCACCTCGTTATATTGGTCCATTTCAGATTTTAGCAAAATGTGGTAAGGTAGCATACCGTTTGCAGTTGCCTGAACAGTTGTCAGCGGTACACAATGTATTTCATGTGTCACAACTCAAGAAGTGTCTTCGACCACCTGACAAAATTGTTGAGAATGAACTTGCACCTGATTTAACTTATTCAGAGTATCCTATCAGGGTTCTAGATCAGAAAGATCGTGTCACCCGAAGCAGAACAATCAAGTGGTACAAGATACAAAGGGGAACGTCACTCGTAAGAAGAAGCTACTTGGGAGTCTCGAGGAATATCCGTCGAGAAAATTTTCCGGAGTTCTATGCTTCTATCTAAGTTATAATTCCCTCTATGAGTTATAACTATTACGGTGTGAGTTGTAAAAACCCTTTTCCTTATGTACTTGTTCGAGATGTGTTGCTTGACACATTTCCTTTTCCATTACCTAACCCAAGGCTTTAAATCTCGGGGCGAGATTTCTTTAAGGGGGAAAGGCTGTAACATCTCTGATGTTATATTACCTAAAACCTGCCATGTCATCATGTTTAGTCGCAAAGCATTCATGTTAGGCAAACCCTGATATGCATCAACTAAAACCAAGTTTATATTCTAGGTTGATTGTGCCTCTGAGATAATGTTTGTTACTGCCTTTGATAGCCTAGAGGTGTGTCGGCTCGATCAAACGTGATTTCATTTCGAAAACCCATTTCCGACAAACTCCGTTTTACCCCTTTTTCCCTAGTTCAAAATCTACAAAGAATTTGGGGTTGGTCCAAAAAGCAATATTGTAGGGCTTGATGAGACCTACAATGTTGGTGAACAAAGTTTTTCAAGTTTCCAAAAAGAATTTCAAAAGAATTTGAAAATACGGCTTTAGACAATTGTCCCCTTTTGATTTTTAAATCGTATTTCAAAAAACTATGCATATTTTGGAAAAACTCTTTTTGGAGAAGTTGTGCAGTTTGAAAAGTTGTGTATTTCATAGTTTTGGAGTTTTTCAAGTTCTTTAGAAAAATCCAAAGTAATTTCAAATATTTCATCCTAGGGTTTTTGTCCCCTTTTCAAAATTTGATTCAAATTCAATTTTCCTTTCAAAATTTGAAAATGTGCCAGTTGACAAAGTTGTAGAGAATGAAATTTTAGCTAGGGTTACTTTTTGGAAAATTTTGAGCACAGTTCAAAAATTTGGAGAAATTTGCAAATTTCTTTTGCTGCCACCGTGGATGACGTCGGCATTAACTTTTTCCTCACCGGAGCTCCCCGCCGCCGAGGCCATGGCGCCATGCCGCCCGGCCGCCGCCGGTGGCCGAGCGCACGGCCGAACGGGAAGCTTCTCCGCCCGTGTCGCCGTCTCCTTCGCCGTCCCTTGCGCCATAACCCCGGCCAACCACTCCCTCCTCCTCTCCTTATCCATTTCCCTCGGCCGCCATCGCCATTGCCGCCCCGAGCTCGCGCCTCCGCTCGCCGTCGTCTTCGTCTCGCTCCAGCCCAAGCAAACCACACCACCGTGTCCGCCTTGAGCTCGCGCGTCCAGCAAGCATCGCCGAGCTTCCCCGCCGCACCGCAGCTCCGCCGCTCCGCCATGGCCGCCGGCGAGCATGCGCCGCCGCGTTAGCCGCCCCATTAGCTAGCCCAACAGGTGCGCCGTGCTGCCAGGATCACGTAGGGCTAGGCCTCGCCGCCTAGGACCTCGCCGCCGGCGAGGAATCGCCGGCGAGCCCCTCGCCGCCGCCGGCCCAACTCGGTCGAGTTGGATGGGCCGGCCTGCTACTGTTGGGCCAGGCCACCAACAGTGCTGGGCCGAGCCAAGCCAGATTCGGCTCATTCTGTCTTTTCTTTTCTTTTTCCTTTTTCCATTTCTTTTTAGGCTAAAAATCTTATTTTCTTTCAAAATTCATAGTAAATTGTGTATTGCTCCAAAAATTCTCAAAATTTTTGTGTATGTTCGTTATGATGTCCTTTATCTAGGAAAAATTCAAAATGCCAAATTTGAGTAGTTTTGATATGTTCAAAAATTACCTCTTTTAATTGAAAAATGAGACTTCTCTCGATTTTTATTTATTTATTTATTTGTCCAAAAATCATGAAAATTTATTGGTGCACTGTTTTTGATATAAGCTACTTAAAAATAATTTTTGAAATCAATTTGACAACTTTTGTTTTAGGATTTAATTTCCCTAGTTATTAATTAATTGTTTGACTTTGGATTTGAGTGAAGACCCTAGGTCATCAACCCTAATGACCTTCGGCACTTTAATTAATTGTTTGCGCTTGTATTTAATCTTTATTATGCATCTGTCGAGCATCATATTTATATTCAATCATGTTGAAGCATTTTAATTATCTCGTGTAGTCCCCGTGATCGAGGAGAGACACATCGATTCCATTTCCGAGGAATAGTTGTCGAGACAACCCTAGTTCCCGAGGAAGTCAATCCATCTTGGTGATTGGTCATCTTCCGGATACGTCGTTGAAGAACGTCTACACCGACTTTCGAGGCAAGCCCTCGGATCCATCAACCAATTCCTTGAATTTGCAAAAGTTTATCACTTGATTATGTACCGCTGCATTAAGTAATAGGAGTTGAGTGATCACCTACTTGACGCATTAACTACCTTGATTATTCCAACGTCATCCTTGAAACCGTTTTGATTGAAAATACGTAACAATGCTTAGCCTTGCTAATTTAGTTCGGATTTCGAAAATATTTTTCAAAAGGAAGTGCTTACCCTGTCGGTAAAGTTTTTGTTACTCAGCAATGCTACTTTTGATCAGACGGTTGGATTGCATCGAAAGACGTTTCGGTGTAACGCTACGTCTGGATCTCGTTACATCTTTTAATGAAGTTGAGACCGGTCGGGTAACTTGCATCTGGGTTAGGGATGTAGTGTTTCCGTGTCGGTTAAGGACCGTATCGTTGTAGGGCCGCTGTGGTTCGAGCCTTGCAACTAATCACATACTATGGTAAGCCTAAGACCCCTATTCCATCATCGTAACGGATAAGCGCGACCGGGAGTGGAGAGATGGCGGGAATACGAGTTACCCTCGTGGGCTTGGTCCTGGATTTGAGGCGTACGGTATTCTCGGGTGGCGCACCGGGTTGGTTTTGGAAGATCGAGTGAAGGTTGATATATGCAAGATTTGGTTCTACATATATCGTGTGATTAGGGATCCCACTGGGTATAATCGATTCGAATCGTCGTTGCTCCTCGGTTATGGAGACTCGATCACGACCGGCATCGTAGTAACTTATGGAACTTGAAGAAATTTTGTTGGAAGACTAAGAATGTGATCTCCGTGATTTATCTTGATCTGCCAATCAAGCTAGACTAGGCTCACCTTAGAATCTAATGACTAATCTGGAAAGTAAAACTTGAGGTTGAAACTAGTTTAGTGCTTTTACGCAAAATACTTTGATTCTTTGCTAAGCCTTACCTTGTCCTATCGGCCTTCATTCCTGAGTCTTCTCCCTCTTTTTCGTCGGGTAAGTCTTGCGGAGTACTTTTGTACTCGGGTTTGTTCTACCCTTGTTGCGGTGTGTGTCCGTCAAGTGAGGACGTCGAGTAGTTTGTTTGGCTCTGGGCGAGCACTACGTTTTGGTGAATCATAAAGTTAAGTAATGATATTCCACCGCTATGGTTGTAATCAACATAACTTTTTATTTGTAAAGTTTTATTTATAAATGATTTGTAAACTTATGTTATTGTAATCCTTCCGCACTTTTACTCGATATATTTTATTTGTACAAAACTTGTTGTAATACTTTTTGCAATGTCTCTTATAATGATCGATCCAGGTTCGAAAGATTCGTGGATGATTCGGTTTCCCGAGGACACCCGACGAGCTTGTTAAGTCGTGTGGAACACATGCATAGTAATCCGAGGTCTTTTAAGACAAGGATTAGTGCATGTGGGCCACATTACTTAGGAGGTTCTGCCACACTCCCTCTTCCTTGATTTAGGCTCTTTCGTTTAGGATTTCTTCTGGATCTGGATGTGTGGATGTCCATGGTCCGATTTTATGATTTCTGCATGTATACGTGGTTTGATTTCATGGCTAGTGTGTGATGGGGATTTGCGGAAATGGTTATTCAGTTGCGCTACGGCGGCTGTTAGGCTAGAGTGTGTGGTGATATGCTGTGTTCAGAGGTAGCGCGACTATTTTTGGCACTGATTTTTGTGTGGATGAGGGGGCGGGCACCATGGACGGAGTGGCCATGCATTTTTTGCGCCACTCTATTAAGGCTTTTTTGTTCTATTTTTGGCGCTTTCGGTAGATCTGGTGTCTAATTGTTTTGGGTTTTAGGAACTCCTCTGTGGTTTGCATGTTGTTTTCTCAAAATTTTTAGTGTTTTTGTGCGAGCGCAATGAGAATAATTAGTAGAACAAGAGGCCACTGTTATGGTTAGATCTGGTGTCTGATATGCTCAGATCTTCTACTAGTTCTGTAATTGTATGGTTCAGAGAGGTTTTATGTGTGTATTAGGTTCAGAATATGCAGTTTCAGGTTCACAGAACATGTAGTTTTCTTTAGTAACTGAACTTGCTTGAGCATGTATTCTATAGTTGTTGTGACTGTTTGCATCAGATTGTCTTAGTTCCATTGTAGTAGCTTTGTTAGATTATACTTGTAGCTTTAGTATAGGACTATATGAAGAAATATTTGTGCCCATTGCCAGGCTTTCAGGCAGTGCTAGAGTCATTGTGGCTTTGTCATTGTGGCTTTGTAGTCAAATGCTGGCTACAACATTTATGTCGGTGCAATGTGAGCACCGTGTTGATTGACATTTCTATTGGGTTTCCAGTGTGCTCTGCATGTGTTACTCTGCTTGTGTTTCCATGCATTTGTGTTGGGTTCAGCCAATGTGCTATTTTTGCCCATTGCCCTAAAGGAGAGAACTAAATGGTGGATTTGCTTTAGTAGTCAGTAGGCGATGGTGTGGTGTATATGTTTTATGGCGATTTCTCTTAGTTACTAGTAGTGTCTCTACCATAAGAAAATTATGAACAAAATAGTTGTGAGTAGCAGTTAGCACTCCTATGGCAAGCAAAGGTATGGGTACGGTGGGTGTATCCTTTGTTCAATTAATGGAGCAGGTGCATCATGCTCCAGTAAGGATCTATAAATGTAGACATGTTAGGGATCATTCAGGGATCTGTAAATGTGGATCTATGGTCCTATGCACATTTGTTTGTGATTTGTCCATTGTCTTTGTACTTATTTCTGCAAAATTGTGTTTCCTGTCCTTGTCTTTGCTAACTTTTGTCTTTAAACTTGTATGGGTACATCTCCTTCTCCATCTGGCTGAGGAACATATACTACCCCTTTAACCGCATGTCACAACATGAAGAGGTAATCTATTGATTGTTTTTTGAGGAACATACTACCCCTTTAACCGCATGCCTTAACATAGCACACAATTGTCTTTTGTCTTGTCCCTCTGTAGTGCTTTGTTTCGATCTAATTTTGTATATTGGTATTCCATAGAAAAAAGATTGTCCCTCTGTAATTGTGCTTGTTTTGATCTGGGAGATAGTTTTGTCTATTGTCCTTCCATAGAAAAAAAATTGTCCCTCTGTAATTGTGGTTGTTTTGATCTAGGTGAAAATTTAGGTCTATTGTCTTAGAAAAAATTGTCCGTATGTCATTGTGCTTGTCTATTGTCCATTTGTAATTGTGCTTTGTTTCGAGTTAGGTGAAAAAATCTGATAAATTGTTCTATTTGTTCTAAACTACTAGAGATATAGAGTACTGTAAATTTTTGTTTATTTTGTCTTGTCTGTCTGTGATGGTGATTCTCAGTTATCATGTGAAATCGATTCTTCTTAGTGTTCTTTGTGTGGGCATTGTAGATTTTTGGATAAGATCAGCCGCAACAATGCGGCATGCATGCCAAGATATCTGAGTGAATTTTCAAATTGAAATAACTCTCAAGTTTGTCAGTTTTCTCAGCAGGTTTTCTCTTGTTTTAGGTGATTGAGATCGGAGAGCACCATGCTTATAGTCCCCCTCTAGGTGTCAACAAGTCAAAGAGTTACCACGAATGGAAGGTGAATGTTGCTGCCTTGATTGTGCTTTCACATGCCAATCTGGATTGTAGGTTTAGTTCCTGTATATCCCTCATGCCTCTAGTTCACGAGTCCTATTCATTATCTAGGGCTTCTTAGGGCCTATCTGTCAGGTGCCAAATTCCTAAACTACCATAAGTTCTTGTTCTCTGTTTTACACTGCTGAGGTATGGTGTTTGCTTCTATCTTTCAAACAGGATTCTGAACATCAAGAAGGTGAAGAAACTGCCCAGCATGTTATGTGACTTAGATATAGATGCTGAGATAAAATAGGCTCTTCAGAAGTCAAAGGTAAGTCAGTGGAATGCCTAATGCATTAGACCTTCCCCCCTAAATGAAAACCCAATTTGATGATCTACTGAACTTTGTCTTTAGCTTCAGGTGTTGTTATTTACCAAAAAGAGGAGTTTTGCTTGTTGCTATTTACAATTGTTGGCGTCTCTTGTTCTTCAGGTGTGCTTTGTGTGAGGATTGGGATCCAGATAAAGGATGACTCTCAAGAAGTTGCTGCTCCAGCTCTTTTGTGTCAACAAGGATTCCAAGATGAAAGGTGCTACAGCTTACCTTGGTTTTCAGAATTCGAGAACGTGCTTTGCATAATTGCGGTCGATATACTTGTAAATTGCATGTGTCGAGCACCGCAACTTGTGTAGCGAGCTTATTGTGCCGCTATTCACGTATAAAACCATCATTTTGTGAAGTTGCAGCGCACCTCATACATTGAATTGTAGGTCTCGAACCAAAAAAATAGTGAATTTACAATTGCTCGTTACTAATAAATTACATGAATTAATTGCCACCGAAATTGCAGCTACTAGCATTCCATCTCTTGTTGTTGGATTTCTCATTTGCTGCCTCTTCCCTTGTTAATTATGCTTGCTTGACTTTTTGCACTCGTTGGTTGTCAACATCTCCCGCACCATGATATAAACAACATTAGATCAATTTTACATTTTATTACAAGTCATATGTGTTGATGTTGTGCTAATTTCTACTTATTGCATATGTTTCTCCGTATTACCTGATTTCGTTTTCTTGCTTTTTGAAGGTTTTGGGACTTGAGGAGGGTCCCTTTTTTGCACGTCTTGATGTTATGGCCTTCTTCCCTACAGTGTGTACAAGTAACGCTACTTGTGCATGTTTTGCTTCTGATGTCCTCAACTATTCCTATTTGCCTGGTAGTTTTTTCGGCCTTCCTCTTTTCTTAGCATTGTTAGGGTCTTGTAGAAGCACTACACTTTGTTGAGTTGATTCTGTCTGAGGTAATCTAACTCCATTGGAAGCATCTTGTAAAACCACCTCTGTTGAGCAGGTTGTTGTTGAGGCACCCTGACTTGTTTTGTTTTTTCTTTCAATTTTCTCCCTATTGTCTCTGCTTCTTCCTACGGGTCTGGATTTTGATATAGTTTTGAATAGAATTCTGGACTGAATTCTCTATATTTTGTGCCGACATAGACCTAGCTCTTGTCCTTGTACATCTTGGCTGCTTCAATTAAATTTTTTGCTCTTATTAGACTTCTGTATCTTTCTTTTGGCTCTGGATTCACCTTAATACCTGCTATGATTTTTGGGATACCCGCTATGTCTTACCTTCTCTTTCCTTGCAGTTTTCAACATTTCAGAGGAGGAGCATGAGCAGTCCTTTGTTTATTAATTTCAGCAGCAACTTTAAGATTGGAGCCCTTTTTTTCAAAATCACGTGGCCAGCACCACGTCAATAGCTTTGCTCTTATTCAGGTGAGCAGCGACAATAGCTCCAGTTTGTGCTTGTTACACATTAGGGTGGACGAGTTTATCAGTCTTTTGAATCTTAAGCAAGAGGTTGGCTTATGTCTTATTCAGAATTGCAGTTTGTTATACTGCAAATCGCAATTGTAAAACGCTGTAATTCCTGCTACGAGCATATGCAATATGCTATTTTTGAGAGCATGGGCAGTACCTTTTTGCTTAGACGGATTTTGGAGTTGATCTATTGCCTTTATCGTTTCTTTTTGCTTTTGGTCACTCTCTCTTTCTCTGTTCTTTTCCGGATCTCCTATTCATCCGATCTCTTTCTTTTCTTGGAGCAGGGTGCAGGGGTAGAAGACAACGATTTGCAGGAGTATATGAATTGTTGTTTTCTTTTTAAAATCTGGCCCAGTGTGTATGCTTTTTATTGGGCTGGTACTGCATTGTGGCTCAAATAACAACAGACTTCAGTTATCGAGTCTCGGAGCTTGCATCCGTTAAGCATTTGGCGGGCCCGATAGCTGGTTGGGTGGGTTTCTAAAAGTGCAATTCGCGGACCCGTTTGTCCACAGCCACAGAAACAGAGAGACAGACAATGATGTATGCACCCAGAAGCAAATCTGGACGTTGGATTTTGATCCAACGGTCCAGGACGTCGCCTGGGTTTTTTCAAAAAACCCAGGCGACTGGATTTTAGCAAGTCCCTGTTAGCATTCTTTAGGCACACGCCTCAAATCAAACAGGTCTATTATAAACTTGCCTAACCAGGCAAAAAAAAACATTTTTAAGTAAAATTTGCAAGCCTTCAACGAAATTGGCCCTTTAAGGTAAAAATGTAAAACATTATTGGCTGACTAAAATCAGACTTATTTGTACTTGACGGGCTCGAGATGAACTTGTCTTACACTCTAATCAAACTGTACAATAATATTGTAACTTTAAATCAGCACATCCTATTTGATCAATAAAGAAAGAAAAGGGGTCAAATTGATGATGAAAAAAAGAAAACTGTCAGATTCCAGAACTAAGACCCCGCAACGGCCGCGAGAATCGACGACAGCGCCATCTGACTCTACCTCGTCTCGTCGCCTTTGCCCGCCTCCCAAGCTTCCGCCTCCTCCCTCCCGCGCTTTTCCCGATTCTTCCACGAGCTTCTTCCAGATCGCGAAACCGCCGTACCCGCGCCGCAGTCAGGTCAGGCGAGGCGAGTCCCCACTCCCCGCCCGCGCCCGCGGGATTCGTCGTCGCGATGGCGTACGTGGACCACGCCTTCTCCATCACCGACGACGACGACCTGGTCGGCGGCGCGGTGGGAGGCCCGCGTGGCGCGCCGGTCAAGGAGATCGCCTTCGCCGCCGCGCTCCTCGCGTTCGGCGTCCTCGGTGTCGTCGCGGGGTCCCTCATGGCCGAGCACCAGGTCGGCGGCGACCGCGCCCACGGTGAGGCAGAACCCGTACCTGATTGGATTTCAATTTGTTGTCGTACGATTTGGGTGTCGAGTTAGGAACTTGG
Source organism: Themeda triandra (assembly GCA_018135685.1). Classification (NCBI taxonomy): domain Eukaryota; kingdom Viridiplantae; phylum Streptophyta; class Magnoliopsida; order Poales; family Poaceae; genus Themeda; species Themeda triandra. Next base: position 1,164,601 of record JAENPR010000019.1, on the reverse strand, counting down.
GATTGGCTAGGCTTAGCACTATTACGAAGGGTAGGAGTAATAATTATTTAAGTTTTCTCTAGGGCCCTGGATCATTAGTCGATCTGCCCGTCTGTAATATGTTCTTTTAGATCCTTTTATTTACTAGAAAGAAGGTTTCACGTTCCTGCTTTCTGAGCACAATCCAAAGGCTTCCTTGTATGTTGATCATAAGTAAAAGTTTAAACAATCATGTCGAATGTATAAACATGTAAACCTCTGGTAGGTTTCCTGCTAATAAAATGGGAAAAAGTATACTGTTTTTTATGACCTATCTGAAAGTTTAGTTTTTTGTTATGCTGTTTTGATCATATTTTTAGACCACACCAAACAATTCTAAATAGTATGCTAGGGCCAAAAATCAATAGATCCTGGAGCATTACCTGTGTGCTCTGTTTGCTTTCCTAGTTTCAGGAGACTAAGATCCTTGACTTTATTTGAGACATATAACTCTGAGCCAAGGATAACTACTTCAATGAAATCATAAAAAACTCATTTGTTTGATTACAATTATAGACAATGAAATGTGGATTTATGTGCAAATGGGATCAATCTAATGATTTTTAGCTATGCTTACTGACGTCAAGCCTACCAATGTGCCGAAGGCCACATGTTCCCGTGGGAACAAAAATGTTTAGGGCCCATTAGGATTTAGGAACGCGGGGATTTCACATGAATCATATAGGAAATTCATAGGAATTGGTTCATTTTGACATGAAAACATAGGTAACAGGAAAAAAGACCAGCATTCCAAAGGGTTCTTAGTTCAGTCAAGGGATACAAAATCCTTTGGCATTGCGATGTTCTAAGAATGGTTTGTAACATACAAAGTTGGATCTTTTTAGTTTGCCTTTTCCAAATACAATAGTTTGAGAGTGTTTCACTCTTCTAAAGTTCTGATCGAGTATATAATGCTCAGTAGTCACTAGTCAGTACTAGTACCTCTGTCCTGGAGTGTTTGCCGTTTCAGAGAGGGCTGTTCTACTAGGAACAGGCTAAACTATTAGGTCCAACCTTGTTCAAAGAAGAACGAGGAAGTAGCATTTATGTAAAAAACAATTACAACAATATACAAATTATCGATATATACTTTTAGTATTCTTGACTGATGTTTAGCCCCCCTTTTTTTTTGATACAGGCATCTTCTTTGCAGTTCTGGGTGTGGTAATGTTCATCCCAGGGTTCTACTACACAAGAATAGCATATTATGCTTACAAAGGGTACAAGGGTTTCTCCTTTTCCAACATACCTCCTATCTGAAGAAGTAATGATGTCCACGTGGTTCGATGGCTCATCCAACTATCAAATGTTGGCAAACATGTTCTTACCTGCCTCATTCTTTGTTTCTTTTAACCTTTGTCTAAAGTCGACAGCATGGCAAGGAATCTGTACATATAAACACCACCGTAATGTGTCTTTACAACATTATGTTACCACGTGAAGTTGTTCATTATGAGATAACGTCGACCTATCAGCCTATCATGCTTTGGTGCTGAATGTGGTCCTGTTTATCTGATTTCTGAATTACCAGTTGCTGCTGAAGCATTTTGTGACTTCTGTTCATGATAAGCATAAAATGCATGAGTGAAGCGGTTTGAAACAAACAAACAGAAGAGCTGTCTTTTATATTTTGGTAAATAAGAAGTTAGACCCACATTGGGCAGTACATAACCAACAACTACATGATCAAAAGGGTGATGATCCTGCGGTGAATAAACACTCTGTAATAGTGGAATGGAAGGATCTCAGTTTCTTCTGTAACAGTTCAGGTATAGTCTGCATTGAGGAGGTACCAGGGGACAGGGGGTGTGCAATGTGTCTAGACTAGTAGACTTTCAGTCATTCACACAACTTAGGCCAGCCGAAACGCCGGGCAGGCGATATCATGCGCTTCAGATAAAAGATACATGACATTCTCAAAGTCATATAAAGATCACAATGCAGGCTATTATCCCTTGGTTCTACCATGGTCTCAAAGTCACTTTTCGCTGTCCTCCTCTTTCTAACCTTCTTGGCAAAGCGTGATTGTTTGCGCAGCACGCTGTGCGTTGGGGAAGCCCTAGTGGTATGCTCTGAGATTTGAAGCATACTTTTGAGAAGCCCTAGGGGTATGCTGAGTTTTGAAGCATACTTTTGACATCATGTGTGTTGGAGCATAATCTATGATCCCAGCACGAGGGAGCGCAAAGATTTGTTTGTCGAGCTTCAGTTTATGTCAATACAGTGGCAAGATTACCCTCTATACTGGCAGCCAAGTCTTGATCCAACCATGGACAATTCTTGGCATCCGTTTCCCTGTCGCCCAACATATATAATTGATCCTGTTTTTTGTAGCAAGGTCGCCAAAATCTATACTAATTTTGTATAACTGCCAACAGGTCGCCAAAATCTATACTAATTTTGTATAATTGCCAACAGGTTTCGGCATATGTGGCAGGGATAGAAAGTGATTTTTTTTCATGTACCTAGTAGGTCAACAAAATGTAATAAATAAACTATGCATTATACAATGCAGCCAAGGTAAGGCCATTAATAAATAGATAGATAAAACCAACGATTGATGAACAGAACGAAGTCTGTAAACGCAAGGTACAAACTATCACTTTTATTCATCAAGATACAGAGAGACTAACAAACTCACTTCCTAGTACCTACTGATCAACACGAAATCGTCATCATCGAGAACCTGAGCATCCTTTTGTCCCACAAAATTTTCTCGTCCAATAGCCTCAACAATCCGGACGAACTCGGCCCTCTTTTCAAGAGGAAGCGGAACATATGGCAGTCTGAAGACGGGCCTTGCCACGCCGAGCTGAGCCAGAGCAGTGTTGATAGCAATCGGATTTGGTTGGCAGAACAACCAGTTCATCAGGGGCAATAGCTTCTCGTTCATCATAGCATTCTCGCCTTTGTACATGAGGCTATGCATGAGCCCAGGAACAAGGTTGCTAGTAACAGAAATGACTCCAGTAGCACCATATTTCCACCTAGAATCATGGCATTCGTCATCATTGCCACTCCAAATTGTTATTCCTTTGTCAGCATAGTGCTTAATCCTCTCATGCCCAACGCATTCCTTGACACCTGCCAGGTTTGGATAGCCTGAAAGTGCCACAATAACTTCAGGGGGGATGTCCTGGGCAGTCCTGGATGGCACGTTGTAGATGATGGTCGGACCCATTGGGAGGACAGCCTCAAAATGAGAAATCATTCCTTCAGTTGAGGTCTTCCCATAATAAGGATTGATGTGGAGAGCTGCATGCATGCCAACAGCAAATCCCTGCTCTGTTGCGTGAACAGCTTCTCTGGTTGAGTTACTTCCTGTGTTGCCTATCACTTTAATTCTAGAGCCAAAGCAGTTCACTGTATGCCCAATGAGCATGATATGTTCATCCCAGCTCATGAGATGACCCTCTCCTGTTGTTCCTCCGACTATTACACCTTTAGCACCACCCTCTATCTGCAGGTTTATGAGAGAATCATATGCTTCCAGATCGAATCTTCCATCAGGCAAATAGGGGGTTTTGACTGCTGTGATTAGTCTCAGCCTTGTGATGTCGTCTGTTGATGTCCTGCATCTCAGACAGAGGAAGATAAATCGAATCACAGCCTTCAAATAATTGTGTACAAAGCGTAAGATTCACTTGACAACTAAGCTATAAAACCATGAACAGAGAAATACCAACTGCAGTTAGCAAAGAACGCACAGGCTCAATCATTAAGCAGAACAGACTCAAATTGCAATAGAATTACCATTTAACCAAGCATATATTTATTGATGTTCTTTTCTTCCAGACAAAGCAATTCACATATTACATTACTGACTAGATTCTAGCTGAAGTGTCTGTAATCTTACAGACAATTTCTGATTCAACATAATTAGGCAAGTTTCACAGATTAGGTTAATGAAAACAACAGGATAATATGTTGCTCTATTTGGTAAATGATTCTTCCAGCCCAAGAAACTTATCTATCTAAAGTTCAAACAAGGCCATGAAATGATTTCACGCTAGCTATATCTTGAACCTGCCTTACCTAAGCAACAAGGATTAATTACAACTGTTTTATAAGGAATTTGGATGTGGGAAAAGCTGGCTCCAGACTCCAACCAATGGCTGTCTAAATGATTTTTTTCCAAGCATTGTTTTAGAAATAAATAAACAAGTTACCGGTTCTTCACTTCAGTACTTCGCATTGGAAGATAATCTTCTAAAGTGAGTTTTAGAAATAAATAAACAAGTTACCGGTTCTTCACTTCAGTACTTCGCATTGGAAGATAATCTTCTAAAGTGATGGCTGCCAAGGAAACCTTCCCTCTGCTAGTCCTGCACAAGTACTAACATGTATTAGCATGTTGTGTTCAGAAGCAAGGATGAATGCAGAGTAGTAGGTAAAAAAATCATGGCAACTCCTTGTAAAGTTGCAAGGGAAGTACAGATACTGAAGAAGACATGGACACGATGAATTCTCCCCCTACAAGTCCTAGATTCATGTATCTTTGGAAATGAATTCAAACATTCGAAAATACACTATCAATTTCTTCTTCTTTTTGAAAGAAAACTACGGAGGGGAGATCTCGCCACGTGGATTTATATTAACGAACTCAAGAACAGCATAGAGGTTACAGTCATTTTTAACCCGAATTGGTCTTCACTATGCAGCTGGAACTTCGCTCGTTTTGTTTATAGTCTCCCCTTCAATGTATATATTTTTTCAAAGGAAAGGAAATGTGTATATTTTTCCAAAGGAAAGGAAATTGTACTGTTGCCATCAGTTTGACCACATTTGACTGAACAAAAGCACGCCAAATTTGATATGACTAAGATATCTTCCTCCATGGTGAGACGAAATCAGATCGATACTTGCAAAAACACAAACATGAAACAAAAAGCAGTGGCATTCAGAAAAAGAGTAGATGGGGACGAGACCCGTGATACACATACACAGATTGAAGAACTGAAGAGGGTCGCCGTGGCCGCGCAGCCACCGAGGGAGAAGAAGGGCTCGCCGTCGCTGCGCAGCCATTTGAGACGGGGGAGATCGTACGCGCCGGGAGGAGATTCGTCGGCATCCGCGGTGAAATCACGGGGAATGGCCGGAGCACGGAGAGGGCGTGGTGGCTGGACGCTGGTGAGACTGGACTTCCACAAGACGGATGTGTAGCGGCGGCTACCGGCTAGGGTTCGTTCGAGACTTTGAGGTAACGTTACTATCGGGCCTTGGGCTTCCAGGCGTAAGTTTAGGCCTTTCTCTCTTGGGCCTTAGGTTTTCCTTCCAGCCCAATTGAGATTTTGAGCCCTACTAACAAAATACTGGCTCCGGCAGTATTTGATGCAGTAGATTCCTATTTCTTGTTGCTAAAAAAACAGATTCCTATTTCCTCTAAAAAAAACAGCAGAAACTATTGGTTAACCTCCCCAGTTTGACTTGCCCGGTGTGTATTTTGGTATGACTTTTCCTACTTTTGAGTTTGCATCTCAACTTTTAAATGTGAGTATTAAAAAAAATGGATGATTGAAGTATGTTTTTTGAAATAGTTTCAATGCCACCTAAGAAGATGTCGCATTCGATTTCTTACAGCTGACTGTTGTAAGAACCATGTGTGGTTTAACCTAAACCCATTCAGTTTCCATATTGTTAGACTCTGATGGGTGGTAACAGGCTATGATATATCCACCATCTTACTTGATTTCAATCCTGAGTTCTTGACAGAGTCAGATGCTAAGATAGGAATGGTACGAGTAAGGGCCTGTTTGGGAGGGCTCTCAACAGCTCCATGGAGCTGTTGGGAGCTGTTTTTTTTTTTTTGTCAAACACTCTTTTTCAAAATAGCTCCTTGCATGAAGCCAATTTCTTCCCTCTCTCACAGAGCTATGGAATAGGAAGGAGCTGAAAATAGTGTCTTTCCTCAGCTCCACCTGACACATGTGGGACCCACTCTACACAAATCCTGCATCTGCCCTCCGGCTCCAAGAATGACAGGCGCGGCCGCCGGGCAGGCTGGTGGGCGCCACCGGCAGGACTCAGCCAAGACTCGCAGGCGCCGGAGGGCTTGGGTGCGTCGGCCAAGCGTGGTTCGCCGGAGCGCTATCGCTGGGGCGCTGCTCGCCGAGGCTCTGCGCGCCAGGGGCGCATCCGCGAGGCTGAGAGCGCGGCCCTCCGTGGCGTCGGTCGCCGTGGCCCGGAGCGCCACCGCGGCGCGACGCCCTGGGCTCGCGGCCACCGGAGGACTCCGCCGCCGGGGCGCGACGGCCGGGGCTCGCGGCCACCGGAGGACGCCGCCGCCTGGGCGCGAAGGCCGTAGCTCGCGCCCGGAGCACCCCGCCGCCGGGGCGCGACGGCCGCGGAGGACGCCGCCGTCGGGGAGGGGCACCGGCTGCTGGGAGAGGTAGCCGTCGAGGAGGGGCGCGGGAGGTGGGGAGGGGCGCCGGCTGCTGGGAGAGGTCGCCCCGTGGCAGGGCGAAGGGCGACGTGATGCCGCCGAGCGCGATGCGTATGGGGAAGACGAGGAAAAAAAGAAAAGGCTAAGGGCATTTTAGTAATTGTTGCTACTGAAGCTGTTTTGCTTTGTTTTAGGGAGCTGTTTTGCCAAACATTTTTCTCAAAACAGCTTAGCTTCTTCTAAAGAGCTACTCATGAAGCTATTTTACTAAAAAATAGCTTCACTAGTGAAGCTAAGCTGTGCCAAACAGGCCCTAAATCAAACTATCTAGGTCTGTGCATGTTCAATGGGAAGATTGATTGTGCAATCACTGATAGCCCAATCTAATGACAGAATTGACTCGAGATAATGCTTGATGGGCGAACAATCAAAGTACAGTTCAAAGGGTATATAAACTATAACAAAACATTCAGTTACATATATCCTTTATATATTATTAATCATGAGTCTCGTAAAAATCCCCTGATAAAACAAGAGACCACTAATGCTATGCTAGCATGTCACTCAAAACTCGTCCTTGACTCCGATGTTCAGAAGTTTAGCCAGTTTTCCACTTTCGTAAGCGTCAACAGTATCTGCAATTTTTCAAGTAAACGTGAAAAAAAAGTGTGAGCACTCAAAGGATGTTAGAAAACTTCCGCTTTATCCGATTTGTGTACAGAAAAAGGTACCATCAGAGCCCCCCAAGTGCTTTCCATGGACAAAAACCTGAGGGACAGTACGCTTGCCAACTATGTCAAGTAATGCATCCTGAATCTCTGAACCATCCTCTGCACGACAAAGGCAACACATTATTCCACTGTGGCATCATCACAAACTGTCCCGGAATATGCTCAAGGGCTACAATCAACTTAAAGGATTGACAAGTGGAAATAATTGTTTGATTTGATATAATTGACCATTTTGCTTTATTATGTAAAAGGGAATAAATAGATAGGAAGAACAAGGGTGCATCCTAAAGGCCTCTACTTCACATTATTTTAGTCCTCTTGCTGATGTCTCCTGTCCTGCTTCCTAACTGATTTTGGTAATTATATTGTGGCTTTTATTACTTTATTTTATGTATCATGTCTTCCATTTTCTTATATCATTGACTAACTTGAATAGTGAATATGAAACTTGGATTAGATGGGCCCAAAGAAACAACAACACAATAGTTCAATCTTATATCAGTTAAACCATTATCATCACGCATACTCTTCACATGGGCAGAGAGAGGAAGGATAAATCATATATTGGCCTGACACCAACCATACCGGCATTGTGGCAGCAGTGAATGTGCAGAAGAATTGTGAAATGGAAGAGAAAGGCTATGTGATCCTCAAGTTTGCTGATGTTTTTTATTATTCACATTGTGAAACAGAGGCATCAAGAGGTATTTGCATTTGCTTATGGTTCAGTGTAACTCAAGTTATGACATAAGAGACACTTGAAGACATTTGTGCATGCTTCATCAAGAAGTATTTGTGCTTGTTTATGGTTCTATGTAATTACTTTAACATTATGATGTGAAATACATTTGAGATTACCTACAAGCCTATAAGACTTATCCATGCAGAATGTCATTTAAGAATACTCCACATGGATACTTTAACTTTTCTTTTGGGGTTCAATATATTTATTTATATTTTATAATATCACTGACTATGCAACTGAAAAAACAAATTATTCAATCTAGCTGTGTAGTTGCAAGGACTTGCTGGCTGAAAACACTATGAAATATGTATTTCATAACTCTACCCTAGTTAATTAAACAAAACTGTGATACTTCCACTAGGCAAAAAAAAAAGACTGAAGTAGGGGGCATAGAGCAAGCACTCAAAAACAGTAAATTAGTGATACGAAAATGAGTGTAAAGCAAACCTCGCTGATCAAGCTCCACGACATATGGCTGTTTCTTCAGCTCAAGCTCCTTAAACACGGCCTTTGCTCTTTTGCAGTACCTGTGAAATTTAGTGCTCTCATAAGATAAAGAAACTCTTATACCAGACATGTATAATGCTGATAAGAGTATGTACTTTGGTACAGGAGCTACAACCACGAAGTGCCATCTCCATACATTCATTGCTCAAATGTTATCATTGAACATTTGCTGCTCAAGTCATCTGAGAATCTGATTATACTACCTATCAGTGCATTTTCCCCACAAGTGTTAAACTTGATAAATGTTCAAGTTTAGCTTCTTGAACTGCACCGCAAGATATCTAGTGAGCTAAACAGGTAGACACAATTACACAAGAGTCACCGCTAAGTTCACAAATCTAGAATGTAAACCTAACAGGAGGCTCTGAAAGCTCAAGAGAATTGTTGCAATTTCTGTCAACAACATTTCTCTTACACTTACACAGTGATATCAGAGTAAATAAAATTGCTAAACAGAACAAGAAGTAAAAATAGTAAATCCTGTTTACATCAAATAATCACTCAAGAAGAGTAAAATTAGCCACAACTTCTTTTCACAGAATGTGCCTAGAAATGGAAAGCAGACAACAATCCGGTCACCACATAAAGCGCAATACTCATATCGTTGCTAGAATATACTGTGCTGGGCTTTTCCTAATTCGGTGTAGGAATCCAGGTTGTGGATTTCTGTACTACAAGAAATCTGGATTCTACAGCTGGACAAGAAAACAAAAAACGGAGCAACCCTTCAGCTCCGCCAGTAATTTGGGTCAGGACTCGCAGGAATTTTTTCGAGCAAGCAGCCTTACAGAATAATAGACCCTATGCGCTAAAAATCCACAGGAATAGACAATATTGAGTAAGCGAAAGGATGGAATCGGTGACAACTAATAGATAGAAACCAGATTTTCTATAGCTACGAGCTAGATTGGAGCGACATCACAGCAATCGTACCCAGAATCCCGGCTTAGAATCTAGATCTCCGCAAGTAAAAAGACAAGATACGCATCTGGATTAAGGACGAGAGGGGCCGTACGGGCAGTATGACTTGGAGAAGATGACAACGTCGTGGGCGGAGACGGTGGACTTCACGAAGGACTTGGGCGAGGACGCGGCGGATCCGAACGCCGCGAGGGCGATGAACGCGGCCGCTGCCGCCGCCACCCCGATCCGCCGGCCCAGCAACGTCGCCATCGTGATACCCGCCGCCGGTGAGGCCGAGATGCAGCAGTACGGAGACAAGGAGATTTTTGAGAGAACCGAAGAGCGCACTGGTTCTGACTTCTGAGTTGTGACTACTAGTTTTCTTTCTATAAAAGCGTGCTATGCCTCTCTAGCTTGGGCCGCCCACGCAGGTACGCCGTCTATGCTTGGATCGCGTATTACGTCTTCATTGGCTTTCTTGTGGTTGGAATGTACCACAGGTACTTTTTTATTTTTACAGAAAATTAATTTGTGAAAGAAAATTAAAAAAAACATAGAGAGAAAGGATATGTTGGTAATTGGTTGATGTTTGACTGTATTCTTTCATGGAGTGAAGTCAGATTCGACGACCCTCGCTAACTGTAACAACACGGCGTGACTACCACTACGTTTGTAGGTCACTACATGCCCTCTGTTGTAGAGCAGCTTATCCCTCTTCTATTGGTGGACTATTGGAGAGTAGCCTTCATGTTAGGTTTGTGATCGAACTCCCAACTACATCATTCTGCACACTTTCCAGTTCCATCCCAACCATATCATCCCACACACTTGGTGATGTATGTCGCTTATCTCGCAACTCGCCACGCCAAGTCACCCTCATCCTATGTTGAGCGATCGCCAGGTTGTCGCCATGGCCACCGTGGCATTGGCTATGGCGGCAATGGCGCCGGCCGGTGGCGATGTCGTTCGACTATGTGGACGGGGTAAAGTTCCACCCGCCGAGTCGATTAGGAATTTGTGGTAATATATTTAAGTGGGAACTCTCGTCCATCATGGGTGTTTCGCTAAATAAACTATTGGGATGGGGCACATGCCCCTTATGGCAAAAGAAACGTACTCCCTGAAATAGGGTTGTGGGTATTTCTTATACAACAAGCGTTTCACAGTGCTTAAGTTTTAGGTTCGGTCAGAGTCAAACACATGGGATAGACAGGTAATAGATTTGTTCTTCAACTTTTGTCACCCATGTTGCCCCCTGAAGGAGCTGACCATGGATGATTATGATGTCTGTGATGCTTGGGGGGGGGGGGGGGAATTGGCGTTGGGCGTGATTGATCCGAGGGTCATTTTGACATATGAAACCGAGTTAGCTATGTGCCTTTTTTTATTAAAAACAGAAAATCAACTAAAAATATAGGTATCGATTCTACACATTTTTCGGATAAAAAAAGATTCTACAAATTCACGTACTGGTCCCATGTATTTTGCACATTTGCTTCAATACTACCTATTTTTCACTGTTCAATCTCGCATATGGTCTGTCCATGTCTTCTCTAGCCATTATAAAACTTGTGAATTCTAAAACATAAACTATACACGTGTGCTGATTTTTGTTGGAAAATTATTTTACAATACATTTATTAGTGGTAAAGTCGCATCTTGAAGAATCCAAAAGCTCGACAGAATGCAGTTTGCGAAGGCTGGGGATTTGAATGATACTAGTATCAACATTTGGTAGTGGCGTGTATACGTATAGCAGTAGCATCCAGGCTGATAGCAAAGTGCTGCATCTGCACGCGCTAGCAATAACATCACACTTGCCAATAGCTGATATCAGCAACACGAGCCACCAAAGGCTGGAACAGTCTTTGCTAATAAGCTCTCTCATCTTTTTTCCCACGCGACAGGATTGGGTTCCATGACCAGAGAGGCATAGATGAGCTCGTTCCAGGCGTCCGGCACGCCGGGGAGGCACCAATGGCTGCAGTCCTGCTTCCTCTTGGACACCTTCCGGTCCCCGGCCTTGCCGTACACCGACGGGTGGCCGTCCCTCCGGAAGTTAGTCAGCTTCGTGACGTTCAGCAGCCGCACCGGGAACCGCATCCGGGCGATGGCCTCCTGCACGATCCTCATCTTCAGAGGGTAGCTGTCGATGATGGCGCCTCTGAACGTCGGCTCCGTCTCGCCGTTGCACGAGCCGCCGGAGTCCCAGTCGCCTCCCCTGCACCAAAAAGAATCACGTGAAACTCCTGTCACGCCTGCTTTCTGTGCTTCACAGTTCACACTACTACTGCTGGTGGTCGCTCGACCTGCACCTGAAATGGGCAGTGGAGTATCCTCGGTAGAAGACGACGCTTCTGGCCGGATCCATGTTCCGGTCGATCCAGCGAGCCCATGTCTTGATGGCTCTTCTGTAAGCTTCAGTCGAGTCGAACCGAGGGTACAACTTGTCACCTTCCTTGTAGTAGTTATGTCTGTGCAACACCATTCAAAATTCAAGACTGATCAGTAAAAACTCTGAGCAGAGGAGGCTGATTATCTGAGCTGCAAAAAACAGCACAAAAATCTACCAGCGACGAAAGCCGTGCGTACCCTCTGGCCGTCTTGCCGTGCGTCCACCAGTGGCCGGTGTTGAAGACGAGCACGTCGGCCTTCCTCCACCGGTTCGCCGTCTTGTCGATGCGGTCGATCTGGAGGATCGGGTTGGAGTTGCCCTGCCTGTTGTAGCGCACCCCTTCGCGGACCAGGAAATGCGACCGCACGAACTCCACGGTGCAGCCGTAGTCCGCGAACTTGAAGACGAAGTAGCCTCGGCCCTTGCTGATCCTGTACCCGTGCGTCTCGAACATCCTGGCCTTGTCCGGCAGGGCCTCGCGCAGCACGCAGAGCATGGACTCGAACTGGTTACGGTTCATCGAGTCGCCCACCAGCAGCAGCCGCTTCCCGTGCAGCCTCTCCAGGAAGTCCGTCGCGTTGAACCTACGGACCTAGCGCGCAAATCAGCAACATTTTGGGGCTTTGGATTTGGGATGCAAGCGAACGTGTCGGCGTGTGGGTTGGTACCTGGGTAGGCTGCAGTGGCGCGGCGCCCAGCGCCACCGCATGTACCCGGAGTCCGGCCGGCCGTTCGCCGCGCACGCGTACGCCTCGTCCACGTAGGGGCACGTTCCCGGCGGGTAAAGCGGCCGCGCCTCCTCGTCCGGCACCCACTCCCCGTCGTACACGTCGCACCTTCCGGTTTCAGTTCCACCCGCCTTCCCGTCCGCCGCCGTGGACGGTCGTGATGGCGGAGAGGGAGAATGCTGCGGTGGTGGATGCGGCCGCTGTTCCGGTGGTGGCGGGGGAGAATGCGGCGCTTGTATCGGTGCCGGCGGTGGAGAATGCAGTGCTTGTATCGGCGGCGGCGGCGGAGGAGAATGAGTCCCCCGTATCATCAGTGTCGATGGGGGCGCGGACGTCACTGGCGGCGAGAGCGCGGATGGCGGTGACGGTGACGGAGCGAGTGGCGGCGAAACCGTTGGGGACGACGGGAGCCAGGTGAGGCGGTTCAGGGAGAGTGTCCGCGGGGAGGCGCTGGAGCGGAGGAGGAGAGGGAGCGTGAGCGGGAGGATGAACGGGACGGAGGCGAAGGCGGCGGCGAGCGGGACGACGAGGCGCCAGGGGAGCCGCGGCGCGGACGGCATTGGGGAAGACGGCAACCGGTGCGGTGGGAGCTGTCCCTGCCCCCGGCGAGTGACGCGAACGGGGTGGACCCGATCCGGCGAGGGCGAAGCGAGCGCCGAGAAGAGTGGCGGGAGTCGCGCCTGGCAGTTGACTGACGACTCTGGGCTTCCGGCGACACAAGTGACATGTTAAGTGGGCCCCGGAGGTCATGGCCCGTTACAGAATAGAGAGCCGAGCTGTGGCGAAATCCTTTGGGCCGTTTAGTTTTGAGTCGGTCTAAAAACAAGGGGACCTTTTGGACCCGATTTTTAGAATTTCTAAATACCTCAGGCTCCGAATTTGAGAACATTCAAGTGACTTTCGTTTGTTTGGAAAAATGTTTTCATCTATATTGAATCTACAATTGAATTGAGTTATGGTGATTATTTTGGTAAACAAAATCAGTATAACTTAAAATTTGAGTGTTGCATCCAAAGAACACGCAAAAATGATTTATTTCATCTACCTAATAAAATGATTTTTTTGAACTAAAAAATCAAGAGTTGTGATTTATTTGAACCCTCCTTGTCTAAAAAAAGATTTATTTGAACCCTTAATCAGAGTACCGTAACAGAATACGGGAGCAACAGAAAAAATCATACTCCACCGCCGCCAATGAACTCGGAAGCGGGATGCCGACGCCATTTCCCGAATCCTGACATCCGTTCGTCGTCGCAGCTTCTTCGTGGCTCGTGCCATACCCATAGTACGAATTCGTACTTTGTTCCCACGCATCAGATCGAGGCGCGGTGCCATTGCTCGTCGCCCGTCACTTTCCGTACCGATCATGAAAGTGACGACGCGTTGACGCTCCGCCGCCGCCTGTCGATCGTCGTCATCTCCCAGCACGAGCACCGGCACCGTGCACCGGCCGGCCAAGCCACTCCCGCGCACCTGGACGAACCCGTGCTGTCTCCGCGACGCAAGCACCACGGGCCGCACCCACACGACGCCGCGCGAAAACAACAGCTAGAGACAGGCAAGAGGCAACATCAAGCGATCCGTCGGTTCAGAAGTCGGTCCGGCTCACCAGACCGCACCGGCACCGCAGCACAGCCGCGCAGCTGAACGGCTCGCTGGACCCCACCCCGGGAACGTCCCGCACCGAGACAGGCGGCGTCCACGGTCCACCCTGTCACGCCCCGGTACGCCGGGGCCCAGTTCCCCCGCGCCCGTGTGCCGCCACCGCCAGGGTGGCGCTGGCGCCGCGCGGCGCGCGCGCCCGCGTACGACTAGGCGGCACCGGGCATTGGACTTTGTCCGCTCTCCCATCCGGTACCAGCCTATCATCGCCCTGTCGCTCTCCGTTTCTGGTCTCTCCCTTTGGTCTCCCCGACAGACCGACTTGTTTTTGAGCTGCTGGTTGCCGGTGAGCGGGCGCCTGGGCGGTGGCCGGCCTCTACGAAAGGCTACGTGGACTATCCTAATCCTCGTCACCTTTCGGCGCAATCACAATTGTTTTCCTGTAGCACCGATGGCTTCGAGCCGCCAGACAGCTCAACAGAACAGTGTGCCAAAAGGGCAGCTTACTGGTCCAGCTTTGTGTGTGTGGTATGAAAGCCTCTTGACCTTGGTTTGCTTGCTTGGTACTTTTGGTAAGAACATCTGCGTGGGCAAGGCAAACTTTCTCTAATAATCTCATTGTAATTCTTCCTGGAATGAAACAACTATGAGGTGTTAGGAGCTGATGAAGATTCTCTTAGCAAGGTGGTGGGGTGGTACAAAATCCAATTTAAGTTTATATAATTAATATTCAAATCCTCCTAATGAATGCATAGATTTTGTACTTGTGTGACAGTCACCTCTTTGCCATTGCAAGCTGCTACCAATATTGGTGGCTCTGTTTGAATGGCGACCGCCAACGCGATAAGCCAAATTGGCCTGCATCTTGTTTTTTTGCAGTTTTCGGCCTTTTCAGTTTTCCCGCTTATTCAGTTACTCGCCACCAACAAACGCGGGAATTGTTGGGGTGGGTGGGGTGGGGGGATTTAATCCAAATACCTCACATATAAGCGTTAAGCGCCACAAATGCGGAAACAAACATGGCCTTAGCATATTGGCACCCGAATAGCCTCGTAATTCCCGAGTATACAATATGGCCGAGTATACACTTCATTCAACCAATGCACACGATGAGTATCCGATAGCCACCTAGTGCGCGTATTGTTCCAAATAAGTAATAACCATTAATACTCTAATGGTCAAAATATTTCACACCACTTCACGAGAATTTCTTTTGTGTGTAGTTCCTCTGGAGGTGGAGTCCAAACTTCCTCCGTTCTCTTGATCTTATCAGTCTCTTATAACAAACCAAACACCGGCTAACTTATCAGCCAAAGAATTTCCCTCAAAAAGAAAAACTTATCACCCAAAGAAAGCCATCGACTGAACAGCTTAAACTATCTAAATTGGCATCAAGACGCATAAATGGAACAATTCTTGTGGCAGAGTTCAAATATGGCATCAATTTCAAACGGTATCTGAATTTTCATTTCCTTGAAGGCGACACTACCTACCATTTCTTGTTTTGTTTATCATATCAAGCAGGCCCCTGGAACCTTCAGAGTTTGACGAGTATTTTGCCCCTCTATCATTTTCAACAACCTTTCAGTCTCTCGCTTTTATCGAAGCTCCCTTTTCCTTTCTTTTTCTCCCTAATTATGCAGATCTAGCTGTACACTGTCGCCCTCTACGCCGTTAGCGTCAGGCCAGTATATCCGCCTGACGCCCGTTTTCCCAGCTCGTCAGCTCGTCAGAACAGAGAATAACGGCGCAGCGAAAATTTCCGTCCAAAATATAAATAGCGCAAACTCCCAAGCACCTGCTCCACCTCCACCTCCCTCCTCGCCTGTCCTGTCTTCCTCCCCGTCCCCCTCCTCGTCGTCCTCCTCCGCCATAGTGGCGAGCACGCCACCGCCACGCCTCCAATCATTCGCCTCCCCAGCCCAACCTCTCCGCTCCGTCCCGTTTAGCCGGGCGATTAACGGGTCATTAGTTAATAATCCGGAGGCTTCACCTTCACCTTCACCTCGTTCGCTAAGGCTGACGCCAGCCCGGGCGCGCGCTAACGGCAGCAGCGACAGCAACCCCGCTAGCTAAGTCCTCCCCACGATTCGACTCCGCCACCGGCCCAGGTGCGTGGCGACCAAATCCTCCCTCCATTTCGGCAATTTTTTTTAGGGAATGATGATGTGGGGAGGGGAGGCCCGGGGATTTGTTTAATGGCGCCCGCGGCGGGGGTGGTTAAGTTGGTCCTGTGATCGGGGCTTCGGCTTCTGGCGATCTGAGGGCTCGACCATGGCCGCGCCGGGGTCTCCAGCGATCAAGGTACGCGCGCGGGGGTCTCTGCTTTGGCTGCGCGTCGGATCTGGGCTGTGGGAATTCTGGGAGCTTTTGGGATTTGTTAGTGGGTCGTGGATGCATGGTGGGGTTTAGCATGGTGTAGTGGTGGGGAAATTTCGCTTGGTTGATTTCTGGATGCCGGATTGGGATCTGGGGGTCTGGCATTTGGCATGGGAATGCCCGTTTTGTGCGATGTAGATCAGGCGTTGGATCACTGTAATGGTTTAAGCCGATGTTTGGAGAGTAGTCTTATGTGAGCAGTGATTTTGTTTTTCCTTTTGGGCGTGAGGTGGATCTGGGTGGCCGGAATTTGGTACGGTTTATGCCTGTTCATGGCTCTGTTTGCTGATCCTGATGCTGATACGTGCTCCAGAAGACATTGGATTTGGCTGCCTAGTTTTGTTTGTGTTGGAGCATGTGTCATGCATGTTCCCATATCCATTTTGTTTTGGGATTGAGTGAGCTGGATATGGATGTTTTGTTGGACCTTAGGATGTCATGTCTTCTCAATTGGACTTTGGCCGGGAGTTGCACAAAAAAAACATCTCGGGTTAGCTTTCAGCCTTCTGTTAAATGAGCTCATCAAATTCGGCAGCTGGTACTTGATCGGAATGGAAGGTGGGAGCTCACTGAGCAGTTCCATAACATCCTGGAAACGCGTCAAGCACCTGTCTTTTCTGTGTGTATAGGAGTTTGAGTACGCAAATGATGTGATGTTCTGTCTGGAATTTAGTTAATTAGCTAGCTGGTCTTCGCAAATAGACGTTAGCTTGCTCTATCATGCCAACTCCTTAGAATGTGAATGTTTCTCGGGTGTTGTTTGAGTTTCAATCATTATACAGGAGCAGACAAGAGGTCTTGGAATTGCTAGACATTCTAATGATATAGAAGGATGTCCTCAGCCCTTATGAACAGCAAACTCACAAGCGGCATTGTGTTTCTATCAGTGGACATTTTGAATAGGAAACTTTTGCATGCAGTGCTGTCCAAAAATTCGCATGTGATTCATCTCATTTTGGATTTTCACTGTCCACGTCTAAATATTTTTAAAGGATCTGTTTTTGTGTTCTTGTTTAAGAATGCTTTTATTTAGGCTTGCTTTGAGGATTCATCCTTTCCCCCTTGTTTCAGCACACATATTCTTCTCTCTTGAAGCAAAAACCACCAAAGACTACTCCGACAAAATCTAGGGGTCCTATGGCTGTTTCAATGAGGGAGGTGGATCCTGTTTTTCAAGGTGCAGGTCAAAAAGAGTATCCTTCAGTTTCTAGTTTGCTACTGGTCACAGTTTCTATACTTATAACTGCCTGTTGTTTCGTTCCAAGAATGTCATGTGCCATCATTTTTCTCATCAAAGTTGTATTATTATTTCAAATTAGCCCATGAACAGTGAGTCTACGGTAAACCTTTGTGATAATAAGTGGGGCCATTAGGTTAGCATGGTGCTGTGGTACTAACATTCAATTCTATTTGTCTATGATTCTTCTTAATTCATCTCTGTATTATTATCCTTAACAACAATCAGTGGATTGGAAATATGGCGGATTGAAAAGTTACAGGCTGTTCCTGTTCCCAAGGAATCACATGGGAAATTTTTCACAGGAGATTCGTATATCATACTGAAGGTACTCAGCTTTGCTCATATAGTAAATGTGTCAATTCCTATATTTAGTTCTACGGGGAAAATGTTGCGAGCTGCCTGATGTCAGGAATGCAACTCTTTCCATTGCTTACATCTTTACTCCAAAGATTACTACATCTTTACTTCCCCAGTTCACATGCGTATCAAATCATGCATCCTTCATCATACTAGAAGTGATTAGTTGTTTCTGATGCTACTGATCATTTCAGTATATTCTTTATGATACAATAAAATGTTTATATTGTGCAGATTTTCATATTTCAGTTATATGCTCATATTTATATTGATCAGGAGTGAAATCCTTGTTGTTATTAATAGTTATTTTGTTCTTTGAACAGACAAGTGCCCTCAAGAATGGTTCTTTTCGGCATGATATCCATTATTGGCTCGGCAAAGATACCAGCCAGGTTTGCTTTCACATTTTAAGTTCATTTCATTTGCTTGCAATCATGCAATGTAGCTAATGAACAAGAAGATTTACAAATTGCATTGTTATTAATGAATAGGATGAAGCTGGTACAGCTGCAATCAAGACAGTGGAACTAGATGCTGCTCTTGGTGGAAGAGCTGTCCAATACCGTGAAATACAGGGAAATGAGACTGAGAAATTTCTTTCATACTTTAAGCCATGTATTATACCAGAGGAAGGTGGTGTTGCATCTGGCTTCAGGCATGCTGAAGTAAATGAGCGGGAGCATAAAACACGATTATTTGTCTGCAGAGGAAAGCATACTATTCATGTTAAAGAGGTGAGTTCCATTGTCAATTTGTCCTTGTACAATCATAGCTTCCTAGTACGGATACCACATTCCAATTTTTTTTCCTCTGTCCAACAGGTTCCTTTTGCACGAGCATCACTCAACCATGATGACATATTTATTTTAGATACAAAATCTAAGATATTCCAATTCAATGGATCAAATTCAAGTATTCAGGAGAGGGCTAAAGCACTTGAGGTTGTGCAACATCTTAAAGATACCAACCATGATGGGAAATGTGAAGTGGCGGCGGTTGGTAAGTCAATTTTGGCCAAAAGGGTTTATACAGGCTTAAATGGACAAGGTCCGATATTCTTTCAGAATTATAATTGAGTATTTCAAACAGATGATGGAAAGTTGATGGCGGACGCTGATGCTGGTGAATTCTGGGGTCTCTTTGGCGGATTTGCTCCTTTACCAAGAAAAACATTTTCTGAACTCAACGGGAAAGATTCTACTTCCACTTCAAAATTACTTTGGTAATATATCACAAGGGACAAAACATAGCAAATTTAATTCTGTTTGAATGAATTATATCTTTCATGGTTATGCTATAGCATGTCTGTTTTCTCCTCTGCTGATTTTTTTCTTCTATTTTTTATTGCCAGTGTCAATAAGGGCCAATCAGCTCCTATTGATTGCGAAATTCTAAAAAGAGAGCTATTAGATTCAACAAAATGTTACCTACTAGACTGTGGTTCTGAAATTTATGTCTGGATGGGTAGAGAAACAACTCTTGAAGAGAGGAAACGAGGAGGCTCGGCTGCTGAGGTAACATTGCCTTGCTTCTGCAAATCTTGATTTAGTGTCTATGATAATGCTCCACTTTATGTGAACCAGCCACCACAAAGTTCACAAGTTAGGCACATATAGGGGAAAAAGGAGGCCTGAGAGGTCAACCACAGTTGTAATAGAGATGAGGTCCATCACCAATGTGGCAACCACAGATGTATATTTGTTAAGAAATTTTGCAGCCATTGTTGTTAAGCATGGGAAGCTTAGGTATCAAACTAGAAATTTCCAACAAAAGAGTTTGGGCTCACCCGCATCAATAATAAAGAGTTCCTATGGTGAGTATTGACTATATTATAGTAGTACCATCTTTGACGTAAGTTAAAGTTTATATGTGCAAGAGAAGGCCTTTTGACCAATTCAATTTTACTCGGTGGGTAGTTCAGCATGATCCACAATATGTTTTTTTTCACGAAGTTTAAGATATCCCTGATGTTGCGGACTGCCAACCCCAATATTAGTTAAATATCATTATCTGAGAAGATGCCCTGGCATTCCGGTTTTTCTCATTTTTCAATTTGCCACATATTTTAGACTATAGTTGGCCTAGTTCTTTCTCAGTTTCTCTAAACATACAGAAACACACTATTACTTCTGCAGGAATTAGTACGTGAAGGAAACCGGCCAAAATCTCATATTATTCGGCTCATGGAAGGTTTTGAGACTGTTACATTCAAATCAAAGTTTGATAAATGGCCCAAGAAAGCTGATGCAGTTGTGTCGGATGAAAGCAGAGGAAAAGTGGCAGGTTATCATCTGAGCCACAATTTTTTTTGTTTATTTATTTGCTACAACTGATTCTTTATAACTAAATTTCCTACTGTAGCTCTTCTTAAGCGACAAGGATTTAATTTTAAGGGTCCAGCAAAAGCTGCTCCTGTAAAGCAAGAACCTCTACCTCAGATTGATTGCACTGGTAATTTACAGGTCAGTGAACTTCCTTTCTTAGAAAAGATATTGCAACCAGACCACATTCAGTTTTAGCTATGGATTTATCATTTATTGAGCTTGTGACATAATACAACTGGTACTCTGGAATAAAATTGTTAGTTAGAACAGTAGAGCACAAATCTATTGGAAGGGTTTAGTTTCAATAACAAGACGAAATAATGTTGTTTTGAACACCACTGCTACAATAACCATGTTTTGATTGGCCAAGTAGGATTTTACTGTTATATAATAACTTGATACATTTGTGTTCTTTTTCGGTGTGGCTGGGTAGTGTGTGTGTGTTTGCGGGTGGGGGTGGGGGGTGGGCAGTGTTGCTCTTACCATTCATGCACTCATTCACTTAAGACTTTCCCACCATTACACTAAAGTGCCATTTTGCTGCTCACCTTTGAGGAAATGATTCACTGGAGCTTAGCAGGAGCCCGGTGTATTTATTTCCTTCTTGCCCTAAGGGCTGGCAGTGAACCAATAGGTATTCTAACTCTCGTGTGATGGTCGTGTTTGTTGTAAGAGAAGGGCATATATGTAATCTCAGAAACAAGGGTGTGTGTTGTAAGGGTCTTGGCCCTTTTTCTTCTTAATATAAAGATATGTAGTTCTCCTGCGTGTTCGAGAAAAAAGAAACTAAAGTATCATTTAGATGTACAAAATCTCAGGTAGCCGATATCTTACAGGTTTGGCGCGTGAATGGCAGTGATAAGACTTTCCTTTCATTCTCTGAGCAATGCAAGTTTTTCAGTGGAGACTGCTATATCTTTCAATACACCTACCCTGGCGACAATGGAGATGAATGCCTCATTGGTACCTGGTTTGGGAAGAAGAGTGTCCAGGTAACTGTTTAATGCATTTTCCATTTGCTGTATTGCACTTATGATTGATAGATTGTCATGAAACTTACGCAACGTCTCATTATTTAGTGCATGTCTATACTTTATTAACAATATGCTTTGTGTTATGTGAGAAAATGGAAATGCGTATGCTGTTCTAAGCTGAATCATTAATAGAAAGATTAAGCCCTATATATATTTTTATATATATTGATAATATACCTTTACTTGCATATTCTCAAAAATCAAAATTAGTGAGACCGTACCACTTTGTATTATAAAAGATGGTCTTACGAGTATCAAAACATCCAACTTCTAGGAACTGATTCTGTGTTGCTTATCCTGCCAACATTTCTAGATTGTATATGTATTAATCACTGTTGGAGTATGAGTGATTTAGGCCCATGTGGCTAGAGGCTCATGAGGCCCATGTATGACACTATATTGCTATCCCTCTGTGGAGCTCCGGGCGCCGCCGGAGCCGGCCTGCACGCTCCTCCACCCGCCGCCTCGTGGCCTCGGCGCGCCACTACCCCGCTGCCGCCGCAGGGCCTTCGGGACCGGCGGCGCCCATCTCCTCGCGGCCCCCCCGCCGCAGCCCAATCGGTCCTCCGCCGCCCTGCGCGGCGGCCTTCCTTCTTCGTCCTGGGTGCAGGGGCCCCCCAATTTCGCCGCATACGGTGACCTCGCACCGCGCCGCGGCGGTCTTCCAGCGGGCGCGGCGCGGCGCTGCTGCCGGGCTGCGCTCATCCGTCGCTTGCGGCCTCGGGTGCCGCGAGCGCCGGCCTGGCGCGCCGCGGCACCATCCCTTTTGGCTCGGTGCCGCTGGCTCCATCCCCATCGCCACCGAGGCCATGATCGCGACGCGCCGCCGCTCGGGCCGCCGCCTATGGCGCGTGGCCACCCGGCGCGCAGACGCGTGGGCTCCCGCGGCGCGGGGCGCGCCCGCCGCCCGGCGCCCCATCGGCGCGACCGAGGCTGACCGGCGCCCGGGCCGCTCGGGCCGCCACCTATGGGCCGGCCCGCCCCGTTCTGCCGCCCTCGCCGTCGGAGACGCCGCCGGCCACGGGCAGCCGTGCAGGTCATGACCGTGGCACACCCCGGCGCCGCCCACCATCTCCGTGGTCGCCCGGGTTTGCGGCCGGGACCCGGGCGGCTTTGGCCTACTTCGCACTCACCGCGCCCTCCGTCCGCAGCCTCTGGCGGGCCGGACGGATCGGGCCGACTCCCGGTGCCACGTTCCACACCACACCCGATGCGAGTCTACTCTCCTCTCTCCATCCTCCCCACCCCTCCCGTCCCTCTTCCATCATGGTCGCCAATGGCACCCGCATTCCCGTCTCTTCCGTGGGCACCGCCGCCCCGATGGCTCTTTTCATATTCCCGATGTTCTTGTGGCTCCCGGGTATGGTTCACAACCTCCTCTCTATTCGTCGCTTCACGGCCGACAACTCTTGCTCGGTTGAGTTTGACCGTTGTGGCCTCACCGGTGGGAGTTGGCCTCCCGCGTCCTCTTCTCCGTTGTGACAAAGACTGGGCCTCTCTATACCCTTCGTTTCCCTACTTCCGCCGCACCTCCTCTCCCTTCTTCTTCACTCCCCGGCATCCGCCGCTACCACCACCACCTCCACTACGTGGCACCGTCGCCTCGGCCATCCCGGCCGGATGCCTTGATGCGGCTGCGACTTCGTGTGGTTCCGACATTCGGTGCCCTCGGGCTCCACGATGAGCACTTGTGTCATGCGTGCCGGCGGTGGGCGTCATGTTCGCCTTCCTTCCACCTCCTTCTTCATCACATGCCACTCGTGTGTTTGATCTTATCCATTGCGACTTGTGGACATCTCCCGTACTCGCATGTCGGCTACAAGTACTACTTGGTGGTGGTCGATGATTTTTCCCATTACTCCCGGACTTTTCCCTTGCGTGCCATCCGAGGCGTTCCCCACTCTTAGCCACTTCTTCGCGTGGGTGTCCACTCGTATCAAGGCCGTCCGTGCGACAATGGCCGTGAGTTCGATAACTCAACCTCACGTGCCTTCTTCCTTTCTCGAATGTCTTGTCCATATCTCCTCTTAGAACGGCAAGGCTGAGCGCATGATCCGCACCACCAATGACACCATGCGCACCTCCCCGCTTCAGCGTCCCTTCTCGCTCGCGGGCCGAGTGTCTACACACCGCTACCTATCTCCTCAACCGTCTTCCTTCTACCGCCGCCCGCTCCTCCCACGCCTCACCACGCCTCCGTTTCACACCTCCTGTACGACCACCTTCGAGTCTTCGGTGCGCGTGTTACCCTAACACCGCCGCCACCGCTCCCCATAAGCCGGCTCACGGTCGACTCTGTGTCTTTCTCGGATACTCTCGGATCATAAGGGTTACCGATGCTTTGACCTCACCTATCTCTCGCCACGTCGTTTGATGAGAGTACCACCCACACCTCCCTACCTTATTCTCTTTTCACACGACCGGCGTGGTTCACCCACCGTTCCCACTCCCTCTCGCAGTACCTCCCGCGTTCCACCAGACTCCACCCAGACCTTCCACCACTACCCGCACGGCGGGGACGTCGCCGTCCGGACCTCGGGACCGAGCACGCCGCCGCCACCTCCTCCCGGCGCTTTCGGCCTCGTCTACTGGCCGGGCGCGGGAGCAGACTCCGCCCCCACCTCCCGCCGACCGCTTCGGCATCGTGTACCGCGGCGGGGCCCCGGGCTCCGCGCTGGCATCGGCCGGGGGCGGCGCGAGCCCGTCGTCGCCCCCGGCGCCACGCACCGGGCAGTGGCCCCTTCTTCGCCGGCCGCCGTGTCGAGCCGCCGGTGTACCGCCCCACCCGCCGCTTCTTCACCGGGACCCTCGTCACACTCACCCGATGACGAGGCGGGCCCCGCCCGCAGCTCTCACCGCGCCGCCGTGAGCCGGATCTCTCCGGCATGTCCGGTTGGCGGACCCTCACCGGCGCGCCGTGCGATGGAAGAGTACGTGGCACTTCTCGCCAACCGGACACAGGATCTCGGTGCCCCGGCCGCCACGCTCCAACGTCGTCACCGGCAAGTGGATCTCGGACCCACAAGCGGGCCGATGGTACTCTTGAGCGGTACAAGGCTCGCCGGGTACTCCGGGGTTTCACTCGGCGCCCGGTGTTGACTATGATGAGACTTTCGGTTTTGCTCTCCGCCGGCTCTCACCCGCTTCTTGGCGGTGCATCGCCTAGATGTGAAGAATGCTTTTCCGCATGGCTCCCTCACCGAGACGCTTCTGCACTGCGGTCGGCGGCCGGTTTGTTGACTCCTCCATGAGATGGTCTATCTCTCTACGGCCTCAAGCGAGTGCTCCCGGGCGTGGAACCATCGGTTTGCCGCTTCCCCCCCCGGGCTTTGTGGAGGCGGGTCGACACGTCCCCGTACATCTATCACCATGGGGGAGGACCTGTCATCGCCTCTTCGGCCAGGAGTTTGCGATGAAGGATTTGGGTGTGCTTCACCACTTCCTTGGGGTCACCGTTGAGCCTCATCCCGCCGGGCTACTTCTTCACCGGCAGATACTCGGGATATTCTTGAGCGAGCCGGGATGACGGTTGCAACCCCCGCTCCACTCCGGTTGACACTCGAGCAAGCTGTCCGAGGCGAGGGTCCTCGGTGACGAGATCCCACAGGGTCACGGAGTCTGGAGTCTTGGTGCTTCGTCTACCCTTCACCCGGCCGACATCACATATGCGGTTCGGCGGTTGTGCCTTCATATGCATGATCCGCGGGAGCCCCACCTCACCGCTCTCAAGCGTTCCGCTACCTCCGTGGCACCGTGGACCATGGCTCCGCTCTTTCACCGGCGGTCCTCCTCCACCGAGATGGTCGTCTACACCGACGCCGGGACCGGGCCGGCCGTCCGGACACTCGGCGCTCCACCTCCGGCTACGCTGTCTTCTTGGGCGGCAACTTGGTGTCCTGGTCGTCTAAGCGCCAGCAGGTGGCCTCCCGCTCCAGTGCCGAGCCGGAGTACCGCGCCGTTGCCAACGGCGTGGCTGAGGCTTCCTGGCTCCGGCAGCTCCTGGCCGAGCTCCATAGCCCCCTTCGTCGGGCCACGCTTGTCTACTGCGACAACGTCAGTGCGGTCTACCTCTCCACCAACCCCGTGCAGCACCAAAGGACATGTGGAGATCGACCTTTGCCATCGGCGAGGTGCGGGTCCTCCACGTGCCGACCACCTCCCAATTCGCCGACATCTTCACCAAGGGCCTCCCGTCGTCGACCTTCACCGACTTTCGCTCCAGCCTCAACATCACCTGTGGCTAGTTGCGGCTGTGGGAGGGGGGGCTCGTGTGTGTGCTTCTTATTCATGGTGTCCAGTTTCTTATTCATGGTGTCCAGTCTGTAACTCCGCTGCGCCGGTAGTTCAGACTGCGGAGGGATGTTGGAGTATGAGTGATTTAGGCCCATGTGGCTAGAGGCCCATGAGGCCCATGTATGACACTATATTGCTATCCCTCTGTGGAAAGCCCAGGAATGTGGAAAAACCTAATTCTATAAATCACTATTTCCTAGTAGCATTCAATTATGGGTTTTTCTAACACTTTTGTTTCTTTGTTAAATGCTATCGAGTTGGATCACTTAACCATGTTGTTGCTTTTTCCATATATAAACAGGAGGAAAGAAGTGCAGCCATTTCACTAGCTGACAAGATGATTGAGTCTTTAAAATTCCAGGCTGTTCTGGTTAATATTCTTCCAGTCTTGTCTTAAAATATTTTTGTAAATCTTGGTTAACTATCCTAACCTCATTTTCTTTGGTCATCACAGGTTCGCGTTTATGAAGGAAAGGAACCCATTGAATTTTTCCCAATATTTCAAAACTTGGTTATATACAAGGTTGTTCTTTAACCAAATTCATGTGAATAAGCTTCTGTGAATTCTTTCTCCTTACAGTGGTAATATGATTGTTGCATATGTGTATTTTACGTTTTTCACTAAAAAAATACAGGGAGGTACAAGTACTGGGTATAAGAAATTTGTCTCAGAAAATGGCATTGAAGATGATACCTATTCAGAGAACGGGGTTGCACTTTTTCGAGTTCAAGGCTCAGGGCCAGAGAATATGCAAGCTATTCAAGTTGACACGGTACTTTATTTTTTATTGTCTTCTCCAAACAAGGCATTTTGGTTGTGTTATGGCCTTGTTCTCTTAGTGGTTTATGTTTCTACCACATTGCAAAAGTTATGACAATGCTATTATTCTTATTACCAGGCAGCATCGTCGCTTAACTCTTCTTATTGTTACATACTGCATGATGGAGATACAGTATTTACATGGATCGGTAATCTAAGCTCATCAATGGACCAAGAGCTTGCTGAGAGGCAGCTAGATGTGATCAAGGTTTGAGGAGTGTTTTTAGTGATTATTTCATGTTGGCGTGGTTGACCATTCAAATGAACATTCTGCTATGCCACCGCTGCATTTCAGTGAACTCATTATCCACATGATAATTTTAGGTCTTAGTTGTGTTTCTTTTTTCTGTTATATTTCTAGATCGATGGCAACCAGTGGGTAATGACTAGTCAACCATCTAAGCTAAAGATTTTCTCAAAACAGTTATATAGTAGATTGCTAGTTGCTGCATTTATGATGACTTAATAATCACTACATCCATTTATATAATTTCTACTACTATGTCGTACAATGTTATCTTCAGACTTATTTGCACATCATCAACATCATACAATATTATTTACTTCTAATTTCCTAGTAACTATTTTTACATATGTTTCCTGTCTTGTGTAAGTCATGTTATCATTACTAAATCAACATAGTCACTGTAAATCAGTTCATTGCTTGTCTAGTGTTATTATGACAACATATATGCTTCCTGATCATACCTTCCCAACTTGCATATTAGCTTGTTGATTGCTTCTGTGTAACTTTATATTTGTACTTTACCTGAGCATGTTTCTGTCCTGGTTGCACTGCTCACTGCTCTATCATATAAACTACTGCAACACTGAACCTTTACTGCTCTATCATATAAACTACTGCAACACTGAACCTTTCCATTCTTCTATCCACTATATGTGCAGCCAAATTTGCAGTCCAGAATGCTCAAAGAAGGATCTGAGTATGATCAGTTTTGGAAGTTACTTGGAGTCAAGTCTGAGTATGGCAGCCAGAAGGTTGTGAGGGATCAAGAAAGTGACCCCCATTTATTTGCTTGTACATTTATAAAGGGTAAGGCAAAGTTGGAAGTTTCCCACTGCATTTATTCATTATCTTAATATCTTAATTGGTCTTTATAATTCATTGTGCACCTTATCTGATTCCTTTTTTTCCCCTGTGGGCATACTTTGGGGGTGAGAAGGGGTGCTTAAGGTGCGTATGCTGAAGTTTATATATTGTTTGTCTGTCATGAAAATAGTGTGCTGAATAATTAATGCTGGTGAAATGGTTTTGTAGGTCAGAGAATTATTCAACTTCACTCAAGATGATTTGATGACGGAGGATATATTTATTTTGGATTGTCACTCATGTGTCTTCGTATGGGTTGGACAACGTGTGGACACAAAAATACGAGCACAAGCTTTGAACATAGGAGAAGTATATGATACATTCATATTTTCTTTGCATATAGTGCTATAAATGTTTTTTTTTTTGCAAAATTTAAAGTGGTTTGTGAAACCATACTTTGTGGCAGAAATTTCTAGAACTTGACATTCTAATGGAGAATGTATCACAAGAAACACCACTTTATGTCATCACTGAAGGAAGTGAACCCCAATATTTCACCAGGTTCTTCAGTTGGGATTCAGCAAAATCAGCGGTAAGCACTCCCTTCTGGATTACGGTGGCTTTAGAATTGTGGAAATATCACGTGCTAAACTCATGTTTGTGCCTTGTGAATTGTTTCAGATGCATGGTAACTCATTTGAAAGGAGGCTGTCTATAGTGAAGGATGGAGTAAAACCAAGAGCAGATGTAAGATTTATGTGTCCAATAATAGCAATTACTACCTCCATATCAGGAAGGATGCAATTATAGGTTTTGTCCTAACTTAAATTTGATTGAGTTTATGGAACAATAGTAACAACATTAAGACTCCAAATAGGTATATTACGAATAGAGTATATATTCCATGGCAAATCAAATGATACCTATTTAGTATGATAAGCATTAATACTTCCTCCGTTCCAAATTGTAGTTCATTTTGACTTTTTTGGTTCATCCATTTTGCTATGTATCTAGACATTATTTATCTAGGTACATAGCAAAAATGGATGAACCAAAAAAGTCAAAGTGAACTACAATTTGGAACGGAGGGAGTACATTTTATAAATTTAGTCAAACTTAAGATAGTTTGAGTGAGCACTATTCTAAAATTGCATCCTTTTTGGGATGGACAGTTGGGACCATATGCGTGGCTGACTGGATCAACATGTCCTAAGTCAACTAAAAATGAAGTAAAGAAAAATAAATTTTGTTCAAAGTACAGCACTGTATATGTGTGAGTTATGTTAGCGTTGTATTCTGGCGCATTCATTTATTGGTGTTTACTACATGACCCTATGAAACCAATGGTGCATTTTCACCAGATACTTTTGGCTAGTTGTTTATGTTGTTGAACTCATGATAATGAAAAGACAAGTATCACTAGTCAGATCTCAAAATTTAGCATTTCTGGATATCTTGTGTTTTGCAACTTGCAAGAACATACATGCAAGAATGCACAAAACAACAAATTGGAAGTAGCTGGTAGCACATGCATTCACTTTGTTTAGCTCAGTTTCCTAGAATTAGGCTAATCCATGGTTATAATATTTGTAGAAACCAAAAAGAAGGCCAACAACATCAACACACACTGGTAGGTCTAGTGTACCTGATAAATCCCAACGTTCCAGAAGTATGTCATTCAGTCCTGATCGTGTAAGAGTCAGAGGAAGGTCGCCTGCTTTCAATGCATTGGCTGCTAACTTCGAGAACCCAAATGCTCGAAACCTATCAACTCCTCCACCAGTTGTTAGGAAACAAGCTCCGAAGCCTGTATCTCCTGATTCTTCAAAGCCACCTCCAAGGACAGCTTCAATCGCTGCAATTTCTTCTTCTTTTGAGCGGCCTAAAGCAACTCTAATACCAAAGTCAATAAAAGGTATGCAGCATCCTTAAAAAGGATAGTGGTATTTTACATTTGAAGCATGGTTTCTCTTACCTTCTATATTCTTTTGGTGTCAAGCGAGCCCTGATGCCAGCAAGCCCCAAATTGAAGCAAGCAAACCTAAAGTAGAGACGAATGCCAAGGAAATCAACCCTACAAAGGATAGTCAAATTGCAACTCCTACAGTAGAGGAAGATGTAAAAGAGAGTCAGGCAGAGGGTCAAGCAGGGCTTCCTATATACCCATATGACCGCTTGAGGACATCATCCACCAATCCCCCCACAGACATTGATGTTACCAAGCGAGAGGTAAACCTTTCTGCCCTTACGGCACCATTGCCTAACTGACTCAAGCCCTAAAACTACTATACTGGCACATTGCAGACATATCTGTCTTCATCGGAGTTCAGAGAAAAGTTTGGGATGACAAAGGAGGCATTTGGGAAGCTACCAAGGTGGAAGCAGAACAGGCTCAAGATTGCCCTTCAGCTGTTCTGAAAACCTGCTACTGTCAAACAGACTGCGCTTTTCTTTGCTAAGTCAAAGCACAATGACATTGTTTTGAAAGGTAAAACCAATTTTTCAGGCACAGGCACTCGCAATCTCTCGTAGTCAATTCAGAAGTGGTAAGAGTCATTGTAAGTGTAGCCTACCAGGGTCAAGGGACCCTCGGTGGGTTTTGGAGGAGCAAGTCCAGTGAGTTTTTAGCTGTTCATGCTCCTGAGTTGTGTTCTTCACTGACAATTTGCATGTGCGATGACTTGTGCCAGATCACTGCATTAGCGATCCGGTCACACCAATTCTTTCGTACCCAAGGTCACAGGTTTGTTTGTGAGCTTGCAAACCCCTTTTCCCCTGTGAAGCCAATTTGTTCTATTTTTTATTTTAAGAAAGGTAGAGTCCCGAGATAATAAGGGATATATATGATGTAATTTAGACAACAGAGCATGCTGTACAAAAGAGTTGTAAAATTTCTGGGGGCTGCTGTTTTGTATTTCCTGTTTGTTTCCATAATAACAGATCATGCTTGTAAATTTTTGTCAGATACAGATTGCCTAATGATTCCCTTGCTTATTTAGATGCTCAAATTGTACTTGGTTGTTGCGTTGGTAGCCATTCTGGGGAGTTTAGTTGGCATGCTGGAATAAGGAATAGTGGAATTTCCAGGCTCAAAACCGAGTTGATTTCTCTAGCAAATGCATCTTCTGCTCCTCTTCTGATGTCACATTTATCACCAACAAATAGTTTTGCAGTACAAAAGTAAGTTTTCAGTGATGCGCCGCAAGCTAGTTCGTTTACATACCTGGTTCATCGTGTTCCCATACGTGCCTAATATCATTTCTCTTTATTTCTGGTGCATAGGTTTTTTGTTCTTTTGTTGTTATTACTGTAATCAGTCAGTTCTCTAAGATTAAAAATCAAGAAGCTGATATTAAGAATCAAACGGTAAAACCAAACATTTGTTTGAGTTCATGGGCTATAACATCCAGAGCTCATGGGCTTCCATCGGTCAGCTCGTCTTGCTGGACTTGCCCCGTGCACGCGCGTCGGCCCGTTGTCTTGCTCAGCCCAAATCGCGCGCCATGTCGACGCAGCGGCGCAGCATCCGCCTTCCTCCCGCCCGGCCGCCGCAGCCGAGAGCATCCCGTCCGCCTTCTCCATCTCACCGCCGCTCATGCTCCACCGCCTCGCCCACACCCGCGTGCGCCACTGCTTCACCCTCCCCACATCCCGCGCGCTCTCCAACGCTCCCGCTCCCGCTCCCGCTCCGCCCGCTGCGGCGGCGCTCTCCGCCGCGGACCTCGAGCAGCTCCTCCGCCGCTGCCACTACTCCGCCTCCACCCACCGCTTCCACTCCCTCCTCCCCCTCCTTGCGCACCCCTCCGTCCTCCTCTCCTCCGCGCTCCACCTCAGCCGCCGCGCGCACCCATCCCTCCCCACCCCGCCCCATCCCGCACCAATCACCACCGCCGCCGCCGCCGCCGCGTTCTCCTCCCCATCGTCCCACCTCCGCCTCCTCCTCCCGTCCCGCCTCAAGGGCCAGCCGCTCCCCGTGCCCACGCTCCCGCTCCGCCTCGCTCTGCGCGGCGCCGCCGCCGTCCTCGACGCCGTGTTCGCCCCGCGCGCGGCCACCTTCGCCTACCGCGGCCGCCACGCCGCCGTCCGGTACCTCAAGTCCATCCCCAGCGCGTCCTGGTTCTTCCGCGTCGCCATCCCGCGCCAGCGCTTCGCCCCCCGCCACGTTCGCCGCCTGCTCGGTGCCATCTCCGGTAAGGTCGATGACCCCGGGTTCCTGGAGTTCCTCAACGAGCTGTTCGTCTCTGATGCCGTCGCGTTTGAGCTTGGTGGCTGCGAGCTCGGGCGCGGGCTGCCGCAGGAATCAGAGCTCACTGCCACGCTGGTGAACGTATTCTTCAATCGTGTGGATGCAGAGATAATGGCCATCCGTGAGGAAGTGCACAAAAAGCATCCTAGATTGAAGGATGACAGCGTTCGGCATACACCTGTGAGAGTGTATGCGGTTCGGTATCTAGATGATATTCTGGTTGTGACGTCTGGGTCGAAGATGCTCACTATTGAGATCAGGGACAGGATAATTGCAGCCTTGGAGAGGGATTTGGAGGTCAAAGTGGACAGGTTGGGGAGCTCAATCCACAGTGCTGTATCAGAGAAGATTGAGTTCCTGGGGATAGAATTCCAAGCTGTGTCACCGTCAGTCTTGCACCCACCCATGTCAGAGAAAGCGAAGAGGGCAAGGAAGAAGTATCTGAAGATGAAGGCTGAAAAGGCGCAGGAACTGAAAAATGCACGGGAGACGAGAAGGAAGAAGCTCGGCTTGAAGATACTGAACCACTTGTTCAAGAGGATGAGGAGGGGCGAGGAGTTTGAATTCGATTTCCGGATCGAGAAAGAGGTGCAGCAAGTGTTCAGGGACTGGGCAGAGGAGACAGTGGCCGAATACTTCAACTCACGTGAGCATTGCCAATATTGGCACCGACTGCTCGTGTCAGGTGACTTCTTGTCATTGAATAGGGTGAGAGATCAATTGCCACCTGCCTTGGTGGACTCATATGATAAATTTCAAGAGGCAGTTGACAGGTTTTTTATGCCGATGAGAAGTCATGACATGACAGAAGAAGAGGAGAGGCTCGCTGAGGAGGAAGAAGAGAAACAATATGAGAAGAGGACTGTTGAGGACTTGACAGAGCTTAAGATGAGGGCCAATGTGCCGATAGATCTTGTAAGGAAGGCAGTAAAGCTTACTGGATTCACAAATTCCATGGGCCGCCCACGGCCAATTAAGCTACTTCTCTGTTTGGATGATGCAGATATCATCAAATGGTATGCTGGCGTTGGGAGGAGGTGGTTAGATTTCTTCTGCTGTTGCCGTAACTTCAAGATGGTCAAGACTGTTGTCACTTACCACTTGAGGTTCTCCTGCTTCTTGACACTAGCAGAGAAGCATGAGTGCACAAAGAGGCAAGCAATTAGCCATTTCACAAAGGATTTAAAGGTAGCAAATGATGACGGAATGGCAGAAGTGCACTTCCCAACAGAACGTGAGATCAAAATGATGGGTGATAAAAACTTGTCTGACCCAAAGCCTGTGGATGGTGCCTTGACGATGATATTGGTGAGATTAGCAGTTGATGGCATCTCCTATCCATGCCTAGCACATTTTTGTGCAAAAACAGAAACTGTGCTCTACAGGATACGTTTGCTGCAAAATCGCCTAAATATTGATCCGTTGAATGAAAAGAAATGGGTACATGGATTAGGTTCTATTCATGAGAGTCTGAACAAGAAATGTCTCCCTTTGTGTTCTATGCACGCAAGTGATCTCTTTCTTGGCAAGATCACGCTTCAAGATATTGACTGTACTCAATTTGTTGATGTGGAATGAGAAAAGGTGTATTTGGGCGATATTTCTTCATCGTGCCTGTAGAAGAAACACACATAGGGTTCTGAAAAGCCTTCTAGGCATCAGATCATTACTAATTGAAGACTGTATGCAGAGTGTGGAACTTCAAGCAAACTATGTACATATCATGGTATCAATAATATTCAGCTCTGATAATTCTTCCATTTCACTGCGTACATGTATTCCAAATCGGTGACTTAAATTTCTCTGTTCATTCTTAAATTATTTACATATGTTCCAAAAGCAAATGAAATTTAGTGATATACAAAAAAAATCCTACCTTTGTTATTTTTCTTCGCTTCTAAATCATTTCGTATTAGTCAAGTCTGTTGCTTACTTATGAATCAATTACTTGTTAACTTGTAAAAACAGGAAGCCTTCTGAATCTCTTTATGGGCTAAATGGTCTCATCTCTTCACTTGATGCTCTTTTTGTTAGAATAATGTAATTTAACTTAGTGCCACTACAACTGGTTTCTCAAACTCTAAATCATTCTGTACAGTGACCGTGCCGATACATTTATTTCAAGGAAAAAAATCTCAATTATATAACTTTTTAAAAGAAAACCAGCCATGTTTTGCTAATCAGGCAAGGGTGAGTTTTCCTTGAAACAAGATTTTGGTCTCCGGAGTTGACATCCGCCTTTTGTTTCCTCTGTGACTATCTTTTGCTTTTCTGTTTAGAAAAAAAAAAACAGGAATATACTCTATCATTGTAGGTCCTTAAACTTATAGCGTTGTCTCATGTGGGTCCGTGAACTAGGAAACCAGACATTCACCCCAATACCTTTGAAAACCGTTCATCCAGGTCCAACTGTCCAAACCACTTCAGTTTTCGCTGATGTGGCATGTCCATGTGGACTGGGCCCGCATCAATTTATCAAAAATGCCCCCTCCCCATCTCTCTTTCTCACCCATATGCCCTCACCCTTCTCTGTACAGCGGCAGAGAAGGGGATGGGCGACGATGCGCAGGCGCGCCACCGGCCGCCCGACCGACGCGGGCGCGATCCTCGCAAGGGCCAAGCTCTCCGTCAGATAACTCCGTGGATACTCGGCCCTGAGCTCCCACTTGCCACTTGCAAGTGTCTCTAGTGTGCCTTCCAGCAAGTCTCTCTTGGACCACTCCTCACTATCTTCACTGTCAAGTTTTCGGTTGAACTGTCGCTGGCCTTCTTTTCTATTCGATAGACGGTGGCGGCCACACAATAAGCACAGTTGTTGTGCTCTCGCAAGACTACAAGCTCGCCAACTACAAGCATGGTGCGTGCAAGCACCTTTAGATGAGAGGTATCCAAACCTCACTAGCAATTAAACCTAAGCTTAAGCAAGCACATATGTGCATGGTCTAACTAACCTAAGCACTTCGCAAAGCACCTACGCTAATCACCAAGTGATCTTTAAGCTCTATGCATGTTGAGAGCACAAATTAGGTGTAGCAACACCCTCCTATCTTCCTTCAGCATCATCACTCTTTAATTTGGCCGGTTGGGGTCCCTTTTATATCCCTAAAGTGGAGAACTAGCCGTTGTGCCTGAGATGCTCATCTCTGCATGGTCACCGGACATGAACAGTGTCAAGAACTGGACAAGGCGGTGGCCGCCACATCAGCTAGCCGTTTGTCACTGATAGTTGACCGTTTGAACAATTGTGGTCACTGCCTCCTTATGTTTAATGCACCACCGGTGACCCATTCCCGTATTCATTGCTCTCTAGATTATTAGGGTCGTGGCCCTAGCGGTGCACCGACATGCCATGGCGATGACCGGAATGGTGTACACCATACCGTCCAAGCTCCCTATTTTCTAGACGGCAGCAACCCTCCACCTAGCTAGGTGGCACCGCCACCCCGGGGCGGTGACCTTCTCTTTTCGTTTCTTCATCCAAGATTCTTTATCTTCGCGTCTCGGACTCCTAGCTTCTCATCGGTTGTCAACACCTCCAATGTCTTCTTTGAGTGTTGATCATTTTCTTCATATTCCAACCTTGGTCCAATCCGCATTTGCATCTTATTGGACTATGAAATTAAAAGTAGCAAACATATTAGCCCAACTTAGTTGTGTTGGTCATCAAACACCAAAATCCAAATTAAATAGGCCTATGGTCTATTTTTCTTACATAGACAAAGGAAGTATTTCACAATGGGTCTATGGTTCAATTTTCTTACATAGACCAAAATCCATGTGTTTAATTGCAGTCCACTAGTGCTACACTTAAATTGGCCTTCACAAGTATACATTGTTTTGTTGAATAAATTTTGTACGATCCTTGTACCAAGTGGTTCAACTAGTTATGTGTGAAAATGCATGCTTAACAATGTGTATATATGTGTATTTTCTCTAACTAAATCTTCTACTCTATTTTTTCTTCTAGAACTGTTGTTACATCAGTTCTGGACTGTGGAAATACATTGACACTAGTCATTGGTTACATGAACGAGAAGTTTGAAAATACCAAAAAAGAACAAGAGATTGCAAGCTCAAACTTAGAGAAGATATCGAGAAAAAAACTGAAGAGATTTAAACAAAGAATGTGAATCCTAGTTCTTTCCTAGGTGGACAGATGGTATGCAAAATCTTTTTTCATTTTGTTAAATTTTTTTATTGCTTTGTTACTACTAGATTTTTTCCTAAAAAATATGCCACTGTTTTAATATTTTCCCTTTTGAATGCAGACTTTAATATTTTTTATTGTGAATGCAGCTTGAAACTGCTCGTCCTCATGCTAACCCTTGATAAGAAGCTGTGAAGATAAATCCCTATCAGGAAAGATAACTCACACTAAGTTGTTGATGATTAATTACTGCTGCCAGTTTAGCCTAATAAACCTCTATTGCTCTAGATGTTTAAGTTAATTAATTCATTCATAATCCAAATCCGCCAAAACATCTTGTTTGAGTCCGATAAACAACAAAACTACTGCTTAATGATAAACCTCAATATGTGCCTACTAAGCTTGTAACCTTTTGACATTGTCATGCTTTTCTCTCATATGGCTATGGGTTTGTATGCTGAACTAAAGTTATTTGATGATTTCTCTTGTGTATACTGTTATGGCCTTAGCCTTCGAACACCTGGTTGTGACTTGAGTAACCAGAACCAAAGGGACATAGAAAAATGATAATGAAGAATGCAAACAGTGGGAAGGATTATGGTTTCCTTCCTCCTCCCCTTCCAGCTCCCGTGGAGCACTATTTATACAATCTTGTATCATTTACAATGCCATTAATACCCTTCTCACTTCCTAGATATTAATGCATAGTTCGTACTTTGGGGTCTTTCATGGTCCATTCCGTCTTCAACCTGCGCCTCCCTCATCTGGTCCCCCCTCCCTCTTGGGCTCTACTGTTGATGCAAGGTGGAGGTCCACATTGTGGGAGCACACCGCTTTCGTCCTTCCGACTATTCCTGTCATTTTGCCACCACGACGAAAAGGGTTAATTTGCACATCTGAAAAACATTTGCATCGAAACATCATGATGAGCGAAAAGAGTGTTCGCACCCTTTCAACAAGTTGTGGCTAAGGTAGCCGAAAGGTATTTTGGTTAATGCCAAAAGCCTTTTGCTTATAGCAACTCCAACAGTTTGTTAAAATTCACTTGGCAAATTTATACTTTTGCCAAGTCTCAAAACCAAATACCAAGTGAAAAAAGAGGTCTTCTCCAACAGTTTGCTATTTAGGCTTGGCAAAAGAACTTGGCATTCTAGGATTTTTGCCAAAATCATAAAATTGAGCCTCCAATAAGTTGGCAAATTGGGATATACGTGATGCCAAGCGATGGAGGACTTGGCATATTTGCCAAGTGAAGGGGGAATTTTGTCAAGCTCATAAAAATGTCAAGTAGTTTTGTCAATTTGTTGGAGGCTGTTTTTTGTGGTTTTGACAAAAATCCTAAGATGCCAAGTGCTTTTAGCAAACTGTTGGAGTTGCTCATGCTGACAACAGTCGTACACTGACAATGATGCTAATAGTGCAAGTACCATAACGTCCTTTCGCCTGTCACTGTGGTAAAGATAGTCAAAAGGCTCATCAGAGGGGGGGGGGCTCCGAAATTTTGTGCCATCTCCCAACCGTTAGTGCACGTGATCGTCGTACAACTCATGGATATGATAAATACAAACCAGTAGCCACTTGAGCTGTTGAGCACTTGTTAGTTTTAAACTTTTAATATCATAAGGAATAACAAATCTTAAGATACCAACTGAGCTATAGTGATGAAGAAGATGTCATCACGCCTAACAGCCGTAATCTATAGCTGAAGTGGCTCTTGCTTCTCTCTTACTCTTATGCTGAGAACAGAAGTTATTTGCGACCATTTCTCTTCTCTACACTATTACGTGCTCTTCTTGACATCATAGGTTTCCAAGTGCATCCATTATCACTTAATTAGCTGCCGCAGAAGTTGCTAACGACCATATTTGTTGCATAGCATTGCTTCACAAACAGATTTGCAATTGTGCCACGTCCTGCATGTGGCACCTAAACGTACGGTTTTTGTTTGTAGTGCTGCATCACCGATTAATAACAGGATATAAGAGGCTTCTGATACTCCTCATTTTGGACACGTGAGAAAGAGGATCGGGTTCATGGAATTGAGAACAGAATATTCGTTTGTTCCGCTCGGCAGCAGCCAAGGTTACATGATTATCTTAAGCAGAGCACCTTGGTCCACCAGGGTGACAGCGGCCATGCCATCCACGAGGGCAGCGGGGAAATCTTTTTTTTTTTTCGCGCCAATCTGGGGGGTTTCATTCATGATTTAGAACTGGATTACAATCACCGGTAACGAGTGAAGACACACATGCCGGTGTTATATTCCACCACCCAGCTTGTGTCTCCCTCGAAACCTGTTTTGCCAAAGTATGAGCTACCATATTACATTTTCTACCAATGAAAGAAAATCTAAAATCCTGAAAGACCAAGCTCAACTCCCGGACTTCATCCAGTATATGCTTCACCGAGGAACGATGATCACCTGCTTCCCAGAGCTTCAGCAGCTCTTGACAGTCCGTCTCTAGCCAGACACGCTGGGCACCCAGCTGCCTCGCCATCAGCAATCCATCTCTGCAAGCCACGGCTTCCATGGAGAGAGCATCAAGGCAGTGGTCATACCACTTTGCTCGACCCCTGATGAAGCCTCCTGCAGCATCCCGTAGCACACAACCAGTGGCCCCCCTCCACTGTTGTTCATAGTATGCGCCATCCACATTGCACTTTAGCCAACCCTCCAATGGCGGCTCCCAACGGTGGGCAGCGGGGAAATCTGGTGGTTGCCAAGTGCAGGTGCAGCCGCGTCGTCACTCAAATCCACAACAACGCCGCGCAGTATGTAGTATGCACATTGTGACCGGTGGAGATCACTTCATCTGCGGCAAAGATTGCTAATTTGGACAGTAGTCCGTACCAATTACCAATAATATATGGGCAATAATAATTGATTGCCCCAATTCTGGCACGCCATCGATCTTCACATCGGATACGCGTTGGTGAAGCTTTGTGGGTCGTCCTCCTGTGCATCCTGCCAGCATTTTGGCATGGGCAGGGCATGATCGAACAGCAGCACCCCGGTTCCATTCTTCAACTGTATGGAAGTCAACGGTCCTGTGAAAATAATGTCCACAATCAGTGT
Organism: Themeda triandra; assembly: GCA_018135685.1. Lineage (NCBI taxonomy): Eukaryota > Viridiplantae > Streptophyta > Magnoliopsida > Poales > Poaceae > Themeda > Themeda triandra. Next base: position 1,125,623 of record JAENPR010000019.1, on the reverse strand, counting down.
GAAAATAAAGGTACATTTGCATAGTCTCCCGCAATTATTGAAGTTCTCATATTTTCACCATGTCGCTGCAGCACATATACGAATCTTCCGGTTTGCCATGTTCTTTCCACAGCCAGTTGCTGACTGTACATGCTGCCGGTCTGTCTATCGGCCGGCCCTGCACGGCACGCACCTTGAGTTTTGTTTTGATTTTGACACTTCTGCCGCCAGGCTGATGAGAGGTGACAGAAAATGTGGGGGTGCTCGACGTTTCACACCGTGGGCATTGGAAGACGGTGCCGGGACGAGTAAAAGAATGCACCCACTTGCCAAAGGCGGCTTCGGACGAAGGGCATCCCTACATGATCAGGATCCCCGGGATGATTCGGGTGGAGGAGCACGTGAAGCTCGTCGCATGCCCCTGCCCCCACAAGCCATCCATCCATCCATCCATCCGAAGCCTCCGGAGGACCTCCCAACAACCAAAGAAACATATCAGACCAACAACCAAGAAACATATCAGACCACTTGCCAAATCAGAACTGGAGCTACGACGAAATGGCAGGACCGCAGGACGAAACCGTCGCTGTTGCCGCGGTTTCTTATCGGTTGAGTTTTGTAGACGGGCCTTCTCCTTTGAACTGGATGTGAAACTGAATCTAGTCCTGCACTGCATGGACACATAGTTTTGACGTTTCGTTTACACGCTTAGAGCACTTTTGCGACATTTTACGCCAAAAGAGTGGGCTTCGGTTTGTGCTATACCGTGGTTTCGCAGCTACAGGCCACGTGGAAACTAGCCGTAGTCGTAACGCCTGTCAGCATGAAATGCGAAACTCTTTACATAGTGACAAAACTATACAGTGTGAACATAAAAAAACAAAGAAAACTTGCAGATTGCTTTGGAAAGGGTCACGTGAAACACACTCTGCTACATGAAGAGTAGGTCAAGTTATACTTGTATAATCAACAATATACCAAATGGTTAGAGGAAACTTGTAAATTCCAAGCCATATAAAACGCTCTACTGGCAAGGGGGGTAAGCAGAGTACTCTGTCTCTGGTAGAGATCGGCTCCAGTCAGTCAGAGAGATAGGCAGCAAAGGCAGCGGCAGGCTCCTCGCGAGCCTGCGACGGCGCGCCTGAACCACGGCGAGGCTGGGCGGTCGGCCCCGGCGGCCAGCCGAGCCGTGCGCCGGTGGCAGCAGTGACGCGCGGCAGCCGGCAGGCAGGCGCCGCCTGAAGCAGCAGCAGCAGATCGGGACGCGCGTCATGGCGTGGTGGCGCGCGAGGGTGGTGGCGCCCGTGCGCCGCGCCTGGCTCGCCGTCGCCGCCGCGCGCGCGCGCGTCCACAAGGGCGGTAAGCAGGCCGTCCTCTCTAATTCTAGCTCCTCCTCAGTACGTCTGCTCTGCACGGCGAATCGTGTTCGTTCGAGAGCAAAAGCTTAGAATGAGTAGTAGAACCGAAGCAGCAATCGAGGAGTAGTTCATGGCATGAATCTCTTGCACGAACGCAAGCTACTGGCCACGCATATTTAGGATTTGCACAATGCATACCATCAAAAGTCGGGGCTCTTTTCGTCGAATTGATGTATGCTGAAGTGAAGATTTCTTTTGAAGACGAACACAAAACTGTTTCTGTTTGCAATGTCGTCAGATCTAGGCATATTGCTAGTGTTGTTTACTAAAGTAGAACACACGGTTTGAGCCGCTTACTTTGTTTCTTGAAACGACAAAGGAAAATAAAAACAAAAATAAAATAAAAGATCACAAGAAACAAACAAATTATTTAGGGATGGGTAATGGTCCCTGAGGACCAAGATTCATGGCACGCTATCTTTCTTGCCTCCAACCGTCCGTTGGGAGTGTATGCAGACAATTAAGTCTTGGACCACCCAATCCCCTCTTGCGATCCTTGTGGTTCATCGTTTGATCTTTTCCATGTGATTCTTGTGGTTCACCGGAATCTCTTGTTTATCTGAAGTTTTTGATTGAGTAGTAAAAAATTAAGCAGTAATTAATCATTTTTTTTCTCCATGTTTCTGAATTGGACCAATGCAGAGTGTGGCATCCTGAGCCTTCACCAGGACGTGCAGACCTGCGGTTACCAGGACGTGCAGGTGATGTGGAACATGCTGAGCTCCGAGAAGGAAGCCGCCGCCGCCGCTGGCACGCTGCCGAAGCCGCCAAGGAAGCGGCCGTTCTGGAGGCTGCCGCTCTGGCCCGTCCGGTCGCCCTGCGCCGCCGCCGCCGCCACGCGGTGAGATGGCAGCACTTCGCACGGAGAATGCTTCCACCAGAGCCTGGTTTCACATGAGCGAGTAGGACATCGTCCTCGTCATCATGGCACGTCGTCGTCCACCGCCCCAGTGAGGCCTGCCAAGATTGCGAGACTCCAAGCTTGAACTGAAAGAGTTGAAGGACCGAAATCGGCGACCAGAGGGGGGGTGAATGGGAGTCTCAAATTTCTCTCAAAAGATTTGGCCACTGTCCCCAATTCAAACCCAAGGAGTAAAAACACCAAATCTAAAATACTCACATCAACCGGTGACGGGAGTATCTAGATAAATTCTTTGGGACAATAGAAACCCAACGCAACGACGCACGTACGGACCGCAAATTGGAGCTCGAATGGCCAAACTATGCACAAAACAGAATCGGAGCTAGAGAAAAATTCACTGTAAAATTGGCATGAAAAACATCCAGACACCTCACTGACAGAGGGAACAAGCAGTTGGAACTGCTACTGTCCGATGGAGCACATTCTCGGTTTCTTTACCAAAGCAAAATCAAAGAGCAAGCTGCTCCACTTGCCGAACTGGGACCCGCACCGAATCTCGAAATACAATGCAATCTGCTGCACTTGCTTTGCTGAACAAATATTCGAGAGACCCGACAAAGCGAGGAAACCGCACTCGCAAGCACCAACAAATTCATTCACACATGATGCTAGCTAACGAAGCAAGTAATAGATTTCTTACTGTAGCTTAGATAGTGACATCTCGATATTTGTAAAGGCAAATTACGAGAAGCTTAAAAACAGTTTCGACCAATGAAAATCAAGCAAGGCAAGTACCTTGGTCCACGACAAGCACTACTCGATTCCTGGACGAGCACGCGAGCTGAACCGAGACCCGCAACTGAGAACTGAATCATGAACCCAGGTTAGCACCTCTATGCCGCTGGGAACTTTACTGCCCTCGGTCACCACACGTCGAGCAACGAACCGAAGAACAGAGCAAATGAATTGAATAACAGGCGAGCACAAAATCGATCGGATCTCTCCTCGGATTCACCAGCTCCGAACTCAGATTTCGCAGAGGGGTAAATCAACTAGGAACAAAACAATTCCCGAGAAAACAAATCCCGAGAACAACTATAACTCCGGAAAACGAGATCAAACTCGCGAACGAAAATAGGAACTTACAAACCGAACGCAGCTCAAGGACAGGACGAAAATCACATGAAAAAGTGCCAAATCTCGGAGGGCACGAGGAGGATTAGGGCCTCCATTCCCACTCATAAAACACAGGTTCATAATCTCCAATCTTTAGCTACGAATTTTTGCTGTGGACCTCTCTCTCTGGAACCCTAACAGGTTGGGGAAAAACTACAGAAAAAGAAAAACGAGAATGAGGAGAGGTGGGGAGGATGGTGCTCCCACTGCCTATCTTATTGGGCTTATTTTGATTCCAGTTTTGCCCTTGGTTACATACATGAGCAATCCACCTAACCGAAGGGTATTGTGGACCAACTCGGTGCTTTGATGATCCGACGGCCACCGCGCCTCCTCACCGGTAGCCTTGCTTCCAAGCAATCTCCCCGATGCCGCCACGTGTCGTCCGTCCGCATCGGGACCTCCCCCGGTTTTGAGGCGCAAACCAGGGAAACCCGCCGCCGATGGTTTTGAGGCGAAACCACCAAACCCTCCGCGAGTAGCGTAGCCCGTACGCGTCCCCCGCCGTGTACACTTGCGCTCGTCGATGTCCCAGCTGTCAGCCACCACGGCTGGCCACCCGGTCCTCAGGTCCCTCGATCCAAGCCTCACGTCCGCCCTTCACCGCACCCGGTCCGTCAGCACGGCACACCCTACTTGATCTTCACCGACCGTCGACCACCATCTCCGAGCTCGACACCTGCAGACAACATAAGCCAAGAGACACCATTGTTTGACACGAAGCCGCGTGCCATCGGTTAGTAGGAACACACACACGCCTTGTGTTGGCATGTTGACAATCACTCATCACACAAAGGTCCACACAATGGTTATGGTAAAAACCATGTGTCCTCAAGAGTGAGTAGGTCGTCTGTTGTACAGTTGGGGACAGCGCGTTCTTGCCAGCTTGCTCCTATATCCTATAATGAGTTGTGCCATCTGGTGCTTGGTTCTGATCAAAAGTTCTGAACTTGAGATTGCCAGAGCTCGGTGCGCTGCTTATAAAATGCAATGAACCATATTTATGTTTCTTATTATACAGGGGAGGTTGTGTACCTTGACGATATTCATATTTCCATGGGTTACTTGTATGGAACATTAATCTATCAGGACTAAGAGAACTCAATGTTCTAGAGATAGAATTCCTCTCATTCCAATTATCGTAATGAACCTAGCATTGAAAATTTTCAACTCACTATAGTTTGTAGGAAATATAAAATCCATAGCCTTTAATTGTAGCATATTGTTTCTTTTTTCATTTCTTACACAACTATCGCGATGAGCAGATCAAATAATTTGAAGTTGCACTTAGACCTTTGCCTGCCCACAGGCCACAATTAATGAGTACTTAGTATAGAATGCTTGAAAAGCTACAAGCCTAGAATATCGTAAATTCAAGAAATACGTTTTAAGGAAAATCTCAAGTGGAGAGAACAACACCCGTTGCAACGCACGGGTATTTACCTAGTAAGTTATAATAACAGTCTGAATTCATATGTCGTGGTTCTTGCCACTTCTAGTGATGAATTCTGAGTTTTTTTTTTTTTTTACCATCTCTGCAAACATGGCAAGGCCTTTGGTTCTCTGCGTGTGGAAGTGGCCAGTGGCCACTGCTTGATTACGAATTTACGGGCTCACCGGTACCAGCAAAGCCCACAAATCCAAGAAAAAACTGGCTTGGGGAGGCAGCTGTGAACAGGTTGGCCCATTACTGTACATAAAGATGGGCAGCCCAAGTTAGGAGTGCGGAACATGGCCTAATACGGGATCAAACTGCATGACTTGGATTCTGGAGAATTGGGCTGGGCTGCTGAATTCCTGGGCTGCTTGTCTGCAAGGCTCCCTTGAGTCTTGCTGCATATTGCTGCCGAATTTATTTCCAAAGGAAAACGTTACTCCAAATGAGTACGTGAGTACCTCAATTAGGCACCGCACCTGATCCTGAATATTCCAATTCACATAGGAACGAGGATACAGACTTCAAATTTTGCCGATGCGATATTTTGAAAAACATTTTTTGCCGATGTGTAATGTGTGTCTCCACTTTCCTCTGTTTCCACATCCCATGTTAAGCCCTTGAACCCTGGCGAGCTTCATCAATCCGTGAACCGTGAAGCGCAAAACGGCAACAGGCGAATGCCGGAACACGCGGTGCCCGTCCAGGCGTCCGTCAGCAGGCAGTCGCTGCCACCGACCATACGCATCTGTGGACTGTAGTGTAGGCAGGCTGGCAGAGTCAGCCGTTTTGCAATGACGTCCCCTCTGCTGCCTGCTTGTGTGTTGTACTACAAGCTCAGCCACACACACACATGACACACCCTTCCCGACTACCGTTCGCCTTGGCTCCCTGGACCCGGAGAGCACAGCGTGAAACTGACTGCTCCGAGCGCGTGAGCGGCCCATCCCGTGCCGGCCCGGCCTCAACGCCTGCTTTGCTGCCTTGGGCTGTTGTGCAGGCACAGATTGAGCTGCCTCTGCATGCCTGCGTGCGTGCGTGCGTGCGCTCGCACCGCCGGCCGGCCTGGCTGGTTCGGTCAACAAATAGCAGGAGAGTTCACGTACCGTCGTCCAGCTCCGCTTGCACGCATGTTACCATGTTTTTCTCCGAGGTCCTCTCATGCACGGCGCCGCGTTGCAGCGCGTGTACTAACGCGCTCGTATGCACCTCTCCTTTGCATGGACATGGACGTAGTACGCGACGGGGAAGGAATGAGACCGGCCAGCACGTATAGACCACCGCGGCCTTGTTCGCCTGATGGGAGATATATAGGAGAGTATATGCAGGCCCTGCTTGCATTGGAAGAGGGATCACGTGCACCTCCTTTGATAGCTACTCGTACCGTACTGTGCCGACCTTGCATTGGAAGAGGGATCATGAAAAGCATAGAGGACATACAGCGAGCTATGCTCGGAAGCCGTGTGACAGTCCATGTTGCATAGACCGTGCTGCTGGCGTTACTTTTGTTGCCTAGACAGATTTGTTGACACCAAAATTGGAACAAAAATCAGCAAAAGTCGGCTAGCTGGATCGATTTTGGGATCGGCTAAGCTGATTCCTGGGCAGCGGAACATTACGAAACTGGCTAAGCTAGTTTTACTTTAGTCTATCTATTGTGAGTTTAAGAAAGACGTGAACAGGCTCATGCTTGGGCATGACATGTGGTCATGCATCAACAAAGAATTTACAGCTCCAAACTAAAGCTAGAAGGGGAAAATATTGCCCTATCCGGCTGATGGTTTCGGTGGCTCATAACCGGCTGATGCTACCTGTTTTGTCACGAGAGAAAAACAATGTCATGACCATGACCGATAATCAGGGTTGGTAAGTTCAAGTGGGGATTGACAAGGGATGGAAGAGTGAAAGTGAAAGATATAGGATGAAGAAATTTCTCTTAATTATTATAGTATAGATTGGGGCCTCAACTGTTATCCTGCACTAAGCCACTTGATCAAAGGTCTAGAACGGCCATGGAAACATGGAAGCTAACGAGTTTAATTATGAATTATGATATATTGTTTGCTATTACCTACATGCATACTAGGCCACTCGATCAAAGGTCTAGACCGGCCATGGAAACATGGAAGATAACAATTTTAATTATGAATTATGATATATTGTTTGCTATTACCTACATGCTTAACTTAGCACATAATACTCCCTCTATCTTAGTACCATATAATTTCATGAGTACTGTCATGAGATTGATGCACTCCCTCTACATTAGTATAAAAGGCATAACTACGTCTGCTTCAAAGACCAAACAACATATTTAGTTTTCTCTCTCAATACTATTACTATTGCATGGTTATACATGCATCTAGAGAGAGCAAGCTTTATATATTAGCATAATATATGAATAATAAAAAGAGGTAACACCTTATATTTTATATGCATAGTAAATACTCATCAGGTTTGGTGTTCCAGTATCTCCTAGTAGGGGCAGATCTACATGTAGTTATTGGGGTCAGCTGACAACGATAACTTACCAAAAACAACACTAAAAGTTCTATTATCCACATGTAAATTACTCTTAAAGTAGAGAGTCCATGCATATTTAACCCCGTCACTTAGTCCTTAACCCCAGCGAGGTAATATCCTAGATTCGCCACTGTCTCCTGGGTGGCAGTCCCCTTCAATTGCCACATCAGTTTATTACCCAATCTCACGAGAGCATTATCAACCCAGCCATAATTAAGGGCTAAAATCCATCAAGTATACTGTATATGATTCTTCCTATGATTAAGGGAGAGAGTATGTAGCTCACGGCCGGATCGACCTTCCGTACACAGCATCTTCATGCATGCAGATGCAGGTCCTGTCGAAATAAGTACGCTTCTTTAATACTACCCTTGTGGTCCAATGCAAGCCCTCATCTCTCCCTCGCTAGCAGCCATCGCCGGAGCCCGGAGGACGATCGAGCTTGCATGCAGTGCAACCGATCGATCGAATCGGCAAGCCATGCCATGCCTGTCGCCTGCCCCGCCAGCCTTGAATTCACAAGGGGCAAACAAACAAACACACCAAGACCCACGTCATAATTCATCATATCATGCCCGGCCTCATTCACTCACTCCGGCCACTCATCTCTCCATGGATAGATGGATCGATCGCCGGCGTATTGAATACCGGGGCACGTACTACTCGTACGTACCAACTCATGCATGTGCATGCCCATGCACGCGTCCTAGGTCGATCGACTAGGTTAATTTACTCGCTCTAGTACGAACACGCCGTATCTGGAGGAGGTCTCGCGATCGAGCTACTAGATCCATGGATCGCGCGATCGATTCATCGTCTATCGGATCCCATCCTACATGCCTGCCGGCTACAGGAAAGAGAGAGAGACCACACAAGAAAACATCATTAATCATGGAGAGTAACTCATATCCCTCGATCGATCTCGATTTCTAGATTTCTAGGGCACTGTCAATGAATGAACTCGGTCGATCTGCTGGCCGGCCGGGACATGCTTGCATGCGGCAATGCTGCTGGGCCTGGGCTGGGCACACGCTAGTAGCCTGGAGGCTGGAGCCCCAGCTGCTCGGCTTGTGAATTTAAGGTAGTTCTCACCCCCATCATATCCACACCGGATCTGTGGGCCTCCGATGATCGATCCAGTGCGAGATTTGCTCCACATTTTACATGCAATGAAACTCAGAGTAACTTGCAATGGTTTCTACCTAAGCTAGCTCTATCGATCATGATTTACTATATTTATTTTCAAAATACTTACTACACATGCGTGGACCGCGTGTATCTTGCTGCATGATTGCATTGTCGAAAGTTTGAAGTGATGCAATGCAAAGATTCTAAAAGATTCTGTCCCTGGATCGGAGTAGTTACACTATGCTGGGCCTGCATGCATGAATGCAACAATAAATCTTGATGATATATGGAGCTTCTACATGTAGCTAGTCATCATCCCATCTGTTAAATTGTGTTCGAGACAGTAAAACATAAAATTTGGTAGTATTAGTACAACACACTACACCCTCTCTTGCACCTTGCAACAAGTAAAAACAAAAAACTAGTCGAGAAAAAAGGGTGAAATAGCAGACACACATTATTCCCTGCTCGAAATGGAAAAGTAGAAAGGCTTGCAACGGGTGCAGCTGCAGCACAGAGCCAGCCACTGCAAGGGGGCCGGGCCTTCCGGGATGCTTGGCTTTGCTATAGCCATGGAACCTTGCAGCAAGAGGTACTAGCTAGCAGCTACCTTTGCTAGACCAGCACCACCAGCCTGCTGCAGGCCTGCAGCTTGCTGCTAGCTACTGATGGATGGATGGAATCCTTGCACCCTTCTCTCTCTGTCGTTTCTCCTCCCACTTCACACCTTTTCTGTCACACACTCTCTCTCCTATTCCTTTTTACCTACACTGATACTCGTACTACACACCAAGGACACCTTGCCAGAAGAACGTACTCCCGTGCTTGCTTGCTTTGCATCTCTGATGATCTCTCTAGCTACGGTCTACATGAAGTCCACCTCGAACAGGTTATGCATGTTGTTGTTGCCGCTGCCACCGTTGCCGTTGCCATTGTTGTTGGTGGTGTTCTGGTCCGAGACCTCGCCGGTGGCCGACGGCAGCGCGCCGCCGCTGGAGCACACCGAGGAGCACGACAGGATGTTGTTGCCGCCGCCACCATTGTTGTGAACCTGCAGAGAGGTTATGAAGTGCTGCTCCTGGTGGTGGCCACCGGTCGCTTGGACCTGGAGCATGGTGCTCAGCTGGTGATGCTGGTGCTGATGGTCCTTGTTGTCCTGCGACGCGCCGAGGGTCAGCGTCGGCCTCGCCAGCTGCTGCTTGTTGCCGGCCTGGTCCAGGCAGCTGATCACGCTGCTCGTGTTGGATGACATGGTCGACTTGGCCGTGCTCAGGTCTGCCCATCCATCACACACAAGTTGCATTGCATATATGCCAAGGTCAAATCATCAGATACATAATTCAGATCCGGTGAAACATAATCAACGATCGATCCATACAATATCATGTGTCAAGTCAAGGCAGTGCCAGTGGTGCATGCAGTACGTAACGGGACATGAAAATTAAGCATGAATAGATATGTGCTTACTCTTGTTGTCAGTGGAGTAAGAGCTTGTGATGGACCCGCCGTTGGGCTTCTTGTTGGCAGGCGGCGACGCGGCGTCCTTGGACGACGTAGTGGTGGCCGGCTTCCGGCGGCGGCGGTTGTGCTCGGCCAGCCGCTTCCGGCAGCTCCTCTTGACCTCGTCGAACTCCGACAGCACGTGAAACCTAGCCACGCAACAATTCAACAGACAAAATATATCAGTATCAACAGACAAAATATCTCAGTATCAACAGACAAAATATCTTAGTATAGCTAGGCCTTCTGTCGCCTACATGTTGTATACTGTTAGCTACGCGTATGAAAAGCTCTGGATGAACACATCAAAAGAAACTTTGCTGCAGTAGACTGATATCGTATTGAATCACACTGAAGACTGAACTGAACTGAACTGGACTCGGTGAACGACGACTGGTCCACTAGTTGGCTACGTACCTAGCCGCATTGGTCAATGCAGGGATAAAGAGTAAAGCAGGCGCTGAGCTGAGATACGCCGAGCCCTGGCCCGAGATATCCTGCACTGCACAGTCTGTAGCTAAAGCAAGCAAGCTCAGCTATAGATCAGCCACTACGCAGACGCAGCCTTTCCCTGTGAGATTCTTTCATGATTTTGTCCCCAGCGATCCGAGACCAGAGCGAGCAAACTGGAGAAAGAGGCCAGGAAAACAACGGCAGGATCACAACAACGCGACAAGAACCGAGCTGATCGACCTGCTTTTGCATTGCATCCTACTCCATCTCCGTACATGCTTGCGTTTTTTTTCAGTTTATTTTATGCTTGATCGAGCAACAGTCAACAGGGAAAGCCTTGGTTGTGTCCTGCAGTTGCTTTTTGATACGCATCGCATGCATGGTTGCAGGAGCCCTGCACTGCAGAGCATGCAGCCTTCCATGGCCGCAAGAGACAAGGAACACGAACCAAAAGCATCCATGCCCGTCATCAGCTCTCCGAGCGAGCTCTGAAAAGCAGGCCGGGCAGGGAAAGGGGAGACCAGCTAGCGTCCGTCCAGCTCCACCATGGTGGAGAGGTCAGGTCCAGCTCCAGCATGGTGGAGAGGTCAGGAGAGTTGTAGACGACCAGCAGCGCCGCTGGCTGCTAGCCTTTGAGTACAAAGGCAACCTCAACTACCGATGGTTCCGTACGTGCTATACCCTTTTCAGCTTGTCTGCAAGCTATTCGGTGGCTAGCTTACCATGTTCGTCAATGGCTCGATGCAAGAATGAAGAGCCGCTACTGTACGTGCTGTCTCCATGTGTGCAGTCTGCTAGCGCCGCTACCTGCTGATGTGACAGGTCTAGGGCCTAGTAGCTAGTAGCTAGGGAGAGAGATCGACGAGGGCTATGGTGACGACGGAGGTGTACACGTACCTGCTGCATTGCTGGCAGAAGCGCTGCTGCTTGCCGTTGGCGGCGACGACGGAGGCCTTGGCGTGGTACTCGCAGACCTTGTGGCGGCGGTGGTAGTGCTTGGCGCCGGAGAGGTCGGCCTTGCAGCCCTCGGCCTGGCACCGCGGGGGCTGGTGGTGCGCGCCGCCGAAGCCGAGCCCGAACACGCCGCCGAGGCGGGACCGCATCAGGAGCCGGTCCACGGCCAGCATGTCCCCGGGGGAGAAGTAGGTGCGGCGCCCCAGGTTGAGCCCGATCCTCCCGGCCGCGCCGTCCGCGCCGCCCACGCCGCCGCCCTCGCGCTTCACCATCCCCAGCGCCGGGTACACGTGGTGCTCGCTGCCGGGCATCCCGGGCATCTGCAGCGGCATCGGCATCGGCATGGGAAGAGGCGGCGGCGCCATCGGGCCCCCGAGGCTGGACGGCAGCGTCGCCAGCAGCTGGTGGTGGTGGTGCGGCGCCACCGCCTCCTGCTGGAACTGCAGCGCCGCCGCCGCGGCGAAGTCGAGCCCGTCGTAGAGCCCTCCGACGCCGCGCTGGCCACCGCCGTGCTCGAACCCGACGTAGGGCGGAGGAGGAGGAGGCGGCTGCTGATGCTGCTGCTGCATGGGCGCGAACGGGAAGTCGTCGCCGCCCGGCGAGGATGACGTGGACACGTTCAGCCTCCCGCTCATCATCTCCTTCGTGCCGGCCGTTCAAGCTCGTGAGGAGTGAGCGGGATGGAGTGGAGCACGGGGATGGATCGGGACTCGGGAGGACGATCGAGCTGAGCTGGGTGCTGCTGCTGGAATTGGATGGAGCTCGGCAGTGGTTGAGTGAGGAGTGGAGTGGAGTGGAGGCTGCTGCTTCAGGGGTGGTTAAAAAGGCAGTGGGGAGAGGAGAGAGAGGGTGTGTGTTCCATCTCCATCTCCATCTCCATCTCCATCTCCATGGTGTCGTCTGTGTGTGTGTCCGTTGGTTAGGAGAATTAAAACTCTTGGCGCGTTGCTTGTCCGCTAGTGGCATGGCTCTGCCACTCTGGGCGACGCCTCATCAGGCCCCTTTCTGTTTACGTGCTACAACTTACAAGTCACGCCATGGTTGTTTTGGAGAGAGAAACACTATGCACAACCACGGGAACACATGCGTGACACAAACACTTTGTTTCGCCTCTACCTATTTTCCTTGAAATTGTATTTCTAGGCAAACACGGTATACAATGCAGTGTTCCCAGGCAACCATATTGTAACTCGGTTTGTCACAGCTTCTTCATCAACTTCTACAACGGTTTAAAGCTATTTTCTGCTAAACAAGATAAAATAAAACAATCCCATCTAAGGACCTCCTTAAAACGTATTCCCACAAAGGATGGATTAGAGATGAAGCTGAAATAGTACCTTCACCTAGCTCTAACATGTTCTGATGGACCCTATGTGGAATTCAGTGAGAGCAAGAGCATGTTTTAAGAAGATCTATAAGTTGTGTTGTTTTGTCATATAGCTTATCAGAACACTACTCTATCTTTAATGGTAGAACTCGTGGAGCTAAAGCTAAAAAATAGGATCACTAGTCAAGTGGAGCTGTGCCAAATAAAGTTACATAGGATTGGGGGAAGAAAAAAAAGACATGTAGTGTTCGTGTGTTCTTTGAACTCAAACAAATATACACAACACAAGGTAGGAAAACCATGGCTTTCCTTTTTCCAAGCATGACAAGACATTTTTACTGTTGGCGATCCTGGTGTTGCCACGTGTGCCGCCTCATGAAGTCATGAGTGCTTGAAAGATTGTGTAGTACTCTCCCTCTATTTCAAATTAGATGTCATTCTCGCTCTCCGAGAAGTAACATTTCTAAACTGCCGACAATTATATATTAAAATATATTAATATTTATATTACATAATTAATATCATTGGAAAGAATTTTGAATTTAGGCTTTTTAACAAACTTATTTGAAGATATAAATGTTGCACGCATTTTCTATAAATCGAGTTAAAATTAAAAAAGTTTGACTAGCACGCATCTCATAACCTAATCTATTTTGAAGCGGAGGGAGTAAGTTGGGCTTCGCCATGTTACGTAGTCCAGGGCCGAGCCCGGATCACAAAGTTTGTTATGTATGCTTACGTAACAGTAATGACTAGTAGCAAGCCAGACCAGTGCCCTTGGCCTTTCTGATTCCTGTGGCAGTCCGACCCATGCAGATGCAGGATGGCCTAGGGCATATAGGCACACACGCTTCGATCCATATATCTTGCTCTTCGCTCCGTTCACGAACTCAAAATGGTCGCACAATCGCACTAAACTTTCGTTTTGGTTCAATGTTGGTGAGCTTTGCATTTGCATATATTTGAGCTATGTATGTATATAACTATAGCAAATGGAATTTTCAGCGAGGTCATCTCCAGTGACGTTCTATTAACGTGGAATCGGATATTTATAGAGACGTTCTATTAACAGAGTCGTGCCTCAGATTAAGACGTCTGTCTCTATTAATGGATCATTTACTAATCTTGTATTGAATATTTTCCGCACAAGACAACTTGAAATAAAAAGAGAATTAGCTATAAATTTTTATGTCTTGGTGACTAATATAATTTTGTTGTAGGTTGCGTCTCCATTCGAGATTTTTGTCTAAATAAATAAAACTTAAAATGAATATTTGAGACGACAATTGGCTTCAAATAAAACTTGTCAACCTCAAAGTTGTAGATCACATCGACTTCTACAACTTTGGTATTGATCATGTCAACATTTGAGGTCGTTTGAAAATCCTTAAATTTGAACATCAAAATCTAAGAATTTTAAAGACATATTTCGTTCTCTAAATGACTTCAAACCAAAAGCTAGCTAGTTTCAACTACAGACTTATGCTAGAACACATCGAGAACTACAACTTTTGTGTAGACTATATGTTGACATGCATCCGGTGTCGCTTCAAACTATAAATTTAAATTAGAGAAAAAATTAAGAATTTAATAGGACACCCCAGCCTCTGTTGATAACTAAGGCCAGTCTCAATGAAGAGTGTCATGCCGTTGTTTCCAAGGCGGCCACGTCATAGAGAATGAAATGAAACACGGATGAAACCATCACTCCCAATGGAGAATTTCATTCAATAGTTTCATGTGCATTAAATTTCATACTCATGGAGAGTTGATATTCGTGCCAAGAGAGTTTCATCCCCATAACACTCATTTCTTCTCTCTCTTGTTAAATACAGTGCCACATCATCTAAAATGCATACGTTGTAGCTCATTAAATACAAATGAAATTCTGATAACACTCCCACTGAGATAGGCCTAACAGAGGCGGCCTTAGGCCAGTCTCAGTGCAGGTTTCACCAAGGTGTCATGCACATTTATTAGATTGCCACATCAGCAGAAATACCCTTTTTGCATGAAACGAGGCGGAGAGAGAAGGAATGAGTTTCACCATGGTGAAACGCTGTGGGCGTTGTTTCCTAGGTTGTGAAACCGGATGAAATCCCCACTGAGGCGTTTCATCCCATGAAATACCCAATCGCGGGTCGAGGCCACCGCACACCATCCCCTAGGCATTGAATTTTTTTTTTGAAACCGTGCCATTAAACTATGCATTGTGAGAGAGCTCTATTTCATTCTAAAGTTTCACATCTTGGTAACTGTGAGGTGAAACCTTCCATTGAGACTGGCCTTAGGCTGCCTTCCTATTTAAATGAGATCGAGGTGGATATATGCTTGGAGCCCGTCTCACTATTTTCATAGGCAATGCCCCAAAAATATACCCGCTTATGTTAATCTAATTGGAAAGTGTTTCTCTTAATATACACACTCAGAAATGTGCCAGCAAAGCACTGCAGGACTATGCCTACACATATAGTCCTCTTCATTGTCCATACAGTTGGCAACAAAATTTATTTCCCATAGAGATATATAGTACAAAATTTAACACATAGCTTAACAACAAACATGCAGCGCATCACCTCATGAATTGCAATTGATGATTCCAATCGGATCATCGCCAATAAAGGATGATTAATGAATCCGTAAAGCAAAATTACCTACTATAGCGACTTGACAGTTTGATTGTCACATGACATCCCATAATTATACAATTTCAAATTAGTTAGTGATACTTAATTACTAGCTAATTAGTAATAATCTTAACTTGACAAGAAGGTTAGTGGATGACAAGTTTCTAATAAAATTTAAGTCTTTTGTAATACCAAAGCTAAGAAATTAGAAATGCAAAAAAGGATATCGTGATAGGGGAATTGTGGATCAAGGCAATAACTTAAGTTGTCTAGTTCGGGAGTAGTCGATCAGCTCCAAGAACTTTCCAAAGGTTTGTTCTTCTCGAGCAATTACAAAACGTATCAAATTTCAAGCAAGACTCATATATAGTGTACTCCTTCCATCCCTAAAAGACTGTCGCTTCGCTTCTCAAGAAACAATTTTGATTTATTATATATTAAAAAAATATAAGTATTTATGACATATAGTTAGTATCATTAGAAAGATCTTTAAATCTAATCTTTAAATATTTTTTATAAATTGAGTCAAATTTGTGGCACGCATCCAAGCATATGCTCCTTTTTTTCAAAATGGGACCATGCCTCATTTCAACTTGTTACCAATAAACTTTACAATGTCCACGGAACCATATCTTTACTTGGAGTCAATTCATGAATGACCAGCATGTAGTGCTCTCTTGCTGCTTCGATCCAAGAAAGGAATTACCCAGCGGTCCTTTCTTTCTCCTTTCATCCGGAAATCACAACACCACTGACTGATGACCATACATGCATGTTGGACGACTTGGACAAACATACAAACTATGCCATCGTTTTTCTATCGTATCATGCATGTACAGTACAGTGTGCCATCTCTGCTCATCGTGCCGGGAGCAAGCAAGTGTAAACGGTAAAAACAGTGCAAGCCACGTGTTGACGCAAAATGTGACCACCCTGCGTCTCACACACAGCAAGCCGGAAAGCCTAGCTTCAATCGGGTGCCCGGGCGTCTGAATCCGGTGGCGTGCCAGTCGATTTGACCTGAAAATCGACAAGGGATAAAACGGTAAGATCATAACTGGAACGTGCTGGGTGAGACCAGACAGTTCCATCTTTACGGCCCTGAAGCCACTTACGACGACATATAGCTATGGAAGCTATCTGCCAACAGGATGCAGTTCATTCGGCTAAAATAACATAACTGATGTAAACAGAACAAACTAGCCGAATATAGTAGATGAAGACATGTTTGAACAAGATTAAATCATTAAAACATATCAAACTATATCTCAAGTTTAAAGCATCATCAAGCACTAATAATTAAGGATAAGTAACTTATAAATATAAATCTACTAAATAACACATGCATAGGCTACTCCAACTAGTCTCGCCGCACGTCTAGCCTTCATAAACCCGTCGAGCATAAACCCAAGCAAGCTAATCCACCGCATGATACCACTCACTATGAATTTACACCACTCCTCATTACTAGATCAATCCACCGCATGATACAATCTAGCAATAAAGAGCTAAAAGCACATAATTATCTAACAGATCTATAGATACTTGCTACATGTATAAGCATAACCGTATCGACAAGATTGCCGAATCGGGGTCCATGAAGAAGGAACAAACAAGCAACATGTAAAAGGAGCCTATCGATTAAACCGATCTCTAGTCCACCGGATGACTAGCTCTAGAGTAACCCAAAGACTCAGCATCCGCCGCACGGTACCCGGTCCCGTCAAGGCTTATCTACATATAACGTGAATGAACCCACAACACGTGACAATCTAGATCGATCTAATTCGGCTATATGAACTTGATCCACTTGATATTGAATAAACATGAAAGAACGATCAACAAGCCGAAAGAGTATCAATCTAGATTGGGCAAAAGAATGTTGCAAATAATTAAACATTAAATAAAGCAAGCAACACATGGTAACTTAATGAATCTATTAGATCATGCCAAATCTAAAAGAGCCGATAACTATCTTTACTCATGTCTTAATCCGCCGCACGATACAAAGCACAAGCAAAAACTTCCCATCATTAAGCTTAAATCCGCCGCACGATACTAAGCAAAACGGATGAGACTACTTGCATCATAATCTAAATCCGCCGCACGATACTAGACATGATAGCAAGGTTGCCGGGACTTACGGAGGTCGACGGATCGATTGGCCCTCTCGAAGAACTCGACGACACGACTAAAGGACTCGAAGGGTGGCGCGTAGCCGGTTGTATTGATTTGGTTGTGAACCCCTATTACAATGGTCGAGGGTTTATATTTATACCCTGGACAAAACATGAGTCCTAAGCACTTACGAACTATCTAACCAAAATTGGAAAGACAAAGACACGCTAACTCTATCCATAATCGGAGCCCTTGATCATCACGACTCCTTCCCTTTTCGATCGCTTCCTTTTTCCTTTCTCCGCCTTCAAATAAAGCGATTCTTGCCGACCGCTTGGCCATCTCGCGAACACATGGAAATTAGCCGACCGCATATGCACTTGCCGAATTCCTCTCTCTGCCGTCTGGCGGGTCCACACCGTCATATTCCCGACCAAATTCGGTGTTAACACATGCCCCCTCAATTTCGAGATAAAAGGATTTTATTTCGAAATTGACTGTCGCCGCCTTTCATCTAGGTCAAGACCGCCAACACCGCGGCCGCCACTTGAGATCTGCGCTGTTGACTTCAATGGCGACGAGACTTCAACCAGCTCCATCATGGCGCGACAGAACTCAAGAGGAGTTTCTAGAGGTAACCCTACTTGCTTTACCCATTCGGCAATTCTTTCGAATCAATTTCCGATGCACCTTTTGATCCATTTGCTTCAATTTCTTCTTAAAGGAAATGAAGAATGAGATCTTGATCTCCAATCTTGCGTGTCCCGGATCATTTTTTCTTGGTCCGCGGGGAGACCCCAATCCAAGGGAATTTATTAAAAAGGAAACCCTGAGGATCCCCTTTAAGTCTAGGATTTCTCCCCCAAACAGATGGCCGAATACTTTCAAAACATGGCCCCTTCCTTCAATCACAGGATGGCGTGATTGGTACCGTAGGATGCAATCCGGAGCAGTGATTTTTGGGAATCCCAAGATATTCAAGATTGTCCGGAGCTTTCTTTAGCCGAAATGCCTAGGAATGACTCCCTCCCGATAGCCGCTTCCCACTTCGGTCCGACGCCATCAATGCGTTCATCTTCGGTCATGGCCCAATGTCGATCACTCTCTCGACATTTTTATGATGACTGGTTTAAACATTACCAAGCCAACATACCCATTCAAATACAAAAGCACCACTCACGAAGCGATCAAATCGGGAGGAGGCCGGGCCAAGTATGTCCAGGCTTATGCTTCAACCGGCCCCGTGTCGATAAAGAATATAGGGCATTCATGAACATGTGGTTATGCAGATTCATTTTCTGTGGCAAGTCCAATGAGCCCACTCTGAATCACATAGTGATGGTCAAGAATTGGCTACAGTGCAAGCTGATTCCTTTAGGCAAATATCTCGCTGGAGCTTTCTACCACATGATGCACCGGACATCGTCCGGATGAGGAATCGGGCGAAATCTCCCGTGTCAATGGACCATGGTGGCTTCTCCGGATGTGGTTGCAACTATACATGCATCGATTGTCTCGTAGATCTCCACAATCTGAACTTTCCTTCAATCAATTATGCTTGAAGGTGAAGACCCCGAGATACAAATCTTGTCGACATATGGAGAGGCTGCATCTTCAATCATTATTGACTTAGACCTGGGTCATCTTTTCAAGATCTTCTACAAGGGATTCAACCATATGATCTGGTTTCCCTACAGGGAGAATGAAAATTTAACTCTCCCCTGCAGATTCAGCTATGAGTTGGGCTGCATAGATGATGATTCCAGGGACATTTTCAATGCTTTCATCAAGCCCTGTGCTCTGCCAGCAGAATTTCACCATGGTCGGTTGATAAGCTCAACTTATGAATTTTATAATCCAAACATGGTTGCCAGACAGTTTGGACTTGGTCACCGCCCCCAAGGCCATATTTCTCGAGCATCATCGGACCCGGGGAGACACTCGCTGAATATAACCGAGGCCAACAAAGTCTTCAATCTTGGATGCAAGCTTCCAACATATGAGCCCAATCCTCGGTGATAATTGAAGCTACTCATTCCTCCTTCAACCTCTCGGTGGCAAGAATGGCATTCTCATATCTTCGAGCACAAGTTCACCCTTTATGCCAAGTCTTGATGCCTTCATTTTCTTCGATGATGAGGTACACACTCACACCACCTTTTACTTCATATCTCTCGTTCGTTTCTAAAACATCTTTGAACAGACATTGCTCCTCCAAGTCCTCCGTAGGTTCAATATTGGCAACCCGGCCCCGTTCTTGCCGCTTTGGGGCATGATGCTCCAAGTCGACAAAGTGTTCAACAAGATACCCGCGACGATACGGTGCTCCCGAAAGATCTCAAAAGAAAAACTCCTTCCTCCCCTATCAAGGACACTGCAATTCCCAAGAAAACAAGATCTAAGAAAGCTAAACCACTCCCTCAGGCATGAATGTTTTTTGATCCTTTATTTTCCATCTGCAAGTGTGCTTTGTACTTATCATTTTCTTTCAACATGTGCAGGACAACCCTCAAAGTCCTGATAGGGTGGTGATCTTGGACAACTCTCCTGGAGCCTCCATTGGTCAAGCAAACAATGAGCTCACCAATGATCTTGATATGCATCAGGCAGACGATCAAGTAGGTGAACAAGGAGATATAGCGAAGAAATTCCCTCTCATCGGGTTGATGAACAAACAGTGGATCGGGAGAAGTAGCAGAGAAAAATCCCTCTCACCAGACATGATTTAACTCCTTCGGCAATCCAAGATGCATCAACAAGCCATGACACTCGCTATCTCTGCAAGCGGCAAGAATCGCACTAGTCACTCGAGTCTTGATGCTACCCAGGATGCCATTGATCGGCTTTTGCCGAGGAGGTATTATTTTACTCCACTTGATTATTTTACTTCCAACCGAGTCATTCGGTTAAATTACCTTCCTTGTTCATCAACGGACACTTTTGCTCACCCTCAAGCCGCTTTTCCTTATCGCCGAAGAGTATGTCGGGGACAAAGACGATGAAGTTTCTTCCAACCAAGAACTGTCATCGTAGAGAGTCAAGCCAAGCTAAAGGATATAATCTCATTTCGAAAAAGGATATTGTTGCTTTGGCCCAAGACTCGACAAAATAAGGGAAATAGCAGAGCTTATTGATCAAGAGCTTCCTTCCAATCTCAAGGCCGCCATAGACGCTTTATCACACCTTGATGATCACTTTGCTGCTATCAAGAGAGCACACAAGAATACGTCCACCAAAGTTGATCTGGAGAAAAGAAAAATGGCCAAGGAACAGCAGGCCAAGGAGCTCTATTCTAGCATCAAGTCAACTGAGCACCTTTTGAGCACCTTAAAACCAGAGCTGCAGGTCATGAGAGAAGAAAAAGCCAAACTTGAAGCTCAATTGGCTCAACTGAATGCCAATATTCAGTCTCATGAAACTAAGCTCGCAAATCTGCCATCTCTTGATTCGGCTAAATCTAAAATACAATCAGTCATTAAGGAGACGCGGCAAATCAAAAGCAAACTGTCCAATATCCAAGATTCTGAAGAAGAGGACCAAAAAGCTCTTGATGAGGCCAACCGAATCAAGATTGATGCTCTTGCTGTTATCAATTCTTTCTTAAATGTATAGATGCTTGGCTTGTACTTGAAAATGTAGACACTTAGGCTTGGCCTTGTCATACTTGAAAACAATTTCTTTTCTCTTGAAAAGTAGATAATCTTTATCTTTTTTCTCTTTCTTCTCTGCTTCTGTTACCATTCGGCTCTTCCAATTACAACTGTACTCATAGACGCGTATATCAGCCGAACGTAACTATTGCTGCTTCAAGCGTTCACTTTAGCCGAATAACTTTCATCGCTATTTAGCCGACCGAGCGTATGGTAACCGAATCGCCGAGTGATGGGCTCGGCCCAACTCAACATCGGCCCATAAACGTGGAAACCCTACTCGTCGCTTGGCTTTCCCACGGTCTCCACGGCTCCCACGCTCATAAATAGGACCCGTCGGCTCCCACCATCATCACATCAAACACAAGCAAACTTGCTATCTTCTTCAATCTCTTCCACTTCCTCCTTGCCTTCAAGCCCAAAAAACCCCCACCATCACCAATGGCGAGCGGCGGAGATCGTAATAAGCGTCCCCGCCCAGACGAGGCGGAGGGTAGCAAAGAACCGGCGCGCGGCGGTGAGATCTCCAATCCCTTGAGTTGTGCTATTCGATAGCCTTTACCCGATCTGAACCTCTGCCCCCTTTGCGGTTGCTTATCTTCTTGATCCGTTTCAGGGCTACTGGGAACACCGGCGACTACATCGCCAATGTCCGGAGGTGGGTCGCCCGGGCTGGCACCCACGCTCCCTCTTCCGCTTCCGCTCCTGCTCCTGTGGTGGACGCGGCAGAGGGAAGCAGCCGTGGTGGTCGCCGTCTGCAGTAAGAAACGATCTCCCCATCTTGTCTGTGTTTTTTTCTAAATTAGCCGATCTTGACGGTACCTCGTTTGTAGGACGGCGAGGATCGGCACCGGCCAATGGCGCTTCTGGCGCCGGCTGCGGCGTTCGACGCCTCGCTTCCCGGCCTTCCCGCTCCGGCCCGGCTCTGCTCCTTCTCCGGCACCGGCTTCGCCGGCTTCATCGGGGTCGGCCGTACGTTCCTATATGGGAGAGGAACGACGAGGAGATCCCGCCGTACGGCCGTTACGACGCCGCCGCGATCGCCGCGAGCGGGATGAAGCGATGGAGCTTCTTGGTGAAGAAACCAAGAAGTTCGGGATCGCTCGGCTGGAGTTGGAGGACAACCGCCGCGAGATGAGCGAGGCCATCACCGCATTCACTTTTCGCCAATTGCCTTCAACCCATGTTCCTTCCGATTCATCTCGCTCATTGATTAATCTTATTCTTTCTTTGCGAGACCTCACCGCGGAGCCGGACCGCTTGAAGGTGGCGGCGATGGCGGCGGCCAACCACGTGAACGCCCAAGGGCGACGCCGGTGGAGCGCCTCGAGGCGGTGCCTCGGTCGGGTCGACCAGGTTGCCCTTCATGGCGTGCGCCTCGGCACCTCCTCGGCCCGGCGGGGATGTCATCCTGGACCGGGACGACTACGCTCCGATGCCGACCGGCTTCCGCGGCGGGCTCCCTCACGAAGTCGACGACATCGAGGGCCTCTGGCGGGTTACGACGCCCACGCCGACGCCATGGCCAACGCCACCAACCCCGAGTCTGTCCTCAACAAGCTCTTCAACGAAGAAGAGGAGTAGCTTGTACTAGGATTGGCGCGGGTGTAAATAAAATTTTAATGAAGAATGTTGGTCCTCTTCTTGTTCTTGCTTGTCCGTGATGACATTCGTCTCGTTGTATTTGCTTCTTTGCAAATTTTCCTTTAGCTAGAACTCGACTGCAACACTCTTCCCAAACGAAAACTCCCGAATCGCATGACATCATTTTAGCCGATTAGATCTCGGTCCTGTTCCATGACTTGACGGTTTGTAGCGTAGTACTTCAATTCCCTTTATCTTCTCCCGATAAACCTATCACCGAGAGATAAGATCAAACTGTTCACTTATACTTTTTAAAAAAAAATCGACTAAAGGCGATACAACCGTATCGGCTATTTTTGTTCAAGACGATACACACAATATCGGCTATCTTTCCACTAGAGGCGATAATATTATCGGTTATTTCTTTCCAACTTCTTTCCTTTGCTCAAGGCGATTTTATTCAATCGGCTATACCACGCTTATGTCATAATCACAATTAAGATCCAACTTCGATACTTGGATAAAACTTCTTAAGGTATCTGCCATTGATGGCTCTAGTAAGTTCTTCTCCAAACAGCGTTTTTAATATATACGCATTGCCAGTGCACAACCGACAACCCGAAAAGGTCCTTCCCAATTCGGAGACCACTTGCCGAATATTCTGTTTTGGTACCAATTGGCAATATTGTTTTCCAAACCAATTCTCCTTCGCAAATTGCTTAATTTTAACTCTCTTGTTGTAGTACTTGGCAACACGTATTTTATTCTTCTCAATATTCTCCAAGGCCTTAAGACGAATCAAATGCAAATCTTCTAACTCATCCATCATCGATCCTTATAATCTTTTTCTCGTCAGTCCTTTTGTAACTCAACTCTCCTTGATCCCGATTGCAACTCCCAAGGCATCACAAAGATTATGTCCATAAACCAACTCATATGGAGATGCTTGTGTGGACCCATGGCAAGCCATTCGGTAAGCCCACAATGCTTCATTAAGGACCAAGTGCCATCTCCTTGGCTTCTCATCGATTTTCTTCGAATAATCTTGATCATGATCTTATTTGACGCCTCGCTTGGCCATTGGCTTGTGCATAATAAGGAGAAGAATTATACAACCTTATCCCCATGTTTTCGGCAAAATCACAAAACTCGAAGAAGTGAACCGAGTCCCCGATCGTTGTAATGGTCTCGTGGAATCCCAAACCTATGAATTATATGTTCCTTGACAAAACCGATCATATTTTCGATGTGACCTTTTTCAAAGGGATAGCTTCAACCCACTTGGTGAAATAATCATTTGCTAGCAACACAAACTTGTGTCCTTTGCTAGATGGAGGATTGATCTGTCCAATTAAATCTATACCCCATCCTCTCGAACGGCCAAGGTTTAATTATCGGATTCGAGCGGATGCGGTGCTCTCTCCGAACATTACCAAATATCTCGACAATCTCGACACCCTTTGTAATATTCAAAGCAATCCTCCAACATAGTCGGCCAAAAGTACCCCGTCCTCCTTATTATCCATTTCATTCGGTAAGCCGACTGATGTGCACCACAAGCTCCTTCATGGACTTCAAACATGATCTTCTTAGCTTCTTCTTGGCTCAAGCATTTGAGCAACACTCCATCTATAGACTTGTGGTACAACTGATCATCAAGAAGCACAAATTTAAGTGCCTTATACCCGAGCCTCCGGGAAACTCTTTGAGATGGATCTTTCGATAGTTGATAATGTCACTTCTCCAGTCATTACTTATCTGATCGAATTGAAAACATCTTCTTCTCGTCGTATAGACTTCATGATTTTCCCGATATCCGAAGCGGCTTGAGCTAATTTATTTGCTTCTCCATTGTGCTCTCTGGGTATATGATGCAAAGTAACTACTGAAAAACTTTTCGAAGTTCCCTACATTGTTCATGGTACCCTTGCAAGACATCATTTTTGCATTCATATTGTCCATCAACCGATTGATTACCAATTCGAATCACCAAATACCTCAACAAAGAATAGCCTTCGGTTCTACCAACAAATTAAAGCCCTCTAAGCAAAGCCTCATACTCGCTTGGTTGTTAGTGACAGATATTCAATTGAAAAAGCAAACTCAAATATCTTTCCACGTGGGGATATCAAAAGAATACCAAAGACCACCACCTTTGTCACATGATGATCCATCAAAAAATAATGCCCATGGGGCAATGTTAATCATATCAACGATAAATCACGATGTTGAGTAATAAAATCGGCAATTGCCTCGTCCTTTCACCGCTTTTGCCGACTCATACTTTAAATTAAACTCGACGTGCTAATACCCATTTGCCGATTCTCCCACTTAAAATCGGCATTGACAACATGTGTTTAATTACATCAAAACTAGATATAACCACACATTCGGCATTTAACAAATAGTGCCGAAATTTGGTGCATGAGTAATAAACACACAAACAGAGCTTTTCTATAGCCGAATGCCTTGTTTCGGATCTAACAGTTTTCGGCTAAGGTAAGCTATTACTCTCTCTTTTCCATCAAACTCTTGCATAAGGGCCGATCCTATTGTTAGGCTATCGGCCGCCACATACAGCTTGAAAGGCTTCTCAAGTTGTGGAGGTACCAACACTGGTGGTGCCTTCATATATTGCTTGATTTCACCAAAAGCCTTTTGCCGTATGTCACCCCGATAAAATTTCGATCTTTCTTGAGCTTCAACAATGGAGAGAAAGGCAACACTCTTTCGATAAATTGGATATGAATCTTCTCACGAAATTGACCTTGCCCAAAGAATGATTGCAATTCGTAAGGTTAGTTGGGGGCACAACTTTGTCTATTGCTTCCATGCTCTTTTTCCCAACTTCTATCCCTCCTTTGTGGATCAAGAACCCTAAAAACTCACCAGCCGAGACTCCAAAAGCACACTTGTTTGGATTCATCTTTAAGCCATGTCTCTTTGTGCACTCCAAAGTCTTTCTTAAATCGGCTAAATGTCCTTCATGGTCTCTGGATTTGACTACTACATCATCAATATAAATTTCTACAATCTTGCCGATTAACTCATGAAAGATATAGTTCATGGCTCTCGATAAGTTGCACCAAAGATTCTTCAATCCAAATGTCATCACTATCCACTCAAACAATCCAATGTGACCAGGACATCTCGAATGCGCTTTGCAATATCTTCAACTCGCCATGAAAATCTGATTGTAGCCAAGATTGCCATCCATAAACCGATAACTTCATAACCTCCGCCGCATCCACTAATAAATCGGCAACCGGCATTGGGTATCCATCCATTGGAGTAGCTTTGTTGAGATCTCTCGAAATCTATGCATACCCTCATCTTTCCATTCTTCTTGTAGACAGTACTATATTTGAAATCCATTCGCATACCGCATGGCCGAATAAAGTTTGCTTCAATTAATCTCTCAATCTCTTTCTTTACATCAGCCAATATCTCCTCTTTATAGATTTTCCGTGGAGGTTGTTTGAAAGGACGAAATCCAGGTTTTATAGGCAGCTTATGCTCAACAATTGATCGATCCAACCCAGGCATCTCTCGTAATCCCAAGCAAAACAATCTTTGAACTCCTTCAAAGAACTCTATTAACTTCAATTTATATTCTCGGGTCTAAATTTGCACCGATATACATCGGCCTTGACTTTGTGCTATCACCAACATTGATTTCTTCTAATTTGTCGGCCGACATGAAACCACGACCCGGTTGCCTTTGTTGCCATCGATTGGATTGCCCATTAAAAGTTACCGTCGAGCCGATCGCTTGGATCGGCCGTTGATCCCTGTCGAACACATTGACAGACCTTCTTTCCATACCTTACCCGAAAGGCAATCTAGTCCATCATACTCCCAATAAGCGTGCTCGAAGTGGCAACACTCACTGAATCATCACTGAACAACTTCTACATCATCTCCTACCCACCGAATAAGGATTTGATGCATAGTTGAGGGTATACAAGAATTAGCATGGATCCAATCCCTTCCCGGAAGCATGCTATATGCCCCCTTGCCATCAATGACAAAGAAGGTAGTGATCAAGGTCTTGGATCCAATCATCGCTCCACATGTACCGCTCCACGAGTATCGAAGCATTGCCAAAAAATCTCTAAGGATCATGCCATCTGCGAGAAATCTTCATTTGTCATACCAAGTTTCCCGAAAGTAGCATAGGGCATAATATTGATAGCAGCCCCTCCATCAACAAGCATCTTGGTTAAAGGCTTGCCATTGACATATCCCTTCAAGTACAATGGTTTCGGATGACGATTTTTAACTCGGCTTATCAAAGATTGCTTGCCGAGTCAACACAAGTTGAGCCATCGGTCTCGGCATTCGGTCTCATCAAAATCAATATACCTCATCTTGCACTTCTTGGTCTTCGGAGCTTTAAACTCTAATGGAATGAAGAACACCATGTTAGTATTAGCCGATGGGCCCCGTCCACCATCCTTTTTCTTAGGACGTCATACCGGCTTCTTTTCGGCTATTTCCTCGCTTCATCTCTTGATTTCTCAAACGCCGAACTCTTCTCTTCCGACTTTTCCGCACCAGGAGGGCACCATTGACCTTTTTACCATCTCGTAGGAGCTCTCTTCCGTAGTATGGACACTACCGTGAGCCCATGTTTGGTCTCGCAAATCTTTTCCTCCGATATCCATCAAAACCGTTTATTTTTAGGCGCCGATCGTTCTCTGGAACTTTCATCCCAAGTCTATCATGAACGGGACGGCGGTTGACTCGAGATTGCTTGTACTCGAATATTGATCACCGCATTCGGGCAATTGTTTCGGCAGCAATTTCAAGCCTTCATTCCAACAAGAACCGAAGAAGGAACAATTCCAATGAGATTGCTCTTGCTCTCTCCCGTACTCTTCTTGTTCCCTTTGGCACACTTCGCTTCATATCTCCGACGTTCGCCATGAACTCGCGCTCCTCCTCAATGTACCGCTGTTCCTCATCATACTCCATCTTCTTTTCCCATTGCCACTTATTCAATAAGTGTCGTGCAGTAACCCCGCGCGCTTCGGATCGCGTGTATTCGGCAATTTCCCTTAGCCGCATCCGAAGTTTGACCCTTCTCTCGTTCGGCTATTCTTGAACCGCGCTTGTTGCACTTCCTCCTTGGTAACTTGCCGATTAGGGTCAACAGAACCAATCTCTTTGGCTCTTTCGATGTCGAACCTTCATCTTTCCCTTTTCCTTGGACTCACCGGCATCAACCATGCCTATGGAGAAAGAGACCATGTTCGAGGGAACGGGTTCTTGTCTACTTTCATCTTGCCATCAAATCTTAAGTGTCCATCTTGAATAGCCTTCTCGAATCTTTACTCGAACACTCGGCAATCATTGATATGATGAGAGTTTGTATCATGAAATCCACAAGTACTTCTTATCCTTTACTCCTTCAGGGCGCAGATAGGATGTCCTTCTCGGCAGCTTTAACGCGTCCTTCTTGGACTAGATACAAAAAGAGCTTATCTCGCTTTATCGACATCAAAATCATAAGATCCCTTCGCTGCTTCACCCATCGATGACGACCAAAGTAGGCTCTTTTGTCCAGGTCAACTCGCAGCAGCTACTTCATCTTCATCTTCATATTCGATGCTTCCTCCGTAAATCCGATACATATCAACAGTTGCACTTGTTCTTCCGAAAACGAGCATCTCTTCGAACCCTTGGGCTTGATTGCTCATTGCTCGGCTTTTGTGCAAGCTGTCCAAGATCTTCAAACTCCATGCCGAATAGCTTGTCTCTAATATGTGGCAAAGATGCCCGCAATGACCAATTGTGCAAGCCGATCATCGGAATAGTCGAGAAATAGCACATGTTCTTTGCTTCTCCGAATCTGCGGAGATACTCCATTGGTGTCTCGCAGTTTTCATCCTCATAGACCACAGATCAACCATCTTCTTCTCATTGGTTCCCGTATAAAAGTATGAATGGAACTTTTGCTCCAATTCTGCCCATGTACCAATGGAATTGGCCGGCTGCGATGCAAACCATGTGAAAGCCGGCCCCGTCGAGACATAGGAAAATATCTCGATCCTCCAAGCTTCATCGCAGCGGCTTCTCCAAGTTGCATCGATATCTACCGACATGCTCAATAGTACTTGGTATCATCCCGACCGAGAATTTGGTCAAATCCGTTGGTGGTTTAACTCTTGGTGGAAGAGCTACCCTATTGTACCATTCTCGGGAAAGGAGATTTGTATGCATATGTCGATGCTTTGGTTTCGAGCCGAATTGATTCTCGCATCATATCGGCCATTCTCGCTTAGGAGCTCATCATTTGCATCTTTTGCTCCCCGTCTCTCCTAGAAGGCACTCCCGATGCACTCCCGTATCCCGGATTCGGCAAAGCATCCGAGCACCGTAATCGTGAATTCATTATACCCATCTCCATAGACACTCTTCTCGCAATCTGTTTGCTACCGGAGAAATCTTATAAGCGAGATGCGTGTATATCTCGTTGTCGCACCAAAAGCTACCTCGACCATGAGTTTGCTGCTCGGTCACAGGAGGCTTCTCTTTTCCATCATGAATAGCTCCATCCTTGCTTGTACCGATTATCTCTTCTCCTCCAGTTGACTTCCCCGAAGATTGCCGAGTGTTGAAGTACACTGCCCAAAAAGCTCTCCAAATCTTGCTTCAAATCGTTTGTCAACTGCCGGACCAAAAGTTTCAGCCATGATTTTGCGGAAGGTGCCCGAAAAGCCGTGTTGTGATTCAACATAGTGTCTCCTACAGCTTTGTAGATGGCTCCAACTACCCTCTCGCATCTCCTCCTCGTCGCAACATCGATCGACCGAGAGAAGAACTCGTGGCGTGCTTGCTTGATCATCACTCGCCACTCTTGTTCTTGGAAAAGGACATCGACATTTCGCTGAAATTGTTCCATTGCTTGCTCCACCATCCGGCGTTGCTCGGCGGCAGCTCGTCCATGGTCACGTTCGAACGTGATCGTTGTCAATTTCCGATCCCATCTTATATTGAGAAGTTGTCCCACCGGGCGTGCCAAAAAGTGTGTTGACGCAAAATGTGACCACCCCGCGTCTCACACACAAAGCAAGCCGGAAAGCCTAGCTTCAATCGGGTGCCCGGCGTACGAATCCGGTGGCGTGCCGCCGATTTGACCTGAAAATCGACAAGGGATAAAACGGTAAGATCATAACTGGAACGTGCTTTGGGTGAGACCAGACAGCTTCCATCTTTACGGCCCCGAAGCCACTTACGACGACATATAGCTATGGAAGCTATCTCGCCAACAGATGCGTTCATTCGGCTAAAATAACATAACGATGTAAACAAACAAACTAGCCGAATATAGTAGATGAAGACATGTTTGAACAAGATTAAATCATTAAAACATATCAAACTATATCTCAAGTTTAAAGCATCATCAAGCACTAATAATTAAGGATAAGTAACTTATAAATATAAATCTACTAAATAACACATGCATAGGCTACTCCAACTAGTCTCGCGCACGTCTAGCCTTCATAAACCCGTCGAGCATAAACCCAAGCAAGCTAATCCACCGCATGATACCACTCACTATGAATTTACACCACTCCTCATTACTAGATCAATCCACCGCATGATACAATCTAGCAATAAAGAGCTAAAAGCACATAATTATCTAACAGATCTATAGATACTTGCTACATGTATAAGCATAACCGTATCGACAAGATTGCCGAATCGGGGTCCATGAAGAAGGAACAAACAAGCAACATGTAAAAGGAGCCTATCGATTAAACCGATCTCTAGTCCACCGGATGACTAGCTCTAGAGTAACCCAAAGACTCGCATCTCGCCGCACGGTACCCGGTCCCGTCAAGGCTTATCTACATATAACGTGAATGAACCCACAACACGTGACAATCTAGATCGATCTAATTCGGCTATATGAACTTGATCCACTTGATATTGAATAAACATGAAAGAACGATCAACAAGCCGAAAGAGTATCAATCTAGATTGGGCAAAAGAATGTTGCAAATAATTAAACATTAAATAAAGCAAGCAACACATGGTAACTTAATGAATCTATTAGATCATGCCAAATCTAAAAGAGCCGATAACTATCTTTACTCATGTCTTAATCCGCCGCACGATACAAAGCACAAGCAAAAACTTCCCATCATTAAGCTTAAATCCGCCGCACGATACTAAGCAAAACGGATGAGACTACTTGCATCATAATCTAAATCCGCCGCACGATACTAGACATGATAGCAAGGTTGCCGGGACTTACGGAGGTCGACGGATCGATTGGCCCTCTCGAAGAACTCGACGACACGACTAAAGGACTCGAAGGGTGGCGCGTAGCCGGTTGTATTGATTTGGTTGTGAACCCCTATTACAATGGTCGAGGGTTTATATTTATACCCTGGACAAAACATGAGTCCTAAGCACTTACGAACTATCTAACCAAAATTGGAAAGACAAAGACACGCTAACTCTATCCATAATCGGAGCCCTTGATCATCACGACTCCTTCCCTTTTCGATCAGCTTCCTTTTTCCTTTCTCCGCCTTCAAATAAAGCAGTTGCCGACCGCTTGGCCATCTGCCGAACACATGGAAATTAGCCGACCGCATATGCACTTGCCGAATTCCTCTCTCTGCCGTCTGCGGGTCCACCTGTCATATTCCTGACCAAATTCTGGTGTTAACACCACGCACACAGTGCTAGCTAGAGAGTGACGACAGTGCAAGCTTGAATAACTCATTTCCCATACGGAGGTACACACACTGGTAAATTCCAGTACGTACGTGTACTGCTCTCACCAGCAGCAGTAAGAAAAAAAAACAAATCTGTACATGGTGACGTAGTTACATGCATTTGCATGCATGCTACGTACTCGATCTACTATAGCTCTCTGTCTCTCCCTGCCCTTCTACTATAGCAATAGCCGCAGGTGTAAATGCATGGCGCCTGCTAGTCGCCTACTGCTGGAATAATGCATGGTTGCGTCGTTGAATATCGCCGGCCGGCCGGATGGAATCGAGAGTCGACGACGACGGCGATGGATGGATGGATCGACGACGACGGCGTTGGTTGTTTCCCGGCCGGCCGGCGTGCATTGATGGAGGTGGACGACGCGCATAAGAATAAGAATGACCAATAGTGAGAATGACGATCACAGCTCCGTGGCTGTCGTACCCGCGGCTGCATTCAACCGGCAATTCATGTCGCGATTGATGCGATCTTTCGTGCGCATATGTGATGGATCGATCGACCGGCCTATGCGTCCCGTTCCCCGGTCAGTTGTTTGTGTACTGCCACTGGCCTCGTCCTGCTGCCTCAGCTCGCACACTTTGCTCGTCCTGCTGCCTCAGCTCACACACTTTGCTGGTTGACTTGCGTTCTCTCTCTCTCTCTCTCTCTCTCTCTCTCTCTCTCTCTCTCTCTCTCGCCCATGTTTCAACACATTTATCTTTATTTTACACGTTTTTTGGAAGCATAGAACCGACGTTACTATATACATTAACAAAAAAAATTTGCATAATTTGATCGATGTGCTCTATATATGATGTTAGATGTTTATTTGGAGAGAAAACATATACACGGTATAGTATGGTCCAAAACCAAGCTTCAATAATGTTAACTAGTATCAGGGCGCGCGCTTCCGCGCGCCCGTGTTGCAATAGCAGAAGAAAATTTTGACTGAACCATTTATATAAATTAATGGAGAAAGATTATAAATTTAGTTGTGTTTACAACACAGTTCATTGGTAGGTCAAAGGTACATATTTAAGTGTTCTTAGCGACAAAAGCCTAGACATTAGTTTGTCCATACAAATGCTTCAGCAACAGTTAGTAGTACAAAAGTCGAGTCGAAGAGATCTTCGTGCCCTTGCTATCAAACCTTCCAGTTACAATCTGCGCGCCCGTGCGCCCATAAATTCGAGAAGAGTTCAGACTGATGATTGATCAGTGAAGAGGTGGAGATGTTCAGACTGGTTTTCCATGTCTGTAATCACCTCCAAATGAGCACTAAGAAAACTTGGTTCTACCTCCTTTGAGTAGATAGGCAGAATCACAAGCAAGCGGTTCTAGTGTACTGCCCTGTCTAATTGATGTCAATTGATGTCATTACCTGTAGGCAAAAACCATTACACATTTCAACTCCAAGGTCTGACTGTATGCAGATAAGAAACATGCATGGAAGTAGTCCTATTTAACATGATCACACACAATTTACAGTTAGCTTCAATGGATGGAATAGGAGTATATATATATATTTATGTGATTTGGATGCAATATAAATTGGGCCTACCACATCTTTAGGCTTCTAGAACACTGGACTTATCAGATTAACCAGAGAATACCAATTCTAGAGAAATCACACGGAGCAATAATAAACATCTTGCCTCTGCCTTGCAAACTCAAAGATATGAAAGGATGAGTATATATCTCTATATATTTAGATGAATTGGAACAACTACATTTTTTCAAGCCATTGTAGATGGGCTGCTACTTCTTCAAACAAAAGAAACTGTAGGATGTATAGGGTAGTCGATTTTTTTTTTATCTGTGCTTTAGAATCCATGTACAAATCCTTGTATTAGTTTACATATAGGCAAGGTCTATTACTATTATGTACAGTTTGACTCAGTATACTTTGGCATGGCATCAATTTTAACCAAATCCCTCTTTTTGGTATAGTCAAAATAAGCTATACATAGGCTGTTAATAGCCATTGTAGGCACGCAGGCATATTATAAAAAAGTCGGATCTGCATACATAAGCCTCGCTTACTGGCTAGACAATTAATATTTTAGTTTGATGCCATCTAATTAGAAGGGGTGTGTCTAATAGGAAAATCATTCATTGCAACAGAACTAACCCTATATGCAAAAAAGTGTATAGAACTCACAGTAATTCCTTTGTAACACAAGCTGTTCACCTGTCCATCCTTTTTCTCCTTTTGCTTGCTATCTGATTGAATGCGCCTAAACAAAACAAAGGGGAAGTCAATAGGGTTTAGGATAAGTGACATGTATGTGTGGGAAAACAAGAATTATGCAGACACCATATTAATCCTCGACACTTATAACTGTTTATTGTGCCCACCTCGACAATTATAACTGTTTATTGTGCCCAAAGAACTCAGAATTTCTAATATCTATATTACCAAGGAAAATATCTGTTATATAACACAGATTAATTCTATTGCTGATATTTGTAGATAATAAAGTCTACATATGCTGGTTCAAGAGAATTAAAGTTGGAATCTGAATTCCATTTTTTCACATCAACAAAGTAAAGTTATACCTTGCTTATTGTTGACAGAACAATAAACTTCATCCTGTGGATTCACACTTTTAAAACAACAAAGGGGAATAGAGTTCCTCTCTTGCTCATACGTTGCAAAACTGAAACAAAAGGAAAGAGGTCATATTAGCAGTTACTGATAACTCGTATAGAAACCAAATTTGCTGTAGCCCCCCAAACTAATAAAGGTAACACTACCGGATCCACAGGTTTTGCCGATGGCTTGAAGCCATCGGCAAACCCATAAATGCCATCGGAAAAGAGATTGCCGATGGCAAAGTGACGTGGCCATCGGCAATCTCCCATCGGCAACCTTTCCATCGGAAAACATTTTTTTGCCGATGGGAAAAGAATAAGCCATCGGCAACCTTTTCCGATGGCCGTGGCCCCCATCGGCAATCCCTGCCACGTCAGCCGCCCCGCCGTCAGGCTGACGGCGGGTTTGCCGATGGCGACGCCACGTGGCCATCGGCAAACAACTATGTTTTCCGATGGCCACGGCCGTCGGCTTATTTTTTTTTTGTTTTAAGAAAATTATTTCCCGATTTTTTTTGCCGATGGCCGTGGCCATCGGCAAACTTTTGGTCATTTTGCCGATGGCCTCGGCCATCGGCAAATCTGGTGTTCCTCAGGCCAAATTCCCCGTGTTTGCCGATGGCTGGCCATCGGCAAATCTGGGAAATTTTTTTTCCTTTTTTTCCCCGTTTTCTTCCATTCCCAAAGACATTTAATCACGAGCATGATATCACAAGCAATATAGAGAACATTCATCACATATATTCGCAATAATACGCCATTTCAAACATAATATAGCATCAAATCCATGTCCATGCATACAAATCTATATCACAAGTCCAAATGCATCCATACAAGTCCTACATCGGCCAAACATGTCCGACGTGGCACAACAAGGTCCAAAATAAGGAATAGAAGCTACCTAGCTCGTGGCGCCATCCCCTTGGGTCCCCGAGCCCCCAGAAGCATCCTCACACGCAGCCAACTCCCCGCGGCCGCGGGCCGGGTGCCGCCGCTGCCACGAGCACGCGCTTGCCGAGCCGCCGAGGAACCGAGACGGCCCGGGCCGGCTGCGCCGCGCCGGCCACGAGTACCCCGGCCGCGTGGGGAACCGAGACGGCCCGGGCTGCCCCTGCGGCGGCCACGAGTACCCCCGCGTCGGTGGAGGTGTCGGGACGAACGGCCGCGTGAGGAGGCTCGGAAAGGACCCCAACCGGGCCGTGGAGGAGGACCCCGTGGAGAAGCACCCGCCGGAGGGCTAGCACCGGAGTTGGGTTCGAACCCTCCGACCGTGTTCCGCACAAAGACCAAGTGATGGAATTAGTACCGCGGACGGCATCACAAGCTAAAGCGATAGGCAATGTAGGGACTCACCGGACGAGGTGCCATAAAAGGCGGCAGTGGAGGTACTGGTGGTGGAGCGAAGAAAGCGGCTGGAGGCTCACCCATTCCCATGGCACGCATGTGCTGGGACATCTGCGACCACGCCGTCTGGTAGTGCAGCGCAACCGAGGCCGCGTGCTCCTGATAGGCAAGCGCCATCTGCTTCTGGTTGGCTAGCACCTCCTGGACCGTGGCCTGCAATATTACACGAGCATGGTGGATTGTATTTGAAGGCAAGGTACATTATTTGTGAAACGGTCGAACGACGAATGAAACTCCACTTACCTGAAGACCCGCGATCTGCTGCGCACTGCTGGGCTGCCGAGGCGCTATGGGGACCCGCGGTGCGCCCCTACGCTGGTCTTCTTTGCGGATCTCGGTCAGCGTCGGGACAGAGGACGGGTCAATGGCGCTGTGGGCCATATAGAACCGGCCGTGCTGCTTCCCTCCTCCCAACCTCATCACGAGCTGAGGGTCTATGGGCTCGGCGGTGACGTCGTAGGTGTCGCCATGGGCCTCTCGAGCTGCGGCGGCGTACTTGGTGAGCTTTTCGTACACGACCGGGCTGGTGTACTTCTCGGGCCCGTCCGAAGAGCCGTACGTGGTGGAGGGCGCTTTCGCCGGGCCCTTGTGAGCAAGGGCCCACCCCATGTACTCGTTGATGGGCTGCCCGGGTGGTGCTCCTCTGCGAGGAAAACAAAAACATGGTTACAAGTAGAGATATATGAAATCCGGCGCTATAAGAAATGGTTGAACACAAGCATACCCATGTTTCCATGAACTCGCCGAGGTTCCGTCCCCGGTGGTGTGAGACCCCGGACCTCGCCATCTCTTCCAAGCGCTTCGCCCGACGTGCTCGTGCTCCACGTACGCCGCCGGCGTTTGCCACCCCGACAATCGCACGCCGCGGTCGGCGTACTTGCCGCACCAGCCCGGAGGTGTCTCGCATGACATTCAAGTATTAGATCTTCCGATAATGAGTTGAATGTGTCACATAAGGAATCACAAATGGATGTTTTCCTACTTATTTACCCGCATGTACGCTCCTCGGTGAGGTCGGTCTCCGGCTCACATATCATCTCCCCGGCCTCGGGTCTTATCCACCTTCATCCCCCGGGTTGGCATAGTACGAGATGACGGCCTGGGTGTGTGCCTCGTAGAACATGTCCTTGATCCGCAACTCGCACACCTTGTCCCGATGCCGGTCCGCCACATCGGGGTCCCGCCCTCCGCCAACCTATAGTACAACCGCACACAGCATCAAACATCATTCAATTGTTTGAGAAAAGTCCAACAAATGCGTAGTATTGAGATATGCATTGCGATTGAAAGACTCACCCGTAACCGCTTCTTGATCTTCTCGAGGACTTCCCCATGTGCGTCCTTGATTAGGAAGTAGTATGGCCATTTGTCGGGCACGATCGTCCTCCCTCGATGGTGACCAAGCCGGGAAGTTTGCCTTAATCACTCGCCCCCGGATGCTAGTGACATGGGGCGAGGACTTCCCGGCCGACACCTTTCTCCGCCCACCGCACAAGCACAACAATTGTTAGTATGCGCTTTTAATTCGAAAATGAAATAAGAACAAGTATAGAAATCAACAATAGATACTTACGTCCCATAGATCACGATCTGCGGGCGGTCCTCAGGGCGCGGCAAGTGCTCAGGGAGCCTAGCGGGCCCGCGCTGGAAGGGCTTCTTCGCGGGGCCTGTGGAAGCCGAGGTGCCTGCAGTCTCCTCCTCCTCCTCGTCGTCGTCACCACCGCCGCCGCCGCCGTCCTCCTCGTCGTCGTCGTCGCCACCGCCACCGCCGCCGCCGTCCTCCTCCTCGTCGTCGTCGTCGTCACCACCGCCGCCGGCACAAACAGCCTCGTCCTCAAACAGCCTCATCCTGGCAGTCCTCCGCCGACTCCCACCCCGCCGGTCGACGGCTCCACCTCAAGCTCCTCGTCGTCCTCCTCCTCGTGGTTGCCGGCCTCCACGTGCTCCTCGTGGTGGTCGGCCTCCACGTGGTCCCGCCGGGGCCCGAGGTGCATGTACCTGGACTCGACGTTACGTCGGCGCGACCGTCCTCCGCCCGGCATTTTGTCGAGTGCCCGCAATGACAAAGATTAAAACAGTTAGTATTAGTAGATTGCAAGTACTTGTAAAGAAAACATAAATGTAAGGTAATATAAATAACAGTATCAATATTACATGGATTAGAAACTATCTCCGCAAACGGCAATATTGCTGGCGAGCGCTCATCCTCGTCATCAGTACTGTCGTCATCACTATCAATATTGTCGAGCTTTCTTAAGTCCTCATCATTAGGCGCCACATGTTCATTAATAAAGTGTTCATTAATAAAGTCCCTGGAGAAATAATAGACAAGAGGGGTCGGATCAATAGGTGGAGGATAGTGGCGACGTATGGAACAAGCTCATCGAGAACTTACTCTTGATAATCAATCGTTTCCTCAAGGTTCAACAACAAGTACATCATGATAGTGTGCCACTCATCATGCCGCAAGTAACGAGGGGTCCCCGCTCCCCGCTCTTCCGAGATCCCGTCGAAAAGGCCGAGAGTGCATGAATTCTCGTCGATGTTGTAACGTGGGATTGGATCTCGTGGTCTCGTAAGTTTCTCGGTATAGTACGCCCGTGTGCATGTGGACACCTCCTCCGGAATGAATGCCTCTGCCACGAAGCCTCAATTTTGGCTTTATTTTTACACTTTTTCCGAAGAAGCTTTAGACACCTCTCGATTGGATAGCACCAACGGTGCCGCACGGGCCCCCCAACCGTGCCTCCCTTGGTAGGTGCAAAATCATATGCTGCATGGACAGAAGAAGCCCGGTGGAAATATCTTCTCCAACTTGCGAGCAATTTAGGTGCAGCCTCCTCCAGTTCAAGACAAACGTCCCGAGACAACTCCTTGGAACAAAGCCGGCGGAAGAAAAAGCTCAACTCTGCCAGACGCGCCACACCGGCTCGGGTAGGTATCCCCGGTCATCGCGGAAGGAGCCGCTCAATCCGATGTGGAAGTCATGACTCTTCATCCCTAAGACTTTGCCGCCGCAAGTTCACTCCCGGCTCGGATTCGCCGCATACCCATCGGGAACCTTAGCTTCGACAACCACTCCAGTGCTTCCCTCCTATGCGGCCTTTTCGGATGTAATCGGCCGGGCCCTTCTTCCATCTCTTGCCCGGCGCAGGGTCTTCATCACTAGATTTGGTCTATCGCAAATCGTTTCAATGTCCATCTAGCCTTAACATTGTCCTTTGACTTCTTGCCAATGTCCAGGAGTGTTGCCCAAAGTGCCTCGGCGATATTCTTTTCGTGTGCATTACATCGATGTTGTGTGGAAGAAGAAGGTGCTTGTAGTAGGGGAGCCTAGTCAAGCCCGATATATGAGTCCACATGTGGTCGGTACCATATCCTTTGAAACCACCATTGTCATCAATTTCGAGAGCCTCTATCTCGTGCAAGGATGTCACCGGGCTCTTTTCCTTAGGGATGGGGCCGGTGACTTGAACACCTTTCGTGAAGTGCTTTTTATCAAGTCTCGGTGGATCGTCCTCCTTTAGGAATTGACGATGTTTGTCGAAAGAAGAATACTTGCCACCCTTGGCCACCAGTGAACATCACATCTGCCTTGCATGTTGGGCAAGGGAACTTCCCGTGAACACACCACGCGCCGAACAAGCCATACGCCAGAAGTCATGCATTGAGTACCGGTACCACACATGCATCGTGAAGTTCGTCTTCGTAGCTCGGTCATACGTCGCACCCCCTCATCCCAAGCTTTCGCAATTCATCCCACACCGGCCGCATGAACACACCCATTTTGTTGCCCGGGTGTCCAGGTATTATCGGCGTCAAGAACACGTTCTTGGGGTCGAACATGACGCCGGGGAAGATTGAGGGGATCACAAACACGGGCCAACAAGTGTACGGGGCCGCCATCATTCCAAACGGGTTGAACCCATCTCTGCCGGCGCTACGCGTACATTTCGAGCCTCCTCGGCCATGCGAGGATTCATGGCATCGAAGTGCTTCCATGCATCACCATCCGCCGGGTGCTGCATCTTATCACTGTATCTTTTGCCATTCTTGTGCCAAGTCATTTGTTTCGCGGACTCCTCTGTCATGTACTGCCGTTGCAGCCTCGGTAGTACTGGAAGGTGTCGTATGACCATCTCGGGATCTTAGACTGTTTCTTAGTGCCATCACCGCCTTCTACCTCCACGTACCTAGAGGCTTTGCACTCCGGACAAAGTGTGTTGCTGCCTCGTGGTCTCCCCGGAACAGACACACCCGTTCTTACAAGCTTGGATCGGGCGATAAGGCATCTTGAGTGCACGAAGGAGCTTCGTGACTCGATCGTGTTTTTCGGCGGGCAGGTGCTCCACCGGAAGCGCCCCGCCAACAAATTGCCAACACGAGATCAAAACCTTCCCGACCGATGCCCAAAGACGACTTCAACCCAATTAGGCGTGAAATGGCATCCAGTTTAGAAATGCGGGTCTTCTCGTGAAGGGGCTCCTTTGCCGCCTCCATCATGTCGTAGTACGCCTTTGCGGTCGCCTCGGATCTTCTTCCACCACCTCCAATCCTTGAACGGCTTCAACGTCTTCAAGCAAGTCTCGCCATTCCGGCATCTTGATCAAACCCCTCGAGGTCCGGTCTCACCACCGCCTCCGTAACCCGTTGGGGTTCCCCATGGAGGATCCAGCGGGTATAGTTTGGAACATACCCGTTCGCCCAAATATCATTCCTCATCTCGCCGTTGCTCTTTCCTTGTCCGGTTCTTACACTTGCTACGGGGACAAAACACCCGAATCGCCCCTTTAGAAGCCGGGCCAAATGCCTTCTCCAGAAGTCCCCGGTCCCCTTAACCCATTCATTGGTCTTGTCTTTGAATCCCATGTACATCCACTCACGGTCAGCCATCCTCCGTCATGCGCCAACGTAAGCGAGTAATAAGACCAACATCTCGTATCTACAAGGCGTTCCTACCATCTAATAGGTGAAGGATAGGTCCTAATCCCACCCGAGGATGCGTAGATGAGGTTAGCTTCCATGCTCCGCTCCCGTCCGAGATGGAATTTCGGGCAAGACTCCCCCGCTGTTCTCCCGATACACGTCCCGACTGGGAGAGTGTGCATCCGGAGAACAACGGGGACGGGCTGACGAAACTCCGACTCAAATGGGGGCGGAACATGGAAACTAACCCATCTACGCATCCTCGGGCTGTCCAAAAAACGTGGACAATCCGAAAGAGACACCGTCGCAGATATGCACTGATCCGCATACCAACGACCGCGAATCTCTTTCGGACGGGAGACGCCTAACTCGGTTACGCAAAGTAATTACAACAACTATAAGACACAGAGGTGATTTATACCTAGGGTGGCGGCGCAGGTGCTCCAAGTACCCTCCGACACGTTCAACTCGCAATACAACAAAGACTTCACTATTAGTTGAAAATTTCGCGTAACCTCCCCGTACGGGGGGTTTCCAAAACCCGCAAGAAAAGGGCGGCACGATGGCCGGCATCCACATTTCGGGCACGAAGGCCCATACATCCACAATTCCGGCACGAAGGCCGTCAACGACAAAAAATGGCACGAAGGCCGTCAATCACATACACGGCACGAAGGCCGACAACGGAGGAGAAGGGTTATACCTTGGGTGCGGCGGTGGAGTCAAGCGTGGACGACGACGGGGGCGAACGTCGAGGGTGGTGACACTAGCGTGGACGAACGGCAAGGGCGGGACAACGGTGATCGACGGCGATCGAGCCTCCTCCTCCTCCTCCTTCCTTCCTTCTCCCTTCTCCCTCCTCCTTCCTTCTCCTCTCTTCTTCCTTCTCCTCCCTTCTCCTTCCTCCTCCTCTCTTCTTCCTTTTCCTTCTCCTTCTTCCTTCCCTCCTTCTCCTCTCTTCTCCCTTCTCTCCTTTTCCTCTTCTTCTCCTTGTCTTCCCCTTCCTCCTCCTCTACTTCTCCTTCTCTCTTCTCTGCAGGGACGGAGTGGTGGTGCGGGGCGGAGTGGTGGTGCGGGGCGGAGTGGTGGCGGCCCTCCCTTCTTCTTCTCTGCCGAGGTGGCGCCGGCGGCCCTGTTCCGGCGATGGCCGAGGTGGCGGCCCGGCGAGGCAGGGCGGAGTGGCGGCGGGGCGGAGTGGTGGTGCGGGGCGGAGGAGTGGTGGCGGCCGGCCGGCGGGGGGGGGCGGAGGACCCCGCCGGGCCGCGGGGGCGGAGGACCGGGCGGGGAGGGGCGGAGGCCGAGCCGGGCGGCGGGCGGATCTACGGGCGGCGCGGCGGCCGAGGTGGCGGGGGCGCGGCGGCCGAGCCGCGGTGGTCGGGAGCGGCCGCGGTGGTCGGGCGACGGCGGCGGTGGTCGGGCGGCGGCGGCGGTTCGAGATGGGGAATGGAGGGCGGGCGAGGAAGGAGATAGGGTTGGCTGGTGGGCCGGCTTGTTTTTATTTTTTCAAAAAAAACAGACTTTGCCGACGGCCCCGGCCGTCGGCAAAAAACCGAGTTTGCCGATGGCCACCGGGCCCGGCCATCGGCAAACACTTTTTGCCGACGGCATTCCCGTGCCGTCGGCAAACTTGGCTTTTTTTTTTTTGATTTTTCCTTCCAGTTTTTTTCTAGTGCCTTCCTACCTCAAATACAACCCACCTCCAAATCTTGGGACATTTTTGAACTTTTTAGCTATATTTCGTGAATTATTCATGTTACTTTGGATTTTCCCAAACTCAAAATTTGAACTGCAGTACATGAAATAATGGGACTTTTTGATCCGAAAGATGATATTCATGATTCCCCGAGTATGTTGAGGCCGCATCCAGGACCTCGCATGAAATTACGACCCTGTTGGCCTCGTAACATGGGTAGTGACGTGCGCAGGAAGTGTTTTTAAATTCTATAAAATCCAAACGGAGTCCAAAATTGACGAAACTTGACGGGTTGTGTTGGCATGGCATGTGTAGTGTGTGGTAAAAATTTCAAAAAGTTTCGAGCAGGTTGTGACGTCGGATGGTCAAAACCCGGACATCTCCACATGTGATCACTGATCACATGTGGAGATGTCCGGGTTTT
This sequence comes from Themeda triandra, assembly GCA_018135685.1. Classification (NCBI taxonomy): domain Eukaryota; kingdom Viridiplantae; phylum Streptophyta; class Magnoliopsida; order Poales; family Poaceae; genus Themeda; species Themeda triandra. The sequence goes on along the minus strand of JAENPR010000019.1, from coordinate 1,083,114 downwards.
GACCATCCGACGTCACAACCTGCTCGAAACTTTTTGAAATTTTTACCACACACTACACATGCCATGCCAACACAACCCGTCAAGTTTCGTCAATTTTGGACTCCGTTTGGATTTTATAGAATTTAAAAACACTTTCCCTAAGACGTCACTACCCATGTTACGAGGCCAACAGGTCGTAATTTCATGCAAGCTCCTGGATATGGCCTCAACATACTCCGAGAATCATGAATATCATTTTTCGAATCAAAATGGTGCATTATTTCATGTACCTGCAGTTCAAATTTTGAGGTGCGGGAAAAATTCAAAGAAACCAAAATAATTCACCAAATATAGCTAAAAAATTCAAAATTGTCCCAAACTTTGGAGGTGGGTTGTATGTGAGGTCGGAAGACACCAAAAAAATTGGGAAGGAAAAACCAAAAAAAAAAAGATTGTTTGCCGATGGCCTTGCAAAGCCATCGCAAATAGTCTATGCCGATGGCCGGCCATCGGCAACTAAGGTGGGCCCGGACCTCCCCAGCAGCCACGTGGCCAGATTGCCGTTGGCCGCGGCCATCGGCAAACGAGGCAGTTTGCCGATGGCCTAACGGCCGCCGCCATCGGCAAACCCGACGGCGGCCCCGCCCGTCCGCTCCCGGCAAATGTTGCCGATGGGGAAGGTATGCCGATGGCGCGGCCATCGGCAAAAAAATTCGTGGCCGATGGCTTTGTTTCGCCGATGGCCCGGCCATCGGAAAACAGGCCGATTGCCGATGGCCTGTTTTCGCCGATGGCCCGGCCATCGGCAATAATTTTTTTTCCGATGGGGTTACTTTGCTATCGGCAAATCGTTGTAGTCGCCGATGGCAGATTCCTCTGCCATCGGCAAACTTCTGGGCCGTCGGAAAAAACGGCGTCTCCGGTAGTGTAATTAACTAATCAATTAATTTCAACACCTAAAAGCAGGCCACACAAATCAATAAGCCTGTATTTGCGCATCATATCGATCGATGCGTGAATAGCAAGATCTAGCTGGTAACAAAACCAAGAAGTGATTTGGAAGAAAGTGCACAACTTTATTGGCAGAAACACTCAAGAAGATTAACCTTCAGACAGTAAGTTACAGTGGTCATCATATCTCATATAAACCAAGCCTCAAGTGGTATGGAACCAAATAAAAGGCCTCCAATTTGGCAACTGAAATATGCATTGCAGGAAATCAATGATGAGATCTTCGTTAGTATGAACCTTGAAAGGGAATATGCGTTCAGGAAAGACTACATACTGAAATAGGCATCTTGTCAAGAAGCTGCAGAAAGCATCATCGAAGCAAGTTGTGGATGCACATCATCTTTACTGCAGCATGAAAATACATAGTAAGTACACAAGATGATCAACACAAACAAAATAGGGAGGACCTCTACTTAGCTTTTTAATTTTGGTACAACCATTTACACAATTACAAAGAAACCATAACAAATTTGGTGAGCAAGTGCCCAAACTATGGCAATATTTGCAAATGACCAAATCATAGTAAAACTTGCATTTAACCAAGCCATAGTAAAATTTGCATATACCCCAACCATAGCAATATTTCCATGACCAAACCATAGTAAAATTTGACAATATTTCCATATTACCAAACCACAGTACCATATACCAAACCACAATAAATTCTACGCTTCGCATGCAATTCAACCCTAAACCATAGTAAAATCCTATGAAGGAGAGAGAGAGTACCTTCCAGGGGCACCAGCATCCGCGTCGGCAAGCGCTCACCGCCGCCACCTCGCTGCAGCCATGCGCCCGCCGCCGTCGTGGGTCAGTCGCCACCGAAGCAGGCTCGGGACGGACGGGGATTAGGGAGTGGAGGCGGAGGAGGACGCTAGCCGCGCCGCCGTGCCCCCTCGCTGGTGCAGCCTGGCCACCGCCGTGACGGGACGGCCGCACCCCCGCGCGCCGCCGCCGCCGGTCCTGGCTCGGGCCACCATGTCGGGCCGCCTCGGGCGCGCGCGCGAGCCGCGCGACCGCCGAGCCCCCAGCCCACGTCGCCATGGGGCCGGCCGCTCCCGAGCGCCGCCGAGCCCCCCGCCCGCGCCGCCAGGGGCCCGGCCGCTCCGCGTCGCCCGCCACCGCCGCCGCCGCTTTTTTTTTTCTACGGGGACGGGAGAGGAGAAACTGGAACCCTCGAGAGAAGCTGAGGAGGAGCTCGTATTTATTTGTTGGGATAGATTCTAGTAGAAGCTGGAGCCGAGAGGAAGAAACTGGGTAAAAGTAAATCGAAGCTGCTTCCAGCTTCAAACCACACCGACCAGCTTCTAAATCGTGGCCATCGATTCGAAGATCCAACGGCTCCAACATTTCTGGTGATGTGGATAGGCCTCCTCTCCGAGGAGCAGTTCGACTTTTTATTGTCTTAATTCTCTACTATATTCTTTATGACAAAAAAGGGATCATGCTTATACAGAAGTACATTCAAATGTCCTCAATTCGATGATGTCGACTTACCATAACATCCGCGTTTTTTTTACTAACTATTTGTGAAAGAAAACAAGACTAAAGCTTTAGATGTGTTCAGCGCCTAGTTAAAAAAAATATCCCCTTTCATTCCAAATTATAAATTGTTTTAATTTTTCTAGATACATTAATTATTTCACTATGTATTAATATGGCATAATGTATATATAAGTTCATACCAAAAGCTATGTATTTAAAAAACCAAAACGTTGATAATTTGAAATGGAAGGAGTAGTAAATTTAGCATAACTACTAGTTACATCTTGATTGGAAGAACTCAATCCCTCTTTCCCCATTGAATCTGCGCTAACCCACTGCAATCCATATGAGAGACGGATTTACCGAAGCAATGTATTATTGCTATAATCTGCATATTTAAGAAGTTAATTACCACCTAGGTTCATAATAATATGATGATGAGGTTTTGTATAAAAAATAACTTTTAATTAGTCACCTTTTGTTGCCGAAAACATTATATTTAATTATGATGGAGGAGGGTTTATATTTTGCTTGACATATATACCTTAATTAATGAAGTTGTAGGTTTAAGAAAGAAATTGTACATGGAACTATCAAAGTTACTGTGTCAACACACATCACAAAACTACATATTCCACTCAGCTAAAATCGATATATACAACTAAATAAAAAACATTTCACAAATTCAACTATGTTTGACAGTACATTAACGTGCATTAAACTAAAGGCTATAGTTTATTTCGTGATACAATTTTTAAACACATAGTTTCGTGGTACAGTTTCCTACATACTTTTAAACACATAGTATGTAGATTTGACACAATTTTAACCTTACACACACTGAGCTACGTATGTAGTTTACAATGCGTCGACACATCGATCGGAGATTTTTCTAGACACGACAATTAACTAAATCTATAAAATTAAATTGTCGCACTTTAAACAAAAAAAATACTGTGTAAAAGGAAAATTTCCAAGCAGAGGATCGGATTATTGCTGCTAGTAATTTTAGAAGCTAAGAACGTCGGATTCTTTCAAGCTACTAGTAATTTTTGAAGCAAGAACAAAGGAGATAAGGACAAGGAAACAAGAGTGGATATCCCGTATTAACTTCACGTGGATAGCTAGATATATAGGCATGACACATAGTTTTGTGATACAATTTTTAAACACATAGTTTATTTCGTGATACATTTTTTAAACACATAATTTTGTGATACAATTTCTTACATATGTAGACTTTGACACAGTTTTAACCTTAATTACACACACACACCGTGCTATGTATGTAGTTTACAACGCGTCGACACATCGGAGATTTCGTGGATACATCAATTAAATAAATCTGTAAAATTAAGTTGTAGCACTTTGAACAAAAAAAAATACTGTGTAAATGGAAAATTTCCGCAGAGCATCGTTCGGATTCTTGCAAGCTAGTAGTTTTGAAGCAAGAAGGAAGGAGATCAGGACAAGGAAACAAGAGTGGATATCACGAATTAACTTCACGTGGATAGCTAGATATATAGGCATGCAAGGGCATTTGCCATTGAATTCGATTGGGGGGGCACGCAGGATCCTTATTCCAGAGCCGAAAAGATTTGGCATCAGAGATATTTAAAGGGCGCTGCTGGCTCGTACCACTTGCCCTAACCAAATCCACTGTTCACATATGACACTGGACTACGTACTGTAGACACATGGATCCCATGGAAACACCTCATTATTCTCGCGAGCTCGCTGGCATTGGGCCATTGGCAAATGCATGGCAACGTACGTATAGCTAGGGCAGATAGCATGCATGCATGCCATGCAGCTGCTCCACTGGCTGGCTGCTGTTAACCTGTAAGGAACGCACATTCATTTTTCGCTTTTGACAATATGCGCAGCTAGCTAGCGTTGCCATCATAAGTAGCCATATGCTCCTATACATCGATCTCTCTTGGATAAAAATCGTTGCATTATATGTATGCTCATATATATGCTTTTTGCTATGCTTCTTTTTCCCCCCCGAAGGACCTACTACCATATAGCAAGCAGATGTTAATACGTCAACATTACGTGCAAGATATACACGCGACGTACGCATGGATCTGATACGATACGATCGTCGAAAACATGCGTATACTCATCGTACGGAGGATTTACGGACGTATCCAGCAGAGGATTTTGTACATTATTACCATATCACATGGCGCGCGTAGACGGATCGAGAGCGCCGTAACACGGCTATAGCTATTACTATTTTAGTTATATAAGCCACGTCAGATAGATGTTTTGTTTCTAACGTGTGTAATTAGCAAGCTAGATCTTTGCATGGTACTATTCTGAGCTAGCTATATATATGTAGCGTACTGTAGCTAGCTAGACGACATGCGTATCGATTTGTACGACACATATATGTACATGTATTGGCGCAGATAAATGCGAGTTAGATGATCCAATTTATGCACAGATCGAGCAGAAACCATATTTACAAAATTCATTTTTGGCTTCAAATATATACTTTAATTAAGTTTGATTAAATGAATTATAATATAAAAATGCACCGTTAGATTAATCAGGTCAAATTGCGTAGAGCAGACAGGATCATCCCCTGTCTTGGTGCTAGACTGCCTGTGGGCAGGTGAGCATGCCGTAGATGGGCACGACGGCCGACATGCCAGAGCGGACAGGCCTGCTTCTCTGCACTCTGCTTCGTGGATGGGCTATTTCCGTTCCACTGCTCCGGCCGGCCTCCCAACTGATCCACGTTCGTCCAAGTTAACCGTGCAGTTATTTTACAGTGCGTGCATGGTATGCACAGTAGTATATGATGTTTTAACTTTTTTAAGATATGCATTGTCGTTTTTACTATTTACCTAGACGGTACGTACCTCTAAGTGTATGCCAAAAGCTATAATTACTAATATTAAGTATAGATCTACTATTGCAATTAGATGCACAGTAGTATATGATGTTTTAACTTTTTTAAGATATGCATTGTCGTTTTTACTATTTACCTAGACGGTACGTACCTCTAAGTGTATGCCAAAAGCTATAATTACTAATATTAAGTATAGATCTACTATTGCAATTAGCACCATTTTTTTTGACAATTACATAGAGCATGTGCATCCATAAAGATCAAGTTCACACGTACTGTACGAAAAATACTACGAAGTCAACTGTACATAAACCGGCAATTAGGAGTGCTATTAACCGCGGCACATACTTTGCATGTGCCGAGCACAGCAACTTGATTAGGTTATCATTATGCGTCGGATCGAGCAAATTAAACGTACGTGCGCCACTACCACGAGTACTCAGAATCTCCAGAGCGATTTGCACGTGATAATGCTCGCACGATTATGAGCACATCTGCAAAATCGAGGTACTGTGCCGTATGTACTGTAGTACACTGCTGTGTATCAGTATGTATGCAGAACCACCTGCTGCAGGCACCGGCTGGGGTCCATACATGCATCATATATATGGGTCCTAAAAAACGAAATATTCCTGGGGCTATATGAGGTGTAGTAATGGCCGGCATATTATCCCATAGTATTAATTCTCCTTGTGATTGGCCTGCAGCGCTGCATCTGATCGATCTCGGCTAGCTGCTATAGGCGGCAAAGGGTGGTACCCGACCTACCCTCACAGACTCGCAAATCTTGGCGCACAATCTCGTCCAATTAGTAGGGTATCTACGTGTAATAAAAAGTGTGGTCCGGGGGACTGTCAAATTAAATTTTTACCGCCAGGAGTTAATAATCAACACTCGATCCGAGTGGGAAAAATTAAAGGCAGGAGCGGTCCTCAGCGTAATATATAGTTGTCATCTCGTTCTCTGGTAGGCCTTACAATATGTTGTTTCCAGGTCTCTCTCAACTTGATTCTAAGAGTCTCATCTATAGGTAACATAGTTCCAAGTGTTATGTTGATCTTGTATTGACATGGATCCATCACGTGAGGCTCATTATGTCATATCTATAGCTTTCTTCTTGCGTCCTCTCTCTCTCTCTCTCTCTCTCTCTCTCTCTCTCACTTGTACACTCCTTCCCCCATCTCGCCCCTGCTCGCGCATTGTAGAAGCAAGGCAAAGTGGATTGAAAAAAAAAAACACTAACTTTTCAACTCCATTAAGGTTTCTTTCCCACGCCGTACCTCCTCTGGCAAAACAAGTGGGATGGTTGAGCCAACTATGTATAAAAACTTTATTGAAGGCTCAAGCAACTACATACCCATCCTGTTAAGGAAAGATAGACTTCCCTAAAAGAAAACTCTATATTCCCTTCGAAAAGAAATCCTCACCCCCAAACCCCACTCAAGGGGGACTTTATTTATTAAACATCTTTCATGAAACCTATGCCACCGCCTAGCTGGCACCATGTTAGTTCATAGTCAACAAGTAACATTATAATATTAGTGCACATGTCCACAGATATATGAAAATGACCTTTTTCTAAGTTACACGACATACTCCCTCTGTTTCAATTTGAGTGTCGTCCGGCGTCAGCACGAAGACCAAGAGAAACACCGAGTGGCCTGCTGCCTAGCTGCCTGCTGCCTGCTGCATGCGACGCATGCGACGCGGTTGACGAATGACGAGCGGACAGGAGAAGGGGACGGGGAAAGAGGAAGGGATGGTGGGATGGGCCGGGGGAAAATCCTGACAGATTCCCGACGGACAAGGCTGCAAAGTCTATAGATGATAGGCCGTACAGTGCCCTAGACGTCACATATTTTGGAACAAGCTACTGTGCTAGGACGACAATGAATTCGGAACGGAGGGAGTAGATGGCACCTGAGGCTAAGTCTAAATACCCCCCCCCCCCCATATGACACTTTCTGAGTTTGGTGATCCTGCTGACAGCCTTGCCAACTTTAAGTGCCACCTCATGAATTTTACTCAGTATCAATACTACTGCTCATGATCTGGTTTGTATATGGCGTTCATGCCATCTTGCTACAGGCCGATGTGCATGGTCAATGGGCTAACAACAGGTTGAGCAGCTAGTAGGCCCCTCAAATTGATGTCAGGGAAAAGTAAACATGTGTAATTTGTGTAATTTGTGCTCTAAACCACGGTATCGTATCGCTCAATTTTTTTTAAAAAAATGACTTTTCTCATGTCAAATATGATTATCATTTTTGGACGGAGTGTGCTGTAACAAGGCCGGCCACATGTTAGTGGTAATCCATGCATGTCTAGTTTCTGGTGGGACATCTAGAGCAAGATGTGTATAGATGGTATATAGAGACATCAATAAAACCCACGAGGATACCTGAGGTTAAATATAAAATAGAATTTAGCATGTCATAATCCACGACGTACGTTTAAGCAACCCGGTTACAATCCCTGCCAGTTCCTCCTTTAATACCGCAAAGACTTAACATAAGAAAACAGCCAGAATAAGGAAACCACCACACGACATATGTACGTTCATCATCAAGTTCAACACGCTGACAGCCGGGGGTGTGTCAGGCCCCCGGTCTCCATCATCGTCAACGTTCATCTTTTGATCCTTGTCCCTGAGACTTTTTAAATTTACTACCTATATTATGTACGTGTGTAGGAATATGCAACATTATTATCGCACTGCGACCACCGTGAGTTACCACACATATGCGTATATGCATATATATGAACTAGGAGAATACCCCGCGCGTTGCCGCGGGATTTTCTTAAAAAGAAATCTATTATACTCTTAGTCTTAGCATTAATATATTGTATTTGGCATATATAGTAAAAAAGAAGAAGAAACTGAAGATTGGACGAATAAAGAAAAAGGGGAAAACTACCGATGGCTAGATGGCCTCCACGTACTTGTGAATAATAAAGAAACAAACCCTTCCGATGCATTGCATCCATGCTTTGTAACTGAATTTAAAAAAACTACCCAGGCTATGTGCGGACAGGCTTCTAGGCTCTTCGACTGGTTGGAGAACTCCACAGCGTGCCTCAACAGAAGGCTTCTCGGCTCTGGAGGACAGCCCAGAAGCAAATCGTCGCTATTGATATTTACACATGATGGCACACTGACAATAGCAAACACATAGCTGCCAAGCAGCAGCACGTGTATATCATCTACGGCGGTGATACAAAATAAATCTATGCTCAGATGGAGATGCTGTTGGGGATGCCCATGGCCTTGAGCCCCTCGCCCTTCTCGCCGGTGACGTCCGAGGTGTTGGGATACAGCAGCATGTAGGGGAACTTCACCGGGCCAGGTCCGGTTCGTGAGCGCCGGGTCGCCGTTCATCTTCTCGATCTCCACCAGCACCAGCTGGCTTCCGAACCTTGATCTTGGACGCGTCCAACGCCCTGGATTTGGACGTCCAGCGCTCCGGCTCGTCGCGCTGGCCGAGGTACACCTCGTCGGAGGCATGCTTGGCAGGATCTCGATGAGGGACACGCCCACGATGGTCTGGAGCTGGCTGGTGACGGTGAGGATGAACATAGTGTCCGTCTCCTTCTGTGTCCCGGCCTCGTCGCTGCTGGACTCAGGCATTTTAAATACCAAGGTAGCGATGGTTGAGTTTCTTCCGCATGGCTGATGTGTCGATGCGGAAATAAATGATTATGCCTGTTCGTGTGCGTTCGTGTGCGCCATTACTCATGTGATGCGTTGGTGCATTCATTCGGAATCCGAAGAGAGATGGAAGCCGGTTATTAACACTTTAATTAAGCAGGAGTTGCAGCAGATCCGTTCGTGGCCTGGAGGTGGGATTCTTATTGGTGAGCAAACGAAAGTAACGGAAGAATATAACGGAAACTGCTGACGTGGCGCAAGGAGAGATCAGATAATTACCTTAGTGGGGTTTGTTTATATAGAAGGTATAGATTAATCAAACCGTGTATACATTATACAACAGTAGTCGTTTCTCTAAACTCTGACGCATCCGTGCTCAACACAGGAACAGCATGCATGCATGCACCTATGCATCTTGTGGTACATTTGCTATGCACGACGCGTGCGTGCATCACGTACTCGAGGTCGTCGAGGCTATCATCTCCGTGTATGCCGAATAAAAATGCATGCATGCCACTCTGCAAGCGCTGCTGACCTGCAGGCATCGTAAATTTCTGGAGAGATACAGCAACGTCCGTGCCCCCAGGCCATACTATGTCCCAGGCGGCTGAGCAGGTGTGTCCCCAGCACCCAGCAGTATAGTTGCGTACGTGCATGCATGCATGCGTAATTGCGCGGTACGTGGTGCCGCTAAGAAAGGATAGGTTTTTGAGAAAAACTCAGGTTGGATATCATCCAACGGGCTGTATATATTTACATTTGTGCATGTCTTTCCATAGAATGTTTTTTTGTCTTTGTCTTTTTATAGAAAAAATTAATTTTTGTCCTCGTCATTTATGCTAACACATCTCATAAACCGTTGGATGCACATATAAGGACTCAACTTGTCGCCTGAGTTTATCCTCATGATATAGCAAATCCCTATTTTTTTAATAAGTTGAAAAAGGTCTTAAAATAGTTTGTACATTTGTTTGATTATTATACTTTCTATTTTTTCAATATAGTAGTTTTATTTTTTCCTTTATAAATATATATCTTACTCTATTTTTTTACGTCGTCATATTCATTTTTTAAAGGGCATGACCCTCTCTTTAACAATTTATCATGCATGTTCTTCACAGTTTTTTTAGTGTTCCTGCTGGGTAATCTTAAATTCCTATTTTTTGAACGTTTACCTTTTTTCTCTCTCTTTTTTGTTCTTTCATTGTATTATATACTCTCTTCAATCTTAGCTCAATGACCCGGTTTTTGTGAAATCCTATACATACTAGCTAGCTAGGCCAATGCATATCCGTGAGGGGAAAAAAAATTTAGGTGCAAACCATCCCTACCACAGCATCGTGCAGAGTATGCCGCTGATACATGAGCGACGGTATCATCTTAAACAAATGCATGGTAAATCTAATATCACTCATAGTCCACGTGTCAGCCAATACATCTAGACAATGTTTCTATGCCGATGATCCTCACCTATTTTTTTTTTCTCCGCTAGGCTATATTACTCGTTTCGGTCTTACCAGTCAGATCACGGCGAGAGAACTGTGGCCGGCCGATTGATCGGTCATCGGTCGATCCGAAAAATCCACGCGAAAGGGGAGGCTGGGGACAGCGGGCAGTCGCGCGCCGGACGTACGCCGGTGAGCCACGTACACCATGTAGTACCAGTGGCATGTCAGTACCCAGAATGTATTCCGTGCCTGCCTGCTAGACGACGCTGGATGACGGTGTGCCAGCAGCAGGCCCAGGCGTCGCCGCAGCAAGCGGCCGGCCGGCCGGCCGGGCAAATCTCCAAGGGATCGTTTTCGGGCAGGCTAGCCGAATCTCGGCGAATAGTCTGCCTTTCAATACTCCGCGGTCGATCGGGGTGTCGCCGCGCCCGCGCGCCCTGACTGGGCGTGTCCAGTACGTCGGGGTGGCCAGGGAGTTTAACTCCGCGGACTCGCGTTGACAAACGGCTGATCGAGACGCGAGCGTATATCATTTGGGTGCTCATGGTCTCCAACTCTCCATCGACGCCCTGCGGCCGGCCTTGGCACTGGCATGCGGCAGGCAGGACCGGCCGGGAGTCCGAGGCGTCATGCATGCGGTGGCCGGCCGGCTTGATCTCGTATCCCGATTCCCGCCGCGGCCTGTTGTGGGATCATTATACCACTCTTTCTGTATAATGGCCCTGTTTGGATTCCTCTAGCTCGGCTAGAACTAGAGTTAGTTTCTAACTCTAACTCTAGCCCTAAACTAGCTCTAGCCCTTGAGGTGTTTGGATACAAGGGTTAGATTAGCAATAAATGTACCTTTTTAATCATTTAACTCATTTAAACCATGCTTCTATCCGGATTTTGTGTGACAAGCATTTGTGTGGCCTTCTCCCGCTCACATATAACACAAATATATTAGTTTTACAAATCAAGCATCCGATTTACAATGAATTTAAATTTATCCATACAAATAAGATGTCTCACACAAACTTACAAAGTTCTCAGTGAAGCTAAAAGAAATTACATTCTAAAAAAAATTGTTAGTACCCACCACAGGAAGATGAGGCCACAGGATAACGATGAATGACACCCAGTCACAAACTCATTGGCTAATTGCAATGCACGATTAGACTATAATAAACTGCGTGTCTAGCGAGCACAAACTAATAAACACACGAAACTAGTAGTGTACAGTATGTGTGCATCTTTTGACGAGAGATGCAGGTTGCATACACGTAAAACAAATGAGATTGGAGATCTACTCTTATTCATCCGCCTAAGGTTGGGGGGCATCCGGCCTACCCACGTCGGATTGCCATCGTGGCTCCCCGTGGGCGACAGAGTGGAGCCGGATGGTTCAATCCCGGGTTGCCACATGTGTGCCGTCCATTCGTCGTTCGTCCTCGCGTTTGTCGCTGATTCCAATTGGCCTGTCGTACGCAGCGCATTCAAACTCGCCTACCTGCCGCATTCAACTCGCCTACCTGCCCGGCTCGGTCTTCTTTTCCTCCCTCCTCTCATCTCCCTCGTCTCCTCCGTCCTCCCTTGCTCTGCTCTCTCCCACATGGTGCGGAGGGGGGCCAAGATGGCGGCGGAGGGCTTCTCCTCCTCTCCCCCCTGCGTGGCATGCCGAGGCGACGGTGACCCCCCGCCGGGTGTTGCGCCGGTGCGGCAGGTCGCTGTGCCCGGGCACGGTGCCCTGATGCAGGCGTCCTGGCTCGGGGGCCTTAGCGCTGGGCCCTCGCCGGTTGGCGCGGGTGCGGAGCCATGGCCGGGCCACAGCACCGCCGGCGTGGAGCTGCGCGGGTGGGTCCTGGCGTGAGAGCAGGCCTAGGTACGACGACGCGAGGGGTTCGGCGCGGCGGCCTGACGGGCGCCCCCTCCCCCAGCACGTGAAGGCCTGAGCCTCGGGTAGGGCGGGCGGTCGCGGCGGCCCAGCAGGCGTGCATCCGGTGCATGAAGGCCTGAGCCCCGGCTATGGCCGCTGTTCGCAGTGGCGCGAGGGATCAGGCGCATCACTGCGACAGTCGAGCACCCTTGCGTCGCTGCGCGACGGCGCGGAGCGAATGCGGACCTGGACGCGGCGTTGCGGCGAGCTCCAGCCGCGCGCGCGGCCCCTGAGCATGGATAAAGAGAGGAAGCAGGTGCTGCCGTCACGGATCCCCTCCGCTCTTCCAGCTTGGCGAGGTGAGAGCAGACATCCCTCTCCGCGTTCCTCACTCTGTCTCCCTTTTTTTCCATTGATCTGATGCTCCTTCTCGCTGCTGCGTGGAGCATTATCCAACAGGGGACCGGAGCGCGCTCCGGCGGAGTGGGTCGGAAGAGGAAACCGGCATTGCGGGAGACCTGGGACTTCAGCATGGCGCCGACTGTTGATGGCTTTCGCATAGGTATGCTTCTTCTGCGAGGCCGCCATTACAGTTTCATACCTGGAATGGGATTTCTGTTACGTTTCTTTGCATGACATTCTGATCCTTTTTCCCTTTTTCCCCTACGTTTGGACCTGTGCACAGCCAGGACACGCCTATGCCAAGACGATGCAGATGAGTGAAGTGAGGATGGAGTCTGCACTGGCACTGCTCTTGTGCGTATGATAAGGTGAAATCACTTGGATAATGCTTGAGTTATCTTTACTATATTCCTTTGTGTGATAAGGTGAAATTATACTTGGATAATGCTTGGGTTGTTCTTACCATATTCTTAATGCTTTGGTTAGCATTGAGAAGAGAGCTGTTATGCACAGGTTACTAAAGAAACTTTGATTATAAATGGAAAAAGACAATTACATGTTGTCCTTCTTGATTGATCTCCATCACTGCCTTTTGTAGCTTGGGGCTAAAGCAAAATCAGGTTCCATCTTTTGGAGACAGGATGGTGGTAGATGATTTCCCATCAACAAAGTGATAATCCTGAAACAGAAGGTGTGTGCTTCTCTCCATTAATTGCATTTACATGTTGGTTCTGATTTTGCTTCATGGATCTGATGTATGTGCCTAGCGATTTAGGGATTCAAGTGTGAAGTGTCATCTCTTTATGTAGTTTATTATTTCCTTTGATTTTCTATTCCTGCTTTTAGGTTCAGTGCAGATGGATGAACCTGAGGTTTATGATCTTTGCATTTCTAATTTTATTATTGGTTCATGGTCTTTCTCTTGTGCTCATTTTCATGCTATTCTATCTTGGTTTCCCTGTTTTCCTTTAGATATATATTCTATTTTATTTTTCTCTTCATTTCTTTGACACAAATTTATCCCCTTGAATTTGTTGTGCAAGGTATGAACTTGGTAAACAGAGCTAGGCTTCTATCTAGAGATTGGTATCCATAATCAACTCAGACAAAGGTACACAATTTGCCATCTAGCACTCTATGTCCATATTTCAAATGCATCCATATACATGCTGTACATGTAGAATATTTGTGGAAGTGCCTTCAATATGTTCGAAGAATGCCTGTTGCATCCTTTTTTGCACAATCTGGGCACCAGCCTAAAATCAACCATGCAACAATTATTGGAAAAAATATTCCTTTGTTCTTCTTATTAATGCTTGTCTTTAGCTAATAACCTAAAATCAGTCATTCCTCTAAAAGTTTTTATTATGATCTGTCAAGTAACAATTTTGCCTTGCAGTGATTGGTCCCTGGTGGGAGCTCGGGGAATAATATGTTTTGACCGAGGGGCCCATTTGGTCGGGACAGGCATGAGCCATGTGTCCATTCGATGAGTTCCATGACTTCTACTACCAGATGTCTGAATACTTAATTTCTGATTAGAGTCGACTCATTGTAGCAATATGTTGTTGTGATCTTATTGCATTTCTATAACATAAAGTCTGAAAAGGTAAATCAGGAAATGATTCATATGCATATAGCATGCTATTCTATGAGATGTTTCAGTAGTCCACCCCGATCCGATGACTTTGATGATAGTTTTTGCAAAATTGCCACACCTTTGTGAAAGAATGTTACCAGTTTCTTATAGAGGAAAGATCTATCACCTAAGTACATAACAACTGTAAGTTGGTAGTGTGTTTATAGTGTGGTACACATCCATTATAATCTTAGGCTATGTTTGATTCTTCTAAAGTGTATGCTACTGTTCCCACAAACTGCTGCTGTTTATTCTGCTAACTTATTTAGACCACCAAGCAATTGTGTTGTGCATTTATCAATTTGTGAAAATTGAGGAATTGTGAAGAATTTTCAGTCAAAAAAAAAAAAAAAAAGGAATTGTGAAGAATTGCCTTTTGAGAAGTGCATCTACATGTTTTAAAACTAACAAAGTAGATATTTTGAGAAATGATCAAATTTGTCAACAATTCTATTGTATGCTTCTAATTTCTGAAAGCAAATTTAGGGAATGTTGGCTTGTGATTTGATCTATAGTATTCTATAATTCTAATTCTAGATTTCTAATACTTAGACAACCATATAGTTGTAGGGAAGTATATGTATGTATGTGTGTAGCATGTTGGTTCTTTGAAAAATACACTTTGCAAAGAGAATATATAGGTGCTAGATCTGGAAATTTTTCTAAATGTAATTATTCTACATGTTCCCTTTATTGTTAATATCCCTGTCTCCCTGAACAAAGCTTAGTTTGTGACTGTAGCCCTGGTTCTCTGTATTCCTGTCTCCGTGAACAAAACCTGATTTGTGCCAAAAAGGATCTCTTATCTGGTTTTCAGTCAACCCAGGTCACCACGACAGAGCAAGAACAAACCTATCAGGAGAAAGCTATTTGATGACCAAAGTACTGACCAAGAGGTTATTTTTACTCATGCTGATTCTCTGTGCCTTTTTTGATATATAGGTCATTGTTTCCATATTATCTTTGCTAATAACTATCTTAAAAATGAAGAATAGACAGACCTGTCGATTAATGCCGCTAATACCCTGCATTGAATCTTTTGCGTATTCGAGAAAAATACCCTGCATTGAAGTTTATTGGTTGACCTGTCATTTCCTTTTGTTCTTTGGGGCTAAAGCAAATCCAAGTTTTGACTTTTCAAAAATATAAGATGATAGTGGATGATTTCGTAGTGGGAGAATGAAAAATCCTGAACTGAAAGATGTGTGCTCTCCATTTATTGCATTGATATGTTGGTTTGCAAAATGATTTTAATACCAACCTCTTTGTTGGTTGTGGAAGTGAGGAAGGTACACATGAAAAAGATATGGCAGGATTTAGGTTGCAAGACACTTTTGTGTGTGCTTTCAGCCTTTTCCCTTTATTATCTGAGTATTTTTTTCGCGATCGGGACTTCACCCATTTTTCATTAAGAGGGAGAAAACAGTTTTGTTACAAACACGAAGTTGTCCGGCCGATCTCAGTAAGACACCTTGATCAAGCCAGCGACTCAAACACACTGGACCTAAACTACTGGATGCTTAGCCTATGATTACATTGTAAACCCATTTTGCGACCAAAAGACAGCCAATGCTTGCAAAGGCCCGTAGCCAGCTGACGCCTAGTCACTTCCCTCAGCGACGATCGCCTGAACGACCTGCACGACCGACCTTGGCGAGCGCTGGAACACACGATTGTTACGTTCCTTCCACACGTTCCAGGAGACGAGTAGCACCAGGGAGTCAAAGACGGGGCGTGCCAGTCCGGGCAACCTCTTACGCTGGCGCGTCCACCAAGTGGCCAAGTCTTCCTCAAGACTCGGTGCTAGAGCCTGCAACTGCACTGGGCTCAACACGCAGTGCCAAGCTTCTCTGGTGAAGACACATCCAGTAAAAAGGTGCGCGCATGACTCGGGTGCCTGGTCGCAAAGTGCGCAGGTACTGCTCTCCTGTAGGTTGTGCCTGGCGCGGCGTTCCGAGGTCCACAGCCGTCGGTGTAGAGCAAGCCAGAAGAACAGCTTGACCCGTGGCGGTGCCTTGGTATTATCTGAGTATGCCTCATAATTTTGAAAAGTTGATATGTGAAGATACCTGGTGATGTCAAAAGAAAAGGGCATCTTAGCATACAGGCTGAGGGAAAATTCATTTATTCACGTAGTGCAAATTCTCCACAGTTTGTAACATTCTTTATTTTTGCCAGGTAAATCTTATTCCAGATTGCCATGAGGTGGATTAGTGCCCACTGGGCCTCGTGCCTTCAAGCTTGTACTAACATGTGTTCTTATGCTAGAAGAAATTTAAACGGTATGACTTTGATCTCCTAAATCAGACAAGCAACATACATGCCATCACAGTATGGATAGTTGCCATATTTTACTTTGATCATATCTCCAAGTTTCTGTGAATATTGGTGAACTCTACTTTTCTCTCACTAGGTTTGTTTCAAGAGAAAAGTCTATTCCTTTCTGATGCTTAGCTGTGCTTTGGAAAGCCAACTGTAAATCTATGGTTCTCCCTTTTGAGAATCTTATGCTGTGTCCTTTTGTTTTGTTGTGCAACTGTCTATTTAGTGGCCCAATATGCACGGAGCGAGATCAAAAGGATGGAAGGGGTAATATATTGTGACCTCTTATGAACAATTTTTAATGGAATAAATTATCTATTTTGGAACAAATATGATATTTGACAACAACGGACTGAACTATGAAGTACTTAAAGCATGTTCAGCTGTACTTACCAAAATATGGTGGTGCGAATTGTTTCCATTGAGCAAACCCTACTTAACTGATGCATTTATCTGCAACCACAGTAATTAAAACTGAAAGAGGTTATTTGTTTGGTAATAATGCTAATTTAATTGAGTTTAACCATTTTCATTCACTTGAAAAGCACACTTGAGTTGGTTATGTCAGTCGAGTCTGTTTGGAGTCTAGCGTATATGCATCAACCATGCTGCTTATGAGGACAGTTAAATTGTTAGTTGATGCATTTTAGACTGTTTGCATTTGCATCTTATATTTACTTGGGAGAACCTGCAACCATGTATTATATATTGGATTTCTCTTTCACTGTCGTATAATTGTGTAATTGCAGAATGACGCTGTTCTGCAGTTTTTCCCTTACTCGACCAATTATGGATCATCTCCCTGTAGAATGCATATTTTTTTGTTTCTCAAAATGTACTCAGTGATGATCTTAAAATTCTTGATAAACTAAACTTTACTTTTCATGTTTGCTTTTGACTTAGGCGGCTTTGCAACCAAACTGCTCTAATTATCAAAGATAATGATCTAACTTTGTACCCACAACAAGTTCAAATGAAGTATCCAATTTTCAGATGTGCCAATGACCAAACATAAAAAATACATCCGCTAAGAAAGAAGTTTCTTATGATAATATAGAAGGCATGTGACCAAGTGGATGGCCGATGTTGCTATGAAACATCATGCTGAAAACATCATGGCTTACAACGAGGTCACTTCTCAACCAAGAGGTACACTCCATCATACAATAGCACAATTTAGACTTTGCTCGCATTACATATCTAATTACAACCAGCAAAAATTTATCAACAACCATACTCAAATTTGTGCAGATCACAATGCCGGATCACCATCAGACATCGACAACTACAATTATATGGCTAAAACACTCTTGCTTTGTGTTTATTTCGGTGACCTGTATATATCATGTTCTAAAATCTCTACATTCTTTTTACAAACATATACAGCTACACCAAGACGGAACTCCGAGGACGATGATTCGGGATGGGAGTCTTACTCTTATAATTGTTAGTATTCCTTGGTTTACCATATCATTCATCTTGGACTTATTTGCCAGTAACCCACAGGCTACACAAACGTAACAAAAACAATTGTCCATACAGATTCACCCCTTGAAGAACTTTGGTCTCCACCAACAATCATGTGACCAAAACCCGAACCAGAAGCCGAAACACTGGAGTAATCACGGCGACCATCCCACCTAAAAGACATAAAATTGCCTCAGGCTATAACTCTGTGTATAAACTATGCCTCGTGTCCAGCCACTGTGCCTTGCCGCACTCCTACCGCTGCTTCATATGCAGCCTAGTGTATGCTCTCCTATATTAAGTTGCCAACCTGTATGATTAAGTGAGATCATCATCAAACTTATGAAAGACATATATGTTAGATATACTCATGTCAAGCACATTATACATTGATTACATTATGTACATAATTATGTTGTCCGACCAATGGCATTACGATGCCACTTACACTTCCAAATGCAGGTACTTGCCATCGCGCGCAATGGCGCGCGCAACATACTAGTGATTATGAACACGCAACACGAAGCTTGGCAGGCAGGGCTCAATGCACATGTGCGTCAACAGTCGTCGCGGCGTCAGCCAAAATCAGCCGGTGCATCTGGTATGGGAATCGGCAGCGCGCAACACGGAGAGAACCGAGAAAAAAAAATCAGCGGCGTGCGTGATCCGGTGCGGCAGAGAAAGGAGAAAAAAACACTTTTCTGTGGGCCCTCCAGCAAACTAGCCCAAATAATCACCCCTTGGAGGGGATAGTTTTTTGGGTGGGCTAGTTGCAAAAAAAAACTAGCTCTAGCCCTCCTGTTTGATACTTTTGAGCTAGTTTGGTGCAAATTAGCCCAAACTTGCTCTAGCCCATGGGATCCAAACAGGGCCAATAACTATATATTACCAGTCAGATCACGAACCGGGCCGAGAACTGTGGCCGGCTTGATCGGTCTCGTTCATCGGTCGCGATCCGCAAAATCCACGCGAAAGGGGGGAGGCTGTGGACCGCGGGCACGCATCAGTCGCCGGGCGCCGGTCGGCCACCGTGTAGTACGAGCAGTGGCATGACAGATATCGTATCGTATGCCGGCGTGGTGGACGCTGGACGACCGTGCGCCGCCAGCAGCAGGCCTATAGGCGTCGCCGCAGCTAGTGCGCGCGGCCGGGCTTGGAAATCTCCAAGGGATCATTTTCGGGCAGGCTATAGCTAGCCGAGATCAAGCCCGAGATCTAGGTCGGCGAACTGTCTGGCTTTCATTCTCGTGCTGACGGCTGATCGAGACTCGAGCTCGAGCGTACATCATTGGATTGGATGCTCATGGTCTCCATCGACGCCGGCCCTGCGCGCGGCCGGCCGACCTTGGCAGGCGCACGGCAGGCAGGACCGGGCGTCCGGGGCGTGATGCATGCGGTGGCCAGCAGCCCACGCCGTGCGCCGGCGAGCTCGATCTCGTATCCCGCCGCGGCCTGTGGGCGTTGGCCGTCGGGGCAGTCCTACGTACTCCAGTCGTATAAGTACGTCAGACCATCCGGCCAGCCGGCCAGGCTGATTGGTTGACTGACGCGCGCCATGCATGGCTGTGCGTGCGCGCGGGCGCATGCATGCAGGGAGCGAACTGTGCGCGCGCGAGCACCGGGATCGGATCTAGCAAGCCCTGTAGGCTGTAGCTAGCTATAGCTACTGCTGCGCGGGTGTCTGGCAACGGCCGGCCGGCGGGCCATGCGCTGGGCATTGCATTGAACAGTGGCGCGCGCTCTCCTGGGGAATTGGCGGAAACAGTGGCGCGTGCATGCAATGCGTGGGTGTGCGGTGCTTCAATTCGTGTGTTCGCTGTGGGGCTGACAGGCTGTGGCCGACGACGGCACCTGCCGGCGGCTGGCCGGCGGTACGCGATGCATAGTTGCGTTCCTGTGCGCCTTCATTCCCTGGGTGGCCTGTACACTGTGCTGTGCGGGGCTAGTGGCGTCACACTTCTCGGCAACAGCGTCGGTTGTCGACACGATCACACGAGTGAATGGCTACACTGCGGAGATCAGGCCGGGGATGTCCAGGTAGGATCAAGATCGGTGACCAACATGTGTAGAGACTCTACCGTAGAGTAGTCCTGTATGCATGCTCGTGGTCCGTTTGAATTTCTTGTAATTATTATTCTTACTGGCCACCACTACTAATTATGTACTGTATATATATAAATGATAGTAATTTTAAGAATGATAACAAGATCCATCTGTTTGGCAGGCCGGGTTTCTTCCCGAAATGACTTCATCTACGAAATCAGAGAACTCACGTTTAGGTGGCATCACCCGTCTAGCACAAAGGAACGACGTCTTTCCTCTAGAGCTTCTGTCGCAAAGCCATTTTATGAGGTAACATTTGGCAGGGCTTCACCCAAAAAAAAAAAAAAAAAAAAAAAAAAAAACAGATAAGCCAAGCTCCTCAAAAGCTCCTCGAAATGAAAAACGGTTTGACGATCGAGGAAAAAAAAACTCTATATGGAAACATATATTTTCACCCCCATTTGTGTCCAAAATGTATTCAGTTGAAACATTAGCTTCGACTATATATTTTGGATCATCGTTTCGTCGGCATATGTATATATATGATTTGTATAGTGGCACACATGACACATCATGCATATGTACATCTTGAGTTAGTTTTTTCCGTTATGAACAATGACATGAATGAACAATTTATAAGCATGTAGAAATGCTTTGACATCTTTCATAATGACACAAGTAATTCAAATTGATACTAAAAAAAAGTAATATATTCGATTTGAGAGTTACTTTAGGTTACGTTAATAGTGGAGATGGATAATTTAGTTGTAAATTTTTTTGAAGGAAATTTAGTTGTAAATTTAGTGTTGCTTTTAATATATACCATGAGTTAGTCTATTCTATATTAGTAATGACATAAATGGATAATTTATAAGAACATGTAGAAAGACTTGGGATAATGTTCTTCTATAATAACATGTGGTAATTTACAATCAGGATTCAGGAGGTTATTCAACCTCTAAAATCAAGAAATCCTTATATAGTATGGTACATCTAGTTAGACACAAAACCTAGTATAGTAATTTATAAGGTTATTTTTTGACAGGTCGGCAAGAAATTTCCCATGATATTTGTTAGGAGAGAAAGTAAACATACAAAGTAATTAAACAAAAACCAACAGCCAACTTAACTATTGGACTAGAAGACACTCTACTGAAAAAACCTAAGGTTGTGTCAGCTAAGTGGAATTGTTGCATGCCTTAACCAAAAGTGCTACTTCTGTTGGTTGTAGTCACTTTTTCTATAGTTAACACCAGTGGATTAACGTGACGGCCCCTCCAAACTAGAAATGGTTATAAACTGCACTAAGACACCTCTGCCTTTTGTACCTAACATTCATTGAATAAAATATGTACATACGTACAGTAATTGGTGAAGTGATCGACTAGAAAATAATTAAAACAGTGCTAAGTATATAGTCTGGCACTGAATTCCAACATCATGCAAGAACAAGCTAGTAGTCCACATTTTATGTGTGTATACAGTATCCAAGCAGAGCTCCATACTGTATATAAGAACAGCTAGCCTATGTAGACGACAGAAAACATGTCTTTGCAGTGCGGGGCATCCGATCGAGATCAGAGACGAACTGAGAGCGTGCCGGCCGGCGTGGTCCGACGATCGATCGACTTGACGTGACCTTACATTATATTGGTCCACGGTTACACAGAGGCTAGCTAGGACCGCTCCTGCACTCCCTCGACATGAACTAGACGCGACTCTGCGCGCGGCTTCCGACCTCGACTGGACTGGACATGGCGCTCCGAGGTGACGAACCATAACCACAGCCCCGGCCCTGCTCCTGCTCGATCATGTGAAAGTGCCTGGTGATGCACTGATGCTCAAAAAAAAAAAGTGAAGTGCCGGGTGTTGCAACAAGAGGTCCCGCGCTGTCGCTGTCGCCGTCGCCTTCGCCGTCGCTCGCGCACAACCACGGCCACCCCACGGCACTGTGCCGGCCGGCGGCCTTCCTGGTCCTGGCTCCTGCTGCCGGCTGCCGGCGCCACGCGTTCAGATTTTCAGCCCACGGAAAACGAACTCGATCACAACGGTATCGCGCGCGCGGGCTGTGCTAACCCACGTACAGTACAGTATACTACGTACAGCTACGGTTAGCGCGCGTGCGCAGGCTCTCAACCACGCGTGCGAGCGCGTACACCGTACAGCACAGCACACGGGCTGCGATCGCTGCGCCGGCTCCGGCAGCTGCCCGTGGGCGATCGGGGTTCACGTCGGGGCTCAGGCCGGAGGAGATCGCGGAACTGTGCGGGGAGATCCGGCGCCGTACGGTGGTGGGGGATCCAGCAGCGGAGGGCGGAGGCGGGCCAGTAACTGAGGTGACCCCGGGAGCATTGATGGAGCCTTCCATTAACTGCGGCCCCACTGGCCCAGGATGTCCTTCGGCCCAGTGGGCAGCAGTGGCCCCGCACGGCCCGCCCGCCCGGCGGCTTGATGCCCTCCCACGTGGCTTGGATTATTCGTTATTACGTGCAGTGCTCGGTCGGTCGGATTTTTACTTTTTCATTTTACTCCTACTTTCATCATTCTCACCGTGCTCTCCTTGCTCCGGCCAGAACTCAGGACGGCCTGATCTCGATCAGACGGCTCCAGCCAGGACGAGTTGTGTCGTCTCTGTGTGCTGTGTTGCTTGCGAGTTCTGAGCGTTGCTGTACAAACTTTTTTTACTACAGTATGTGTGCGCCGTGTGCGCGCGTGTGCAGCGTTCGTGGTCGGTCGTTTAACCCGGAAAGCATGGGCGAGGACGGCCGTGGCTCGGGCCGGGCGGCCGTCGGGCGCGTGACGGGTGACGGCGGGAGCAGTGCGCACAACGTGTTGGGTGCACCCGTCACGTGCGGTGGGGCCATGGGCAATGCGGCGTGCGTGCAGCTGGCTGGCTGGCGGCTGGTACGGCCGCACGGGGATTTCTGAGTAAAAAAATGTATGCTCAGGCCAATAACTTGTGCCCCTGTGTCGGATTGGGCCACCAACTTTAAAAGTGTATTTTCGGGGCAAAAACTTTACTTATGGTGCACCAATAGGCCATACCCCTACGTGGCCAGCGTCCTTTCAGCAAAATGACCCCCTCAAGTCCTTTATCTTCTCATCCCCAGTCCTCTCTTTCGCATCGTCGCCGCAGCCACCATCTTCATCTATCCAAACGACCGGGACTCAGCTCCACGCTGGGCCCTGCTCGCACAGCCAGCGCGCTGGGGGCCGGACCTCCGCCGAGCTCCGCCGCCGCGGGCGAGCTGCCGGCGCTCCGCCACGCGTGCCGCCACGGGCGAGCTGGCAGCGCTCCGCCACGTGGGCGAGCTGTTGGCGCTCCGCCACGCGCGCCGCCACGGGCGAGCTGGCGGCGCTCCGCCACGCGCGTGCCGCCGCCGCGGACGAGCTGCCGGTGCTCCAACTCGCACACGCCGCCGCCGCGGCGAGCGGCGGTGGCTCCGACTCGGCCAGCGACAGCAGGTGCTCGTCCTCGGCCGCGGATTCGGACCATGGCGCCTGGCGGAGCAGCTCAACGGCGGCAGCGGCTCGCGGGGCCTCGGCGCGGCCTTTGCGCGGAGCGCGCAGCGCTCGCGAGCGCGGGGCGAAGGCCCGACGCTGCGGCGCGGCCCGCGGACCAAGCCGGCGCGCTTGCGCGACGCGCAGCGATGGTGGCGCGGCGGACGGCGGTGGCGCGGCGGACGGAGAAGGGATGAGAGGCGCGGGACGGCGCTCGCGACGGAGACACGAAGCGAGGACGCCAAGCGGAAACGAAAAGCATGCAACGGTCACGGAGGAAGGCGGCGCCGAAGTACGCGCAGAGAAGAGGAATGGCGGCGAGGAAGTTCGGCAAGCATTTGTCGCTCACCTCGGTCGTTTTGGTGGGCGAAACTTGCGGCGAGGGCGGCGTAGGTGGAGGCGAAGAGCGGCGCGGTGGTGGAGCGGAGGATGGAGCTATGGTGGAGGCGAGCCGAGCTCGAGCCCGCGGCGGCCGGCGATGGCGCCGCGCGAACGAGCGCGTGGAGGAGGAGAGAGCGGGGGCAGAGCGAACGGAGGACAAACTTGTGAAAGAAAAATAGATATGGGGGGTCTTTGCAAATATAAACATAAAACAAATGGGCATAGGCTCTTTATGAGCCATTTCTCAAGTTTTTGGCACCGAAAATGCACTTTTGAAGTTGGTAGCCCAATCCAACACAGGGGCACAAGTTATTGGCATAAATATATATTTTACTCGAGATTTTTTATCATTTATGGACGACGGCGTCACTCGCTCTCCAAGAATCGTGGCCGTGGTACACCGGTACTGCACAGAATCCATGCAAATGTCAACCGGCGCCGGCAGCAAAATCGTGCAGGGGAGACGAGGGAGGGAGGGAGAGGCAGAGACCGAGACGTCGTTCACGGCAGGGGCTGCCACTTTCTGTCTCTTGTTCCGTGTGGCTCAGCTCGTTAATCGCCTGCTGGTTTTTCGCTGTTATTGTCAGCCGCTGGAGTACGTGCATGCCGACGCCAACCGCAGACTAATCAACGGCAAATAGGCATCTCTGTCAGTCTGCGTTACTCTGGTAATGAACTGGGCTTACCCCGTTGCATCCTCGTCTGATCAATCGTCCGGATGATGCTTAAACATTCCCGGTTCATTCCACCGTGCAAATTAATCCTCCAAAACTGCTGGCTGGCCAGGCTGTACCCGGAGCAGGAGGTCAGGATTACATCGTCTGATCCTGCCTGTGTTTGTGCAGGCGCACGGTAATTCCGCTCGCAGAAGGCGAGTAATGGCATGGGGACCCGTGCGCGCTGATCCCCGATCGAGCCGCGCCGCGGAGTGAGCGAGCGGTGCTAGCTGCTGCCTGGTTTGGGAGCCTCCGAGGCCGGGCAGCCGTGCAGGCGGCAGGCGGCGCAGGCAGTCGGCAGGGCTGCAACCAGGGAGGAGCAGTGGAGTACGGAGCAGATGCCAGACGGACCCCAGCCGGTAACAACCCAACGGTCCGACGGCCAGAGGACGGCTCTGGGCGGTGGTGGTGGTGACGCGAGCCGGACAGCGTGCGTGCCGGTGCCCGAACACATGCCACACTCTCACGAGTCACGAGCTGTCGTTCTGGCGCTGCTCGCGATCGCTGAGCACAGCAGGACCGCATCGACGTCGGGGTACGCGCACGCGATCTCGGCCGGGGATTTCCCACAGGTGAGACAGAGTCAAAGACTCGAGTCCTCGACGATCGACACGGCGCGCACGCGTATCCCGAGGCTACTGCCGTAAACAGAGGGCCGGAAGACCCGTCAGGTAACGAAAAAGGACACGTAAGGTTTTCGCTTTACATGGTGCTCCACTGATATTGTCATTATATCACGGGGTTTTTGTTAAGCAAATTGGCAGGTGTTTTATCTTTCATGTTAATATATACAGAGCGCAGCCTGCAAACAAGAGCAAACATGGCCCAAGAAGCTTAGCTCCTGCGCTAGGTGAGACATGGTTGCAGTATTTTTTTCGCGACTGGGATTTCACCCCATGGCTGCAGTATATCGGTTATATAGTGCTCTATTAGTAGCATCTCTAGTAGATTCAGTTTCTAAGTATGATTTTTTTTTCTGTCAGAGCAAATGTAGGTTCTACTTTGAAACCGACGTCATTAGCTTTTGAGCTAGGATCCTGTTTGGATCTCATCGCTAAAATTTGGCTAATAAATTATAGCTCTTGACGCTCCAAACAGAGGATCAAAAATTCTGTTTCAAATTTAGTCAACCTCATAAAATGACATTAGTTGATTAGACCATGCAAATGTGCTAAAATGGTCTAAAATTGGGTAGTTAACTAAACTTTAGACCATAGGATCTAAACAGATGCTAAAAATGTTCCACACGACAAATTTACGAGAGTTGCGTTGAATGGGCGTGGACTTGCTCCAGATGCGCAAACGGCGCTGCCACGGCAGGTATCTCCGGGGTGAGTGCGGCAGCAGTCGGCAGATACACGTACCGGATGCTAACAGGCCAACACGACGCGAACGAGGCGGGAGTAGTGAAATTTAAGGTCGCCCACGTATCGCGGGCAAATGCACCCAATCGCAACGCATCTAGCAGCGAGGCAATCCGGATCTCTGACAGGCGATCTTTTTCGGACAGAAGTAACACGGCCCAGACTGACGAACCGTCAGGCCGTGACGCACCATACATTCATCGTGCTATGCTCCCACTGCACAAGTCAAGGCGCAGATGGACGTACGCCGCCGCTGAGCTCGGCCGACGAAATTTTAGGTCACTGGTCGCTAAGGACTATAGTAGGAGCATCATTACTGGTAGTGGTGGCAAGGCCTACTACGGGCTAACAGCTCACCTGGTCTAGTTACTTCCGGTACGTTGGGCGTTGGACGTTGTGCAATCTCTCGGCAGAGGCGATCGATCAGGTCAGGTCACCCCGGACAATATGGGATGTCATCAAGTAGCGTGTACGTACGTACGTACGCGGAAGCACAGGGGAATTTTATTGGGCGCCATCCGTAGACGTGCATCGACTGCCTGCCCGGTGCAATGCTTCAAGTTTCAAACGGGAGTTTACTCCAGCACTCAAGTTCTCCCGTGGAGTTGTTGCCCCGGCCCCGGCACCCGATCCATCGCCCTCGCCGCGACACGCCTCACCGCACCAGAGGGATGAGCAGGTACTCCGCGTAGAACAGCTGCGGAGCCACGTGGGGAGTAAATGGTCAGTAACTGATCAACGCGGTTTAACGGTTTCTTGGATTCATTCAAGGGGGGTGCTCTGCAGATCGTGAGGGTGATTAAGCTGGGCAGGACAGTCGGCACCACACGCCAAGGGGTTTCAATTTCAAAAGAGGAAGAGGTGTAACTGTGCGAACGATCGGGAATGGAGGCGAGGCTTACCTTCCAGATGAACATGTAGAAGGATGTTATTGCCGCTTTGCTCGTCAGGTCCACGGATCGCGCGCGGCTCCATAAGATCGCAGCAAGTATGGAATGACCAGCAATCTGCAAAACGTATCTTGTAAGCTTCATAACAAAATAGAAAACGAAACTATGTAACAAAGTAAAGCAGGCAAATTCTTTTCAATTACTAGCATCAGATTCTAAGGGGGAAATGGGGACAAAAACTGGAATATAATATAATATTGGAAGCAGTGAAGCTGAATTCATCTCATTATGTTGATGCAGAAAGGACAGTACTGCAGAAACCACATGTGGTTGCAGTCTTGCTCACAAAGAAGCACAGACCCACTCATTATTAACCAATCATAAAACTGTTCATTGGAATTGCTGTGGAATACTAGGAGAAACCAGTAGCACATACAGTTGCTGTTTTGCTCCACAAAGAGGAAGAAGTAGCTCCCATCAGTATTGCAACGCTGTAAGCCATCTCGAGCAGGCCAACACAGATCCAGAATACCTGTTTGCAGGTTCATATTAGTATGTCCAGGACTCCAGTGTGTTAGCTCTCTTAACATTAATTTTACCCTACTAACCTTCTTTTGACCTAACCGGACACTGAAAGATCGAATCCCAAATATGCGGTCCCCTTCAATATCAGGTATATCCTACAAGAAATGGAAAACCTCACTCGCTGGAATAGTAGGAGCATTTTCTTTGCAGATGAATAGACAGCATTAAGATATTGCACAGAGTGGTCAAGAGTGGATATATATCAGAGCAGACAAAACTTTTGCTAGATATCAAGGAGTTATGTTCCATACGACTCGCTCTTACCTTAAATAGTGCTATTACAACTGAGAAGAACGTCATAAATCCAGTTGCAAATATCAGTGGCCTAGAAAACACAGCCGGTCTTCTGAAAACAAAAGTCTGGTAGATTATGGACAGATTGTTAGGATAGGACTCAGTAATACAACACAAACCATACGTTGCAGTTATCATTTGAGTTTCAGAGAAAAGTCAACAAGGAAATTTCAAAGACGCCACAGGAAGGCTTGCCTGAATGTGGAGGAAAAAGGCCAGCTGAACAATCACTGCACGAACTGCTAAAATGCAGAGTGCTGCAACAACAGCAAATCTCTTCCATCTAAGGTACGGCAGCTGTAAAGACCAAAGAGACAAATTACAGTTTCTTTAGGTAATTCAAGTGGTGACAATTGCTGCACACAAAAATTGGTACTATCTTAAATAATAAAAATAATACAAGAAAAGGCACGATGAGTTACAGAATTTGTTCATGTACTCTTAAAGAAGTTGTCCATGTTCTTCCAATGAAGAAAAATAAATGTCCCTTAACACATACGTCCAAGGAGTAGAACATTTAAGAAAATTCAGGACTATCTAAAACTACCACATGTTCTTTGAAGTGAATAGTATCATACTGCCCCCTTAGATTTGGGCTGTGGTCCATTTTCAAACCTTAATTTCTCTCCATGATCCATTCTGGCCCATCTACATTGGGACATGTGGGTCACACGCTTCAGCAGTTAAATTTGTAAAGCCCATTTAAGTCTTCGGGTCCACTTTCATGATATGAGAAAGTTAAAGCGGGATGGATTGTGTAAGAATTTAATTACTTGGTGCTTCTATAATTAAAAAATGAGTTTTCCCTAGACATGAAGCCATTAGTTCGGAGTGTCTAGTGTTTCTCCTGTAGTCAAGCTGTTTAACTCTGTTATTGCTGGAGGAGACAAACTTGCCTGTTTGCTTGAGTCATTCAACACTATTGTTGAAAGTTGAAACCAAACCAAACTTTAAACTAACTTAGAAGTGGAAAATAAGTTTAAACAGAAGGCAAATGAAATATAGGTTAAAAATTCATATTGCAGTATACATAAAAAAATCATTTGCAATGCATAAGAGAACCATGAACCATCTATAACATTAAGAAGTCCCATAAACGAGCCTAGAAATCATTACTTATACCAAAATCCCTAGCTAGTTTGACAACTGGAACTACTGGGCCCAAAGACACAAACTCTTACATTGATTGAATATGCAGTTCCAAGGACAAAGCTTATGAAAAGAGCCCAAAACAGAGGTGGTGATCCAACAGCCCATCCAAGGCCAAAGCTCTGCAATACACATGACACATTATGTTGAATCAGTCTGATAGACTATCAGTGAAGAATTTCTGGATAACTTTTACAGGTCCTGATCAGGTTAGCACAAATCTACACAACCATTGACATAAGTGACTAAATCTAATTGTTCCACATAACATAGTAAATGGAGATCCTAGAACTACAATTTTACAATACATGCTCATAATTCGTTGGAAATTTAGAAGTAAAAAAATCGACGAAGACTTCCAATTGCTTAATCAAGTATTGTCATTTTGCACCAATTATTTTAGAGTCCTTAAGACTCAAACTTTTTCCCTTGAAGTACTTGATATCATTGTCTGAGATTGAGAGCACCATTGTTTACAAAGTTTAATACTCGATACTTCTGTTAGATATAGAGTTTGACTATGGCTTGTATAGTTGTATTGTACTCTTGTTATAACACAAGCTGTATCCCGGATTTATAATGGAAGGTCACCCAAACCTAGGGGTGCATGGTGTTTTTCCTATTGCTTTCTACCTTTCTACAACTTTAATAGGAATGCTCCAAAGAGCATACTATTTAGTTTGACATACTACTTTAGGCATCTCAGTATCAATATATCCAGAAAAGTGAGGTCAAAATATACAACATGAAGCACAATGCCAAAATTTTCCATACTGTAGCATAGTTACCATAGCAGTAAAGACTGAAACTATTGCAACCCCAGTTGCAGGGGTGTATTCCCCAGATGCCAATGGAAGTGTTGGCTTGTTAACCTGGAGAAGTATAAACATTAGCTCCTAGCAGTTATTAATATGGTAGTAAAAGGTACTTAGTTAATGGAAATTACAGTGAATTCAAAATACCTTGTCTATCTCAATGTCGAATAACTGGTTCAGTCCAACAATATAGATATTCATGAAAAGGGCCGCTACCACTGCCTACATAAGTGTACAAAGAAGCACAATGAACAATACATCTTCATGGTAATGAAAGGATAGAGATGAACAAAGCTTCACTACCTCCAGCAAACCAGTGAGGAACAAAGGTGATATATCAGACAAGCTCTGGACAGCTAGAAGGGAAACTGAGACTATGCTTAATGCCTGCTTACACCAGCAAAATCTCTTGATCAATGAAGAGGAAACAAAAAACAACACAAGGACATACTTAGTGGAGCTTCATCTAAATGAAACAGTACAGTAACACGACTTAACTGTTCCTATGACAGTATGTGGCCGGGAAAATCTGTAAAATGCATCTAGAGAAGATGATATTGCCCTCCAGATGGTTGAAGAATCATGTGCTTCAGGTTCAGACTGCAGCTGTTGCCCCGAAGCATTAACAGAAGTACTTATTGACTGACGTGATATCCTACAATAGGAGGATTTCCAATCGAAGAATTTCTGATGGTGACACAACGTAGGACCTTGGGTCCTTTGGCTAGAAAAGCAAATTCGCTCTACGCCATTTCGTTGGATGGAACAACATGGTGGTAGAAAATGATCTGGAAAGTCAGACATTTCAATACTAGGTCAAGCACTACAGAAAGTAACAAGCAAAATGTTCGCCCAGAATGAAACAATGCGTGACTAGTAAGCTTGACAGCAGCATGATATTTACAGTTTGTCAAACCAGTGTGCCTTTTGCTACTACAGTGTACATGGGAGCCTGGAATTAGTCAAAGAAGAAAAGAAAACTTGAAGTGCTTCCCCTACTGCATCAGGTGACCTTGACTCTTAACCATTGCAGGGTAAGTTGGAAACTTCAACGGTACTATGCAAGTATCGTTGGGGTAACACTGCTTTTGGTTTTTTAGCAAATATTTTTTGCAGTTTACACAAGCAGCAAAGTTATGAACAGAAACTGGAGGCACTTTTATGCATCAAAAAGTCATTACCAATGTCAGTTTCCATGAACTAGTCAACAAGGTCAAGTAAAACATTTCCTTAAGCTTAAAAATGCCATTAGGGATTAGTTTACACATAACCTTCATTCCTCCCAAATCAAGCAAGGCGTTAACTCTAGAAAACTAATAACAAAAGGAAATTCAATAACTATTACTTCAACTCCCCCTTCCCCTTGTGCATGTAATCATCCTGATAAAGTGAGAATCAGCAGAAACCAAAATCCCTGCAAGGTTTTGACATTTTAATCTCATCCCCAGCCATTAAAACGTGAAACTGGACTACACCAGCATATCCCGCGTTTGATTCCCCTTTAGGACTGAGCTATCTAACAGTAACAAATCCCAAACGTATTGTCTCTCCAAAAAAACAAGACATTAATATCGCAGACACTACAAGTCTACAACTGCTCCTGCATCATTTTCCTGAGCAGCCCTGTTATCTCTCGATTGGAAACGAGCAAAGGAATACTGGCACATCACAAGCGTCGCGGTCTGTGTGCATGGCTACGAGAGTACACGACTAATCGTTGAACGAAACATCCAGCTCAATAGTATAAGCCAGGTTCAGTCGAAGTAAATATCCAGGTCAATAGTACTGAGTACTGAGCCTGGAAGCCAGGTTCTGTCGCGGCGAGGGGGAAGGAACTCACTGACCTCGGGGGCGGGCGGCGCCGGGCCGCGCGGAGAGGAGGGACGGCCGGAGGCGGAGCGCATCCATCCCGCGGCGCGGCGCGGCCGGGCGAGCGAGGGGAAGCGGACCGCGAGTGAGCGAGTGGAGTGGAGGAGGGAGAGGCAGGGGCGGCGGGCTCAGTGCGGCAGTGGTGGGCGCACGCACGCAGCCAGGCACGCGGCAGCAAGCAGGTGGCTCTCGTCGCGTTGCGGCGGTTGCCAAGTCAGAAGACTCCGACCCCGCCGGCCCCGTGGCCGTGCCTTTCACGCTGCAGTGCTCACTGTACCCGTGGCCGTGCCATTGTTTTACAGTGAGCACGGCCTGAAGTGGAAGTTGGAAGCGGTTTGACGTGTCGTGTCGCTGCACGGGTCTCACCACGCTCCCCAGCCCAGCCGTCGCCGTCCGTGGATCGCGATCCGGCGCGATGCGACTGTGCGTGTGTCTGGGCAATTTTGTTCACGTGGAAATGACAACGAATTTGGAAGTGTTTGTTTCATTTCAAACCGGAAACCAAAAAAAAAAAAACTAACGGCTCTTAAACAATCGTGCGACCGAGATATACAGTAGTACAAAATATCGCGTGGGCTTTCCTGCGCCGAGCGCCGTGCTCTTCCCCTAAATAAAATTTACAAATGTTGGCAGGGAGCCGTTGTATAGTTGTATCACGCGAGTCGGAATCGGGGCAGGACACACATGCGCGCCAGTGCTTCCTCCACTGAACGAGCGTGGTTTTGTTCACGAGGAAACTGGACACCGTCACCGTGGGCGACCTCGTGTGACCACAGAATCTGCAGCGAGTGCCACGAGTCTGGAAGTGTTCATTTCAAAAGAAAACAAACAAAGAGAAACTTGCAAATCTTGTGCCCATGGTTTCTTTTCTTTTTAGAGCAACTCCTCATCATTGAAGTTTGTGCATGAACTAGCTATAAAGAGGCCATAACTATTCTCTTCCGTGTTCTCTTTTTTTGTTAGTTTGTGCATGAAATAGCTACACTTCAGCATAAGGATTACTTTCAGCGTGTATTATACTTGGAATAACTTCGTGCACCGATCAGTCACAAAAAAAAAAAAAAAAAAAAAAAAAAAAAAAAAAAATTCAAATGGCCTAGTTGGTCGGACTTCGTGCACCGATCGTGGCCATACAAGGCGATCGCCGGCCACCGATCGTCTTCAACTCCGTGCAGTGTTCTGTTCGCTGAGAAAGATCGACCACCTAGCTAAGCATTCAGCACCACGTGTCATTTCCCTTACTTGGAGTAACTTTATAAGTATTACAGTGTATATATATATACATTAAACCAGGACAAGAGAAAGCGGCCAAACTGTACCGGGACAACAGAAAACAGCTAAACTGGCCGAATGCAATGGCTTTGGACTTATCTGTCAAATTTACGACAGCTTTCTTGCACGCTTTGTCAGTTGACCACCCTTTCTACTCTACTGTCCTATCGGTACTGTTTTATTTTGTGCGGATGGTACTTCTACAGGTGTTCACCAAACCAAACAACAAGTCTATTTCCTGCTAATCTTCTGTCGCCTCAAGTCCTCAACGCCATACCGTTGCCGTGCCAGACATCCTGAGAGCAGGCGAGCGAGCAGCGTGCACGGCAGGCCGAACGCGACGACCGACGAGGACAATGCTTCGTGCTCAGGGCTCCACCTAGGCAGCTCACGTTCCAGTCCCCGATCATCCCGTTCGACACAAGATATTTTCACCTTGCGACTTTGAGAGCGAACAGCTGAGGAACGACAGCTGCAAGGATGGATAGAGTACTCAGAGTGCTGCAAGATGAGGTTACTCATCTGAGATCAGCTGAATGGTGTATTTTATATATATTCAGAACAAATCGAGTTGATACATCATACATCAGGTGCCCTTCAGGCTTCAGGTTGTTGCAATCTAAAGTATGCACATCAGAGTGTGGCTATAGGTACACTATACACCGGTTGAAGAATGAGACTATTTTGACATCATACAGCACCATTTGCAAGGTGCAGTATTATCGCCGTCTCTGACAAAAACAGGCTCTTCAAGATTATTAGTGACCATGCCTATCAAAATTTGGGTATATACCATGCAAATTACAAACTGCCAGTTGCCCGTAACCAAAGAAAACTTTCCAAACTGTAACTTTTAGCACAGGCAGCCTACCTTCCAAACTGTGCATCCTCTATATAGGCTGCGAGCGTATGCAGCACTTTCTTGTCAAAATTCGGGTCAGTTTCTGAAACCTCAGACAGGAAGCTGTGAGCCTCCTCGAATCGCTTCGCTTTGCAGTAACTGTCGACTACTCTCCTGTAGGTCAGCTCCATAGGCTTCAGGTTGTGCTGGATCATATAGTTGATAACCTCTCTAGCCTCACTGAACATCTCCAGGCTGGCGTATCCCCCAACGAGTGTGTGATAGGTGATGACACAGGGAGCCATGCCGTCAGCGATCATCTCGGAGAGGATCCTCTGAGCTTCTCTGATCAGCCCTTGCTTGCAGAATCCGTTTATGACCGTGTTATAGGACACGACGTCAGGCTTCACCTCAGAGCTTTTGAGCTGATTCAGTAACTTCTCAGCCTCCCATGATTCACTACACTTTGCATACATGTCCATCAAGCTATTGTAAGTGATGAGGTCGGGGCTTAGCCCGCTCTGCTTGATTGAATCGAAGATCTCAGTGGCCTTGCTGTACATCCCATTTTTTGCATACATTGACAGCATGGAGTTGAATATGACTAGGTCAGGATTGTAACCTCTGGCCTTTACCTCTTGAAATGCCTTCTCCATGCCACCCAATCGTCGGCACTTGAAATTGGCAATGACAAGGGTCCTCAATATAACCCAACTTGGGAAAACAGTACCTCCATAAACTTCTTTTTCAATTGCGACTATCCCTGCAATGTTGCCCCCCTTTGCATAACACTGGAGCAATAGCGAATATGACTGCTCATTTGGCTTGAACCCCTTGGTCCTCAGTTTGCTTACGATTGACTGAGCAGTGGACCAATCACCTTGTCTCGACAGCACATTCAACAATGCGTTGTATGTGGTGAGGCATGGTGTGAATCCAGCACTGGTCATTTCATTGTACATCTTGAAAGCATTAGTCCTTGAGCCACACCGACCATATGCAGCTATCAGGGTGTTGTAGGTGTCTTGGCTGAGTTCAACCCCACAAGACTTCATCCCCTCCAGAACCCGGGTGACATAGTCCTCCATGCCACGCTTCCCACAGACCGCAAGCATTGTGTTCCATGTGATCCGATTTGGTGTGCATCCACTCCTTGACATCTCTCCAAGCATCTCTAGCATCACAGTGAACCTTGATTTCTTGCCAAGCATGCCAAGGATAAGATTGTATGTGTTCACATTCAGCACAAACCCACTCTTCTTCATCTGTTCAAACAGAGCAAGCGCCTCATCCACCTTCCCAACATTCCCATAAGCTGTCATCACGGTGTTATATGTGAACGCGTTTGGCAACAAACCCTTGGATGTCATTGTGTCCAGGCACTTGGCAGCCTCCTCGTAGAACCCAGCCCGGGCATATGTTCCGGCGAGCTCGTTGTACGTCACAGCATCTGGCTGACAGCCGTTCTGCTCCATCTCCTTGAGCACGCGCAGCGCCTCGGTGTAGTTTCCCACCTTGCCAAACACCTGGAGCAGCGCATTGTAGGTGACGACACACGGGGCGTGGCCCCTGGCCTTGAGGTCTTCGAAGAATGCCACAGCCTCATCAACAAGCCCGTCACGGCAGCACGCGGCGATCACCGTGCTGGCGGTGAAGTCATCCGGCTCTACCCCGGCGGCCCGCATCTCATCCAGGAGGGCGACGATCCGCGGCCAAGAGCGGCCCATCCGGCCGTACACGTCGAGCACGACGTTGTAGGTGACGAGCGTGGGCGCGACCCCCTGGCGCCGGAGCTCGGCGAAGAGCTCGACGGCGC
Organism: Themeda triandra; assembly: GCA_018135685.1. Taxonomy (NCBI): domain Eukaryota; kingdom Viridiplantae; phylum Streptophyta; class Magnoliopsida; order Poales; family Poaceae; genus Themeda; species Themeda triandra. The sequence goes on along the minus strand of JAENPR010000019.1, from coordinate 1,047,458 downwards.
GGTCGTACCGGCCGGCCCGGGAGAGCGCGTGCAGCACGGTGGTGTAGGCGCGGACGTCGAGGCGGGACCCGGGCGGGAGCGGCATTTCGTCGAGCAGCGCGCAGACGGCGCCGTGCTGGCCCTCGCGGCCCAGCGCGCGGACCACCATCTCGAGCGCGGCCGCGTCGGCGGCGCCCTCGGCGCCCGCCCACCGGAGCAGCGCGAGCGCCCACTCCCAGTGGCCCGAGAGCTCGAGCGCCTTGAGCAGCGACGGGATGTCCGCGCGGAGGAGCTCGTCGCGGCGGGCGGCGAGGAAGGCCGGGAGCGTCGGCAGCGGGTGCGAGGAGATGGCGAGCACCAGCGCCTGCGCGGCCGGGGAGAGGAACGAGTGCGGCGGCGTCGGCGTCGGGTGCGACCGCCGTGGGACCGGCGCCGGGGACGGCGCCGCGGTGAGGTGGAGCAGGAGCGAGTCGAGCGGGAGCGAGGAGGGCGGCGGCGGCGGCGGGGGCGCGGTTGGGATTAGCGGGCCCCGCTTCCGAGGACCCGACGGGAGGGTCGGCTTGTTCGGGAACAGCCCCCGCCCGGTGGCCTCCATCGGCGGCGCGGGTTGGCAGCTCGGTGCAGGAGCGGCAGGCAATGGCTACGACGAGCTCGTGAGCGTGGAGGGGAGGCAGAGGCGGAGGCCCGCGCGCAGCATGCCAGCTAGGGGAAAAGGGGATTGGGTTTAAGGATACGGTGGCGGGAGCGGGTGGACGGGAAGTTGGGTGGCGGGAAGAGGGCGGCGAGGCGACCCGCCGCGCTGTTCAGTTTGGAGATCTGAACCTGATCGGATCAGTCAGTGGCACGGATCTTTGATCGAGTGGCGCAAATCTGCTGCCGGCACATCTGATCTGCCGACTCGTTCTTGGCGAATTCTGACCACCCGCCGTCGATTCTCGTTTCGCGGGCTTGACCCTTTGTCTGACGTGGATGAGGCAGTGACCAGCGTGGCCAAGATCTTTTTCTTTTCGTTTGTACAGTAAGCAGCACTACGAGGTGAACCTAGGACTGGCGATAAAACGGCATATGACAGAGCTATGCATGAATATGGGCTTCAGCTCGTGCAACATGCCAACATAAGACATGCTAGAAGTTTAACCATCTGCTGCTGACAATAGTATTTATGAAACAAGATTATGTGGAGCTGATTTGATAATAATAATAATAATAATATCAATACATCGCAAACATCAACGCACACAAAAGCTGCGTAGTGCCAATCTTTCCCTTTGGGGCCTTATCCCACGGACTCTTAGTCCCTTCCCAGAAACATCAACGCACACATAAGTTGACAAAAAAAAATGCACACATAAAAACTTCAATTCTCTAGTCCTGCTGCCTGCTGTGGCTTTACAAGTTCTCCAAAAGTTCGATAAGTTAATCTTGGCATTAAGATGGCTCACAATTTACAGAAGTTACTGAAAAAGGCACCCAAATTCAAGCCAAACGGAACTCAAACCTACGGAGCAGGGGTGCTGGGATCATCTGAGCTAGGTCCAGTCCTAGTTTACAAGGAGTCCATGATTACAACCAAGAGCATGAAAGGTTACCATGCCTTGTTCCTACATAAAAATGAAAAACATCGGAAGTTACCTCGCCTTCCTGGGCCTCCCAACAGGTCTCTTCACCGGAATGCTTCCCGACTCTGGTTGTTGTTCCGTCAGTACCACCTTGCTTTGCTCAAGCAAGTCCATCTCCGATTTGACTGTGGCATCGTTGTTCTTTCGACGTGAACCCTTTGCAGGTGCCCTTGTTGAAGTTGGTGTGGTCTTTTGTAAGTTGGGCTGCCTCCTCCTGCGGCTCTTGGAGCCATTTTGTACCTCAATGCCCATCGGCAGGCTGAAATAAACATTTAACAGGTTACTTTATTGGCACATTACTTTTTTAAAAAACTTTCAACAATATTTAATATGACAGCTACAGAAAAAAAAACAAAAACTTAGGCATAGTTTGTAAAAGAGACATATGTGCTCTAGAACTGTGCAATTTTGAATCGTAAATACAAGATTAAAGTTAACAGTGACAGTGGTGTCCTATATAGCAACCACAATCATAAGCCATGACAGTCTATAGTGTTGGTTACACTCTTGCACAGAATAATAGTCTAGGAAGAGGTGGTATGCCATACTACCTGGGTGAAGCCTCAATATCCTCCTTGAACATTAATTTTGAGAGAGAGCATGAATCGTCACAGGCTGCATCTGCTCAGTAATTGCAAACAACAATAATAGTAATTCAGAGGATGTTGAAGTATCAATCTCATATGACCAGCAAGAAGACATATTCAATGACGATAACATACGCTCTTGCTTCCTGTGTGACAAGTCCACCATCTGCTGCTCAAAAGGAATAGATGCATTCAAAGGCTCCACCTTCAAAGCAAAACCTTTCTTCAGGTCCTATAGCAAAAGACATCTTATTGTCACGACAAATAGCATGTTCTCACGTGAAAGAAAGGCATCCAACAAATCTGGATACAGTGGCATATCAGTACCTCACTAGAACACTGATTGAGTGTTGTAGCACCAAAACCTTTTTGTTCCCTACCAGCTTGCGGAGAACTGGAATCAAATAGCTGTGGAGTTACAGCTGAAGGTTTATTGGGGACATCTAATATTTTATCAGCAGTTTCAGCTTTTGAAATAAAGTTAGGGTATGTTGAATTGTTGGCTCCCAGAATATCATTCAGTAGTTTCTTTCCATCTCTGGAAGCATTTGGATTCCTGGCAGTGAGTTCTTCACGTGAATTTGCAGCTGATAAAAAAATAGGTATAAGTTGTAGACGTACACAAATTGATAAATTTTTGTGAGGCTTAGTGGTCTTTCTCAAATAATTGTTGAAACGGTTAATCTCAACCTGGATGATTTCGAATAATATCAACTTGCTTGAATTTTGAAATGTCACATGAATTTCCATTGATCCTTGGCCTGACTCTTCGAATCTCCCCATATGCATCCTCTCTAACAGAGTAATTTCGTTTGAGAACCTGCAGTTAAGTACACAGCAATATTTTTCTTTCATTCCAGAGTTGAAGAAATAAAAAACCCAAAACAAATCCATAATTCTGTGATTGTAAGATTCAAAAGATACTCATCAAGCTAAATATGTTTATATAGTGAAAAGAAAGTCACTTAAGAGTCATTTCGAATTGATATATTGTGCTTTGGAAACATAAAGATACAAAATATTTTGCATACTGGCAACAGCAACAATTCTGAATACAGTCAGTGGTTGAGACTAGATTAAGGTCACACAGTCAGGAATTTATGTATGTTCACCCAAAAACTTTAAACACAAAACTAATAATGTAAGTCCATGGAGAAAACCATAATAAGCTAGGTCAGTGTGAACTAAGGTGGCTGCCAAATTTGAGGACAGCAACTGAACTAAAAATTGGCAACTACTCCCTCTGTCCCTCTTTTAGTGTCGTTTTAGCATTGACCATGATACATGCAAGATTCCCTTCACTTGGATGGAAATGCACCCATATACATGCATGCAGCATTGAATGAGGACAGCAAAAAGTACTCCTATAAAGACACTAAAAGAGGGACGGAGGGAGTACTCCCTCTGCCCTAAAAGAAAGTCATTCTAATTTGAAGTCAAAAATATCAAGGTTGACCAATGTTATACACAAAAGTACTAATATGTATTATACCAAATAAGCATCATTAGATTCATCTTCTCCATAAGTTTGGTCAAATTTAAGAAAGTTCAACTCTAGGACAAAACTATTAATGTTTTTCTTTTAGGGAAGGAGGTAGTAACATCACTTTAAGGTGCATGCGTGATGAATAGAATATCAGAAGAACGCCTCAAACACCATTTGCTGGATAACACCTATGAGAAAAATCTCCTGAAGATTTACTGCATCCAGGGTATTTTTCAGCGCATGAACCAATCAACAAAACATATTCTGGTAGTATGCATCACACAGCAGTATATCATGAAACATGAAGTTATGATTTATAGCTGGAAACTCTTGCCAGAAGAACAACATAATAGCATGATGGGCTTAAGTTAATATACGTGGAAACAAACTATTGTTTTACAAGCAAAAGCACTCACTGGGTTTGTGTTGTTCTTAGCATTGTTGATGAAAGGGCTTTGGTTGGTATGAGTTAATTTTGGAATTGTGCCCACAGCAGTGCTATTATCACAGCCATGCATTTGAAGACTAGAAGCTGCAGGTGAGGATTCATGTGGACTAAATGAAGAGTATCCTTCTACGGCTTGTCTGCCAGCCTTCCGAGCACTTGTAAGAGCAAACCCACCAGCATCTATATCACCTGAATCTGAGTCTAAAACCCGCTCTTGAATTATCTTTATAAACTTGCTGCACTCTGACCTGATAGAAAAAATAAGAAATTATTTCCTATTGATTACATAGTTTGTCAACCACTGCCAATCTGCCGTCAACAAGTATTAATTTGTCCAGGATTAGAAAAGGTGTTAATAGAATACAAAGAGTCAAGGGAAGCACTTCACAGCTTCTGTTGCTTTATCACAGTAGAAGACAATTCATGGATATCATATAATAAATGAATAGTCCACATATGCGAAAGAGAAGTTTGGTTGAGTTTGAATTTTGAAACTTATTTATAAAAAATGCCACATTCAAATACATGATAAAAAATATGCTTCAATGGAAAGGCAAAATTCAAATCAAACAACACTTTTTAGAAGGGAAAATGGAAGTCAATAGAAAATGTACAATGCAATACCTTGAATAGGTCTCCTGCATAAGCAACTGCATTATGGCATCCTTTGGTTCAATCTCAGAGATAACTGCTAGGGACCCAGGGTAGTCTTTTAGAACAGCCTTCTTTTCACCCTAAAATCACAAACAGTTCTACATGACTTTAACGCATGAACCGTAAAGTGCTCAGGTAAAAAATCCCTTTACTCGATTACTCGTCTTGTATCCAGTGAGAGGACCGTGTTTACAAACTAACAGGGAGATAAACAAAATGACTGGGAATACCTGATTTAACTGATTATTATTCAGGGGAAAGAGTTGGGAATCACCATTATCTGTAATTAAAGAACTCATCAGACTGAATTGACAAATCAACAAGTAAAAATGTACACTCCATTTACAGGAAAGAATAAGTAAACGGACACAGAATACTGACAATTCCTAAGACACTAGGAGTTACTAGGTTGTTCTGATATTTAAGTCAGAAAGTTGATAAAAAACAGTCAAATGATGGGCTAGACGATTATACTACAAAAGTTAGGAAACAAGAGGAAAAAAAATTAAAATAACCTGTGCAAATGATTTGAGGTAAGTTTACAAACTAAAACACAATTAAAGTTATCCCTTCCGCTTTGGGTTGTTCAGAAACCAAATGCTGTTTATCTTAGAAAAGAAAGAACCATGTCATCGAATGACTAGCAGCTCGAACAACACATGTATTCCAAGAGAAGGATTGAGACTGCCAATAAACTACAAGGTTTAATCAATCCCTGACTTAATTAAAAAAAATAGTCTGGCTGGCCTATTAGCTAGCCTTACTGATGCAGCAGATCATGTAAATCATATTGCTGGAGTTAGTGGTCATGAAGAACTAACGGCTCATGTGCCACTCGTTAACAGAGGAAATAAATCATTGAAAAATCTCAAGTTCAGGGCTGTTAGTCGTGTATTAAGCTCATGCACGTCTTATCTCCCTCTCAGATCAGAATTTAAATTTTGAATTGCAGTGGGGGCCCATAAGGCTTCAATGGTCAGTACAGTGAGATATATGTTGGACCCATATTACGAATGCTCATATGACCATCCAGGACCACCTAGTTGTTGGAAACAATGGTGGTACATTCCAATCACGGCTCAGACGTATGCTTAGTACAAGAATTCTGTAGCTAAGGCAATAAGCACAAGCAGACCCTTAAGGACTATTTTCGCCCAGATAGTGGCTCAGTGCCAAAGTAGTCATGTCCACGATCTAAGAACTTTTTCTTTTTGGATTCATGAGCATGGATTGACTTTTATCGGTCAGTTGCATACTGGCATTGCATGCCAGCATGGCCTAGTAAGTAACTCGCTAACTGCAATAAAGAAACAACCATCGTCCCCCATGCAGTTGTAGATGGGGGAAACGTGAAACTGCCAAGCATCCAATGTACTATTTCGTTTAAAAATACTATCCGAAGTCGAAACGCCAAAATTCGAGATTTTTTTGTAAAAGAACTATACCGAAGTCGAAACGCCAAAATTCGAGAACTTTTCATGAATCTATGCCATTCGAACCGCCGTCGCTACCCCTATCCGCAGCATGCAACGAATGCAACACGGCACGAGCATTTAGGTACAGCTACAAATGCGGCAATGCGGCACCCAGATCGAGGCAGAGCGTCAGGCGCTAGCTTTCCAAGCAGAGTTGGGGGGAGTCGCGTACCGGTGGCGTCAGCGTCATGGCAGCCCTCGCCGCGAGGGCCAGGAGGAGGCGGGTACGATACCGGCGAGCACGAGGCCGACGGCGAGTCCCCGTCCGACGCTGCGGCCAAGGAAATGGAGCCGGAATCGGAGGGCTCGGGCTCGGGCCCCAGCACGGCGGCGAGGATGCGGCCGGCGCCGGAGACGAGGCCCGCGAGCCACCCCCTCGGCGGCGGGGGCGGGGGAGCCGGAGCCGGAGGCGAGGCCCCGGCGGACGCCGACGGGCCGGGAGGGGTGTCGTCGCCCCCCGCGGCGGATGACTCCATGGGAGGAGGCGCGCGGAGGAGTCGGAGGAGACGAAGTGGAGGGAAGGGAAGGAATAGAAGGAAACCAAAATTAAACCATGCCGAGATTGGGGGCTCTTGCCCGTTTGGTTGGTTGGTGGGTGGTGTCGATTTGGGTTCCAATCCGGTGCGGTTTAAACATGCTCGTGACCTTCACGCCACATGCGCAACGTGTCTCTCATGGGACCGTGGTGTCAGTGAGTTTGTTTCGTGATGAGCATGACAGAACTTCACTAGTACTAGAGCATTTGAAGTTGAAGGCTGCAGTAGTTCACCAGTAATTTGTCCTCAATATTATTGTATTGGGACTACCAATACAATTTTTTTTTTTGAATTATTGATAGAGTTGTTGCATTATATTACCAATACATCGATACATCAATCTTGATATTTAGAGGTGACAATTCTTTCATACCTTTGTAATCCACCATATTCGGATTGGTATTTTTATAAATTTTTTAGGTAGCCTTCCACCAACCTTTTTTTTAATTTCCTTTTAAGAGTCAGAAAGGTATTGTTCCTCTAACCTAACCTTGAGGGACAAAAAGGTATCATTGCTCAAAGGTAAGTATACTAAGCCATCTCTACCCACAAAAACACCTATCTTACCTTTCCTTAGACGTTCCTGATCCATTGCTAGTTCACTTCGTGTTCCCTGTGAAAATTGACATTTTGGAATACTTCTGGATAAAAACTACATCGGTATCCATGCATTTGTAGATTTTCTATTTGCGTTAATAAATACCAAAAATCATTTTTTTTAGAAAAACTATGGAGCTTTGCTCCCCGGTGCTTAAATTTAATTAATAAGGAAAAATACAAAGTCAATACAAGAGGTTAGCAGGAAGCTAACAACGAGGAAGGAAAAACTTACCTACTTACGTACTCTAAAGAGGGTGGGGGATAGTGAAACTAAACTAGCTGTACAAAACCTTTTACAAAGTGTTTAACCAATCCATAATTACAGAATGAGAGTGACTAGGGACCTTGAGGATATGAAGTTTAACTTCCTCCTTTAACATGTGCTTCCAATTTGTCATTGAAGGGGTTTTATGATTGAAGATGTAATTTTTTTTCTCTCCTTCCATATACACCATGATGCCAACATAAAGAGATCCATAATGAAAGGTCCCCCATAGGCTTGTTTTTGTTGTATTATAATTTGATTTACATCGGCTTGTGTATTCCACTGAAAATCAATAGTGAACCATCTACTTTCAACCGATGAGCATTCAAAAAACAAGTGCAACAGGGTTTCCCCAATGTTTTCTTGAAATAGTACACAATTATATCCCTCCTCAAGAACTTTGTGTCTTCTTCTCAACATTTCTCGTGTATTTAATATGTCGACTAGTAGCAGCCAAGCAAAAAACTTTATTTTTGGCATACATTTGGTTTTCCATATCCATCTAAAAGGAGCTGGTGGTGTGATAACCTTGAAATGATGTTGATATAGCTTCTTTGATGTGTATAGGTCAGTGCTCCATTGGTATATCCATATATCATCTTGTTCACTTTCCCCTCTAAAGAGTTCTAGATCATTTTTGAAAAAGAAGATATTCATCGAAAGCTGATCTAGACATGGGCAGTCTAATGAGGTTCAACAGGTTGGAAGTTTGCAAGCATCTTTTCAATGATAGGTGTTTATGTTTGGCATATGAGTATAGTGCAAGATATTTATTTGAGAAAGGTAATTGTATCAGATTATCTTCTCAAACTCCAACTGTATCTCCAGATCCATGTAAGCAATGAGCTACTTCCTTAAAATTTCCTACTGAGTATGTCCTTCTACCAAAAAGATCTTAAATGAGGTAGTTTATCTTGGTAATATGCACTCCAAATTAGCTGTACCCATGAAACATTTACTTTGTTATAGAATTTATAAGGAATGTTTTATAAGCAGAGTCTCGTTTTGGAGTTCTAGATCTTTGATCCCAAATCCTCCTTTATACCAGCAATCATTGTTGTCGCCGGTGTATCCAAGTCCAACAATCGACCCTCACCAAACCCTCATCGATGCCTACTGGAGCTCCCCCGCTGGCCCTCGTATCATGGTGGTCTTCTTTCACACACGACATGTACACATGGCTCAGTTGATTGTGCGAGGAAGAAGAATAGAGAATGACAAGTGTGTCCCATGGCAGTGTCTACCAATATATGAAAAGTCAACCCACAATGGACGGACATGAGGTGTTCCCCCAATAGCTTTCTACTACACGATGAAAGCACTATCGTTGGATACTTGGATACCACTAAACACCATGTGATTCAGTTCTTCAGCACCTTATGCAGCAGCATCGCCCGAAATACATCCTTGTAGATTACAGACAATCACTACAGGAATCCGCGGGTTTGCCGACAGCTGAAAGCTGTCGGCAAAGCCCATTTTACTGTCGGCAAACAGTTTGCCGACAGGATTTCCCTATTCCTGTCGGCAAAGTCCTGTTTGCCGACAGGAATAAGGGCGCAGTCGGCGTACTTTCGCCGACAGCCACGTGGTCTGTCGGCGAAGGAACAGCCGTCAACTTCGGCCGGGCTTAGTTCGGTTCGCCGGGATCACCACGGCTGTCGGCAAAGTCAGGGTTTTGCCGACAGCCACGGCTGTCGGCAAAGCCAGGTTTGCCGACAGCCCTGGCTGTCGGCAAACTCAGGGTTTGCCGACAGCCACGTCAGCATGGCTGTCGGCAAAAAGGTCAATTTGCCGACAGCCAGGTAGACCTGGCTGTCGGCAAACTCCTCTTTTTGCCGACAGCCAGGACAACAAGGCTGTCGGCAAAGCCCCTGCCAAGGCTGTCGGCAAACTCCAGTTGTCGGCAAAAAATCCACAGCTTTCAATAGCCAGACAACTCCACATGTGATCACATGTGAGATGTGTGGAGTTGTCTGGGTTTTGAGCATGTGACGCCACAACTTGCTCCAAACTTTTTTAAATATTTTTAATAGCCTTCACATGCGATAACACGACACCCCGTCAAGTTTCGTGATTTTTCAACTTCGTTTGGATTTTTTATAATTAAAAAACACATTTACCACTCCTGGATGGTCGTGTTACGTGGACAAGGACTTGAAACTTTTGGGTGAGCGTTGGTACACGGCCTTAAAACACACTCCCACCATGAATATCATATTTCGAAGGCCAAAGTTTCGTTATTTCATGTACTGCGCAGTTCAAATTTGAAAAATGCGGGAAAATTCAAGTGAAGAAAAAAATTAACGAAATATAGCTAAATATTTCCAAAAAGGCCCAAATTCAAACATGTGATTGTAAACAATGTATCTAGGCAACAAAAAAATTTTGAAGTCAAAATTCAAAAAAAAAATGTTTGCCGACAAAGATCGAGTAGTCAGTCGGCAAAGAGCATAGTTTGCCGACCAATATGTGGTCGTCGGCAAACCGTGGACTTTGCCAACAGCCAGACAACGGCATTTGTCGGCAAACCATGGACTTTGCCGAAAACTGACCCTAACGGCGTGGTGTCGGCGTAAGAAACGGCGACGACGCCGTTTAGTCGAGCCAGGCTTCGCCGAAGCGACCTTGGTTTGCCGATACCGTCGTCGGAAAAACCATCCGACAACTGTGTTCGCCGACAACCCGTCCGTCAGTCTCGGCTGTCGGCGAAGCTGAGTTTGCCGACGGCGGTCTTCGGCTGTCGGCAAACAACAGGCTTCGCCGACAAGACCGATCCCTACTGTCGGCAAACCCCTGGGCTGTCGGCGAACAGCCAGATTCCTGTAGTGAATGAAAATCCTGGTTGTGTGCACGAAGCATATATATCACACAAAGACAAACGGAAACATGCCAACGAGACTGAATACACTATATATGCAGACCGACAACGAAGTCGATCTAGTTTGTGTTTATTTATCTCTATCGACCTCCAGGGGTCCAGTCAAGAGCACCGGTTGTTTCGAACAAGTATTACGACCTGCCAACTAATCGTGACAAGTTGCATGCAGATGCAGGCTGCTACTTGTGCTTGATTGAGTTGGTGACCACGATCCCGACGATTGCAACGAGGAGGCTAAGCAGTGGTGCAGCGGCCAAGATGATCCTCCTGTTCCTGTAGTAGACGGCGTGAATGCCGCTCCTGATGCTCCTCCTGCTCCGGAGCCGCTCGATCTCCTCCAGCGTTCGGAGGTACAGCTCCTGGCGCGGCAGCGGGTCGAGGAGGCCTTCGAAGAACTCCACGGTCCGGCGGTCGCTCATGGTGCTGAAGAGTATCCGCCTGGACCGGAGCTCCTTCACGTCCCGCTCTCCGCGGATGAGGGAGCCCAGGATGGCGAGGTAGGAGCTCACGCCGCTGCGGTCGGACCGGTCCGTCACGCACTCCAGCGCGACCATGTTGATGAGCCAGCAGCGCGGCAGCCAGCTGAGCGCCAACTGCGGAAGGACGAGGCGGCCGATCCGAGCCGGAGCATGGCCGCGGCTGGCAGCAGCGGCTCCACCCTCACGTCCTTGACGCGGCACGTTCCGCTGCCGTGGAGGTGGATGCCGGCCTCCGCGAGCTCCACCGCCGACGTGAAGTGCGCGAACGGACGGGCGTAGTCGCAGTACCTGATGGCGCCGCCGTTGACCTCCGGAGCTGGACCGAGCAGGCCAAGGTACCGCTGGTGGACGAGGTCAAGAAGGTGAACTGGGGAGGGGCTCAGCGCATGCCACGGCGTGTCATCGGGCTGCCGGTCATCAGCGTCCAAGCGCCGCCGCCCCTGCTTGTGCTGCTTGTGGTTATTGACGTCGAAGTCGAAGTAGGCGAGGACGTTGGCGACGAACTCGTCGACGTCGACAGGGCACAGCACGATGAGCTCGCGCATCACGGCCCAGGGGATCTGGTTCTCAAACAGCAGGATGTCCTTCATGATCCGCAGCATGCGGCCGTGTGTCCAGGACGAGTGCTCCAGCCCTTTAGGGTAGTTTCTGGTGAGGATCGCCATTACCGCGAGCAAGAAGCAGCCGTCGACGACCATCATGTAGCCGAACTCCTTGCTGTTGTTGATGTTCTCAAATTTGTCGGCGTCGGCGTAGCTGCTCCGTGCGTCCGGCAAGACGGGTCTCACCGCCTCAAGTAACCTGGACACGGCCGCCTCATCGTTCATGGCGCTACGGCAGAACTCGTGCGCCACGGACTCCTTGACCTCCTCCATCTGGACAAGGTGCTGCTTCGCGCGGTGGTGGTAGGGGCCGATGGAGACCACCTCGGGCACGAAGTAACGATCGTCGAGGCTGTCCCGGACGCTCTGCGGCACCTTCTGGATGATGAGCGGGCCGTGTGCCACCCTACGGAACGACGCGTTGCTGGTGGAGAGGCGAGAAGCAAGATCCATCTGATCACGAGGGAGCAGGCGCCTGGAGCTGGAACCGGAGCTGCCGTGGATCATGTCCATGATGGCTGCTTCTCCGATTTCACCAACTGATGCTCCTCGATCTGCTGCTGATCCAGCTGGCTGAGTCCCCTTCTATTTTTATGCTGATCACATCACTACATCAATGCATCATGCATGACAAAGGCCTGCTGACATGATCGATTGTTTTCTATTCCAGTGTTTCCATTGTTGATTTCTTGCAGTTTGGCCTTTTGACATATCAAATGCTGTTTCGCTAGCTCTTCCCATGACAGACAATTCCAGTGAATCACATCAAGGTGCTGACGAATGAATCTCATGGTGATTAGTGGTATCCAACGATAGAGCTTTCATCATGTAGTAGAAAGGTATTGGAGGAACACCTCATGTCCAATGTGGGTTGACTTTCATATATTGGTAGATTTCAACAGGGTTAGGTAGCCAGCCTATACATGATTCCTAATGCCCATCTCGATCTGCAATTGGTAGGATCAATCGTTAAATAACTGCACTAAGGAACTCCTTTCATGTGTTCAATCTTGATGTCCACAAATTGGTTTGCTCAAGGGACATGCAGGACTCAGAACGTACTAGACCGACCGAGGAATCGATTTCCAACGACTATAAGTGAATGTACATTAATCTCGATGTACTTTGTGTGGTGGTGAATGGTGATGGACACGTTTGGCTGTCATGCACATAGCACTCAGCAATCAGCATGTTGCCAAACAAGCGTGGGCGACCGCACGGTATAACCTTTCGGTGCATGGTGGTTTCGCATTTGAAGGACCAAGACACAAGATTGTTGCTGAGGAAGACCCTGAATCCTAACACAAGTAGTCTGCAAGCGCAAGATAGGTGTGTTGGCTACTCTTTCCAACCTGGAACCTCAGGATTCGTCGACGTTCAGACAAAGCCAGTTAGTCCAGGTCAAAATAGTTGTTTCAATCATCTACTACTGTTGACCGGAGCCTGGAGATAGAGATAATTAAACTTGATGGTCATACTCAAAGAAATAAACTTGATGGACTTCATTGTCGGTCAGCATAGTATATACTCAGTCGTTGCCATGTTTCCTTCTGTCTTACTTCGTGTAGTGTCATGCATATACAAAACACACCACCTGTATTTCAAGTGTATGTATGAGTCAATAAGAATTTCAATTCAGGCGACGCCGCTGCATAAATTTGTGGTGCTGACGAACTCGATCATGATTTGTGGAATCCAATGACAACATAGCTTAAAGGGAGTTCCGAGCACTGCTAAAGGAACCCATACCAGATGTCATCATTGTAGCTGTATAATTAGCACACAGATGACATCTACAGCTCCTGATTAGTACGTTAATCTTTTAGATCAATTTCAGCAGCAATGTCACGGGAGCACAGATTTCAAGTTTGAGCTTGCATTTTAACATTTACATGTGAATGCATAATATGTACTATCAACATATCAAATTATAAAGTTTTTTAAATAACTTAAATATATTGTAAATTATTTTTAAATATATTTTCGTCAAAGTAAATGGTTTCCACTCAGCGTTGCACAGACTCACCCTCCTCACAAGCTTTAGCAACAGGAATCCTGGCTCCTCTACGGCCCTTCGCTCGGCTGGGCTACTTTGAGCTTCCCCGTTAGGCCCAAGTGCCCAAGCCCAACACTTGTATGAAAGGACTCCGCGTCGCCCGCACAACCGACCACACGCGAATTTGAAATCGCAACGGTCACCTCTCTTCCCCCACGCTCCCCCACCCTGTTCTACAAAATCCAAACCCTCCCCGCATTCCAGTTTCCAGATCCATCCCCAGCCGCCGCCAGCCCTTGCCTCCTCTCCCACGCCCAAACCCACCTCGCGCTCGACTCCGCCTCCTCTACCGCGGCGGGATGGCGACGACGACGACGACCCAGCCCAAGCCGCCTCTTCCTCCGACCGCGCCGTCGACGACGACGGGCGGCGGCCTGCGCGCCATGGACCTGTACGAGAAGCTGGAGAAGGTCGGGGAGGGCACGTACGGGAAGGTGTACAAGGCGCGGGAGAAGGCGACGGGGCGGCTCGTGGCGCTCAAGAAGACGCGGCTCCCCGAGGACGACGAGGGCGTGCCCCCCACCGCGCTGCGGGAGGTCTCCCTGCTGCGGATGCTGTCGCAGGACCCGCACGTGGTGCGCCTGCTCGACCTCAAGCAGGGCGTCAACAAGGAGGGCCAGACCATCCTCTACCTCGTCTTCGAGTACATGGACACCGACCTCAAGAAGTTCATCCGGGGATTCCGCGCCACCCACGACAAGATCCCCGCGAAAACCGTCAAGGTGAACCCATTTTTCTCTCTCTGTTTTCTGTACCTTCTCGAATGTCGTCCCCTGTGCACGCGAGGTGTTTGTGTGAATGTCTTGCCCACGCCTGCCTGCTTCGATTAATTGTGATGTCTTGCGCGTCCGCAGATCCTGATGTACCAGCTGTGCAAGGGCGTGGCATTCGTCCACGGCCGCGGGGTGCTGCACCGAGATCTCAAGCCGCACAACCTGCTCATGGACCGCAAGACCATGGCGCTCAAGATCGCCGACCTCGGACTCAGCCGTGCCATCACCGTCCCTATGAAGAAGTACACGCACGAGGTCTGCCTGTTTCCTACTGGTCTTCATCATCCGCATGGACGTTCCTAACTCTTGGGTCGGTCTGGTTAATAGCAGAGTCTGAATTGTCTGTGCAGATTCTGACGCTGTGGTACAGGGCGCCCGAGGTTCTTCTTGGCGCCACACACTACTCCACCCCGGTGGACATTTGGTCCGTGGGCTGCATATTTGGTACCGTTTCCACGAGCTCAGATTCTTGTCAATACAAACTGCTTCAGAATTCAAACCGGCATATAGAATTTCGATCTAATTTGGTTGTAAATGGCAGCTGAGTTGGTCACTAACCAACCACTTTTCCCTGGCGACTCCGAGTTGCAGCAGCTCCTCCACATCTTCAAGTAATAATACCTCTAGTGCTTTAGTTTCTTGTTTGCTTTCTGAATTCTTGGTGGGTGTCTGATGCTGATGTCTAACCATCATCTTGTTCTTTGGTGAAAGGTTGCTGGGCACCCCAAATGAGGAGATATGGCCAGGAGTAGCGAAGCTGCCCAACTGGCACGTGTACCCTCAGTGGAAGCCCACTAAGGTGTCCACTCTTGTCCCTGGTCTTGACTCCGATGGCTATGATTTGCTTGAGGTCAGTGAAAAGTTACACCTTGTGCAAATTTACTAAACATTGCAGAAGAGGTTAGAGATCGGGAGGATTGCATTCTGACTTAACTTGCTGTGGTTGCTGCAGAAAATGCTGGCTTATGAGCCGGCGAAGCGGATCTCTGCAAAGAAGGCCCTGGAGCACCCGTATTTCAGTGATGTGGACAAGGAGGCGTACTGAAGCGGTCCGAGTAGTAGGATTCGTCGAGAAGATCCTTGTCGCCTTGTTCTTAGTTTAGTCTTTTAAGTTTTAACATGGCTGTCCTGAAGCAGTGCTTTTGCTTCCAGGCAGTATCTCTGTGTTCAAGCTGCTACTTTCCTTTCTGTTGTGCTATTCACATTGGTTGTGATGGATTAGGTAGGGAGAATTCTCAGCATAAGTGAACTTCTGTTGACATTGTTTCTTGCAATTTGTAGTCGGAAAGCCTGGGATCATTTTCCACTTGCTTTATATAAAGCTTCATTCACTCTATGGCTCTAAAGTGCCTGTCTTAAATCAAAGCCAATAATTCTCTCATCTGCTACTTCATTTTCTTAAGGTTTCAAAATTATTGTAGGATGATTTAGCATGATTTGGTGAACAGGACAGGTCAAGCAGTTTTGCGATGCTGCATGACCTTTCCTTCAGTCTTCGGAATGACTTCCCTGACTTTTGATCTATACCATTTACTACTTGTTCTGTTGAATCATTGAGGGAAGCTGGAGGACAGCAACATGGTTGGCTACCCTTTGTTTTTTACTATGGTTGGCTACTTAGATTTACTCCCTCCGTCCCATGGAGTTTGACGTTTTTGACTTTTGAACTTCATCTTTGACCATTCGTCTTATTCAAAAATTTTAAGCAAATAATAAAATAAGTCAATCAATATTTAAGTATCTTCATTGATAAAATAAGTCATAATAAAATAAATTATATTTATATAAAAAAATTTGAATAAGACGAATGATTAAATAAGATGGCAAGACGAAACCCAGGGTGACAAACTCAATGGGACGGAGGGAGTACATGGTTAGTGAACCAACTTGGTATGTCACGGGAACATGAAAATTCAAGTACTCCTTCATTTGCACTACACTATGCATTAGGATTTTAAGGAGTCACAAAGAGGGCTTTGGAAACTGATTTTTTTTTTTCATACGATGCCATAAATATTTTTTTTGGGGGGTAATACAAATACAATACACATAAATCAATGCTGACTTTGACCAATACTTGGCCAGAGAAGTCAGACTTGCATACTACTAAATGTTTGAGAAAGCACACAAACTGAAAAAAAAAAAACGACTATTAGAAATACGATTCCGAGCAACCATTTGAGTACTTATGTTACTCAAGTTAACTACTTTGATCTGTAATGTATGCCTTATTTGGCTGACGCTAATAGTATCCTGGTGTGGTGTCATCAGCATAATAAAACCATAAGAAAGAATGTTCAAGCTGACGCATCCCACTACTTTATCAGGCAAGCTACAGCTTTGGTGTTCCATCAATGTCTTGTATGGCCATAACTCCTTCCATGAGCGTAGTTCTGTGCATCAAATGACTACAGAATTGTTGATACAGGAGCTTCCAACATTTTTCTGCGTGCATGTTGTTGTTTTCCTAGGTTAACCAATATCTTATTCTTGAAATCAGGTGACTTTTGTTCTGACAAGAAGCAAGCTGTCATGAATTGGATTGAAGGGTGTAGAAATTCTGTTGTTTGTGAGGCGGGAAACAGTGAGGAAGTGTTGAAAAAGTTTAAGAATCAGTGTAGTCAGTAGTGAGCTGAACAAGGTCAATCTTGCTGGCTTGGCTATTGTCGGAGCACTTGGGGTGTCAGTGCTCACGTGAACAAATATTCTAACACCGATCTTATTTGGGGCTTATTTGGTACAACGTACAACATGTTTATATGATTAAATAAACTAAAACTAAAAGCCAAACGAAGTGCTTTTCTGCAGGTTTTTTTTTTGGGAGATTTTGGTATAGGATACTATTCTTTCTTGAAAATGTTGTAGGAAAGAAACAAAAAATACTCCAATGTTCCACAGCCAATTTCACATACGTGGAACGTCCCACAACAAAAGTTTCCCTTTTCTTTTGTCTTGCTTCTCCCCATATCCCTTATTTGCACTAAAATACATAAACTGGGTTAGACCAGCTTATCCTGACCACATTTCTCCTCTATTTAGCTCTTACTAGAGAAGTTATACCAAACAGGGCTTTGGTACCATGTGGTGTCCTTGGATCACTTTGGAAATTCTCGCATTTTAGATGTTATATCAAAATCAAGCAACCAATCCAAGACGAGTAGTCCATATTTGACTACTTTCCTTCAATCTCTCTTGTTTACATACAAGGTACTCTCTTCATTCCAAACTATAATACATTTTGGCCGTCTTATAGTTTGGAATAGAGAGAGTACAACTTAGGCAAGTGCTCGCTATCAGCGTTTTTGCCCCACCATTGTCCATGATCCATGATTTTTTATGGGAAACCATAATCCCCCTTCTTTAACACCCCCCCCTACTGGTTTCTCACCTTTGAGAATTCCCCACAAAGGGGTTGGTGGGTGTGGATTGAATCTTGGGCGTGTCACAAAAGACAGATGTAAATCATGACTATCATTTGTTGGATGGTCGGACTTGATCTGGTTTTTAGTAGTTACCTTTGGAAGGGAGATCATCAAAATATAATCACTTTGTTGTTGGTGGTGGCACAAGTTAGTGAACAACAACACTCTTTCGTCACCGGGTAAGGTGGCTGTCTTTATGTTGATATGTCGAGGGAATAACATTTTCTCCCTGTCTATACCCTAATACTTAATTGGCAAAATTTCAGTCCGCCTTTTTTTTCCACCTATTTTCTTCCGCCTCCCTCCCTTCCGTCTCCGATCAGAGTACGTATAGAATTCATATAGAATTGGGAGAGGAACACAAATAGATCATATAACTAAATTATTTTATTATGCACCAAAACCTGAAGTTGCAATAGCGTGGGATAAGGAGACGGAAAGAAAAAAAAATCAGCCACGCACCTCAATCGAGTAAAAAAAAGGAGAATAAGAAAACAACGGAGTTGGGGACCACCACGGGGCAAGGAATTTCCCAAATCTGTATAGATAACGTATAAGAGAAACAAATTGAGACAATAAGAATTGGGAGAGGAACACAAATAGATCATATAACTAAATTATTTTATTATGCACCAAAACCTGGAGTTTCAGTAGCGTGGGATAAGGAGACGGAAAGAAAAAAAAATCAGCCACACACATCAATTGAGTAAAAAAAAGGAGAATAAGAAAACAACTGAGTTGGAGACCACCACGGGGCAAGGAATTTCCCAAATCTGTATAGGTAACGTATAAGAGAAACAAATTGAAATGTTTTGATTTCACGAGATAAAAAAATTCGAGTACAATTTAACGAGCCAATCAAAGTTTTACCCATATATATACGGAAGAGAAATCCTATATGAAGCAGATCAAGCACACATAGACCCCAGCAGCGGGGAACTCTGCCTCGAACAAGAAATAAAGCGTGGCCACAAGGAGACTTTGATCCGGCTAATTGACTGTCGATCCACGCATCTGGTTGCTCGCGACCGTCGGGACGCCTAAGCGCCACCGCAGGGCGGCTCGCCGCCTATGCGGACACCGGTTGGGATGCGAGCCGCATGGCTGCCAGGGTGCCTGGGTTCAGTGCTCACGACCGCCAAGATGCCCGAGTGCCCCTGTAGGGCGGCTCGACACACCCGCACGTGGTGATTACTACACGAAACCTCACATGGATCCATGGGGGCATGTGGTTAGTAGAGACGCATGCCACATGGGCACAGGGACATCTGGGCTCACGACTAATAGGTCGCCTGATCGAGCGCCATTGCAGGGTGGCAAGATGGAGACGCTCGTGCGGCCACTTGGGACGCGGGCCACACAGCCACCGGATTGCATGGACTCGCCACTCGCGGCCGTCGGGAGGCCTAAACAAATAATATAAATAGCCAAATTTAAAACAAATAATAACGTAGAAAGAGAGAGCGCATAAAACACTAAAATGAAAAAACAAGCATTTACACGGTAAGAAAAACACTCCCCAAATTTCCATAGTAATTGTAATAAAAGAAAAGAAATCGACATCATGGATATATCAACATTGATAAAGTCAATATTCTACAATATGAAGATGCTAGGATTGATGTCCATCAAGATGTACATACAAGAGGTGTATAGTGGCACTTGAAAACCATATTAGACATACAATCCACTAAGGTCAAAACATCGGGTCACGAATGCTGGAAAAAAGGAAAAGAGAGAAAGAGTATGCAATGACGTCAATTTAATATTATTGTGCCTAGAGATACTATTTTTTTTCACCCGTTGCAACGCACGGGCATTTTTGCCAGTGAAAAAAAATTTAACATTTTCTTCCGTCTACTCCTCTGTCTCGATATAAATGACGTCCTAGCGTTTTGCTCAGATGCATGCATCATTCTCTGCATCTGGACGGGTGAGTGGCCTGGTACTTGACCTGCTCTTTGCATCTGGACACTCAAAAGTAGCGCTAGAACGACATGAATTAATATTGTGTAGCGTGTGATTTGTTTTTCTCGGTTGTCTTGTATGTTATTAATATTGTGTAGTTAGTGTGATGTGATTATAAAATAATCTCCAGATCCATAGGTGTATGTGCATTTGTAAAATATTGTTCGAAATGCTAACAATTATGAAAAACCTGAGCACCAACATGTGCAAAATAGCACCGGGATGCAGTAGGGTACATGGGTTGGGACCAAGCCAAGTGCGCCTCCAACCGGCCACTTGGGATTTCTGCAACGCGCCCCAATTCGTCGCCTTCCTGCTTCGGCTTTGGAATTTGGAGGCCTCCGCCACCGCGCGGTGCAGGTGCGGCCCCCGCTCCGCCTCCATTTTCTCCGAAATTCCACAAGCAAATGCAAGGTGCGCCGGAATCCTGCCTCCGCATCTCTCCCTTACGGCATGCTCCGATGATCCGATCGGGTTGTCTGAACCATAGCTGAAATCGCGGGTGAACGGGTGGTGTTTGGTGAATTTTAGATAGTGCTTTTGTCAAACCAATGCTGTACCCCAACAATGACCGAGGGAGGGCGCAGATTTCTTGGGTTTTATTCGGTTTAGGGTTAGCTCATTAGCTTCAATGTGCAGCGTGTGCGTGCGCTTGTCAGATGATCATGACTTCGTGAGAGGCTCATGTTTTTTGTCATCAGTAAACGGCTGAAACTGCTGTTTGGATGTTTCACACGTTTCAGTTGGAATGGATTCACATTAGCCTCCGGGCTGCATCAGGAAGTAATTCCAGCACCACCTGGTTCAGCTAATCAGCTCCCATGGACACAGAAATTACTATCCTCATAATTTTTTAGTATTTTCAGTAGTCAGCCTGTATGTACAATTTCATAGTGTGGCATCATGTTTATATCAATGAAGATCTGGCAATTTGGGGATGGACTAGTGTTGTTGCAATTATGAAAATGCTGATGAACTGTTAAATGTTCAGAGTTCTGGTAGCATGCTAAGCATGTTGCACCTACTCAACAACAAGATTGGAATAGATTGCTGTAGCTCTGTGAGAGATTGAGTGTTGCATGGTCTATGCATAGCATTAGAGAAACTAAAAACAGTGATAACAATGATGAGTTTGATGCCTCTCTGCTGTGAGCCAACCTGATGGAGATGCCCTGCATTTTTATCATGTGGTCGGTAATTCCATGGTTATAAAAGCCGTAGGAAATCAGAACTTCTGACATATAGGGGGAAGATCAGTGTGCCCATTATTCTTGACCTGATGCATGGAATTCTATCCTTTCCCCTGGACATTTTTAAAGGACGCCATTTTAGTTATTTCAGTTGGTTGAAGTCAGGGGATTCGCAGAACAATATTACCCAAAATTTTACCTGTAAGACTTGTATAGTTTTGTTTTTTGTGCCTGGTTAACTGAAAATTGTGATGTAAATTGAGCAGCAAAGCATGTCAGAATTTACCCGAGGTAATTAACGAATTACAACTGGTAGCCCTTTAATTTGTGGAATAGTGGTTTCACATTAAGTGTTGTCACTTGTTTGTTGTTTCATCTGCCAATCTTTTTACCTATGTCCGAATCTTGGTGAGTGGTTACAGTGTTTAGTTGAGGGCTGTTGCTGTATGCTCAAATGTGCAGGTTAGCAAGTGCATCTCATTTGAACTTGTAGTAACTGCTAAATTCTCTGTTTGATCCATGCAACTTTTCTTGGGCGAATATTTCTTGTAGCCTCCACTTCTATTTCAGATGCATATCATATCTATGCATTGCAGTTTATGTTTTTCATTAGACCATCACCATCTTTCTTATGGTTCCTTGTCTGCTAACTAGTTTATTGTTATTCTGAATGTACATAAATAGTATCAACTAATGTTTAACAAACATATGCCCTAGAGAACATTTCACTGTATGTGATCAAATCACTGATGAAGGTCTGTTGCTAACCAATGTGCACACACTCAGGCTTCAATATTCACATTTCATGGGCTCATGGCTCAACTGTTCACCTTTTACATGCTTTCAAAAAAAAAAAAAGTTCATTTTTTACTGGTCTGTTACCCACCATATTCAATATCAGTTTCAGGATACGTCTTTCCTGAGGCTTGACTATCTATCAATCAAAATGAATATTTTCATTCGATGCAGAAAGTGAACTGAGCCCCCATACAGTCATGCTTTGAGCTGCCTATACTAATCATACTTGCGTCAACACACACACACACACAGAGTTGTATACTAGATTCATTCAGTGTATAGTTTAGTGAAACTCAGTATTTTTGTGATTTGTTATATAACTCATCCGCTAATGTATATTTCTTCTTGGCTGCTATCCATGTATAATCATAGTACTGTTATCATAAAGGCCATAAGCTTTTTTTAGCAAATAGTGTAGTTGGCATTAGGCAAGAATGGGTCATCTTACCATGTCATTTCAGTGTGGATAAGTTTATTTTAGCAGAACTAAAGGAGAACCTACAATTTTCTTCTATTGGAACCATTCAACAATATCATTAGTATTTTTTTTAACATTCACTAAGCAACCTGTCATGCATCTAGTTCTCTCAAGGAAATGGTGCCGGCCTTTGATCTACTAAATTTTATGCTGCATAATTACCATTTCTTCTTCTAAGATGTGTACGGCATGCTGCATCATTAATATCAAATCAGCATCACTCATTGTCTGAGATTCTTCTAGCGAACCCAAATTTATAGTTTATTAGGTGCTTAATCAACTATTTTTTTTTATCAGGCATGCCATGGTCCATGATTAAGGAATGTGTATCTTTCGCTCACTTTGTGGTCCCAGAATGGAAAGGTAACACCAGCATACTAATTGGCCTCGTTATATAAGTTGTCAGATGGTTTGGAAGTGCATTTTTGTTTGGACTCTATTGTGCACACTAAGAAGTGTGACTGTTTGCAGAACGTGGTTGTTCTCCTGGTTGTATTATGTGCAATCTGCTATATTCATAAACAGTTTTCCTGTTCCTCCATTCTGAGTACATAAAGCATCCATATAGAAACAAACTAATAGGCTTCCATCATTCAAACTCGTGCTGGTTTTTTCATGTGAACTACAGAATACCAATGGAGCTATTAGATGAAAAATGAAGCAACAGACACTGAGTGTACTAACACAGCAATTCAGTTTTTTTCAATCTCCTACTATGAGCCTTTTGGTACAGCATGTATGATGGTTGGATAACAACTTAGGCCTTGTTTAGATTGCCTCCAAATTCCAAGTTTTTTCACTCTCTCTCCATCACATCAATTTTTAGACTCATGCATGGAGCATTAAATGTAGGTAAAAATAATAACTAATTACACAGTTTAGTTTGAAATCACGAGATGAATCTTTTGAGCCTAGTTGGTCCGCGATTGGACAATATTTTTCAAATAAGACAAAAGAGTTACTATTCATCAGGTTGAAATTTTTTGCAATCTAAACAAGGCCTTAAATGAAATGCTGGCTGGACATAACTTCCAAACGCGAAAGATGACAAAAAGGGCAACAGAACAACTATTTCTAAAACCAAGGAAAAGGCTCCCATATACTACCAAAGGAAGCACCTTTTACAGTGCCATATTTGACTAAGGCCCATGTTGGCAATCATCTTTTTTTTTCCTTAACTAAAAGGGTTCAGCATCTGCCTTAATTTATGGAGTGTGGAACACAAAAGCTTTTGCCCTCATGAGAGAATCTTCAGGGTGTGAATCTGTTATGTTGAAAAAGACATCAGAAAGTATATTTTATCAATAGCCATAATTTTTGTCTTGTTGCTTGTTGCCAGTTAGTCAAACTTAGCTTTTCATAAACAACACAAGGTCTTGTTTCCATATTTTTGTTGCAGAAAAGGCTGAAGAATAGCATGTAACAGATCGTGTGAAAAGTGAGATATTTAATACCTTTTTCACCGTTTTATACTCTTGGTCGACTGCTGGTAGCTACCTAGGACTAACAATATCAACAAACACAAGCAATCAATTTGAATAAATAATAGCTCTGTTTTCTTTTAGCTATCCTATAAAATACTTTGGTCCACACTATCTCATTTCATCAACTCGTTGTTGATATAATTCTCCAAGACTCCTTGTAACGGGTGCCTAGGTGTGGTTGTTACAAACTATATTTAGCCCTTTGGATTTACGCCGGCACTCTAAATAATTCTGTGCACCATTGCAAGTTGTAGCGCACACCGGTATGGGCGGTGGAGAATTACTAGTATAATCTGATTCACTTCTACACTTGCCAAGAACCTGCCAGTAAATTTCCTTTTCTTCAGCTCTACTTTACCTCAGGAAACAACTGTTTGAAGTATGCTATGTAGCTAGTCAATGGGTTGTCCTGTTTGTCTCTGTGTCCATGGAAAGAGCTGTTGTGTCTAGTTAACTAAGAGAGATATGCTAGGATCTGTGTGAGAGAAAGGGGACAGGCACAGAAAGGAAAAATTGCAGTCATGCGTGAAGCCGCTAGCGTGGTTTCCAGTTCATTGATAGTTGTGAGCAAGATGGTTTGGTCCAATGGGGGCAAAGGTGAAACAAGGACCAACTGTTCGTACATGTAGTCTGATAGAGGCTGCCTCATTTTTTGACTGGTCAACTGCTTAGAGAGGGACAGAGGTGTAATCTGAACCCTGTGTTGCGTCTTCATGCAAACAGACACCCGGAGCAAGCTTATCAAAAGGAGCGAATTAAGTAGTAA
This sequence comes from Themeda triandra, assembly GCA_018135685.1. Lineage (NCBI taxonomy): Eukaryota > Viridiplantae > Streptophyta > Magnoliopsida > Poales > Poaceae > Themeda > Themeda triandra. The sequence continues at coordinate 1,022,912 of JAENPR010000019.1, read as the reverse complement.
TTTTAGGCCCCTCACAGACTAGTTAGTCTACAAATGTGTGCAATCCCAGTGAGAATCTTGAAGACTAGCTAGAGTTAGCAGCTTAAGTTTTGGAGTGCTTGTCCTTGATCCCATGTGGAGCTCTTCACTTTATTCTCCATGTTCTGGTTGCTGTAAAAAAAAATTTACAGTGGAAACTAACGAGATGACCAGCCTTAATCTCCTGACTTCTGCAACTTCAACTTAGTGTTGTTGTGTGGTCAAAAGGATTAATGGAATAGCAGTATAACACACATGAAATTTGTGGCTTCGTCCTTATATTTTGATATGAAAACTGAAACTTCTATTCTGCTATCATATAGAATTGGGTCGTTATTTGTTAGACATGAATCGTGATATTGCGCCAGACTGATCTTATCAATTGCTCCCTTAGTTTGCCATATTTTGTTTTTTGACTAATAATCTCTTGATTAGCACATGAATTTTTTAGCACAAATTGATGTTATTACATTCGTATTGAAAAATAGTTATGACTATGATTTTGTATTCGTAAATGACATTATTAAAATAATTATTCACAATTTTGTCTTAATGGAACGAAATATGTCTTGTAATGAGGGAGCATTCCTTACTATTTTCATAAATTCTGAATGTTTTAGAGCTGATTTGGATTGTTGTTTTAAACTATATATATACAGTAACGTGCCATACTTCTGCAGATATATGTCTCATAACCTACAACCATATAGGCACATTTTAAAATAACACGCATGTGAGTTTTACTGCCTATGCACATTTTATACGTCAGAATTGGATAAGGACAAGTATGAGGCATGTCCTTTTACGCTTCAACTATTTGTTACCATATCTATCAGATAAGAGCAGATGTCCTGGACAATCTAGAGGATAGTTATCCTGATTCTATGGCATATTTTTTTCCTTAACTCTGATTATGTTGTGCATTCTCTGCAATCATTGCTATTGCTGTGTGGGAAAATAATTTCTCATCATTGGCCTTTGTGTTTTTCTTTTCATTAATCTCCTCTTAGTTCTGTGTAGGTACATCACAGGAACTACACTATTTTAAATCTGAATGGACTCATTTATTTGTCTCCCAGGTATGTTATTTTTATCTCAATAATATTCTTACTGTTATTCAGCCGGCAAATTGTAAATGCCATCACTCATGGATACTGCTATAACATTTCTGGAATGTGCACACTGTTTTTGACCATAGCTTAAAACGAGCTTGAATTAGAATTTAGAAATGGAAATTCTGATAGTACATGAGCTCTCTGCTACAGTTGGGAAATAGCATAAGAATGCACCCCCATCCATACATGGGCATATGTAGCAGCCAAAATTGTGATCAGTTCATGTCAGTCCTAGCTTCCTAGGCCTATCACCTGATTTCAGCTAGCTAGCCTTGTCAGTGCACCTACTCCATCCCGAACAGATAGTTGTAGTACTGGGGAGCCGTGCTGGTGCTAGTGGTAACCCAGGTTCCATTGTTGCCGGTGGAGCCCTCGTAGCCAGCTGATCCAGAAACCATAGCAGCAGAAGCATAAGGAATGTTACTGGCATAGACGTTGCCCTGCTTGCTGCTGCTGCTGTCTTGCTGTCCCATTGCACCACTGGTGGCACCCCACATGACGCCGCTGCCGGTGTTGCTGCTGCTGTGGCTGCTGGTGCCCATCGTGAAGTCCACGTTCACGCCAGAGCCGTAGGCCTCGTAAGCAGAAGCTGGAAACTGCTGCTGCTGCTGCTGATAGTGCAGGGCGAGCAGAGACCAGTAGTCCTTCTCGGATGGCGGCATGGCCTGTGCAGCCCCGGCGATCATTGCAGCAGCGCTCCCTGGCTGCAGAGAGTCCAACGGGAACTTGGAGGCGCGTCCGGTCGCTCCACCCCCCACGGGGAGGTCGCTGTTGAGGATGCTGTCGACGTCGTAGCGGCTCATGTCAAAGTTGGTCACGGCATTGAGCCCGCGGAACTTGATCGCAGCAATGTCGTACGCCTCGGCCGCCTCTTCCTGAGTACCTGTGGTGCAGAACCAGTCAGAAACTCAGAATGGACCATTTTCTGTCAGCACTGTATCTCAGTAGTTTTGGTTCTCATAAATCTACTAAAACATTAGCTCATGTACTGGCAAATGGGTGCATCAGTATTATTTCAAATCCAGCATTCAGTGAAGAACACTTACTGAAAGTGCCCAAGTACAGGTCCTTGTTTCCGGCCACCCTGCCGATCCTCGCCTGCCACCGGCCGTGCTGATGATGCCTGTCAGACAAACATAAACAATCCCACTGTTACAAAGATTTGACCATATGCTGCTACCATTGTTCAAACTGCAATGTTCAGACTCCTGCATTTTTTCTTCTTGGTCACTACAATGAATCATGCATGAAAGATTCTAACCTTGTGACTCCTCTGTAGATGGAGGCACCTCGTGAGAAGCCGCTGCTCTTCCTGACAAATTAAAGGGTAGGAGCACACGGAGGGTCAGGGTCAACATGTGAGAACCAAGGAAAGCCGCAGGAGCAGGCACTCAGGCAAGCATGCGACTGTGTGTGTATGCACGCGTACGGCAAGGTGTGTACGTGGAAAAGGATGCAGCGGTGAGCCCTGTGCCACGCATGTGAGTGACTTGGGGGCGAGCGAGGACGCTGCTCACCTGCGCAACGACGCGATGAACTCCTGCCGCGTCATCGACTTCATCTCCTCCAGCTCCTTCTCGTAGTTGGACACCTACGATGAATCATATATTCAGGTACGTACGTGAGCACGCCTCATCAGCAATCTCGGCATGCATGCGTTAAGAATGGCAATGTGTTGCCGAGATTGATGACTTGAGTTCTTACCGGGAAGTTGGTCGTGGTTGTGGCACCCCAGTACTTGAGTGCGGCGAGGTCGTAAGCTCTAGCCGCCTTCTCCTCCTTATCATAGCCTCCTACATTTTTTCCCCATTTCCACAATTAGTTTCAGAAAGACCTTTTGATTTGATATTGATCTAAATTTAAGCGAAGCTGAAACTGGACACGGTGTGGAAAGTTGACGTACCTAAGTAGACTGATGAAGTGTAGGACCAATGCACCACCAAGAGAAAGTTGCAAGAAAGGAGAAATCATACATGTTAGTGATCGGAGTATGCATATATATGCTTTTTTGCAGGTTTCTTGGATCAGTGACAAGTCTGTGACATGCATGCATATACCTTGGCGGCCTTTGCGGCTCTGGCCTTCCCGGCGGCAGCTGTTGTCCCACAGGTGCGCCTCATATCTCCCTGTCCACCGGTGCCTGAGGAGTTCCCCAAGATAGATATAAAAAAAAACAGATTATTATTAACACACACTTGAACCCAACTTAAATGACATGGAATCAATAACGACTTCATGAGTCCAACATCATGAAATCAATAACAAGAAGTTGAACAAAATGTGTTGCTAGATGCTTTATTAGTCAAATACTACGAGTCTTCATCTTATCTTCATGTATGAATGCCAAGTAAAAGTAGCGCTTCTCTCATAGACTCAAAGTCCTACTTGAACTAGGTATTGTTCATCAAGCTTAGGCTGAAAACCCCGAGATGCATGCATGCGTTTGGATTGTCCTTCACCTACCTGGTGACACCGCGGTAGATCGATGTGCGCTGCCCGAACGTCTCGGTGGGGCGCCTCGCCTGGTCAGACTCCGCCACGTCCGTCGACATCGCCGCTGCCACGGTCACTGCACCGGGGTTCTCCACCGTCCCAGGCGCCGGGTAGTGGCGCAAGAACCCGGCCGTGATGCTGCCCAGCTCTCCGCAGACAAGCTGGTGATCCTCTGAAGCCACCACCTGCGGCGCGGCGCCCGTTACACCGACGCCACCGAGGAAGTCCTCCACCATCTTCGGGGACTCCTCCACTGCACCCTGCTCGTCTCCTACTTGTACAAGGACGAACATGGAGAAAACGATCGCTGATGAGTATGTATATACTTAGTGACAAATAAAAGATCCAATAGCGCACTCAACATGCATGTCGAGCTTCTTAGTAATCAAGAAGTAGTAGTCTTACCGAGTGGAGCACCGGAGGAGGAGTTGGAGAAGGCCTCAAGGAGGCCATGGTGGTAGTTGTTGGAGACGGAGAAGGAGAGCCAATGGTGGGGATAAGCTGAGCTCATGTCCATGGAGGTCGATCTAGCTGCTGCCTTGACCCGCAGTGACTGCAACCGTGCAAGAGGGGAATGTGATGAGCTATAGATGGTTGATGTAGACCTGTGTTGTGTGCGTGCTTAGGAGAAGAATGAGAGAATACTCTGAGCGATAGTATATATATAGACTTGTGTAGCGAAGTTGAATGTGTAGAGAGGAGGTGTTGCACTGTGGTGTAGCCCCAGCCCCCAGCTGTCCTGTTTAAAATGCAGCTAGCCACTGCATTTGAGAACGGAGACTGAAGAGTTGGAATACGGCCAAAACTCGAGAGGAGAGGGAGAGAGAATGAGAGAGAGCACAAGAGCCAAGGAGAGTTGGAGTAATTAAAGCGAGTGATTTAGGGATAAGAGCAAAGAGCGAATAGTTTAAGTTTTTGAGAATCCAAAGACGGGGAGATGTGTGAGTAGTAATGGGCGACAACGTGGAGGTGTTCCATGGGGCCGTATGGGCGGTCTCCTTGACCAAATTGAGGCCCGCTGTTCCCCCGCATGCAGCCCTAGCTAGCTGCCTTTTTGTTTGCCCTCTACGCAAAACCCTCAAGTGGTGCAGTACAGCCGTAGGACTACCAGGACTACTATATTCCATCGAGAGGTGATCTGCTCAACAAGACAAGAACTGCATTACTCTTTCACTTGGAGTTGGAGAATTTACTGGATAGATTCACAGTCTTGAAAAGTTGCAGTAGTAGCGCTTGCGTAAACTCTGGAGTTTCTTTCTACTAACTACTCTCAATGCTAGCTCCTGAGAAGGTTAACTCTGCTCGTGACAGCTTTATTTTCAGAATGTAGTCAAAATACCAAATGGTGTACTCTTGATCGTGTTCTAGTAAATATTTGAAAACAAAAATCTATAGTACAAGTTAGCGTGTTAAAAAAGTGCTAGACATACACGGGTGAGGCTGATTAGGTGGACGCTAGCTAATGCTAATGCGGTTTAGCCGCCTATTAGAAGCTAGGGGAGTAGTGGCGGCGGCTATACAATATAGCGCTTTTAAATTCGTTTGGTTTTTGAAAATAAACCGTTGGAAATTAATGCTATTTTCCCCAAAATATGGAGCCTCTGCCTGCTTGTTTACTGAAACAGTAAAAGTTCCAACGAACTACCATGTGAGCGGCATTTTTCTCAATGGCACACGCGCACTCATACGACATGCATGTTATCATCAGGCCCTCCTACCAGTGACACAACTGCAGGGATCCCAACTACAAGCAGAGGATTGCATTCTCTATTTTGTCCACTCAAAAAAACAATCTACAAACTTAGGATACTGTTTGATTTCAATAGGATTACTAAACCATATCGTTAAGGAAAGCTTGTAGGATAAGAAACCATATCGTTAACTTTTTTTCCTGGAGAGATCTTATTCATGCGATCTCTTGGCTCTAACTAGTGCAGTGTCTACTTCCTTTGTATTTTAAGAAAGGCTTCTTTCTTCATTGAGTATTATTATCCATCATAAGCTTTTGTCAAATTCATTTCCACTGATATACAAAGTTGATGTTACGAATAGGCAAATGCCTAGAATTTTGAAGTTCAGTTAGATAATCCATTGTTTCATGCCATGCTTTTAAAGATGGCATGTTAGATGAAAATACCAAAGGCACCATGCCGCACCCATGGTGGCACGACAGGTCATGTCGTACTCGTGCCCATCTCGACGCCATGCAGCGACGATCCTAGTGTTGACCAGGGAGGTGAGGAAGGTTGGCAGACTGGGGGAACTTAGTCTGAGGAGATAACGAGAATGTGCATGAGTTTCTTGCTCAATGGAGAAGACGAAGGAGTGTGGTGGTGGAAGCGGTGTAATGCCTTGAGGTGGGATTAGTGCCACGATGAGGTGGAGCAGGAATGATACAAGCATAATGAAGGAGGGTGGCGGCAAAGGTTTGACTAGGATTGTGTAGTAGGATAAGCATGACATGGGGGCCAAGTGGCGTAGTAGGTCTTAGATAGGTTTGCACATCCCACCTAGGCTCACGTTGCAGTAATATAAGTTTTGGGAGGTGAGTGTATATTTTGAAAGTATAAGGACCGAGATGAGAACTCAAGACGGATTTAGCTAAATGCGCAATTTGAAAGTATCGAGACCTAGGTGAGAACTCAGACAATTTTTGGTAGACGGATGTTCAATTTGAAAGTACTAGGACCTAGATGAAAACTTAGGTCAAGTTCAAGGACCGCCAGTAAATTTACTCAAAAATACTAGAATGATACAAACCTTACAATGTCTAATATCCTTTGTTTAGCAATATTAACTTGAGGTCAATGTAAGGCCCCGTTTGGTAGTGCTTCAGTTGTAGCTCCTCATGTGGAGCAACTTCTCTGGTGGAGCTACAAGCGTTTTGGTTAAGGTCTAGCAAAAATGGCTCTAGTGGTAGTTTCATAATAATTTGTATTAGGTTTGTGAAGAGTCGAGAGAAGTATTTTTTCGTCTCCGGTTCCTCTACACAAAAATAGCTCTGTCTCCTTTGGGTTCCTCGCAAGAAGCCAGAACCGGAGCCTTGCCAAATGTGACCTAAGTTGGCAAGATAAGCTTTAGTAAGACAATACTAGGTAGCTAGGGCTTGCCACAAGCCCACAAGGCCACAACAGGTAGGAGGAAATCACATTCAACTTTTGAATGAAATTCACATGTTGCCTTTAGACTTGTCCATGGTTACGTCATTTAGGTCCTTATAATATTAAATACACATATAGCCCCCAAAACTTCTTCAGTGTGTTACACTTGGTCCAAATCACCCTAACAAATAATGACACATGTGACAGTCGAACATTGAGCCCAATATCTTAACCGGTCCTATTCCGAGTATTGACAGTAGACAAAACCCACTGCCTAAAATGCTATGGACAGTGGGTTTTGCCTGCTGTCAGTACTAAGTGGAATGAGACCGGTTAAGGGAAACATGACGGGGCAACATGAAGCACATATATATCAAATGTTTAATTTTGTGATCCATTGACACAACATACATCCTAAATACTCCGGTGCGCGTGAAGAACTTAATAAGAGCGTCATCAGAAACAACATACTCCTATATAGATAGGCGGCACACGAGACAAAGGAATATTCACGTGATGGCGACGTGCGCACATGATGCATGCCCACGTCTTCTTCAAGCGATGCAGAGCATGTACATGCAGCAAGTTTCACTAAGCGAGGAACGAAATAATGCGGCTCATCAGAAGCTGACACGATGACTGTTGCGTTTAGTGACGGAAAAGGCAATTTGTAGTACATCAATCCAATCTTCTCGATCAATATGTATCTATACATCTATATATATGCGTGATGCGTGAAACTGGTCCGCATGTGAAAACATTATATATACGCAACGTAAGCTCAGACGACGCACAGCGGACAGCAAATCAATTTCGTCAACGCTAGCGTGTGTCAGAACGAAACGACTTTGCATTGCTAGCCACATTCCGGAGTCTCTCTGGATCTCCTGGGCAGGGACACATGCATACATGTCCGTTCAGCAGTAGCAGCACGTACACCAATTAACGAAGCCATAAGTGTGTCGCCATTCACGTAGCAGCGCCATACATATGGATCCTCTCCCAATTATTACGTTACACTGCTGATGAGAGTTGAATATACAAGTAACCCGTGGAGCACAATCTGCCACGCCTGCCGAGCTGTACTCCCCAAGCCTAATGCTAAATGGTTAACGTCATAATTCCTTCTCCTTCACCTCGCATAAACTACATTATCTAGGCTTCCTATCCTGAGAAAACACAGATATATAAGTATATGAATATACGTATATTATAAGTCTCGCCAGTTAGACAGTTCAGTGTTGTTATCGCGCTCTCATAATATGTGTGCATGTTCCATGCAACGTGACATGACTGAATGAAGAATCATCGATGGCGACGGACAAAACGGATAGCATGTGCAAGCTACAGTACGCTTGGACCGAGCGGGACACGTGCGAGGTTTTAAGGACATGTCGTCCACCCATCCATGCATGTTGGCCGGCTTGGCTTTGGACTTGCATGGTGGTGCTGGTGCAGAAGAGCTCAGAGCTGGCTGGGTTTGGTGACTTGGTGCGTGCGTCTATATGTATGTGTGGTGTGTGATATCATTTCATTTGATTGGAAGATTCTTCTCTTCGATAAAGTTATATATCGTGTGGCCATGGCCTCATCGCGCTCCATGTGGATACAAATTCACGGCCATGCACGCACGCGTGCCATCATCCACTGGATTCCAGGGAGAGAGCAGATCAGAGTTGTGTGCAGTATATATACGACGTCCTGTCGATGATCTGACGCTTTTGGAAATAGACTACAACGAAACGATGGGCGAGCTGAATGCCCGGATGTCTGGTTTCTGATGTCACTCAACTCAACTAGCTTTCTCGCAAAAAAAAAAAAAAAAAAAAAAAAAAAAAAAAAAAAAAAAAAAAAAAAAAAAACCCCTACCCTGTTGCCTTGTCTCTCGGCATTTTCTTTTGACAAAAAGAAAAGGAAAAGAAAATAAGAAGGCTCTCGTTGCTACTACTTTGATATTGGGCATATTTAGTTGGGCTTCAGATGAGCCCACCGATAAGTGGCCCAGGTTCTGCACCAGCCCAGGACAGGCCTATTTTCATTCTTAGACTAGGAACGTAACTACTGATTGCAAGTCCCTCTCCTCTGTCTCTCACTCTACTCCTCTGTCTCTCACTCTACTCCTCTGTCTCTCACTCTACCACAAATGCGAACAGGGGAATCCTGGTCATGACATTTTTTTAAGTTTTTTTTTTGATAAAAATGACAAGTCTTTATTTGATGAGGAACTGAACTAGTACTGGTCACGACAGTTATTCCTGGCCATTAGCATGTTCAAACTTTGCCCCTGTGTTTCAGGGACCATGCACCATGCCATCGCCTCGATCAAGAAGTGGTCAGACAGTGAGAGTGAGGTCACTCTCCACGCATCTAACTGCTCAGACCTTAAACCCCTCCTGTCCTCTAATTTCTCTCCCTCTGTCGAGCCCATAAGCTCCCCACCCTCTATATATACCACTCGACGTGCCACACGCCGTGCGGTCTTGATCGATCAGTGCTTGTCCGTACGTACGTGCACCGACCAGCCGGCGCACGCATGGCTCCAAGCAGCATCACCTCCTCGCTCCTGTTCCTCCTCTCCGTCCTCCTGCCCGCCGCCGTCGTCACCGCCGCAGCCACTCCACCGGCTCCGGGCGCAGCCTTCAACGTGACGGAGATCCTGAGCCGGTACCCGGAGTTCAAGCTCTTCAACTTCCTGCTCTCCAAGACCGGCGTGGCGCGGGAGGTCAACAGCCGGAGCTCCGTGACCGTGCTCGTCCCGGACAACTCCGCCGTGGACTGGCTCCTCCGCCGCAGCGCCAGGCTGCCGCGCGCCGCGCTCGTGGAGCTCGTCTCCGTGCACGTCTTGCTCGACTACATCGACGTGGCCAGGCTGGCGGCGCTGCCGGCGCGGGGCCAGCCCACCGTGGTCACCACGCTGTTCCAGACCACGGGCACCGCGCTCAACCGCACGGGGTTCCTCAACGTCACCTCCACGGGGTCGCGCGGCGGCAACATCAGCGCCATCTTCGTGTCGGCCGCGCCCGGGTCGCTGGTCAGCGCCACGTTCAAGAGGGCGGTCACCGCGAGGCCCTACAACATATCCGTGCTCCAAATCAGCAACTTCGTCTTGCCGCCGGGCATCATCTCCAAGCCGCGGCTGCTGCCGTCGCCACCGACGCCGCCCGCGCCGAGGTCGCCACCGACGCCGCCCGCGCCGAGGTCGCCACCGACGCCGCCCGCGCCGAGGATGAGGCAGATGGCGCTCGTGCCGAGCCCTGCGCCGTCGCCGTTAACTTTGCCGCGGGTATCTCCGATAACGATTCCGACGACCTCGGAGGGCGATACCGCGGAAGCTCCCGACACCGCTAAAGCGCCGGCGCTGTCGCGTGGCCATGTGGCGCGAGTGACGAGTTGGTGGATTGGTGCGGCGGCCGTGGGGATGGCATGCATGCTCGGCTACTTGTAGATTAGCCCCATTTTGCAACTGATCCGGAGGGAATCGTCATATGCATTCCGATAGTAGGTGATTTGCGCATCCTAGTTCCTATGTCTGCCTTTTCTTTAGTTGATCTATCTATCTTTTTGTGTTTTCTATATATTATATTACATTTCTTGGAATTATAGAGATTAGTGTTACAAAAGGCCAGAAAAACTGAGTTGAGTATGTAACTCAAGGAGTCCGCCTATATGTCAATTGTCAATTGATCCATATGGATTCCCTATCACTCCCTATCACCGTGTCACACCAACACACTAATAGTTGTTCAGTACTCCATCCGACTCAAATTATAAGTCATTTCAAAAATATTGAAGAGTTAAAACCTCTTAAGTTGAAAGTTGGGGACCGCATGGTCATTAGGAGCTAGGTCCTCCATGGCGCCCCCATGCCCTCTCTTCATCCCTTTATTACTTGATGTGTAGTATTTATCTTCTACCTTCTACCACCCACCGCCGGTCACCACCCCTCCTCTCCCACCCAGTTCCCCACATAGCCCCACCTTCTCCCCCCTCTCATCCCTAGCTCCTTTTGATGAAGCTCGACTTTACACCGGTCAAGGCCGGACAATGGAAAGGCTGCCACCCAAAGTTTCTTCTCCCTAGAACAACAATGGTAGGGCGATATCAACATGCGCAACATGAGACCCTCTCATCTCACGGGAAGGAGAGCAATCATACTACCATAGGAAACATCATCTTGATGGCGGCCGACATACTCAGCTTGAGCCTAGCTAGTGCTTGGATGCTTGGAGGCAGTCTGAGGCCACAATGCCACCGTCTATGTCTTCTTTGTGAGAATCAATGGTGGTTTCTCAGAATGGTGTGACAGACATGTGGACGCGTCAGCAGAAAACATCAATGCTTATGATGGATCTAGGACAAATGTCTAGGGGACCTTCTTCAACTTCCAATCAGCTTTAGCCTGTCCTCAAGGTGCATCCATGACAAAAAAAATTGTAGGGGCTCCTTGGGTCCGGTGGTCGTAGGGGGCAAGAGCCCCCTCGATCCCCCGAGCCACCATCCCTGAACAATGCAGAACTAGACGCATCTTGTCTGGTGAGAGGTAGGAGGACACTAGCGGAGAGGAAGCTAGTAAGGTGAGGTGTGAGAAATCCCAAGAGATGCAAGTTGCCTCACAAATCGTTCAGCCCAACATCGTACCACAACAGGTACAAGAGATCCTAGAGATGAAAAATGGAGTCAAAGCTCCCCCACCGGTAGCGAGTAGCTACTAAGCCCGTGAATGGTACTAGTGGCGATATTCATGGTACAAAGAAGTCCTCCCTCTTTGTTTTAATTTAGTTTCTCAGTCTCTTACTTATCTACTGTATCTCTTTCGGGCCCTCATTTCTCAAAGAGTACGTGTATTTTCACCCCTTGGTTTATGATTGACTACATAGCTTTGATGTTTAGAGAAATTATGTAGTTTAATCGTGAACAGTTATAGATAGCCCTGCTGTGTTGATAAGAGTTTCCTAAATAGTTCAGTCTTAATTATATTGGTTCATGTAAAATGTTTAGATGTAGTAAGAAAGTGACAATGTAAAAAGGCAGATACATGTCTTTTCTCCCAGGTGTATCTCCGTACTCCCCTGCTACCTCTTTCAGTGTCGTCCGGTCGTCCCTCATCTGTTTCCGTGGTCCACGTGGGCAAGAGGCATAGGAGTAAAATTCAAAAAAAAAAAAAAGAGAGAGAGAGAGGCGTAGGAGTACATACAAACAAACGAGGGTGACTGGCTAAGCAGCAGCGTCAATCGAGACGTGCGAACACACGCCTCACCCACTTGGGCTTAGGTTATACTTGGGCCCTATTCATTCTGGACCGTAGATCCTGGTGTTGGGCTGATGTACACGCCAACTTTTTATAGACCTGAGTCAGTAACCGCAGCTACGACCTACGAGTATCACATGTCCCGCAACAATACATCTCAACCAGTTCCAAGTCCAACTGTAAAATGTGGAGTTAATTTCTAGCCATATCATTAAACTGCTAAGGCTTGCCCGCCACATATTTACCTCGCAAAAAATACCCCCCTTCTCTGCTCCCCCACATTCGTCATGTGTGACCCCGTTTTGGTTAAAGAGGAAGTTAAAACAATAATGTATCAGTTTCAATTTAATTTTGCAGAGTTCCTTTAAGAACGTTTTCTGAATTAATTGAGGATGCCGAGTGCTATAGATTGGAATTTGGGCTTGATCAGAGAGAGGAAGTTGTCTTACCAATCTCAATTGCAAACCAAGTACCTCCTCAATCTGAAATTATAAGTCATTCCAAGAAACTTAGAGAGTCAAAACATTTTAAGTTTAATCAAATGTAAGGCTAGTCTCAGTGGAGGTTTCATGGGTGTTTCATGCACATTTAATATAGCGACACATCAGGACAGAAGGATTTTTTTGCATGAAATGGAGAGGAGAGAGAGAGTAAAATCGTTTCGCCATGGTGAAACGCGGTAGCGGTGTTTCCAACGTCTTAGTAACTGGGTGAAATGAGCACTGAGACATTTCATGGCTATTTTTGGGGTGAACTGAGCATGCCTACGGCGGGGATAGGAGAAAAAAAGAGACGCATGAGCCCATGAAGACTAAAAATAGTTCTATAAATTTGTGCAATGAAATTTGCATTGAGAGAGGTATCAGTTTCACAATAAATTTCATGTTTTTGAAAATTGTGATATGAAACGTTGCATTAAGACTAGCCTAATAGGTATGACGCAACTATCATTACTTTCTCCACCAATTATATTTGCGGCATATCGATTTTGATGTAAAAAAGTCTTTATAATTCTCTCTGCAATTTTGATCAAACTTAAGATATTTTAACTCTCTAAAATTCTTAGAGTGACTCGCAATTTGGGATGGAGGGAGTACAACACTACGGATATGGTTGCAAAATCTAATAGTCGTAGAAAGAAAGTTGTAAGCTGCAACAAGAAGGAAAACATGCTGGACCGATCACGCAATACCAGTGAGCATGCTAGTACTTTATGAGATGGAGGTCCATATGATAAGTTGGTGTAGTTAGCCAAAGTAGACACATCGAAGAAGGAGCTCTTATATGGAAGGCATTGGCACTCCAGCTTGGACAATGACACACATTATGACTTAACTGTAGAATTATACTAGGAACAAGACTCCTATTTGTGTATACTTGGGTCTTAGATGAGACTATATGAACAAAGGGGAAGGGGTAGAAGTCATATGTACTCCGTATCATCCAAACAAATATAAGGGTCTCATGCAAAACTTGTACAATAAGGAGCAATTAGAAACTTCAAGAGGATTATTAAATTGGGTGTAGGCTTATTGCACTAGATTCTTATTTAGGACAAAATTTAAATGTTCAAGCAGGGTTGCGACAGAGTGACAATTACTTGTACTATTTTGGAGTTGTGCTTATAGAATTTGTAGTTAGTTTTGTTAAATCCTAATACCTTGGCATGGTTGTTTCAACATCACCATCTATGATTTTCTATGAGATTCATCTATGTTATTCTTGATTCGGTGCAATCTTGTGCCATGCTCTCATTATCCTTCCAAAAATTCTGACTGTTGTTATGCATAAATATATGTATTAGAAACTAACACTAATCTGTGCCCACTCTCCTCACTAACAATTTTATATCTTTGATTAAAAAAGGTTGCATTTAGCTGCTTGTCATGCCAGGTCTATGGTAAATAGAACGAGATCTCTAGCCGAGACCGAGCTACTGATCTGCAAGTCGAAATAGCTTGATTTTGATCATGTCTATGGTAAGCAGTTTTAAAAAAATATTTCATAATTAATTTAATGTTGTTTACTTCGTCTCATAAATATTAGTAGTAAATTCATTTTTACATGACTTTGTCCAACCTTAAATTCGTTAACAAGTGATAATGATTGTATTCATCCATAGACCGACGACCAAGTACACGACACATGTGTCATCGTCCGTTTATACGCTTCTGGGGTCCGGGCGGTGTAGCCTTATGAGTTGTGACGCAGATGCGCACGCTGACAAACCGGCGATGGTATTGTAAACACAAAGCACCGAAGAGGAAACTCGAGCAATGCAATAGCTGTGACTGTGAGGAAACTCGAGCAATGCAATAGCTGTCTGGCAAGCTGGTTCGGTGAAAAGTGAAAACAAAGTCAAGACTTTCTCTGACGTGCCACAGATTACTGTTGCAGTCAACTCTCTCGACTGACCCGTGCCATCTCACCAACCAATGGACTGACTAGTCGTTACCCGTCCCTCACCGACAGTGCGGCCCCACCAGTCATCCTCCGTGACCTGTCCCCCACCAACCCCTTCCACGGTTCCACCTTGCCGCGGCGGTATAATACCCGGCCTCCCCCCAATTCCGCCGCTCCTCAGCTCAGGCGACCGAGCAGCGGAGCCGAGCAGAGCGCCTCGAAATCCCGACCACCACCATTTGCCCTCCGGCGTCCCCGATCGCTTCTCCTCCGGCGAGGCCGATGGGTTCCGTCGCGGAGGACGCCGCCGCGGCAGCGGCAGCGGCATCAGCAGCGGCGGCGGCGGCGGAGGTACTGTTCCGCTCCAAGCTCCCGGACATCGAGATCCCGCGCGGCCTCTCGCTGCAGGCCTACTGCTTCGAGCGCCTCCCGGAGGTCTCCACCCGCCCGTGCCTGATCGACGGGCAGACGGGCGCCGTCCACACCTACGCGGACGTGGACCTCCTCTCGCGCCGCGCCGCGGCGGCGCTGCGCGCGCTCGGGGTGGGGAAGGGCGACGTGGTGATGAACCTGCTGCGCAACTGCCCCGAGTTCGCCTTCGTGTTCCTGGGCGCGGCGCGGCTCGGCGCCGCCACCACCACGGCCAACCCGTTCTACACCCCGCACGAGATCCACCGCCAGGCGGCGGCCGCGGGGGCGAGGGTGATCGTCACCGAGGCCTGCGCCGTCGAGAAGGTGCGCGGGTTCGCCGCCGAGCGCGGCGGCATGCCAGTGGTCGTCGTCGACGGCGAATTCGACGGCTGCCTCGGGCTCCGGGACCTGATGGACGCCGCGGAGCCGCTCGATGTCGACGAGGAGGTCGACCCCGACGACGTGGTCGCGCTGCCCTACTCCTCCGGCACCACCGGGCTGCCCAAGGGCGTCATGCTCACCCACCGCAGCCTCGTCACCAGCGTCGCGCAGCAGGTCAGAGCTCCTCCTCCCTCCTCCTCCTGCCGCCACTGGCCCTGCACCATTCCATTGCCATGATTCCATCCTCGTTAGCTCTTGGAGCGAGCACGAGGAAGAAATTTTCTATCGGGGCGTCGAATTTTTTGGGGATTTCCCCTGCTTCTTCGATTGGAAGTGGCGTGATGGCCCACGGTTTCCAGCGTAGGTGTGGACGGCGCCCGTCTGCCCGTCGGCGTTTTTTTTTTCCCACGCGCTTTTTTGTCGGCGCGAATAGAGTGATCATTTATTTTACCACCACCGCGTTATCAGCCGTTAATGGGTGAGACCCACCTGTCAACAGCAGTAATTCCAGGCAGCCAGAGGCCAGAGCCTGCTGTTCGACAATCTCACGATCCGGCCCGAGATCCGTGCCGATGATACATACAATTTCAGTACTACTAGTACAGAATTTTAATGGCGCCAGCGTGTTCAGAGTTGAAATCCTCGTTTTCTGTGCAATTTTTTTCCAGGTGGACGGCGAGAACCCGAACCTATACTTCAGCAGCGCCGACGTGGTGCTGTGCGTGCTGCCGCTGTTCCACATCTACTCGCTCAACTCGGTGCTGCTGGCGGGGCTGCGCGCCGGCTGCGCCATCGTGATCATGCGCAAGTTCGAGATCGGCGCGCTGGTGGAGCTGGTGCGCGCGCACGGCGTCACCGTGGCGCCCTTCGTGCCGCCCATCGTGGTGGAGATCGCCAAGAGCCCGCGCGTGGGGGCCGCCGACCTGGCATCCATCCGCATGGTCATGTCGGGGGCGGCGCCCATGGGGAAGGACCTCCAGGACGCGTTCATGGCCAAGATCCCCAACGCCGTGCTCGGCCAGGTCTGTTGTCTGTTTCTGTTCCCCCACCTCGTCGTAATCACGGTTCGCCACATGCTTAACGAACGAAATGCCGCTTTCATGATTGAATGCATGCCCACGTTGCTAGCAGCAGTACGAGTATATAGTTCGATACTGTGGGCGCGCAGGCCACTGATGAAAGGGATCGTCCTAGTAGAGAGTTGGTGGGTGGTAGCGTCGCGCTTTTGGCGTCTTTTTGGCTGCGGACCGCGAGAGGACCGCAGTGCAGGACCGCTTGGGATTTGCTTGTGCCTCATGCCAAGGCGACATCTCAACCACGCCCAACGACTTTACACCTGCCTGCATCGAGGCGCCTGTGCTGTTCAGTGTTCGCGCTTGGTGGAGGGCTGGAGGCGTAGGTGCAGCCGTGCAGGGTGCCTTGCCTGCCTGCAGGCCTAGTGTGGTGAAAGGTCGCAGGCACACACGCCAACCCCATGATTTCGGTTGCCGTCTCGCTAAGAAAGCATTTGGTTCAACTACTCTTCCGGTCTTTCCTCTCTCGCAAACTCTGGGTCGGCGAGTTACCATGGACGCCGGTGCACCGCAGCATCACACAAAAACAATACGTTTTTGTTTGTTGAAATGCGAATGTGGTATGATCTCATACCGAAGTGAAGAAATGGGATACTTTGGATTGAAAAATCTTGGGATACTTTGGATTGAAAAATCTGTGTTCGTTTCCACCAGGGGTATGGGATGACCGAGGCAGGGCCCGTGCTGGCCATGTGCCTGGCCTTCGCCAAGGAGCCGTTCGAGGTGAAGTCCGGCTCCTGCGGCACCGTCGTCAGGAACGCGGAACTGAAGATCGTCGACCCGGACACCGGCGCCTCTCTGGGACGGAACCAGCCAGGCGAGATATGCATCCGCGGCGAACAAATCATGAAAGGTACCCGTCCAATCTTTGCTCCTTTCCCTCACGCAAGCCTGTATTGTACTCCATGACATGTTGTGGTGGTGGTGGTGGTGGTGGTGGTGTATACCGCCACGTGGTGCTAGTTAGCTACTGACAGCGCTGGATCATTGGTGAGTACGATCAGGTTAATTTAAGCCCTCGTGTGTTTGCAGCCGTCAGCCCATCAATAGCCGATTAAAAATCTCCTAATGTAGGTTAGGTTGGCCTATCACAGTGATCCCCTTGCCGTTGCTCTCAACTAACGGGATGAGACGACTCACAACTAGCAAGCATGGAAAACTTGATAAGCTTTTCTAGAGTTAAGGTAGAGCCCACTAGAACGTAAACTAATTTGCTTCTGCTTTGCCATCGCCCATCAGCCATTAAAGCCTGGTTAGCATCAAAGCACTGTTTGTAGCCCTGTAAACATGGGTATTTCAGCAATTGGATTTGTCGGGACTCAGGAATAGAACAATTGGCCCTTTCCCATGTCAGCTGTCCGTCTGTCAAAATATTTCGAACTTAGAATAGGATTATGGACTTTCCTGAGAAAATAAAAAGTTGCATTCTCATAGCTGCTTCATGGCTCATTGGTGTGCATGTGCTCCTTTCCTGCTGGAATAGCAACATTCTACTGTTTGTGTTTGGTATCTACCAAAAAAGCTGACTAGTTAGGCGTAGTTGTTGTACCAAAGCTTCTCCTTTTGTCACACCAAAAGTTCGTGTTCGGTGCACATCCAGTTTAGTTCCATCATTGCTGGTTGCCTACACCGGAGAGACTGATGATTTCCTTATAGCACACGTCTTATTATCACTCTGCTAATCGTCTCCAGCAGACAGCAGTTGTTGGCAATTGGCATCTGACTCCCACGGAGGCAGGCACGTTGGTAACCAGTCGTCCACGGCTTGCCAATCAGTTCGTCGTGACATCATGGTTGATGGTTCTGATAAGAACCTGACTACCTGAGATCAGCAAAGGAAAACTTGTTCTTGTTCTGTTCATAGCTCTAGAAGCCATATTTTTCCTCATTGGCAGCACATCTTGCCCATTCGCCACTACCAAACCGGCTTATCAGCCATGGTAGTTTTTCTCTCACAACAAAACAACACCAGCTGGCCTATCAGCCGCTGCCCAGACCTGAAAACCCATCGACTCTTAGGCAGCTCAGCTGTTTGGACCTGCTTGTGTCATAGTCAAAATGGCTGCATTTCCTGACTTGAGCATGTGCTTCCTGCCTTCCTGCCTCTGCCTCGTGTTGAGATTAGTCGGTCAGGCAGGGGCCTCTCGGCTACCCAACCTGCACGTGCTAGCCTTGAGAGTTTAAACTCAGGTCACAGGTTGTTTCTAGCCATATGAACCAAACTGAATTGGTTTTGTCAGATAGTTAATTATTTTTCACCGAACAAAATGAAGTTTCTCCACCTTGACCTGTCAATGGGCCCGCCTATGAGAGACTACCGAGACATGATTTGCGATTGAACAACTAAGATTTGGTCACGAGTCATTATCTTTCTGTAGTGACACTGATCTGCTTGGACTCTAGCTCAATCTAAAACTGGTTAAGATAGGAATTCCCAGTGATCATCTACAAACCTGGAGGAATGGAAAATATAAACAGGCATAAATTGTGTAGATTCGATCAGCATGGTAGGTTTCCCTTACCTGATCTTATGTAGGAAGAATATCCAATTCAACATAAACTCCTGAAGTGCAACTAAAGCTGCAGAACTTCAGGGCTGAGGGTTGGCATCTTCTGGATAGGGCATTTATCAATGTCCTATATTCATTGATGTGGCAAGCTGGCCATGTGAAAGCATTTCCCCAAGCACCTTTGTTTACGCAGACTTTAAACAGCCGAAGAATATCATAATTGCTTTAAAATCACAAATTCTTTAAAATGAAAAGTTTACCAGCTAATAGCCATTTCTGCTGTAATCTATGTTCATCATCGAAGTAAATGTTAGGTAGGACCAGACAGCTAGCTTGTGTAGGTGTTTTTTTTTAGTTTTTACCTTTCAGTTCTGGACTCGATTTGTTTAGGGTTCTCTTGCTTTCTGCAAACTGCTGTAGATGCAATAAGGTGAAATATCCCTTTATGGCGCCTTAGAGTGTGCATACATTGTATCCATGAATCCATGATAGCGACAGGCTGGTCTGTGTGTTATGTACGGCAAGGTATATGAGAGGAGGAAGCAACCGATCAGTGGCTAAAGGATCGACCGAGTCAGGCTTAGGTTCAGGGGTTGTTCTATTGTCGGATTTCGTTCAGTTTGAGTCCGAGTTCAGTTAGTGTTCTAGAAGATATTCAGGAGATTTGGTTTAAGAGTTTGTTAGGTTTGAGAGTTTGTTAGCAAGTCATTATCGTGTCATGTAAGGACTATAAGAGTCCCAACCAGTTAATGCAAAGGGTTTAGCCCAGGATTGAGATTTAATCTCCCTTTGGCACCCGGTGCTCTCCCCCGTTTCATCGTTTCCCGTCTAGCTATTGTCGCCGAGTTCTTCACCCGATCACGGCGCCCTCGCGTCGCAAACCCGCGCTCCTCGCCCTCGCGTCGATCCCCCGTACTACCTCCGCAGCAAAGCTCGACGCCATAACAACTTGGTATCAGCTACCTCGTCGATCATGGACCAGGGCTCGCGTTTGTCTGCCATCGACGGACGGCAGTCCTACCCGCAGTTTGGACTACCCGGTTTCGGCGGCGTGCCTCAGTTGCCGGCCAACTCGCAACCGGTGATCACGGAGGTCACCGCCGGGGACTCGTCATCCTCGGTCCAGCCGTCCCTGCCGCAGGATGGGCATCCAGCGCCAGGCCCTCCCACCACGGGGGTGCCGATCCAGAGCATTGCCTTCCCCCACTCACCGTCTCCGATTCCAGGGTTTGGCACGGTGGGCCAGACGCTGCCCATGGCCACGGCGCACATGGCTCCGTCGCAGCCGTGTCCAGCACCAGCTCCGTGGCCTTCCTCCGCCGTGCCCAAGTACCACAAGCTCTCGTTCGAGACGTACGATGGCAAGGCGGACCCGCTCGGCTGGCTCAATAAGTGCGAGCAATTCTTCCGCGGCCAGATAACCCCGGAAGCTGACAAGGTGTGGCTGGCGTCCTATCACCTCCAAGGAGTTGCTCATCAATGGTACCATGTTCTGGAGCAAGACATCGGTCGGCCGACGTGGCCGGACTTCCGGCGCTACACGCAAGAACGCTTTCGGGGCCGGCCATCGGTTCGAACCATCTCGCCGATCTCGCGCGCCTTCCTTCGGATCCTCGGTGGACACATACATGGAGGCGTTCCGCCGAGCCGCATACGCCGGCGAACCGTCCACGCTCCGTATAAGGCCAAACTCTTCACCGGGGTCTCCGAGTATATCAAGGTCGACGTGAGCTCCAAGAACCTCGCGATCTCCAAGACGCCATGCGACTAGCCAGGCCTACGAGCGCCGCAATGTTCACCTTCGGCCCGCGCACCCGCCGCAAAGGCCGCCGCGCGGACCGCGTTCCCAAGACTTCCGGCACCGGAGGATCATCGGCCCTCCAAGACGGCGCCGAACCCGAACACCTTCAAACGTCTATCGCCGGAGCATGGCGGAACGTCGTAAGCCGGGCCTTTGTTACAATTGCGATGAACCATATGTTCGGGGGCACGTGTGCGCCCGTTTGTTTTACCTTGAGGCGCAGGACTATACCGTCGAGGAGCCCGAGGATGACGACGACGGGAAGGGACACCGCGGCGCCGGCCGCCCCCGACTCCGCTCCCGGCGTACGACCCCGACAAGCCGCTCATCTCCTTGGCGGCCATTACCGGCATCCGGGTGGAGGAGACGATGCGGCTCCGTCGTCGGGGTGGGGCCACGAGCTCACGGCTCTCCTCGACTCGGATCCACGCATAACTTCATCGCCCGCGCGCCGCCCGGCGCGCCGAGCCGGCTTCCGGGACGGGCGATGGTGCCCACGTCACCGTCGCCAACGGGGATCGCGTCATGTGCCGGTCTCGCCCGCGACGTCGACCTCCGACCGGTGGCGAGAGTTTCCGCATCGACGCTTTGCGATTCCCTTGGACGCATGCGACATGGTCCCGGGCATCGCCCGGCGCGGACGCTCGGGGACGTCATGTGGAACTTCGACAACCTCACTATGGACTTTGCCATCCGAGGACGCCGTGCGCGGTGGCACGCACCGGGCGCGCGGGTACCACCAAAGACTCGCCACCTCTCGCTCGATTGCGGCCCTTGCGGGCGTTCTCGGCCAAGGGTTCGTGAGCCGGACGCTTGAACGGCTTCGGACGCCTATGCCGATGTCTTCACGGCGCCTACGTGACTTCCCCGGCTCGAGCGTGCGATCATCGGATCCATCTCAAGGCTGCCAGCGAGCCGGTGGCGGTCCGGCCGTATCGTTACCCGCAACTGCAGAAGGATGAATTGGAGAAGCAATGTGATGAGATGTTGCAAAGGGGCACGATACGCGCGAGCACCTCTCCCTTCTCCGCGCGGTGCTCTTGGTGAAGAAGCAAGACGGGTCATGGAGATTTTGCGTAGACTACCGCGCGCTCAACTCCGTCACGGTGAAGGATAAATTTCCCATTCCAGTGGTTGAGGAACTGCTCGATGAACTCCATGGCGCCAAGTTTTTCACAAAGCTAGATCTCCGATCCGGGTACCATCAAGTCCGTGTGCACCCGGACGATGTGGCCAAAACGGCGTTCCGCACTCATCATGGGCATTTCGAGTTCTTGGTTATGCCTTTCGAGCTCTCCAATGCACCATCCACCTTTCAGGCTCTCATGAACTAGGTGCTCAAGCCTTTCCTGCGCCGGTGTGTGCTCGTGTTCTTTGACGACATCCTCGTCTACAGCGCGACGTGGACCGAGCACCTCCTTCAACTCAAGGCTGTCCTGGACGTGCTACGCTCTAACAAGCTGCATCTCAAGAAGTCCAAGTGTTCGTTCGCGGCGTCATCCGTGCAAAGATTACCTCGGCCACGTTATCTCTCGTCCGGTGTGTCCATGGATGAATCCAAGGTCGCCGCCGTGCGGTCATGGCCTCGCCCCGCGGTCCGTGCGGGGTTTGCGGGGTTTCCTCGGCTTGGCCGGTTACTACAGGCGCTTCATCAAGGACTATGGCGCTATCGCGGCGCCCTTGACCAGTCTACTTCGGAAGAACGCGTTCATGTGGACTGAGGCGGCCGACACGGCGTTCGTCGCCCTCAAACAGGCCTTGTCCTCGGCGCCCGTCCTGCATTTGCCAAACTTCGCCGACGAGTTCATGGTCGATCGTGATGCGTCCGGCCAGGATTTGGGGCCGTTTTACATCGGGGATGGCCCCATTGCTTTCTTCACCGACCGTTTGCAGCTCGGCACCTCAAGGTCGCGGCGTATGAGAGGAATTGATCGGCCTCGCTCGGGCCGTGCGCCATTGGCGACCTTATCTTTGGGGCGGTCATTTGTGGTCCGGACGGATCACTACGCATTGAAATACCTCCTCGACCAACGCCCGTCAACAATTCCTCAACACCACCGGATCGCAGTTAATTGGATATGATTTCGGGTTGAATATCGTCCAGTCGCTTCAACGTCGCGGCGGATGCGCCATCAAGAAGAGATGGCGACGCGCCGCTCCCGGGAAGGCTTGGCGACCCACCTATGAGGGTGGGCCGCGCCGACGCGGCCCGTATTCCGCCTTCTTCGACGTCCCGCGCGGCGCGAGTTGGACGACGACGCGGTCCCGCGTGCGCGTCGCGAGGCGGTGGCCCGGCGACCACGGCACGGATCGGACCGTGCGCGACGGGCTCATGCTATGCAAGGGGCGCGTCTTTGTGCCGTCTTCATCCGCAGGCCGGATGAGGTGCTCGCCCTAGCACACACCGAGCTCATGAAGGGATCCGAGAAGACGCCGCACCGCCCGCGCATGGAGTTCTTTGTGGAGCACGATCGCTGTGTCGTTCATGACTTTGTGCGGGCGTGTGCTACGTGTCGCCGCAACAAGACGGAGAATCTTCATCCGGCGCTGCTTGCCGCAGCCGCTCCCGTGCCTTCGCGCGTCTCGGGCGGACGTATCTATGGACTTCGTTGAGGCGCTACCCAAGGTGCATGGCAAGAGCGTCTTGCTGACCGTCGTCGATGTGTTCTCCAAATTCGCTCACTTTATACCTCGGGGGCACCCATATACGCTACCTCCGTCGCTGTGGCGTTCTTCCACGACGTCGTTCGTCTCCATGGGTTCCGGACTCCATTGTGAGCGATCGGGACCCCGTCTTCACCGGCAATGTGTGGCGAGACCTCTTCAGTGTGCGTGTCCAACTCAAGATGAGTACCGCTTCCATCCGCAAACCGACGGCCGGTACGAAGCCGTGAACAAGACCATCGCCATGTATCTCCGTTGCCTCACCGGTGATCGGCCGCGGACCGGTTGGATTGGCTCCCATGGGCTGAATACTCGCTACAATACGGCCTATCATTCGGCGCTTCGCACCTCTCCGTTTGTGGTGGTGTATGGTCGTTCCCCGCGGAGCTCTTACCTTATGTTCATGGTCAAGCTCGACCGAGGCCGTTGATGAGCCGCTATCCAACCGTGATGAGTTCTTGGAGGATGTTCGAGCTCGGCTGCTGCAGGCCCAGGAGCATGCCCGCCGTTTTTATGATGCACATCACCGTCAGTTGGAGTTCGACGTCGGCGACTGGGTGCTGCTGCGTTTGCTCAACCGTTCTACGCGGTCCTTGGTGCCTAACGGTCGTGGCAAGCTCGGGCCGCGATATGCGGGGCCGTTTCAGGTGCTGGAGCGCATTGGGGATGTCGCTTACCGCTTGCAGTTGCCCGACGGAGCTCGGATTCATGACGTCTTCCATGTCGGCGTTCTCAAGCCGTTTCGTGGCGAGCCACCATCAATGGTCGCCCCGTTGCCGCCAATGCGCCATGGTCGGCCGCTGCTGCGTCCTGAGAAGGTGCTGCGCTCAAGTCTTCGACGGGGTGTCTGGCATGTGCTCATTCAGTGGGAGGGCCTTCCTGCTGCTGAAGCTACTTGGGAGCCCGTCTCGGACTTTCGCGCTGCTCACCCTTCATTCCAGCTCGAGGACGAGCTGTTCCCGGAGGGGGGGAGTGATGTTATGTACGGCAAGGTATATGAGAGGAGGAAGCAACCGATCAGTGGCTAAAGGATCGACCGAGTCAGGCTTAGGTTCAGGGGTTGTTCTATTGTCGGATTTCGTTCAGTTTGAGTCCGAGTTCAGTTAGTGTTCTAGAAGATATTCAGGAGATTTGGTTTAAGAGTTTGTTAGGTTTGAGAGTTTGTTTGCAAGTCATTATCGTGTCATGTAAGGACTATAAGAGTCCCAACCAGTTAATGCAAAGGGTTTAGCCCAGGATTGAGATTTAATCTCCCTTGGGCACCTGGCGGTGCTCTCCCCTGTTTACTGTTTCCCGTCTAGCTATTGTCGCCGAGTTCTTCACCCGATCACGGCGCCCTCGCGTCGCAAACCCGCGCTCCCTCGCCCTCGCGTCGATCCCCCGTACTACCTCCGCAGCAAAGCTCGACGCCATAACACCGTGCCTATGTGGGAATATTCCAAAACTTATGTCCTTTTCTTTCTCCTTCACTGCCCTTGAATATTGAATTTTTGGTGTCTTTATTTATTTTATATGCATTTAGATATAATAGTACCTTCGATAAACAAAAGGCATTGGTCTGCCCTTCCATTTTTCAACCACACAATATATATGTTCCAAATAAAATCTACTCCATAGAAGATACAAGTGAGTTTGGATATGATCAATATGTTGCTTTCAGCTGTAATTGCCACATGCCAGCTCAAGCCTCAAGGACTAAGACCATGTAGAAATATCTTTTTTGTTGTTGTCTCCATTTTTATAGTATGTAAATGAGAAGAAATTGTGGTATCAGTATATGGGTTTAATGTAAGTAGCAAGTCTAATTGATATCAACATTTCACCACCTAAGTTATCACTATTGTGAATTTAAACCTGAAGTTGTCTCTAGCAACTATCCTATCACATTCCTTTTGAATTATGGTATGCTTTGACCATCTGTTTTTTTTTCCGTCAGCACTAAACATATTTTCTGCTATTAGTTATCAGATCAAATTATAAATTGCACCAGAATGTTTGAAGTTAACTGTTTTCATGCAAAGTACTAAAACCTATGATGTGCAGGTTATCTGAATGATCCAGAAGCAACAAAGAACACCATTGATAAGGATGGATGGCTGCACACTGGGGACATTGGTTATGTGGACGATGACGATGAGATCTTCATTGTTGACAGGCTCAAGGAGATAATCAAATACAAGGGCTTCCAAGTACCTCCTGCGGAACTAGAGGCCCTTCTCATCACACATCCTGAAATCAAGGATGCTGCCGTTGTCTCGTAAGTTGATCCACACACTTAAATCCTGAAATGACATTAGGCCATATGGTCCATATCACTTTGGACTCAAGGAACTAATTCTTTTGAATCGTTTGCAGAATGAAAGATGAACTTGCTGGGGAAGTCCCTGTTGCATTCATTATACGAACTGAAGGCTCTGAGATTAGTGAGAACGAGATCAAACAGTTTGTTGCAAAGGAGGTAATACTAAGTCTTGACTTCCGAAACAAATAGTTGACAGAATTCTTATATATCAGTGCATGTCTACGAACATTAGATATCGAAAGGACTCTTAAACTAAGGTTGCATCATGTAAAAATAAGAAGTGCTAATGCTTGCATCAGTTCATGTGCCTATCATCCAAACTTTCCAAAGAGTCCATACCTTATCACAGTTTATACTATGTTATAGGTCGTGTTCTACAAGAGGATCAACAAAGTTTTCTTCACGGATTCCATTCCGAAGAATCCCTCCGGCAAGATTCTTAGGAAGGACCTGAGAGCGCGGCTTGCTGCGGGCATTCCGAGCAGTGATAACACACAGTCCAAAAGTTGATATTTTGGTGCTATTCTTTTCTAGTTTCGACGCCTTCGTCAAAATTCATGCTTTACTATTCATGAGATGGCAATGGTATATATAAAAAGGCCAAGCGATCGATATTGATTCTTTTAGATGAGTAAGGTATACTTTGTTTGTTGTTGTCCGAAATATGTATTTGTATCATGTATAGATATCGTTTTGACAACAAATGCTGATTATAATGTATACCATGTTTGGGTTAAAGTATTATTCATAAAGGGTCAACCCCGGTCCTGAACTGTGTCTGCTCTCTGTCACATAAATCCATACCGCTCTGGTGAAATGAAATGGCAGACTGATCAATCTCGTATTAGTACCCTACAGGCTACAAGACTGAGCCATGTTGGGTCCATATTGCTTTGGTGAAATTCAGACTGATCTAAAAGTAATAATTGCTGTTTTTTTATTCTTTGGCTGCACTGCAATCTAAAAGTAAGAGGCAACATATTATTATTATCTACGAAATACACTGAGGAACATACATACTCGTGGCTCCACTAATGTATCAAATTGCAACAAAAGCAAAAGAAAATAGAAGTACACACCTCTTTTTTTTTTTTTTTGAGGCCTCTCATCTAAGTACAGCTGTAGTATCTGTTCGGATACAGACACACACCACCACACCTCACACACACACACCCTTGCATACAAACAAACCTAAGTACACACCTCAGAGAGAGAGAGAGAGGAGGGAAAACAGGAGCAGCACTATACGGGTACATTCTAGAGTAGTAGAACTCTATTATCTCCAGCTTTACAGCCCAGGTCACCCTTCGTCTGGGCCTGCACTTCGTCACGGCCCAGTATTAGATTCTTCAGAGAGAGCACACCCGGCCCAGCTGACGCATTGGGGCCCGGAGAGCTAGTACCCGGCCGGTGTGCTCGACGACGGCGAGTAGTGGCGGAAGACGTTGCGCGCGGATGCCGCGGAGAGGGCGGCGGTTCCCACGGCGGCCAGCAGCCCGAGCACGAGGCTGCCGGCGATCTGCTCGCAGAAGCGGGTGTAGATGTTGCAGAGCTTGGTCCACTGCAGCGCGTGCGCGCCGTCCAGCGCGATCACGCACGCCTGCGCCGCCGCCACCGTCGTCGCGAACGTCGTGTACGCGCACGCCTGCGGCCACAGATCACAGAACGGCGCATGATGAGTGCTGCCAGAGTACGTTAGCTTGCGTGTGCGAGACGCTGGCACGCTGCCGTGCCGTGCCGTGCTCGTATCACGCCAGCACAGCGCGAAACCAAACCATACCGTTGTGAACAGACAGAGCAGAGCAACCGTGCGGCGCATGTCAGATGATAGATGACGAGCAAAAAGACGAGCGGTGGTAGCCGGAGACATATGAGTATGGCGCTATTTATGGTGGCTTGTTTTTGCTGCTGACTTGTGGTCAGTAGCCGTACTGTTTGAGTGTTTCCTGTGAATATGTTGAGGGCTGTAGCTGCGGTTGTTGGCAACATGGAGCTGCAGTGCGGGGCGCGGCGGCCGTGTGCCCGTGTCCCATGTGTAGCTCGAGGTGTTTCCCACGGCTTCTAGTGCCTCGAGCAATCAATGTGCTGTGTCCTACTACACTGCTGCTGCTACGTTCAAGTTCAATCAATGGCTCACACTTCAGATTTAACTAGTGGGTTCAATCAAATTGAAGAGACACGAGTAAACGAACTAGAAATCCTCTGGAGCATGCCGATGCCACTGAACCAGGTATGGACCTCACGTTTTGTTTTATTTTATTTTATGATTTACTAAGATAATTCATTGCCTCATTGGAATGAAGTACGTAGCACTGGAAACCTCTGTTTTTTTTTTTCCCCAAACCATAGCTGCAACGGCTAACCAACTACGATCATCCACATGACAACCACATAGCACGCAGAAACCGATCTTATTAATGGACGGATGGTGAAGAGGTTGCATAATTCCAGCCTTCGCTAGCTTGGAACCGCTTCCTCCATTGATGGCGATCTTATTGGTGCGTTTAATGAGACCTCACCACAGTGATGCAGATGAGAGTTGCAGCAAACGCTATCTTAAATAAATCCCAATCATGTTTGCCTTGTCGTTAACTCCTTGTGTAGGTATGGCACCCTTACTTATTGAGTTGTCTGTTTTTTTTTTAAAAAAAAAAACATTGTGTGTGTAAACGAAAGGGCTGACGACCACTCTGGATGTTTGGTAATTGCAGTATCAGAATGAAACATTTCAATGCAGTGTATGGGACCCCCACACGTATGTACGATTGGAGTAGAGTAGAGTAGACTAGAGTGCCATGCATTCTGCCGTGTGCAGGTAACACAGCTGTCGAATGAAAGGTGCTAATCACTAATTCCAAAATGAACCAGTAGTACTTCCTCACTAGAATAAATCAACTTTTAACTTAAAGCTATCTTGAAAATTCTCTTAAGGCTTGAGCAAAATTTAAGAAAAGAGTACTAACATTAATGCCATCAAATTAGTATATCAACAGATGCACCATAAACCATATTTTTCATAATGTGCCCATTTAGGCTCTTTAATATCTGTACCTTTTCCCCTATAAATTTGAATAAAATTTGGAGAGTTTTATTTCAGATAAGTCTATCATCAGTAGGACCCTCCGTGAGCTCAGTACACTATCACAGTCAGAATCGTTTGATAGTTTCATTTCAAGTGATGGTGACGTTGTAGTACTGTATAAGGTCGAGGTTGTTCAAGTAAACTGACAAAAAGCAGAGTACTCTAGCTAGACTGTTGCTGTCAATACAGCGTACAACGAATGAATGCCCAGGCTTGCCATGCGGCTTGGATACTCCACTGTAGCCCTTGTTTGTTGTTCCTGTTCAGTTTTCTTGCCCAAGGTTAGTTAGCCTTTGAGTTCCCACTAATTTCTGCAGCTAGTTCAGTTCCGGCCCATCTATGTGTGCTTGTTTCACTATGATTCCCAGGATTTCATTTGATTGGGTTTATTTACGTAGTAGTTTGTGATAGTGACCAAAAAGACAATTTCCATCGTCGGAAGCCTGAAGGTTCTTCCGAGGGAAAGGTGGAATGAAATCCTTCCATAGTTCCTTGAAAGGGAGATATTGTAGAGTACTACAGTGTACAGAGGACGAAGGGAGTTGCTGAAGCTTGTTGTTACCTTGTCCAGCAGGAGGCATGTCCAGGCCAGAGCCCTGCTGCTCCGGCGGCAGGGGCTCGCGCCGCCGCCGCCGGTGACGCGGCGGCCGAGGTAGAGGCACTTGAGCAGCTGCAGCACGTGGTACCCCGCCGCCGCGGCCGTCGCCATCGCCATCACCCTGCGGCAGGGGCAGAGATAGTACACGAGGCCATGCAAGGAATGGAATGGTTCGGCTCGGCTCGGCTGCTTGCTTTTGCTTACCAGAGCGCCTGGACGTCCTTGACGGTGGCCTTCTTCCTGACGAGCAGCACCGTCTCCGTCTCCGTGCTGAGCCCCACCAGCAGCGCCGCCGCCGCCGCCAGCGCCGCGCACGCGCCCCGCAGCAGGCCCTCCGCCTTCACCTCCCACACCCTCGCCGCCGCGGCCACCATCGCGCGCTTTGCTGCGATCGATATCGATTCCCCTGCAGCTGCAGGCAGGCGCGAGGCGCGTGAACGGCACCCCGCCAACCGAACGCTTGGTGCTTCTGACGAGTCGCGTGGCCGCGCGCAGGACGTGCCGATGCCGAGCGAGAGAGAGAGCGAGCGCCTAGCGGTTTCGGCCTCGATCGTTTCCCCACGCGACACGGGTCGGCCGGGTCTTATAGGCGCGGGCGCCCGCGCGCGCACGGCTCGTGTGCGTCGGCCGGCGTCGGGTGCTCGACGACGACGTGGAATCGCTGCACGACACGTCGACGCGTACCGGGACATGGTGTTTGTACCGCGCCACGAGCCGGACGGCGTCGCACAGTTGATGGGGATCCGAAGGACACGCCGAGGGCTAGCGCTGGGTTTTTTTTACCGTTCCGGACGTCCCGACCGGCCGCTGGCGGAGGCGGTTTACCGGGCGGCCCAAATTCAAATTCAAATTTGAATGGCGCAGTTGTTCCGGTTTCTACCGGTAAACCGGCCGGTTTGTCCGGTTTACCGGCCGGTTTGTCCGGTTTACCGCCCGGTTTGAGCGGTTTGAGCGGTTTTTTTAAAATTCAAATTTATTTTTTAAAAAAAAATGCTAAAAAAATTCCTAAAAATACTTCATGATTTGTAGAATCCAATGATGTCAAAATTACTCAAATTTGAGTGTGTTTAGTATGTTTTTCGACCTTCATGATTTAATGGGCCTTCACGGGCCGGTTTGTGTATTTTTTCTTTTTCTTTTTTTTTCAAACTTCTAAACGTCTAAATAAATATTAAACGAACTCAAATTTGAAAAATTTTTACACCATTGGGTTCCATAATTCAAGAGCTATTTTTAGGAATTTTTTCAGCATTTTTTTTTCAAACTTCAAATTTGAAATTTGGGCCGTCCGAACCGGACCAACTCGAACCGGACCAGCCGGGAAGGTCGGTAACCGCGGTTTACCGCGGTTTACCGACCGGTAAAAAAAACGCTGGTGTGCACACACCAGATACACACTATCATCTCATCTCCTACAATTATATACGTGGCCGCTTACATGTGAGCAGCCCTGCCCTGCCCTGGAGCAACACAGTGGTGGCCGTTTTCGCTTCAGCTTGGAGGCATCGATGGGCGATAAATTCAGGCCATGAAAGAGGAAACAGAAGCAGCTTAAATATGGGATCCCAGAAACACACGGCTAGTACAGTAGGAGTAGGAGTTAATGGAATCCCTGAGGCGTGCGTAGTACTGGGGGCTTTCAGTTTTACGGCAGGGGGATTAGCCGTGTCGTGTCGTGTGTAGCAGGGCCGGGTGCCACAATAGTACCCCAATTCCATTTTGCCGGACGTTCGTGCAGTTGAAGACCGAGCGAACGATCTGACACTCGCTGTCCGCCTTCCACTCCCTAGTACGCCCCACAGAGGCACTCGAACCGAGTAACCTACCACACGTACCAATACAGAGTTCACGTGCAGTACTAATTAAGGTCCTAGGAAACGTGCCAACTCTCTGTTTCATCTTTTTTATGGTAACTCTCTCTTTCATCAAACGTTCGAACGGATGGAATCATCAATTATACGTCATCAGTTGCAACTGTGAGAAGCGGAATCAGCATAACGCAGTGCATCAGCATAAAGCAGTGCATGAAAGCGGCACAACTGCCCGGAGCACGACGTATTGCTGCACTGTTTGGAAGTTCGAACAGCAGCAACAAGTCGTCGCGTGCTGCGTTTGCCTTTCCCATTGGCACAGGGACATTTCATTCTTGGGACAGGGACATTTCATTCTTGGACAGCTGACGGATCGATCCGCTGCCTAGTATTTTTGGTGCCCGGGATGCAGCCGTCCACGTTGTCCGTCACTTCACCGGATCATTTGGTTGGCGTGCTACAATGACCGGCTGCCGAAGTTACGTTCTTTCATCTCTACGACAAGGAAAACTGGAATCTCGGTATCAAATCGAGCTATCCCAAAATCTTATCGGGCGCGTGTGCCCTTAAGGTTAGCGGGCACACGTCACCAATACAGGGGAAGAAGGGGATGAGGATGAGGCCAATGGGGGGACAGTGGGTGACCGTCGGCGAGGGCCGCTACTGTGGCCGAGCTATGGATGTGGCGATTAGGGCTCACTTGGTGTGGGTCGGAGGTCTCCTATGGCCACAAAATTTTGGCAAGCCCGTGTCGAGAGTGCCTGCCGCGACACAACAGTGATGGTGGGTTGGCCAGTGGTGAGCGAGGTGGCACCGCCACCGTGACGAGCAGGTTGGGTAGGACTTCCAAATAGGTGGAGTTAGTGAAGGGACGAGCGTTGGTGAAGTTAGAGAGGTACGGGTTGATCCAATGGTGGTGGTTGGTGGCGGTGGTCAAGGTGCAGGGGAGGGACTTGCCTCAAAAGATAAACAGAAACCACACAGAAGGAGCCAAGATGGGACAACCGTTTGTGTGCTGCTATCCTTAGCGGTGTGTGTGCGTGGGAGAAGGGAATGACATATATATGTTGTAGATATATCAAACTTATAGGGAATAATTTGAACTTTTTATATGAATTTTTATTAGAAGAGTAAATAAAAAAAGGTCATACACAAGAAATGTCACCACAACACATTCACCATGTAGCCACATAAACTGTTGAAAAAAGGGCCACGTAACAAGTTCAGAGGTACGCAGTGCTAAACGTACGTGTATCCAGCTATTACTTTACTTGATCAGCTCATCACGCCATGGTTGCACGTCTGCACTAGCTAGCTCGATGGTCAGGCTTTGTGGGCCAGGGGTCACGGATCCTTTGATGCTACAGCTATGCTATCACTGTCAGAATGGTTGACTATGCTCGGTGTCTAATTATTACTTGAACCCATAACCCTATCGTCATTTCCCATTGGATGATTGGAACGTACAGTAGCCACTAGGAATTAAAGGCACTTAACAGTCTGGTAGTACTGTCACTGTAGGATATTGAAGGCTTGATGAAGCTCCACTGACCCGAAGACCAACGGAGTCCGCAATCTTGGCCGCCGTTGCGTTGCAACACACGCTCCTCTTGGCCGAGAGGTTGTGTCGTGTTGTCTGTCCGTGTGGCTCCGCCGTGCGTGCATGTGTGCATCGGGGTATTAACCACGGTCAGCCATTTGAGCTACGGCCGGGGCAAGGGAGAAAATGAATGAAACGATGGCTTAGCTCCGACCGTGAAAAGGATTACACATTTTTGCTCTATCTGATATATATCTACTAGAGCATCTCCAACAACTTGATATACTTGTTAAATCTTAAGTTTTAGTAAGTTGCTAATTTATTTGGCAAGTGAAAAAAAGATCTTTCTCCAACAATTTTGCTATTCCAATTTGGTAAAATAAAAAAAGTAGGTCCACCTAGGACCGATTCCATCTCCACCTGATCGTCTTTCAAGCGGGAGAGAGGAATTTCACGGCTGGGAGTGCTTTGTAAATAGCAACCTATTTTAAGGAGTTGTTGGAGAGAGATTTTTATATTTTTGCCAAAGTTATAAGAATAGCAACCTATTTTAAGGAGTTGTTGGAGATGCTCTAAGAGTTTGCTAAAATTCACATATGACAAGTGAAATATTGTAGCATCTCCAATAGTTTGCCATTTGGGCTTGATAAAAATAAAAATAGTAGGTCCACTTGCAACCGATCAACTGTTTTAGCAAAAATCAAGTGGTTGCATGTGCGATGACAAAAATCAAGTGGTTGCATGCGCATCCGGGAAGACCGGTGAGGGGCCAGGGCCGCGATGGCAACGCGATGGCAACCCTCTGGGCGCGCGCATATATGCGCGTGGAGGGGTGGAATTTGGCAACTCGTTAAAATTTGCCAAGTTGAATATCAAACTGTTGAAGGAGGTTTTTCTTGTTTTTACCAAAAATAGATGGATACCAAGTAAAGATGGCAAACTCTTGGAGATGCTCTAAGTACCTCACATTGTTACGGTGGCTCGCGTAGTGTGTTCACCATCACAGTTGGTGGTAGCTCGTTAATTAACCAACGTGTTTGAGGCGTGTATCAAATTTTCTTGCTTTTTTCTTGATGGAGTACTGTATGTGCTAAGCTTCAAAAAAATATATATCTCACTCGTAAAATAATCGTCACCTTTTATCGAATTGAATGCCGAGCATTCAATCTTTATTGTCGAGGATACGTATCGTGTTTGGGAGTATTTTAGCAGACGAACAAACTGAGGCCTTGTTTAGATCACCAAATTTTGTCCTAAATTCTACTATGAAAAAAAAAAAATTCCCATCATATCAAAATGTCGACACGTGCATGGAGTACTAAATATAGATTAAATAAAAAACTAATTGCACAGTTTGAATGTACTTTGCGAGACAAACGTTTTAAGCCTAATTAATCAATATTCTGACAATTTTTACCAAATACAAACGAAATGCTACAGTTGCGCTACAATGCATTTTTAAGGCCTTGTTTAGTTCACCAAATTTGGCACCAAATTCTACTATACAAAAAGAAGATTCCTATCACATCAAAATGTCGGCACATGCATGGAGTACTAAATATAGATGAAATCAAAAACTAATTGCACAGTTTGGTTGTACTTTGCGAGACGAACATTTTAAGCCTAGTTAGTCAATGTTTGGACAATTTTTACCAAATACAAACGAAATACTACAGTGCCGCTACAGTGTTTTTCACCAAGTTTGGACACCTCAATTTGGGGATCTAAACAAGGCCTAAAGTTTGGACATCCCAATTTAGGATCTAAACAAAGCTGAATTGAACATGCTGCTATCCTCGCTTTCAGTGACAGCGCAAACTCTGATGAGCCGAGCAGCAGGTGGTTGGCAGGCGGAGTCTGGTAGCACGAAGCAGCACCACCACTCCCGTAGCACCCGTGCACGCAAGAACACTCGTCGATAGTCCCACTCCCAATAGGCGACGACGCTGCAACACATGCATGTGCACGCGAGGCGCGCGAGCTACGTACCCAGCTCGGGGCCGGAGAAGACAGACACGATCCTGGTTGAGGCCGGCGACGTGGCCTGCTCTCATCTTCAACCTCTGAAATAAATTGAAGGAGGAGGAGCTCGGCGTGGCTGTTCAATGCGTACGTCCCACCGATCTCCATCAGACCATCACTCGCGTTAATGGCGAACTCTGGCGATAGAACGGTCGTCTTGTCCAGTGCCCTATCTATTTGTGTCATGGGCTGGTCTAGCTGCACGAACTGAATAGCACACTCTGGATGCAGTTGGAGCTAGAGATGGACTAACTACAGTACTACGAAGTAGATGGTGGTGGCCACTGGACCTCACGCTAGCTACTGACTAAATGAAATGTCTGCAAATGCTACGGCGGCGGCTTACGGAGGATGAGTTCGGCCGGTGGGATGGAGGAGTTCGGCCGGTCACGTTGTCTTGGATGCAGGACCTGCCTATCCGTCGCACTCATGTCAACTGTACATTGTTTATTAGGCTTTGATTGCGTAATCTCACGTTTGTTCTGGAACTGTTTCGAGATCTTAGGCTTTGATTGCGTAATCTCACGTTTGTTCCGGAACTGTTTCGAGATCTAAGAAACACAGGAATAATACTTACTAGCAGGAAACCCCGCGCAGTTGCGCGGGGCATGAAGTTGGAACATATAAACTTGTTGTAGTAACAAAAGGTTGTGGTACCAAATATGTAAAAATCTATTTGCTGCTGAAACCGTACAGAGAAGGCATGAAATAGTTAAACAAAAGTCAACATGTATATGTTTGTTGGGAGCTCTTTTGCTGTGTAGCCTTTTTTAGCACCAATGTCAATACAGAGAGCAGAATTTGCATGGAAATAGCATGACAAAGGGCCTGTAACCAACACTTACAAAGGAGCATGTCTTTCCAAGTAAATGGGGGCTTCAGGCTTTGGTATTTCTTCAAACACCAGATGTGATTACCGGATCAGTGTGCAGATGGGGGCTGCAAGCACCGCCTGTGGATACTTTCACAGTGAATCTGTTTCACAAAGTACTCTGCAAGATTACTGCTGCTGGGATTGGATGTTGCCAATAGCAAAGTACTCTGCAAGATTCCGTAGCTTTAGTTTGCAGTTTAATAAAACAATGCAGTTTCTAGTGGGGGCACATTTCAGTTTAGCTTCAGTGAACATTTACATGAAGGAGCAGTTCCAGTAGGCAAACATGTTAGTGCTAGGTTGGAAGCTAGCCCATTACCTAATCATTCTTTTAGGAAAAAGTAGATTATATGTAAACTCTACATCTTGGGGCTCACCACTGAATGTAGAAGGGAGATCATTGATCGAAACATTTGGGAATGTAAAAAAATTTGGACCTACAAAATATTAACTTAGTTGGAGTCTATAAAAAATTTCCATGTTTGGCATGACAAATTTTGGAATGTTAATAGGCGCAGGTACTTGTGTGGAGTAGTGTAACGGATTAAGCAAATGATTAAGATCTTTACGAAATTGGAACAGTAAATGGAAATTGCATGTAGGCTGTGGTACCAGGATTCAGTGGCTATCCATTGATATGTCATTTAGAATTTCAGAGACCACTTATATAGCCCATGAATGTAAACCAACACATTCAACAATCAACGTAAGCCTGTGACCATTTTTGCTGTATGATAAACCTTTTGAAACATTATCTTCCACCTGGCAAATGTCATAGATATCAGGGTCACATGACACACATTACTCCATCATGAATTAGGAATCTGAAAAGGAAATGTATGAAACAATTTGTGTGAGGCGATGAAGTAACTAAGGAAGCAATTTCGGTAAGTTAAGGTGTGAGGTACTCACATCTTCATAAAGCCATTATGGTGAGGGTGGGCATGAAACAAATAGGAACTGACCTACACACTGTATACGTGGATTTCTAACAGAAGATGATCCAAGGATCCCAGTAATAGGTCAATCTCAAATCAGCATGAACATATCTCTGAACATCAGAAAAAAAATTGTATTTATGTATTGGCATCGCAGCAGGCTACTGAATCATTTGTCATAGAACAAATAGTAGTAGCCAATTGACGTTCTCGAAATAAGTAAATCATTAGGAAAGTATGATTCAATAACGAAAGAAAGATGGGCATAAATATTGGTAAATATATATGGTTGTACCTGTCCCTGGTAGAAATATAGCATGGCATGCTTCAACCAACTGGTACCTGGAACCCAAAAACACAGTACACAGTCTGATGAGACCGACCGAAAGGTTATGTTGAAGAGACGAAACAACAAAGAATACAGGAAGCAGAATATCTGTAGAGGCAATGAGGAGGGGGCAGTAGTGCTGACAGCTGAGCCGTACCATGGATGGGGAGCCCAGGAGGCAGTGAGCCGTGGCAGCCGGGGACGGCGCGGTACCCTGAGGCTTCGAGGGAGGGTGGCGCGCAGCCGGCGAGGCGTCTTCGGCGGCGAGGGCGGAGTGCCACCGAGGCGGAGGCGACGGCGACGGTGAGAGCCGAGACGACGTCGGCGGCGAGGGCCGAGCGTCGCCGTGGCGAGTGCGACGGCAACGGCGGAGACGGGAGGACGACAGCGGTGCCGCGGTGTTGTTGCTGTTGGTCCGTTGGCGGCGGCGGAGATGAGTCGGAGTCGGCGAGACGGAGAAGAGGCGTGGTGGATCGTTCCAGGTCATGTGCACGTTCGTGGTGGATCATTCCAGGGCCTGTCTACGCGGCGTTTGGATGGCAGCAGGCAGCTCGATCGGACGGTTCGCAGTACTGTACTGTTGCTGTAACAGGGATTTGTGAGAGGGCGCTGCTGATGAACAGGATTTTGTGGGGAAGGGCGTGGTATACAGCTTTAGAAGTATAGGTTAGATTACCCTTCTCTATCAAAAAAAAAAAAAAACTTGATAGTGTAGTTTCGCCCTAAGTCAAATTATCAAAGTTCGATCAAATTTGTGCACTAGAATACTAATTAATGTTTATACCACCAAACAAGTACAGTTACATTCGTGATGTAATATATTTTTGAGTTAAATGAATCAGCGTCTCCTAAATTTGTTATACAGTGTCACTTACATATATGAGTCTCTAAACTTGTTACGTGATGCATTGCATATTCTTAAACTTGTAAAATAGTGCATCACATGTCTAATTGTGGAACCATAAAGACTACTGTGATACACCACTTAACAAGTTTAGGGGTCTTAAAATGTAATTTGGAAGTTTGTGGACCTATTAGCACCACATATGAGGGGTCACAAATGTTAGCAAAGTTCTCTATAAATTTGATTAAACTCAAGATAATCTGATTTCTGATACAATCAAAATATCAAGTTTTATGGACGAAGAGAGTATTAAGAAGAGGTAAAGCACTACCCTTCCCTTCCCAAAATAACGATACCCATTTTTGTATATATTTTTTAGTTTGACTAACTAGCGTCTCTATTCAAAACCGTAATTAAGTTGTGTTTTTTTTTAATTTACATACTCCCTCACTAAAAAAGATGTAATTATAGGTTGAGTAACACTTAAGAGCAAATAATATGGCAGGCTATAAGCCGGCTAAATGCTGACGTGGAAGAGAGAGAGAGAGAACTAGGTTGTAAGGTCAGTTTCAGTGGGAGTTTCATTTGCATTACATAGCTTGTCATATAAGCACTTTTGCTGACATGGCAGTGTATTTAAATAGAGAGAGAAGAAATAAGTGTCATGGGGTTGAAACTCTCTTGGCACGATTACCAACTCTCTACGAGTCATGAAATTAAATACCTATAAAACTCTAGAATGAAACTTTGCATTGAGAGTGAGAGTTTCATCCGAGTTTCTTTTCATTTCACGTCATTGCAGCCTTGGAAATAACGCTACGAAACTTTCCACTGGCCTAAGCTTACAGTCGGCTTAGACACAAGAACCAAAAAACTATGTGAGAGAGATATGTGGATTCTGTATTAATGATAAAGGCTCAACCACTGAATGTGTGGACTAAGAGAAGGCTATAAGACACCTTATAGCCAACAAATCGCATTATAACACTTGCTCCAAATATGATTCACGTTTGACCAAATTGCTAGTGAGGGTTAGGTAGCTAGCCTTAGCCCAATCTACTCATCTTAGCCTTAGGGCAACTGGGCAACTATGGTTGGAGAAACACTTTGAATGATTCACTTAATTAATTTTTTGCGATCACGCCCAACCCTGGACGCGTTTTTCATTAAGCAGAGAAGAGTCCAATCCCAACATTACAAGTGGCAACCACAGTTACCACAAAACAACAACGAAAAGAGAAGAGAAAAAACTGAAAAACAACTAGAAGCCGAGGCCGAGGCCAGAACCCAACGGTTGCTCCAGGCAAACCAAGCAGAGGTCGATCAAAGCGCTGAAAGGGCTCCAAGATGCCTATTTCCCGCCGCACACCAAAGCTCCGCCTCCTCAATAATCAAGTCCACCAAATGACCTCCCCGCGCCGAACTGATCCTATCAAAGGTCCTAGAGTTCCGCTCCTTCCAAATCCTCCAACTGGCAAGGGCAAAGAGCGCGTCAAAGCCCTTTCGACGGCCGCGGGGAATCAGCTTCCTGCATCGCAGCCACCAAGCAAAAGCGGTCTCGTCCCGCTCAACCGAAGACCAAACAGGTGGAACCCGAGCAGCAAAGAAATGCCACACCTCCCTTGAAAATACACAGCCAACGAGGATGTGATCCATCGTTTCAGCGCCCTGGTCACACAGCACACGGACGTTGTCAACCTGAAGGCCATGTCTGAAGCGCCTGTCCGCCGTCCAACAGCGCCCATGCATCACCAGCCAAAGGAAGAACCGGACCCTCGGCGGGGCAGGAGTCCTCCAAATCTGTTTAGCTCCCAACGGAATCGACGCGACCAGGAACATAGCGCCATAGGCCGAAGCCGCCGAGTAGCTCCCGTCCGCAGACAAGGACCAACTGAACGTGTCCGGTACGTCAGAGAGCTGCACCGGCTCCAACAGGTCACAAATCCTTGCCACCTCGACGACCATCCGCATAGTTGGCGCCCCCGCAGTGATCCACCCACGAGTCATCAGGCAGAGCCTCGGCAACCAGGGCAAACCTCTTGCTTGGCCTTACCGCGGCAAAGACGGTGGGAGCCAAGTTCTCTAAACTTCTGCCATCGAGCCACCGGTCTGTCCAAAACAAGACCGAACGGCCATCTCCTAGGGCGATGCGAGTGGCTGCCTGAGAAAGAGCCAGAGTGTGCCTGTCCGTGCCCCTCGGGGGGCGGCCATTGGTTCTGTCACGCCAAACCCACCGAGAGCGCAGTGCAATCCCCGCCCGCCTGAGGTCCGTGACCCCCAGACCTCCAAGGTCCTTGGGAAGACAAACAGTCAGCCAGGCCACCTTGCACTGGCCACCCGCAACTGCTGTCGTGCCCGCCCAGATAAAACCTCTGTGCAGCTTGTCAATGGCCTCGACCGCCCAGGGCGAGAGACAAAGGGCGATGGCGGTGTGGATCGGGATGGCAGATAGCGTTGCCTTGGCCAGCGCCGTGCGGCCAGCCACATTTAGCAGGCGTCCCTTCCAGGTGGGTATCCTGGCTTCTACCTTGTCAACAAGTTCCTGTTCTTCTGACCTTTCGAGCTTGAAGACTGAGAGTGGGATCCCCAAGTAACGAACCGGGAACTGACTCACCTTGCAAGACAGAACCTGCTGCACCATCTGTAAATGTGCCTCCGTGCAGTGGAGCGGGGTAGCCACGCTCTTCTCAAGGTTGGAGAACAAGCCAGAAGCCAACCCGAAGACGTTGAGGATTGCCATGACCGCCTGCAGGTCTTCGGGGACCGGGTTGACGAAGATCACCAGGTCGTCAGCATACAGGCTGACCCGCGCACCCTCAAGCGCCGGAATCGGCGACAGCATCCCCTGGTCCTCAAGCCAAGCAAAGCAGCGGCTGAGGACTTCCATGGCGAGGACAAAGAGCATTGGTGACAACGGATCCCCCTGGCGAAGGCCCCGCGCATGGCAGACACGTCTGCCGGGCCGTCCATTCAGCAGCACTCACTTAATTAATTGGATTCACATTTTCCGCTGGATGCCCATGGGCGGCTCAACCAAGCCCTTTTATCCTTCGGTATCACTACACCCCACAACATCGAGATTGGTCGCCATGTAAGGGTGACTAGGGTTGCCTCTGCAGTGATGGGCTGGGCTAACATTCACGCATGAGCTGGGCTAAGGTGGGTCCAGTTTTTGGCGATGATCGCCTGACCATGAATCAGAATCCTCTGGTGAAAATTTTATCATCGTCATTGGTTTTCTTTTTTTTTTCTTATTTTGTTGAATCTGCAACCGGTCCATAACCAACAATATAGCTTCGTCACTGGTGGACAATAGATAAATACTGTAGATATATAACGTATTAGTTTTTTTTACCAGCAGTGTGGCTAATTTTATCAACATTAATATAGCCACTTTGATTTATTTTATTCAAATAATTTGATAACTTAT
This sequence comes from Themeda triandra, assembly GCA_018135685.1. Taxonomy (NCBI): domain Eukaryota; kingdom Viridiplantae; phylum Streptophyta; class Magnoliopsida; order Poales; family Poaceae; genus Themeda; species Themeda triandra. Next base: position 981,925 of record JAENPR010000019.1, on the reverse strand, counting down.
AAGCCTAAACGAGACTTCTTCAATGGATCAAATACCAACATAATATATTATCATCGCTCGTATAAGCATGTAGTAATTCCTAGTCTTTACACCCATCACCCATCAGAACATCCGGAAGGACATGTCTTGTGGTAACTATCTCTAGCAAAAAATGCAATATCTACGCGAGTCCCAGTTTCTGCTTCCCTCTTCACATCACTATGCACACACACGCAAAAGATGCCCATGCTAGTAATCTACACAGCAATCTCAGTTCAAAAACTAGAAGTATGGGTTACAGGAAAAATTTTGACGCACTCCACACATGTTAATTGAAATGTTTGCTGGTGGATGAATGTTTCAGGTGTTGGGGGGCTATGGCGGTATAACCGGTCTTCTACTGTGTCTCTCCTCAATCATCTTCAGCCCCACATACCTGTTTAACGTAAAAAAAAATACAGTTATCATGTTAATTTCTGATACAACATGGTTAACAAAACAGTTATATAGAGGTTGTATATGCAACCACTAATTTTTTTATGCCTTTGCATTCCTAGAACTCCTAAACAATCCCACAAAGAAGCAAGCATCAGATCATCGATTTGTATTCTAATATTTACCATAAACTTCTAACCGAAAACTGATAGCATGCATTTGTGGGTGCACAGGTTGATGAACTAGTAAAACTAAAGTGTTAAACTGTTAACTGGAATTTCAAATATAACATGGTAACATCTTGATAGTTGCCGAATACAATGATCCAGTGAATTTCTTCACGAGTCACAACACTATACAACATTGTTCAGTAGTTTGAAAACAACATTTCACTTTCACCTGGAAATGGATGAAGAATGATTAAAACTCATACCTGCCCATCATCAAGATTGTAGCCTGAGGATTTGTCCCAGGTGTCTCACTGAACGTTGATGCATCCACCACACGAATTGCACGGGCACCAATTACCCGGAAATTCCTATCAACCACCTTTCCAGCGACACACCCTCCATGATAATGCCATAACGTTGCCACAGTCTGCTGGCAGTATTCTGCTAGAGCTCTATCGTTTGTTCTCCAGTCAGTTGGTAGTGCTGTCCCAACAATCCTGAAGTCCCTCCTAGCAGACCCTCTTCTATTCGTTGATCCAACCACTGAACGAAATCCGTCCAATGCTCTGCCCTCAACCACTTCCGCAACATGGCGCACACCCAGAATACATCGTGCCAAGTCCTCAGGTCTGCTCAAGTAGTTGAAGCGCAGAGCAGGACTCTCCAATGGATTCGTTGATGAAAGCCATAGTGAACCTTCAGACAATGGTCCAGGAACCTTTTCCATGATAGTTGCAACAGTAACATAGAGTGGAGAAGACGAGCCAAGAAAAGGACTAGAAGATCTCAATGCCGGAGGAATTGGCACAATGTATGATGCTGCCTCAAGGTAGGAGGCAGTTCCATTAGCTGATGGGATGCCAACGACCTGAATAAGGGAGTGATCAATTGGAACTGATGGGATGAAGGAGATGCCATTGCGAGGGTTGTCATACATATGTTTGCCGACATCAGGGATGTCAGCAGAAACAGGGATACCGAGGTTGGAAAGATCAGTAGCAGGGCCGATGCCACTGAGAAGCAGCAGCTGGGGACTCCCCAGAGCACCAGCTGAAAGTATAACCTCCCCGCCTGGACGCAGAAGGGCTTGGTGCTGATCGAGGAGACGGTCCTGATACACAACACCAATTGCTGCAATTGTTGGTTGTGGAGACCTTCCACGGCGTGCAGCTGGCCAATACAACCAAATGGAAGTGGTTTGTTCAGTTGAAGTCGCTCAAGAAAAAAGAAAAGATAAAAAAAGGTAAACCCCACAGCAATAAAATACTATACTTGTATAAGACAGTCCAATGATTTAAAATGGATGCATTCTGCCAAATAAACAGTCTTATTAACCAGAACCTTTTTTGAGGAGGATTGAATCAACAGAAACCAAATCAGAAAATGTTTTAGCATGATCGTGTTTATTTTAGTTCAAATCTTGCACAAATATAGTGACTGCATCAGAAAATTCTGAGCCGCATTGAGGATTCAGAGTTTACTAGTAAATAAAGGTTTAGAAGAACTTTAGGCAATGTTTCTAGTTTATGCAATTGACTCTTTAAAATTCTATTTGTCAAAGCTTACAACCTACAATGACTTAAGATATAGGTTAGTTGATTCAGTTAAAATGCCGCAATGTAATGATGCACAATCACCATACAGACACCTTTATCCAAATTACCACAAGGACAAGAAGTCACAAACGAAGTGCTGTACTATATTTAGAGAAGAATGCATCTCTCTCACCAGGATCAATCGGGTTGGTGATGATGCGAGTAACTGTGGCTCGGATGGCAACCCGGAGACGGCTAGGCCGGGCGAACGCAAGGAGGTCCGCGGCGCTGCGCCGCCGCCCTGATGCATCGAAGGTCGTGGCGCCGACCTTTGTGCCGGTGACGTGGTCCACCGTGAAGCCGTTCCACGGCGTCACATTCGCCTCGAGCAGCGCCGCCCTCACCGCCGCCTGCCACCCGTGCACCGCCGGCTGGAACGTCATCTGCCTCTCCACCCACTCGTACGACGCGTTCACCAGCGGCATGTCCCAGTTCGTCGCCTCAGCAGCATCCTAAAACCTCCATCAACAATGGAAATTAAGGCGCTAGAAAGAATACAAGACGAAGGGTTTCAGACAGGAACCGACCTGGGCGTGGCCGCGAAACCATTCGGGGTGCGCGCGGGAGTAGAAGCCGGCGTTGATGGCGGTGCCGCCGCCGAGGACGCGGGCGCGCACGTTGGGGACGCCGTCCTCGGACGTGAACCCCTGTGCGGGCGCGTCGGACTCCGGGGCGGGGTCCGCCATGGCGAGCGTCCGGACGAAGCCGCCGGCCGTGGCGAGCGCGGGGAACTCGGTGGGCGCGCCGCCGCGCTCGAGCAGGAGCACGCGGCCGCCGCCGGGCCCCGCCAGCGTGGCCGCGAGCGGGCACCCCGCCGTGCCGCCGCCCACGACGATGTAGTCGTACAGCTCCACCGCCGGCGTCGCCGCCGCATCCACCAGGTACCGCGCGTACGCCGGCGGCGGCCCCGCGAACGCGCGGGACTGGGCGGCGGTGAGGGACGGCACGAGGAGGAGGAGGAGGATGGCGAGGAGGAGGTGGTGGTGGAGCCGCGCGGGGATGGCGGCCATGGAGCGGTGACGACGTAGTGCCTGTGGAGAAGGTGGGTGGGGTTAGCGCCGGAGCGGAGAAGACGAGGTGGGGTTTGGGCAGTGGGAGGAAATGCGAGAGGAGGAAGGAGGGCGGCATGGCGGACGTGTTGGCTCGCTTGTTGCGTTCCGATCTTGATGGAAGGCGGAAGCTCGGGGATTGTTTTTGCCTCCGATCCACAGCGAACAAACTGAGAGTGTGAGACCCAACCCAAAAGCTTTTGTGGAGAAACTATTCTACCTCCTCGAACGATAGTCTGTTTTTCCTTACCAAACTTTAAGACTGGACATCTTATATTCTTCAAAATTGTTTAAATTAACTCTCTGCCCTGATTTAAAATGATTTTGGAGGTGTGCTTCTTTCTTTTTATATAAGTTGAAGAATAATTAGTAGATTCTTGACAAGATTTTAAAACAAAAAATGTCTCTAAACTTATGAAATGATGCACCATGCATCTATAAATTTATAGAGTGGTGCACTGCAGATCCATTTTTGAACCTTACATTTAGGGATTTGGAAATATGTTTTTAAAATTTGTGGACCTATGTGGCATTCCTCGTGAAGTTTAGAGACTGCTCATAAATTTAACTCTATCTAAAATACTATGTCTATCCTTAAATAACTGTCGTCGTTAGTATGCGTGTCGCAAGTTTGAGTTGATTTGTATAAAATACATACAACATTTGTATATCCAAATAAATTTATTAACAACTAGATTTAATGTTCTTTCTAATGAAACTGATAATGTACCATAAATTTTAATACATTTAGCCAAAGTTGTTTTTCTGGAGGTGCAAACGAAACGATAAATATTTAGAGACAAAGGGAGTAGATAATATATTTATATATCTAGCTCAGCAAGGTTACATATATTCATGTAAGTTCCAACAACAAATTCAACCATGTTCATGCGCCTAGCTATTGCATTCTATGCCATGGTTAGTTAAGAAAAGAAAGGTACCATGGGTTTATGTTCACAAAATGTTCTATTCTTCTGAAAGACCACATGGTTGCTCTGTAAATATTTATCCGTAAATATTTATAGAGAGAATTATCAATTTGGAACTAAAACAAGTCAGTCTTCCTCATTTGGCACTCAAAAGCTCTAATCTCATTTATCTTATACCAAGTTAAAATTTTCTTCCCTAGATGACACTATCGTCCATTTTGACCAGTAATAAAGCAAGTGCCATGCAAATGACATGAATGCCCTTGTTTGGTACCAATAATTTTAGGGTTTTTTATTGGTACCATTATAATAAAGCAAGTGCCATGCAAATGACATGAATAATGGTACCAATAAAAAATCCTAAAATAAACTACCTCTATCCTCGACAAGGCCACATGTATCAGTAGGTCATGTCTACAATTCATCCATGTTCGTGCATCTAGATATTGCATTCTACTATCATAAGGTTAGTTAAGAAGAAAACATCGTGGGTTTGTGTTTAAAAAATTATCTTGTAAATGAACTATATTGTTGTGGTTGAGATCTATATGTCATATAAGGAAGGGTCATTAAACGAAATTGTAACACGGAAGTGCAACATATATGCACTTGTTGAATTGAACTTATCATAATAGAGCATTTTATCTTAGCCTAAACATAACTATATTAACTCGATATTATTCGGAATGAGAAGATTAGGTACTAGCTAGAGCCTATAGATACCATATGGTATACATCTTTCTTTAGAGTTTGACAGAGCCTGAGTCTTAGCATTACCAAATTAATATAACCAAATTACAATATTCAGGTCAGAAACATCATCTTAAAAGTCATGAACAAACAATATAGCGATAAACGTTACTTGCTTAGCATGCATATCCCTTCCCCTCGATCCACTGATTGACGTCCACACTCTAGTGAGAGATTAAATTAGAATAATTATTAATCTAGGGCCATCGTCACGCAAGGTTTGTTGATAGAGCAATGTTGTGATGACAGTGATATGCGTTCACTTCCTCTAGGACCTACGACAATATCACTCCGTTGATAGATGTTACTATATGTACGAGAGTTTTGCTCGGGTGGACCTCTCAACTAAAATTTGCATGAATCTCAAGGCAGACTGATAATAATTTATAATTTATTTTGTAATAGATCTGGTCGCTCAACCCTATCCATATATGGCCTAAGTCCGACTCGACTTGCCTCCGCCACGCTGCATCCCTAATCTTTGCATTATAGCCCCTTTCTCCTCGATCATTTCCATGTTGCAGCCCCTACCTTCCTCTTCGCTCACGAGTATGTGACCCCTTTCTCGTCTTCCATCGCCTCATACACACAAATCCTACTTCCATGGTGATAGATGGTGGTGAGAGGTAGAGCATCCACGATCATTTTGTTGTCAAATCCCTCTATGAGGTACCGGTCGTCGGCCACACGGGCTCCGACACCTACGTTGATCATTGCCCCAAGGATAAAACAAAATTTTATGAATGTGACATGAACTCTGAAAATGAAACAAGTTCAAAACCTATGCGACATGGGTTCGACTTGCTATGAGCATGGGTAGGGCTGGTAAGTGTCTACCGGAGCAAAACTTATGACTAATGTTATCTAATATGAGATCTATGATACTCCATCAATCCAATCTAAGATCTCTCTCACGACACACCGCACGCTGGATGACCCAGATCGATGAGAATGGTCTTTAACCCTTTGTCCCAAAGGAAAGCAAAGCTGCAGAGGAACATGAGGGGTAGCTTTCGACGTCTTCGGGTCTTGGCGTCCGCAAACGTATTTTTTTAACAAAAGAAGAGCTAACCGAGTCGCATTACACTACAAGCTCTTATTGGTGTGGCCGAACCCAGTAGATTTAATATGGACGAGGAATATGTAGACATAATAAGATAGGATAGAAGATAGAAGGGCCCCGGGTATGTGTCATTCTAAAAATGGTTTTGTATATCATCTTGACCTAAAGGAAAAGGTTTTCTTCTATGGCTCCTAGCTCTTCTTAACTCGCTACTTTTTTCCGCTTGTTCCCTATATATGGTTGAGAACTTCGTTCATGAGATGGTGTCACTTCAGCTATATGACTAGGCACTAACTAGAACCTATAGCTCGGGTGCTAATCTCACACATGAAAGAGAGAAAGTGCTCAAAATTAGGGTTTTAGATTTTGTGTGAGTGTTTTTACCCTTTGCCCTTTGGTTCTATTAATAAGATAGATGAGAGTAGGTATCTTCCTCCTTACCCTTTATAGTTTGTGAATTTACAAAGCAAGTCCTCAAATCTATTAGGCGGTGAGCCTTTTTCATGGAGGGGGTTGGTGCATTCGTCACTACCCAAACAGATACCATATATACATCATGTATTTTACATAAAGTAGTTTCATGGAGTGGGTTGGTGCAGTCGTCCCTACCCTAACAGATACCATATATACATCATGTATTTTATATGAAGTAGAACCGTAGCAGCAGCACCTGGGCAAAGGTGGATTAAAAGGATATATATTTTTTAAAATAGTGTAACTTAAACCATTTTTAAGTATGGTAGAAATTAACCCAATTAAGTGCCAATATAGAAAAATAAAATAGCTTTTGGTAGAACTTTGATAAAACCTCAAAATTAAAGGCTTATATGCACATTGCGCAAGCATTAATAAAACTTATCAAAAAAAACTTATAGAATAGTTGAAATATTAAGGCCGTAACAACTTTATAACCAAAGACTTAAATATTCCTAGTTGTAGTATAGATAAATAAATCCCAAATCATACTTATAAACAACTTTTAAACTGAAGAACAAAACGGGCGGCTCGCTCAACAATTGAGCTGACGCGTGCAAACACGCTGCTTGTGGCCATCTAACAGTCCAATAACGCGGTCTAGCCCACCTCGTGCAACGCTGCTTGTTTGTTTAGCCGGCTGGGCTGCAGCATTCATGCTTTCAGGTAGGCCTCCCTGGTTGGGCTCAAGCATGCGAGCGCAACACCGTAACAACGATGGGCTCTTCTGCCCTCAGTCTCAAGTAATCTTAGTCCTGGCCTTCTGGGATCAGCCATGTGCAACTTTTTTTTTTTTGAGAAGAAGGTAGACTCTTATTACTTCATAATGTTTTGAGGTACATGCAAAACATCTGGACACCCTAGGAGCCATACATATCTCCCTGGTGCCAATTTACAAACACTTTTAGCAAGAGCATGAGCCTCACAATTAGATTCTCTACCTTCATGTTTAAAAACAACTTCCTGAAACAAAGTACTCCTGGCTTTAATTTCCTTCAAGACTGAGGAGTAAGCACACAAACTTTGTTTTTGAAGATTCATAATCACTTCCAAGCAATCTGAAGCTATTACACACTTCCGCACATCCATATCCATGGCCAAGGAAATTGCTTCATTGCAAGCCAGAGCTTCCAAAGACGACGGATTAGTTAAACCATCAATGACCATAGCACTTGCAGCTACATAATTCCCTTCATTATCTCGACACACCACACCAACAGTCCCCTTATCTCCCGATCGTGCCACCGCACCATCAGCATTAAACTTCAAATAAGATTCAGGCGGAGCTATCCATTTTGGAGTTTGTTGCTTGTTTCTTGTTAACTTTGCTGTTTCATCATCCTCGATCAATCCAGCCAGTCTGAGATCATCCATATATTTTGTAATAAAGCTAAATGTTGATAACGGACTTTGGAATATATCCTCATGTAATGCCTTTCTCCGAGCCCCCCATATTGCCCAACATATGACTAGAAGTTTTTGAAATTCTTTTGTTGATAAAGTTTCCTGCATAAAAAACAGCCATGTCTTTGGATTATCAATTTCAGTTGTAATAATGTGTTCAGTGAGATCCTCATCTACTAGAGCCCATACACATCTTGACATTGTACAATAGAAAAGAGCATGACGCCATGTGTCAATAATTGCGCCACATAATTTGCATGCACTTTGATCACTCATTGACCTTTCTTTAAGGACTTCACCGGTTGGTAAAGAATTATGGGCTAATCTCCAAGCAAAAATATGAATTTTTGATGGTACCTTGACCTTCCAGAATAATTTCCATCTCCTTTTAGCTCCTTCAGTGTCCGAGCTCTCCACTTTGCCATCAAGCCAATCTTGTATTTGGTTCCTATTATGAACAAGCATTTTATAAGCTGATTTAACAGAGAATATACCATTTCTTTCATAATGCCATGCCCAAAAATCATCTTGCCGACATGTACTCAAAGGAATATTTTTTATTACCTGAGCATCCATATTATAGAAGTACTTTTCAATTACATTTAGCTTCCATTGCATAGTTATTCCATCTATTAATTCACTAACACGTTTGGGTGGGTTTGACAGCTTTGGTGCAATTGGTCGCAACCCACTATCCCTTGGGAGCCAATTATGTTCCCAAATATTTGTACTTTCACCATTTCCAATTCTTCTGATTAGACCTTGCACAAGAACGTCCCGTCCATCAAGTATAGCTCTCCAAATTTGTGACGGTCTACTTCCCAAGGTTGCATCAAGAAAAGGTCTATCAGGAAAATATAACGCTTTCAGCAGCCTGGCACTAAGGGACTTTGAATTTTGCATGATCCTCCAAGCCTGCCGAGCAAGAAGAGCCAAGTTAAAGATCTCGATATCCCTGAATCCTAGCCCACCAAGGTATTTAGGCTGAGTTATTTCTTCCCATGACACCCAACAATTTTTCCTCTTCCCTTCCTTACTGCCCCACCAAAATTTTCGAATCATTGTATTGATTGCTTGACACAACCCCCTTGGTAGCCTGAAACAACTCATGGAGTAAGTAGGGACTACTTGAGCTACAGCTTTAATCAAAACTTCTTTGCCGCCGGCTGAGAGGCGTTGTTCCATCCATCCCTGCACCTTATTCCATATCTGATCTTTTAAATATTTGAAAGCACCATTTTTTGATCTGCCCACATCAGTAGGTAATCCTAAATATCGTTCAGTGAGGGCCTCATTATTCACACGTACCATTCCTTTGATCTCCTCCCTTAATGAGTTGGGACATTTTTTGCTAAAGAAAATTGATGACTTGTCATAGTTGATTCTTTGTCCAGATGCATTACAATAAGCGACAAGGAGAGATTCAATTTTTTCAGCAACTCTTGCACTCGCTTTGAAGAATAAGATGCTATCATCTGCAAAAAGTAAATGGCTGATTCTTGGAGCATTTTTAGCTAAAATAATTTCCTCTCTTGATGGTAATTGCTATTTAAAAGACAGGACAAACCTTCAGCACAAATAAGGAACAAATATGGAGAAATTGGATCACCTTGTCTAATTCCTCTGGATGGTTTAAACTCTTCTAATCTCTCTCCATTGAATAGAACTGAGAAAGATACTGAATTTACACATTTCATGACTACATCAATCCATTTCTTGCTGAAACCCAGCCTCTCCATGATAGCAAATAAATATGGCCACTCCACTCGATCATAAGCCTTGGACATATCAAGTTTAAGAGCACAATAGCCGTTTCTCTTTGTACCATTTGTTCGCATAAAATGCAGGCATTCATGTGCAGCAATTATGTTATCAGAAATTATTCTACCTGGGACAAATGCAGACTGCTCCTCGGAAATGATTTCAGAAAGGACTGTCTTGAGCCGATTAGCCAATGCCTTGGAAATGATTTTATAGACCACATTACATAGACTTATCGGTCTAAACTGCCCCATCGAGGTCGGGTTGGTCACCTTTGGAATTAAAACAATGAACGTTCTATTAATTTCTTCTGGTAACTCATCTCCGTTGAGCACTCGAAGCACTGTCCTAGTGATATCTTCCCCACATATATCCCAATTCCTTTGAAAAAAGTGGGCTGGGTATCCATCTGGTCCCGGAGCTTTCAATGGTGACATTTGAAATAAAGCTTCTTTAACCTCTTTCTCTGTAAATGGTTTGCATAAAAATGCACATGACATAGGACTTGCTCCATATTAAAGGTACCCTCAGAAGAGTACAGATTTGTATAAAAATCTCTTGTCATATGTTGCATTTCATCAATATCCTCTGTAATTGTACCATCTGCACGGGTTAATCTTATAATTCTATTTTTATTATGTCTGCGACTAGCTTTCTGGTGAAAGAACCTTGTGTTATTGTCCCCTTCTGTGAGCCACTGGATACGTGATCGTTGTTTCCACATTATTTCCTCCTGCAGACTTAGCATTACAATCTTTTCTTCTACATCCTTCTCTTCATTTGAAGGCCCCCTTCTTTGTGGATTTGTCCGAAGAACTTCTAATTTCTTTCTTAAAATCCTTAGTTGCTTTCTTACTGCACCAAAGGAAGTAGCACTCCATTGTTGAATTGCACTTGTTAGCCGATTTAATTTTTGGTTCAACTCTTTAATATTGCTGCAATGCATGTCATCTTTCCACACACTGGAAATCAGTGGCGCCAAACTTTTATTTGTTTCCCACATGACCTCGTACCTGAACGGCCTTCCTTTAACAGCAAATTTTATGCTTTGATCCTCTCGTTCTGTAGATAAAAGTATTGGACAATGATCTGATTTTACAGCAGTTAAATGTCTCAAAGTGCAGCCAATGGAAACATATTACACCATTCAGCTGTAGCTATTACACGATCCAATCTCACCCGGACATATTCATTATTAGTTACCTTTTTCTCCCAAGTCCAGTCCAATCCAATATACCCAATATCACAAAACCCACATACATCCATTGTTTCTCGAAAGCCTTGCATTAAATAATCCTCTCTAGGATTTGGCCCAAATTGTTCCTCTGGTCGCAGAATTTCATTAAAATCTCCCATACATATCCAAGGAAAAGAACATTGGCTCTTAATGAATTTCAGTAAATCCCATGTCTTCTTTCTTTCAGCTCGATTTGCTTCACCATAAATAAAAGTAATCCTCCACGGATCCCTATCCTCTTCGCATATCTCTGTATCAATATGATACTGAGAAAACTTTGTGACTTTTAGTGGAAACGAATTATTCCAAAAAATCCCCAAACCGCCACTTCTCCCATTACTATTAACAGCAAAGCTGTTATCGTAACCCAAAACAAACCTTAAATTTTCCACTCGGATCTTAGCAATTTGTGTTTCAAGAATACATAGCACCGAGGGGGCATATTCCTTCGCGAGGTTACGAAGTTCCCTTACTGTCGCGGGGTTGCCAATTCCGCGACAGTTCCAGCATAGGGCTCTCATTTTTCCCGGCGGTACTCCTCTAGGGAGCCCGCCGATCTCATTTCACTGTCTTCAGAAAACTCTTTCCCATCCTCCACTCTTAGTCGTTTTTGGCTTCGCTCTTTCATAGGTCCATTTTCTTCAGAAAGATTTTGATCAACATCTTCTAAAAGCAAATGGGTATCTTTTGTTTTAGAGTTGCCCCTAATATTCATCTTCAAATTAGAGGTAGGAACTAGAACCATAGCCAGATTGTCACCTTCCTGTATATCTGTACCTTTAGGTTCTGAGAATTTCCTTTCAGAATAAGATTTAATGGAATCTCTAGAGTCTGACCCCTTAGTATCTTCCGAATCAGAGGATATATTACCTTTAACTTTTGCTCTCCTCTCTGGATTTACAATCAACCAATCCCCATACTGGAATTCCTTTTTATCATGCACACCATCACCGCATTCAGATTCAACATGTCCCAAAAGACCACACACAGCACAAAAATCCAGGAAGCTTCTCATACTTCACACGAAAGGCCTCTCGTTTACCACCTCCTAACGAAACATAGACAATCCTCGTTAGAGGTTTCTCCACATTCAGCTTAACTCTTATACGTAAGAAGTCTCTCCACCCTTTAGTATTATCATTCAGATCCACATCCAGAAAATCGCCTATTTTATTTCCCAATTGACGCGCTATATTCTTGGTTCGAAATCCTGTTGGCAAATCATAGATCCGAACCCATGTTGCTAGATATTTGAATTTCACTTTGGAGGGAGCCATGTGCAGCTGTGTTGCCAAGTTTACCTTTTTAAATTTCACCACACCAATGTGTTCCTGGCCCTCGAAGCCTACTCTGTGCTTTATCATAGCGGACGCCCTGCAGGCTGCCAGCAGGTAACACACACCAAAAAAAAGATTTTTTGTGAACCCTCCTTTTACTGCTAATGTCAGATTATCTGTTGGCATGATGCCCTGCCTAATCCATTTGGATCAACTATGGATGAATGGACAAACAAAGACATGCATGCCGACCTGCCCATGTTGGGGTGTAGCGGATCCGATAGCTATCGCCAACTTATCACCAATGCAAGGGCAACATTGTGAAACAACTTGTGAGCCACTCGGCCATACTCAGACTCATCTCATACAACAAAAACGGCTCTTGGGTGCAGGCAGGAGCCGTTTATCCAGTTGGCCCGCGCAATCAGTCGGCCGGTCTGCCATCTGTCTCAGTCGATGCACGCATGTGACTTGGAAGCTAGGGATCGTGAGCCTCTCAATTATTGCATCCCTTACTCCCTTTTATGTCTGTCTGAATCTTGTGGAGAGCGTGGAGCATGATGCGTGACCAATGATGACCGTATATATGCCTAGGCAGGCTGTCCACCTGTCGCGGGCACGGCCACACTGCTTGCCTACACTCATCGTCATTTCTCCGAGTCACAGATTATTTTAGATGCGATTATTCATTCTCTCGCATGAAGATTAGATGTCGCAGCAGTAGTAGTGTATCACACTACCACTCCTGGTGTGTGATAGATCGCGACTTGTAAGTGTCTACATGATCGCCTGACCGGTGTGATCCAGATCTGGTCAGCAGCACTACTCGCATTCCTCATTATCCTGCCGAAAATGAAACGTAGCATGCATCTGCTCAGCATGGCTTATCCTAGCCATCCAATCCTGCTTTGAGATTCGTGCTACAATATTTTCTCTCTCTTGTATTTTCCTTTGATGATCTCATTTTCCAACCATATTTTCTCTGTATTTAGGGTTTAGAGTTTATAGTTTTAGTGTTTAGGATTAGGGTTTAGATTTAGAGTTTAGGTTTAAAGGTTTAATGTTTAGAGATTAGGGTGTCTATTTGTATGATATAGAAGTGGTATAGTTAAGATATATAGATGGTAAAAAGTAAAGGTGTGCATGGATGCACGAATCTCAAGGAGAGTTGGATGGCCTAGATAGTAGGTGCTCAACACCTACAGGCCAAAAAACCGCGTTCTGATCCTGCCTCCATTCTCACCCGCCTTTCTGGTACAACTACTCCTGGCGGAGCCTGGGGGAGCTAGGCTATTTGTGGTGTATATCCTGCGTGTATACATGCAACTAGCTGTGGTGTATGTCCACTGCATGTATACGTGCATAGGAAAGCTAACAAGAAGCTGCTAGCAAGTTTCACGTAAGATGAAAGGAATGAGCTAGCAAGTTTTATGATGTGCAAATACAAGAAAATGCTAACAGGTGCAGCCATATACATGTCATATATCACAATTTATGCATATCACAATTTATTACATTGTAAAAATATTGAAAGGCTACTGAAAATATACTTTTGTTGTATAGATTTGTCGTCTGCAAGAGGCGTTATCGTATTATCCGGCCCCCCTTAACCAAAAGTTCTGGCTCCGCCACTCCGTGAGCGAGAGTTTTTATCTGGCTTTGGTTACTTCTTCCATTTAAATTGTAATGACCCAAATCTTTGGCATTGTCGACCGGAGTTCACAGTACAAACCCAGACAGTGAAGGTTTATCTCGACAACAGACCAACAGTAGCAGATATAAAAACTCACCATTCTTCCCTCATCTCGCTCTTCATGAACAGCTAGTACAATATAGGATTGACTGTGCATCTACCACGTTTGCTAGTGAAAATTTTTTTACCATATACGTAATTTCCGTAGCTATGGACAATGGACAAAGGACACTTGGATATTTTATCCAATGGATCGGGTCTCCGATCATTGAATCAAACTCTATATGAATGCAAGTAGAGCACGTCCGTAGAGTTTAAATATGTAGATTTAAATAAGATCTACAAATTTATAGTTTTGAGGTTTTACATTTGAGGATTTTAAGATGCTTGAAAAAATAATATAAAGTTTTAGTCGTATTGATCGTGCTGAAACATTTTATTATTTTTTCAAGTGTCTTAATGACTTTAAATGTAAAAACTTAAAGCTCTAAAGTTGTAGATATCATTAAGATCTACATATTTGCTATAAAAACTACCTTTATTTGAATCCATAGAAAAAGGATATTGTTTTCTAATACAAAAAGCATCAGTACCTGATTATTTTTGGTGCTGAAACTTTATATAATTTTTTTGATCATCACAAACTCATCAAATGAAAAAACTAAAAATAGAAAGTTGTAGATCTCATCGAGCTCTATGATTTTCATATAAAAATAATCTTCATCCGACGTCATATTGAAGAGTTATGATTTTTTAAAAATTCAGTCTTGTCGCGCCACCGGGTTTGGCGCAACAAGACTGAACTGTCGCGCCACATGCATTGGCGCGACAAACTTTTCCACGTCGGCAACACCGTGTAACGTGGTACATCTTGTCACGCCAATGCATGTGGCGCGACAACGTTATTTGGTCGCGCCAGCGCGATTGGCGCGACAAAAAGGCTATGAAGTGCAAATATTTTTCCAGTAGGTTTATTATTAAAATATTGATTAAAAAAGATTGAAAATAAAAAATCCTCTGTTGGCATCACAACTGTTACGGTTCAACCATGAGTTGCTGAGAACTTTGTTGAAATAAGAAATATTTCTTGATGTCAGACAAAGTCTATTGTTGAAATCTAAATATGTTCGTCTGAACTTATGAACTCAGCCATGAGTTGCTGAGTTTCTATTTTAGAGAATAGCTAAATCATCAAATTTAGAACTTATGTTTGGCTATTCTCTTGGAGTTGCTGTTAACCCAAATGCTTTGAAAGAGTACAATTAGCATCTGAATTATCCAAATCTATCCACTACCATATCGATAATAATATGCAGTGTTATCTGCGCCTTGACATCTAGCAGCAGAAAATAGGAGAGAAGTGGAACATAGAAAATAGGAGAGAAGTGGAACATGGGTAGGGTCTTTCACACCTACAAAAGCGCATGCATGTTTGTCTCTTGAAGCGAACAGGTGTTACCTCCTGCTGGATTTTATTCAAAAGGAGAAAAGAAATGCTGTGCATATGCATATTACATCATGTCGTGCACCACCCAAACAACCATGACTGAATGCAACTTGGACATTTGAAGAGTGGATCAGTAACTTTCAAGGATATAGACCCACGAATCATTGTCCGGTGTTGTTTATGTCGTCTTTCCCTGTTCTTATCTCCACTGGACTGTAAGCATCGCTACATAGCAAACACACCGGCATATCCCATTTCCCCTGTTTCAGGATTGTTATTATCCTCTCTTATATTATGGGATAGCTTAAATCATATTCAAGTTGCCCTTGTTCAACGTTCATGGACCAGTACTCCGTAGGTGCCAAGGAACTGAGTCCTTTCCTAGTCTCTTCTCTAAAA
This sequence comes from Themeda triandra, assembly GCA_018135685.1. Taxonomy (NCBI): domain Eukaryota; kingdom Viridiplantae; phylum Streptophyta; class Magnoliopsida; order Poales; family Poaceae; genus Themeda; species Themeda triandra. The sequence goes on along the minus strand of JAENPR010000019.1, from coordinate 966,263 downwards.
AAATCACAGTTCACTAATCCTCCAAAATATTTTGTTTGAGCAGTCTAAAGACTGACCCCAAAAACTATGGGAAATTTAACAAGATTTCCCCTTGCCCCATGCTAAAGGCCACACTGATCTGGCCGACTGTATTTGATCCAAAACATGTAGAAAGTTCAGTGCTGCACCGACACGGCCAAGTTTTGTTCCTTTGTTTGCACCTTGAGGTGGTTCTACCATCAATAATAAATCTATCCATAGTCCACAAAACAAAGGGAGGTTGCCAACTGGACCAAGTGCGTGCTCACAAAAGTGAACACCGGATGAGCTGTGTTCATTGCACACTTCACCTGAAGTGAGAGGTGAGCCCTGCTGACCTCCCAAGAGGCACAGGCACCTCACCCCCTCAAGGCAGGGATCAGTCCCTCAGCCTATTGAATGGCCTTATCACCTGTATTAAACTTTCAAAAACTCTATTATTGGTGCAATTTAAACATTGCCAACTGTGCTGAATTTTCTTCAAAAATAAACAAGCAAATGCTCATGTGTGGACTAGGACCAGGCAAGTTTAAATTTTCAAGAAAAAAGGTGCAAGAAAAGGCCAAAGCCTTTTGGTCTATATGAGGTGAAGATGTCTGAAATGAGAGATCTCATTCTCTGCTGCCAATGGGTCACCAGTCAGTGTAGCCCATCCTTGCAATTTGTCCGTCCGACCAGCCACATAGATAAGGGCGAATTTCACGGCCCCCTCCAATCGCTTGCTTCAGACTTCAGACTTGGCCAGAGCTCTCTCTCTCCCGGTCCCGGGGAAAGCCATGGAGGAAGAGCAGAGCCCGAGGAACGGCCGGGAGGCAGCGACCGAGCCCAGTCCTTCGCCGGAATGTAAGAACGGCGACGATGTGAAAGACCCGGAGGACCCGGAGAGCACCGACAGCGGCAGCAGCGGCGGCGGCAACGGCATCAGCTCCCTGGAGCAGCCACTGCTGAAGCGGAGCACCACCCTGACGGCCAGCCACCTCGCCCTCGTCGGCGCCAAGGTCTCCCACATCGAGAGCCTCGACTACGAGTGAGCATTCGTTCTCCTTGCTTGTCCTCATGGCTGGCTGATGATGATCGCCGGCTGGCTCTGTTCTTGCGTCTTGTCAAAGTTCAATTGCTCTGCTTGTTCTGTTTTTGATGGTTTGCTGGCGCGGGCAGGATCATCGAGAACGATCTGTTCAAGCACGACTGGCGGAGCCGGTCCAACGTGGAGGTGCTGCAGTACATCTTCCTCAAGTGGGCCATGGCGTTCCTCGTCGGCCTCCTCACCGGCGTCATCGCGTCCCTCATCAACCTCGCCATCGAGAACATCTCCGGCCTCAAGATGCTCCACATGGTCAACCTCGTCCGCGAGGGGCGCTACTGGGCGGGCTTCCTCTACTTCGCCGGCGTCAACTTCGCGCTCACCTTCGTCGCCGCCGTGCTCTGCGTCGTCTTCGCCCCCACCGCCGCCGGCCCCGGCATCCCCGAGATCAAGGCGTACCTCAACGGCGTCGACACGCCCAACATGTTCGGCGCGCCGCAGCTCATCGTCAAGGTCAAGGAGCATTTTTGTCTTCTTGATTGACTTTTCCTTTTCTGTCCTGTGTTCTTTCCTTTTGCTTCATCGGTTGTGCCTTCTGAAATGAAAAAGAATGCTGTCTGCAGATCATTGGTAGCATCGGTGCCGTGTCTTCGGGAATGGATCTCGGCAAGGAGGGCCCGTTGGTGCACATCGGCGCGTGCCTGGCCAACCTGCTCAGCCAGGGCGGCGAGGGCCGGTGGCGGCTGCGCTGGCGGTGGCTGCGCTACTTCAACAACGACCGCGACCGCCGGGACCTCATCACGTGCGGCGCGTCGTCCGGGGTGTGCGCGGCGTTCCGGGCGCCCGTCGGCGGCGTGCTGTTCGCGCTGGAGGAGGTGGCCACGTGGTGGCGGAGCGCGCTGCTGTGGCGCACCTTCTTCAGCACGGCCACCGTCGTGGTGGTGCTGCGCGGCTTCATCGAGGTGTGCAGGGACGGGCGCTGCGGCATGTTCGGCGAGGGCGGCCTCATCCTCTTCGACGTCGGCGACGTCACCGTCCGCTACCACGTCGGCGACCTTCTCCCCGTCACGCTCGTCGGAGTCCTCGGCGGCGTCCTGGGCGCGCTCTACAACCACGTCCTCCACCAGGTGCTCCGGCTGTACGGCATGATCAATTCCAAGGGCCGGCTGGCGAAGCTGGCGCTCGCGCTCGCGGTGTCCGTGCTCACCTCGGCGGGACTGTACCTCCTGCCGTTCGCCGTGCCGTGCACGCCGTGCGACCCGGCGTTCGGCGGCGCGTGCCCGACGGTGGGCGACTCCGGCAACTTCAAGCAGTTCAACTGCCCCGCCGGCCACTACAACGACCTGGCGTCGCTGCTGCACGCCACCAACACGGACGCCACGCGCAACATCTTCTCCACGGGCACCGCCGGCGAGTTCCGGCTCGACTCGCTGCTCATCTTCTTCGCCGTCTACTGCGTGCTGGGGCTCTTCACCTTCGGCATCGCCGTGCCATCGGGGCTCTTCCTGCCCATCATCCTCATGGGCTCCGCCTACGGCCGCATCGTCGCGCTCGTTCTCGCGCGCTTCGTGCGGATCGACCACGGCCTCTACGCCGTGCTCGGCGCCGCGGCGCTCATGTCGGGCTCCATGAGGATGACCGTCTCGCTCTGCGTCATCTTCCTCGAGCTCACCAACAACCTCCTCCTGCTCCCCATCACCATGTTCGTGCTGCTCATCGCCAAGACGGTCGGCGACGCCTTCAACCCCAGCATCTACGAGATCATCCTCGACCTCAAGGGCCTGCCATTCCTGGAGCCCAAGCCGGAGACGTGGATGAAGGACCTCGCCGTCGGCGAGCTCGCGGCCGCCAAACCGCGGGTCGTCACGCTGCAGGTCATCGAGAAGGTGTCCACCGTCGTCGAGGTGCTCAGGAACACGGCACACAACGGCTTCCCCGTGCTGGACCGGCCGCGGCCAGGCTTGTCGGAGCTCCACGGGCTGGTGCTCCGGTCTCACCTCATGGCCGTGCTCAAGAAGCGGTGGTTCCTGACGGAGAGGAGGAGGACGGAGGAATGGGAGGCCCGCGAGAGGTTCTCGTCGACGGAACTCGCGGAGAAGTCGGGCAGCATCGACGAGGTGGCGGCGCAGCTGACGCCGGAGGAGCTGGACATGTACATTGACCTCCACCCGTTCACCAACACCACGCCGTACACCGTCGTGGAGACCATGTCGGTGGCCAAGGCCGTGGTGCTCTTCCGCACCTGCGCGCTCCGGCACATGCTCATCATCCCAAAGTTCCAAGGCCCTGAGGTCAGTCAGCAAGTGAAAAAAAAACAGAGCACCGCTTCTAGTTCTGTTTTTACTAATATACTTTTGAAAAAAAAAAAAATGAACTCTTCTAACAAATTGGTGATCGATTTGTTTGTGTTCAGATAGCTCCAATTGTGGGGATCCTAACAAGGCAGGACCTGAGGGCACACAACATCCTTGGTGCATTTCCTCATCTGGCAAACAAAAGGAAAGTACACTAAGGTCTGCACAGCCATTTTTGGTAATTTTTAATGTTCTCTGCATCCAAACAAAAAGGCCCAGCTGCTTCTAGTTCAGTCATATTCCTTTCCCCCCATGTTCTATTTTTGTCTGTAAGTAGATTGAGAGGGTTAATAGCTTATCTTCTGAGATTGTGTGAATAATAGCTTCCCATGTAAAATCACATCTGCGCTTCTCTGCTCGCAATTTGATCGTTGTAATCAAAAGGGGCAAACACCTATAATTCAATAGAGATTTTTTTTAGTTGTTTCAAATTGTTGTTGCTTGATTCTTTTGCTTCGTTCTACATCACAATTTACTAAAGGTTCAGGCTGTCAATTTGGTGGGTCAAGCAGAAAGATAACTCTTGAGTCACACTAGGTTCCAAAGGAAATTCGAATTTATTTAGCTGCAAATACTGAAGTTTCTTTTTTTTTCTCGGTTAGATATAAGTCCGACTTAAAAATAGCTCCCGTCCGCATCCGCCCCCGCCTAGGGCGACTCGGACGGTGCCAAACCGAGCAGCCGCTGACCCTTCCTCTCACCATATCTCCCCTCGCCGCCACCGGAGGGGGTGGCCGGGAAGCCCGTGCCGGCCCCGAGGATGGTGGTGGCGAGGTCTTCGGATAGAAGCCAAGGGATCCTCCGACGGGGCGGCGCCCGGAGGCCATGTCTTGGACGTCGCGACGGTGCGCAGGGCGGCTGGGCGGTGCCCCGTCCTGCACGTCCCCTTCCCCCCTCCCTCCGTTCCTCCACCATCCCCGGCATGACGAGCCTGTGAAGCAACTGCGTCGGTCTGATCCAGCCCTGGCGGGTCAGATCTGCCGATTGGAGGTTCCCTACCCCTCCTTCTGTCCTTGATCGGCGACAGCGGTGACTCGGCGGCGGCTCAGACTCCGTCCATGGCGGATCGGGTCTCCGGCGTTTGCGGCAGGTCAGGGTCGGGCGGATCTGGGCTGTTGGTTCCGGAATCGCCGACCCCAACTCCCCCGTCCCTCCTCGTTGCGATGGCGGCGGCCGGCCGCATGGGGAAGAGCCACCGAGCCCCCGTGCGGTGGATCTGCGTCATCCGGTGGCAGCTTGGGTGAAAACTTTGCCCGGCACACATCAGCCGGCGGCGGTAGTACTTGTCGGTGCTACTCACCTTGTTGAAGGCGTCGGCGGGCCGCCGCCGGGCGTTCAACAGCCGGGTGAAAACCTAGCTGGTTTCTCCCGGCGGGCGGCGGAGTGTTGGCTCGTCGTCGAGGTTGTTGATCTTCAGGAACGGGTGTCTCCACTGCATTCATTCGCTGCGCATGACGAGGTGGTGCTCAAAGGCGTAACAGCTCGGCGTTTGGTGCTTGTGCACCAAGTGATTCGTGTTGTTGCCTTAGAAGAAACGTCCATCTTCAATGGTGCTCGGTGTCCATCGTTTCAGTACCTTTTTAGGTTTGACAAGTGTTTTGGCGGCTTCATCTAGACGGTGGTGATCTTAATCTAATGGAGTTTTTATTCTAGGAGTTGATTTCTGCCTATGGGTAGATGAAGCCGGATAGTTTCTATCCATTATTTAAAAAAAATACTGAAGTTTCTTCGTTTAAAGTGAGAATCCTGCCTTTGTTTTGGGTAAGCCACTATGGATTGTGAACCGCAAGGAACGCAGTAATGATCATGTGTTTCAACTAATAACTAGAAATTTGGGCGCGCCATTGGCGCGCCAGTCTTGATATCTCATGTGTATGGCCTTCGATTTTATCTCTTGGGGTAGAGTTTCTATAGATATATGATTTTAAGGAGAGATGATGTCCGGCAATAGTAGAAGGCATAAAAAATGACACGAAGCAATATTATATCAGTAACAATTCCATGGAGATGAAATCTTCATTTTGGTTTTGGCCTTAGCCCAATCTTTTTTTATGTCTTTCTTAAATTTTTTGAGAGCTCATTTCTCTATTGGAAAATCTTGAAAGCATAGATAAAAATGTAGCTTTAAGTAAGCATCGGAAAGCACATGACAGGGAGATGAGAAGGAAATAGGAAAGTTATTGAATTGATAAAATAATGCAGTATACCAACAATCCACGTGCTGTGGACACCGTGTGGGGCTCGTAAGATGACGTGTCATGACTTGGTTGACCACGACGACGTGGCCGAGTGAGAGGAATTTTGTATTTTTTATGATGAAGTAGGGTATCACAAAAGATTAGGAAAAAGATTTGAACGTGTAGGGTTATATTTTAGAAGTTTTTTGGTTGAAGAATTATGAGATTTGAAGTCAGGTTGGATGAGATATGAATTTCCTAAGTTTATTGACAAAATGCGAGTGAGATAAAATTGAAAACTGTTCTTTTTTTTGGATGATGATAAAGGAGTGGAAAATTAGAGAAAAGAATTTGAATACATGGTGTTTTATTTAGAAGATTTTTGGTGCAAGAATTACATGATTCGGAGTTAGGATGAATGAGTTATAAATTTCTTAAGTTTTTCGAAGAAAACTCACATGTGAGAAATTTGAAAAAAAAAAATTTGTATTTTTTTGGATGAAAACAAGGTTTGGAAAATATTTGGGTAGCTTGTAGATTGTTTTTGATTTATTTAGAATTTTTTTTGAGAAGGGAAAGAGCTTATTTTGATGTTTTTGGGTACGCTTCTCGTGTGCACGTAGCAATTTTCTAGATAAACAGTTTATGAATAGTGTACGTGAAAGCGACCTCCGGAGTGGCTCGATCCGTTCGATCACGATCCAATGGCCGATGATTTTCAGGCGACGTGGGTAGGCTCGCATGCGCGAGCTTGGACCCTGCTTTCGTATAGTAAAGATATGTACTAGTTGTCAAAAAAAAAAAAATAATATGTACTGAATGAGCCGTGGAACCAGCTTTGTCTTTGGACCGAGCGTTTTTAGGGTGTTTAGTTTGAGGAATGAGTAAACTCACCATCTTCATAGTCCGCATCTTTTTGTTTGGTTTGCAAAATAGAATGAGTTGATCCATGATCACTTATTCCTCAAGCAAATAAATAGTACTAGTATGAGCAATAAAGTCATTCCACTAAATTTGAGGAGTGGAATTATGACGCACCACATCATCTAAAATGAAGTCATTCCTCAAACCAACCATCTTGTAAATTGAGTCTTTTTATCTATTATAGTAAGATTTATATGTGCAAAGTGATGTAATATTTCTACTTTTGCAAGTATCTTGTTGATTTAGAAGCTTCTATTAGATGAACCCAATTATTACCAACAAAAGTTGGAACATGACCCTACCTTTTAGTTTTGTATGGTCGGATCGCTACAAATAAGACACAAAGCGGTCTTTTTGGAGATTGCAGATAGCTCAGCGTTTGAGAATGCGACTAACGCAAGATTTATTCATTTAAAAGACCATGTAAAACCACTAGGCTCCAATGATTTACGCTTTTACAGCCCAAATTGTCAGCTCTTCCAACCAAATTATGGAAAGCAGGACACATTGCTTTATCTGACGCAAGCAAGTAACTGAAATTTCTTCCCAGTATCTGTATCTTAATGATCGCGAGCTCCACGTGCGAACAATGTCAACGAGAAGTTAACAATGCCTATCAGAGTATCAGGTGAATGAATGAACGGTCACTGACTTGATGCATCGAAAAATTCTAAACAAACCCAAGAACCTTCTAGTTCATGGCATAGCAGGCTTGCGTGATCAAGATACTTAGAGGAGTAAGAGTAAACAAAACGGACCAGTGCCAACGAGCTTGGAGGATACTTGTTTATCAATATATATTGATCAAAAAATTACAACAAGGCGATCACTATCATTGTGTAGCAATCAACCACACCACTTGCGAATAGGTTTATGCCAGCATCGAGAGATGAAGGTTCTTGAGTCTGACTTCAGTGGTAACAGCTGAAGTGCTAGAAAATCTCTCTCCTTTGTCTTGATAATACTGCTTCGAAATACTTCATGCACTGTATTATCAAGACAAAGTAGTCCACACTCCACACGGTCGTCACAGATATGTAGCATCTACGACAAATTATGTAGATGTTTAGCCATGGGCATATACTTTCAAATATCGAGAAAAATATTTGAATTGAATTACTTTTTAAGCAGAATGATAAATAAGAAACCAACTAAAATGTGACGCATATCTAATAAGAAACAAAATACAGTAGGTAGCATGATTAGCGAGTAGGGAATGACCCATGCATGAGCTCCTTTTGCTAGGGAGGACACAACAGATCATACCACAAGTGCGCCATTGTAACTTTAATTTCACTATTTCTCGATCTCAATATAAAAGATTTGCGTATTGAAGAAAACCAAAAGAAAAAGAAAACCTGCGTATGTTGTAATTGTTCCATCCCTAAGCTCAAAAAAAAAAAACTTCCATCCTTAATCACGCCGTCCCACTATTCAGGAATCTGATGCTCCGCACGTCCAAATGCGTATTAAGGTTTCTCAAGCCACTCCCACTAAATGGGCCCAAATTCATATTAAGGTCCAAATTCGGTACTTACTCTGTAGAACCTCAGTCCGTACGGGCCTATGACTGTGAGCCCAATTTCCGTAGCAAGGCCCAAAATCCAGTTTAAACAAGTTGGAAGCTGGAATTCCTTTTCTTTCCTTTTTGTTCGTATCTTTTTTCTATTTTACTTTCATTAAGTTCATTATTTATTTTGCACTTTAAAAATTAATTTATGTTTTCGTGTCTTTACATTTAATTAATTAATTATTTTTTTATTGTTGCATGGTGTATTCCTGATATTTTTTATTTTTATTTTCTTCTTCTTTTTTCTCTTTTTTGTTGCTTCTTTTTACTTTTACGTTTTACGTGGATTTACTTATTTTCATTTTGTTTTACATTTTTTAAATTTTGTTTCTTTTTATTTAACTCTAATAGTATTTTATTTTCATGTTTTACTTTCTTTTTTTTTTGTTCTATAAGAACACATGTGATGTTTTATGATGTATTTGGTTTACATTAATAAGATGTTCCAAAAGTAATTCCGAGATGTTCCTATAGAACGAGATGTTCCATAATGTATCTTAATTATTCACATATATTCATGGGACATTTTGTGGTATATTTTACGCCAATCATCACGTCGAGCACCGTAGAATGACATTGACTCGTTCATACACACGTCGCATGCATTTATGATTATTCTTTGGGTCATCATTTTCTTTGCTAGGTACAACCGCATATCTTAGGTACAACCGCATATCTTCATGGTGAGAGGTGGATGTGTGGCTTTGTTTTTTACCGATGAATTGTTTTTTTCCTTGTTCTTTTGTTTATTTTTTCTATTATTTACCTTTTACTATTTATATCGATTTTTAAATTTCACTTTTGTATTTTCCCTTTTTCCAATTTTTCTTCTATTTTTATTTTTCTTCTTTATTTGTGTTAATTACATTACTATGAATTTTTTTAAAAACACTCAAAATATAGCCCGTTCAAAAGAAATTAAAAGGCAAGTCTCCTTTGGTAATTTTGTAGTGAACCAAAAAAATCCTATTGGTTCCAACATCGAGTCCACCAAAGCACATAATATAATATGTCATAATAAATAATATTGCAAGTGTGTCATAGAAATAAAAAAATACAAAATAAGTCTAATGTACACAAGGAAAGATTATGTGAATGGAGAATAAATAAAAATGAAGTGTACTTAAATTAACGAAGGAAAATATCTTTTTAGTGGATTAACATCAGGAGAAAGAAAAATGCAATATCCACAGAAAAGGGCGATAAGAAAGAGGAAACCCACAAGTTATCCACAGTATAGCCCACAAGCAATATCCATGGGGCAACATTAACAAGAAAGCCCACAGTATAGCCCACAAGCAATATCAATGGGCCGAAAAGCAGAGCACCTAGGCTTGCAAAGTGCATTTTCCTCAAGAATTAGGCTTGTACTCCCTCCATATCGGTGTTTGCGATTAATGCTGTACATTTAGAAGATGAAATGAGGGAACCAACCAACCGTATGAATGATACGTGGAACAGTTTATTAGAACCCGATAGCTTGGTGATTATAACTTGTTAAACTCTCAAACTTGAAATGCTTTTTTTTTTTTCAAATTGTAAGTCAATTCTTGAATTCATGACATCATGCTTTGTACGGTTGATGCAACGAAACAAGATCCAATTTGAATATAGTAAATTTTTAAATTTCTTACCTCGTAATCGATATTTTATGCTATTTGAGTATTTTTCGTATAAAATGATGAAGCAGTTTTTTACACTGTTAAAATTACCAGAATTATTGGACTGCATATTTTGAATTGTCGGCTGCACATAAAAGGCACAATATCATCATATAATAACGCAATATAAACACAGCGAATCAGAAACAAGATTAGACAAAACAAAAAAATTGTGTGAACAAATGGGCTGCACTGGGGAAGTCCGTGGGCTGCATGGGCTGTACGACCTACTATACTTATCCATTATCTGGCCCGGTCCCGGGCGGCGCGGCGCTTGGGTTGTTTTTCGTACCAGAAACCTGGGCGGAAGGACGTCACCGGCAGCTTGTACAGCTCTGGTTCCAATTCCAGGACACGGCCAGGTCGGGCCTCGGCGTCTCGGGGTATCGGCATTCACGCACCCGCACAACCGGCGGTCGTGGCGCGATGCTGGATCTGCTGGCGCACGCGCGAGCACGCCGCGCTGGGCTGCCTCCCCGAGCGCGGCACCACCTCGGCTCGAGTGGCTGCGCGCTCCCGCGCTCGGATCGCAGTGTCCGGTAAAGACGAGGCACGCGATCCCCCCGCCCGGCCGCCCCGCACCACGCGCGCCGCGTGCATGCGCGCCGCGTCGTCTCCTCCCCTGCACACCGCACGCCCGATTCGCAGCACCAGACTCTCGGCGCACATGCTCACGCGCGCCTGCCGGCTGCGCGCACCCTAGCTGCGCTGCGCAGCGCATACGATACAGTGGCACACAGGCCCACGGCGCTGTCCGCGGATACGCTCTGCTCGCCGCGGCGGCCCGGCCTCCCAGCGCCGACACCGCCATGTTAGCCATGTCCTCCGGCGCCGCAGCACGCTCAGTCACAACGGCCCGTCGGCATCGGGACTCTGCCTCTCTAGCGCGCGCCCAGTCTCATGGCATGCGGCGTGCGTGCATCGGTGATTGGCGCATGCATGCTTACGTGCTCCATCATGCAGGTTCAAGCGCAGATTATCCTTCAGTTTCTGTCGCGCGGAATCACACCGCTGTCTCCCTGTCCCGCCGGCGGAGAATCCAGCGTCCCCCAAAAAAATATAGTACTATTCATCCCCGGATTTGTGGCTCAGACGCGCGTGACGTCGCCGCGTTCCGGCGAATCGAGTAAACTAGTGTGTTGTAGCCTTAAATAAAGAAAAGTAAAAGATCGCCTCGAGATCGAGGGTGTGTGTCCATGGCGATGCGAGAAGATCTATCATTCGATTCGATCCCCACGTCGATTGGGTGCGCTGCATCATGTCATGTGCTGCATGCTCTGCTCCTAACGATTAACGGATGTTCCCGCCTAGCTTCTCGAAGCACGCGACCATCATCGAATTTGGCTGGTATCGTGGAGAGGAGATCCACATGTCTAATCCATTATTACTACGAGAGCTCGCAGTCGCGGGGTCGATCCATGATTCCTTTGCTTCTTCTGTCAATAGATCACGGCGGCGATAAACTAACCCTGCAGCCAAATCTGGGCATCGAGAGATGATGATTGAGTCGATCGGCGCGCGGAATATAATCTTAACGTGCCCATCTCTCAAACTGAAAACAATACTATAAACGCGGCTGCTGTGCTAGCCATTGTTGTGCTTCCCATGCCTGCCGGCATGCATGATTTGTCCCTCGTCTACGGAGTACTAGCTCGGCATGCCAAATCTTAGGGGATCCTCCTCTCCCAGCCTGTTTTGTTTTATATGCTGCATGATCGAACTAACGGGAGGAATAATTCCTATAAAAACAACGGGTACTTATAATAATAATCCAGGGTACAAGTGGCATTGTGGGCAAGTGGCTAGCGAAAGCAGCAGCTAGCAGAACCTTCTGCGGATCGATGCTCTGCACCAAAAGCAGATCATCACAGCACAAGTAGGCAGGCAGGCTCTGCTCCGAACAAGCTGCTGTCCCAGTCCCAGAAGCAGCAGCTGTCTCACTTGCACTGCCTGCCCGGAGCTATCCCTGCAATAATTGGGATCCGATCATCCATGGACGACAAAGCTCTGCGCCCTTGTGAACGGCGAGCGTGTTATTTTAATCCAGGCTCGATCGATCGACCAGCACGCTCACGAACACCCTCCTCGTGGGCATGCTCCTAGTAGCTAGGGGAGTGAGAAAGCAACTTGCGAGGCATCGCCTCGTCATCGACGATGCTCATGCTCATGGATCATCAGGCAGGCCGGCAGAGGCAACTGGTTCCTGCAACTGCTGCAGTTCATATTTCTATGCATAAAGTACCACCCAGCCGCCCAACAGGAAAAAGGGCTAGGGAATGCGCGCTGCACTACTGCAATGATGATGTGTGATTGAAACTGAAGCATGAGACCATGCCCGGTTGGTTTCATAATTGCAGGCACTGATTCTATTCTGATGCCCATTAGCACTAGTAATCAGTACTATAGTCTGTGAATGCGGCTGTTTGCCACACAGCTTTTTTTGGCCCGGAATCGATGCTTATTTTAAGCCTTTCAGCTCACGTTATGCGGGAGCTACTGCTAATAATTCGGCACCAATCCATCTGCATGAATGAATTATATAGAGTATATGCCAACGGCCGAAACTGATATGAACAATTATCAAGCATCAACTGGGGAAAAAATATTCAGAGCATATATAGCACAAAATCTTGCTCTAATTTTAAACACGAGTTCGGTATCGGTATTACGTGATCTTGGGAGGTCGTTTTGGAAATCTTGCGAGTTTGACGTTGTTTTATGTCATTCAGTGTCGAAATGATGAGCCATCCTCCAGTTCAAACGGAAACTGATTGATTATTCTAGGCTTGTTCTGTTAAAGTCAACAATCGTACGCCCAGCTAGTGATCATGCTGTCGAAACGCTTTGGTGCGTGTGTCCCAACTCAAGTCATGTCAACTCAATCGTGCAGTGTGATATGATAAGAACGGAATCACGGTACACCACGAGGCTTTCAACAGTCCTGGACACCGGATTGATCTGTGCAGCAGACAAGTCTACGATTCCACTACGAGTACGTCGTGCTGCAACTGCAACTGCCACAATGCCACCCCCAAGCGGAAAGGCCCCGCACGTCGCACAGATTTTCTGCCGAGCTCTGACAGAGAGGCAAGGTAAAAATCGGCAGCTCCTGCGTCGATCGATCATGTCGCAAATGCAAGTGCTTGATGTGACGGCAGGCCACTTTGATCGGAGATGATTTCCCATCCAAGATCGATCGAGGATAGATTTCATGGGTCTATGGAGCGAACCTTAGCTCGACACGAAATTATGGTGATCGATGGAGAAGACATCCTGTTCCTGGGCAGATATCGCTACGGGTCAAGGCGTCGAGTCGAGTCACATTGACATTGGGGATGGAATTTGGAATATACCATTCCAATTCGGGAGTGCACGCGCCGCAACTGCAAGCCACCACACGATGGAGGAAGAGGAATACAGATGTGAACGAACTGCTACTGCTAGGTGGGTTACAGGATCTCTCGGTATCTATCTTAGGTCACTACTGTGTCTACTCGCGGTCTTGTCTGTCTTGCCGATTCTTCGTCAAGCAAGTCTCCTCCACGAAATGGCCAAATGTTTGCTTTGCTTCACCAGCGGCCTTTCACCGGTACCACCAAGATTGACAGCCACTACACAACACAAGCATCTTAGCAAGATCCGCCACAAGAATTCCCTTTTCATTTATCACATTGTTTTGTTTTCTCTCATTGCTTTCCACAATTCCACAAGATACAGACAACAAATTGGCAAGTTCACTTAATCTAGAAATTCGTTTTTTGGAAACATTTATCGGTTTGCTAAGATTTTGAATTTTATTGCTCAAATATATTCTCACAATTCCAAACTGTATGCCGTTTTATTTAGCTTTGCTCTGATTCAAACTGAGAATTGCTATATTTCAACTTATAGGACTAGGTTAGTTTAATTAAATCTATAATAAAATATCTCTTGACAGTGTATTTATTTAGTACATATCATGTTAAAATCTTTTCTATAAATTTGATAAGTTGGTTAAAGAACTGACAAAACTAAAACGATCCTCATTCGCTACGAACGGAGCGCAGTCAAATTATGCCTTTTGATTGTTCATTCGTGTACTATCCCAAGACAAAATCTCTCAACAAAAGCTGATAGCAGCAACACAGGATGCCACTTCCATCATCATCATGATTTAACACGCGGCTGACTTTGGCGACGACGAGCAAAATCAAAAGCCCTTTAAAAAAAGAACGCCCAAGAGCTCAGGAGGAATCAACAAAGCAGAGAGCTCTGATAGCGGCGTGGCATGCGATTCTTCCTAGCCTGTTGCAATAGCATCGGCCAAGCATAGCAATATCCAGCTTTATTCCACATCAGGATCAGATTATCAGTCCCGTCTTGGCTATCCCGTCAGCTTTTTTTCGTTTCTGATGAGAGGACACCATCTCTGTCAATGGACGGAGTTGCCATTCCTGACGATGCAACCTAAGTTGATGCTGAATCCTGATGCACACACCAGCATCACCAAGAAAGGTGATTAGACGTGATCAGGAGCAGAAGTCGCCATGATTAAACGCCACGGAATTTCTCGCAAATTAAAGTCGATTTAGTACAGCTACTTGCAACCGAATATCCAGCTCGAGAAAACCCATTGCATCCTAGTATGATTCACAAGGTGCAAGATGTCGAGGCAAATAATAAACTAATCTTAGATTGGGACAAAAAAATTGTAAATTACCTTATCGTGAGAGTAAATATTTCAGGAATTGTGTTTTCAGTGATAGGCAACGTCAACCTTGTATAGAATGAGCGCGTCAGTGACGTTCTGTGCTTTGCACGGTTCTGTGCCTGACTACCTGTATTTGGTGCGGATCGCAACGTCTGCGCACAGCACTCGACTCTCCGGTGCTTGAACGGCTGCACTGCACACGACAATGACCCATCACTAGAACTCGTTGCACGTTAGTACTACGTGCTTGCCTGGAACTGGAACGTTGCGACCCGGGCCCAACGGAACTGGTGCACTGCAGTCTGCAGATCATGGACGCCATGGAGCGAGCGAGCGATTGCGCCAGCCTCGTGCCATGCATCGCGGAGGAGGGACACGGACACAGACGGGACGTGGACACGCACAGTTGGAACGGTGCAGCCGCCATGCCCTGTCCCGTTTCGTACGGCCGGGGCGCGACGGCGCGAGGTCTCGTCGCGATCGCGGGCACCGGGCGCCCATGCCGCGCTAGCTGTTGCTGCTCTCGGCAGTCGGCACCCGCAGTCCCGCACAGCTCCAGCGGCTCGGCGGCTCGACGGCAGGACGGAGTGGGGGGCGTGCGTTCTGTCCTGGTCCCTCCGCCGCCGCGTCAAGCCGCGAGGACAGCGACGATCGTTCACAAGTGTCGTCCCGGCGTGCCGGGCTCCGAGCCTCCGACATGTCACTTGAGGCCGGCGTGCGGAAAAAAGGAGGAGGGAGAGGAGAGGAAAAGAATGCACGCGACGCGCCCACCGCGTCGGCGCGTCGGAGGCGCAAGGACAGACAGGGTTAGGCGGCCGAGTGCTCTGCCCTACCACCGCGGTCCGCGGCTAGCTGCCCGCGCGCTTTCACCACGAGAGGCACGCATGGGACACAGTACGTACGGGACCGCGGGCGGCCACAACTATGCGCCGCGGCGCCGGCGATCAGCGACCGGGGTGGGGTGCGGTGTCGCGCGCGTGCCGGCGTCACCGTACCATGTGGGTCGGTTCTTTCGGTCCCGCCTGGGCCGCGATCGCGTCTCGCTTAAAAAGCTTCCCGCTCACTGGCTCACCGCGACGAAGATTGGCACGTACACGTACTACCACTACCAGCGCTGGTACGACCAAACAGTGATGGTGCACCGCACACACGCGACGGGACGACGGGTTGCGGCCGCTGTCAAACTTGTCGTGTGTCCGTGTGTGCGCGGCTTCGAATCATCCTTATCTATTCCATTACTAGGCTAGTACATCGTGCCGCGCGTCGCAATCTTCTCCCGCAAACACGCATTCCCACGCCGGCGGCGGCGCGGTTTTTCACCGGGCTATCCGTGTCGAGACGCCGACGCACGACCTAAGGGCATTCACAATGCAGACTCTACCACAGAGTCCAAGACTATTTATTGTCCTTCTATTTATTGTGTTTTGCTGATGTGTCGATATATTTATTGATGAGAGAGACAGAAAAACCAAGACTCCAAGTCTTATTTAGACTCTATGTCCACAATCTTCGAGGTAAATATGTCGTCACATCAGCAAAACACAATAAATAGGAGGGTAATAAATAGTTTTGGACTCTGTGATAGAGTCTTGCATTGGGACTGCCCTAATCCCACGCAACCGCGCGCCCGCCGGCCTACGGCCTGCTTCAGAAGTTCAGAGTCCAGAGCTTGGTGCCAGTCCAGACCGTCGTTTTCAGTTTTCACCGCTCCCATGGATTCCCGGCGTCGCACCGTCGCCTGCCTGCGTCTTGTGATCTTCTCTCCTGGCACGGCTCGCCCCGCCAATCGCGCGTATCTTGGCAGCTGCGAGCGACGGCGACCACTGGGTGCCTGCCTCAGTGCCTCGCGTCGTCTGATTTGGCCGGTTCCGGGATTTTTTTTTTCCAAGTGGAGTGCAGAATCTACTCGTCCGCCGCGAACGATCCTCGCGTCCGTAATTCCTGTTTTGACCGGAATTTGTGCTCCGTGGATGCATGTACTGTAGGTTCGATGTACCGCTGGTGGTGTCGTCGATGTCGACAGGTAAAAATACTGTGAGTTTGGTGAAGGGATCTTTCTCCGGTCTGTTGAGCTCGATCCTATTGTCTGATGATGATGGAGTAAACGTGCCTGTAGCTATCTTACAGACTAAGAGTTGCAGCAAACCAACTAATTGCATTGACCGCCATGCATTGTCGCGTCCCTCTCAGCTCAGGCCCCATGCCAAAATGGTGGAAATTTATCAGCAAATAATGCGTCCAACTTGATTATGGATCATATCCATATCATGGTGTCATAAATATTAAAATTTGTTTTGATAAATTAAACTATGTGATGAAACTGTTGGGCCTTCAATCACTGCTCCTCCTCGTAACTTATCTTCCTTCTCTTCACTTGACTGCCCGTGCATTTCGCAATTCAGTGGCTTTTTTTACAAGGTTTCCATTACTTTTGGAATCGGACCACGGGTTTATGTATTGGGTAGGTTGCCCAAATCGCTTATATAGCTGACCACACTAGGAAAGAGTAGAAAGTTTCCGGATGTTGCAAGCTATATTTGATGTGGGGCATTTTTGCCGTTTTTTAGTGTGTGAAAACAACTACTCCCACCGTCCCAAAAAGAACGACGCTATGAGAAATGTGTCGGTCAAAATTTATTAACTTTGACTAATTTTATAGAAAATATGTGTAACATTTATATTTCTAAATAAATTTATTAAAAAACTAGACTTAAAAATCTTTGTGATTATACTAATTAATTAGCATAAATATTTATATATTTTAATATATAATTGCCAGCGGTTTAAAACGCCGACTTCTCGTAAGCGAGAATGACATTTATTTTAGGACGGAGGGAGTAAGATCAATACATCAGGCTGGAGTTGGCAGGGGAAAGAAAACTAGCTTTGCGTTTTGATATCCAGATTTAGTCCTATTTTGGCTGTAGGACAAGCCTAAAATGCTCAAGTCTATGTCTACCGCTTATATCCTTTTGCCATTGTCATTCGAGTAATGTAGACATGACCCTCTTCTTCTTGTTGGTGCTTCTAGCTATTATCGGAACAAGCTCTAAGAGCCTGGTTTGTGTGGCAGCAACAATTGCACTCTTTGCTCTCAAGACCTTAAACCATCAATTGCCCAAATACCACTTTTCTAATAAAATGTATATTAACCACTAAAATCATAATACTCTCATTATCGGAAAATAAATTGTGATCAGAGGAATGGATTAGTTGAGGATTAATTGAAGTACTATTAGTACCGGTACCAAAATAGGAGTAGCAAAACAATTTCTGTCCAACTGGGTTATAATAAACTACCCTAATTATATATAGTATGCCACGTTATCTAGTACTCCCTCGATTTTAAATTCTTAAATTGTTCTTACTTGTCTAGAAACATAATATTAAAAAGTTACACTTAGAAAAGCTAGAACGACTTAACAATTTGGTATTAAAAGAGTAGTATGATATAGTTTCATGTTATTCATACGCCTTGTCCTATTTTTAAGGGCATCTGGGTAGTGTGTTTATCATAGAAACATCATGACTTTTGTTCTGATACGAATAAATAACAACTGATTCGTTCCTTGTTTTCATGCATGTGTGATAAGCAGCTTACTCACAACAAGCATGATTTGCACTTGATAAATCATGGTGGTAGAATGGCGTGATACTAGGTTAGGGACACACAATGCACATGAGTGAAAGCTTTGAGTTTGGTTGCTCGCTCTCTCTATATAATCTCTAGTTAGTAACGGGACAGTTGTGTTTTCCATTTAACATTGACAAACCTCTTTCTAACAAGTTACATTATTGCATCTGAGATGTTGGAGCAAAACCATGCAAGACAACTACTCGGTTGGCTCATCTCTCAATTGCGATAGAATCTCACTTCTTTGTGTGGTGACTTTGGACTCATCAACTTGTTGAGTAGAGTTAGAGCAGCAAAGACCGATCTAAGAGTGCAAGCGTATCAAAGTATAACATTTTGTTCATCAATAGCCCGATAGCATTTCATTGGGATGGTCATAACTCACCCATTCAAAGTGTGTCTGAGGTCAATAAGCGCATGATTGGGAAGGTATTTGATAGTCCTTCAAATAGATTTGGTCCCACGTTAGTATCACATCGAAAAGGCCTCCAAATCTGGACAAACTGATGTAGTTTATGTTGGGTACTTCAACGTCGCTCTGGTCTAAGTGGGAACATGCCCCAACCTTGTGGAGAACAACTCGAAGATGTCCAAGGATAGCACTACCTTACAAGTTAGTGTAGGCATTTTTTTTTTGACAGCATGTGTAGGCATTGAAGTCAAGTTGAAGGTCCAATACATATCAAGATAGAGTCCAACTTACAATCAAAGAGCAGTTTGTACTAAGATGTACGTCGAAATCACATATAGACTCCATTCTGGATGTTGTACCTATGAAATGAAAACTTATGAGTTAAGACTTCAAATTACATCAATCTCACGCACACGTTAATATTCATTCAAAATCAACAGATATGGTAGAAACAATGGATATTGAGAAACAAATGGCACTAGTCTTCGAACAGGAAACATGATACTCCTAGTCCTAGGTTCGAATCGTCGTGCCACATCTTGCGTGAGAAACTATGCACACGTATACATGATTTCTTTGTATGTTTGTACCCGTCATCGACAACGACAACAATGTCGGTGCAAAAGCGGTTAAAAAATTGGAACATGCTACGTACAATTAACTCCAAATTCCAAAATGATCAAGTGCTGGTTTGTGTTTCAAGGCTAATCGGGTGGCGTTTGTCGGAGGAATTAAAAGACGGTGGTTGTAGTACGAACACAGGCAAAGCTATCTGAACAAAACAAGCACATGCACGAGTCTCTATGCTCGTGTCCATCACGCCCTGGGAAGCGTCGCCGTGAGGACATCGGTACCGGAGAGGTCGGTGCCTCGGACGGCCTGCGGCCCTGCGCGTGCGCGTCCAGGCTCCAAACTCTCACGCACCGACGCACGCCATCTCTTTATCCAAAGAGCCAAATCCATGGAGACACAGCACGACGGCAGTGTAGTGGGTACGGTACGGCCGCACTTATAATTTAATTTAATTAATCAATATTAAAATGTTTGAAAGAAATATAAGCTTCCAAAAAGGATACTTTTTTTTGAATTTTTCCAAAAAGGATACTGGCAGTGCCGAAAAAGGATACTGTATGGCAGTGATGAGGGGGAAGAAATTGAAAACTTTTCGGCCAGGACAAATGGGGCCCACAGACGCCGCAATCCTTCGCGGACACGCCCCTTTCGCGCCCACCAGGCCCACTGGGCTGCTGCTGCGGTCCATCGCGGGCATACGGCATACGGGTGCATGCACCTCTCGCCGGGCCCACAAGCGGCCCTCCTCCATCCTCCTCGCGCCGACGCCAAGTTGCCGTCCGTCCGTCGTCGTGATCGCCCGAGACGGTCACGCGGACACCGCAGGCGCTGGCGCGTCCTCGGGGCCCGTGCCCCGGGTCGCCGGAAAACTCGCCACCGTACGGGTCGAAAAATCGCCGGAGCCGGCCAGAGCCACTACCCACTACGATCCAATCCAAGGCCGGGATAGCGGATGCACCTCGCTTAACGGCAACCGGCCCGGCAGCGCTCCTCGTGGCGTGTTCAGCTGACATCGGTATCGAATGGAATCTCGCAGGAAAAATACACGGCGACGCCACACCGGATGTGGAAAGAATTCAGTGGCCCAGATTAGCTACAAAGTTCACTGCTGAACCCGTTTTTTCAAAGCTGGTTTACTATTTCGTCGATCGAAGGGGGAGGAGTACTATATCTTTGCTTGGCGAGCATTTTTCGGGTACTCTACGCCCGCCCTTTCAAGGCTTGTCTTGCTATTTGCTGGTATACATACCCCCTTTGCTTTGGTGGCTCGGTTATACAAGATGTTTGTTCGAAAAAAAAAGTTTAGTTTTTTTAGATACATTGAAATTAACTAACTATTTATGTCTAGAGATAGTGTGTATATCTGAGTGCTTAGCAAAAGTACATATATCTCTAAATCCAAAACGTATTGTACAAGTTCTTGCCACCAAGACAATAGCAATTTTTGTCCAATATAGAAGTTCTTGAAGCTCTTTCTTATAAATAGATTTATAGCAGACCGTATATATTTTTCAGTATTGTAAACTTCTACAATGTTTATACACATTTTGTCGACCTATTGTCAAAGCTTCATTAGTTAGTGGAATTCAGTTGGAATTCAAGAATATCTATGTTGCATTGAAGTTTAACCCTAACGATCATGTCATTGTTGTTGACTAGATTCACCCTATGCATTTCTTTAGATATAATACTCAACCAACCAGCAGGGACCGTAAACAAGCACGGTCAAAAGTTTCAAACTGCGCAGATTCATTCACTACTGCCTCATCCACTGCAAGTCCTGATTTGGTATTCTCATGACATGGTAGTCACAGCCGATCAATTAAAAAACATAATGATAGTCATAGTCTTTCCTCAACAAATTGCCAGAACAATATGCATTGCAACTTACGCTGCACTAAGAAATTGCTAGAACATCGTTTAAAAAAAACGTTTCAAAAAGAAAATGCCAGAACAAGACACGGCAGTCGTTTTGAAATTGGAATTGGGAGCGACAAACAAGTCCCTAGAGAGAACAAAATGAGTACGCAAAGTGGAGTTTTTCTAACTGCCCTCACAGGACTAACAGAACCCAACACTGACATTGCCAAGTATGGTTTGGAATGCAAAAGCGATTTTCCATTCCATAGCCACTAGTATAATTTATTAACCTTTGCGTAACTATGATTGCAAAGTCACAGGACATTGATGTTGAGGCCTTGTTTAGATAGTGATATTTCTAGCTCGAAAAGTACTGTAGCATTTCGATTGTATTTGATAAATATTATCTAATCATGACCTATAGGCTCAAAAGATTCGTCTCATAATTTATAACTAATCTATATAATTAGTTATTTATTTTACCAATATTTAATATTTCATACATACGAGCTATTTGATGTGATGGAGAGAGAGTAATATTTCTAACATTTTCGAGGCAACTAAACAAGCCACGAGGAACCGATTTCTATAGTCACCTATTACCTACGATGCGCGGATCCTCCAGGGGGTGTGCGTATCCCGTATCCGATACGTTTTTGGATATGATATGCCATGGATACACCTTGGATACGTATCCAGACCGTACTAGAAATTATGGATACGTATTGACATGGATACTAGTATCCGATACGTTGGTGCTGGTTTGGATACGTCCCAACTAGCAAAACAAACCCACCCAGAAGCATTATGAGCTAGCATCAAAACTCCTCATTGGTCATTCTCTTATCGTGGTGTACACATTATAGTATTTTGTTCAATCGTGATCATCAAAACCAGAAGACACTTTAATTTTATTGATCTTTGTTAGTACAAGTATATGCCCCATGCACTTAAATCTCAAATTATCCTATGTTTAAGTGTTGGTTGTTTTACTAATGAGTTGTTAAAAACATTATTTACTAGTATTATTATGTTATTTTATATTAATTATGGGTAGTTATGAATATAAAAATATATCTTAGGCGTGTACTCGTGTCACTGTTTTTTTTTTTTTTTTGAGAATAGCGTATCTACGTTATCTGGGCAACATAGCCTATTACTGCAAAAAGTCATAACGTATTTACGAGTTACGAGACACAACAGCGAACAAATTCAAATCCCGTCCACCAGCAAATGAGCTGCGCCTGCGTAGCCCCCAGCTGAGCAAAGCCACACGACTCGGCCGCGCACGGCGCACCGGCAGGCCGCGGCAGCACTTGCCCAGAGTCCCCCATCCACCTCTACAAATTCTCGCCCACTCCGCTTCCATTCCATTCCCCACCACCAGAGCCGAACCGAGCCGATCGAGCTCCCCACCCACAGCGGGGCAAAGCGAATCGCATCAAATTCGACCGAAGAATCGCGGCCACTCGGCCCCGCCACGATGAGCTTCTCGTCCATGAGCAAGCAGCAGGTGCTTGACGCCGGCGACGGCGCGGCGGGGGAGGAGGTCATGGAGCTCATCCCGGGCCTGCCGGAGGAAGTCGCCGAGAAGTGCCTCCTCCACCTGCCCTTCCTCTACCACCGCCTCTTCCGCACCGTCTCGTCCACCTGGAACCGCTTCCTCACCGACGCCCCCGCCAAACCACTCCTCCTCCCTCCCGCCATCGCCCCCGCGGCAGCCACGGGCTCGTCGCTGTCCTTCTCCCTGCCCTTCCTCTTCGCCTTCGCGTTCGACCCCTTGTCGCCGCGGGGCCGCCTGCAGTGCCAGGCGCTGGACCCGTTCTCGCGGCGGTGGCTGCTGCTCCCGCCCGTCCCCGGCGGCGCCGCCGCGGCCGGCTCGTTCGCGGTCGTGGGCCTCCCCCGCCGCGGCGAGATCTACGTGATCGGCGGCGTCGCCGACGACGACAACAACGGCGAGAAGACCGTGGCGAGCGTGGCGGTGTACAGCGCGGCGCGGAACGGGTGGGAGGCGGCGCCCCCGATGCGGACCCCGCGCGGGTACATGGCGGCGGGCGAGGTGGGCGGGCGCGTCGTGGTGGCCGGCGAGGACGGCGAGGCCGAGGTGTTCGACCCGGAGGCGCGGCGTTGGTCCCCCGCGGCGCCGCGCCGGGGCGCGGCAGTCGCGCGGTACGACGCGGCGGCGGCCGGCGGGAAGCTGTACGTGACGGAGGGGTGGGCGTGGCCGTTCGAGCGCGCCCCGCGGGGGGCCGTGTACGACGCCGCGGAGGACTCGTGGCGCGAGATGGCGCGCGGGATGCGGGAGGGGTGGACGGGCTCGTGCGCGGTGGCCGGGGGCCGGATGTACATCGTGGCGGAGTACGGGGAGTGGCGGCTCAAGCGGTACGACGAGGCGCGGGACGGGTGGCGGATGGTGGCGGGGGGTGGCGTGCCGACCGAGGTGCGACGGCCCCACGTCGTCGCCGGCGAGGTCGGGGAGGGCGCCGGCGGGAGGCGGAGGATCTACGTCGTCGGCGCCGGGCTCGACGTCGCCGTCGGCACGGTTTCTGCCGCGGCGGCGGGCGCGGCAGCCGGTGCCCATGGCGTCGAGGAGGAAGTGGTGGAGTGGGAGGTGGTCAAGGGCCCCGCCGAGTTCGCCGGGCTCGCGCCCTGCAACGCGCAGGTCCTCTACGCGTGACGCGCCGCCGGCCGGACCCCCCGTCCCCGCCGTCGGGTGGAACGTCTGCATCGCCGCCGTACCGTGGACCGACGCAGTGCAGGCCCACTGCGCACCCACACGGGCGTACCACCAGTACCATCCCCGTGCCGCGTCACGTCGCCGGCGAAGCGCCGAGCTGGCCCACATGTCAGTGGAACGTGACGGCTCCAGCGTCTCGCTCGCCGGCAGGAGCGAGTGGAAGACCCAGATGCGCAAGCGCAGGCAGGTGCACAGGCTCGCCACGTGGGACCAGTGTATAAGTGATTAGTGATGATGGGACTTGGGAGAGGCTTAAAAGTCTTTTCCGCCACGTGGGACCGAGGAAGCGTGCAAGCTGTAGAATTATTTTTCTTTTCTTTCCCTTTCGAGGCTTTTCTTGTACCAGTGTATATATGGGTATTGTATTTTTGAAGGAACAAGACAGAAGAAAAACAAAATCGAAAGAAGGGGTTGTAATGATGTGAATTGAAACTGACGTCGGCTGGTGGATATCAATTTACTACTACCTTTTGATTCCTCTTGTCAAAAAACAAAAAAAAAACCTTCTGATTCCAACTTCCGACAAGGTCACAAATATGTGACTCACAACTCACAAGGATGTGATATTGTTTGTATTAGCTTTTTAATTAGGCAAATACTAATAAAAACTATTTATGAATCTGATATTGTATTAGCTTTTTTTTTTCGTTAAAAGACTATCTAGATATTTTGTTTAAAAAGATCAATATTTACTGATATTGTATTATTTGTGTTTCTAATACTAATACTAAATACTCCTAATTTGCAGTATATCCTTAGTCAACATTAAGACATGGCTCGGTGTTGTGTTTTCTCTATATATGGCGATAAAGTGAGCTCAAACCAAGCAACTGGTGTTGCTGCGTCTCCACGGAAGGAAATCCGAGCTCCAATCCACGGAGAGACAAGAGAATGTCTCGCGCCCAAGAGCCGAGGGGCGGGTTGTGTTGAACGCAGGCGCACCACGGGGCGGCGCCGAAGCGAGACGGCCTGACGGAACGGGGGAGCTCGGTGGCGACCGCACGCCGAGGCTCGCCTCGAGTGACGATCGACGGTGGAGGGGATGATTTGTAGTAGTGCAAAACTACAAACATGTCCCTTTCGCACCCTCCGCCTCTTTCCCGGGGCGCAATCATGGCGCGATGGCGACCCGCGAGCCCGAGCACGACGCGACGCCGAGATCGGGACCCGACACCACGCCTCGGCACGGCCGCACTCCTCCCACTCCCACTTCCCAGTGGTGGCGAAACAAGGAGGGCATAATGGCGGCGTGGGCGGTAGGGCCCCGGCTGGCCGGCCGACGCTCCGATCGGATCATCCTTCAGTTCGCCTGCAGCAAGCCAGCAAGCGTGCGTTCGTGACCGTCACGGGTAGTGTAGGGGTTCTGCACCTGCGATTGGCAACGCAGAGCTATTAAAGACAACAAATCCAAATGATGAGCGCGGCGCCGGGCTATGGACAGTTGGACACAGAGTCCAAATGCGTGTAGCACAGTACAGTAGTCTATACAGTATAGAATACAGGTACACGAGTGCACGCCTGCGTTTTTTTTACCGGTCGGTAAACCGCGGTAAACATGGTTACCGACCTTCCCGGGCCGTCGGTTCGGTTCGGTCGGTTGGACCGGCCCAAATTTCAAATTTGAAGTTTGAAAAAAAAATGCTGAAAAAATTCCTAAAAATAGCTCTTGAATTATGGAACCCAATGGTGTAAAAATTTTTCAAATTGGACGTCGTCTCATATGAAAAAATTTAAATTTGACTTGGTTGAAAAAAAAAAAAACCGCCGCCCATTTTAGGCCCATGAGGCCCAATCGGCCCCAGAGGCCGCATAACACGGCGCGCTCGCGGGGGAGGGGGTCAACGCCCCCGAATCCAATCCGCCCGCTCTGTCCGGCGCCCCCGTCCGCCCATCCGCCCCGCCCGAACCGCCGCCGGGGCGGTTTCGTCCGGAACATGCGGTTTACAGCGCCGCAGCGGAGCTCGGTAAACCACCCCGGAGGCGCGGTTTCCCGGCCCGGAGCGCGGTTTACCGACCCGCTCGGGCGGTTAGCCGCCGGGGTAGGTAAGTGCTTTTTTTTTTTTTTTGTTTAGAGTAGTTTTGGCTCTAGGATTTTGATAGGAAATGCTTCTAGTGTATGATTTTGGGCCCGATCTATGATTTAGGTAGGATTTAATAGTGTAGGGTATGATTTAGGTAGGATTTGGGGTAGGATGCATGTATTTTTTTGTTATATATTGTCGAGATACATGGAATTTAGGTGTGACTTAGTGACTTAGGGACTTCATATATATTCTTGACATACATTTCGTGCACTTGGTGTATTTATATATTGGTATGTGTATGTTGTTGTTCGTTCATGCAGGTAGACAATGTCGGGCAGACCCCACGATCGTGTATGGGAGCATGGTCAAAACCTTTCTCCTGGATGGTATTGCGATTCTCAAACCGACAAAACATGGCGGTGGTTGCACTAGATTCAAGCGGCATTTGGTAGGGCGCGGGGACGGATGTCGTGCATTGCAACGAGTGCCACCGGATGTGCGTGCCTACTTTCGGCGAGAGCTTGCGGTACTAAGGAAAGAAGCACCGGCCGGGCTCGAGTAAAGGCGGCACGGGAGGCGGCCGCACAAGAGGAAACCGGCCCCTTGGTGATGAGGAATATGAGGCTCGGATGCGGCGGCAATGAACATGTCGAGAACACGGTATGAGTACGAACAAAGCGTTCGGCGGAGAGGAGGTCATTACGAGCGTGGAGGGGGTAGTGGTAGTGGCGGCGGTGGTGGTGGTGGTGGTTCGCGTGGGGGAATCCTATTCAGAGGATGTTTAGTAGAAGAGCAGGATCACAGAGGGAGACTCCTGTGGTGGTGGAGGACTACAATGCGGCAATGGGTGGGAGTAGAGGAATGTACCAGCCAAGGATTGATACTGGCAAGTGGACAACTAAGGGAAAAAATGCAAAGGAAGCAATTGGTAAAGCTTGGTCAAAGTGGTTCCATTACATAGGAGTCCCAGGAAGAAATGCAGACAATCCCTACTTTGTGGGTGCGGTCCGAGAGACACAGAAGCATGGTAAGTACCTATAGTTGTAGATTCTGGCATTTTTTAATCTTTGCATGTTCTCATTATTTGCCTATGGTTTCAGGTGAAGGCATCATGTCACCCACTGGAAGGGAGATTGATGGCAAGTACCTCGATCTGAATGTGAAAGACTTGCAGATTAAGTACGCAAAGTTTCAGACCGAGTGGCCCACCTTTGGCGTCACGTTGATGTGTGATTCTTGGGTACCGGCCCCACTAGAATGAGTGTCATAAACTTTCGATATATTGCAATGGGATCACATGGTTTCACAAATCTATTGATGCAAGCGGATTAACTCAAGATGCGGACTATCGTACTCGGTACCTCCTAAACATTGTTGTGTTCTTATCCTTATTTTTCGCGGATACGTACAAGATCTTGATATGTTGTGCTTCTTTTTCGGGAGATTCGCAAAGGTCGTGCTTGAGATTGGCGCCGAGCATATTGTCCATGTGGTCACCGACAATGGTTCCAACTTCAAGAAAGCTTGCAACGCTACGAAAGATGAGTTTGAACACATTGTTTGGACACCTTGTCTGGCACACACCATCAACTTGATGTTGAAGGATATTGGAAAGAGGTCCGATCATGCAGGTATGATAAAATCATGCAAGCAAATTTCAACTTGGTTGCACAACCATAATAAGTTGAATGCAATGATGAGGAAAGCAATCGGGGGTGAGTTGGTCAAGTGGTGTGACACTAGATTTGGGACCAACTACATGTTTCTAGAGAGTTTTCGTCGTAAACGTTCAGAGTTCTTGCAGTGGATGACATCTCCGAGTTTTTGTCAAGCAAATGGGCAAATACGAGATGAAGGTCGGTATGCTCGGTCAAGGATGTCAAACGTGCGGTGGTGGGATGGATTGGCATACATCCACCAATTTACGGTTCCTTCGCTTCGCCGATAAAGACAAGGAGGCCAACATGTGTCAAGTGGTTGCGAGTTCCGAACCGCGCAAACTTGAGATGCGATCGTTCTTTGGAAGAAATGAGCACACATGGAAAGAGTATGCGAGAGATAATGGACCGACGGATTTATGACGTGTACGTAGGGACGTATGTGGGTCCGGGTATGATATATACGACTTATATATATTCCTCCCGCTATATATGTTGAACATGTTGCTTATTTGACTCAATATGTTGCAAAATTCTTGTTCTAAATCCAAAGGTTGCATACACTATGCAACCAAGTTTGACAATGTTTTCGGACTCAAGGAGGCTTTTATGAGAATGACGGATGTGAACACCGCCATGCGGGCGTTGCGGGGAGAGGCCGAGGTTTTCCGAAAAAAGGTTGGTGAGTTTGGCACGGCGCACGAGAAAATGGCACGGGATTACAGGACCTCCGCATGTAAGAGTACCCTCGACACCTTGTTGGTTTCCTATATTTGGATATATAGCTAACATGCTTTGTTGCACGTGCGGCCCGGTGGTGGACGATATTTGGGAGAGGTACTCCTAATTTGCGGCGCCTTGCTTTGCGGCTTGTTTCACAATGTATCTCCTCAAGTGGCTGCGGCGGAACTGGGAGTACTTTTGCCTTGCTTTGCATACGAAGGTTCGCAATAGGTTGTCCCATAAGAAACTAAACAAGCTTGTTTATGTCCAAGTACAACCTTCGGCTGCGACTTGCGGATGTGACCCCACCAAGGCATGATCAAGTAGATTTTATTGACCAGTTCGCCGAAATCTCAGTGTATGACCGTAGCAATCCGATTAGGGAATGGATGGAGTATGGTAGATCCAACAGTGCTCCGGTTCTTGATGAGGATTCTGACGACGTCGACGTCCCTCTGCCATCACATGTTGTCAGGTACGTTATATTATATATATATATATATATATATATATATATATATATATATATATATATATATATATATATATATATATATATATATATATATATATATATATATATGTGTGTCGTGTTGGGTATATATGACATCTTGTATTTTGACTTGCGTGATCCCGACTTGTTTGTGTTGGCGGTGACCAAATAGACCCACACGATCTACGTCGGGCTACGGGGCATGATAACGTCGGTGATTGGGCCCGACACAATGTGGGTTCCGAATCACCTCGGGAAGAGAAAGATGCGAGATGTCGCCTCGTAAGGGTCAAGAGAAAAGAAAAAAGGAAAAGGAAAGCCGGTGACCGGCGACACGAGGCGAGGATGAGAATCGAGCCGGCCATACTATTCTCGAGGATAGCCGGCTCGTGCTAGTGGTGACTCGACAAGATGCGACGATGACGGTGACGGTGGCGGTGACGGTGGCGGTGGTGGTGAGAGTGAAGGTGGCGGTGGTGGTGGTGGTGGGTATGCAGGTGGTGGTGGTGTCTATGAAGGTGGTGGTGGTGGTGGTGGTGGTGGTGGTAGTGATGCTGCTGATCCTCGTTACGCAGGTCTTCATTTCACAGGTATCCATTGCACCTACATTCGCACAGTTTTTTCTGTCAATACCTACTAATTATGGTTGATTGCAGGCGAGACCGACTTCACACATTGTACTCAAGACCGTGACCATGGGCAACCGTCATCGCAGAGGAGATCACGAGGACCGACGGATTACGACACCCCACAGTACTCTTCTTCCTCCTACGGTGATACCTCACGGCACAGCTTATAGCTATCCCATTCGACGTGAGCGTGCGACGCTACTAAATGGGTGTTTGAATGGGAAGACCCTCGGTTTTATAGAACATTAGTTCGGGATTGGGAGACAACAAGGCATGGACGGGCAAAACTTGGCAACAATACAAGGTGAACTCCTCCAGGAGCAGGTATCTCTCTTATGTCCACCGCCATGAAGCGTCGTGCCGATATGGGGTCTTCCCATACATCCTCCAGTGAATGAGACTATGTGGTGGTCTTTGTATGCGACGACGTGGTTGAATTTGTATGCGACGATTTATTTGTATGAGACTACGTATCGGTTTGTAGTTGTAGCCGACTATGTATTTGTATTCGACTAAATATTATTGCTTTAGTGACTTATGCTATTTAGTACGCATTGTGTTGTATGTGAACATTAATAGGTGCCAAAAAACTACCCAAAAAAAGTGTTTATTCAAGAAAAAAAGACGGTCTCCAGCGGTTACCGGAAAAACCGGCCGGTAACCGCCACAAACCGGCCGGTTTACCGGTACAAACCGGGACAACAGCGCCATTCAAATTCAAATTTGAATTCGGGCGGTTTTTGCCCGGTAACCGGACAAACCGGCCGGTTTACCGGTTCCGCGCTCGGCCGGTTCGGTCGTCCGGTTCGGTATAAAAAACACAGGTGCACGCTCACGCACAGCTAGGAATGAGCTCAGGTGTCAGCGTGCCTGGCTGTGCACGCGCCGACGCGCGTGGGGATCAGACTTCCGAACCGATCCGGAAAAAGTATCCTGAATCCCATCCATGTCAAAGCTTGTTTAAGCTGATGGCAAAGCTTGTTTAAGCTGGTGTATACGTTTTGTTTATGCGGAGCACGTACGTACTAGG
Source organism: Themeda triandra (assembly GCA_018135685.1). NCBI lineage: Eukaryota > Viridiplantae > Streptophyta > Magnoliopsida > Poales > Poaceae > Themeda > Themeda triandra. The sequence goes on along the minus strand of JAENPR010000019.1, from coordinate 936,072 downwards.
AAGGAGACTAGGAGACTAGGAGAGAGGCCTGAGGCGTGCCTGCGGTGCGGCTAACAAAAACTTGGCCGGACCGCCGGAGCTTGCATCTACAGTGAAGAAGCAGCGCTGGGCCTTCGTGATGGCGACCGCGGGCGCGGCGGCCTGACACGTAGCGCGTCGCGACAGCAGCTGATAGCTGATGACGGGCGTAAGAAATCGGATGATAATAGAGTATTGACAGTCGTACGTAGCACAGGACACCCCATTAGCATAATCAAACCGTGCAGCCGTACGCTTGTTTGGGGGAAGTTTGGAAAGGAAAACAAAATAAAGCAGACGCATGAGACGCATTTCCTTTTTTTTTTTCAATTCTTTTCTTTATTACTAACAATAACCCTCCACCCGGTGAACTAGGCCGCAGATAAATGCCCTGTGTTGGGCTACGTGGCTTCCACTGCCCAAACTCCAAAACATCACAATTGTCTACAAAGTCTGATCTCACATTTTGAGGTGAAAGAAAAAAAATAAAAAGATTGCAAAGCAATAAAAAATAATGAAGTTATAATTAGACACCGCTATCAATCAATCAGATAACAGGAGTACAGGACGTTGTGTGGGTGGGCGGTCCTATGATTCCAGTTCTGAACGCAAGTGAGAGTCTCTCAGTTTGTCCTTCATGCAATTAGGAGTTAGGACCCTATCCTATACGTTTGGTAGTCGTGATGGTTGGCATTGTGTTGTCGATTGTCGTGTGTGTCACTGCCGATGATGGACCTCTGCTACTTGCTCTTCGAGGTCAAGATTCGCCAACGAAATCCAACCAAACTACAACGGTCTAGCGATCAGCATGTCCGAACTCCGAACAGACGAGACGAGCTGATATATGTACTGCATGCTAGTTTAATTTTTCATCATCCTCTCCTCCTGCACTGACCTGATTCATGCAAATTGGACACTACTCCAGTTAGTATAGCCACTTGTTGCGAATCTGTGCTAACCACGCACCCCAACCCCAGCAACTGGGGCATGCATCCTGCTCAACTGCTTAATAATCTGAGCCACTTGCGCTACTACCTGATCGCAGTGATTACATACACAACCTGAAGGTTGAAGAATTCGTCTACAGGCCACGCACGCTCCAAGTTGCGTCTCGCGAGGTGGTATTATTTTCTGAATCTTGTCATGAGCACCTGCCGCTGCGGGAACCAAGTTGCAGGAGCAGACATACATACTCGCTTTTCTTCAGCTATTTCACTTTGCTGCGTGCTTCTCACTCTGACACTCTCAGAGCACACGATCGATCACGGCCACCGAGCTGTCTCGACGAGAAGGCTCAAGCTCGCATCGCCGGCGTCTTGCCGCTTTTGGTTTCCCACGCCAGCCGATGCTGGCGCCCGGCGAGGCAGCGACCGGGAGACGAGTCCGCGCACGGTTGTGCCGACGCAGTACAGTAACCAATTAGGCCTTTAGCCCATTGAGCAACCCCTGGTCCGTTATTATCTTTCTGTTTTTTTTTTATTTTTTAAGCAATATTTTTCTATTTTTATTACTTGGCTATATATAGAGAGCATCTCCATCCCAAGTGAGAATACGTGTGATTGGCAACGCCGAGATACTGTATTAAAGAAAAATCCAAATGATGAGCGCGGTGCCAGGCTATGGACACAGAGTCGAAATGCATACACGCACGGGTGCACGCTCTCGCACAGCTCGGATAAGAATGAGCTAAGCTCAGGCGTCAGTGTGCCTGGCTGTGCACGCGCGTGTGGACCTGACTTCCGAACCGATCCGGAGTTAAGTACTGTCCTCATCCCATCGCTCGTTCATCGCTGAGAATGGATGTCAGGTCTTGTTTAACCCGATGTACGTTTTGTTTAAGCGGAGCACGTACGTGCTCGGAAGGCGAGGCCTGACCGCCTCAGCCATGCGTGCGGCCAAGTTCGGACTATGAAAATGAAAATCCGGGTAAAAACAATCCACACACATATGCAATCGGTGGAAACATAACAAAAATCTAGGGCTTGGTTTCTCTTAATTTCGGAATCCGCAGCTGCCCTGAGCCCCTGACCATTCGCATTTAGCAGCATCAGCCACGTACCGCTGGCGCCACGCGCCGGCGAACTGCACCATCTAAATAACATTTTATAAGAACTAATATAATTAAACTATTCAAGACTAAATTACATAATATCTCCAAACATGAGGGCTAATTTCTCCAGTTATTTAGTCAATCATAAACTGAGAAGGAATAAAAATACAAGTCCTCATCGAGAATGTGAGGACCCGAAAGAGAAATATATAGCTAGAGAAACAAAAGATATAGACCACGATACAACTCACAGCATGACATATCTAGGATGAGAGTACATGGGGATGAAGTCGTCGTCATCAACATGTACACACTCCACAAAAGCATTCATGCAAAAATTCTTAGAGGGGCTCTACGGCCCTTCATCATCGGTAGGGGGGCCTGTGTCCCCCCGAGCCATCTCTAGGTTTGTCCCACTGGAGGCTCGAGAGGCATTCATGCAAAAAATCTTAGAGGGGTTCTACGGGCCTTCATCATCGGTAGGGGGGCCTGTGTCCCCCCGAGCCATCTCTAGGTTTGTCCCACTGGAGGCTCGAGAGGTGCCTCGAGGGGTGCCAGTTAGTATCACCCATGGGCTCGAGTAGTGGTGGGTTGTGTGGATCATGAGGCGAGCACTCTCGCTTGCGAGCACTTTCTCTGCGTCCTTGTGAGCCTTGATCAAAGCTAAGTCACACCTAGTACACCAGCCTCTTCCCTAGATTCTCCCGACAAAAGCGTAGATGGTGATGTAGTGGCCACACGTTGCCCTAGGCACCTAGACGCCAGCTTGGCTCTTGTTGAGTATGTCGGCCGCAATCAAGACGACGTTTCCCATGGTAGTGCGAGTGCCCTCGTTCTCGTGAGGTGAGATGGCTGGGTAAGGGGGGACAATCCATGCTCGTGAGGCGCATGTTGATATCATCCTGCCATTGTTGTTCTAGGGAAGAAACTTTGCTTGGTGGCCTTTTTTATTTTTCGGCCTTGATTGTTGTAAGGTTTGAGCCTCATCGGAAGGAATTGGGGATGAGAGGTGGAAGGAGGCCGGGCCATGTGGGAAATTGGTTGAGAGATGAGGTGTGGTGGTGGTGTGTGATAGAAGATAAAGACTATAGAGCAAACTAATAAAGGGACAAAGAGAAAGGATCTGGAGTGGTGGAGATGAGGGGTGGTGGACGCAGCCTAGGCGGTATGGGGGACACCCAAAGCACTCGTGATCACATCACATTTCACAGGTGAGTAACATACCGCGAGACCTCAAGATGGTTTGGATACACCATCTTCTTTGATGACTTAAACTAAGTCGTGGTAACGAAAAGATATTTTGCCACATCATCACGATATGATCTGACAAACCCCATGTTTTAAATAGTGAGCTAAGGCCAAAATGTTTAGCGTTTTATAAACCGTAATTAGCGGACTTTAGCGGCAAAATTGTGCATGAACGCAAATAGCGGCACACTTTTTTTAAGCTATTTCGGGCAATAGCGGCAAAAATAGCGGGCTATTTTTTTCCATGGACAAACCTGAATTGATGGACGACAATCTATCAGCATGTGTGATGCTAACTAATAGCTGGTGTCTTGGGAACTTTTGACAGTCCAAATAAACCCTGAAAAATTCAGTAGATGCTCTTTTGAGCTATTGCGATGCTATAACTTTCTTAAAAAAATGTTAAGGGACTTCAAATTATCGCTCTATTAAGACATGGTACAATTACATTAACTAGCCAAAAAAATGTGACGTGCATATATTATGCGCGTGAGAATGTGGCGCACTGTTTGTGAAAGCTGGCTTTTAAAAGCTTGATTTCTAGAACCCCATTGGATTCATAGAATCCGGACAAAAAAAAAATGCCAAAATCTTAAAATCACATCCAAACACTCTAGGGTTTTAGAGGATTCAAACAAACAAGCATGTAATCCAAAATACATCAAAAAACATTCTATCCGTAATATAAAATCGGTAAATTTTCTAACATGTTTTTTGTCCGCCCAGGTTTTTCTGTCCACCACTATCCATGGAATTTAGATGCCAAACTTTGGCACCAAATTCACTATGCAAAAAGAAGATTCCCTATCACATCAAAATGTCGGCACATGCATGGAGTACTAAATGTAGATGAAATCAAAAACTAATTACACAGTTTAGTTGTACTTTGTGAGACGAACATTTTGAGCCCAATTAATCAATGTTTGGACAATTATTACCAAATAAAAACAAAAATGCTACAGTGCGCTACAGGAAAAAACTTCCAACTTTGGATGCCAAACTTTGGCATCTAAACAAGGCCTATATCAAAACAACGGCTCAGTATGCTATACGTGTCCAAATTAACGTTAGAGTGAGGAAAAGAATAGTGAGGGATCCAGACGTATAGATACAAAGAGTGGAAGGGTATTAATAGTTTTAAAATAGATCAGAGTTACCGATGCAAAATGTTAGAGAATTTGCAAAATTCACTAAAAATCATTAAAAAATAAAAAATACTTAGATGTGAGTACACCCAAAACTCACGATTGCCGCGCGGTCCTATATATGATTTGAGTTCTGAAGCCTGAAGGCAAGTACTACTAGGCTCGAGACTTGAGAGTCGGCTTTTGTCCTTGTTGGTGCAGCTACAGGACCATATGCTAGACGTTTGCTAGTTATTCCCTTTTTTTTTACCGAATCGGTCGGGAGGCCTTGACCTACTTTTTTTTTCAATTGAATGAATGAAATTGTACAGGGGTTTTTACATACTATGGTACAAGACCTTCAGGTCAAAAAAGAAAAAAAGCTATAGGTCATCTAAGTCTCTCTCTCCAGGTATCTATTAGAGACTTTTTGGAGGGCTTGGACTTAACACTAACCAAACCAAGTTATTCCCTTAGCTTTGTGGCACTGTGTTGTCGTGCGTGTCACTGACTCACTGTCTATGATGGCCACTGCTTACTGTTATTTGCGCTTCAAGGTCAAGATTCGCCAACGAAATCCAGCACATAGACATGGATCTAAGGCTCTAAGCGATCAGCCTCTCCGAACAGACGAGAGTTCATACATATGCAGTGCTAGCTTTAATGCTCCTTGCTGATTGCCTTACTAGGACGGTAATAAAAGCTCAAACCAATGGTTTGGTAACTGGTCTGGTAAGTCATATCATTGATAATGGGGTTGCCATTCTGCAATATGCAGATGACACCATTCTGTGTATGAAACATGATTTGGAAGGGGCCAGAAACATGAAAATTCTTTTGTATATGTTTGAATTGTTAGCTGGGTTAAAGATTAACTTTAATAAAAGTGAGATACTCATAATCAATGATGAGGGTGAGTGGGGTGATACCTATGCATAAATATTTGATTGTCAAATTGGCACTTTTCCTGTCAAGTATTTAGGTGTCCCCATAAGCCCAAGTAGATTACATGTCATTGACTGGGTACCTTTGAAAGAGAAATGCTATAAGAAGTTAGAAGTATGGAAAGGTGGTTCATTAACAATGGCTGGGAGAGCCATGCTTATTGATTCCAGTTTATCAAATGCTCCAATATATCATATGTCTGTATATCGTTTGCCAAAGACAACTATTAAGGATATGGACAAGATAAGAAGGACCTTCTTTTGGCAAGGTGGGGGACAAAAGAGGAAGTATCATGTGATCAAATGATTAAAAGTATGTAGAAGTAAGAAAAAGGGTGGGGTAGGAATAAAGGATTTAACAAAGCTGAATATCAGCATGCTATGTAAATGGTGGTGGAGATTAGAGAAGGAAGATGGTTTGTGGCAAAAATTGGTAAAGACAAAATACTAACAGAAAAATACAATCCATACAGTAACACACAAGTTAGATGACTCCCCAATTTGGAGTGAATTGTTAAAAATCAAAGATATCTACCTAAAAGGGAGATGTATTGAGACTGAAAACGGTAAGAATGTTAGATTTTGGGAAGATAAATGGCTGTTTGATAAGCCTCTATGTCAAATTATTCCTGAGCTATATATCTTATGTGATCAAAAAGAAATGTCTGTTGCACATGCTCTGGATAGAGTGGAAAGCATAACTTTTAGAAGATGGCTGCCAGCTGAACTGAGGGGTGTATGGGAAAAAATTATAGAAATGGCAGGTAGATTTGTTTTGACTAACAATTCAGACAAGGTTGGCTGGAGATGGGGTGGGAAAAACAAATTTAATGTGAAGTCTGTCTATGAAAAAATGACTGAAAGTGATAATGGAATTTATCTCAAGCACATTTGGAAAGGGAAAATCCCTCCCAAAATAAAATTTTTCATGTGGCTTTTATCTTCTAATGTTATATTGACCAAGGACAATCTGTTAAGAAGGAAGTGGGTTGGAACACCTGAGTGCTACTTCTGTGATGAAAATGAATCTGTAAACCATTTATTCTTCAAATGTTCTGTTGAAAGAATAGTTTGGGCCTGTATTGCTAAAAGCATAGGAGCAAATGACATTCCTGGTTCTTTAGCCCAATGTTGGGTATGGTTAGATAATTGGTTACCTAATGCTAAACAAGTGCATGTTTTGGGTGTCTCGGCTATATGTTGGGCATTATGGTGTGCTAGAAACAAAGCTTGTTTTGAAAAAAAGTTGATTAAATCTCCATTGGAGATTATCTGTCATGCTGGAGCATTAATGCAATTCTGGACAGGTTTGTTTCCAGAGATGGAAAAGGAGGAGATTGATGAAGGGGTCAAACTGATGCTCAAGGTTGCAATGGAAATCCTAGCGACTAAGAAGCAGAAGCTATCCAATGAAGACAAACATGAAGACCGTGGAGCTGGTGATTCTAGCAAGTAGCACCAAGCATGCTGAAGAAAGGGGAAAGGACAAATGGGCGGATGATCTTTCAAGACAGAAAACTTGCTGGGCGCCTGGAGTGGTGTCTACCAAAAAAAAGATTGTTTCAGCTCCTTTTGCGTTGGTGGTCAAACGCATTCTGTAATAATCTCTTTGTGTGCGAGTTGAACATTAGGTCGTACTTCCCCTGCCGTCGCCCTCGGGTCTAGGGTCGTCTTTTTTTCCTGTTTGCTTTCTTCTTTAAAACTCTTGGTAACATTTGTATTTCCGTTCGGTTTTGAATGGGAATGGTAGAGCCCCCAAATTTTTTTAAAAAAAGCTTTAACGCTCCTCATCCGATTCCTGCAAATTGCACCAAAGGAGGCAGGGGAGATAGTATAGCCACTTGTTGCGGTAATCGAATCTGTGCTATATAAACGCGCGAAAACGTGAATCGTGATCGACCAGCAACTGGGGCATGCGTCCTGCTCAACTGACTGCTTAATAATCGGAGCCACTTGCGCTACTACCTGATGATCGCAGTGATTACACAACCTGAAGATTGAAGAATTCTTCCACGGCCGGCCACGCTCCAAGTTGCATCTCACGAGGTATAGTAGTATTATTTTTTGAATCTGTCATGAGCACCTGCCGGCCGGAATCAAGTTGCAGGAGCAGACATACATACTCGCTTTTCTTCAGCTATTTCTCATGGGCAACTGAAACCAAACTGAACCATGAACCAACCAACTCGGACCAAAACTTTTGAAAGACGAAGCCGAGCTTGCAGCTGGAAGGAGAACGCACGCCCTGTTCTGTTCTTGGGACGGTCGTGGAAAGAGGAGCTTCGACGCTCGCTAGGCCTCGGACAGCGCGGACGCGGAGACCTTTCTCCATCCGGCTGTGCGCGTGCTTGTGCAGTTGTGCCGCGTGCCTCTCTCTCACAGCACACGATCGATCGTTGTCCTTGTGCTGTGCCACCGGGCTGTGTCGAGTGTCGACGACGAGGAGGCGACGCCGACGCAGGCCGGTTTGGCGCAAGCTGGACAGCAAGCAAGGTTCCCACAACCTCATCGCCGGCGCCTTGCCGCTTTCGGTTTCCCGCGTCCGCCAGTCCGCCTCCGCGCGGCCGCACTGGCCGCCGGTGTGCATCGTCCCCCAGTCCCCCCACGCGGTTCGGCAGTACTGGGCCTGCCATGGACTCCGTGCACGGATGAGGTCCGGCCCGCTTGGCCTGTTGACCGATAGCAGTCCACTAAGGTCCAAGGTTACCGTTCCAATTCTCAAAAGAACAAAAAAAAAAACTAAGGTTACCGTACCAATTGGACCTTTTAGCCCATTGAGCAACCATTGTCTCAGAATGTGTTCGCATCTTTTTTTGATTTTTTTTTAAAATTCTAGGTACGTGCGTGCATGCCCGTTTGGTAGTATACGGTATTTCTCGTGCAGTGGAAGTACTACGTATTTCTCGTGCAATGGAGGCCAGAGACTCTCCCATTCTCTCTTTGTGTTGTGAGTGTGGAGTGTGTGTATTGTGTGCTTCTAAGTTATACCCGTCAAAAAAGTCCACCCGTCGGCTAGCTAGGAAGCTCCTAGCTAGCCGACGGGTGGACTTTTTTGACGGGTATAACTTAGAAGCACACAATATAATTCCTAGCTAGAAATTATGTATAGGAGTACGTTGTATAGGAACCCGAATTAGTCATCAATGATGTAGTTGGGAAGTTGCTCTTATTTTTGTTTTCTGAATTTATTCTAGTATTTGATGATCTAAACCAATGTTATTCGTCTTATGGTAGGCGATTGTGTATGTCTAAAACGAGGTGTATGTGGTGACTCATGCTAAAACGAGGTGTATGTGGTGACTCATGAATTTCGAAATCTAACAGTTTAGTATTTCAGAGGTGCTCACATTTGGGTAGAATGTGTGTACGGTTAGAAGGTTGAGCGTGTATGCTTGTTTGTGACCGTTTAAGTTTGTATTATCTGGTTCATAGTTGCTTGAAACAAAAAAAAAATGAAAATAGATAACGATGAAATCATATTATTACCTTATAGAAGTTTCAACCAAATACATTGTAATATAAATATCAGTATGTAAAATAAAGCTTTTATCATATATTTTTAAATTCTAATATGAATATGGGGGGGGGGGGGGGGGGCACTGGCCCCCTTGGTTCTTGCCTTGCATGAGACCTGTTGACTTAGTCGCCTCCTCAACAAATTGCACATTGAGTCCTGGGGGTATGATGTGGGCGGTGGTGGCTGATGAGTGTGCTGTGGGCGGGGCGGGAGGTGGAGGAAGATGAACCACGTATCTCAGAAAGTTTTGTGGAAGGCCGAGAGAGGCAGGGGAATTTAGGTGGCAAGATCCCTACCTAAACCATGGTATAAAGGATGTATGGTGTCGATGTGTGCTACACATTTTGAACATTGCACATAATTATTACTCATTTCCGGTTCAATGATCTACAACTATAACGCAAACCGTGAAGAAAGATCCAAACGGCCACCGGTGGCGGTGGGTTGTAGGCTTGTAGCTGAGCTGGGGAAAGGGACTCAGTGCTCAAGGATTCGGTTTAGATTAGAGTAAATTTTAGAAACACTTCTACAGTGCGTTCGAATTGTAACCTATTTGCTACACGAGTACATTTACAAATCAATCATACCAAAGAATTTAGCACAACATTATCAGTGCAAAGGAATGTAACTTTCAGTGCACCTTCTTCCTAGACACAAACATGGCCACTACGGACCGTGGAAAGATTGACTTCCGTGGCTTTAGCTCTTTCACCCTATACGTGTACATTAGGAATTACAATGCTTAGGCTTTGTTGGGTATGTAGTATGTACAAGTATTTGGAGCTGCACGCATGCAGTTATGCACGGGTTCCATTAGTCATATCTGTGTCACTCATCAACCCAATCTTGTAACTGCAGCTGGTTCATCCTGATTCAAAGCAAACCAGAGTGAGCTTAGAATCAGCCAGGAAACATGAATCTTTGCCTACCCATTTCAGATTGATTACCTAGTAAGATGGTACAAATGAGGAGGCCTCTAGAATCGCTAGGAAAGAAGTTATAGCTCATTGAGCACTATAGTCTTGATATAAATTCCGCCTTCAACTTCATATGCAAAAGTGCTAATGGTCATATAAATGTGTCCAATGGCAACTCCATCTATGGGATACAATTCAATATAGCAATGCATCAATATATTTTAAGTGGTAGTGGTCACAAAAGTTTTGTAAGTTCATAGTTATTCAGGAGAACAATATTTTTTCTGAAACTAAGCACGCCATGTGACCTAGCACAAAAATGTCTTGTATAACCTTTAATGAATGATGATATAAGATCCATAGTATGCAGCACCCTGGAAGGAGGGAAAACAAATGATTAAATGTACACCGATGAAAGGATAATTATAACATTTGACAGTAACAACTTCACCTAGAGATATCAAGCTTGTATGTGGATTTTCTTGACATGCATTGCCCCTACCTATTGGATGCTTACCTGCAAAAATGAAACCAAAGCACAGGGACTAATTACTCGTGGTTCCATGGGCCTCTGGCATTGCAACAAGCTCTTGCTCCACAAACATAGAAGGCAAAGGGAAGGTTGGGAAGAAGTCAAGTACCTTGCTGGTTGCTGCCACCAACACTGCCAGGCGTCAAGGCGATCTTCTTTGTATCCTTGCTTTGGTTGTGAGATGATGCGCCTGTGTTGATGCTGGCTGCAACACCAGCGTTCAAATTACTTTGGGAAAAAAATCAAATAATGCTGTGCTCGGTCACTGCACAGCCTCGATACGGCGGCGGCGGCTGGCCGGCCGGCGAGCTGCGCCGGACCCTGCGCTGTCTCGAGGCCGCCCGAGGATCAGCGGGAGGCGGCCTGTTGCTACAGCGGCGTAGCACGGCCACGACGTTGCAGGCCCGTGCGACGGCGCCGGGGTCGGCGAGAGGGAGGCGGAAAGAGGGTGCCGTGCCCGCGCTTGGGCAGTTGTGCCGCTGGACCCGCGTGCCGTGAGGAGGAGTGGAGGAGCGGGACTCGACCGAGATCAGGTTCGCGAAGATCCGCGACGGCCCGGTTTCGCAGTGTAACGGGCAAGAGACCCGCTAAGGTCCTGATCGAATGGACCAGATGGCTTGTTCGCTCGATTGAACGGTTAACGGGTTAACGGGCTACATGGCTCGATAGTTTGCCCGTTTTTGGTGCAAGATTGATATATAGAGATATGATACTAATTATGTATTATAATTTCTCTATATATTTGGTCAAAATTTCAAGTCGACCCCTTAGAAAACTAGAACGATACTGACAAAGATAGATAGTATATGTTATTGTACCAAATCTACTCATTATTAAATCTATCTGGTGATACTAATCTCGATCCCTGCTCATGCGTCCACATTCGATACGAATGATCCTCATAAAGCTCACTCACGTCACGTCCTATCCGGTTTCAATACAAGGACCAAATCCAAGCGTCCGCATCCACCTCGAAGCTCACGGGTTTGTACCCAAATACTGAGGTTTAGTCAAAATAACGTGGCCATGCATGGGTATATATTAGTCTAGTATTTATATATAGAAGTACTAATTAGAACCCCGCGTGTTGTTGTGGTCACAGCAAAGCAAGTTAAAAAAAAGGCAAGCTGTATGGCATGATTGCAAATTAGGACAATATATATGGCTAAAAAGATTTGATACAGTACAGAAGAAAAAGAAGCCAGCTGCTGTTACTGACCCTTCCATGTTGGAGTAGTATCCTGGGATCAGACCAGAGGTAACAGTGGAGCTTGACTACAACGCCTGAGGGAGGCCCTCGCCGGCCGGCGGCCCTCGCCCGCCTCCACTACCACTAGCCCTCGCTGCCGCTGCTGCTAGCTCCCCCGCCGCCTCTACCTCCACCACTAGCTCTCGCCGCCTCTCCTCTTCCACTTTCGCTCACTCCCTCCCTGTCGTGGTGTCTCTCTGGGTGGCCGGAATAGACCACTCCCGGGAGCTCGGTGAAGCGGCGGGACTGTCGCTACTGGTGCACGGCACGGTGCCTGAGTAGCTCAACGGTGGCGCTGCTACTGCTACTGAAGATAGCTTCGCCTTCTCGCTGTTGATAGCTCCCATCCTGCCGGAAGCTCCGATGGTGCTGTCAACTTTGTTCTACGCTGCTCCGAGAGTGCACTTCAGGTGCTCGACTTGAGCTCCCTAAGGAGATTCTAAGGTCAGTTTCCATCTCCGCCGCCCCATGGAGCTTGATTCTCTCTCCTTCACCCCGGGTAGGGGTATTCAGGAGGAAATTTTTAAGATCTTTAGTCTCCCGGTCACTTCGGATCGCTCGGTTGGAGCGTTCACTCTTGTTGTTGCTTTCGGAAGATGTAAATTCCGTCTTGATCCCACCTCTATTGGGATCATCCTTCAGGCTACTCTGGGTGGTAATCCTACCCAGTTTCGTGTTGCTCTGCTTGCTCCCCATGTCTTCAAGTTTACAGTTCACTCTCGTTCGGTTGGCCTATTCATTAGAAGATTAGTTTCTTTTGAGTGTGACAAGTACAAGCTCTTTCCACCTCTGGGGTAATGGAGGTCCAAATTGGCGCGCTGAATTTGCCGAGTTTCGCCATGAAGAGTGGATTTCCTGGTCCCAGGTCGCTCCCAAGCGCGCCCCTCGCTCTGCTGTTCACGCTAGCCGCCCCTTCGCGAGCGTTGTCCGTGATTCTCCGCTAACCGACGCAAATGCTGTGCCCATTAAGCCGGTCACCGGAGCTAATCGTGTTCCCCTTGGCTCCACTTCTGCTGCTCGAAATCCTTCAAACCATGCTCTTCTCTTGCAATCCTCTTTTGTCAAAATTGGTGCTAGTCAGCCTATCAGTGCCAGGCGGATTTCAAATTTTGAATCCAGCCGCCCTACCTGCTCTAGGTGCCTATCCTTCAACCACCCCAGAAGTCTCTGTAACAATGCAATTAAGTGTTCTGTCTGCTTTGGTTGGGGACATGTGGCGGCGTCGTGTTGCAATAGTCAACTGATTGCTGAGCAAGTTTCAGCTAGAGGGGATCCTAAAGAAAAAGCAATTCCCGGGCCTGAGATTCAGTTGAACTCTCCTGGGCCTCAACAGGCTGTTGACAATCTTTCTCCTGGGCCTCACCAGATGGCTGATCTTGGCCCAGCTTCTCAGGTTGCACAGCCTCGCTTTCCTGATCAGCAGGCTGTTAACACCATCACCAGGCCCAGTTGTTCTAGATGTCTTTCCAACTCTCACTCAAGATGGCAATGTAAAAATCCTATCAGATGCTCTGCCTGTAAAGATTGGGGTCATGTAGCAGCTTTCTGCTCTTCGGCCCATAAGAAAATGGCCCAGGTCTATGTGATAAAAAATATGAAGGGAAAATCAGTCGTGGTGGATCAGCAGGATTCCCAGACTTTGAATCTTGTGAACTCTAGCGATCCTGGCCCTTCATCTAGGCCGGCCCTTGATAATCAACAGGCCCCTTCGACTGCTCAAGGCGGCTGCTCCAGTTCTCAAAGCCAGTCTCTTGATCTCCCTGAGAATTGCATCGAGAACGCAGCTGGGGCTTTCGCCTCCTCATTGATGCAGCCGGCGCCGACTTCGGTACTCGAGCCAACGTCCCCTAATTGGCTATCGCTGGGAATGGGCAGTCAAATTCCTGAGACATCCTCATATATTCCCTCTGCTGTCGAGGATTGCCAAACTCCTTCTCTGCTGCCACAAAACCTCTCCACTTCCTCTTCTCCTCCCTTGGCTTCGGTGCTTTCATCACAGCAGCTCGCCGGTGGACCAACAATGGCTTTTCTCCGTGCCGATCCCACTCCTTTCATCCCGGATGACATGCACCTCATCAACGTGCCGGGAAGGATTGCGGTGGCGCGTGCAGTATCTCGATCAAGACCAATGAGAATGAATGAGTCAGTCACCATCGTCACCTTCAACCATTTGCCGGGTAATGTGCTTCACTTCCCTACTGTCCGTGCCATTCTGGAAGAGTACTTTGCGGACAGGAACATTGCATTCACCAGCATTCAACCAACCTCCCTAGGGCAGGCTCTTGTTGTTTTCAATTCACCGATAGTCAGAGATGCAATGGTCCTTAACAGTCCTCTTTCTTTCGGAGACATTCAGTTCACCTTCACTAGGCATAATCAGGGCAGGAATTGGTGTAGGGTTAACTTCAATCATGAGTGTTGGATCATGCTCATGGATTTTCCTCTGGATTATTGGGACACTGATTATATTCAAGATGGAATCTGCTCTTTTGGTCGTGTTGAGAACTGGATCAACAACAGGGGCAGATTAGCAAGGCTGTTGATTAGGATCAGGGTAGCAGATTTACAAAGTATCCCCCATTGGATTGTTTACTCTGATGGTTTGGGGAATGTTCTTGATTCTTGGTCAGTTCAAGTTGAAATAGTGGGCCATAATGCTGCCATCATACCACCTCCAGAAGCTCCTTTTCCTCAAAACATCAACCATCTGGCTCCCTATGACTACTTTGGTTATGGACAGCCGGGAGCTGGTCCAGTTGCTAATGCAAATCACCAGCAGGGTGGACATGGGGTTTTTGCTGCTCTACAGAATAATGCTCAAGGGGCTGGAAATGTGCACAACCAAGGACAGGGAAACTTGCTCCTCCAAGAACAAGGACAGGGACAGGGACAGGCTCAGGACAACCAGCTTGAACAGCAGGATCAGGGACAGGGTTTTGCTAATGATGACGCGCAGAATGTTCAGCTGGAACTCAATGCTAACCCCAATGATGGTGCCCAAAATCATGAAAATCCTACCCTTGTTGATCATGGGGAACACATTCAGTTAGAAGCTGTTCAAAACAATGCTCTGCAGCTTGATGAGCAAGAGGACCCAGAGGAAGAAGAAGACCCAGAGGAAGAAGAAGACCAGGATCCTTTTGATGACAACCTTCAAGAGGAAGAATAGGAAGCCAACCCAAATGCTGCCTGGGACCTCGCAGTTGCTCAAGCTGCGGCTGCTCAAGCTGTCCCTGCTGCTCAGTGGGATCTGTGGCCTGAAGAACTGCCTGCTCAACAGCAAGATGGGGGTGCTCAGGATGGGGAAGTCATGGAGATTGATCTCAACCTTGCTCCTGACCTGCAGGAGGTTATCATCAACCCTATACAAGCTCCTGCTCCCTTGAATGCTAATGGAGATGATTTTGCTGTCGATCAGAACCAGGTTCAGTTGGGAGAGGCTGAAATTCATTTAGCCGGACTGAATCCAATTCATCAAGAAGTTGTTGCTCCAGTTCAGCAGGAGCAGTTTGACATGATGCAGATCCTGGAACCCCCTCTACCAGTGTTCAATATGCTTCCTATTGCCCCAGTTATATTTGATGATGAAGATGAGATTGACCCTGAGATGCTGCTAAGTGAAAATGAGGACTCTAGCTCTGATGGGTCACAATCTTTTGAGCCCTCAGATGATGATAACTTTGAAGGTGATCTGTATCTTGGTAACGGTGTGATCAACATTGGTATGGTCCAGATCAGGAATGCCCCAATCACTGATCCATTTCTTCTACAGAAGATGTCCTGTCCTACTAAGAATGCCATACAATTGCTCTCTGAACTCCCTGGAAAGCAGTTTCAAGTTCCACTTTACTGGGCACCCTTCTTTGCTTCCATGCTCTTAACCGACAATAGCTACAAATGGGCCAAGGACTTCATTGAATCAGAAGCTTGGGAATTTTTCTGTGCAAACATGAAAACTACGTTGATCATGGTCCCTGATAACATCAGCAACATTAGGAAGACTAAAACCTCTTGCAAGATCTCTGAAATCACAGAAGAAGAACATGAAAAGTTCTCTGACAAGATAGAAATCCCAGAAAAACCACAGGAGTATTTTTCTGACAAGTTGGCTGCAGAGGCTATTGCCACCCCTACTCCAAAGAAAGCTAAGCAGAAGCCCAAGTCAACCCCTGTGGTGGAGAGTGAAGTGAGAAGGAGCCCGAGGATCATGAAAATCAACAAAGGTTTCAAGCACCCTACCTGCCCTGACAGAAGGTGTACAATTTGCCCTCCAGATCTCCCTCTCCAGCAAATCAAGAACCTTGGAAGTAAGCTTTGTCAGATTGATGAGAGCCTTCTCACCTCCCAAAATCTGAATCAGAAGGCAAGGAATTTCAATAAAGTCAACATCTCAAAGGCTGATGGTGCTGCTAGCAAGGCTGCAAGCTCTGGCCCTAAGAGCACCCCTGCCGCCAAGTCAAAGAAAATTAGTAAGAAGACCCCCAAAAAGAAGAATAACTTAAGTGATACCCCAGGGCACAACCCGGCTCTCTCGGTGGAGGAAAATGCTGTGGACGCTGAAGCTGAAGAAGTTGTTGCTGGAGAAAGGGTTGTTGTTGAAGGTGGAGAGAAGATTCAAGAACAAGAAGCTCCAAGCAAGAAGAACGAAGAATGAAGACCTACCAAGAGTTGTGCTTCGAAGGCAGCACCTGTCATATGGACAGAAAGCCTTTAGTTATCTTTTCCTTTAGTTTCAGCCCTTGTTGGGCTCTCTTTCTCTCCAGGGCTTACCCCTGGTTTCTACTTTTTTTTTCTAAGTTTAGGCTACCTCTTGTCGAACCTTGTTGCTCTCTGGTATGCTTGCTGTGACTCTGGTCAGTCGCTCAGCTTCAATCTCTCTGTTGTAAAGCCTGGGAGGCTGGGCACAATGGTTAATCCCCCAATGAACCGGTTATGCTTGCTTTGCATTGGTTTTATTCTATATCGGCAGGTTCTCATGTCTGCATGCTGTTTAACTGAATTGTGTTGGTTCTACTCGTTGTCCGATTGCTGGTTGAATGTTGTGATCAGTTATGGCCTAGTCATTGTGAGTAGGTCTTACCAAGATTGGCACTTAACAAATTTTTATGTGGGTTGTGAACAATTTCGAAGTCTGCTCATCTTTATTGGCGGTATATCAATTTATTGTCTAATGACTATTCAAATGTGCTCGCTATTGATCCATAAGCATTGCAAAACGCCGACTTGCTACTGTTATCGGACTGCTGGGCCACAGACTACTTTGATCATCCTCGACCTAGAACACCAATAGTACAGAACCATGGGGTCGTTTAGGGGTTCAAAGAAGCTTCTCAGGATCTCCCCAACTCAACAAATTAATGAATACACAAAATACTAGAAGCTGGAAAGTGCTCTGCTGGAATGTTCGTGGTGTAAACTCAGATGAGAAATGGAATCCAATAAGAGACACGATAGCTGAAGCGGATTGTGATGTCTTCTGTCTACAGGAGACAAAAAGACAAAACTTTGATAGTATTTTTCTTCAGAAATTCAGTCCCCGGGGTTTTGATGCCTTCTCATTCCTTTCCTCCATTGGGGCCTCTGGTGGACTTCTAACCTGCTGGAAAAGCTGCTATTTTGAAGGGGTTCTAGTTTTTCAAAACAAATATGCAATCACAGTCAAACTGACAGCAAAGGCAAACAGAGACACCTGGTTCCTGACCAATATTTATGGACCCTGCATTCATGAAGAAAAAGGGGAATTCATTAGATGGTTCAAACAGTACAATGCTCAGAACAATGACAATTGGCTGGTCGTGGGAGATTTCAACCTCTTGAGAAAACCTGAAGATAGAAATAGACCTGGTGCAAATACCAATGAAATCTTGCTGTTCAATGATGCAATAAGTCACCTTGGCCTTATTGAGCTCCCCCTTTGGAAGAAGATTTACTTGGACCAACAAGCAGCCCTCTCCTCTGTTGGAGAGGTTAGATTGGTTCTTTACTTCCAGCAGTTGGACTACAAGTTTCCCAAACACTTCAGTCAGTTCTCTCATCATGCAAACCTCAGACCACTGGCCCTGCAATATCTCCATCTCCACTAAGATTCCTAAGAGTCATATCTTCAGGTTTGAAAACTATTGGTTGCATCTACCCAACTTTTCTCGGCATTGTCCAACAAGGATGGTATGACCCCAGTCACCAACAAGATAAAGCAAAGGTCATCACTTTGCAAAGTTCAAGAATCTAAGAAAGGCATTGAAAGAATGGCAAAAAGGCTTTTCAAGCTTAATGAAAACAATTGCAAATGTGAAAGAGGTCATTTCATTGCTGGAGAAAATTGAGGAGTTTAGAGATTTATCTTTACCTGAGTGGAACTTTAGAGAAATCTCAAAAGGAAAATTGTTGTCCCTGCTGGATCATCAGAGAACCTACAGGAGACAAAGAAGCAAAATAAACTGGATAAAACATGGAGATGCAGGCACCAAGCTGTTCCACTGTCATGCTACCATCAAACATAGAAATAACCAGATTCCACAGCTAAAGAAAAGCACTGGGGAAATTGTGGTCAACCATGAAGACAAAGAAAAGATTCTTTGGGAGGCTTTCAAGGACAGGATGGGGAAAACTGAATATACTGGCATGGAATATAATTTGGCAAATCTCTTACAAAGGCATGACAATCTCAGCTGGCTACAAGAACCTTTCACCACAGAAGAAATTAACAGTGTGGTTAAAAATCTACCAAATAACAAAGCTCCTGGGCCAGATGGTTTTAACAATGAGTTCATCAAAAGCTGCTGGAATTTAATCAAGATGGATTTCTATGCACTGTGTCATGCTTTCCAGCAAAATGCAGCAAATCTGCAGAGTATCAATGACTCCTTCATCACCCTGGTGCCTAAAGTAGACAATGCTCAAGAGGTTGGTGACTTCAGGCCGATATCCCTTCTTAATGGCTCAATGAAAATCATCACTAAACTCCTTGCAAACAGATTGCAGATGGTGATTCTGGAATTGGTTCATAGGAACCAGTATGGGTTCATAAGATCTAGGACAATCCAAGACTGCATTGCTTCGTCTTTTGAATATCTTCATCTATGTCATCATTCTAAAAAAGAAATAGTGGTTCTAAAGCTGGACTTTGAAAAAGCTTTTGATAGAATTGAGTACAAAGTGATCCTGGAGATTCTGGAACATAAGGGTTTTGGACAGAGATGGATTTCTTGGATAGAATCTATCCTAAACTCTGGTACCTCCTCTGTATTGCTAAATGGGGTTGATGGTAAGACTTTTCACTATAGAAGAGGAGTCAGACAAGGGGACCCCCTTTCCCCACTAATTTTTGTTCTAGCAGCTGATCTTTTACAATCAATTGTGAACAAGGCAGCCCAACTCAATCTCCTCAAGAAACCCATCCCAGCAGCCTCTCAGGACTTCCCAATCATCCAGTACGACTAGAAGCTTCAGCACCACAGCTATTTTTTCTTAACGGTATTCTCTAGTCCTTCAGTGCTTCCACTGGGCTCAAAATCAACTTCAACAAATCTATGCTTCTGCCTATAAATGTGAGCAATGAGAAACTGCATCTTCTGGCCAATACCTTTGGATGTCAACCAGGATCTTTCCCTTTCACCTATTTGGGATTACCAATGGGACTTACAAAGCCAAGGGTGGATGACTTCCTCCCTCTAATGTCAAAATGTGAAAAAAGGCTGAACTACATCTCTCCCTTCCTGAACCAAGCTGGCAGGTTGGAGCTTACTAACTCAGTATTGTCAGCCTTCCCTACTTATACCATGTGTTCAATAATCTTGCCAAAGACAGTGATTAAGCAGATTGATAAGTACAGAAGACATTGCCTTTGGAGAGGAGCAAAAAACAATGAGAAGAAAGTGGCCAAAGCTGCCTGGCCACTGATATGCACTTCAAAAGAGCAGGGTGGGCTTGGAGTCATCAACCTGCAGACTCAGAATGAAGCACTAATTATGAAACATCTTCATAAATTCTTCAACAAAATGGACCTACCTTGGGTTGACCTGGTATGGGAGAAGCACTACAATAATGGAAAACTTCCCAGTAACACCAACTTGAAGGGGTCCTTCTGGTGGAAAGATGCTCTGAAATTGCTTGACAAATTCAAAGGTATGGTAAGTGTGCAGATCCAAAATGGCCAATCTTGTTTACTCTGGGAGGATCTATGGAATAATGGGGTCAGGAAGCAGTCTTTCCCAGAATTGCATTCTTTTGCAAAGAATAAGACAATTTCTGTTGCCACAACTCTTGCAGAAGAAAACTTGCTAGATCTTTTCAGTCTTCCATTGTCAGTGCAGGCTCACACCCAATATCTACAATTGCAGGAAGATCTAGAAAGCATTGAAATTTCTCAGCAGAATGACACCTGGTCTTATATTTGGGGTTCAAACATTTTCTCCACCTCCAAAGCCTATAAGCAGCTGGCAGGCCATGCCATTGTTGGGACAATCTTCAAAAAGTTATGGAAAGCTTCTTGCCAAGGAAAACACAAGATTTTCTTCTGGCTCATCCTAAGGGATAAATTGAGCACAAGAGAAATGATGAAGAGGAGAGGTATGCAGCTAGATGACCTCACCTGTGTGCTTTGTCAGCAACAAATAGAAGAATCAGTAAAGCACCTGCTATTCCAGTGCCCATTCTCCAAAGATTGTTGGATGACTATCAATTTCCAGTTTGATGATCAACAAACGATTAACCAGATCTTTCAGAACTGGAAACACTTCACCAATACCAAGCTAGCATTAGACTTATTCATCCTTATGTGCTGGGGGATCTGGATGGTAAGGAATGATGTGATTTTCAGAAACTTTGCTCCTACTACTGCAGCCTGCAAGAGGTACTTTGCTGAGGAAGTTTCACTTCTAGTTCACAGGGTAAAGGCCAGCAAAGTCACAATCTTAGAATCATGGATTCACAGTCACTTGTAATCTCCCTCATTTTCTTTTTTTCTTTTGCAGTTCCTTAATTTCTCCTCTCCTGTCCCCCCTTCCTTTTTGTTGCTGTAAACCTCTTGTACTGAACCTTACCTTTAATGCATTACAGTAGGAGCCCCTGGCTCCTCCTGATTTTTCAAAAAAAAAAAGATTTGATTGAAATGACAATAGTGATGTCCAAAAGCTAATTATAAAAGCTTGATTCGTCATTACAAACTGAAATGGAGCTTATAAGTTGTCAACAAAAAAATATTTATAAAATTTCAGACCATTGGAAAGAGCTCCCTAAAACCACAAGAGAGATTAAGACTTGAGAGAGTAGATTTATACAATTATTAGGAGAGATCTACTGATTTGGATTCGGCAAAAGACAAAAAGCTATCAGATTGCTAAGGAACGGCATGATATTTATCTGAACCTTTCTTTGTATCATCTAGTTGATGAAGTTTGCCCAGTGAACTATGTAGAATCTGTATTTGTATAACAAAATGACAATAACAATTGATAGTATGCTCTTAGGCTGATCAATGACGGTTAAATATGTTGAAAAATTACTGAAAATTTCAAACAATATACGGTGCATATTCTATCAGTCAAATTTTCTTTTTCATTTTTTTTGGGAAAATATTGTACCTGCTTACACAGAAGGTGATAAGGCGAGGCGCCGTATCTTCACTTGGACTCACAACCTTTCACAGGCACAACTTGCGCACAATATCCATCGACCAAGGAGGCAAAGGATTGCTTGCACATCAGGGGCAAGACCAAGACGCATTATAGTATAACTAGGTGGATATCCCGCGCGTTGCTGCGGGTATTTCAGATAATTTTTAAAAAATTGACTATTTATATTTATAGTTATACGAATGGAACTATTTTGAACTAATTTTGATGAATGATTTGAGATATCTTTGTGGACAATTGAATGAAACTATCTTAAATTAGTTTCGATGAATTATTTGACATATCTTTGTGGACAACTAAATGCATTTTAGTGGATGAAGAGAAACTATCTTAATTATGTGCTAGTTGGCTATAATTGTAACTTATAGTGGATTGTTGAGTGGATTGGTGATGTGGATAGCTTGCATGTTGAGAGAATTCACTAGTGGGGTTTATCTTTATAAGAGGTATAGATATGATACGGTGCTTAGCTGCTGCTTAATCATGACAACTACTGCAACTGTATGTTCAGAATGAAATCGAGGACTGCAGACAACTTGGGTATGTATAAGTTGCTATATGCGACTATCTGGGTACCTAAACTTTCACCGTAGCACATCGAAGGTCGTTAGTCAGACACATCAGCGCAAATTTTTCAAAAAAAAAAAGGCAAAATTTGCCACAGGACACCATTCAAAGGTGTCTTTTGCTATAGAACTCTTAAAAAGTATGTCTTTGCCAAAAGACATCCAAATTCTGAGCTAATATACTAGAAGACACTAAGGGCATTATTATATTTGATTTTGATAGACAGACACACGAAATGACGAGTATGCCCCTTTCTTTCATCACGGATTCGCCGGCGCAGGGGCCTCCAGCTCCAGCCCCAGCCCCGGCCACGGGCGCGCGTGGGGAACGGTGGTGTCTGCAGCGGATGCCGCTCCTCCAGATCCTGCTCCTCCGGTGCTGGGTGCTGCAGCTGCGTGCCGTCGAGGTTTCTTCCACGGCCGTCGGTGGCATCGCGTCGTGTGCGTCGTTGTGGTCTGCTGCGGCAAAGGCGTCGCGGTCGACACGAGCTCGCGAGATCCGGCGTCGTCTTCGCTTCCAATCGCTACGCAGGCACCAGCTCCGCACAGATGCGGCTTTGCCTCCTTGCCTGCTGCTGCTTTCAGCTCCGCACACATGCGGCTTTGCCTCCTTGCCTGCTGCTGCTTTCTCTGCCTGTGTGTCGTGCTTCGCTATCCATGAAGATCGTGTTGGGTGCGTCTCGGATGCACGGTTGTTCAAAGGGCACAGTTGTCATATTGTGTGGCTCTCTATTAAAGTCCAATATAATAATAAGCTTAGTGTCTTATAGCATATGAGTCTAAAATTTGGATGTCTTTTGGCAAAGACAGATTTTTTTTAGTGTCCTACAGCAAAAGCCAAGTTTTAACGGTGTCCTCCAGCCAATTTTGTCAAAAAAAAAAAATCTATCTCTATTCCCTTTCTCACTCTTAGGTCCTTCCAGGACACCACTCAAGGAAGAGAAGAAAACAGAGGAAGGGGAAGAACAGAGCACGGTGGCGTCGACGGCCGGCGGCGCCCAGCCCCTGCCCTTCGTCGCACGCCTCGCCCTTGTCCCCAGCAGCCTGGACCTGCGCCCTCGCTGCCCTGACCTGCGCGCAAGCCACCACGCGCGCCCGCGATGGTGCGGTCCTCGGCGACGAGGCGCAGCAGCAGGTTCGTACGTGACGATTGATGAACTACCCTACCCGCGTAGATTCAAATTTAATTCTCAGAAAAAAAAACATCATTGGCGTTTTGCTGTTTTCGGCTCGTCGTGCCGGCAGACGAGTCCGGTGAGCCCCTCCGGCGCGCCGCCCTCGCCCTGACCGCAGCTGAGCGGTACTGTGCCTATTATGTCTTCCGGGCTCCGGCCTTTAGGGTTACTGGGCTTACCATGTACTGGACCCAGTCCGGCCTCTTTGGTGGATGGACTGCTCTGGCCCACCGAGCCGTGTACTCGTGTTTCCTTGTTCGCGAACCACACTCAAAGTTCAAACATGCGACGCTTTAAGCCCGGCTTCACATGAGCTAATATGGACAGGAGAAGCAGCTAAGAACAATTTTAGTGTACTGCCAAATCGAACTGTAGACAGTTAAACCCGAACCGTAGACATTGTAGCGATCGAATGCTAACTGTCACAGCTAAAATCAGCTGTTACGGACGGACCGAAGTGAGGGAAATTAAATAATGCAGCTAGCTCCATGGACTGGCCATCATCTCCAATTCTCCATACAAGTAAATAAATAAAATATGCTACAACAACAACAGCAACAACAAAGAACATACAAAAGAGATATTTTTTTATTCTACAGAATGTCCACAAAAAAAACATTCACAACAGAGCACTAGAACTCTATTCTGATGTTTTTGCTGGACGTATGGTTAAAGCCGTAACATTTGGAGCTGTCCTGATGCATGAGACAGCTACATTTCTTATGTTATTTCTGAATTTATATAGCTATCTAGTCTCATGTGTTAGATGTTTGTGTGTGGAATATTGTTATACGAATCCTTGATAAATATGGTACGAAAGGGCAATCCTCACAAATTTTCCTCCGAGCTAAGCCATTGCAGTGGACAGGTATCTCTACCCCTAATAAAACTCAAAGGGAATCGTTGACAGGGGGACAAGGCCACCGCTCGCTCGCTCGCTCGCTCGCTCTCCTGGCCACCGCTCGCTCGCTTGCGTCCGCCCGGGATTCCAGGCCGCTGCTCGCACGCCTCGCTCCCTCCAATCCCGCCTTCCGTCTCCCAGCCAATCGCGCGAGGTCCACGTCATCAATCCATGGCCTCCCACCATCCCGAATCAGCGCCCGGCCTTCCCAACATCTCCCCAATCGGCGCGGTGGCCGTGACCCGCCCTCATCTTCTCCCGGCCGCGACCCGCCCTCATCTTCTCCCACTCCGCCGCCGGTCCTCCACCGCCGTCCTCCACCGCGCTCCACGCCCCGGGCCTCCACCGCCGCCGGGCCTCCACGGCGGTCTCCTCCAGCCGCTAGGGCCGCCCGCTTCCGGGAAGGTCGAGCGTCCGCGGCGCCGCCTCTTCGGCGCCTTCTTCGACGCGTCCGTCCGTGCCTCCTCCGCCGTCCGTGGAGCTGCTGCTGCCGGTGTGCCAATAACCCCTTCCCCCTGCTGTGTGTGAAACGCGACGTCGAGGAACGGGCAGTCCCTAGAGTCGTAGAGCGGGTACCCCGCCGGTGCAGAGCCGCCGTGCGCGGCGGGGCGGCCGGGCGCGCAGCGCGCGCGCCAGAGCGGGAGGAGCGAGCGCCCCTTCGCCCCCGCGCGCGCGCAACAGCGCCCTTTTCGCCGCGCGCGCAGTGTGGCTTCACCGGCGAGCCCAGCAACATTGCCGCCGCCTGCCTGCCTGTCTAGCGAACCTGCCTGCATGCTCTCTGTCAGCAAGTGCCAATAACAAAATCATTAGATACACCGTTAACCTGGTTTTGAGGAGGAATTTGCAAACCTAAAGCAGGTGTAGCGCCACATGCATCTGGTATGTGAAGTTGCTCATCAATAGTAGCAGAACCAAACCCAGCAATATTGCTATCTTCTCGAATTGTTTCAGGAATGTCTAATTGACCTTTTAGTTCCGTCCTGCCTGCCTGCCTGCCTGTCGAAACAATATGCTGATATGCTATGTCATCGATACCTCACTGCAAACTTGATGCCAACCGCCCATTGTTGAATAATCAGAATTAGACTATATGAGTTTGGTTGCCATATTTAGCAGTAGAGAAGATTGTTATGGATTGGTCCTATACTTTCATTCAGCATACTTGCTCTCTGTGTCTTCTGAAATCCTATTCATCATTTTTATTTTGTTCAATGTCGAGATGTTCCTTGCTGTTTTGTCTTTTCTGAATATTAGCATCCACTAAACTCATTTATCTACTGCTTATGATTGGATCTGTTTAACTTATATCCGTAAGTGACCTGAACTGAACTTCAGGTTTCAACTCTCAGAAGGATAGTAGAAATCACAATAATTCAAACTAAACTGCAGCTGACATGACATGCAGATATACTTGAAATCGAAAATAAGGATAGTGGATCTATCTGCTAGCTAGCTTCTATACTTTGCAGACACATCTCGGTCTTGTAAACAATCATCTCAAAGAACAATTTCAGAGTGTATGTGGAGTAACCATTGCAGTTAATCTAGCAAGCTGCAGACACAAAAAATCTGAGAATGGAGTAGCTCTTCCAGGTTTGTTGTATAGTCAAAATAAATGGACTGCAACGAGCTTGACTGCCAGTGTGCCATCACAACTCAGTGCATGTACTTGTGCTAAATTAGTAATAGGTTAGCTGCTTTTTTGTATAGGGGAAAGCTTACCGAGCTTATTGTTTAATAAACTTCTGTGGTAATTAAATTAGCAACTTTCCTATACCTATTTCAAAGATACGACCAACAAAGAAACAAGACATGTTAGAATGCAACTACTATTTCAGTAGGTACTTGACAATAGCAAAAACTGATAGCAGATGCTACTTGTTCTCAAGCAAGACTGAGAACCCTCTTTTTGTTTGCCTTATCATTGTCATGCTTCCCGTGTGCAGCCTTTTCATAACAGTCTGTTGGACGATCAATCATGGTTAGGATCGGGTTTTGATCTTCATCTGTTAATGTGCTATAGACAGCCAGTAAGACTTCTTTATGCAGCAATAGGAGACTTCCCTTGCCCTAAATTTGCACTGAAATGTCAAAGCCATGATTACAATTTAAAGCAATAATAGGTCCCCAAATTTGTAATCTTGTTTCTTGTGGCTTTTTTTAGTCCATCCAGCTAGATTTCTGTCAGTGTCATATTACACAGCAAATTTATGATCCCCAAATTGACGTGATGCAATCATACATGTTCAGTTCTTTAGGTGTTTCCTAGAAAATTTATTTAGCCTCCTGAAATGCCATTGGTTTTGAGTCCAGCCATTTTTACAGTATTTTGCAGTATTTATAGTTACTTGCATACAATACTTTTTTGAACATCATACTCACGATATTATTATTACCATACTGCAGCTCCGTTGCTGTGGCCGCCAACCAGCTCTAGCAGGTGACTTTGTCTGCTTTCTCCCCTGCATGCTTGGCGATTGGTTCTGTGTCCTGGCCAATGAACTTTCTACTCTGCTGGTTCTTACTCGAATCTGAAGATCACTGTTGGTTGTTTTGTTCTTTTGAGATGCGTCCAGATATAAGCATGATTTTGGGCTTGTAATCTTGCGTTCAACTTACTTTAGCTAATGTACTGTATTTCAGTGGTCATTTTTACTCATGTATCTTCACATGTTCAGTTAGCATGCATCCATAGTTCCATACGGGTATGCGAAGTTCATGAATGATTTTTCCTTTACCTAACACTAACTGCACAAATACAGAGACAGTGGCTCCAGGGTGTATCAATATCCCTTTTTTATGTGTATCAATATCTTGATGCATCATGGGGGTGCTTTTTCATTGAAAGGTGAACTAACTTATGATGGAGAAGATAGCACACTTTTTCAAAACTGGAGATGGACAGAATGTCCTACTATCAAAGGTGATAATTTGAACACTTACGGTACTGTAGGTGACACCAGAGAGGGCTCAAAGGTGAATATTAGCAGGATAGGAGATGAATGCACCACTATGGCAGCTTGCAGCAGCCACATAATCCACATAATGATCGTTGGTTCAGTAAACTGAAGTAGCACACTCTCACTAGCTCACATAATGAGTTAAAGGAAGACATGAATGTATTAACAAGAAAATCACTTTTAGGGACCTAACTCCCTGTTTTATGAGGTCTTGTTTTGCTTGCTTTACACTACAACATAGTTACTTTTTTTCTTTTTTCTTTTTGAGAGTTGCATCTGAATTATTGGCCAGTTATGGCCAGTGTGGGCTGTTGAGAGCTTATGGAGATAATGCCTACTTCACAGTAATTCTGAAACTGAATACCTAAAAAAGATTCAATGGCACAAGTTGCATGAACATCAATCTGTACAAATTGTTTCATTCTTTATTTCTTTTGCATCCATGGCGAGGGTGCTTTTTTTTTCATGAAATTTTCAGTAAATATTGAGATGTGCAATACACTGACATTCAGCTCATAGTTTGCACTGTTTCTATTATAGATTGCTACAATGGATAATTATCGTGCACCACTGGGTGACAAGACTAACACTGTCAAACAAGGTAATATACTGTGTCAAATGACCTTATGTTGAATTGTTTGAGCTATAACAATTCAAATTTAACTGCAGGCGATGCTAAAGAACGTAAGAGGGAAAGGGATAGGGCTCGATGGCAACAACAAAAGGATGCTATTAATAAGAGACGCCGTGAAGCCTATCACCAAAAGAAAACCCAACATGTTATTGCAGCTACTAATTGTAACGCGAGAATCCTAATATATTGAGTTTGACATGCACTGATGAATAACATTTTTCTTTCTTAAAGATCTATGTAATGTGTAAAATTTTGCGGATGACGACGTTGCGGCAAATAAGGAAAACGTGAATCCTGTTGAAACAAATGATTGGCTCCATAGGAATGATTCCTATCTGACTAATAATATTGTTGATGAGAACACGTCTACTGGATTATCATGTAATAAAGTATGTTTACATATTTTAGGTCCTTCAAAATAATATTGCAATAACGTGGCTTAATAAAGCTGATTATTATAATTATATGATTACATTGACAGGTGAGACAGAAATTGAGACTATAGAGAAGCAGAGCACTATTGGTTTCACTGATACACCTATTCCCCGTGCTAATGAAACATGTGTGCAAAGTAAATCAAGAAGTAACTACAAGAGGGAATGGTACAAAAATATGACACCTGAACAAAGGGAAGCAAAGCGTGAGCGCCAAAGGCTGCACAATACAGCACCCAAGCGTAAGGAGGCAATGAAATTGTCTAAGAAAAAATTCAAAGAGTTGCGAAAGAACACCCTTCAACTTACGAATCTACGCTAAAGACACAAGGAGAGAAGCTTAATGTTCAAGAGTTGGCTAAATCATTAGAAGCTTGGCCATATATGAAATATGATGCGTCACGTTGCAGATTTGTAAGGATACTTCTCTATGATTGTGCAGATTTGTAAATATATGAAATATGGTGAACCCTTCTTGAAATTCTAATTCCAATCATTGTGCAGCTTCTTATGCCATGGAAAAGAGGAAACCTTAATCTTTTTGTGTTTGACCGTGAGGAAAAAGTCTCACCGTGCTTGATCCTACTCCTATTCCCGATTGGTGTAAAGATATTCCATACAAGCGCTATGCGCATAGAATTATCAATGTTTGTGAGGCTTATAGACAGGCAATGGGAGTGAATGTATTTTACTGGACACATATACTCCCAAGTGGCATTCCAGTCATCGAAAATAGATAACTTCATTTGAACTACCTTTTATTACGATAGGGATTTCTGCCTTAAGTTGAATATTTATTGTGCTATAGGGATTTAAATGCCTTCATCCTTCTACAATTCATGTCTGCATGGAACAATGGAAAACTCATGCCAATCTCCACGGTGAGCATAAAATTTCTACGTATTGTGGTCATATATTATATCTATATATATATATATATGTATTTTCAACTTATTATTTATGTTTGTCTTGTGCACGGGATGGCCAAAGACCTGCGGAAAGAATTTGTGATCAACCTATTGACGTATGATGGGAATTCACGGCGGTGCATGATTCCTCTATCCATACGAGAATGTCTTAGCCGCATCACAGGCATAGGACAATGAAGAGAGAGAGTTGTGGAAGCCTTATCTATCATACAGTTATTTTGACATTGTTATTAAATCTGACGCTTATTTATTTGAATGTGGCTCGAAACATTATGTTGCTTTATTTGAATGTGGCTCGAAACATTATGTTGCTAAGCCATTTTGATCCATTACTTTTTATTACTCTTACCATGTTGAAAATTTGAGCTCCTCATCTACTTTTTTTTTACTTTTATTGTGTCGAGTTGAATTGGAAATTTTAAAATTCCCGTAGCAAAGCACGGGCATTTACCTAGTCACACAAAAAGGATATCACAGATGGCAACAGTCAACGGATAAACCACGAGAACGTTGCGGGCGCTCGGCTCTTCTCACGAGCAGGGCCGAGCACGACACGCGGTTCCCAATAACAGTTCACCACTCCACAATCACTCACTCGACACCGTCAATCCATGGCCTTGGCGACGCCGTCGCTCTGGCTCCGCCACCTCCTCCCCGCGGTGGCGGCGGCGCCGACCAGGGCTCCGGACACCTTCGTGCCATCCCTGGCGAGCCACCGCGCCCTCTCGCTCCGCGCAAGCCTCTCCTCCTCCGCGCCCCGTTCCGGGCCGGTGGCCGTGGCCGTGGCCGCGGCTTCCGCGTCCGCGGCGGCCGGGCGGCCGACGGTGCTGGTGACGGAGAAGCTGGGCGCGGCGGGGCTGGACCTGCTGCGCGCGTTCGCGAACGTGGACTGCGCCTACGAGCTCACGGCGGAGGAGCTCCGCGCCAAGGTGTCGCTGGTGGACGCGCTGGTGGTGCGCAGCGGGACGCAGGTGACGCGGGAGGTGTTCGAGGCCGCGCGGGGACGGCTCCGCGTCGTGGGCCGCGCTGGCGTCGGCATCGACAACGTCGACCTCCAGGCGGCCACCGAGGCCGGGTGCCTCGTCGTCAACGCGCCCACGGCAAATACCGTCGCCGCCGCCGAGCACGCCGTCGCGCTCCTCGCCGCCATGGCGCGTAATGTCGCGCAGGCCGACGCGTCGCTCAAGGCCGGTACGTACGCGCCCCGCCCCTCGTTTTGATTTGCTCCTACCATATGTGCACACACGACATTGCGGCGCCTACGTACCACACGTTGTGCGAATAGATAAGGTCCTGTCCTGCTGCTGTTGATAATTGCTGACAAGGTGCACGTACAAAGGGGGAAGTGAAATGCGATGCAATTCTCTAATACTCCGTAGTAAGTAGTTTGATCTTCGCACGTTGCTTGCAAATGAGATGTAGTTCATGTTTACGCCGACTGATACAGATGTAGTCCATGTTTCTATAGCGCTGTATTTTATTAAGTGCTTTCAAGGTTAGGTTGTAAATGATGCTGGCGTGATGTTGGGACTTCAGAGAGAAAGTTTGTGTTACATAGGCGTCAATGGCATGATGGTGATAACACTTGTGGCGTCAATGACATGATGGTGACAACACGTGTTGCTGCATTGCTACCCTACATGGACTGATAGATTGTGTTTGGTTAAAGAATTAAGTGTTGCATCCTGATTAAATGTGATTGCAGGGCTCATAACAGACCAAAAAGTGTCAGCATCCTACAAAACATAAATAAGTACTACTTTCCATGTAATGTGATACGAATCTCTGCTGACATAGCAGAAGCTTCAATGTTCTTATTTCTGAAGCAAATATTGGGGTCTTGTGATGAATTGCTGACTTTGCCAAGGCCCATTGAGTTCATATTTGTTCTTGGGTTCTGCTGTCCTCCTTTTACAAAAATCTGAAATTCATTCTTTCCACAGTCTTCTTAAATCTTAATGGCCAACAAAGTACTTAAACTTTTTCTGGTGTCTGCAACTGCAACTTTCGATTTATCCTGTGAATGTTGCCGATTTTTTAGTAGAATCATTTCGAGATATGAAATTACAATTATTAACCAGCAGATTGCAGGCATATCATGTTCCACCAGTTGGTTGATATAAAGACTAAAATAGTCATTTTGAGCAAAAGACGATCTGTATTGTGTTCAGAATTTTTTTTATTTAACAACATCACAAGTTCATTTCAACTGATATTAAAAGTATTATGGTGATACTGTGCACGGTTCATTTGTGCTAACTTATAAGCTATAGTGGTCTGATTTTCTTTGTGTATTTCAGGCAAATGGGAACGGAGCAAATATGTTGGTGTTACCTTGGTGGGTAAGACACTAGCTATTATGGGTTTTGGAAAGGTTGGTCCAGAAGTAGCTCGACGTGCAAAAGGACTTGGGATGGATGTCATTGCTCATGATCCATATGCTCCTGTTGATAGAGCCCGGGCAATTGGCATAGATATGGTATCATTTGATGAGGCCATCTCCACAGCAGACTTCATATCACTGCATATGCCTCTAACTCCATCGACAGCAAAGCTTTTCGATGATGAAACTTTTGCAAAGATGAGAAAGGGTGTTAGAATTATCAATGTTGCACGGGGTGGAGTTGTTGATGAAGAAGCATTGCTGAGAGCACTTGACAATGGAACAGTTGCCCAGGTAATTCCTTTCGTCATGTCCACTCATGACACATCTGAATGCTAATAATGCATAGTTGTTAGTCTGTTACCTGTTATCCAATTCTCATATGCATCTGATATCTATTTCACTGTGAAATGTTTTGTCAGAAAAAAGAGAGATATTTTGGCCCTTTTCCTGATTGCATTGTGGTATGAGTCAGGCTGCACTTGATGTATTTACTGAGGAGCCACCGCCAAGAGACAGCAAGTTAGTGCAGCATGAGAATGTCACTGTCACACCACACCTTGGGGCTAGCACAACAGAAGCGCAGGTTCGCTGGTCTTTTCCTAGCAAACTTATTTGTACCGCATCATATCATACTAGCTTATTCTCTTTACTTTGTACTATACCTCTGCAGGAAGGTGTAGCCCTTGAAATTGCAGAGGCTGTTATTGGTGCACTGAGAGGAGATCTGGCTGCCACGGCTGTGAATGCCCCAATGGTCCCTGCTAAGGTACTTTCGTGACCAAGAAATTCAACATAGTAATTTCAGTATACTTATGCAATCTGTTTGCATCTTAACAGTACATCTCTTCCCATAGGTTTTATCAGAGTTATCTCCATATGTTGTCCTTGCTGAGAAGCTGGGCCGGCTTGTTGTGCAACTTGTAGCTGGTGGCAGTGGGATTAAAGGTGTCAAGGTTGTTTACTCATCTGCCAGAGACCCTGATGACTTGGACACAAGAATTCTTCGCGCCATGGTCACCAAAGGCATCATCGAACCTATTTCAAGCGCCTTTGTCAACATTGTCAATGCAGATTATGTCGCCAAGCAAAGAGGCCTTAGGATCGTTGAGGAGAGAATTTTCCTTGATGGTTCACCCGAGATCCCCCTAGACTCCATCCAGGTCCACCTCGCCAATGTGGAGTCCAAGTTTGCCGGAGCCTTATCTGATGCAGGTGACATCAGAGTGGAGGGCAAGGTTAGGGATGGCACGCCGCATCTCACGCTCGTCGGTTCTTTCAGCGTTGACGTTAGCCTTGAGGGCAATGTAATACTGTGCCGCCAAGCTGATCAGCCAGGCATCATTGGGAAAGTGGGGTCAATCTTGGGAAAGATGAACGTTAATGTGAGTTTCATGAGTGTCGGTAGGACTGCTCCGGGGAAGCAGGCGATAATGGCCATTGGAGTTGATGAGGAACCTGGGAAGGAAGTGCTGAAATTGATTGGTGAGACACCATCTGTTGAGGAGTTTGTCTTTCTTAAGCTATAGGGAGGAAGTAGGTAGGAACCCAAAATTATATTTGTGCTATATTAGCATGAGATTGATTTTGCCAAAATTTTAGTACCTAGTCTGGGGTACTGTAGAATGCCATTCCTTTGTGTTTTCTGTCCTTGAGGAGACGCCGATCACAGATATATCAAGAGGTACATGCAAAAATCAGTTTTTTCCTCGGTCCCTACTGTCTTGCTACCCTGTTAGACTCTGGTACCGGTGCTGTTTACCTGTTAGAATCTCAAGCTTCTGGTTTCTGGGGAGTGGGACCTCTGCAGTTCTGACTTAGTTGACACTGTTGTCGTCCTCACAAACAGGTTTGAATACTCTTGTTCTGCCAAAAATGGTCACAG
Organism: Themeda triandra; assembly: GCA_018135685.1. Lineage (NCBI taxonomy): Eukaryota > Viridiplantae > Streptophyta > Magnoliopsida > Poales > Poaceae > Themeda > Themeda triandra. Next base: position 902,974 of record JAENPR010000019.1, on the reverse strand, counting down.
TTAACCATTTACTCAACTATAAGAGATTTTCGCTGATGGTTTCTACGGCTGATGTTGTTTTGTTATAAGAGAAAACCATTGTATTATGGCTGATAAGTTCAAGAGAATTTGAAGTTTAGGTGAAGTAAACCTCAACCAAATTTAAAAGTCAGCATTTACAGATATATCTACCATTGATATTTATTGTTAACCTAAATATAGTAATTACAATATTTCTTAAGCAAGGTTTACATGTATCATTTGCTTCACTCTATAATATATTGTATAGGATACTTTGTACTTTATGACGAAGGAAGTAGTTTACATCCATTGGATGTAGAGGCCGGATATGAACTATCCTTTATGTAAAAAAAAAATGCCTGTAGAGTATATGGCTACTGTCCTGTTTGGTACAGCTAGTGATTTTCTGAGAAAATGCAGTAAATAGAGGAAAAGCGCAGTTAAGATAAACTGGTAAAAGTGTGATCATGTTAAACTGATCTGATCTAGTTTCTACCATTAAGTACAAATGGGAGTTGAGAGGAGAAGCATGGCCATAGAAAAACCTATATAAAAGCAGGCCGTTTAGCTTGAAGTTGCAAATCAATTGTGATCATAACCAGCTTATAATTTACCAAATAAACCATGTATATGCATCCAGATCAATGTATAACTTGTTATAATCATGGCATGCATGAACAAAGGAGGACAAGATTAGTTGTAGCAATAGCCTTAATAGCTCGATCCTACAAACTGCTGCAAACTCAAGTGTGTTAAAAACAACATCAGACACTAATCAAAGCCTTTAGGATTAGCCATGGAATAAAGGAAACAAACTGATACAGAAAAAAAAAATGGAAGTATGAAACGGTAAATAATCAAAGCATTCAATGGGCATGACAACACAATATTAGAAACACCCTAGCCGCACACAATTCGCACCACTAGTATTAGAAAACACTATTATAGCCAAGACATCCACAACCTGCAAAGGAATCATTTGAAACACATGCGCAAATTAAAACAATCCATGACCACATGAAACATAGAAAGGCAAACACAAGACTTGTCAAGGATAAGAACAGACAGGTGTACGATCTTCTTCCTCGGTTGATGTACTCTTATTCTTTAAGAACTTGTTTTGTGTCTTATTGTCCTTTATTTTGTACCGGTTTTTATTTTCCTTGATATATATCAAATATCTCAATCTATTTGAGTGTCTTTATCAAAAATAAAGTGAAGGATCTTCTTCGAATAAAAAGAATAAGAAATATAACAAGGACATAAAGAAAGAGATAGGATACACCTGCAAAAGAAGGTTCTACCAAGAAACGAATGAGAGAGAGGAGATCATATTAGATTGAGTTAAAGACAAAAATAAAAGAAGATGTGAAAGCCCAAAAGCCCTACTGCTTTTTTCTTTCTTGATTAGGTCTATACATTCATATAATTGGGTGAAAATGGTTATCAACAATTCCAGTTTTGATGAAGTGTTAACTAAATTTGTTGCAAAACACCGACACACAAATAACCGACTAGAATTGGTTTCAATTGATATTGGTTAACCATAATGCATATTATTATACTTCTGAAGGAGATAATGTAACGGTAAAATCACATTCTAAACCACACTACAAAAATTGCATCATGAAAAGGAAAAATAAAAGAGAAAACACTTGTAACAAATGAAAGCCAAATAGACAATATTTTTAGTGTTTAATATATTATAATATACTCCCTTCGCCCTGTAATATAATGCATTTTAGTTTGTTCTAAGTCAACTTAGTTTAAGTTTGACCAAATCAACAACAAAGAATATTATCATCTGGCACTTAAAACAAGTAAATTATGAAAATATATCTTGTAATAAACCTAATTATGTTTATTTAACATTATAAATATTATTGTTTTTTGTATAAATTTAGTCAAACTTGAAATAGTTTGACTCAGGACAAAGCAACAATAAACATTGTATTTCAGGACAGATGGAGTATAGTCATGCAGAAATTCGGCTAACATCAGCTCAAAAAACAAATCAAAAATCACTGTGAATAGTGCCAAACTCTTCAACTTCGGTTAACTGACTTTCGGGTAAATCGGTTCAGGTCGGTTAATTGGTCTTGGTTAACTTTTGCCACAGCCTAGTCTCGATCGATTGTAGTGCATCTAGTCTAGCTATGATTTTGCAGGACATCCAATCGGTGGCATCATAGACACGTGAAATTTCACTGAAGTTGACCCCTTTCATTTGTGGCATGAGCGAGTGAGCGCTCGGTGCATCTCCAGACTTTTGCGCACGTTTTCTTGTCCCACAACCAGCCCGCGCCATGTGATGTCGCATTGTCATGATCATAGACTCTGTTAGGTGAATGACACTAGACACGGCCATTGTACCATGTCCATGTTCTAATACTGTACCCTCTGCCAAGTGCCGACTGCCGACCCACCCCACCATCCGCGTCTGTCCCCAACACCTTTCTCTCGCAAAGGCCGGCCGCGGCCGGCCATCGGCAACTCTCGCTGGCCAACCATTCGCGTGCGCGCGCCCTGTTTTCCCGCCCCGTCATCGTCGGCGGATCAGACGACGACGACGACGGTGGCTCATCACCACACGTACGCGACGCGGCCACGCCTTTCGCCGCTGCAGCGCCCCCGCCCAGTGGCCGGCCTGCCACTGTCGCATCTCAAGGCATCGCCGAGGCCGCTGGCGCGCGCGCGCATCGTCGTCGCCGTCGCCAGCTTTGCGGAAATGGGTGCGCTAGCTGGACACCGAGCCGGTCGATCGAGCTGGGTGAGTGCTGCGCACACTCACCCAGTACTGTCACCCGGGCAAAAGCAGCCCCGCCGGACCGACGGCGACGCGGTGCCGTCGTGGTCGTGGGACGTGTGGAGGAAATCGCGGCGGGGGCTCTTGGTGGCACAGGAGTGCACGCCACTCGCTCCGATCCTGAATTCTGATCCTCCTGTAGCTGTCACTGTGGTGTGCTGCTCGCTGTGCATAGCTGCAGACCAGTCAGAGTCAGTGTAGCAAACATTGTTCACTGCGGTGCGTTTAATCCTATCTTGATCAGAAGTCTTATCTGAACTCTGACTGCTGCTGCCTGTAGTAATCCTCAAGCAAGTTCTGAACTGTGCTCGTTTCCACGCGCGCTGTGGAGGAGCTGGCGTGGACGCGTGGTGTAGTAAAATCAGAGAGAGCTGGTGATCACGGCACGCGCGTTCAGGACACACGACCGAAGGCGACGTCCAGCCGCGGAGCCCCGGGAGGCCGGGAGAGCCGGAGATGCTTTGCCGGATCTTTTGCTCTGTGTTAGCTGAGCTTAGGAAAGGAGTTGACGCTGCTGGCTGAATTTGACAGGAAACCGTGGCCACAAAACTGTGTGAGTTCCTGAAACTACTGGCCCCTGATCATCATGAAACTTTGAGTGGATACAACTAGCGACATGTAAGCACTCATTTCGTCAACACTAGCGCTCCCAAATGATGGTTTTGCATGCTGCTTAACTAGAAGCAGGCCGGCACGTACGTTCGCTCGCTCGTATGGAAGCATGGAAATTTTGCAACTACTTTCCGTGCAATGAAGGCGCATGGATTGCCGGAGTCGCAAGCAAATCTTCTGGAAAATTCCGATGTCGAAGCGCCAGGAAATCCATTGCGAAGAAGCCCAAATCTTCCGAGCCCTAGATGCGGCGATCACGTGAAGAAAGCTTAACAGCACGGGGAGGTGGGCCCGCCCGAGACGTTGCCCCGGGAACGAGATCCTCTGAATTTCTTCTCTGCAGTCGTTGTCTGCAGTCACAATCTGAAACGTTTATATCGAATCAAACGGTGGTTCTACAATTCTGAAAGCTTACCCATTCTAACAGGCCAGCAGCCGGCCCATCAACCCGTAGACGTTGGGCAAGGCATACACAAAGCTACCATCGCTAAGTTCAGGCCTCGTCGCCGTGGACGGTGACCGGAAGAAATAAAACGACGCTCATAGGCGCAGGGCCGCGCCCGCCTGCACGCGAGATCTGGACGGTGTGTAGCTGCCGATGCTCGACGGACAAGGGCCGAGGCTGCCTGAGCGCGCCGTGCTGGACAACCGCGCGGCTGTCCGCGCTCTACGGAAAAGGACCACGGCCGCTGCAGCGGAGTAAGACCGTGACAGTGAGTCTCCGGCCACGACAGCGAGCTTGGCTTTGCAGGAGATACGAAGACGAGAGACTAAGAGTGCCACTACAGGCAGTTGGCAGGCTTGGGGCTCCGGACGAGGAGGAGATCCACCGTAAACAAGTGAACAACCTACAGTCGTCGAGAGCATGGACTCCCGGAATACCATCTCCGCCCAGAAGGACGACGACGACGTGAACCGTGTACGAAGATGGCGTTCTTGGCATCGGGAGTGGTCGTCGTCTCACTTTGTTTTGTTCCTGCTACATCTGCAAACCGTACCAGCGTTAGAAACAGAGCACGCGTGGCATGGCAAGGAACGAAACAGAGAAGAGGATTAGTGCACAAGCGTGGACATTGCCTTTCCGATCCGGCTCTTCTACGACGACGTGATGCCAGCCGCCGCCGCCGGCTTCACCTTCGCTGCCCCGCCACGCGACGCACGACCTGGAGCTGCACCACTTGCACGGCGCCAATGTCTCGTCCGGCGGCGTCCCTCTCCTCCGGACGACGAGTTGCAGGATGTACTGGATCGCGTCCCTGACGGCGCTCCTGCGGCGGTGCGCGTACAGCGTGTCGGAGACCTCCCCGTGGTCGTGGTCGGTAGTATCCACTGCTGCGGACGACGCCTCGCTGATGTCGCCGCCGCCGTAGCTCCAGTGGCAGTAGCAGCGCACGGGACTGTCCTCGAGGACGGCGTACACGAAGCAGAGGACCACGTCGGCGACGCCCAAGGACCGCGAAGACGGCGGCGGCCAGCGTCGTTGGATGCCGCGCCGACGGCCCTCTTTGGCCATTGCAATCTGAGGTGTACAACTTGTGTCATGGGCTTTAGATGGGCCACCGTAACCCACTCATAAAGCCTGCTATATGGATTTTGCATCTTTCATCGTTGGATTTTACCGGACGGTTGCGATCATAACTGCAGAGAACGACTGCAGAGAAGAAATTCAGAGGATCTCGTTCCCGCGGAACCCATCGCTTTCCCGTCGAGTTGGGTGTTGCCCCGACCCCACCGCCCTCATCCCGTACGCACAGGAGACCAGTAGACCACCCTGCGGCGCTGTTTTTTTTTCAGATCTGTAGCCGTAAAGTTATTTTTCTTTTTATAACATATCTTTGCACGAAATGGTTACACAATTGCTAAAAAATGTTCAAAACGAAAAACTTTGCTCCCATCCATATGGAATTTGTGCCTAGAGCCGTCTGACCTCATTTATAGAAACCTAGCAGTTGCAACGAGTTGCAAAACGCATCGGAGCTGGTGGTGTACAAATGTACAATATCACGACCAAGATAGCTGTAGCCCCTACAGTCCTAATCCTAGCCAGGATGATGACGTGCAGGATCGAGCACCAAGCATTGCGAAAGGACGACGTCCTGTGGCGTTGACCCCTCGATGAGGTCGGCAACACGGTCACATGGTCCGGCACCGCACGGGATCCACCAGCTTTAGGATATGACGGCATCCGGTTCGTCACCCGGCACCCGCACCAAATGACGCTTCTGCCCCCGTTCAAGGGGTTGGGGGGTGTCGCGAGCCGACGCGTCCGCGTCAGGCGTATGGTGGGGGTCAAGATTCCCGGGGCCGGACTGCGACTCCACGCGGCCGAGTCGCCCGTTCTTTCGCGCTAAATTACCAAACTGCCCATCTCTATCCTGTCAGTCAGTCCCTTACACCTGACCTGTCACAACAAATCCAAAATCCCAATTTCCAAACCTTGAAAGGAAAGCTTTGTCCATTTCCAACTAAATACTAGTATATGTTGATATTGATTCTCCTAGGAACTCGTTAGTTGCGGCACGTACCATTGCTGACCTCTAGTCCGAGAATTTCCAATTGTATTATAATTTGTGAGAAATAAGGTGTCAATCTTTGGTTTAGTGAAGAATGCCCTTTTGTTTTAGAGCAAACCTTTTTTTTAAAAAAAAAATACAGTTTCTATAGACAACTTAGATTTCTCCAACGGGAAGTATGCTTCATGACAAGTCATGTATTGTCAAGTTTGTTTTTACTATACTGACTTTGATAGTACCATCACTTCCATTGGAGTGATTTTCTATCTATTTAGGAAATTATATTCTACTCCACTACCTTTTTTTTTGAGAAATTTATATGATTGCATTGGGATATAGCCACATATATGACTGAAAATCTTCAAAAAAAATGTCCGATGCAAGATTTTATTTCATCCCATAGTTTTGGGATGGCGACTAAGGGACATTTATCCAATCAGTCAAAATCTACAAGATACTATTGAAATGACCTCTTCTTTTTAAATCATTCAAGAAGCAAGAGAGCGTGTGAATCAACAAGTGCAACATGTAATCAAGAACAAGACATAAACATTAGGATCAACAATAATAGGTTGGTTTTCCCCAACTGGACGATTTTTTGCAATGTTGAATTTTAGTTTATTAGGACATTAATAATATACAATGATTTTATCATCTTGAGATCTGCCAACTCAATCGTCTGCACTGTAATTAAAAATCGATACTAGAAGTTTAATTTGCCTCCACAATTACTTTACCCATAGTATATATCTATATCTATACAATTATTAGTGGTTGGGACCATCAGGGGGTAGTTTGGACATTTAGCTCGGCCCCAAGATCTGTTTTGGTGGCAGAGAAAGCTGGGCTGATTTTGACAGGCATCGAATCACCGGCTGATTATTGATACTCACGGCAGCTAATTTTCTAACGGTGCAGTTGACGGTGTGAGATCTGTAAAGCTAATCTTTGTCTTTTTCAGCTATGAGGAACTATGGAGGTTGCACCTTGTGGCCTTAGACGCAGGTTGCTTTCCAGGATATCTTTAGTTAAGCTATAAAGCCCCTATGCGTATTCGATTGATGCTAAATTTAAGATATAGCTTAACCTATGGTAGCATATATTATCACCACAATGAGTCGTGCAATATCTTATGGTAGATATATAGCTTGAGTTTTAGGAAAAATGTAACTTTTTTCAAGTGTATTACAATTTTAATAAGATGTACATGATGCAACTAAGGAGCTGTTTGGATCAATTAGCACTAAAAGTTAGCTAGCTGTATTATTAGCTAACAATTGTGAATTTTTAGCTAACTAACTTTTAATCAAAAGCCATTCCGATCCACCTCTAATAGGTGGTTAAATAGTGACTTCAGGGTGCATACAAACTATTGACACCTACTGACACAGTATCTTGAAACCAACTAACTAATAGAACTACTAGTTAGCAGCTAACTAGACAATACTCCCTCTATCCCGGAATAAATAGATTTCTAGCAAATTAGGACATGTTATTATGACAAAGAAATTACCATGCCATCCTTCATTAATTAGAGTAGTTGCACAATTATCAGTAATTATTCTAGTTCTGCAGTTGTATAGCATCTACTGCGCCATACAAATACAGAAACTCAAAATTGTATTAGAAAATTTGGAGCGGTAATAAGTATGGGAGAACTCCGAGGAAAATAAATGAGTTGATGGGCTATTGAATCTCCTAGAGATTGATTTTATTTATAAACATTTTTTCCGTGGTTGGAATCTATTTATTCATGGGTAGAGGGGGTAATTAACAGATTATTAGCAGATTTATTTGGACCCACCATTACTAATTGTAGATATTAGTGCTAATGGATCAAAATATGCCCTAACTAATTAATGCAGCTAAATTATTTACTTGGAACTTTATATCACTGGATATTTTTGTGGTTTTAAAGTAACCATTATTATTGAAGCGAGTTGCTAACGTAGAGTCGACTGTTTTTTTCAAAAATAAACCAAGCGACATGTACTGAGCACTAAACAGTGGTCATTCCCTTCCATCAGTTAGGCAGCAAAATGCAGCAGCAGCAGCGCTCCCGTACACGTTGCCTGAGCACCAGTCGACTGAAGCCGAGGAAATGTGATTATTGAAGCCATAATTATGAGTTCTCACAAATGTTGCAAGATTGTAACATAAAGCCACATACTACGTGGCACCATATGATATTTTAGGTCCAATTTAGATTGTAGGCCATTTTCATTTCTTACGTTTTTATAAAAATAAACAGATTTACGTAAAAAAAAAATGTACGGGCCCTTACAAACAACCTCCCATGTATTAATTAACAAGCTTCAGCAAGCTACCTAAAAGCTTGCAATAACAAGTGTTTGCAACATAAAACATAGACCGAGTTGAATACTTGCTCCAACTACCATGTCATTGTAAAACCTCGGGCAGCCTCTGCCAAGATTACAAGAGGCGGGTGTTAGTGTTGGTCACGTCTAAAATTGTTGCCCATAAGAACATGACACACTTGACTAAGTTAATGGTTCTGATTGGTAAGCCACCACCGTATTTTCTTACCTTGGTTCTTATCCAATGGTTGACCGACGCTAATGGTTGTGTGATCGATCTTTCGCTATCATATTTATTGGCTCATCCAATAGTTAGGTTATTATAGGTTCGCCGGTTATATTGGTAGTTGTTAGCACTATTTGCCTAAACGATTGGTTAGCCCATTTGCACACCATTTAAGCACTAGAATATATATTACGTTTTGTTCGATCGATGATTTATCCCATTTAAATGGTTGTTTTATTCGTTTACATGTCCGTTTAGCCCGAATAAAGGCTAAAGGCTAAGTTATTTTCCATTTAACTTTTAGTATAACATTTCCCGTTAGAGAAAATCTTACACTAAGAGATATCAAACTAACAGTCTTATGCACAAGCTCTCATTGACAAACTCAATCAATCAAATTCTGGCACTAATTCTTGGCTTCTTGCAGAGCCAAATCTTGTGATATCAATATGTATTTGCACTTTTGCCTTGCCTCACAATAAAAAAAAACATCAGGTGTGGATTATTTTAACCATTTGTTCCTCTAGAGTTTGAGTAAAAAACTTGGAAAGCATTGCCTGCATACAAAGGATAGAGACAGTGCTGCCGCACTCACGCATAGTGGCCTGACCGCCGCTTGTGTGCTAACACGAAATGTGCGGCTGGAGTGAGAGTGTGGCCTCCGTTTATCGCCGGCGGCTAATCCAGCATCACCGTCAGCGATTAAGCCCCAGCTTGGATAATGGATTCCCCTGCCCCCGCGGAAGGCCTACACGGCCCGCCCAAGCCCAGCAGCCAGCACTCCCGAATCCCGATGCGACGCAGATATCTTCCCCCTCGTGCGCGGGGCCCACCTCCATACCACGACCCGAGGGCCCCACAAGCCCCCACGCCGAAATCTCCAGGAAAATATTATTTTAAGCATATTTCGCTTGGTTCCCAGCCCCCCACGTGTGCCGCCCCCTCCACGTCACCGTCTCCCACCTACTACTACATGTAGTGCGCCCCATCGCGCTGCCTGCCTCCATTGCCGCGCTGCTTTCCCTCCTCCTCCTCCCCACCACCACCACAAGAACCGCGTCGGTCGACACCACCGCTGCCATTGCCGCGGCGCCCAGCCGCTGCTTGCTGACGACCTCGCTCGGTCGATGGAGCTGCACAAGTACTGGGGCTTGGGGGGTCGTCGGTGCGGCGCCTGCGAGGCGGCCCCGGCGGCGGTGCACTGCCGCACGTGCGCCGGCGGAACCTTCCTCTGCACGGCGTGCGACGCGCGCCCCGCGCACGCGCGCCTGGCGCACGAGCGCGTGTGGGTGTGCGAGGTCTGCGAGCTCGCCCCCGCCGCCGTCACGTGCAAGGCCGACGCCGCCGTGCTGTGCGCCGCCTGCGACTCCGACATCCACGACGCCAACCCGCTGGCGCGCCGCCACGCGCGGGTCCCCGTCGCGCCCATCGGCTCCGAGGCCGCCGCCGCCGCCGTCGAGGCCATGCTGTTCGGGACCGGCGACGCGGCCGCCGCGTCCGAGGCCGCTGACGAGCAGAGCCACGCCCACGCGCACGCGGTGGCCGAGCAACATCATCATCAGCAGCAGCACGCGCACCACGCGCTGAACCTCAACGTGGAGGCCAAGGACATGAAGCTGGACTACCTCTTCTCTGAGCTGGACCCCTACCTCAGCGTTCACGAGATCCCGCGCTTCCAGCACGCCGACAGCGTCGTCCCCAACGGCGCCGGCGCTGGTGCTGGCGCCGTCGAGCTCGACTTCACGTGCGGCATCGGCGTCAAGCACAACTCCTACAGCTCCTACACGGCCACCTCCCTCCATAGCGTAAGCTTCGCCTTCTTTTTGCCTTCCCTTGCCTTTGGATGCATGAATGAACACGTCGGAATTGAAACTCATGTGGACGCCGTCTCGATGATCAATCTTGCAGGGCTCCTCGTCGGAGGTAGGCGTGGTGCCAGAGGCCTTCGGCGGCGCCGGCGGCGGGAGCTTCGAGCTCGACTTCACAAGGCCCAAACAGCCTCAGGCCTACATGCCATACACCGCGACGCCCCAGAGCCACAGCGTAGGACCCCAACCAAGCTCCCACTGCACCTTTCGGGGCGCACGCACGCACACGTGTTAATCCCTCCATTTGCTCGTACTGACGTGTCGCTGTGAACTCAATGGATCGGTTCCGTATGCAGGTGTCGTCCGTGGACGTGGAGGTGGTGCCGGAGCGGGGGGACCTGCCGGCGGTGAGGCCGGTGCCGCTGATGGGGGAGAGCCGAGAGGCGCGGCTGATGCGGTACCGCGAGAAGCGCAAGAACCGGCGGTTCGAGAAGACCATCCGGTACGCGTCGCGGAAGGCCTACGCCGAGACGCGGCCGCGGATCAAGGGGAGGTTTGCCAAGCGTGCCGACCACGACGGTGACGCCGACGCCGACGACGCCGAGGCCGAGGCCGACGTGCCGTCGTCGTACGTGCTCGACTTCGGCTACGGTGTCGTGCCGAGCTTTGCATGATCCCACGATCGTCGGCCGGCGCATGGCCGGCAGCGCGCTTGAACCGGCACGCCATGGCACGCCGTTGCGCGGGCGCGCCTTGTACTTGTATCAAACTAGGTGAATTCCCCGCGCGTTGCCGCGGAAATATAAAATTAATTTTAATAATTCAATTAAGAGAAATATGATGTAGATTGTAGAAGAATCAGACGTGATGTATGAACAAATATAAGAAGTATATATATGTGTGTGTCACATGTATAATAAATTTGTTCAAGGACATACAAAGGCTTATCAATTTTCTGCAATGAACTGTGGTCAGGTGAATAATTGAAGATAAAGAAAATGTATAAACTTCGACTGAATGCATGATCCTGTCATCCAGCTTCATGAACCCCGGCCACCGTTGAGGGTCGTCTCTCCACGACTTAAAAATATACATATACATATAGCTGCCCGGCGTTGCTCCTCCGTGTGACCGTGTCCGCCTCGACGCCGGCAAGGGAGAAGTCGAGGGACACGACATAAGCGACGTGTAGAGCGACAGAGGACGGTGACTCGATGAGCTCGAAGGCTTCGTCACCTAGCAGCTACATGCGGTTGTGTGGCGCCATTCTGCTGTCGCATCGTCACCTAGCAGCTACATGCGGTTGTGTGGCGCCATTCTGCTGTCGCAGCCACAGAGGGAGGGCGGCGAGCTCGCTGGCTACGCACGCTAGCGCACGTGGTGGTGCACGTCTAACCATGGGTGTGTGCCAGACAGAGGGCGGCTGGTCGCTACCGCCGGCGGGCGCGTGCTCTCGGTCGATCACCGGCCAAGCTCATCAGGCGTCCGCCGACGGAGCAGCACGTGTCCGAGCTCGAGAGCCACATATGCCGGACGGAGGACGCGGCCACCAGCCTCGATGTCCGCTTCCACTTCCTGTCTGTCGTCCATCCCCCGACGGACCACACGGCCGGGCCTCGTGGGGTTCATCTCCAGGGTCGGTGCCATGGATGATCTTGTCGGCAAGCCATATGAATCAACAGATGCGGAAGGTATATAAATACTGATCAATCAACCCCTCGACTTCTTGTTCCGTTTCCTAATGCATCATCAAAAGGAATATGAATGCTCACGAGGACGGTTCATAGTCCTGTTCCGTTTCCCATGCATCAATTGGTGGGAAGTGGGATGCGTATATTGATGAGGCCTCGGCTGGGGGGCCGGGCATGCGGGAGGACTACCGGTACCAGCGGAGCGTTTGGGGCTGGCGCTTGCGGTGGAGGATCAATTCGGGGCTGGTTCGGAGCGGGCGTAGGACGGACTTGGTCTTAGGATAGACCGGATCGGTCAGTAACGGAAAAATGAAACTGAAAATGCTGATGTGGCGCAAGGAGAGATCAGATAATTAGGCTTAGTGGGGTTTGTTTATATAGAAGGTATAGATGTATAGGGAGGATTAGTAATCCCATGTAATCTCTTTTCGAGCAAGCTAGCATTTGCGTAAACTAGCGATGTATAATTTGTATACTAAGTAAGAAAACTGCAGTAGCCGCTACTAATGAATCATGAATCCTAGCTTGGCCATGCATGCTGTTTCGACCAAGCCCATCTTCAATTTATTTAGCATACAATCGACTGTGTATGGTCTTAACTGTATGTAAGGAAGTATTTCTCTGATAAATGCTATCGACAACCAAGGCCTATTATTTTCCAGAATTCTCTTCCAAATTTTACTATGCAAAAAGAATATTGTTCAAAAAAATGCAAAAAGAATATTACGTGTCACATCGAAATGCCGACACATATATGGAGTACTAAATATAGATGAAATCAAAAACTAATTACACAGTTTTATCGTACTTTGCGAGATTAACATTTTAAGCCTAATTAGTCAAAATTTAGACAACTTTTACCAAATACAAATGAAATGCTACCGTGCGTATTTATGGCGCTACAGTGTATTTGGTGACCACCAATTTGGTGATCTAAACAAGGCCCAAGTGTTGGATAGTCGATTTTTCCTCCCCATGTGCACGCGCGCTCTCTAGCCTCTCCCTATGTTCACCAAATGTGACTGCCTAAGAAGGGAAAATCAGAAGAGGCGGGCTGAATGGGCGGTGGGGATAGCGGCAAGGCGGCGTTCGGGTCCTAGCAGATGCGGAGGCAGTTGAACCAAGTTGGGGCGGGGGCACCGATGGCTAGAGCTTGTTGCAAAAGGAGGGGAGGGGAGGCTACCGCAGCTATGTTAGGGTTTTGTCGGAGCTCCATGGGAGCGGTTGTGGTTGCAGAGCTTGTCGCATAAGAAGGGGGAGGGGGAGGACGTCGTGGCAATGTTAGCGTTTCGCCGGAGCTCCACGGACGTGGTCATGGCTGCAGAGCTTGCTGCAAAAGAAGAGGGGGAGCTTGCCGCCGCGACCGTGCTAGGGTTTCGTCAGAGCTCCGCGGGCGCGGCCTTGGATAACTTCATCATTTCCCTTTTTCACCACCCATGCCTCCATGGCTGGGTTTGACCCCTAGTGGCTCTTGCACTTCTCTTTGTCGATTTTTTGGCCTCGGCAATGAGTACTTGTTTGCGGTCCTTAACTCCCGCCAATTATAGATCATTTTGGGAGAAATAAATATTTTATTGCACATATATCTTTACTATTGACCTAGTTCCACATGTACTTGGAGAAAATATTATTTTGCAGAATATACACCAAGTGCAGGAATTTTCAGAATAAAAAGGCGCTTTTCGGAAAGCGTAAAAGGCCAAGAGAATAAGGGCCAGCCACCTAGGGTCGAGATGGGCCAAAAGCACCACCACCACCACAGCGGCCTAGGAGTTGACCCGGGCCCACACGCCAAAGGGCGGCGCGGGGCGGCGTCACCCAGGCGCGGGCGCGCTTGGGGCGCGCGCGCCCATCTGACTGCCGCGTGGGCCCGGCCAAAGGTGGTTCATTCCTTCCATCCAGGGAGGCGCGCCCCCGCGGGTGCTTCTTACCAGAGTGCCGGAGATCCAAATATGGGTGCAAGTATCCAAGATGAACCCATGAGGTGAAGGACCAAAGTCTAGACCAATTCTATCTTGGGCTGCAGGACCATGTCTCAGTAAATTGGACGCCACAGATGCATCTGGACTCCGATTTGGGCGAATGACCAGCCGATTCGAAGCCAGCTGAAAGGCCCACACACTGGTGGCAAAAGCAGAGGCCCAGCAGGCCCACAATGGGCGCGCGCGCTCGAGGCGGTTCATCCTCTTTCCATGTGGAGAAGGCGGTCCCGCTGGTGCTTTTGATGATAGTGTCCCCGAACCGCCTTTCACGCCCTATAAAAGAGGAGGAGAGCCTCCCACCTTACACACACCACACAAGAGCCTCTCTCCCTCCACACTTGTACTATCTTTAGTAGTTTTAGGATGTAGTAGTAGGAGTTTGGCAAGAGCTTTGTAAGAGAGAGGCAAGGATCTCTAGAAGGAGCAGCTTGGTATGAATGCCTTAATCCTTCTATGTTCTTGTTCTCGTTCTATCAATATAGCTATGTTCTTGATTTAGAGCAAAGTTCTTATGATATATTGTTTACATATGAACTAGCATATAGTTCTTATGTTACATTCTTGTCTTATAGAACTTTATGGTTAACCTATCATACTTGCATGTTTAGATCTAGAGCTAAGTTGAGGTGATGAGTTCTTTCTTAACTTAGTCTTGGTCAATGTTGGTTTGCGGGTTCGTCGTCCGTCCTCTCCCGGATACTCTAGTAGAAGGACCCCTGGGATGGGTAAGCCTTGAATTCACGCTAGAGTAGTAGTTATAGCACGAGATGTGGTGTCTAGGCTAGATACTACCTTCGTTTGCCTCGTGCCCCACGGTTGAGGTGGTAGGCGGGGTAGTGGTGACCGGCCTGTACGTCCTCGTAATCCCCCACGTTCGGGTTCGACGTAGAGCCGTAGGCCGGCAATGGTTGGCAGACCAAGTGTTATCCGGTGCCCGAAGTAGATCAACAGCGACCAGACTATTTTAACATAGAACCTCTGACCCCATTTAACAAATGTGCTTGTATGATTATCTGTTGTCTTAACATAGCTATGTAGGAATGCCTGCTCTAGAGTCTAGGTTATTCTTTATTCTTTCTTTCCTCTTTATCATTGAGATTGGCTTGAGTGTGTGTGTCATGTATCCAAATATAAATCCCTTTTACCCATTGTTATGGACATTGGTCTATTATCCAATCATGTAATCTTGTCCATGTCTCTACTAGACTCTTTTATACCTTGCCTTCCTTTGGGAAAATATAAATAACGATACCCTGAATACTTCCGGGTGAAATGCTACAACGGTATTTCCGTGCGCTTGCGGACTTGTTCTGTGAATGCTACAGAATACCTAGTGGTGTTTCTAGTGATATTGCCAAGGACTTTGCAATCCTGGTGATGACGCTAAGAAACGCCAACAGTACTTTGACAAGGCTTCTCGGTGTTATTGTCGTGTATGCAGATGACCAGATGAAGGTAATATTTTCTCAGAGAAACAAGAAGGGTTGCCTTCTCCTTAAATTTATTAAAAAGCATCAACACAAACAGAGTTTACAAGAATAACTTAGGAATCAAAAATGGAAAAAAGAAAATCAACATGGTGAGAGGTAATTGAAAATAGATGTCACCCAACAGTGGGTGTTGATGGCAGACGATAATTACCATTTTTTCATCAATTTAACATGAAAAATACAGAGAAATGGTCACATCATAGACTTAGGGGTATGAAAAAAGTTTCAAAGTTTTGGTGAAACTTTGTTATTGCAGGACTTAACAGGAAAAAAGGAGAAAAGACTCAAGACAACGAACTAAAAGGCCTATTATATTCTACGCGGGAACCAACTTGAGAAGGTTCTAGAGGACTCGAGAAGGAGACTCACCAAAGCGGCCCGAAGCGCTGATAGGTGGGGCCAGCCAGCCATGGGGCCCACTTGTCAGCCGCAGGGTCTTAGGGTTTGCATCTACACCATTGATCATGGTAGTTTTGATTCAATGGCTCTCATTCATCCCACTTGGCTTTATAAGCAAGGCCCTGCCCTTAGGTTCAGAGCAATTCTTTGAAGCCATGAACCAAGAAACCACAATATATCTCTCCGCTAGAGAATTAGAATAGCTAGTCCAGTTCTACCAACAAGACATGCATACATATAACTACTCCATAAACCATACTTGAGTATTGACACATACCAATGAAGTGCTAACAGACATATTGGCATAGTAATGACTAATTAGTAATGACAAAATAAAATGATAACAAGAAACCACAATATATCTCTCCGCTAGAGAATTAGAATAGCCAGCCATGAACCAAGAAACCACAATATATCTCTTCGCTAGAGAATTAGAATAGCTAGTCCAGTTCTACCAACAAGACGTGCATACATATAACTACTCCATAAACCATACCTGAGTATTGACACATACCAATGAAGTGCTAACAGACATATTGGCATAGTAATGACTAATTAGTAATGACAAAAGAAAATGATGACAATCACATAGACATGTACTCCATCGCATAAAACTTCTGAAAGTAATAATAAGTCATTTTCTCTACCAAATCAACTTGTAAACAACAATGAGAGAAATGAACTGTATGCATTATGCAACATGTGTGTCTTGCTACCAACCATATCTAAAAAAATCCTAATGGCACCAAACCATCTAATTATTGATTTAGTAGATACTCGCATCTATGCTTAGTTTTTCATACTTAGTCCCGCGATCTAATTATCATGCTCCTTCTGGTCCCTTTTGGTCTCGACTGAGCATCACTTTCCTATTCAATTTTGTGTACCCAACACTTGTTCTTCATCGATAAGCTTCATGGACTTCTACGTTCACATAGTCACGAAGACATGCATGCATTAGATGTGACGAGCCCATAGTTCCAAGCACCAAGTACTAAAAAATAACTCCTTGAAAATAGTATAAATTAGACAACAAAGAAATATGAAGTTCACTATTTTTTTAGTATTTGCTTGTGTAACAAATCATCTCTAGACCGATAGTATTGCTGAGATCTTTTCCATTATTCGCCCTTCTCTTATGCTTTGCATGTGTGGTAGTGGATGGTAAATCACGGTGGGGGGTTTCATGGCTGAAGCTTGACGTGGAAGAACAAGAGGGTGGGGAGCACAATGTCTGTTGCTGCCGCGCTAGGATTCCCGCGACAGGTCGAGGAGGAAGAAGATCCTTTTAAAAAGGAGCAAACACTAGTACTAGCTAGAAATTTCCATTTCTCCTCGTTGAACAATGAGGTGCATATCAACACAGGTGGCCTACCAAGTGAAAGTGGCTTGCGAGCCAGTTGTAGCCATTTTGTAAGGTGGCTCGTTAACAACACTAGCAAAAACAAACTCATTTTGTTGAAAAATATAAACGACTAAGTCAAATTGAGCTACTAATGAGCCGAATCGGCTGCGAGCTTTTTTTGCCCTGTTGTAGTTTGCTCTAGTTTAAACCGTTAAATCATTGTAAATTCATTGTTGTATGTTATTTTTATTTTAGATTAGTGTCATAATTTTCAATCTTCCTTGGTGAATGTGGTGTTTTTTGTTTGTCCAATACTATATACTTTTTCAATAAGATAACTAGTTTTTTATGAACAAATAAGATAACTAGAAGAATGTGGGTTCGGTATTGTCAACCGTTCATGTTCCAGAACGAGGCACACGGCGTACGGCCCAACACAAGGGTACAGTGTTGGGTCCCAGAATGGTCCAATTAAGCATTTTTTTCTCGAACCCGAATACATTATTATTGTATACTCACGCCCTTCAACTTATAAGACGCTTTAGGTTTTCTGAATACATAGATTTTATTATGCACTTAGAAGTATACGATGTCAAATATATATACATTAATGTATCTAAAAAAGCTAAAACGTCTTATAATTTAGAACGGATGTAGTAATTAAGTTAGAAGGGTTTAACAACATGCGTTGTGTTGCAGCTCTGTAGTACTCCTATTTGAGTGATCCTAGCTCCTATGTGAGCACGAACCGTGTAATGTAATGATGGATTCGACTAGAAGTTCCCCAAGGTGCACTACGTACAGAGTACTTTGATGTGGTTGATCTCCGTCTTCTCTTAAATTGAAATATGTTTTTGAATAGCATAGTACTCTTCACAAAGATAATAATTGCACATTTCATCTACAAGTATATTCTCTAACCTCACTAAAACCTGCGACTGTAACCAAGTGTTGCATGACCTGTCTACGGGTTTCAGTTCCAATATAGTTAGCAATATCAAATTCAGGGTCTAATCGATCGATGCATTTCAGACTACACAAATGATATCTTACAATGCAACGACTTAATTAAGGAAATAAACCACCAGATATATATAACAATTATTATTAATAAATAAACACACAAGTCCGCATCTGCACGGCCACCAAACACTCTATTATTTGCACCTGCACGGCTGCACCCACACCGTGTACGCCTTCCTCCAAGTCTCAGGCTCCCAGCTCAGAAGAAGAGGAAGATGTAGCACCAGGTGGACATGGACATGATGAGCCTATGTTTGCTGCAGACGACGCTTGTTCTGCAACAACAGCTTCTTTGGCGAGAGTCATTGGCGGCGGCTTGAACGATTTGAGCCCAATCTGAGCGATCAGGAGACCAACATTGACGCAGATCAACGACCACGTCCTGTAGTCCGGCACCCTACGCGGCGGGGGCGGCGGACTGTGGACTGCTGCGCATGCGTCTGAACTCCTTTCTTCCCGGTGTTGCAGTCGCGCCGTCGCCGGCTGGCGGCCAACGCCGCACGCCGAGCCGCCACCCGCACCACGGCCACCGCCGCACGCCGAGCAGCCGACTGCAGGACGGGATGCATATTTCGTCGCTCGCTGCACCTCTCCCTTCCTGCAGTTGGATCGATCCGATCGATTCTTCAGGTTCTGGGTTTTGGCACCTGCACCTGAGGCATGTATTGCACTATATATAATTCTGATGAGGGGTGGGAATCCGTGTGTTCCGATCCTAACCGGAACTGATAACCTCCGAATCGAGTTCGGAACACGGTTCCGTGTCTAGATCTGGAACGGTTTAAAATTTCGATACTTAACCCACTACATTTCCCCGTGTCGACCCGAGTCGGCCACCCGAGCGCAGCAAGCCGTGGACAGCGATGTGAGACCTGAGAAGGCGGAGAGCCGTAGCTGTGGGAGGCAGGCTGAACACAAGTACTCCCTCAGTGCTATAAACATGCAATTCTTTTTTTTAGGGGTATAAACATGCAATTCTCATATCAGGTGGAATCAGAAATCACTAACTTGGACTAAATTATATAAAAACAAACGTATAATATAAAAAAAGTACGGCTTGATTAGTTAAATATATTTTTATAAAAAAATAAATTTCTAGACATAAATGCTAATACCTTTTGTTATAAACTTGATTAAAGTTGATGTAGTTTGACTCACACGTTTTTCATAATTGTATTTTTTTAAAATGGAAGGAGTAGATAGCAAATAGGAGGCGGCCAGCCACAACATGCGGCTCAGGCGGGACACAAGTAGATGTGTATATCTGTTCGAAATGCAAATGTCAAGAACATTATGAATACTATAGGATTGGAGAAACATAGGGCGCGTTTGTTTGGCTGGCTGAGGCCTTGGGCCAGGTCCTGGAGGTACAGGTGCAGTTATTTGTTTACCGGAACGAGTCTTGGGCCAGGCCAGCGCGATGTTTAAAGCACCCACGAGCTAGACCCTCGAGTGAAGCTCGATGTTTAAAGCACCTTCCATTGTAGTGCAGGCAAACAAACAACAACTCTATCCTAGCCAAGTCAGTTTTTTTTTAAAGAAGAAACATGTATTCATTTTAGTGCCTTACACCGGCCTTTTTATAGACTAGACTCCAAAGAAAAGGAAAATTATATAGAAGTTTACAACTCTTGTTCATCTTCCTCGAAGCCTCTAAAGATCCATCCGTCACCGCCACCGAAACCGCGTACCAATCGTCGTCGAAAGACTGTGAGCCAAACTCCACGGGGGTGGAGGCCGCAGAGGAGGACTTACTTCGGGGCGAATCGGCCCGACGTTGCCTCCCGGGCGCATCGGCCAACTCCCGTACCCACGACGCATCCTTCGATTCCATCGCCGGCAACCCGAGCCGGTGCTCGTTTTCACCAAACATGTTCCTCGAGATTAACAGGTCAACGATCATCACCCGACAAAGACAACGATGCGCGGCCGACTCCAAGAGAGTTCTCCCAAGCCTCTCCATTGACGTCGAGTAGATCGCCATCGGAGAACGGAAGAGACGGGAGAAATTATTCCCGCCGCGCCGCCGCCGCTTCCGCATCACCGGCGTCGCCGGAAGACCAAGTCGCAAAGGAGCCACGCTCCTCCGACTAAACCTAACTCCGCCGCCGAACATCGTCGGCGAGCAAACTCTAGACCTAGGACTCGATTAAGACCCTAAGAAAAACAGGAAAAACTGGAAATCGAGGCGGACCCCCGCTCCGCGTCACCGCCGGCAGCGAGCCGGAGGCGAGGGAACGGGGGCCGCAGGCGGTGGTGGCGGCGGCGGCGCCCCCAAACCCTAACTTCCCTCGTGGGTAATTATTGGTAACTATTGAGAACTGATGGAGTGTGAGATGTTGCCCAGCCAGGTCAGTAGGGAAGTCAAGCAAACAACTGTACCTGCACCAGTTGGGCCTGGCCACATAGAACCAAGCTGAGGTGGTCCGGCCAGGCTGAATTGGGCCAGGGAAACAAATGCGCCCATAGCACATTAATTCCTACACTTTTTTTTTTCAATTTTTACATTTTTTCTATTTGTGTTCCAAAGGGGCACCTATTGTGCCTCTGATACGCTCCCCTGTGGGTGACATATGGAAAACATTAACTAGATAGTAGCCATTTAGATTACTGTGATGTGTTACAAATGGCGTGTTGTGACTAGTGATCACAGGATCCCTCTCACTTGCATTTAACAAGTAAAAAGAGCACCGGCTCCTAGAAAGTAAGCCGGTGCTACGTCACCCTAAATTGTTTCAATCGTTGGATCCTCGATTCTACGGCCCAGATCTACTGAAGCAGATTCTATCTCAATCGGATTCTACCAGCTTCTCTTTATCTTCCGGGCTTCAACTCGATTTTTGTCTCCCGGATTCAGCTTCTCCTCAGAATCTGCCTAGCCCAATAAATAGCCAGCTTCAACTTCTTGGTCAACACTTTGCCTCGGCTTCTCCCCGATCTGGTCCCCTCCCTCTTCTAATTCGAGAAGCTCCTCTTCCTTCCCCTTCCTCCCGTCTCTCTCCACCTCTCCTCCCGTGAAAAAAAAAGAGCGAGCAACCAGGGGCGGCGTGGACGGCGCCGGCGGCTCTCCCTCCCTTCCTCCCTCCCCATCTCCCTCTCCCTCGCCGCTCCTCTCTCTCGCCGTTGGCGGTGACGGCGCCGGCACAGTGCTCACGGAGGCGGCACATGGTGCTGCGGCGCTCAGGCGAGGACGCCCCCTGCTGTGGTGGCGCGGTGGCATGGCGGCACGCCGCCCAGGCGGCCCTGCATCCCTGCGTCCCTGCGCGGGGGCCCTTCGGCGCAACCTTACGAAACCCTAGCTGCAGCTGTGCTTGCCTGGCGTCTTCCTCGTCGGCGGCGGGACGGAGGCGTGGCTTGCTGTCCGGATCTGGCGGTACCTCACCCTCATCTTCTTTTCCTCCCCCAAATCCTCTCGGATTTTGTCTCCAATTTATTTGGTTCATAATCTAAGGTTTCCATATCCATAACAGTTTGCTGAGTGAGATTCAACTTACCTTGGGTCCATATCTGATCGATTTGGTGGCTTCAAGTGTAAATTTAGGCCATCGATTTCGGAATACAAAAGAGCAATTGGCTGTACATTTTTACCAAAAATATATACCTTACTGTTTTCTGTGCACAGTTTTAGCTCAATGTGTTTCATGTGCTATGACCAAGGCCTGATTTTGATGTGTGTCTAAAAATATATACCTTACCTACCCTTTGCTGCATTAAGAACGAATATGGCATTTTTTTTCCACCAAAAGGACATTTAGATTATCAGGAATTAGCCTTAGCGCTTATTTTGTTTTTGTTTTTGTGCAGTTCTGCCCCGTTCTTCCAACCGCTCAGCACCCTTTTTCCTTACATGATGATGCAAATGATTTCATGACAGGACAGGGGATGCACAAGCAACAATCTCTGCCTATAGTAAGGTCAGTTGCCTTGCCTCGTGCTTCAGATAGTGCATCAGTTAACTTTGAGAACAAAAATTGATGCATGCAGGTTGACTTGAAGTAACCAAGATTTCTTCAAATTTTGGATTATACATGTCCTCTATTCTCTGTTTCCAGTCATGAATGCTAATAGGATTTTGAAAACAAATATTAACTATAAATGTCAATGCAGTGCAATTGGATTTAGCAAGGTGTCTTTATTTTTTTGGGAGATACAATTATATTATGTATATATATTTTTCGAA
Organism: Themeda triandra; assembly: GCA_018135685.1. Classification (NCBI taxonomy): domain Eukaryota; kingdom Viridiplantae; phylum Streptophyta; class Magnoliopsida; order Poales; family Poaceae; genus Themeda; species Themeda triandra. Next base: position 880,581 of record JAENPR010000019.1, on the reverse strand, counting down.
CAATATTGCATTATATTTATTATTTGAGAGGCTAAAGCATTTAGGCGTGTACCAATGGTTGATTAAAATTTAAGAATCTGATGCTAAACTTATTTAGAAAAATGGGCATTGAAATTTTATAACCACAACTTATTTATTCTGAATTATAATCTGATACTAAACTTCTATATTTTTGTGGTTGTTGTCACATGTTTTCCTCAGTGATGCAAACGAACAGTTGGTTTAGCGGTTTTTTATTTACAGTATGGCAGGTTGCCTGTGGTATTCATGTCAGAAACATTGTTATTATTCCACTAAACTCACAGAGTGCCATGACATAGGTTTAATTTGTTTACTGACCAACAATATGTGTCAGACAAGTTAGTATTGGATGGCTTGCAGCGTGGTGTCCTCTATGGTTACTTTCGTAGGCGATTATGTGAACTATGAATGTGGCTCCGAAGTGTACAGTCAAGTTTCCAGACTATATTGCCATGGTTCCTTCCTGGTGGTTGTCATTATCAAAACACACTTTGTCAAGCTATATTGTCTCGGGTCTTTTGCTGTGCAGATATTTATATTGTTTTTTTCTGCTATTCATAAGATCGGTATCTGACATCTCTCTGTCTCGTGCATTCTAATTGCCTTGGATAAGCCCACAGAATTTAGGAGAGGAGCTGTCTTGCTTTCAGGAAATCTACCAAGTTGACGTTGGTGTTATTTGATTATTTCTGGTACGTACAGGGTTTCGACAATCAAATGAACTCTGACTTTTTACATCAACCATGTTAGATTACATGATATTTTGTGTTCAAATCCATTTGTATCTGAACTTCGCTGCTCTATCTACTTCCAAATTGAGTTGTGATGCCTCCCAGAATTCCCAGTCAGTACTACTTTGCTAATTCCTAATCAAATGACATGAAGCTTCTATCCAAAACAATAAGATTGTGTGGTATTTTTATATGTCCATTCATGTGTCCAGGTTCTTCCTGTAGTCGCCTCCATGGTTGTTTGGTTATCAAGAGTTTGTGAAAGTCAACAACTTCTAAATGGTCGTTGAGTTTCTATATCTGTGTTGGATGCCTACAAGCTTCTGAATGCTTTACCTCTTAGCTTTAGCTTCTATGTATGTAAAATAGATTTAGATCAACCACTTTACATAGCAAAAAATAGAACTGGCATTTATTATGTATAACAGTGCACTTTATTGAACTGCTATCGCTAGAAAACAAATAAAATTAAAGAATTAAAGTAATAATGAAGGGCAGATAACCATACTGTACTTGAATCACATCACAATGATTGATCTTCTTATATAACTTTCCATGATATCATTTTAATTATTCTATACAAGGTATACATTTTTTTATCGATATAGTAAATTTATTACTCCTTAGGTTCCCAGGATATTTCAATGGCAGCCACTGGATGCATCACCCATGCCATGCTATTCTGTGTTAAGAAATTTATGTGTTGCCATGTAATAATAAAGTAATATGCCTTCCTTACCACTTTGTATCATCAAATTATTGTCTTGTCGACTCATGGAATTCGTTAATAGTTGGAACCAAGAAGTTGAAGGAACAAAATAACATCTTGTTTATGTATACTCCTATTTGGGAGCCATAGTAAGCCCAAAACCTATGCAGTTGTGCTACACATACTAATGGATGGACTCTTGCTTTGTGCAGACTGTGCCAGTTAACCCAAAACCTTTCTTCAACAATCTGACAGGAAAGAGTGTAACTGTCAAACTTAAGTGGGGTATGGAGTACAAAGGTAATATTGTTATAAATTTTATTTATTTCAAGTTTTAAAGGTCAAATTTCATTGCTTCAATTGGCCCTGGTATAAATATATTGATGAACATTTGCTTTATTTTCTCAGGGTATCTTACTTCTGTTCACTCATACTTCAGGTACTACCTTTGGTCTTTGGCAGTTTGGCTGTAGTATTGTTAGACCTCTATTGGTGTTTTATTGTCTTGCAAGGTCATCATTTGTTTCATTTTCCCAGGGTATATTACTAACTTTGCTACTGGTTGCAGCTTGCTAACACAGAGGAGTGCATTTATGGACAATTTTCTAGAAACCTAGGTGAGATTCTTATCAGGTAATGATTCATGATCCTTATGTTTGCTTGCATTAGGTGTGTTAATCTAGCTATAACCCAATAAAAGTTTTCTAATATCTTGTTCTTTTTCCACGGATATTAGCAATCCTAGATCTTTAATACTATGGAAACTGTGTAGATCAATGAGATGTACAATTGATTTGCGAATGGCTGCCCTATGATCAATGAGATGTATCCTAAAAATTAATTGGACTGCTTTCAAAATTAAAGTTTAGCAGGTAAGTGTTTAGCTAGCCTCTTACTGCTGTCATGATTTCGAGATTAAGCCTTAAGACTGAGCTGCAAAGAGTGTCATCAGCTAATATATTCATGTGCATTTTACTCATGATGGGTTTCTGAGGAAGGCAGAGAATACTGGGCAAATACCATTCCTAGCACTGCAGAGGAAAGGCTACATAAATATTTTGTTAGGTGCATATTGCTCTTCTTGGATCCGTACATGTCAGTGTCAGTAGCTACATATCTTATTAGTTTATGGGGAAAGGGACTTCAATCAGCCATATACTAAATTATTTTGCTTTAGGTTATGCTTTTATTTCCATATGGTCTACTACATATTGTTTTTTATGGTCAGGCCCATACAACTACATGCATTTGTAACATATATTGAGGGTTCCCAATGTTTTTGGATGCTTTGTGTGGACTGGATACATCACATACATATCTGTACTTTTTTTGTTCAGCAGGTGCGGTTGACATAATGTTATACGCGTTGGAGTACATAATGTTATACACGTTGGAGTAGAAGCAGTGCTATGACTCTTTTAAGATAAATGGAAATAGGTATTTTCTCAGCTGATTGTATTTCTCTTTGTGGTTTACTTTGCCAGAGATACAAAATTGCAAAAATTGCAAATGCTGCCTCTTCCTTTGTCTGCCACTGAAACAAGATTACCTTCTTCCGGCCTATCCTATGGCCACTTCCATTGTTCTCCTCTGTATAGATTTGAATTTACTGCCATATTATGTTTGTGGTTCTAATGAAATTGATCCATCTAAAATTGTATTAATTTCTAGCCTTGAGCCTCTTTCTACTGATGTGTGGTGTGTGAACTGAAAAGAAAAAGATATTCTATTTCAGGTACACTACTACGTGCAATCTCATATCCAGATTAATGCGTATCGTGATCATGTCATTTTGGTAAGTATCTGACAAAGTGATTCAAGTTTAAGATCACTTATCAAAAACGTATAAACCCACTCCTAATTCATTTGGACCGCGTTGTCCCTGTCTAGATTAAGTCATTAGATTCCTTAAGAGTTGTTTATGCATAAATGTTGGAAGGACCTTAGTTCTTTTGGGTTTTTAAGTGTTTATGTAGTAGATTGTTATAGCATTTGCTTTCTGCCATCATTGCGACCATATATAACTGTGGACCAATTGCCAATTTCATTTCCACATACATGAGTCCACATATATAGAACTTGCAAAGTCCATTTGACACTTTGCAGCTACTGTGACTATTCCCAAAAAAACCTGAACATGACTGATTGCTTTAGTACTCATAGTAAGTCATCATTTCTACTGTTTAATTGATGAGAATATACTTAAATAGCCTACACAGAATTTTCCTTTTTTATTATAATTGTTGATTGTATATCATGGGTCCTAAAGTTATGAGTATGAGAATTCTTTACAATGAAGTTCCTACTGTACAGTAGATGTGGCACAATTGAGCCTTGCATATGGTACCTAGCTACAATGTGTCACGCAAAGGAAGTACTCTATTTTCCACGTTAATTCAGATGCCTGTACCTATTTTCTTGATTCCACCACGCAATATTGATTATCACGAGTTTGCAAAGGTTACCAGTTCTAAATGGTTGCTGAGTTTCTATAGCTTAGTTGGACAACATCTCGATTTGGCAACCTTTTATACCAGTTTTACCTTTAACTCACGAGATGTGCTTTGGACATGTGCATCAGCCCCGCCCCTTGCCCCTTTGTCCATATGGTTACACAAATTCAGTATCACGTTTATGTTACATTATAGTTTTTAATTCATAAGGGTCAAAAAAGTACTCAGTTATAAATGCCATGCCAGCATGCTTAAAAACAGCATTTTTTATAATTATTATTTATCTATAGTTTTACACATAGCGATCAGTGAGCAATCTTTGTGGTTTCCTTTTGTACAAATTTGTTCAATTGTAAGTGCCATGTCATCAGAATGTTAAAAAGAGCAACTTTTTCATAGCTATTATTTCTCCTTAGTTTTGATGGTACCAAAGTAGCTATCGCTAAACAAGTTTCATGGCTACCTTTTACAGGTTGGGATAAAAAATGATATGATTCTTATTGTTTTCCAACTGATGCTAGCAAATTTAATTTAGCTAAGTCAATCTTCATCTATTGCAGGGGTGCATGTGATGATTAATGCTACAATGATTTCTATGATCAAGGTAATGTTCCTTCCATTTAGTTAGCGATGTTTCATAAGTCAGCTCTCTCTGATGTATCCTACTGCAATAGACCTTTATGGAAACCATGTATTTGTTTACTTTATAGAAACAGAAGAAAAGAAGACTATGAAATCTAACAATGATTGAATTTGGGCACATGTTCACTTAACTTGCATTGAATTGCCACTATTTTCCTCCACCTATGGTAAAAAATTTCTCCAACCCAAAAATGTACAGTTTTATTTGACAGCCTATTCACATTATGTAGGTCCCTTTCCTTGTGAAACCAATGAGGTATAACCACTCTACATATACAAACTATAATCTCCATAAACTAACAATGTTGCTTCTTCACATTTCAGGCAATGTTCAAACTGACGAGGCTTACTACAGACCCTCCCAACCTAGGAAGTGATCGCTGGGACTGGATGGATGCAGTTGAGCCCTAATGACTTGCAACATACTTCCTTCGACAATCCAGTCTGTACAAAAGATGCAACTACCATCTATGTACATATATTATGTAAACAGTTTTAAAGAACCGCTACCTAACTACTATCCTCTGTATCCGCATCCGTGGTACCATTACATCTATACGTTCAATATAGGATCACTTTCAATGCAAGCACTCATACTGTAACAATCAGATTAACTAAATTCAACCATTACCGCTAGCAAACCAGATTCCACACTTCATGCAAACCAATAGGGGCGCGCGAAAGCGCGCGCCAAGGTACTAGTTAGTTACACTCCAACCAGGTAAGCCGTAAACATGATCACCTTGGCTGTCCAACGCCGTCTGCAATTAACGGCTATACCCGCACCATGATGTTCTTTGTTTCTTAATTAACGTGGAAGAACAATTAGCTTATTACACAAATACATTCCATTACTCCTATACTGGAGAACATAACTGAACTTTAGCATAGCAAAAAAGTCCCTAAAAATAAATAATGAAACATTCAACAGAGCACCAGCTCGATCGAACCAATTAAGAGAAGTTTGCACCCAACAAAATTAATACAATGTTCACATAAAACTACATTAGATCTTGATAGCATTAGCATTTCCAGAGAACCTCTTGATGTACGGGTCCTGCATCGTCTGCTGCATTGGCATGGCGCCGAACGCCCCGAAGTTCATGCTACTTTTGTCATCTATCAATGAGTACTCCTCCACCTCGTCGTCGTCGATGTCGTCTCGCTCCTCCTCCTCGTCGTCGTCCCCGTCCCGCTGGTCGTCGTAGTACGAGCTGCTCTTGTCCATCTCCATCAGGCGGTCCGCGTACTTGACGCTCTCGATCCTCACCGGCACCTTCTGCTGCGGCAGGTCCGCCCCTTTGCCACCACCGCGCCCCACCGTGGCAGCGGCGGCGAGGTTGTCTCCACGCAGGATGCGGACGACGGTGCGCATGTCCGGGCGGCGGTCGGGCTCGCCCTGCACGCAGAGCGCGGCGCACTCGACGAGACGCGCGAGCTGCGCGGCGTCGAACGCGCCCCGGAGCCGCGGGTCGACGAGGTCCCCGAGCCGGCCGCGCGCGATGAGCGGCTCGGCCCACTCCGTGATGGTGCGCTTCGCCCCGGACGGGAGCCGCTCGATGGGCTTCCTCCCGGAGACGAGCTCCAGCAGCAGGATGCCGAAGCTGTAGACGTCGCAGGCGCCGGAGACCTTCCCCCACATGGCGTACTCGGGCGCGAGGTAACCCAGCGTGCCCTTGACGCGCGTGGTCATGTGCGAGACCCCCTCGGGGACGAGCTTGGCGAAGCCGAAGTCGGCGACGAGCGGCGCGAAGTCCGAGTCCAGCAGCACGTTGCTGGCCTTGATGTCCCGGTGGATGATGTGGGGCGTCACCTCGTGGTGCAAGTACACGAGGCCCTCCGCGGACCCCACGGCCACCGCGACGCGACGCTTCCAATCCAGCTGCACCTCGCCGGCGAACTGGCCGTGGAGGTGCGAGAGCAGGCTGAGGTTCGGCATGTAGTCGTAGACGATCATCCGCTGCTCGGCGCCCGCGCAGTAGCCCCGCAGCCCCAGGAGGTTCTTGTGGCGCACCCGCGCCAGCACCTCGACCTCCACCGCGAACTCCATCTCCGCCTTGGAGTTGTTGGTCGCCTTGAGCCTCTTCACGGCGATCTGCATGCATGGGACCATGGGTCGATCGTGTCATGTGCACAGGAATACAGGATACATATGGAACGTCACAGGATGCTTTAACCGAGCTTGTTTACCTGGAGGCCGTCGGCTGTCTTGCCCCAGTAGACGCTGCCGAAGCCGCCCTCGCCGAGCTTATTCTCCTCGCTGAAGCCGTTAGTGGCGGCGTGCAGTTCCTTGTAGGTGAATATCCTCCACGTGCTGTTCATCGGTGACGTGCTCACCAACCTAATCAAAGGTCACCAAGACGAGAAGCAGATAAGGAAACGGCCGCTCGCGTACATGAAACGGATGATCGTAAAGCACGTACCCTTGCTCGACCTTCTCAGAACCGCAGCAGGAGCTCAACGACGAGCCCATGGCGCCGGACGTCGGCCGTGGACACGGGACGCTTGCTGGACTCCTCCTCCTCTGTTCTCTTCTCTCCAACAAGGCGGTGGCGGCAGCCGGCCGGCGTGTGTCGTGCTCCCTGGCTCGTTTTGTCACCAGCACTGAGATCTATCTAGCTAGCCTGAGGGGTACTTGAGTCCTACGTTGTGCCTTGGAACGAACGAAGAGTGGAGTGGTGAGGACATAATAAGGAGGCCGGGCGAATCAACTGTTGGAGTGCTCCTCCTGCTTGTGCTCTACTCTGTTGGCAGGTCTCGCAAAACCGTCCAAGGCCGGCGGACATCTTGATGCACCATTTGTTGGATCCTGCCACCACTCCAGTGGTTTATGCGAGTAAAATAACGGGCAAAGTACTATAGCTCGCGTTTACTCTGACCTGGTTTATTTTGGATGTTTTGGTTGCATGTAAAAGATGGTGGAGTCAGAGAGAACAAGTGCCACGTGGAGCGACGGAACTGGGAGCCAGTCTTTTTTTTTTTTTGAGAAGAAACTGAACTGGGGGACCCAGTCAAACGTCCAAGCTGACGTCACGGGAGATGCCGCCCGGGCCCGGCCACAGGCCGCAGCCAGTTTGCTGGTATGGGCTGCGGGAATGGGAGCGTCCACATGGGCCGCAAGCGTCGTGAGATAGTCGTGACACGAGGAATCAACGTGGGCCGCATGGGCCTCCACATGGCGTAAGCTAAAAAGGGCTGCGGGACGAGTACCAGCGCAAGGATACGGCCTATAAGGGGCCCATGCATGCATTCATATATGAAGCTTGAATGAGCGTGCATTTCACGGGGTAAGCGTCTGCAGTAACAAAGTATAAACTGACATGCAATAAAAAAAGTATATAAGCGGTCATGCAAACAGTTCTCAATACAATCCATGGAAACAAGACCTCAAAAGATCATGAAAGTAGAACCCTGGAACTGCAAGGACCAGGATATGAGGGATGTAAACAGATCGAATTCGTATGAAATCAGAATTAGATATCACCTTTTAACACGTTACATTTCGGTTTCGAATATGGATACATATGTTTTCAAATATGAGTATACAAAAAATATATGTCTCCGATTCAGATATTTACTCAATTTAACTCAAACTGCATGTTGTTATAAAATGAAGGTAGACTTCTAATAATCGCCATATACAGGAGTGAACTAAATCATAATGAATAATATTATTAATTGAAATGATAGGTCAAATGAAGACATAAGAAGGTAGGCAACAAGCAGTCATCTTCCTTTACCATTGTTTTTGTAATTACATTTATTGCACGACTAGATAATAAAGTACGTGGGTATACAACATAGACAAGGATAGTCCAAAAAAATTAATATAGTTATCAATAAATATTTAATAAGTAAGTATATCATTGGTAAATCATTATTATTTATATAATATTGATCATGAAATTATAAATTGTAGAAAATATTTTAAATTGGTAAATAAATAAATTAATGTAGTAAAATAAATTACAATAACATATATATTAGGTTTACAATTAGTTATTATAGTATTAAAATTAAAATTAAAATTAAGTTAACCTTTATGTATCATTAACATCAAATTAGTATTGAAAGTTATTTATAGACATATTGTTAAATAGTTTCAATACATCATTAGTAATATTAAAACTAATACCTTGTTCTTTGCGGATACGGATAAAAGTAGGACATTCCATATTTTTGCCAAACATAGACCTTGAATTGGATAGAGAAAAGTAACAAAAAGATGAATTCGAGATGTCCATTTAGTATCACATTAAAATCGGATACAGATACGGATATCCATATAAATTTTTAGCAGATATGAATGTGGATATCCATGTTCATTTTTAATCCCTAACAAGGATCTGGTTATGCAGGCAGCAGCACCCTCTCCAGAGAATCAAATACCCTCCCAAGGCTTGGCACTTGGCAGGAAGGTATGCTATCCGGCACATATGGACGCGCAGGGCATCTGAATCCGATCCATCAGGCCGTCCAGCTCCTAACTAAATTCCCTTGTGCTTCAGGTGCCCTTCCACTAGCAATAGCAAACGATATACTACTCCTAGCAGCGTCCTACTACTACTCAGGTAGGGAATCCGAATCCCAAGTCTCCCCGCGGAAACGGGACTGACCGAGTGACCGAAAGGAAAGAACGAAACGACCGGAGTCCGGTGCTGCCACACGCACCTACTGTACTACTCAGGAATCGGCATCGATCATCATGGGAGATCCGCGGGAGATGTGGCCGGCCGGAGACGGAATCCGTGGACGACGCAGAGTCAACAGCGACAGGCAACCTCTCCGCGTCCGCAGCAACGTCTCGTCGGCTCCGTCCGCTGCTACGTCGTCGGTCGTTCCCGGAATTGTAACTGAGGTGCGAATCCGGCCGGCTGCAAATGGGAGGATCTCGAATTCTGAATCGACATGGTCCGAGTTTATCTATCCATCAGGGGTGCAAGAAGATCAACTACGACTATGCCGAATGGATCGAGGAATCCGTGCCAATGGCTACAGTGACAGTTTTTAGATCAAAGGCTTTTTGCCCGGCTTTATTGAAAGCTTAACGGAAGCCCACGATCCAGTTTGACACTGGGGATACCAGTTTTCACAAAAGCTCGCAACTCTAACACCTCTTACCCTCTCAACTCTAGCGATAGCTCTACCAAACCCCTGCCAGCGAATTCTGTCCAAATTTACAAGCCAGGGAATACTCCAGAATTATTACAGATTGCCAGCTAACAAAATCACAGAGAAAGTTCGCGCGGCAACTGCATATTCACAACCATCTTCTTGCTTCGCCATCTTCATTCGATTCCAGTTGCCCTCGCCGTCAGCAGAGAGATCGTTTCTTCCAGCTTTGGCTTCATCTTCGCCTTCATTAACGGAGTCCACGACTTGAGTAGCGTCAGAGTCCTGAAGATCGCCACCGCCGGAGATGCCACCACCTTCTTGTCAAATACCGCCTCATTCCTGATCTTCCAAAGAGTCCACAAAGCACCTGCACAAATGTGAAAGTATGTCTTCCTCAATATACCTCTACAATCTCTTATCATATCTTGAACGAAAATAGAACATGACATCGGGGATTCACCCCAAAACTATCTCTCAAAAAAGCCCACAAAAACACGGCTAAGGGACATTGAAATAGGATATGGTCTGCTGTTTCCAGCACCCCACAAATCACACATTCAGGGTCACCATCCCATTTTTTCAGCTTCAGTTGTACTCCAGACTTAATCCTGTCATGTATAGCCATCCACAAGAAAATCTTGACTTTCAGTGGCACATTACTGTGCCAGATAAACATCAGTTCCAGATCCCTTACCCCACATGTAGTAAGCTCTTTGTATAAAGATTTCGTTGAGTATTTTCCAGATTTTTCCAGGGCCCAGGCAGTTTTATCCACCCCATCAACCAACTCTACCCCTTGAATCAGACTAAGCAACTCATACCATTCATCCCCACCAATTGTCTTCTAAACTGAATCTCCCAGTCACCTCCCCCCATAGTTCTGCTACAGAAGCATCTTTTTTGACAGCAATTTGATACAAATTTGGAAAAGCTATGTCAAGAGAGGTTTCCCCTAACCAAACATCCAGCCAAAATCTAGTCTGACAGCCACTTTGCACCTGCATGATCCTGCCTTTCGGCTACAGTGACAGTGAGCCGCGGATTCTTCGTACAGTACTACGTGAGACCAACGGGCCCAGCAGGTGTTCTTCAGAGTTCAGGCTTCAGCGCCACACGACCTGGCAATTGGCTTATTGGCAAATGGCAGATTCTCTCCTGACCATTTGTCAATTATTGCCAGGTAACAGTGACAGTGAGAATTGGAATGTTGGACAGATCCAGCGCCGGGATGCAGGGAACGAGATCCTCTGACATATTAGAAACTACGTAAGAGGGACGTAGAACGCCGTGCACCGTCGATGCTCCATCTGATGGCATGCCTTGCCATCCACAGAGCAAGGGGAGCACACGACGCATCCTTCAGCCCAGTCCAGCCTCTAGCGGTCCAGCCCGATAGAGGATGCGACGGGAAGCCGGGGAGGGAAAGGCAAAGCGAAAGGGCGACAATGGCGGCCGCCGGCCGGCTGCTCACTGCTGCTTGCCGCCTTTCTGGCTTTCCCGACGCTGGTGGAGTAAATCCCCAAGGAAGCCGTCTCCGGTGCTGCTCTTCACCTCCCCCATCCTTCGTCCTCTCGCAGGAGCCCCGTATCAATAAATTGTTTAAATTATAATCTTCACATTCTCAAATTGAGACAATAATCAGAGTGTGAAATTGAAATATGTATTCAACCATGCAGTATTGATGAATCAAATAACATCAATTTACTATTTTAATTCAGCAAAGAGTCACGACATTTTTGCTCATGTTCTTATCTATTTCCTTCGCCATCCTCCAGAACCATAAAAAAGGCAGAGACTGATGAGAAATTCCTCCATCAGCAGCTCGTCGTCCTCCTGCATGTGTAGCGGCGTCATGGATGCTTGGAGTTGGTGCTGCCTGTGAAGACATCTCAAAGACTCAAACTCCACGGCTTCATGCCTGGGCAGCAGAGCTCCAAGTGGATTAGACGCGGGACGAGAATGGAGAAGTGAAGAGCGGTGGTGGAGAGGACTTCTCATGGACATGCTCCACCTACGCTGGAAAGGCAACGAGCGACAGTGAGCGGTCGATGGCCATGTCGCCGTTCTCCTCACCGTCGGTCCGTCCTCCGTCGCATCTTTGACCGGGCTGCGTTCTGTTGGACGGCGATCCATCGGATGGACCATCTACGGTGCACGGGCGTTCTACGTCCCTCGTACATAGTTCCTACTATGTTAGAGGATCTCGTTCCGGATGGAGTTGCAGGAGATAAGCACGAACTGACTGCCATCGAGCCGAACTGGGCAGTGGGCAGTGGGCACACACTGTCTCCGGCCTGCCTAGCTATTATCGATGACGTTCCCATCTTGGGCGCCTTGTGTGTTGTGTCAACAAGACAGTAAGGCCAAACTGCTTATTGCATATTTGCAAGAAAGATGATGCGTGAACAGAGCAATCCCTGCTGGACTGCTTGCTTGCGCTTATACATCTCACATCTGACAGCTGCTGCTATCTCAATACGTTTCCGGGATTGCCGGATCGGATCACACGAACGACCTGATTAGCCGAGTTCAAGGAATCACCAGCATGGCAGGATGGCCATCAGCAGTGTCAACTGCTTGTCTCACCAGTCACTATGGCACTATTCAGGTAGTATCATCTATATCATCCTTCCAACATCTGGTTTTCAGTTGATCCATGTACAGGACTCAAGACAGCAACCGCATACACAAGGAATTATTCTAGTTTTTTTTTTGTGTGTGTGCAAAACACTCGATACCATTTTCAAACCGATTTTTTTTAAGAAAAAGAAGAAGCACAACTCTTTCATTTGAGAAGATTTTACAATATCACATATGGAGGTTTGCTCTTCTCATCTATCGATTGTCTTAGGATTTGCCCAACAGCTAAGCCTCCACGTTCACCCCTGGAGTCATATATCAATTACAAATCCAAGAAAAAAATGAGAAAAAATTATCCAAAATACCATTCACTTATTATTTTTACGTAAAATGGTGGGTAATTTATGAAGATGTGCAGTTTGATATGACACAGCCGCTCAAGTTACACTTTAACCATTCATTTTTATATAATATCTAGAGCACTCTTATATCTATTATGATTATAAGCTTATAATTATTGGATAGTACATTTGATTACGATTACGAGAATCTAACTATCTGAAAGTTTGTATTACAATACTTAAAAATTGTTGGCCAAGGTATGAAGTTTGAATCTGGATATCTGTGTAGGGGTGGGCATTCAGATGACCCGAATATTTGGACAGGGTAGTTCACGTAGTACTTCATGTTTACTCTGAAGAAATCATTTAACCTATAATTCGAGGTACCCAAACATTCGAATTCAGATACACCCGATATCCTCGTCCTCGAGATTCACAAAACCAGTGATACAGACAGTGAGCTGCAGAGAGTTGGCATAGTCAGCGGCAAGAGAACAAGAAAACGGACTCATGACGTGCAACTTGTGCAAGGCAGCTGATGTGAGAATTTCTTTAGCATTCAATGGCACACGAGATTTATCTCAAACAGCTAGCTTACTCACGTCATGTATTGTGTTCTCTACCATCGGTTTTCAAACTTTGATTGATGTGTGTAACATATGCAAGGCTGTAATGAGTATGCTTAAGCTCCGTTTGAGATCTTTATGCTACAAATCTAGAGTTAGAGCCTGTGTTTTTTTTCCCCCCAAACTTTAGCGGTTCTAGATTTATTATGGGAAGAAAGAGAAAAACGAATCACCGCTACATTGCGCAAGATTACCTAGAAAACGGAGGATCAAGTGAGGTGTGTGAATGAGGTCTGCCAAATCGAACCTAATGACTGAGATCAAACGAGACGAATCCCCCCTTGAGCTGTAAGCCTGTTACTATTCCAGTTAACGTGGAGCCGAATCTTGCGTAGCCTCGTCAACACGGATGCTACTTTACTTACGGCAGCAGGTGCAGGGGCAGGCAGGGCCGGCATGGCCATCAGGAACTCTGCTGCCTGTCTCACTATACCCGTATCTTGTGTGTTTTCCTTCCGAACTCTGAACCTCTGTTACTGATTTTTCTGGCTGATCACTTAAACGAACAGATGTCTGAACTACTCTATTTTCTAGTACGAGAAAGTAATATGTTTTACTAGTTGTACTCAAACACTGCCTGAACTGTAGTCCTGGTGGGCTCTGCATGTTTATCAATGATCAATCCATTATAGTCGTTTCTGATCTGAATTTGAAGCAGAAAGTTGCTGCGATCTTCATTTTTACCATAACCAGATTGCAGATTGGCAAAGTTAGCAAAACTTGAAGTTTCTTTTTTTTCCATTAATTTCACCTCCAGTACGTCTCAGCTCTAAACCAATCACGTCAAGAATTTACACCTATAGCTAAATCTAACACACCACTCCAGCTGTCCATCCAGCAAAAGGAGAAATGGGAACAGAAAAACGAGCAATCACTCAGCCAGCGCCGTCGCGCTGCTGATGCTGCTTTCAGTTTCACTGCTCCGGCTCACGGCGCCGGCGTCGACGTTGGCGCCGAGCTGGGCTCTTCCTCCTCACAGTCCTCGCCATCGTCGTCCACGCGCGCCTTCTTCTCCTCCTCGCCCTCGCCAGAGGCGGATGAACCCGGCGCGGCTGCCACGGCTCCGAGCTCCACGACGGCGGCTCGGCTGGCCGCCGGTGTGGCGAGGAAGGTCGGCCTCTCCTCGCCGGCCATGATGACCACCACGTGTTCCAGGAATCCCGCCGCCGGCCTGGCCGCGCCGGCCGCCGACCCCTTCTCCCCGTCGGCGTCGCCGGACGACGACGCGGCCCGCTGGTCGCGGTCGGCGTCGAGGTAACCGGACAGCTTCCAGTAGGAGCAGGCCAGGACGAGCAGCGCGAAGGTTATGAGCCCCAGCATCGCCGCCAGCCCGCCGAATAGGTACGGCACCGGCGACTGCCACGGGGAGTGCGGCGTCGTCGCGTTCGCCCCTGGCACCGCCATGGGCGCGCCGTGGCTCATGGTCGGGAACTCTGCTCCTGGCCTCATGTCGTAGACTCGTAGAGCTGCTAGCTCACTTGCAGTCTTCTACCCAGCACCTAGGCCTAGCTGGATTCTTCTTGCTGTCTGTTATGAATGAGAGGGACCAGAGATCAGAAGTGCTTGTTCTTGGAGGTGGTGTGGAAATGGGGAGAGGGAAGGAGATCCAATTTATAGGACAACTGGACAATACACACAGGCTTGAAAATGTTTTTAAAATTTGATGCCAAGAGGGGAATCTATATCCCTATATAGACAAACCCCACTAGCTAATTATCTCAACATGCAAACTATCCAACAAGGCAATCCACTATCACATCCACTAAGCAAGATTTAATATATATAAGTTTTCCAACTAAACAATGCACTACCACATACAATTAAAATCCACTAACACATGCAATTATTATGTCATATTGGTAAGACTACTTTATTCACCATGTCATCATACCATAAAATTCAATATTTCGCAATTTCCGCGGCAACGCGCGGAGAATTTGCCTAGTATAACAAGAAAAAAGGACCAACGGGGAAAGGGTTTTTTTTTTTTTTTTTTTTTTTTTTTTTTTTTTTTTTTTTTTTGAGAAGAACGGGGAAAGGGTTTTATGTTGCCAACTTTGGGATATATATACGATGATGGTGCTGCTTAGGCAGATAATGAGTGATTCCTTGTCCTACATAGCCGCGTAACTTGTAGGCAGCGTTAGACAATTGGGCAGAATTAAGGAAACACAGTACCATTTGCATGATGAAATGTTTACAAGTTTCTTATGGGATGTAAATAGTTTTATTTGGGTTCTAAACCACGTGTTGAAGAGATAAGTTCCACTCTGTGCAAGAGAACAGTTAAGCTAAAGCCTTAGCTTTTTTTTTTTTTTTTTTTTGACTGTTGCCTTTGCATATTACAGTATGATACGAAATCATTATTATCTAAAAGAGAAGTATGCTATGAACAAACAAAGGTTCAGAGGTGATGTGGTATGACAAAAAGGGCTGATCCTCATCATGTTATGGGATAACTTCTCAGGCTCTGCAAATTCATGATTTTGAAATTTGAACTTTACTTCTGAAAATAAAGCAAAGGCAAACGATCATTTTTGCTTTTGTGAAAAGAAGTTTGTAGAACTAGTACACTTAAGTAATTTGTACTATGAACTGTTCATTAGAGCATCTCCAACCGTTTTACACATTTTGTTTGGCAATTAAGTGATTTTTTTGTCAAGTCCCAACTAAGTATGGTAAAGATAAAAACAAAAGACAATCTCCAATAATTTTTCATTACTCATTATTCACTTGACAAAAAGATGCTGCATCAGGGATCAATCAGCTTACGTGGCTCCAATCTGGTATGGATGTCTTGGGCACCAATGAAGGTTAAAATCTTCTTATGGCTGGCCTTGCGGCATAGACATTGGACTGCAGATGGTAGGCAGCGGCACGGCCTACCTTCGCACACGAGATGTCTCCTCTGCGACCAGGCGGATGAATCCATCGACCACATCCTTGCCGAGTGCTCCGTCTCCAGAGAAGTTTGGTTCTTCGCACTTCGGGCGCTCGGCTTAGCGCTCCCGGCTGCGGCGAGGACTACCATCTCATGGTGGCGATGGTTGCGCTCCACTTCGCCTGGCAAGCGTAGAGGTATGGACAGCTTGTTCGCTCTCGTATCGTGGCAATTGTGGAAGGAAAGGAATGCTCGCTGCTTCAGAGGAGTGGCCAGCTCGATCCAGGAGCTGCTCCAAGTAATCAAACTGGAAGCAGATCGCTAGATTTTAGTCGGGGCTATCAAGCTCAGGGAGCTTTCAGAGCACTAGCATCATGTCGACGTCGGCTGGAGCCTAAAGGAGATTGTTTATTTTCACAATGTAAATCCACGGCGTATTTTTAGTTTTTGGTCTTTTGGTTTTGCTGGAAACGGCGCTTTGTACTCTCTTTTGACTTTTTATTCTTCTTCTAATACAAAGATACGCACCCTCTCGTGCGTATTCGAGAAAAAGTATTCACTTGGCAAAAAAGAAAATTGCGGTGAAGGAAGGTGTGAAGCATGCGCGGAAGTACGTGCGACGGGAGGAATTCTCGCAAACGAGCAATGCCAAGCCTAAGCCGGCTTGGCATATATGGGATCATTACTAGGTTTTTGCCAAGTTAACTAAAATGTCAATCCTATTTGCTAAACCATTAGATATGTATTTTTTTTAGAGTTTTTTACAAATACATGAATGCAAAGACTATTTATCAAACAGTTGAGCATACTTTGCTCAAAAAAAAAAAAACAGTTGAGCATACTCTTAGTTGCATTGATTGTTGTCCCCGTTGATGGAGACTACGGTGGCCCGAGGAAGAGGTCATCTACAACTACAACTGTACGAGAATGATTGCTTCAGGTGCCCTTCCACTAGCAACGATATACTACTCCTAGGGCAGGTGGGATATGGGAATCCGAATCCCAAGTCAGCCCGCGCAAACGGGGAGTGACTGACCGAAAGGGACGAAACGACGGGAGCCCGGAGCTACCACACGCACACACGGCAGAGAAAGAGGAGATGGTCTTTTCGGATGAGTAAGGAGCCGCTGCCCTTGCCGGCGGCCTGGCAGGCCGTCGCTGGTCGCTACCGGCTCTCCGTCGCCGGCCATCTCTTCCTCCTGGTTCCTCGTCGCTCTTCCCTGCCATCGCTCATGGCAATCTTCAACCCTCGTCCTGGCAAAGTGGTGGAAGCAGAGGTACTTCCTCGCTTCGGTGTGAAGATCACGAAGCCTGCCTCCGGTCCAGCTAAGGATTTCTTCCTGGTTCTCTCAGTGGGGCGTTGCAAACATCGTCTCTCCTCCTCTTTAGTTGAACTTTTGCTTCAATCTGTGGTCGGTGGCTGTTCATCTGAATTTCGTGTGTTACAGTTGGACAGTAGAGTTTTCAGATTCTCAGTATCTTGTAAAGAGGTTGGTTTCCATATCACAAATCTCCGGTCTTTTGAGTGCCAAGATTTCAAAATCTTCTTCCATCTTTGGCATCATGGTGGGCCAAATTTCATTGCTGAATATAGAAATTGGTGCAATGAACAAGAGGCAGAATAGGTACAAATTCACAAAGGACATCCGGTACGTCTCACTGGCGCTAATGCCATTCCTGTTTCTCGTTCAGTTCATCGTGCTCAAGCTTCGAGCTTCAGATCCATGGCGAATCGCCCTGTTCAAGCTCATAATCATGCTAGTAAAAGGCTGTTTAATTCTGTTATTGCTCATCACTCTAGCAGTAACGTCTCTATCAATAGTTTGAATAAGAAATTCAAAATTTTGGCCGTTTCTTTCCGGGATGCCGGTATTCTGGGCTCACGCCCTGACAGAAATCTAGTTAAAGTAAGCCATGGGCCGTTGGTGGACTTGTGCTCAAATTGTCTGTCGCCGGCCCATTCCAGGCCTTTCTGCAAAGGCACAGAGAGATGCCGCAGATGCCTCTCCCTTGGACACAATTCTGGCAAGTGTTTAAACGCGCCTCGATCGACGCGCCCAGATTTTGAGCCGGACGGTTCGCCTTCTCGTATTGATCGTCCAAATCAGTCTCTGAGTAGTGGACCCGAGCCCAGAGTATATAGTTCTATGAGAGAATATCTTATCGAGCTCACAGGCATCCAAAATCCTCCACCCCCGATCACTATTCCGTGGAACCTCTCTTGGCGTCTTACTGCTCCAGAGTTCGTCGACGACGACGACGAGGAGCCGGAGGCGGTGGAGGAGCGATCTGCTCCACCAGCATCTTCACCACTTTTGTTCTCTTCGTTTCGTGAGTATGCTCAACGAGTACTTGGTTTACCTCATCCCCCTCCAGTTAGACACATTTCTTGGTTTCTGAATTCCTCTTCCAATGCTGTTGCTTCCACCAGTTCTAGCAACATGGCTTACAGATTCGTGGATCCTACACCCTTCATGCCGGAGTGGGGACAGAGGATCATGATCCCGGGAAGGCCGATCATGCGCCGCGTAGTGACTGGGCGCATTCGCAGAGTGCACAACAACCTCGCCATCGCCTTCATCAACCCTGCACCACATGCTCAGATGGATTTCGACCAAATCAGAGAGCACCTGGCTCAGTTTCTGAATGTTCAGTTGGGTTTGCCATACTTCTCCATCCAACCCTGTCCTTTTGGTCAAGCTTTTATTTCCTTCACTAGAGTTTCACATAGAGATGCTGTGGTGAATCATGGTCCACATCAGTTTGGTGATTCTTTCATTACCTTTGTTCCTCATGATAAAGCTTGGAATAACACAACTACTATTTTTACACATGAAGCATGGTTGATGTTGATTGGTCTTGATATAGATATTTGGTCCTATGAATTAGTGGACAAAGCTGTCTCTACCTTCGGTAAACTTATGGTTTGGGGGGAAGATCATGAGAATATGGCTAGAGCTTTGGTTAAGGTCAGGGTCACAGGTTTAGATGAAATCCCTTGGTTCTTTAATTTCACTGAAGGTGAAACAGTTGATTCTGACAACTGGACAGTGCAATGTGAGATCATTTCTGTCAATATGCTTGGTGCTCAAGCTCCTGATGAAGCTTTCCCACCCGAGGATCCTGATGATGTTAATCCTAATCAGTTCGATTATCATGGCTCCGGTATACCAGGACAGGGCCCAGCTCCAGATGATGAACCAGCTGATCAGAACAACCAGATTTGGGGACCCTGGCCACAAAACAATCAGAATGGTGCAAATCCTGTTGCTGGGGGAGCTGATGCTGAAGATGAGGCTCCTCTTTTGATTCCAATTCAGCAGGCTCCAATTGCACAAGAGGCTGGTTTTGAGGATATTCAGATACAACCAGTAGAGGAAATAATCCAAGCTGCTAACCCTGATGCGGAACAAGCTCACCAAGTTGATGCTCAACAGGAAGAAGAGGTTGATGTCATTGTCATGGATGAGGACACTGACTCTGATTCAGGGATTCATCCTCAAGCTTTCCTCCCAGTTCCTGAGGTCCAGATTGTAGATTTCCCAAACTTCAACAACCTAGAACCTCTAATGCCTGAGGAGGTCGATGAAAATGATCTAATTGACTACCTGCACATTGAAGAACCAGAATTGCCAGTTCATGAGCTCAGCCTTCAGCTTCCTCAGATTGTTCAAAATAATGTGATCCCTCAGCCTCAGCAAGAGCAACCTGAACAGCAGCCTCAGCCTTCTGTTCAGCTTCAACAGCAACAAGTCTCTGATGAGCTTCCTATTCAGCAGGGTCAGCTTCCACAAGCTAGTCAGAACATTGCTTCACAGATGTTACAGCTTCAGCCTAATCAGCCCCAATCACCTGCTACAAATTAGTCTGGAGCACAATCAGCAGCTCAACCAGCAATGCAGTTGGATCAGATTCATTTGGGTTTTGTGCAGACTTTTACCCCACCCGTGCCTCGGATCCGTATAATGCAACGTTTTCATCTCATAAGTTAGTCACATCGGGGAAGCTTCTTCGCTCTCGGTCTCGATCCCCGGCCCCATGGCAATCGAAATTGGGCCAAATTCTTCTCAAATAAGGACAAGAATCTGCCAACAGTTAGCATCCCCTCTCAATGGGTGGACTTCTTCACATCCACGATCTTGAACCAAGGGTCTTATTAATGGGCAAAAGAATTCCTCACATCTGCGGCTTGGCCTATTGTTCAATCTCACCAGGTAATAATGATTCTTATCTCTTTTCTTTACCCCCTAAAAAACCCAATGTAACAATTACGATATCACTTGCTCTCGTTCAGATGATGAATCTTCAGAGGAATCAGGCTTTACACCTGACCTTTACACCTCCCAGGAGCAGCCTCCATCTACTCCACCACATACTCAGACACCTTCCTCTACACCACCGAGAGGGAAAAGAGGTATGAAAATTCCCACCTCTGAGGCTGACCTAAGAAGGAGCAAAAGACTTCATGATCAGCATAAGGGTTTTAAAACAAATGCACTTAAAGAGAAATGCTGCTTTCGGTTGTAATCCTAATGCTCCTGTCCTTTCTCCTTCTGTAGTTCGTGACCTGGGAATGGAATTTTGCAAGATTGAAGAATCCAAGCTCTCTGAGGCCAATCTTTCTGCAAAACCCAAGAAAGGAGTTATCAGCAAGCCCAACAACAAAAAGGCCAAGCTGGCCTTGGATCCAGAGGCCTCTACTTCCAAAGCATCCACATCCAAGAAAGCCAAGACAAAGCCCAAGAATAATAAAGCTACTGTTCAGGGCAAGAAGGCTCAGGAGAAGGACAGTGGGCCTTCTGCCTAATCCATGGATGGATGTCTTCTTTAAACATGTCTCTAGCAGTCATGTCTTTTCATCTTTTGATTTTTAAGTTTCAGTCATGAATGTAAAAAGTTGGAATATTTTGTCTTGGAATATTAGGGGTTTAAACTCAGACAAGAAGTGGAATGCAATAAAAGACAGGTTAAGTAATATTGCCTGTGATGTAGTGTGCTTGCAAGAAACAAAGAGATCCCACTTTGATCTTCCCTATATCACAAATTTTTGCTCTTCTCCTTTTGATAGCTTTGCATATCTTCCCTCCATTGGAGCATCTGGTGGCTCCATAATTATTTGGAAAAGTTCAGTTTTGAAAGGCTCCATGATTTTCCAGAATTCTTTTGCCACTTCGGTTGAGTTTACTTCTTTGCATAATAATGCAGCTTGGATTCTTACAAATATTTATGCACCTTGTACTCCTCAAGGGAAGAGAGATTTTATTCACTGGTTCAAAAATATACAAATGCCAGCACATGTAGACTGGATTATAGTGGGTGATTTTAATCTATATAGAAATCCTGAAGACAGGAATAGAGATGTAGCAGATTATGCAGAGATGCTTATGTTCAATAGTGCCATCAGTGCTCTTGGTTTAATTGAATTGCCTCTCAAAGGAAAAAGATTTACTTGGTCAAACAAACAACTTCCTCCTCTCTTAGAAAGATTAGATTGGTTCTTCACCTCCACCAGTTGGACCCTCAACTACCCTATCACAAATGTTCAGTCTTTAACTGCTGAAACTTCTGATCATGTGCCATGCCTCATCTCTATTTCTACTGCTATTCCCAAGTCAAGTATTTTCAGATTTGAAAATTTTTGGATGCAACATGCAGACTTCATGGATCAAGTCTCAGCAGGTTGGCACACAGACTTGACAAACTTGGATGCTGCCAAGCTCATTACAGCAAAGTTTAAGAATTTGAGGAAAGTCCTGAAACTTTGGAGTAGGACAATCTCTAATCTCAAGCAAAACATCACCAATGTCAAACTCACCCTTGACTTTCTAAATCTCCTAGAAGACTTGAGAGATTTAACTTTGGTAGAGTGGAATTTCAGAACCATTCTAGAGGAGAAACTTATAACACTGCTGCAACAGCAAAAGATTTATTGGAAGCAGAGGGGTACTATCAAATGGGCAACTCTGGGTGATGCCAACACAAAATTTTTCCATGCAAATGCAACTGTTAATTTCAGAAGGAATCTTATCACTGGGCTTACTAATGATCAAGGGGAGCTTATCTTTGATCATGCTGAGAAAGCAAAGCTTATTTGGCTCTCTTTCAAAGACAGACTTGGCTCCACCAACTTCAATGGCCTTTCTTTTGATCTGCCCAGTCTGTTGGACAATTCAGTAGATCTCTCCAGCCTGGTTGCCAATTTCACAACTGAGGAGATTGATGGAGTCATTAAAAATCTCCCTTCAGACAAATCACCTGGCCCAGATGGCTTTGACACTGATTTTATGAAAAGGTGCTGGCCCATTGTAAAGGAGGATTTTTACTCACTTTGTCAAGCCTTCCACTCAGAAAACCTTTGCCTTCAGAGCATAAATGGCTCATATATTACACTCATACCAAAGAAGGATGATCCCGGTCGGGTGTCGACTTCGGGCCTATTTCTCTATTGAATTGCTCTGCTAAGCTTCTAACCAAGCTTCTTGCTAATAGATTACAGGCCTCGCTTCCCCTCCTCATTCATAAAAATCGGTATGGTTTTATCAAAAATAGGACAATTCAAGATTGTGTTGCTTGGGCTCTTGAGTATCTTCATATGTGCCACCGGTCTAAGAGGAGATTGTCATTCTCAAATTAGATTTTGAGAAAGCCTTTGATAAAGTGGAACATGAGCGATGTTACAAATCATGGAACATAAAGGTTTCCCAATTAAGTGGATAAATTGGATGAAAATGATCTTTAGTTCTGGAACTTCTTCAGTCCTACTTAATGGGGTTCCAGGGAAAGTGTTTCATTGCAGAAGAGGAGTAAGACAGGGGGATCCTCTTTCTCCTTTACTCTTTGTTCTCTCTGCTGATCTATTGCAATCTGTCCTCAATGATGCCAAAAACAACAATCTCATCAACCTGCCTTTGCCTCTACCTTTTGACACAGATTTTCCTATCCTACAGTATGCTGATGACACCTTGATCTTTATGGAGGGAGATATTAATCAACTCCAACATCTCAAAGATATTTTGCATTCCTTTGCTGAGTCCACTGGTTTGAAAGTCAACTTTTCAAAATCCTTCATTGCTCCTATCAATGTTACAGATGAAAGATTAGAGATCCTTGCTACCACTTTGGGATGCACAAAACAAACTCTTCCATTCACTTATTTGGGTTTGCCACTTAGTCACACAAAACCCTCTGTTGCTCACTTCTGGCCTCTGGTTACTAAATGTGAGAGAAGATTGGTCACCTTCTCCTCTTTACTAACTGACGGTAGACTTCAACTTGTTAATCTTTGTGTTAACAGCTCTCCCCACTTTCTCTATGTGCACCTTCATGCTTCCAAAAGGAGTCCTAAATCAAATTGATAAATTCGGGAGACATTGTCTTTGGAGAGGCTCGATCTTGACGAAAAAAACCATCTAAAGCAAACTGGCCTTTAGTTTGTAAGCCAAAGATTGAAGGTGGTCTTGGTGTCTTGGACTTGCGGACACGAGAATGAAAGTCTTCTCTTAAAGCATCTTCATAAATTCTTCAATAAGCATGTCGTTCCACAGGTACAGTTGGTTTGGCACAGTTACTACTCAAGAAGTAACTTGCCTGTCTCTGATAGGACTTTCAGAAGCTCTTTCTGGTGGAGAGATATCCTGAAACTCTTAGAGTGTTTCAAAAATATGTCTTCAGTTACAGTGCAAGATGGATCCAGTTGCTTCCTTTGGCTGGATACTTGGGATGAAAACCTTTAGTCTCAGTCATTACCACATCTTTTTTCCTATGCTAAATCCCAATCTATTTCTATCAAAACTGCAGCCTCGACAGAACAACTAGAAGATCTCTTTCATCTCCCACTTTCTGTGGAAGCTTTTGAACAGTTTCAGATTTTCAGAACAGATCTTCAGGCTTTGCAACTTTCTGATAACAATGACAGTTGGTCATATGTTTGGGGTCCTACTTTCTCCTCGAAACAAGCTTACAGGAATCTGATTGAGCATCAAGATATTCATAGGGCCTTCAGGTGGCTCTGGCTCTCCTCTTGTCAGAATAAGAGGAAGATCTTCTTTTGGCTTGCTCTGATTGACAGATTAAGCACAAGAACTCTTTTAAGACGCCGGGGAATGCAGCTTGAAGATCACACATGTGTTTTTTGTACTCTAAGAGTGGATGAAGATATCCTACATTTGCTATTTCACTGCCCCTTTGCTTCAGCTTGCTGGTATTCTCTGAATGTTATCATCCCAAATTCTGATGATATTTTTGGCATACTGGAAAGTCTTCGAGATCAATTACAGAAGCCTTTTTTCATGGAAATTGTTATAACTATGTGCTGGTCAATTTGGATGATGAGGAATGACATAATCTTCGGAATTTGGCTCACTCAATACCAAGATGCAAAGCTGTCTTCAAGAAAGAGTTTGCTCTAGTTATGCTAAGAGCAAAGAGTTCTTACTTCCCACTTATAGAACAATGGCTAGAGGGCTTTGTGTAATTTTAGATATCTTCTTTGTAACTTTTTTTTGTTTCTTGAGGCTTCTTTGTAAAGTTTGTTTATCTTTTATTCAATAAAATCTCCAGTAGGGGCGTTTGCCCCTCCTGTTTCCTCAAAAAAAAAAAAAACCACACGCACACACTGTACTCCGGAGTCAGGAATCGGCATCGATCATCATGGGAAATCCGCGGGGGATGTGGCCGGCCGGAGACGGAATCCGTGGACGACGCGGAGTCAACAGCGACGGGCGACCTCTCCGCGGCCGCAGCAACGTCTCGTCGGCTCCGGCCGCTGCTACGTCGTCGGTCGTTCCCGGAATTCAGGTGCGAATCCGGCTGCAAATTAATGGGAGGATCTCGATCAAATTCTGAATCGATATGGTCCGAGTTTATCCGTCGGGGGTTTGCAGTGCAATAAGATCAACTACCACTATGCCGAAGAATCCGTGGCAGTACTAGTGGCTACAGTGACAGTGAGCTGCAGATTCTTCGTACAGAGAGCGAGAGCAACGGGCCCAGCAGGTGTTCTTCAGAGTTCAGACTTCAGCGCACCACACGACCTGGGCACCTGGCAAATGGCAAGTGGCAGATTCTCTCCTGAGCATTTTGACACCTCTCATACAGGTAGAAAAGCCAGTGAGATTTGTAATGTTGGACAGATCCAGCGCCGGGTTGCAGTTGCAGGAGAGAAGCACGAACTGACTGCCATCGAGCCGAACTGGGCGGGCAGTGGGCACACACTGTCTCCGGCCTGCCTAGGCTATTATCGACGACGTTCCCATCTTGGGCGCCCTTTGTCATCTTGAGAACGCAATTTGCGACAAGGCAGTGAGGCCAAACAGCTTACTGAACTATTGAAGGAAAGGTGATGCATGAACAGAGCAATGTCCCTGCTGGACCGCAATGCTTGCGCTTACACATCTGACAGCTTATCTGAATATTTTTCCGGGGTTGCCGGATCGGGAATCAACAGACAACAGCTCGGATTGCACGAACGGCCCTGATTAGCCGAGTCTACAGAATCACCGGTCGCCGTGGAACTGCCAGTCTGTGTTTGGGAGACTGGGCCAGCATGACAACATGGCCATCAGCAGCTCAACTGCTTGTCTCACTATTCAGGTAGTATCATCTATATCATCCTTCCAACATCTGGTTTTATGTTGATCCTTCTACAGGAACCAAGGCAGCAACCGCACACAAGGAATTATTCTAGTTTTTTTGTGCAACAAACTGGATACCAATTTCAAAACTTTTTTTTAAGAAAAAAGGAGCACAACTCTTTCGTTTGAGAAGATTTTACAATATCAGTATCACATATAAAGGTTTTGTTCTTCTCATCTATCGATTGTCTTAGTATTTGCCCAACCTCTACGTTCACTCCTGGAGGCATATAAATTACATACAAACCCGAGAAAAAAAAAGAAAAAAATTATCTAATACAATACCATACACTTATTATTTTAATAGAAAATGGTGGTAATTTGTAAAGAAAATTTGTCCGGTAAATTTATAAGGTGCAATTTGATATAACACAGTCGCTCAAGTTACACTTTAACCATTCATTTCTATACTATATCTAGAGCGCCCTTATATCTATTATGATTATAAGCTTATAATTATTGGATAGTACATTTGATTACAATTACGAGAACCTAACTATATGAAAGTTTGTATTACAATACTTAAAAAATTGTTGGCCAAGGTATGAAGTTTGAATCTGGATATCTGTGTAGGGGTGGGCATTCAGATGACCCGAATATTTGGACAATATATAGAACTTTAGGTAATAGAAATTGGTGCCTCATGTTTACTCTGAAGAAATCATTTACCCAATAATTCGAGGCACCCGAACATTCAAATTCAGATATACCCGATGTCCTCGTTCTCGGGATTCACAAAACCAGAGATACAGACGGTGAGCTGCAGAGAGTTGGCATAGTCAGCGGCAAGAGAACAAGAAAACGGACTCATGACGTGCAACTGTGCAAGGCAGCTGATGTGAGAATTTCTTTAGCTTTCAGTGGCGCACGAGATTTATCTTAAAAAGCTAGCTTACTCACGTCATGTATTGTGTTCTCTACCATCGATTTTCAAACTTTGATTGATGTGTGTAGCATACACAAAGCTGGTTTGCAAAGCTGTAATGACTATGCCTAAGCTCCGTTTGAGATCTTTATGCTACAAATCTAGAGTTAGAGCTTGTGAAGCTAGTCTTTTTTTTTCAAACTTTAGCGGTTCTAAATTTATTACGGGAAGGAAGAGAAAAACGAATCACCGCTACATTGCGCAAGATTACCTAGAAAACAGAGCATCAAGTGAGGTGTGTGAATGAGGTCTGCCAAATCGAACCTAATGAGTGAGATCAAACGAGACGAATCCCCCCTTGAGTTGTAAGCCTGTAACTAATCCAGTCAATCGTGACTCCAGTTAACGTGGAGCCGAATCTTGCGTAGCCTCGTCAACACGGATGCTACTTTACTTACGGCAGCAGGTGCAGAGGGCAGGGCCATCAGGAACTCTGCTCCCTGTCTCACTATATACCTGTATCTTCTGTGTTTTCCTTCTGAACTCTGAACTCCGAAATCTGAACCTCTGATACTGACTTCTCGGGCTGATCACTTGAACAAACAGATAGACTCAACTATTTTCTATGAAAGGAAGTAATGTGTTCTAGTTCTACTCAAACATTGCCTGAACTGTATTTTCTATTTTCTGAATTTCTAGTCGTTTCTGAGTTTGAAGAAGAAAGTTGCTTCACTCTTCTTTTTTCCATAAACAGATTTCAGATTGCAGCAGCTGGCAAAGTTAGCAAAACTCGCATTCATGTTTTTTTTCCTCCATTAATTCCACCCCCAGTCCCTCTCAATTCTAAATCAATCACCTCAAGAATTTACACCTAGAGCTAAATCTAACACACCACTCCAGCTCTCCAGCTGTCCAGCAAGAGGAGAAATGGGAAGAGAGAAACGAGCAAGCAATCACTCAGCCAGCACCGCCGTCGCGCTGCTCGTGCTGGTGCTGCTTTCAGTTTCACTGCTCCGGCTCACACTGGCGCTGGCTCCGGCGCTGGCGTCGGCTCCGAGCCGGGGCACTTGCTGCTCACAGTCCTCGCCGTCGTCGTCCACGTGCGCCTTCTTCTCCTCGCCCTCGCCAGAGACGGATGAGCCCGGCGCGGCTGGCACGGCTCCGAGCTCCACGACGGCGGCTCGGCTGGCCGCCGGAGTGGCCAGGAAGGTCGGCCTCTCCTCGCCGGCCATGATGACCACCACGTGCTCCAGGAACCCCGCCGCCGGCCTTGCCGCGCCGGCCGCCGAGCCCTTCTCCTCGTCGGCGTCCCCGGCCGACGAGCCGGCCCGCCGGTCGCGGTCCGCGTCGAGGTACCCGGACAGCTTCCAGTAGGAGCAGGCCAGGATGAGCAGCGCGAAGGCTATGAGCCCCAGCATCGCCGCCAGCCCGCCGAAAAGGTACGGCACCGGCGACTGCCACGGGGAGTGCGGCGCCGTCGCGTTCGCCGCCGGCGCCGCCATGGGCGCGGCGTGGCTCATGCTCGGGAACTCTGGTCCTGGCCTCATGATGCTGTAGGGCTGCTATCTCACTTGCAGTCTTGCACTCACCGCCGGGCTGAGAGGGACGAGAGATCAGGAGTGGTTTGTTCTTTCTTGGAGGTGGTGTGGAAATGGTGGAAGGGATCTATTTATAGGACAACTGGACAATACACACAACAGGCTTGTGAAAATGTTTGTAAATGACTAAATGTTGATGCCAATAGGGTAATAACAAAGAAAAAGGACCAATGGGGAAAGGGTTTTATGTTGCCACCTTTGGGCTTATATATATGATGAGATGGTGCTTGGGCAGATAAGATAAGATGAGTGATTCCTTGTCCTACGTTGCCTCAGAATGATTAACATGTAGGTTAGTTAATTGGGCGGAATTAAGCAAACACCATTTGCATGACGAAACGTTTAGAAGTCTCTTATGGGATGAAGATAGTTTAGTTTGGGTTCTACACCACGTGTTGAAGAGATAAGTTCCACTATGTGCAAGAGGAGAACAGTTAAGCTGAAGCCTTTGCATATTACTATTATAGTATGATGTGAAATCATTATCTCAAAAAGTATGATATGAAACAAACCAAGGTTCAGAGAGGTGGTATGGTGTGCCAAATAGGGCTGATCCTCATCAAGTTATAGGGGCTGATCCAGTGATCCTCATCAAGTCATGGGATATAACTTCTGATGCTCTGCAATTCATGATTTTGAAATTTGAACTTTGTTTCTGGAAAGCAAAAGCAAACGATCATGATCATATTTTGCTTTTGAGAAAAGAAGTTTGTAGAACTACAACACTTGAGTAATTTGTAGTACGAACTGTCCATTAGTTGCATTGATTGTTGTCCCCGTGGATGGACACTATATGGTGGCCCGAGGACGAGGTCATCTACAACTGTACGAGAATGATTGCTTTGTGCACTGATTGTTTTTCTTGAAAGGTTGTGCATTGATTATTGGCAGACTCCCAAACTGAAAATGAAAAGCAATTAAGTTAATGATAAGGTTTAGGACATGCGTAAAGCATCATCGATCCTAGCTTCAATTCTTTGGCAACTAAATTAATGCAGAGACAGAGATATGCTGTGGTGCCAACAAAGGGGAGCATGGCAGATGTGTCCTAAGTGCGGTGCTACATATATGTCCTACGTATATATATTAACTATATTCTACCTAGCTAATCCAGCTAGGTTAATTAACAGTCATATAGTTATATATGCATATGTTGCTTTCTTTTGGCACGCGCAATAACCGGCATATTCATAATTTCTTATACTCGCTCTGTTTTAATTGTACATGTCGGATAGATTTTCTCCTAAGTTAAATATTTGTATCTTTGGTCATCAGCTTTTTAAAAAATAATATAGATTCAAGATATAATATTTATGTTTTTAGATTTACTATGCAAATATTTTCATAATATATAATTCATATGTTGTACAACTATATATATTTTTTGAAATAGATGACACAAAATAGTAGTGCTTGCCTTAGCATGCAAAAAAGAATGTAGCACAAGTTGTTAATTACTTCAAGGTAATAAAGGTCATGTCCTTATCCCTTAAGAGTCCATTAGCTACAACTAGCTTAATCCATCACTTAGTGGAGCTTTACCAACAACGATGTGGATTACGTCTGCCAACTTTAGCTAAGAGCTAGCGTGACAGATTTTATTAGTGGATAATTTGAAGCAGGGCCCAATAGAATGATCGCACTAATCTCTCTATATACTTTCGAATCACAAATATATCCCACACTCTAGTTGCAGTAGTAGTATT
Source organism: Themeda triandra (assembly GCA_018135685.1). Taxonomy (NCBI): domain Eukaryota; kingdom Viridiplantae; phylum Streptophyta; class Magnoliopsida; order Poales; family Poaceae; genus Themeda; species Themeda triandra. Next base: position 850,681 of record JAENPR010000019.1, on the reverse strand, counting down.
CCTCTAAGCAAACTTTATTTTAATAGAAAACATATATTCCCTCATTAACCTTTTCGTGGCAACCTTTTTGTTTGGGATTATTCTTTTCGTTAACTTAGTGAGTTAGTGTTATGCTCATATAATGGTGACGCAACAAGCTTTCGGAAAAAGATAACTTTTTGTATTTTCTTCTGGAGGATATGTGTGTGCACACATATATAAACTAGACATAGTGCTTGGTTTTGTAACTCTGTTGTTGCTTGGTGCGAGCTTATCCACAGGGAAAATGGGGGACCACCCAGCCTAAGCTAGGGTTTGTATATTGTGTCTCCAGAGACATGCATGGGTATAATGTCTCGATTTCACAAACAGCCCCCAATGTATTCTCTCTCAAATAAAAAGCAACACCAATGCATGTTTTCTAGTGCAATCGTCGATCGATCCATTTGTGCGGGGATAAAGCTACATGTATGTCTATTAGGAGTGCATCTCATTCAGAAATTTACACTTCTTTTTTTTAAAAAAAAAATACGTCTTTTTCCCAGAAGTTACTCTGTACTCTATCATCTCGGGTCATTTCCATGTACTTTGTTCTAATTGATGGCAATGATTTCTTCTCAAAACGGCCTTTTAGTTATATATATGCCTACAATATCACTACTGAAAATCAATTTTTAGGGGACTATTAATGGTCCATAAAAATTAATTTCTTAAGCAGATATATAATATCAACCGCCCCTAAAATCCTAGATCGAGTACAATTGAGCAGTTGTTCTACAAATGTTTTATTTCTTGAGGTGGTTCAAAAAAAAAGACCTCTTTTATTTATTTTAACCAGTCCTAAAAATACTTTCTCTAGTAGTGTAATTAAAATAAAAAATATGTAAATGGTAGTAGTGATTATTAAATATTGACCTGAGCTGAGATGATGACAAAATGTTTCTTTATGACGTACTCATTAGAAATCGAAATGAACAAATAATTTAATTAGGTTTACTTTACGTGTTAGATTCATTAACAAATAATTCTTTATGTGCACTCGATCAAGTGGCATCTCATTTTATCATGGTGATTGATTCCACTCTTAAGGTATCCCATTGGTACCCTAGTTTCTTAGTACTGCACATGAGCTTTATTAGTGTAGTGATCATGGCCTTTGGTTTTTGCTAAAGTACGTGTCACGTACAAGCGCTCCAGCTGGGCCTGAAAGCTGCTGCTTTACGTGCTTTGGCTCACATGTTGCGACCTCTAGTTGGGTGGTTGTGTGGTATTGTCTGAGCAACGGTAGATGTAATATGGGGCGCTCATGTCACATTCGGTTCAGATTGGTGTTAAAATCATCGCTGACTTGACTTCCAACACCAAAATATCAGTCTGATTTGACATCTCCAAACGTGCATATGGAGTGACATGCTTCCCCTTATCACAATCTTCCAAGTCAAACTTTAAAATTTTGACAAGCAAACAAAAAAATTATATTATTTGTATTAAGTGAAAAGGTTTCTATATATATTAATAAATAAATCTGATAATGTTATCTTATGCTTTCGGTCTATATGAGCGGTAAGATATTGATCAAAGTTTAAAAGTTTGACTTAGGAGTCTTTATTTTCAAGAACATGCCGTATCATGTGTCTCATTAAGAGAAATCTAGAAGAAACTTTGATTTATATTTATGATCGGACAAAGCATACAAAAGCAAAATATGTGATCTTGCCCAGTATGTATATATACTCCTTTTTCTTAAATGGGACAAATAATGTATTATTGTTGACTTTAAAATGGACCTGCAGTGATAATGAACTAGCATTATGACAATACTTTTTTAGTTTCCAACTTACTCATGATTGGACTAGGAGTACTATTTAAGAACATTTGTAATGGACTAGCTAGGCATATAAGGATTGATTTTTGTTGTAGATTGTGCAACTTGGTATGCATTTTTGGTACATTACTAAAGTATTTTCAGTTCAAAGTTCAAATTCATGTGACATTCCAAAATCCAAATAATAAACAGATGTGCTGAATATTGTGTTGTGTTATGTTAAGGAATCCGATCCATTTGGATTGTTATTGTAATCAGCCGCCAAGTTCCTGTGTGAACCAATATATAAACTGTGAACCATGTTGGCACGCTTTGCAATGTAAAAAAATAGGGTCTAGCTAGGAGAATTACATGTAGGTAGAACTTAGCTACCTTTGTTTCAATATTCGATGTGGATGTGTGGATAGATGGTATATCAATCAATATTTGTGCCTGAGATGGAATCCGACCACACAACAATCATATAGCAGGCACGTTTTCAGATGAGGGTGTCTCATAAAGTCGGTCATTCCCAGATGACCAATGGGGTGCTGCCAAAATACCATTCTCATTTCTTTCATGAATAAAAATGGTTGGTCTTTATTAATGTGTCCAATGATGGGCTGTATAGATTGGAAAAGGTTGGTCCTATGTAGGTGAGAAGATTTCTCTGGAAATATATACACCTGTTGCTCTAGATCCCCTATATGTTTTTATGTCCACACTCCACACTGTCACACATAAGTTACTGGTCCTGGATCCTACCCTTTTCCAATTGCATTGTATGGGTATATCTGAAAAACGAGCATAAGGCGTGATTGCAAAAAAAAAAAAAAAAATGTATGGATATATCTAGATTTTTGTTCTATTGATGGTCTCATGTACCTACATTTGTTCCATGCAAATTAATCCAATGTATATCCCTCCATTTTAAATCACAGTTCTCTTTGATCTTATCCTTAAGTAAAACTTCTTTAACTTTAATCAAGTCTGTAGAAAAATGCATGCACCAACATTGGCATCAAATTAGTCTTCTTAAATCTCCATGGAACATGTTTTCATGATGTTTTTATTTGAACATGTAGATGTTCCAATATTTTTTCTTTAAACATAGTCAAAATTAAAGGACTTTTACTTAAGAAAAAATCGAGCCTGGACTATAATTTAGAGGATATGGGTAATACATTTGCAGCAATAATATAACTACGTTTTTATGGAGTTATTATTTTAGAACATCATTACAACAACTGCTATGTATTTTATTTCTTTTATATGGACACTAAAGCTTGAGTGTTTCATGAAAGATCAATATAGCGCTCAAAGAAGCCTCGCTTAAATTGACATGTCTATGTCGTATTGTATGTTTTTTTTTTTCTGAAGACCCAAGGAAGGCGAGAACATATTATTTCTGCATATATTAATAAGAAGAAAATTTGACTCAATTTGTTGAAAAAAATTGGATGTAAAAACTGCTTCTCCTTGCAAACTACAGTTTCCTTTCAAGGAGGTTGGGGGTGAAAGTTCGAGTCTTTGAGAAACGCTGCGAGCTAGCTAGCATAACTAACCGCCTGACGGTTTGCTGGCCGCGACACGCCACTGTCGTCTGTCGTCACGTTAAAGCCACTGCTGGGCTGTTGGCCACGGGTACAAGAAGGCTGGGCCCAGTGTCAGCCTCTGTTCTTGTTCCTGACGAAAGCAAACTCATGGCCGTCAGGGAACCGCTGCTGCGCGAGTGCGACAAGGGCGAAACCGCAAAAGGCGCTTGTTGCGTGCGCATGCAGGCGAGCCGCACGAGTAGGCTACCGATCGAACTGTGGCGGCCACGTCGTTACGGCGCGGCGTCACCTCGGCCACAGCACTGTAACAGAATAACGGCATGGTATGATGAGATCACATCGTCGGTGGCCAGCCGATCGAACAGACATTCGTAGCCTCTTGCGTATACACACTCGTACGTGCACACGCTTCCACACGTCCAACCCATGCATCATTTCTAGGCTTCTAGCACGTACGTGCCACCTTTAATAGGCCGTTTCATACTTGCCAATAAAGCATTCCAGCCGTATGATATTACAGGCGGACATAACAACAAAAGGTTATCATCACTTATCAGGCTTCCTTCAATTTGTTGGAGACTACTGGATTCCAGAGCATTTGTCCATTGTCACACGTCTTGCTAAGCTTAGTACTCCTGCTTAGTATAGTAGAGTGCTCCTCCTTTTCCTTTTTTTTAAAAAAAAATCTATTTTGAATTTGATTTCGGTCATAGTACAATATTTTTTCTCACAACAAAACAACATAAAACACACATCAGTCGGCTTATCAACCGTAGAAAAAACCACTAGCCGAACAGCGCGTGCGTGCAAAAATAAAGCAACATACTTCGTATACACATATAACTGTTAGAATATAAGGCAATTTCCATGTCAATTTAATTCCATAAATTAACAAAATGATGATGACATTTATATAATTGTAAATAAAGATCATAGCATCAATCATGTTCAAAAGAACATGAACCATGTGATTGATAATCATGCAAAACATATCATAATCAAAGACATATAAACATGACATATATTGCATAGCATCAAGATTAAACATGTATATCATGGCTGAAAACAGTTGCATAAGAAACATCTCAACAGCTCTTTGGAACATGCGAGAGAACAACCGACGAAACAATTTAACATAACTACGAAACAGATAGATAAAACATATAACGACGGCAAAGAACAGAGACAATATAAAAGCTGAAACGATGTTCGAATCTAGTGACACATATCGATAACACATACGAAACATCGCATGACAAACTATTGAAACAGGCATGATCGAAACGCGAAAACTAAAGAGGAGATGAACAGTCCATACCCCTTCGCTCCCGAAGTCTGTCCATCTTCTAACGCCATGATGAAGACTTGCGGTAGCCGATCTCTCCGGATGTAGAGGAAGAAGACGAACGCGAAGAACAAAGCAACAATGGAGGTTGGGCGGTCGCGAAGACGCTCCCCAAAAACCTAATTGCCGACCCCCGTGCAAGGTCTCAATCGGCGAGGCTCCGGAGGCACCTGCCCTCTCGCTTCACCGTGCGCGCGGATCAACGAGATGGGAACTCTCTTGCCGCTGCGAGGATTGCGGTTCGGTTGTATTTTCTCTCTTTTGGAGGAAGAGGGCGGCGCCCTTATGTAGCCGGCCGGGAAGAGGAAGAGGGAGAGGTTGCGCAGAGCCGAAGGGTTAGACGGAAGGCGAAGAGTTTAACGAGTTGAAACTCCCGTATGTGAGTGCTAAAAAGTAAACACGTCACGTCCGTCCGCCGCCCGCCCGCCCCCTGCTCGCCTCGCCTCGCCACGCCACGCCCACGGCCCGGCCCGGCCCGGCCGGCCGGCGGCGGCGGCGGCGCGCGCGCAACGCGCGTGTGGCACACCTTGGTCCTTTTCCTTGCTTCTCAAATTAAGTGGAATAATTCTCACAATATAAGTCAAGTCAAGGACCGTTGGTCTTCCAATCCGTACAATTAATATTCTCCTCAATTACACACCATAGAGTTTATTTGATTTATTAAATCTAAAATGGGCCTAGCCCATAATAAATCCAACAATCCCCACCAAACTCTAGGGTTTGTAAAAGTAAAGCATCGAACCACGACTCTTTGATATACCGGTGTTTCGGTGGAGACTGTTAAGTTGAACATCCACCTAGAGCAAGAGTTTCACCCATTCACAACGAACAATGGACTATGCCTTGAATTGACAGTTTTGTGCGAGATGAGATTCACTCAAGTCCTTTAACGATCTTGGGCAGCTAAAGACATTCCCGCTTGTTTGAAGCATATAAGTCACACTTCCTGCCTTTCATGAGTATTTAGGGATTACCCAAGTCCCATAGACGTGACCAGCGATCGACTCATATAGGTGTACTCCTCAAAAGATGTTCGTAGGACAACATCTCACCTCAATAGGCTCTTGGAATACATTAAGGTAAATATACCATCCTTCCTTACGAGATAGGAAAGATGTGCATCGAAATGAGTCAAGAAGGGATCTTTCCTCTCAATCTACTACTAGCTTGTTTCACCACTCCAATTCACGGGATCTCCGATCACAAGGAGCGAGTTACCACTAAAGTAGACCTCATGTGGGTCTCATACCCATTTCTCTCGATGCACTTTCTATCACATTGCGTGATTGACCCTTAGTAAACCGATCTCGCGCAGATTATTCGACGTATGGACATAATCCAATGTTATAACTCCGGAGTTTTTCAGCTTTACGACAGATTTTAATCTCCTCTTTACATGCCTTGTGGACTTCATGTTACTCCTTGAACTGTTTACCTTTGTAATAACAAGTCTGTTATCACAGTTCATGGAAATAGCCGGTATTGGTTTCTCAACTACCGGTAAATCCATTAGGAGATCACGTAACCACTCGGCCTCGGCCCAGCGGTGTCTAATGCTTTGCGAGTTACGCTTCCATTGTAGACTTCGTTAAGATAGTCTCGCTTGCAAGACTTCCGGAAACGCGCCACCTCCAAGCAAGAACACATATCCGCTTGTGGCATGAAGCTCATCGGCATCGAGAGATCCAGTTGGCATCACGGTAGCCTTCTAGCACTGGGGAACCCAAGTATAATGAATACCATAAGTCATAGTACCCTTCGGGTAGCGCAACACTCTCTCTAGAGCACGCCAATGATCATCTCCTGGTTTTGAAACAAACCGACTCGGCTTGCACACGGCATAAGAGATGTCGGGCCTAGTTGCACTTGCCAAGTACATCAAAGAGCCAATGATCGGGAGTATGTTAATTGATCCCTTGCAATTCTTCTATTCTTTCTCGAATCATGCTAGGGTCATAAGGTGTGGGAAGCGGGATCACGATCACCGAAACCAAAGCGACTCAACACCTTTTCCACATAGTGAGATTGTAACAAAGTTACCCCACCATCACCTTCTCGATAAGCTTGATGTTTAGAATGACATCGGCTTCTCCCAAATCCTTCATATCAAAATTGCTTGATAGAAGATTCTTCACATCCTCAATGACCTTGAGGTTTGATCCAAAGATCAATATGTCATCAACATAAAGGCATAGCATGACAGCCTCACCCCCACCATGTTTATAATACACACACGAATCCGCCTCATTCACAAAGCAAATCCGAGCGGTAGTGAGAGTATTATCAAACTTTTCATGCCACCGCTTAGGAGCTTGTTTCGGGCCATACAAAGATTTTAACGGCCTACACACCTTGTTCTCTTGACCATCCGCAATGAAACCATCCGGTGATCCATATAGATCTCCTCATCCAACTCTCCGTTTAGGAAAGCCGTCTTTACATCCATCGATGAATGATAAGACCATGTGAGGCTGCCACGGCTATCAAAGTACGAATTGTAGTCAATCGAGCCACGGGTGAATAAGTGTCAAAGAAATCTTCCCCTTCTTTCTCGGGTATATCCTTTGGCCACAAGCCTTGCCTTGTACCTCTCAATGGTACCATCGGGCCTAAGCTTTTTCTTGAAAATCCACTTGCACCCTATAGGTTGACGGCCATAAGGACGGTCCACGACCTCCCATGTTCCATTACCCATAATAGATTCCATCTCACTCCTTCTTGCTTCCTTCCATAAGTCGGCATCGGGAGAAGAATAGGTCTCTTGTATGGTGGATGGCGTGTCTTCCACAAGGTATACTATAAAATCATCACCAAAAGTTTTAGCAACTCTTTGCCTCTTACTCTTGTGTGTGACTATAGTTTCATCCTCCTCAGGGATGTGCAAAGGAGATTCCTCAGCATGATCTATGGGAATAGATAGTTCTTGCTCATTTGAAACTATATTCTCATGATTTGTTTCACTAGGTGTAGACCTCTTTGGAAACTCATTCTCAAAAAATGTAGCGTCTCTTGACTCCATGATAGTATCAACATACATATCAGGCACATCAGATTTTATAATTAAGAACCTATAACCAACACTATGGAAGGCATAGCCCGGGAATATACAATCAACGAGTTTTAGGCCCTAGCTTACGCTTCTTGTTTATTGGCACATTCACTTTAGCCAAACACCCCCAAGTGCGCAAGTAAGAGAGGTTTAATCTTTTCTTCTCCCATTCCTCGAATGGTGTAATCTCTTTGTTCTTTGTAGGAACTCGTCGGGACATGACACGCGGTCAAAATTGCCTCACCCCACCATTCCTTGGATAATCCCGCCGTACTCAACATGGCATTAACCAAATCGGTTAGAGTGCGGTTTTTCCTTTCGGCAATCCCATTGGATTGTGGTGAGAATGGAGGTGTCCTCTCATGAACAATTCCATGTTCCACGCAGAACTCATCGAAAACATTAGAGAAATATTCACCTCCTCTATCAGACCTTAAATGTTTTATTTTCCTCTCAAGTTGGTTTTCAACTTCGGCTTTATAGGACTTAAAATAATTCAGCGCTTCATCTTTTGTTTTTAAGAGGTACACATAGCAAAATCTGGTGGAATCATCTATAAAGGTGAGGAAATATCTTTTTCCACCTTTAGTCAAAATTCCATTCATCTCACAAAGATCGGAATGAACAAGTTCTAGAGGTGCCGAGATTCCTCGCCTCAACGGCCTTGTGGGGCTTGCGGGGTTGTTTTGATTCAACACAAACATGGCACTTAGACTTTTTGACTAGGTTAAATTTAGGAATTAAACTCGGGTTTGCTAGCCGCATAAGACAACTATAACTTGCATGACAAAAGCGTGAATGCCACAAATCGGATTCATCGAAAAATCAACTGAGTTTACCAACTTATTACAAACATCATGCAAGGATAGGCGGAACAGACCTCCGCATCATAACCTTTTCCAACAAAAGTACCATGTTTAGAAACAACACATTTATTCGCCTCAAGAACAACTTTGTAGCCATCTTTACAAAGCATAGACGCGCTAACAAGGTTCTTCTTTATTGAGGGCACATGCTTTGCACGCTCTTCAATGGCACCGTCTTTCCCGAAGTAAACTTCAGAACGACCGTACCAACACCAAGAACATGAGCACGCGACCCATTTCCCATCAACAAGGCGCCAGACCTCCCGACCTGGTAAAAAGAGAACAAAGAAATATCAGCACACACATGTATATTTGCACCACTATCCATCCACCACTCTGGTGAATTACAGACTGAAAGAACAAATGGTAAAGAATTACCATACCCCACTGTTCCATCTGCAGCCTCTGTAGTGACAATATTTGCTGACTTCTTCTCTGGGTTGAACTTGCGATCTGGGCAATCTCTAGCCCAATGCTGTTCACTCCCACAAACAAAGCAACCTCCCTTGCTTTTGTTGGTGTTGTTCTTCTTCTTAAACTGTGCCGTCTGAACAGGCTTTGGAGAATTCTCTTGCTTGTTTTGTTTCTTCTTCTTGAACTTGTTGAATTTCTTCTGCACCATATTTGCAGAAGCGGTCTCATCACCTTTCCCTTTGTCCTTTGCCCTTGCCCTCTCCTCAACATCAAGAGTGCCAATGAGCTCCTCAACATTGAACTCCTGCCTCTTATGTTTAAGGGAGGTGGCAAAATCCTTCCAAGAAGGTGGTAACTTGGCGATTATACCGCCAGCCACAAAAAACTTGTCAGGAAGAAGACAAGGGAATAGTTCGAGTTCCTTAGTCGGTGCTCGAATCTCATGAGCCTGTTCCACTACGAGATCGGTTCTCAACCATCTTGTAGTCATACAGCTCCCATGAGGTACAAATAACTACCAAAGATCGGTTACTCCAAACTTTCCAACAAGTGCATCCCACAATGCTTTCCCGGTGGGAAGAATGATATAGCTCTTCGAAACTTTGCATCCAATGCACCGATCACCGCTCCTCTAAAGAGGTTGTCATCGGCCTTAAACTTAGTCCTCTCGCTCCGAGACAAGTTTTCGAGCTCGCCCTCGCCGGCGTGATAACAAGACATAGCGAGTCAACCACGGTTCCATCTTAGCTTTCCAAAGCAAGAAATTCTTTCCATCAAATGAATCGGGTTTTAATGCGGCGAGCAAATCCTCGACGAGAAAAATGCCTATCATTAGGTTTTTGGATTGTTAGAATATAAGGCAATTTCCATGTCAATTTAATTCCATAAATTAACAAAATGATGATGACATTTATATAATTGTAAATAAAGATCATAGCATCAATCATGTTCAAAAGAACATGAACCATGTGATTGATAATCATGCAAAACATATCATAATCAAAGACATATAAACATGACATATATTGCATAGCATCAAGATTAAACATGTATATCATGGCTGAAAACAGATTGCATAAGAAACATCTCAACAGCTACTTTGGAACATGCGAGAGAACAACGACGAAACAATTTAACATAACTACGAAACAGATAGATAAAACATATAACGACGGCAAGAACAGAGACAATATAAAAGCTGAAACGATGTTACGAATCTAGTGACACATATCGATAACACATACGAAACATCGCATGACAAACTATTGAAACAGGCATGATCGAAACGCAAAAACTAAAGAGGAGATGAACAGTCCATACCCTTCGCTCCCGAAGTCCGTCCATCTTCTAACGCCATGATGAAGACTTGCGGTAGCCGATCTCTCCGGATGTAGAGGAAGAAGACGAACGCGAAGAACAAAGAACAATGGAGGTTGGGCGGTCGCGAAGACGCTCCCCAAAAACCTAATTGCCGACCCCCGTGCAAGGTCTCAATCGGCGGAGGCTCCGGAGGCACTGCCCCCTCTCGCTTCACCGTGCGCGCGGATCAACGAGATGGGAACTCTCTGTTGCTGCGAGGATTGCGGTTACGGTTGTATTTTCTCTCTTTTGGAGGAAGAGGGCGGCGCCCTTATGTAGCCGGCCAGGAAGAGGAAGAGGGAGAGGTTGCGTAGGAGCTGAAGGGTTAGACGGAAGGCGAAGAGTTTAACTGAGTTGAAACTCCCGTATGTGAGTGCTAAAAAGTTAACACGTCACGTCCGTCCGCCCGCTCGCCGCCTGCCTGCCTGCCTGCCTGCCTGCCTCGCCTCCGGAGGCACCTGCCCTCTCGCTTCACCGTGCGCGCGGATCAACGAGATGGGAACTCTCTGTTGCTGCTGAGGATTGCGGTTCTGGTTGTATTTTCTCTCTTTTGGAGGAAGAGGGCGGCGCCCTTATGTAGCCGGCCAGGAAGAGTTAACACGTCACGTCACGTCACGTCACGTCCGCCCGCCCGCCCGCCGCCCGCCTGCCACGCCCACGGCCCGGCCGGCCGGCGGCGGCGGCGCGCGCGCGCGTGTGGCACACCTTGGTCCTTTTCCTTGCTTCTCAAATTAAGTGGAATAATTCTCACAATATAAGTTAAGTCAAGGACCGTTGGTCTTCCAATCCGGTACAATTAATATTCTCCTCAATTACACACCATAGAGTTTATTTGATTTATTAAATCTAAAATGGGCCTAGCCCATAATAAATCCAACAATAACTGTATGGCTGCACTGTAATTTAATTAACCTAGCTAGATCAGCTATGTATATATAGTTAATATATATATAGGGCATATATGTAGCACCACACTTAGGACACATCTGCGCAATGCTCCCCTTTGTTGGTACCACAGCATATCTCTGTCTCTGCATTAAATTAGTTGCCAAAGAGTTCAAGCTAGCTAGGATGATGCTTTACTGTCCTAGACCTTATCATTAACTTGATTGCTTTTCATTTTCAGTTTGGGAGTCTGCCAAAGTGCCAACCATCAATGCGCAAGGCTTTCAGGAAAATAATCAGTGCACAAGCAATCATTCTTGCACAGTTCTAGGTGACCTCTTCCTCCGGCCACCATATATAGTGTCTGTCCACTTGAGTAAAAATTACTCAAGTGTAGTTCTGCAAACTTGTTTTCTCAAGCAAATAAGGATCGTGTTTGCCTTTGCTTTTCAGAAACAAAGTTCAGATTTCAAAATCATGATTTTTTTTAGCATGAGAAGTTATCCCACCTGATGAGGATTAGCCCTAGTTGTCATACCACACCACCTCTGAACCTTTGCTTGTTTTTCATATCATACTACAATATGCAAAGGCTTCAGCTTAACTGGTCTCTTGCGCAGAGTGGAGCTTATCTCTTGAACACGTGGTTTAGAACCCAAACTAAACTATTTACATCCCATAAGAGACTTCTAAACGTTTCATCATGCGAATGGTGTTTGATGAATTCCGCCCAATTAACTAACCTACAAGTTAATCATTCCGCGGCAAGGTAGGACAAGGAATCACTCATCCTATCTTATCTGCCTAAGCACCACCATCATATATATAACCCCAAAGTTGGCAACATAAAACCCTTCCCCATTGGTCCTTTTTTCTTTGTTACTACCCTATTGGCATCAACATTTAGTCATTTACAAACATTTTCACAAGCCTCTGTGTATATTGTCCAGTTGTCCTATAAATATGCCCCTTCCCTCTCACCATTTCCACACCACCTCCAAGAACAAACCACTCCTGATCTCTCTCTCGTCCCTCTCAGCCCGGCGGTGGGTGCAGCAAGACTGCAAGTGAGGTAGCTAGCAGCTCTACACCGCCATGAGGCCAGGACCAGAGTTCCCGACCATGAGCCACGCCGCGCCCATGGCGGCGCCGGCGGCGAACGCGACGGCGCCGCACTCTCCGTGGCAGTCGCCGGTGCCGTACCTGTTCGGCGGGCTGGCGGCGATGCTGGGGCTCATCGCCTTCGCACTGCTCATCCTGGCCTGCTCCTACTGGAAGCTGTCCAGGTACCTCGACGCGGACGGCGACCGGCGGGCCGGCTCGTCGGCCGGGGACGCCGACGGGGAGAAGGGCTCGGCGGCTGGCGCGGCAAGGCCGGCGGCGGGGTTCCTGGAACACGTGGTGGTCATCATGGCCGGCGAGGAGAGGCCGACCTTCCTCGCCACGCCGGCGGCCAGCCGAGCGGTTGTGGAGCTCGGAGCCGTGCCAGCCGCGCCGGGCGGCTCCGGCTCTTGCGAGGGCGAGGAGAAGAAGGCGCACGTGGACGACGACGGCGAGGACTGTGAGCAGGAAGTGCCCCGGCTCGGAGCCGACGCCGGCGCCGGCGCCAGTGAGAGCCGGAGCAGTGAAAGCAGCACCAGCACCAGCAGCGCGACGGCGGCGCTGGCTGAGTGATTGCTCGTATTCCCTTCCCATTTCTCCTTTTGCTGGATAGCTGGAGTAGCTCTAGGTGTAAATTCTTGACGTGATTGGTTTAGAGTTGAGAGGTAATGGGGGTGAAGTTAATGAGCTAAGAAACTTGAATGCGAGTTTTGCTAACTTTGGCAGCTACTGGCTTGCTGCAATCTGCAATCTATTTATGGAAAAATGAAAGATTGCAGCGACTTTCTGCTTCAAATTCAGAAACGACTATAATGAATCGATCATCGATAAACAGGCACAGCCAGTCAGCCACCAGGGCTACTGTTGAGCAATGTTTGAGTAGAACTAGTAGAAACTTTTAGTACAAGAAAATAGTTCAGTCCATTTGTTCGTTCAAGTGATTTTTTTGAATTTTTTTGATCAAGTGTTGCCAGAGAAACCAGTAACAGAGGTTCAGAGAGTTCAGACTTCAGAAGGAAAACACAGAACATACGGGTATAGTGAGGCAGGCAACAGAGTTCCTGATGGCTCTGCTGGCCCTGCTTGTATGACCCTGCTCCGTGTTGACGAGGCTACCAAGATTCGGCTCCACGTTACAGATCAAACATCCTGAAATTGGGACCACGTACGACCCTGCATGACCCCATGTCCCAAGCACAAGCGCACAAGTGCCTTCACCCTTAAGGCCTCAAGGAGGAAAATTAGTGTCCCTTAGGGAGCTATAGGGGCTCGTTTGACCCATTGAGGTTCGATTTGGGATTTGGCAGACCCTCATTCACAAACCTCACTTGATGCGGTGATCACACTATAGAATGGCTTCGTCTTCTAAGTAGTCTTGTCATCTTGTGCAATGTAGCGGTGAGTTGTTTTTCTCTTTCTTCTCATAAACAACAGACATACAATTCAGATGACTAAAGTATAGGAAAAGTTACAAATATTAGTATTTTTTGTATTTTATATATATTTGATCAAATTTAAAAACGTTAGACTCCTCAAACACGACACTTATTTTTGGGACAGATGAGTATTTGGTTCATAACCCGGCAACAAGTAGCATGCCTTACGGCCAGAGCTCAAAATGGATAGCGTGGCCTAGCCAGACAACCAACCTTGCTTGGGCGAGGAAAAACAACCACTATTAGTCCTGAAAACCTACTTCATCGTTGCTGCTCAGCCAGACAACCATATCCTAACCTTCCACCAAAGAGTTATCGTAACATTGACACCCTCACATGTGTCTGACATTAGAAGTTCTCGAGGTGCACTCTTTGATTTCATCAGTATCTGCACAGAAGGCACTCTATATATAAGTAGTAACCTATTTACATCCGAGATGATAAATACCATTGATACATCACACTCCACGGATTACAAGCGTGTCGACACACAGCACCGAGGGCTGCTAGTTGTGCTGCTGCAGTAAGCAGCCGCAATAACACACAACCTGACGAGAGCCAGTTGATGCGGATTAACAACACCGGAATCCTACTACATGAACCTGCAGTCTATGCGTGTGCTAGTCACCATCCAACGGCATATTTTCCACTTTTTCTCGGCGAGCTGAATCTGCATCTGCAGGCACTTACATGAGCGTCAGTCATCCTTCCACCGTGACGTGTCAACGCCGCATTGGTCAATACCGAGGATCAAATGGTGGGCAAAACTGTCCATGCCCAGGGTTTACATATCCTACCCAGCAGCCTCCTCCAGTCCAGTGTCCACCTGTGGGCTTCAGATTCTGTGCTGCTCGATCTGCTTGGATTTGTGCTTGTTCAGTGCAGGAATCCTCCTCTCCCCCAGTAGTCACTGTGCTCAGGTAGTGAGCACCAACTCAAAGTCAGGGGGCAGAGGAGGAACCTGAGGGATTCGTCGGCTGCCCTTGCCCTTTGGTGAGCTTCCTGGTGAATTCCTGACGATGATGGCGAGCATCTGAATCTGATGCTTCATAAGAAGATACCAGCATCAACCGTCCCATCCCCATAATCTGGCAGCACAGGACACACTGATTCAGAGATTGTTGCGTGATTCAGAGTTCCAGCTCTTGATCGGCCATTGATATTTTCTGGGGGTAATAGAATAACAAAAATATATACAGAATAAGCAGACCGGATATGCTGGGAAAGGGGAATGGATGATCTCCTGCGTTGCAGTTGCAGCACATGTTGCAGAAGGGCTGCTTATTATTCAGCCAGTGAACGAGGAAGAGAGATCCATCATCCATCCATTATAAAACACCATAAACATATGCAATCATATCCTGACCTCCTTTGGTAACTGAAGATTGGTTCAATGTAAAAGGAGATCACTTCCAGAAAGAACTGCTGATATACAGCTCTTTCTTCTGAATCATGGTCAAGCCAACGAACCTGGTTGCAGGAACAAGAGCAATGCATGAAAGCTACCACAAGCCTGTTCCATGATACATCAGCCCTAACCTTAGCAGCCCTTGTGCTTAACTGCTCCGCGCTGCTAGGATAAACAACTTTCCCTAGGCATGAGGAGAGGAGAGGAGAGCAGAGCTTTATCCATGCCATTGTGACGTCCCTTTCTGTGTGCTCCTTTCGACTGCTGCTAGTGACACCAGCACTGCTAGAGCAGGAATAAACAATGCTGAAACCAGAACAAAATCTTTATTCGATCTGCAACCGTAGCCTGTAGGATCATCTGCCAGAAGAAAAAAAGGATACCAAGATTATGGAACTAAGCTTCAGGCTTGCCCATGAAGAGAACAAGATTTGATGCAAATCTACTGTCACCAATAGGAAAGAGAATAAATAACACCGGGCTCAGTGCATGTCCCATTCAGAAAAGCAGGGTGTTTATTTGGATGATGGCTGCTTTAATCCAACATACTGATCTCAGAGAAATCATCTAGTAGCATTTATTATTCTTGTGGAGCCTCAATATAAGCCTTTTTCAGATCTCTTCCAGTTGCTTCATTCACTGACCAGCTTAGAATTTACTGCGGGAATATCTTATAGGAGATGCTTGAATCTATCCAATTTTTAATTATAGAGAAATCTCTAAAGATGATGCATTCATAATAGCGGCAGGTATACTACTGTGATCAGCACATTAGTGAATGCCAACTGGTATCTTTTTTTTTTCTTTTTTTCGCATATATAGGCATTATGCGGAGAATGTGGCAGGAATTTTTTTTAGAATGAAAACGTAAAGAACTAATGGTGGTGAATCTATCAAGAAATTCTGTGTCCAGAAACATTGTAGTTGGGTTTAAAGCCCTTGGTCACAGGTTAGCATCATTATCACTGGATTTGCCTAACAGTTAGAAGAAGATACCATATAGCACAAAAATTGAACACCAGCATATACACTTAGAAGATACTATGAGAAGGATAATAACCACCAATGTTTCTGTTTGATAGAAGATATTGAGCATAAATTATTAGAATTATTTGTATCGAAAAGATGGCAGGTTTGATCCATAAATGTTGCAGCAATACATACACATTTCTAGTTGTATCACACCTTTGCTTCTCCATCACATCATCATAAAACCGATGTTGCTCATCAATTATGATACAGACAGAAGACTGGCTGCTAAAGGATAAGAACCTCCATAACAATTATATACAGGAATATGTCTAGTAAACAAATGAGGATCCTAAAGTTTGGAATCAGCTCTTGATCTTACTGGTGGGGTTAGGTCAGATTCAGGATGCTCTCCAAAATAGAGCTCTGTCTCTGTCTCTGTCTCCCAGTAGTAAAGGTAAAATGGTCGACAAGACAGGATACGCTATATTTATTACGCATTGATTTACAAGAAACGGACTGGTAGGTGATTTCACAAAACTTTCCTAAGCTACAGATTACCTTTCTACTTTACAACAATTGGTTAGTCATTGAGACATCAAATACCGCTGTAGGCATTCTTTTATATTCTGAAAGTTCACAGGCTTAGATATGTAGGAATCCATGCCTGCAGCAAGGCATTCCTCGGCACTCTCTGAGAATGAATTTGCTGTCATCTGCAAAGCATCAGGAGATTTTACATGGTTATACAATGTCAAATAATAATCTACGCTTGGAAGAATACAATTTCATCTTGACACGAGGATTCTATTTGCATTTGATCAATAAAATACCAAGTACTCTCTCTGTTCCAAATTATAAGACAGTTTGGCTTTTCTAGATACATTGCTGTTACTATGTGTGTAGATATAGTGCATATCTAAATGCATAGCAAAAGCTATGTATATTGAAAAGCCAAAGCGTCTTACAATTTGGAATGGAGGTAGTAGTAAAATACACTAGATGTTCTTAAACTTATTCCATGTTGTCAACTTGTCATCTAGGTTTTAAACTTAACATGCACATAAGGGTCTGTGTTAAGCATGCCACATGGTCCCTATATGCAGTATACACGTAGTAGAGCATGGGGACATCTCGGGCTCCATGCAAGAGTGTTAAATATGTAATTACTTGCTGATAAGGGTGATTTGGACCTCAAGTGACACTTAAAAGGTTGAAGGACCATGAGTGCATTTTACTCAACTGAAAATATATGAAGTAGCATGCAAGCAAAGCTGACAAAAACATCTTAGTTGATATGAGTGTACAATTTAGTGTAACTGTGAATTTACCGCAATTATAGGAACCCTCTGCCCTTGCTTTTTTGCATGTGCACAATCTGATGAAATAGCTGAGTCAGTTATCATCTGATTGTCTTCAGGCTTTACAGAAACGTCCCAACAGCCGGTATTCTCAAAAGAACGGATATGTTTAGTGGCTTGTAGGCCATCCATTTCTGGCATGTGGACATCCTGTAAAACAGATGGCAATATCACTTCATTAGAGGGGAAGCAAAATGTTTGTAATATATCATAAACATTTTCACTTGGTTTGTGAAGCTATCATGGCATAGAAATATTGATATCACACCACGAAGTGCTGCAATGATTTAACATTGTTTTTTGTTAAGGTAATCAAGACTACCAAGCTAACATTTGTACTGGTTCACTGGTGTGATACTGTGATGGGAAAGTAACCATTGGGAACAGCAAGGATAATCCATGAAGCTTAGGAGCAATCTGAAGAGGTGCTGTAAACTATTATACAGGGTGTGCCTAACCAATCAATGATTATTATAACCCTTGCCTGTAGTTAACTCGGCAATGTGTATCATTCATTTTAAAAAATAAAATAAAAAGGTTTTCTGTATTTTCTTATTTAAAAAGAATGAATACTTGACACACTCTGCATGAAATCATCTGTTTGGTCACAAATTTGATGCAAGGTTAGCATCCGCAGGGTATTACTTCTGCATCTTATAAGATGTTGAGGTGACGCAATTGGGAACTAAGTGACGCTACAGAAGGATGAGTTGACGAAGTACATAAATAATCAGAAGAAATAATAACTAATAAGCATGTGGCATTTATACTTTCATGATTGAAAACAGTTCTAGCCATACCATCAGAATAAGATCATATTGATGCTGCTGTACTGCACGGATTGCTTGCATCCCATTATTTACGATATCTATTCCATGGCCCAGTTGCTCCAGCATTGATTTTGCCACTATTATGTTGACCTTGTTATCTTCAACTAGGAGGATCTTTGCTTTATTGCCAGTTGGAGAACACTTCGATTTCTTGTGGAGTGACTGTTCTTCAAGAACTTTGCATGGAGCAGCACCTGAAACGGATACCAAGTCTCCTCGGGAACTGGAAACCCGTTCAGCATGACTATTCAGTTCAGGGACCATTGCATTATCATGTTCTTCCTCAGTTATGCTCCTAACATTAGCACCATTTGATTGGTGAGCAGTAGAGGTATTTGTAAAATTATGTTCTGTTGATGAGAAACCATTTGAGCACAATTTGCGGTCATCTGATATGTCAGGTGGATCATAGCACATAAGCTTGGCACCAAATAGCTTCGTGTTGTTCATTACTGAAACTCCAGGAGACAGAAGAGAAGTTCGCATTTGTGGCTTGAAAAAGAAAGAACCTTCGATATCACTGTATGTGGAATCATTCCGAGAACCGTGCACTTCATCTGGATCATCACTATGCTCCTCTTTTACAGGGATTTTACAAGGCAGCACAAATGTAAATGTTGATCCTTCATTCTCTTTGCTGACCACAGTCAGAGTACCACCCATCAACTCCACCTAAATCATTATAGAAAAAATACATACTTTAATCAGTTAGAATACACACTTTTACAGTTACCATGGGGCTGCTTTAAGTTACAAACTAGAACTAATGTTACAGGAGTTACTGTTGTATTTCTAGTTATCTTTGTTCCATGTATGCATAAGTACTATTACTTATCTGAGTTCCATGTATGCATAACAATTCTCAGACAGAAATTTATGCATAATTGTTCACATTAAAAGAACACCATTACATAATATTGCATCCTTTAAATGCATCAATGCATGGGAACTGAAGTTCATACCAACTGCTTGCAGATTGCAAGGCCAAGCCCTGTCCCACCATACTTCCTTGCATGATCAGCACTAGCTTGCATATACCTCTTGAAAAGCAATGGTAAGGACTTCTCTGCAGGTGGCCAGATGTTTAAATAATCAGAAACAAAGCCAAACATGTAGCAACCATCACATAAAGTTTCTCCATCAAGATATGGAGAAGATGATTAGGCAAAAGTTAATAGAATGTCAGGAAAAACCAACCTGGTATTCCTATTCCAGTGTCATATACATCACAGCGAAGCCAAACGACTTCCTCTCCCTCAATATCCTCCTTAAAATTTTCACATGTTGGTACACCATTCTGAAAAGCATCTTCCTGTTTCAAGCAATGCAAATTATCTTTATCACAATTTCTTGGAGAGACAGCAGCAGTTTCAGCAGCAGTAATTGCTGTCCCAGAATATGCTCGCTTATGAATTTTCCCGCCCTCTATTTTGCATCCTGGTTGCTTGTCATGCACGACCTGAAGATTGATTCCAACTTTCCCTTCATGTGTAAACTTGACTGCATTGCTGCAATGATTTAAAAACCGACTGATGTCAGACTACAATACAGATATTTTCATTATATACAGGTAAATGAGTTTCATCAACCCTTTTAAGTTGAGTACCCGACTGTATGCCTTCACAATGTATGAAGTCCATACCTGATCAAGTTGGTCAAAATTTGCCGAATCCTTAGCACATCACCAATAACCTACACCAATACATTAGAAAACAAATGATGAGAAAATGTATCATTTTGCATCCAGCTGGATACCTATATTCCCAAAGGTTTCTCCTCCTAAAGAAGTACTTGGAATTTGTAAACAGGTACATCATTTTCTATCTAAAGGCAATTTATTCTCATTTTGTAAATACGTGAACTATAGGAAATCACAAGAGTATAGACAAGAAGCATCCCAAGGATAGGTAATTCTCTTTACCTCCACTGGAACATCATCACCTATACACCCTTCAAGGGTCAATTCCTTCTTCAGAGAAGCTGCGGCAGTTTGAAGTACATGTTTAACTACTTCCCTTGGTCTAAATGTCGTAGATTCTAGTTTCATAGCTCCTGAAATGATGAAGGTGTAAACAAACATTTCAATTTAGGGATGAAATAACATAATTAATTAAATAACTAGTGCAGCACCAAACTAGTTTGAACTACTGAACCACCCTAGTCCTATGAAATCATTGTTGATTTATGCATAACATGCGAAATGACATTCCATTCATAGTTGTATGTCTGCAGCAAGTGCTTGGTATAGAAACTTCTATAAACCACTAGAAACCAAGAAATTATAAATGGTTCAACTCGCTGAAGTATATGATTTGAAATACAGAAATACCTGACTCCACTTTTGAAAGATCAAGGATGTCATTGATCAGCTGCAATACAAGATCTCCAGAGGATAGCATAACCTCAAGCAACTGATGCTGTTCTTTATCCAGTTTGGTAGTTGAAAGAATTTCAGCCATGCTAAGAACACCTGAAAGAGGAGATCTGATCTCATGGGACATGGTAGCTAGCATTTGTTTTGCTCGCATTGTTTCCTCTGAAATGTGAAATAAGGTTAAGTAAGTGTTCTGTATGCCAGTCTAGCATAAGTACATCAAAAGAGTATTGTAACAAGATGCAGACCTGTTATGTGAATAGATTTGCTAAGTTCAGTTTCCTTGGCATTTTGGACAGCTTCCCTCACCCTTATGTCTGCCATTTTCTCTCTTCTTTTGACCTAATGTGCAAAGAAGCAGATTAATTGCAGTTGAAAAGCATGAAATGAAATGCAGAACACCATGCAGTGTGTGGAAACAGTTTTTTCCATCCAGGAAATAACATGTGAAAAATACCCACATAAAATAGTTTGTATGATCATCTCAAGGTATCAATATTAAAAATCAAAATTGTTAATATATCTGTGCAATATAGCAACTTTACTATTGGTCGCTTGTGCTACTTACAAACCAATAAGAATTTACTACATCCTGAACATTTAGGCAATAGCATGGCCCCTTTTTGGTGGTAGTGAAATTTTAGCATGCAGTTCTAGGTACAATATTATCCATCCATAGGGGGACTGACAATAATTTATTTACCAAGGAAGATAAGTGTACTGGTGCACACTAAACAAAGAGAAACAAATATCAAAGGTACATCATAAAAGGATTCAAATTCACAAAGGTACCTGATCTGTTATGTCCATGGCAACATAATTCACGCCAATCGTTTCGCCACCTTTGCTGAAAACTGGCTCAATGTATGTCACAAATGTCTTTGCCCCAAACATTGGTGTATTAAATGCAAATTCTCTTTTAGTTGCTATTCCTGTTGCCATAACTTCTCTCTTGACACTATTCATCTCTTCTATACCCTCACCTGACAATATCTCATAGTCTGTTTTACCAATAACATCCTGATAAAAAAGGTATGCTTCAGACAAAGCTGCAACTTACTGAAAGTACTAGAACATCAAATTCCCATGTAATGTTTATTGATTGCCAATGTTCAGAGCCATGGCATACTCTTATTGTACAGTAACATGCAATGTAAAGGTGTCAAGATTACCTCATCCGCAAGTGTTGGATAGTGATTAAATATGAAACGGTACCGTAAATCAGCATCCTGAAAAAAAACAATATATGAGTTATCTATACCCTGTTATAAAAGTCTGTGTTCAATGTTCCATGCCGTGCCCTATTTGAAAAGGCATCTCGGAACGTACCTGATGAGCAATAACAATAGGGGCACTTTGTAGAACCAAGTGCAAGAAGTAATCGGCGCGTTTTAGCATTCCAGAGAATTCCTCAGCTGGTGTGTGTGACTGCAGATTCTTTATATTTTCCTCCAATTTCTCAACCAATGAACGCTCCCTTTGGATGCTTTCCTCAAGTTGTTCCTCTAACTTAGTTGCCCTCTCTTTCCAGTAGGAAACACCGTCATGATCTGCGTCTATTTTAGTCTCTCTACTACGAGAAAGATCATCATTCTTTTTGCTCGGTCGCTTCCATTCATCTTCATAAACTTCATCCAGTATTGGCACATGCCGTTTTACAGCATAATAACTCTCATCCTGAAAGCGTTGCTCCTCCAAGATTTGTTGCTTATTTTGTTCAATCTCTTTCCTTTGTTGGTTGAGAAGACCGAGCTCTTCCTCCAGAAGCCGAGCAGCATTGGCTCTCTTATATTCCCAGTGTTTCATAAAGTATTGCATCTGGGAAACACCTTTCTCAGAATTTGCCATTTCTATAAGCCGCTGAAAATCCACATGTACAGGCTTTTCATCAAACTTCACATCCTTGAAAGCATCTTGGTCCTTCCTAAAGTTTTCCATTCTGAACTGCCTCTGGTGTTTGTCTCCTATATTCTCAGGCCACATTGATTGTGTACCCTCATCCTCAGGTTCAGCTAGGTAGTCGTCCCCCATCTTTCTCGATGAACAGCACGATTTTCTGTTCACGTTGAAATCTTACTCACACATCAGTTGACTGTTGAACCCAACAGATGATGTTGCTGACTATAGCTGATAACATTAATGCATGACTGAAATTTCTATGCTCCCCGTTCTCTGAGAATGATATAACCGGTAGCATAACAATTCCACCAAATAACCAATGAGAGAGCGAGAATCAGAAGCTGCTCCTTATCTGCATACACATCCCATTTGCAGCTCAGTACCAAATTAAACAAGGATGGTATCCTCATGGAGGAGTCAAATAAAAGGGTATATATATATACATGATAATAGAAAAATAGATGGATAAATTTTCCAATGTAAATCAAATGATTACAGGAATTGAAAGGCTGATTGGGGAGCAGACTATGACTAACAGAAAGACAGAAAGCATCAAACGAACACATAAATGGAACATCTCAACTGAAAGGCTGACTGTTGCTCAAGAAAGCACTTAAACAGTGTGGTACCAAAAGCTGACACAAAGCTCAGCTTTTAACTGAATTCCAAGCCATAAAGATGGAAGCTTCCATTTCACCAAGGCATGATGGAAATCATCTTTGGATCAAGGGAAGAATCAGTTTTTAAAAAGAAGTGCACAACCGAATCTAAGATTCTGGGTGTGCTCCAGCTGTGGAAAAAATCAAACGCGACTGAATAACTGAACAAAACTGAACGATGAGTCGCTACAGAGATGAGAGAAAACTAATAACTTAACCAACTAAACTGAACACTCCAGGAGATCATACCAGAGTCGTTACGGATCAACCATCATAAAGTCAAACACTTGGCCACCAAAGAAGGGCACAAGCCTAACGGAAATCAAGAAAGCAACGGGACGCGCAACTGCAAAGCATACGTCGGCGGAGACCTGATCCCAGTAGGATCCCGGCTCTGCCGCGCTAGGCGCGCTACCCATTCGACGAAATGCTGAAAAAAAATCTCAAGTGATCCTAGAACGCTCAAGATCAAATCTCTCACCGCGAGACGCCCCAGTAAAGTTGGTACGCACGAAAGAGAAAGAGAGAAAGAAAAAAAAAACAGCCAAACCGGAACAACTGGACTGGATAGCGCTACTCCTGCCACCCATCCGACAAAATGCCTGGCCGGCCGGCGGGCACTCCCGATCACTACTAAGATAAACCTGGCGACACGCAAGCAAGAATCGCCCACCTGGAAGAACAAGGCGCAGCTCGGAGTCGGAGAGACGCCGTCCCCCGGCAGAGTCGTCACGGCCTCGCCGGACGCGTTGAGCTGCAGGCGAGTAGAGGAGCAGCAGGAAGGTCAATGCGACGGGGAGCAGAGGCGGGGGTCGGAGGAAGAGGAGGGTGGTGGGAGTTTGCAGAGGAGGAGGATCTAATGGCCGGACGCGACGGCCATGTGACGAGAATAGTATAAAAATTGCGCGGAGGCAGCTGCAGCTGGTGCAAGGAATCGCGGAGAGGGGCCATGTGCGCAGCGCAACTGGCGTCGCCCTCCGCGCGCGCGACGGAGTTGTTTAGTCGTCCGCCCTCGTGGCTGATTTCTTTCTTTTCTCCGGTTTCTCGCCGGCCGATCTGGCCGCCGTCCGCCCCCCGTGATGGTGGTGGTGGTGGTGGTGGTGGACTGGTGGGCGCGGGGGAAGCGACGAGCGGAGGGGGAGGAGGGGTTAAAAAACGCGGCGGGGGAACCGGGCGGACGGGCAGTTTTTAAATGACGGCGAGTCAGCTTTCCGGGCCATCCGATTTTGGATTGGATTTCCTGACTGATGATCTGATAGAAGGGTTTGGATTTGCTGGCTGATCTGATATACTTCTTTAAATGTAACTAATTTTATAAAAAAAACTAATATGTTTGTTATTGTAAAAATATAGTCAGTGGTTCATTTAATGACGCAAATTATACATTATAAGTATATTTAGTCAAGATTGAAAGTATAATAATACTCTTTATGAGATGGACCGAGTAAACTCCTACATCCACTTTCTCTCTGATCAGTTTATAATAACATTTTTGAGGTGTTATTTCTCTACCTTGTAAATATTTGTTCCTATGAATTCCTATTTTTGTTTGCAAAAAAATATATATTGCTACGAGAATAGATAGGGTCATGGTGATGACAACACCTAAATGTGGTTCGTACAAATACTTGTCTGTCTGATGCTGAAAACCTGGAAATCATGTGACTTTTATTATATAGGCCATAAAACCTAACTAGGCCACTACTATGCTTAGATAAAATTGTCAATATGTGTGCTAGCTAGTGACATTTGTTGTTCAAAACGACAAGTAAAATTGTTAAATATGTGCTAGCTAGCGACGAGTTTTTTTCCCCTCTCTCATCCCTTTGTGTTGTAATGTTGACTTTACTACTGAACTCTGCATCATTATATCTGCCCAATCAGTTCAGGCAAACCTGGATGTCTGATCCCTTTTTTCATCATCAATAATTTTCTTGTTGCACAACTTTTTAAAATTTAAAAGTTCCTCAGGATGGAATCATTTTTTTAAAAAAAATAAAATATAAATTCATAGCTGAGAAGTAGGAGTTATGAAACATGGGTTGTTTGACTTTTCTTTAGGGTGCATCAAAATAATACCGCAAGTTCAGTGGATCGAGTGAACAATAAGCTTGCTAGCTAGTACGTTAACCATGTCCTCTCCATGAAGCGTGCACACTAATTAATCAACGGTGGCGTTCTGTTCCTTGATCAGTACTCATAGCAAAGCTGATTAGTAACAAAAATGAAATGCCAAGTTGAGTGAATATGTTAATGTCTGACCGCCATAATTGGCGTTAGTATTTTTTGAAAAGAAAATTGGTGTTGGCATCGTGCAAGCACTGTCAGTTTGTCACAAGATCTACCTACCATACCTGTATTACTTTAATCTTGGATAAATTTATGAGCCAGTTGTTTTGATCCGTGAATG
Source organism: Themeda triandra (assembly GCA_018135685.1). Classification (NCBI taxonomy): domain Eukaryota; kingdom Viridiplantae; phylum Streptophyta; class Magnoliopsida; order Poales; family Poaceae; genus Themeda; species Themeda triandra. The sequence goes on along the minus strand of JAENPR010000019.1, from coordinate 824,977 downwards.
GCTCACTTTAATGTTTGAAGTACTTTTTTTTTGTTTATTTTGCAAGCAAAATTTAGGCCACTACAGTCTAGGATTCAAATAGTAGAAGGGGAACCAAAGAACCAATAGATAGATTATCCAGACCAAGAGCTTAGGAAATCCTTCACGATATGATGAGCTGAAGCCTTAAGGGGGTTAAGTCTACAATCTAACAAAAACATGTTTATCTTCAGGAGATGCAGATTCTCCAGAGAATCTAGTAGCTTCAGCAGGGAATTTAAGGACGCTAACGATAAGTAGTTTAGTGCTTACCATTTATCCCAAAATGGAGTGGTTCATGCAATCATCTTATCATGATGACATATTCTTTTCTTTTCATTTTTCTTGATTAGCATCATTGACTTTCAGAGGCTTGTTCTTAAATATACTAATCAGACACTTTTAGTTGGTTTGAGAAGAGTTGTACCAGTCCTCTTCTTTTTCTTCCTCCCTCTCTATTTCCTTTTCCTTTTCCTTTTTCACATATGGGATATGGCCAATTGTAAAACTTGTAAGGGGTCCATTGTGTTCATGCCCACCCCTGGAGGTACGCTTTAATTTGTGCCCTTCAAAAAAGAGCTCATTGAAGATTTATAAACATAAATCGTACCTAATTTTTGTTTTGTAATAAGTTGCAAATAAGACTAACCTTATAGAGGACAGCCTGCCTAACTGATGAGCTAGCTAGGTCGAGGTACAGACAGAGAGCTCCCAAGAACATACACCACAGAAGACGAAAGACTGAACATGCTTTTGCCGACAAGTTGACTTACATTATCCACACACAATTCACCAAGTTGCATGCCTATGATAATGGTGCAAGTACTGCCTATGATTTATTTTTTTTTTACATGCTGCAGGTGCACATGTTGTCGTCTCCAATCCAATATTGAGTTTTCATTGCTAATTTTCAAAACAATCTATACTTACAAGTTACAACATATGGAATCATCATCATCATGGATTTAACCGCGCCATCGTATTTATATATACAAGTACACTCCACAATATATACATGTTCAGATATTATTTGCCGTACGCACTTGCATCACATAGTCGATAATCCATATATTATTGGCTAATAACACTACTAGAAACGCAACCTAGGCCGACAGGGAAGTATAATAGCCGACGGGTAGTTGGGGAAACTGTGAATGGCCGACAGTTAACATATTATCGACGGTTATAAGCTTCCCCGTCGGGCTATATATGGAATAGCCGACGGTACACCCTATTCCCGAGCGTTAGATATCGACCCGTCGGGAAGTATACTAGAAGGCCGACGGGGCAATTTAATCGCCAACAGTCATAGGGATACCGTCGGTCTTTGTATCAAATAGCCGACGGTACACATTATTCCCGAGCGTTAGATCTTGACCCGTCGGGTACTATGCTAGAAATCTGAGAGGGCTAAGTAATTGCCAACGGTCTTAGTAAAACCGTCGGTCATTGCATTGAATAGCCGACAGTAGAAACAATTCCCGAGCGTTAGATCTCGACCCGTCGGCCACTACACTAGAAGGCCTAGAGGGTTAGGTAATTGCCAACGGTCTTAGTAACACCGTCGGCCATTGCATTGAATAGCCGACGGTACAAACAATTCCCGAGCATTAGATCTTGACCCATCGTGCATTGCACTAGAAGGCCGAGAGGGCTAGGTAATTGCCAACGGTCTTCATAACACCGTCGGATTTTGCATCTAATAGCCGACGGTACAAACTATTCCCGAACGTTAGATGTCGACCCATCGGGCATTGCACTAGAAGGCTAAGAGGGTAAATTAATTGCCAACGGTCTTAATAGAACCGTCGGCCTTTGTATTTCAAAATTCAAAAGTAGTTTTGCATGACAAGATGATTTCAAATCAAAAAGTTGTAAACTACAAAGTTTCATAACTTCGAAGATCTACAAAGTTTATTTTGGTTGTTTCTTCATCGAAGGTCTTTTGAAGTATTCAAAATTCAGAATGGATTAATTCAAACATAGTTTTCCTTAAGAAAACGAATTCAAATCAAAAAGATGTCAACTCGAATTCAATAACTTGAGAAGATATACAAAGTTATTTTGGTGATTCATTCATCCGATATGGTTGTTCTAAGATTGTTCACAAATCTTATATCTCTCTCTTGTAGTTTCATAAACTACAAGAGAGAAATGTAAAAATTGTGAACTATATTACTTTCACTTGGTCATTTGAAGAAATGACTAATACAAAAGTTGCAGATCTTGATGAGTTATACAACTTTTATGTTCATGACTTCTTCATCCAAAATCATTTGATGTTTCAAAATGTTGTTCAAAGTTGTTATTTTTTAAATTCAAAATTTTGAAATGTAAATAAGAAAATATGACCAAAAGAATAGGATTAAGAAGACAATATCTCGATAGACCTTGATTTTAAAAAAAAAATCAGAAAAAAAAAATCACATTTGGAGTTAGTATGAGTGAGAAAGACTAGTTACAAGTTTTGGCCATAGATTAAAAAGAAAAATAGATGTTCTTCAATAATATGAAATTAAATTTAAAATGACATTTTGAAGCATCAAATGAGCTCAAATATAAAAGTTGCTAACAACAAAAACTCGTAACTTTTGGAGATGTACAAATTTTATTTTGGTGATTTCTCCATCGGAGATCATTTTCAAAAATTCTATTTTTGGTGCCTAGTTTTTAATATTTTGAGTGCACGATACAATTATTTTTTTTATTATAATGTCCCTCTTCTACCGTGCCTTCAATTATTAGTTGGTTTCCAGAATTTTTCTTGAAAAAAGAAATAACATGAATGAAAGAATATTATGTGAGAATAAAACAAGGAAGAATATTACGCCAAAATAAGTGCTAGTTTGTTTCTAGTATTTTTGTTAAAAAAAAAGAAACAACATGGAAGAACATTACTTACGTGCAAATATAGTGCAAAAAGTTAAAAACAAACCTTGCTGCCATGGTGTTTCGAACCCAGGAAAACTACTGCCTTGGCAAGGCTTCATACCACTGGGCTACTGCTTGCGTGTTTCACAATGTAAGAGTATAATTTATTAGTCCTAACTAAACCGAATCTTATCCTCCCAAAACTAGCGGCAGATTAGCTATACTTTTAGCGGGAAGTCAGATAGGTTTTACCGCGAACTGAAGCCTAATCTGCCGCCGCCGCACCTAAATACGCCGCATATCCCGAATATCTCAGCCACGTTCCCAACCAAACCGTCTCAGAGAGGTTTTATCGCCGCCCACTCCGATTGAATCGAATCGTGATCATAGGCTGCAGCTGGTTGCCGAGGCCCTCCTGCAGGAGGGACGAAGCACATCTTGTTCCGCTCGCCGGCACCGAGCTCCCTCCCGCAGACTAAATCAATCTTCTTCACAAGGTACAATACAAACTCCTTTCGTGTCCTATTCTGTGCCATATGCTCCATGGTCAAGAACCCTACTGATGTTATTATTTGGGTATCAATGATAAGTCTTTTTATTAGGTTTTATTTTTCAATCTACTATCTGCATTCATCTTTGTCTGACGACTATTGATGCCTTCTAATTGGGGTTCAGTTAATTAATTGCATTCTAAGATGGGCTAGATGGTAGGGGCTGACCTTCATGGCTACATTGGATCGAACATGACACCATGAATTTTGTCCAAATTTTCCATGGCCTAAGCCGTCAGCCAAACATGAGATCAGCATCATTGCCTTTCTATTCTCCTGTGTGTTCTTCAATATCTCAAGCTGGACCTAGGCATTATAACTGTCTGCTTCTCTCTGGTAGTTCAATAGAGGACTCTCACGAGTTGAATGCAGCAATCCCACTCCTGGTCCTATATATCTTTAAGTAAAACATCTAGTATCATGCAGTAAACAAGTTGTGCGTTAAATACTTTGAAAGAATGGACCTAGCTGACCACCGTATATACATGATGTTACAACTCAACCACACGATCCAATTCAGAAAGGATTGTTATGCATGTCCTAATTTTTCTGAATATTGGTATGGACTACGGATTCTCAATATGGGGTCCTTTAGATGTAATCTGATCATTAGCAGATAGGGAAATTTCAGGAGTTAGGTGATCATGCTGGTATTGTAGTATTTGTGTTGCATTACTAAAAATTTTAGGTCCTCCTTCAAGCATCATCTAATGAATGAATAAATTATTGCTATCAAATGGAGCACTAAGGGCTTCCATGTATTCAGATTTTAGGGAAAAACTCAATGGAGCAGTAAGGGCCTGCTTGTTGATACTGAAGACAACTTAGGCTAGTTCAGACATGCATGATAAAAGAAATAATTCAGAATTATGATTCGCGAAATAGCATGATCTAGACATAAAAGGGTAAATTGGTGGAATGGAATTGTTACGTTCCTGAAACCATTCATGATTAGTACTTCAAATAAAATGCAGTTCCATTTAGTTGATGTTCTTTTGGGCTTGCTCTGAATTTTTTGTGTTAGTGCTTCAATACATGAGTTTCAACAGTTCCTGTGAACTGTGTATGTTGATAGGCCTTTGAAATTTCATACATACATATCTAAACTGACTTTTCATGGGTGCCATGATCCAAAAGGTTAGTTGGTATAGCCATATAAGCAAGACATATCTAGACTGCTATCTTTGTCTTCATTCTGCTGTGAAATATTTTAGTGTGCTGGCTGGTGTGAAGATTAGCATAGCAGCATGTCTTGCACTATTGATAATTGATTTTCTAATACTCGTAGTTTCTCACTACATATTTTCTCTCTTGAATTGATTTTTTTGCTGGTCCAATCATCTTCTCTTTTAGTGTGCTGCTGTGCTAAGGTGCTAGTGACTGGAGAAGCTTGGGTAGGTGACCAGTGTTGGTGTGCACGCAAAGAGCGAACTAAGGTATGGTTCCACTATTCATCTCCCTCCCTCCATCCCTCTCTGTGTGCAGCAAATAAATTTTCATGCAACACTATTATTATTTCTGTTTGGGTGGAAAGCTGACTGTTTTGACACTTGTGAACCATGCATATTTGAGGTTTTCTTTTTTTCATCAAAGTAACTTTATCTTTTCCTAAACTGAAAATTCTAATATTTAGGTAGGTACATTCCATGGGTGAGAATCGTAGTTGGATGTACAATGAGCGGAAAGGTAGCTTGTTTAGTCCAGTTTGGAAAGCTGGTTTGGACATCTTTCTGGACCATGCCTTTTCATTACCTGAAGCTACTATAGATGGGACATCTAAGTGTCCATGTACCAAGTGTGATTGTCGCCACAAGAGGAAAAGGGACGAAATGGAGGTGCATTTATGCCGCAATGGTTTCCAGTTGGGGTATGAGAGATGGACTAGGCATGGGTAGTCTGATGAAAATGATCAAGCGAGACAATGAATGCATTGGTAGCTCGAGATAGGATGAGTGAAATGATAATTGATGCTATTGGTGCTGAAGGTGTCCATCGAGTGAGGAGCCAACTAAAGCAGCAAAGGAGTTATACGAGCTGCTAGAAGAAGTAGATAAACCACTGCATGACAAGACATCTCACTCCCGCCTATCCATTGTAGCACGACTTATGGCCATAAAAACACAATATAATCTTCCTGAAGCCGGTTGCAATGAAACAATGAATCTTATACATGAAGTTGTTGGAGATGAGGCTGCCAAGGATCTCCCTAAAAATTTTTATAGGTCTAAGAAGTTTGTGCACAGCCTAGGAATGCCTTATGTGAAGATTGATGCATGCCCCAATGGATGCATGATATATTACAAAACGGATAGGGAAAAGTTAGTAAGCTGCTCTATCTGTGGTGAATCTCGGTATGAGGAGCCAACTAGAGGAAAGAAATCTAGGAAAGTACCAAAAAAGGTTTTGCGTTATCTTCCAATTACTCAAAGGCTACAGCGCCCGTACATGTAACAACACAGCAAAGCACATGGGGTATCATGCACAACCCCGCAACAATGGTAATCTTATGGCTCACCCTTAGGATGGAGAAGCTTGGCAGGAATTTGACAATCCGAGTTTAAGAAAGAGGTTAGGAACGTGTGTCTTGGTTTGGTAACTGATGGTTTTACACCTTTTAGTGCTCATGCTGCCCCATACTCTTGTTGGCCTGTCTTTGTTGTTCCGTATAACCTCCCTCCTGAAATGTGCACTAGAAAGAGCAACATCATCCTTGCACTCGTTATTCCCGGGCCTGAACACCCGGGAAGAACTTCAACGTATATATGGAACCACTAGTTGATGAGCTCTTGGATTTATTTGAAGAAGGCTCTCTTACTTATGACTGTTATAGAAAGGAAAACTTCACCATGAAGGCAATAGTGTTGTGGACCATTCATGATTTTCCTGCATATGGCTTAGTAGCATGCTGGAGCACACATGGAAAGCTAGCTTGTCCAATTTGTGGGTCGACATTAAGACATTTAATTTGAAGCATGGGCACAAACCTTGCTGGTTTGATTGTCATAGGAGATTCCTTCCAGCTAGCCATGCATTCCGCAAAAGTATGAAGTGTTTTCGTAAGAAAACTAAAGTTACAGATCCTCCACCAAAGCGCCTAACTGGTGCTGAGATATTTAAAGAGTTAAATAATCTAACTCTTGATAGGAAAGGCAAGAATAAATATGTAGGGTTTGGGAAGTCGCACAATTGGACAGATATTAGTTGTTTGTGGCGATTGCCGTACTGGAAAAAGTTGCTTCTCCGACATAACATTGATCTCATGCACAATGAGAAAAATGTTGCAGAGGCACTATTAGCCACAACTCTAGATATAGCAGATAAAACTAAGGATAATATTAAAGCACGTCTGGACATGGCTGTGCTTTGTGATTGCCCTACTTTTAACTTGATTAAGAAGCCCAATGGCACATGGTCAAAACCGAGGGGAAAGTATTGTGTTAGTAAGGATGATAGATTGGTTATCCTCAAGTGGTTCAAGCAACTGAAGTTCCCAGATGGCTTTGCTGCTAATTTAAGTAAATCTGTAAAGTTGGATAAACAGAAATTTATTGGTATAAAAAGCCATGATTTACACATTATCATCGAGCGCCTACTATCGGTTGCACTTAGGGGTTTCATCCCTGAGAAGGAATGGAAGGATATAGCAGAACTGTGTTTTTTTTATCGACAAATATGTGCCAAAGAAATTGATCGAGAGAGAATGCGTAAACTTGAGGAGGAGATTCCAGTTCTTATGTGCAAGCTAGAAAAAATGTCACCACCAGGGTTCTTTAATCCAATGCAACATCTAATCGTGCATCTTCCATATGAGGCAAGGGTTGGCGGACCCGTGGCATTTCGCCGGATGTACCAAAGCATGAGAGGTAATTATTAGTTTTCTAAATATAATAAGTTAGTTCAGCTTGGTTCATTTTTTTGTTATTATTAGTTCAGCTTAGTTCAGCATGGCAATCCTCAAGCATGAGAGGTAATTATTAGTTTTCTAAATCTATCTTATATGTATTCAAGTTAGTTCATATGCTTATAAAAATAATTTTATAACTTCGTAGGATAACATTGGTGGAGCAGACTATAGTGGTGATGACAATGAGGATGATACCCATGATTATGAAGATGAAGTCTATCGTTCCGAGATGATGGCAAATACTATGTGAACAATGGTTATGATGATGATGATGATGATGGCGCCTATTGATGAGAAGAGATTATATGCAATATATGAAGTGTGTGGCACCTTCAAGTAGTTTTTCTTATGCTCTGTGGACAGTAGCTTCTTAGTGGAGTATTTTTAATTGAACATTAATTTATGTTATATTGAAGAAGTTCTTAGAAACCTTCAGATTATCTAGGTTGTACCTTTATTTGGTGATCATTTGGCTTCAACTATCAATTTAGTATGCAATATTGATGAGCTGGTTATGAAATGCTATGAATTATATGTGAATGTTTAAGATCTATAATTGATCTATGTGGTTACATATTTATTATTTATGGCTATAAAAAATATCCCAATCGATACCAGTTGATGCATCTCTATATTGCCGATGGTTGAAAATTTTTTGCCGACGGAAACTAAAACCTTCGCATATATATTCTACCGAGAGTATTTAATTCCTGACGGTTAATGGACACCGTTACTAATATGTTTCCCGATGGGTTAAAAAACCGTCATGCAACAAATCCCCGACAGGATATGTTTACCGATGGGTTTTTAAACACCGTCGTGCAACAAATCCCCGACCGGATATGTTTCCCGATGGGTTTTTAAACACCGTCGTGCAACAAATCCCCGACCGGATATGTTTCCCGATGGGTTTAAAAACCCGTCGTGCAACAAATCCCCGACCGGGGTACCCTCGGCAATTCATGTCCGACTGGCATGTTTACAAACTAATAGCCGAGCGTTAACCGTCGGGAACATACACTCGGCCACACAATGGCCGACTACTCGTCGGTAAAAGTGGGAATGCCCAACCATGGATGCCCGACGGGAGGTTCCCGACGGTATACGCTCGGGAATTGCACTTCTCGACGGTCCAAGCTAATGCCCGACGGTTTAATAGCTGTCGGCCATTCTTGCGTTTCTAGTAGTGTAAATTGTTGCTCGAAAGGGCCCTCAATCCTGCATAAATAGGTCCTTGAATCTCAATTTTCAAGATGAGTGGGTGCCTTATAAAAACCAAAGTAGCAACGATTCCATTCCACTTGCATGCAAAGTAGTGTCATCATCATATATCTTGTAAGCAACTGTCCCCAAAGTACAATGCCTCCCAAATTGGATGCTTATATATAGGAAAAGCAACCAGCTGCACCAATAATGGTTTCAAACAAGAGGCCAAGCAACCATAATCTAGCGTGCTGCCAGCTTGATCCCTGCAGCGCCGCAGCCGTCGATAGTATAAAAAAAAGAGTACAAAATTTCACGACATGCGGCAATATATGCCAACATGCTCGTGTTAGAGTTACATATACACTGGTGATGTGGTGAAGTCTTATTTATCTAGCATTACACCTATGATTATCAACTTTTTGCCAAGATGCTCCAAACTAGTCTCTGGTTATGGTCATATAACATGAGTGTAAACACAGCTGGTTAGGTTACATTACTGGTTGTATAATGGCCGATTTGTTCTCCTAGGGCGAAGCAGCTGTAATCTAATGCACTCTGACAGCTAGATCTGTTGTTTCCACAAAAGAAGTAGGGCAAGCATGCTGATGAATCCCAGGGAGAACTCACCAATTGTTTGTTTTTTATTCCACTACTTGCATACCACTAACATGCTTTGGATTGCAAATTGGATATAAGCAAAGTTTGCTTTGGGAAAAAAGGAAGGGAATTTGCCAAATAATTACAAGAAAGGTCAGTTTGTCAGTGTACTATAATTCATATATAGAAAGAATGTCCTAATTATAATTGGTGTGGTATAGCTAATATGACAACAATAATAATGTCAATAAATTAAACCTATGGCAGTCCAATATAATACCCAAGAAGCTCTACTTAGAGTACTTCTAGATCCATTATTAGGAGTAATTTGGCAAATACTGGAAGAAAAAAATCCTGATTAAGATGCCTTCTAAAAATTATAAAAACAGGTAAGCAAAATCCATTTTTTCTAATATATAACCCTCTGAAAATGAAACTCAACTTCAGTGAAGGAACTGATTTGATGTTAAATTTAATTTGTTGATCCATCATCCATGTGAACCATAAATAAAGGAAATAGGAATATTTCTTTCTATGCAAGATACAATATAATCAATTTGCTGAAACATTTAGCCACGAAAAATGTGCAAAAATTGGGGGAGAAAAAACTTGGAGATCATTCCACAACCTTGAACGAGAACTGCTTGAATCATTAACCAGTTACACTATTCCCTCAAAAAAAAAAAACAGTTACACTATCAACGGATATTAAATTATCCTACTTGCCATAAAAGCCATGATGGAAAGAGACCAAAGAGTGAGCATGTGAGCCCATTTTATTGTTGGGGTCATGTGAGCAACTTGATGTCTTCGATCACTTGCAAAGCTCCCTTGAAGCAAAGTCAACTCTGTCTCCAAAAGAATAATGAGGACTGTTATAGAGATGAAAACTAGGTCACCCATATCTGACCCATTATTTTTTAATAGAAAAAAGATAAAAGTAGCCTAAACATCAGTGTACTGTTTATATGTTTATAGCTAAAATGTCAGTGTAAAACAATTAGTACCATTCTCAATTATTTATTTCTTTTAAAACATCACACAAAAAACAAGCAGAGCTGAGCCGCTGAGGTTCCCATGTGCAGTTGGAATAGATTAGCTTATAATGTGTACTGTTAATTAAGTTATCATGAGCACTTAATGGGCACAGTAACTAAAGCTTTGGCATCTTAGAACGTGCAAGGTGGTTGCCACCATGCTTAGTTCTCCAATCTCCATTGTTGGCTCTTAGCGTACTAGATGAGGCAGAGTTGGCAGAGTTGAAACTAGTAGAGTAGAAATAAAAGTTATATCTCATTATTTTGCAAATAAACATATATACATATATAAAATATGATTTCCAAACGCCAAGATATAATAAAGACCCCTTTCTCTCTTTTCCTTGCTGAATAGTGAATAGTACTTGTTTCACTTTCTACTCCTAGTATGGAGGGGCCGAGGGAGTATAACAATAGGAAATTGGAAGTTCAATGAGGCTGAAAAGGCAAAGAAAGCAACGGAAACCACAAAACTACTTATACAAACCGATTATAGCCATTTAGGAAACAAAATTTATAAAAACTTGAAGGAAGCATTTCATTTTTGCACGACAGATACTGGTGCAAAATTATGTTTGAAGGTCTCTCTGCATGCTTGAATAGAGATGGACTTCTGATTGAAAATTTAGCCGTTTGTGTTGTCCAAATGTTCTAGCTCATCAAAATGGTAATTTCCATATTTAAAAAGAGAAAACATGTGTGCATTTTTTATAACATGATGTGTGCAATCCACAACAGCAAAGATGGCAAACATCAGCTTGGCAAGCTGAAATAACTCCACAACTTGCAGGTACATCCTGTCAGGTACCGGCGTAAGGCCCGGCCCACTACTGCTATAGGCCCATCCACGACTTCGAAGAGTGGCTGAGCGGGAGAAGGTTGATGATGATGCATGGCGGGTCCAGTTGTCAGAAAGCGTTGCGGGTTTGGACGAGTCGTTGTGTCGGTGTGCGTGATCGAGTCGGGGCGGTATATAAGCCTCTGTAATGGAACCTGTTGAAGTAATGAATAAAGTGTGATTTTCCCCAATCCTCTAAAATCCCCAATTCCCCTGCTGTTCTTCTAAACCTACCCCAATCTTGCTATTCCCCGTCGAAATTCCCTTCCTGTAATCATTGTGATTCGTCTCGGATCACAACAATTGGTATCAAAGCCAATCGTATCCCGGAATCTCGCCGGAATCCTCATCGGACGAAGCCTACACGCCCAATTCGGAGGGGTGTGTGCCAGAGCAGAGTTCGAGCTAGGGTTGGCGGATTCGATTCAATCTCAGGCTGGCACCGAAGCGAGGAGCAAGTAAGCTGCAGCAAGAGATGGCGAAATCCGTGGAGGAGTTGTCGGCGCAGTTTGCGACGATGATGAAGCAGTTCGAGAGCTTTCAAGGTATGATGAAGACGTCGCTGGATTCGTTGGAGGCGGTGGGCACCTGGCAATCGAGCGCAGACAAGGTGCTCAGCGAATTGAAGGACAAGGCCGACGGCGCGGCGACCTCTCTCGCCGGTGTATCCAAGCGCGTGGATCTCGCCGCGGCTCGCGTGGACTCCATCGAGGCGCGGTTGAAGGGCGATCCTGAACCGATCCCTACAGCTCCGACCCCCGAGGCCCCCAAAACGGTGGACCTCAATCTCTCTCCGGGGGCATCCACGTCGGCGACGACGAAGGATGGCGAGTAGCCCGTTGTTGGGCAAGGCGAGGACTGCGGCGGCGTCCTTGGACACCGGCCGCAGGAGAAACCCAAGGGTACGTTTCAGTTCCCACCACCACCCCAATTTTCACCCCCATTACCGACTCAGTTCAATTCACATCATAATCATGAGTCCAATTCGTTGCACTGTCATAATCCACCTTTTCCTAAAATGGAGTTTCCAAAGTTTGACGGTACTTCTCCTCGTTTTTGGCGGGAGCAATGCGAGGTGTTCTTCGAGCTGTATGCAACTCCACCCATGCTGAAGACTCGGTTCGCTTCCCTGAATTTTGTGGGTCCAGCTGCTACTTGGTTGCAGACAGTTCAGCGGCATGGCAGGATCAATGATTGGGGTAAGCTCGCTGAGATGGTGCTGGAAAAATTTGATAAAAATCAGTATCATCTTACCTTGAAGCAGTTGGATTGTATCAAGCAGAGAGGCTCAGTAACAGATTATCAGGCTGAGTTTGAGAAGCTTGCTCAGAGTCTATTATTGTACAATGCTGGGTATGATGATACCTTCTTTGTAAGGAGGTTTATGGGAGGCTTAAAGGATGAGATCAGATCAGCTATTGCTCTGCATCAGCCCAAGGACGTGGACACTGCAAGTGCATTAGCACTGATACAAGAGGAGGAGCTGAGCACCATCAGACATAGGCAGAAGGAATTTGGTGGCAGACCTTGGAACAAGGCTGCAGAGAAAGTGAAAACAGTTGAGGCTGAAAAGACAAGAACAGACAGTCCAGCTGAAGCTACTGACAAGCTGAGTACTCTGAGAGACCATAGGAGGGCCAACAATTTGTGCTTCAAATGTGGCAATAAATGGTTCAGAGGACACAAATGTCCACCTCAGGTGTCCTTGCATGTAATTGAGGAGTTACTGGATGCTTTGGAGGTTGAGGATACTCAGGAAACCGAAGGTGAAGAAGAGGAAGTGGAAACAGTACATGCTGTAGGTCAGCCTACAGCCAAGTCCCAAACAAGGAAAAGGACATTGAAGCTGTGTGGTAAAATTGGCAAAGCTGAAGTTCTCATCCTGGTGGATTCTGGGAGTGTTGGCACTTTTGCCAGCAACAGGCTAGTGGAGAGGTTGCAGCTACCTGTGACTAATTGCACTCCTATTGAATTTTTAGCTGCTGATGGTGGACCAATGCTATGCTCTCAGCAGGTGACTGATTTACATTGGATGGTGCAGGGTCATGATTTCTTTACCACTGCTGGAGTATTACCATTGCAATGTTTTGATATGATTCTTGGGGCTGATTGGTTGGATTCTTGTAGTCCCATGTGGGTCCACTGGGCCAGAAAGGTTGTTAGATTCACTTATCAAGGGAAGAGGGTCAGGCTGCAAGGGGTTCAACATGACTCAGCTAGCTGCACTGCTATCTCTCAGGATAAGATGACTACTCTGCTAGCACAGCAGAATGTGCTTTTTGGTTGTCAGTTCTTCCAGCAGGCCAGTACAATTGAAACCTCTGTTGCAGCACCAGTTCATTCTCTTGGCACATCTGCTTGTGCATCTATGCCAGTGGAGCTGCAGAATCTGTTATCTGATTTTGCAGAATTATTCAGTGAGCCATCTGATCTTCCTCCAAAAAGGCCTCATGATCATGCAATTGACTTAATCCCATGAGCAGTGCCTGTTAACATCAGACCCTACAAATATTCTCCAGCACAGAAAAATGAGATTGAAAAGCAGATTGGAGACATGCTGAAACAAGGAATAATTAAACCAAGCATGAGCTCCTATGCTTCTCCTGTACTACTGGTAAAGAAGAAGGATGGAACTTGGCGTTTTTATGTGGATTATAGGCACCTAAATGCTCAAACAGTCAAAAACAAACATCATATGCCATTGGTTGATGAGCTTATTGATGAGCTAGCTGGAGCTTCATGGTTTTCAAAACTGGATTTAAGGGCAGGCTATCACCAAATCTGTATCCAGCAAGGAGATACTCATAAGACAGCATTCAAGACCCACAGTGGGTTATATGAGTTCTTGGTGATGCCATTTGGTCTCACAAATGCACCAGCAACTTTTCAGAACATTATGAATGTCATCTTTCAAGATTTGCTCAGGAAAGGAGTTTTGGTTTTCATGGACGATAACTTAATCTATTCTAAGTCTTGGGCTGAGCATATGAGCATCTTGAAGCAAGTGTTTCAGATTCTAAGGCAGCATCAATTCTTTGTTAAGCTATCTAAATGTTCCTTTACTCAGGAAGAGGTGGAATATCTGGGGCACTGTATCTCTGCTAGTGGAGTGGCTACTGATAAGGCAAAAATCTCAGCAGTGGAAAGTTGGCCTGTTCCCAAGACAGTTAAACAATTAAGAGGCTTTTCTGGGGTTGTCAGGATAATATAGGAAATTCATCAAACATTATGGTTTAATCAGTCACCCATTGACTGAATTATTGAAGAAACATGTTCCTTTTGTCTGGACTTCTGTTACTCAAACTGCCTTTGAACAGCTGAAGTTGGCTTTAGTGACTGCTCCTGTCCTTGCCATTCCAGACTTCACCAAACAATTTGTCTTGGAGACAGATGCAAGTGGGGTGGGTTTTGGGGCAGTACTGATGCAAGATGGGCATCCTGTGGCATACTTAAGCAAGGCTATCAGCAAAACTCACCAAGCCCTATCTACATACGAAAAGGAGTGTATGGCTATCATTTTTGCACTTGACAAGTGGAGGCAATATTTGCAACATGCACATTTCATTATAAGAACTGATCATAGAAGTTTGCTGTATCTTACTGAACAGAGGGTCAGCTCTAAACTTCAGCAAAAAGCCCTGTTGAAATTGATGGACCTCAACTACTCTATACAGTACAAGAAAGGTATCAATAACAATGTTGCAGATGCTCTTTCTAGATGCTTTGAGGCTGGTGGAGTGATGGCAGTATCCTTTTGCAATCTTGCATGGTTGCAACAGCTGAAAACTGGGTATGAAGATGATGAGCAAGCTCTTAAGATATTGAAAGAGCCATCTGGGGATTTTGCTGTGCAGGATGGAATAATAAGGCATGTTGGCAGAATTTGGTTAGGCAACAATAAACTGGCCCAACAACATGTCTTACAGGCTGTTCACTCTTCTGCTATAGGTGGCCATGCTGGAATCCATGCTACCTACTATAGAATCAGAAACCTGTTCTCCTGGCCAGGTATGAAGCAGGATATATACAAATTTGTTCAACAATGCCAGGTTTGCCAACAGGCCAAGTCTGAACATGTCAAGAGCCCTGGATTGTTGCAACCTCTGGATGTGCCAGATCAAGCTTGGCAAGTAGTGTGCATGGACTTTGTGGAGGGTCTTCCAAAGTCACAGAAGTTTGACACCATATTGGTGATCATTGACAAGTTTACCAAGTATGGACACTTTGTTCCATTGGCCCATCCATTCAATGCTTTGCAGGTGGCTCAAGCCTTTGTTGACAATGTATACAAGTTGCATGGCCTACCTCAAGCTATAGTAACAGATAGAGATAAAATTTTTACAAGTGCTCTGTGGAAGGAATTGTTCACCAAAACTGATACTCAATTGAGGATGAGTTCTTCATATCACCCTCAGTCTGATGGGCAAACTGAGAGGTTGAACCAGTGCTTGGAAACATTCTTGAGATGCAGTGTTAATGCCTGTCCTAAGAAGTGGATCAAGTGGTTATCTGTGGCTGAGTTCTGGTATAATACCAACTTTCAGTCAGCCTTAGGCAGGACTCCCTTTGAGGTGTTGTATGGGTATCCTCCAAAACACTTTGGTATTAATGTGGATGCTGCATTCCATTCTTCTGATTTAGAGCAATGGATGAAGGAAAGGAATCTGTTAAGTGATTGCATCAAACATCATCTACACAGAGCCCAGCAGAGGATGAAGTCTCAAGTGGACAAGAACAGAACTGAAAGACAGTTTCAAGTCGGGGATCAAGTGTATCTCAGGTTGCAGCCATATGTGCAATCATCAGTGGCACCTAGATCCAACATGAAGCTGAGTTACAAGTTCTATGGCCCTTTTCCAGTTCTGCAGAAGATTGGATCAGTTGCTTATAAACTTGCTTTACCAGATGGAGTCAAAATTCATCCTGTCATTCATGTTTCTCAGTTAAAGAAGCATATTCCTGCTCAAGCTGTGGTGGAGGATGATCTGACTCAGGTACCAACTGATCCTGAAGAAGACATTCAGCCTGTGCAGTTCTTGAATCAGCGTATGATTATCAAGGGCTCCAATACTGTGGCTCAAGTTCAAGTACAGTGGGGTAACTCGTCTTTGAAGCTGATCACCTGGGAAGAGGTTAATGATTTTGCTCGTCGTTTTCCTAAGCATCCAGCTTGGGGTCAAGCTGGCTTTCGAGGGGGAGGTAATGTCAGGTACCGGCGTAAGGCCCGGCCCACTACTGCTATAGGCCCATCCACGACTTCGAAGAGTGGCTGAGCGGGAGAAGGTTGATGATGATGCATGGCGGGTCCAGTTGTCAGAAAGCGTTGCGGGTTTGGACGAGTCGTTGTGTCGGTGTGCGTGATCGAGTCGGAGCGGTATATAAGCCTCTGTAAGGCTAGTCTCAATGCATGTTTCATGGGTGTGTCCACATTAAATAGTGTGCCACATCAGTAATTAAATGAGTGAGTTTCATCGAGATGAGAGAGAAGTTTCATCCCCATGAAACTCATTTGAAGTAATGAATATGCAAGACTAGCCTAATGGAACCTTTTAATGAATAAAGTGTGATTTTTCCCAATCCTCTAAAATCCCCAATTCCCCTGCTGTTCTTCTAAACCTACCCCAATCTTGCTATTCCCCGTCGAAATTCCCTTCCTGTAATCGTTGTGATTCGTCTCGGATCACAACACATCCGTACATGCATTATTGGTTGTTTGTAATAATAATTTTAGTTTAAAGAAAAAAAAGCATTTGTTAGCATATTTCTTGCTTACTCTGGAAAGATAAACATATATATAATTAATGAATGCTCTCGCCGAAAGCACAGCTGTATGGCATCCCAAGACCACAGGAAAAATAATGCACTAGTCTAACTTATCTGAACAACCTGGCTTTAGTCTTTAAAAATTCAGTGGGATGATCTGGAAGCAAAATACTGGTACCACATCTACATACGATGCTCGGTTGAATTTGCAATTCACGCTACGTTACAGTTCATCAAGGAACAACCATCATGTATGTGATAACTGATAAAAAAACTCCAAACGAAACAAAGCCAAAAGATCATCAAACCACATTATCATCGGACAGTTGTTTAAGAGTTAAAAATATATAATAATACATCGGCGATGCATGAACTTGTCACTGCATGCCACTTATTAGGTCATGAATTTGGAAAATGCATTTCTAAGTCGCTAAAGTCATTAAATGATACACCACAAGTCCATATGGTCAACACGCCACATAGATGGTTAGGTGCTGGCATGTTTTAGCAATTTTTTCTTAAATATGCAAAAAAATTGCGCATCTTTGTATTAAGTAGAAGAGAGTTTTACACAAATTTTTTCCTGGGGTGGATACAAATTTGCAACACTGCCCGCCACCCCCGGTACGCGTACATAACGGATTACTCTCGCACTAAGCATTCTAGTTTTCGCGCACCGGATCGATTCGATCCACAGGTCGACGGTGTCCTTGATGTTGTTGAGAATCTGGTGTAGAGTGGCCTCTACTCCTCTGAAGGCATGTTTTAGCAATTCAAATCCAAAAGTACATTCTAGAGTCTGTAAATTTAAGTGACATACCCTGACAAGTCAAGACCTGTTAATGTATTAACCCAGTTCTTAATTAAGTGACCTTGATTGGTTCTCCACACGTTTGAGAACTGAAATGAAAGGAGCAGTGCAGTGCAGCTAGCAGCCCCCCTTGCATGCAGAGAATATAATGTAATGTTTCTTACGAAATTCCGGCGTTCAATTCACGGCATGTGCTTTCCCACATCCCACTGAACACAGCCAACTCTATTCAGTTGACACCACTCTCCTAGCATCTGAGATTAGATGCCCATTCAGTTATTAACTCCTCGTCTCCTCCAATGATGGTTGCTTCTCGAGCGGTTTAATTACTTGGGGGGCTTGGAGACACATGAACACAGATGGGATCACACGCTAAAATTTGTGCTGGTTGATGCGAGGCGAGCAGGTAGGGTAGGGACAGAGAGACAGCTCCAGATTGGTGCGGCTAGCTGGCACGGCGACAAGAGAGGCTTTGTCTGCTTCAAGCTCCGTGCAGCTTGCTTTAGCTACGTTTAATTTAGTTTAAGCTGTGGATTGAGCAATTTGTGGAGGAATAATTAAATTGATCGCTAGTATATAAACCAAGTAAGCACGGGCACGGGGCTAAGCTGCATCGAGGCTTGTAGCCGCTTGCCGTGCGTTGCTTGCAAGCCTTTGCCGCGTGTGGACTGCAGAGTGCGGTGGCGGAGTGAGCTGTTTCATGTGTGCGATCGGATCAAAGCTCAACATTGCATACACGTTTTTGCTTATGGGGCGCCACGTCAGAGGGATTAATTAAACTGAATTATTTTTTAAAATTTCTCAAAAATAAAATTCATCCAAATATTTTGAATGGAAAATATTGCAATTAAAGTTCTAGAATGTGGATTATCTCTAAGACTAAACCAGATTTTAGAGTTTTTTATTTGCATTGTTTTGTCATGTAAAAATATTTGGATGATTTTTTTGAATTTTTTTTTATGATTGATACTTTTTTTAAAAAAAAATCTAGTCTGATTTACCTCTCACGTGAAGCCACAATAGTAAAATCACCATCAATCAAAACCATTCAATAGGCAAAAAAAATAACAGTTTTAAAAGTTATAAGGGAGATTGAAAAACTGGTTTTATATTTTTGGAAAAAAAAATGGATGACTGTAGTAGGTGAAGGAGATAAATTACAAGTTTTTCTTTTTATAACGAACCGGTGTCGGTACTTGGACTCAACGAAACGAATGGATATGGACGAGACTCCTATGACTTTGGGCCAATTCAGAACGTCAACTATTTGCAAGGACGGGCCTCCCCATGTGGTCTCTGGGCCTTGTCACGCATTACACACCTCATCATCATAAAAGGTTTCTCTCAATAAAAAAAAAACTCATCATCATAAAATTGCATCGGAAAACATTCACTTGGACTTGGTGTATGAATTGTAGCTTCGCGTCTCCAGAAGCTCTGGACAGAACATTGGCGAAGGAAGCACCAGGCAGGTGCCACGTTTCTAATTGAAGTCGAGATTATTCGTGAAACGAAGGTGGTTATAGGTTGGTCACTGAAGCCAGATCGATGAGAGGGAGGTCTCTTCGGTGCGACAACATATACGCATCTGATGAAATCAGTCACGGAAGAGTTTTTTTTTTTAACATGACGGAAGAGAATATTTTGTGGGGTAATTAATGGCAGGAACCTACTAACCAATTGCATCGGCGTGAGAAGCAGCTTGCCAAATGCCAACGAATTTCGTTCAAAAAAATGCAGAACGCGAATTTCTGAGGGAAAAGTCGCTGCGGTTGGCAACACATATACCGAAAGAAAAAAGTTTTTTTTTTATTTAAAGGGAAAGAAGAAAAGATCTGACGGTACACTTGTGCAGTAATTACAGTACTTTCCGTGTTTTTTTGGACTCCACAACTGAACTCGAAAGCCAAAACGACTTTTTTTCGAGTTCAGACGTCGTCGATCAAAAATACTTGGCGTCTTTTTGTACAACCGATAGCCAAAACGCTGGGTCAGGTCATCAGGATAGTATTTTTTTGATCGAGGACGTCTGAACTCGAAAGCCAAAACTTTTTTCTTGAGAAATAAACTGTTTTTTTTTGGTTTACAACGGAAAGCCCGAACGTTGGGTCAGGATTACTGGCTGAGCTGGGCGGCAGATGGCGCCAAATTCATTTACGGTGACGTTAATTAGCACAAGATTTAAAAGAGGGTTTTCAGTCGAGAGTTACAACGCCCGCTTCCATCGGTCAGCAGCATTCCCTCTTCCAAATGCGGTTCTCCGCTCGGCCACCCGCTGCCGGAGCACCGCCGCCGCCGCCGCCGCGAGCGGCGCAGCGCGCGGTCTCCACCGTGGCACCGGAGGGTGGTCATCCCGTTGAGGTACCAGTTCCCTCCCTCTGTGCCTATCGCCCTGGTCTCTCCATTCATCTCGCGCTCACCTAAACCTAATCACCTTGCAGGGTTCCCGATCTCGGCCCGCGAATGAGGCGGAGGCGGAGGCTCGGCTTCCGTCTGCGGACTACTACTCGTAAGGCCCTCTCGCCTCCTCCCCCCTCTCCTGGACTGTGCTTGTGCCATTGTCGTACAGGAGGGTTGCGGAAAAACCCTCGGACTCGTTTTTTTTTTTTAACTTGAAGTCTTGTTTTTGTTCATTTTTCTTCCTGACAAGTTGACAATGTATCCTTGAGTTCATCGAAAAAAAGAAGATTACCCTAGCTACTTACTAGTTATCGTTATTGATAATTCATCTTTTCAACAATTTGTTAGATTTTTTTTTGAATTCTCATTTTTATCTAATGCCTTTAGTTGTGAATTTGTGTATTCTACTTGTCAAATTAAGTTGTTCCTTGGTCACTGTGAAAACATGAAAGTTTACTCTAAATGTTCTTTTTATTACTCTGTGTAGAGAGGTAAATACCCATGAGCATGGAGAGAAAATCCACAAATATCAGGGTATGCTTGCAGCACGGTTGATGGCCAAATATTTTTCCAACAAGACTTCTGAAAAAGGTAATTTGTAAGAACTTAATGGCCTGGTAAATTATGAACATTTGTTTCACTATAATCTATTTGTTATGTTATTCAGCATTTGCTGTCGATATGTAGTTCATCATATTTGAGAATATGCTCCTCTCGAATCAAGAAGTCAACTATGAATTAAAATGAAATTCCAGTGTTAGCACTTACTTTCACTAGGTATCTACAAATCCATTGTTTCCATGGCTAGTTCATACTGTCTAGAGAAGCCAAAGGCAGCCAAGTGAGAAGGAGACAGTTGAGGAATGGCATTCCAATTTACAGTGAGTTGAATGTGTATTTATTGACTTGAATTTCAAATGTTTGCGAGGAACATTTGAAGGAGTTTATGGTGCACTTACCGACAAGTACATGTAAAAATGCCACTCTCCTGATCTAAAACAAGGTTTTGTCCTACAAATGCAAGTTGACACACTAATACTTTGCAGACTGAAATCCAGTATTTCCACTAATGAGTTGAATATGTATTTATTGTTGCAAACTTTTGCATCAATGTTGAGGCATATTTGAAGGCGTTTATGGTGCACTTACCAACAAGTACATGTAAAAATGCCACTCTCCTAATCTGAATCAAGATTTTATCCTACAATTGCAAGTTGACACACCAATAGTATGCAGACTGAAATCCAGTATTTTCTTGTACTGCAAAATTCTGAATAATCATAGCATGAGTCTATGGAACACATATTATTAGCTGATCAATAACCTGATGCCTTACCCTTATTTCATATTTTAGTATCATAAGAAATGATTTTCTGATTGCCTTCCGTGCTTTGTACAAAAAAGACACAAAGTTTGATAGCCTTTGATAGCCAACTTGTTTCATTCGGCTGATCAGTTGACTGAAATTGGAAGGTCGAAAAATATACTGGCAATGCAGCCATATGTACAATTCTGATTCTCTTTATTACTGTTTTTACCATGCTTCGAACAGGATACTTGTTTGAAGAAACTGTTATAGAGTCCGAGATCATCCGACTTAGCAGGTCCTGTTCTCTTAATTTGCTTCTTGGAGTTCTGATCTAGAGTTTCACTTCAGCAACCATTTTTTTTTCAGGTGTCCGTTTACAAGTTTGTTTGCTGATCCAGCAAAATTCTGCCGAGAACATAACCAACCGGCCCCAGAACATAATCCAGCAACCTATGTTTCCCCTTCGCTTGCTCAAATAATAGATACTGCCATGGCTGCCCCAGAGCAACCTGTGGCTTGTGAAACTTCTCCCACTAGTACAGAGTAAGCAAAGAACGTGTGCAGTTTACTACTTTTCATATTCCTGTGGATTAACCTGATATTCATATTAATTACTTCTAGAGATTTAGAGAACACCAGAAAGGCAGAAGCCAATGCCTTCATGAGGATAGAATCCGTTGAAGAAGCACTGCAGGCTGGTCCGGAACAGTCTCAGAGGATGAAGAGAGAGTTTTTGAAAGAAAAAGAAGCCCGTATGTTAGCTGTTGCTCAAATGTTCATGAAGATGGAATCTAATGAAGAAGCACTGCAGGCCAGTCCGGAACAGTCTCAGAGGATGAAGAGAGAGTTTTTGAAAGAAAAAGAAGCCCGTATGTCAGCAGTTGCTCAAATGTGCAGTGACATTGATTCTGTAAAAGCATTACATGCTATTTGTGAGGCAGAGAGAAAAGGTAAACCCTGTTCCTTGCAATCTTTACTAAGGTCAAAATATTGAATGAAGAACATTGTCTTATTCTATGTGTTACTTCTCATGTTTGTATATCCAGAGAAGCAAGAGGAACTGAATAAAAAAAGTGAGCATTTCATTCAATCCATTGATGAAGAGATCAATTTCTTTCAAAAAATTGATAAAATGTTCAATTTCTTTCAAAATATTAATGAAGTGACCAAGTCTTCTCAGGGACAGACGAAAGGTGAAGCTTCTCCCTGACCCTGTTCCTTGCAATCTTTACTAAGGTCAAAATATTGAACGAAGAACATTGTCTTATTCTATGTTTTACTTCTCATGTTTGTATATCCAGAGAAGCAAGAGGAACTGAATAAAAAAAGTGAGCATTTCATTCAAAACATTGATGAAATAATCAATTTCTTTCAAAGTTTTGATAAAGTGACCAAGTCTTCTGAGGGACAGATGAAAGGTGAAGCTTCTCCCTGTGCATAAGTCTGAACTCAGGTGACATGCTTTGTTATTATCCTTTTGTTATCGTTTTTGTAGCCAAAGAAAATCAAGGTTTGCAACTGAATGAAGAAAGTGAGGACGCAAAGCGAACACTCAGACAAGTGAAGCAGTCTTATGAGAGAGAGCAAAAGGGTAAGCTTGTCCCTTTCACACGGCTTAACTCAGGTAAACAGTGACCTTAATATTGTCCACCTTGTCTATAGCTCTAGAGGATCGAGTAAATCAACTCAACCAAACAATGGAGGAAACCTCTCAAGTATTTGAACTGGAGAAGACAATGGTTGACAAGGCTTCCCAAGAGAGAGACTTGCGTAAGGATGTAATGTTGGCAACCGATTATCTAAAGGAGCTGGAAGCTTTGGTGAAGTTGCTCCAGAAAATTACTGCTGCTCAATCAATTATAGAATCTGAGAACCTTAGTGTTGTCGTGAAACTTTTCCATGAAACAATGAACCAATTGGGTGCCCAAGTAAGGAGAACGGAAGGATCTCGGCGCCACTTCCTTTCCCACTTGATGCCCAATTAAGGGAAGCGTGTTATCAACCGATCAAACTTGTGATGTCTGAATACATGCAAGAAGCCTGCAGGTAGCGTCAGCATAGTGTACTAGCTAGTACTACTACTTCTCCAAGTTCTAAATGTAACAACTGTCAAGTGTTTGTGGCAGTAGAATCAACCATGGGATTGGGATTATTGATTCATCGGTCACTTTTCAGTCCCACACTGTTTTATAGGAATTCAGGATTCCATTACTCAACCGAGTCCGCCTAAATCGCTGTGCCTTAAGCGCAATATACAATCTGGCACTCCGGCTGTATAACAACCGATTCGGACTCAACAACCAGTTCATGAGCAGCACGATTACATTGGTGTGGTACATACCTAACATGAAAATTAACAAAGTTTTCTGCTATAATCTCCTTTATTTATAATATGCACCAAGCCGCCAACCAAAGACAGTCTGAATTCATCACCTTGCACTGCCCAGATCACTTGCTGCACGTCGGTTTCCAAGCACACATCGCACAAGCCCAAAGGCGCAGCTGCATTCCGCCCCTTCCAAACGCGTCAGGACTACTTGCAAAACGCAGCCGGCCTGAAGCATACTGAAGCACGCCACCATTATCATCACGAATAACATATCCCCATCCACCATTCTTGCCATTCTCTCTGAAAGCTCCATCCGCATTAATCTTCAGAGTATTAGCAAAAGGATGCTTCCAGGTCCTTGATCGGCCATGGGCGCTCGAGCTTGCAGGAGCCAGTGGACTAGATTGATGATCTCTGAGGCCTGTACCTCAGTTTGATTTACTCCCGTTGACGTGGCGCCACATTAGTAAAACCACCATCAAAACCATTGAATATGCAAAACAAACAGTTTTAAAAGTTATAAGGAAGACTGAAAAGTGGTTTGTTAGTTTTGGAGGAAATAATCGGACGACGGCAGTAGTTGAATTGAAGGAGATAAATTGGAAATTTTCCAAACCTGTGTCGATACTTGGGCCCAAACAAATGAATGGCATAATGTGGACGAGAGACTCCTCTGGCTGCACGGACGGGCCTCCCCATGTGGTCACTGGGCCTTGTCACGCATTAGCCCGGGACCTCCCTCCGAATTTATTCTTTTTGTTAACAACCAACCAATTATGTACCACCACATTACCACATCATCATCGTCATAAAAAAATAATGAACGGAAAGCATTGTTGGAGGTTCCATGAAATCGCCAGATCCAAGCCGAGAAGGCGCCGATGCCGATCATCCATCCCCCTTGGCTCCGTTAGCAAAGCAGGCACGAGGTGCCACGTTTCTGAAGCGAAGGTGGTTATCGGTTGGTTACTGAAGCCAGATCCAAGAGACGAGGTCTCTTCGGTGCCATCACAATCGCATACGCTATTGATCAAGTCAGTCACGGAAGATAAGGAAGTTCACCGAACCTGCTCCAGACCCAGAAACGCTGGATTGAACCAGCAGCTTAGCTGCTGCTGCTACTTTTGTTTTCTTTTGAAAATAAATTGTGCGGCAATTAATGGCAGGAAGCACCGACCTTTTGCATTGCATCGGCGTGAAGCACCGACCTTTTGCATTGCATCGGCGTGAGAAGCAGCCTGCCAAATGCCAACGAATTTCCGAGTGAATCCGTGAGGGAAAGTCAAGCTGCTGGGAAACGTACGTACGGAAACAAGAAGGGTCAAACTTGTGATGTGAGAGCCTGAGAGGAACTGGTAGCACCGTGAACGTCTGAATTTCATGCGATGCTGCAGGTAGCGTTAGCAGTCAGTTGTCACCTGTCAGCCAAGGTCTCAAGGAACCACACTCATCGACAGGTGTAGGATTGGGATTATCGATTCATCGGTCACTTTTCGAACCAACAGCATTCATTTTTGCCTTATCCATCGGTCACTAGATGGAGTATTCACATTTACAGCATTCTAGACTAGCACGTGTTTGGCTTTGCAACCAGCGACGAAGCTAGCAATCGACGAAACAAGGGCTGACTTCCTCTTCTTCTTCCTCCAACCCCTCCTTGCCTTCTTCCTCCTCCTCATAGTGGTAGCCCGGGCTAAGCCCTGGCTCCATGTAAATCATGGCCGTAGGGGGGGGGGGGGGGGTGCCCCTCCCCACCCCCCGCTGGCTTCGTCGCTGTTTGCAACCTTTGCGTTATTAGGTTGTTGGCTGGCGACAAGTGTGACGGAGTTAGGGTTAATTGCCTAGAGCTAGAGGCAGGCCAAGGGTTACATACTTGATCTCCTATATATATTATGAAGGGTAGAGACATAGTCATGTTGGCCTAGGTTAGGACACATACGACTACAGGTATTGGAAGCAAAAAAATGTTACACAAACACAACTCAGAGAATGTTAGAGCATCTCCAACAACTCCCAAAAACAACTTTGTATTCTATATTTTTTGGTAAAATCACAAAATCTCCTCTCCAACAACTCCCAAAACAAACTTGGTAAAATAGGCACTTGGGAAAATACCCCGTCCGCGCGTGCATCCCTCCGCGCGCGGAGAGGGCGCGGATCGGTGATTTGGGCTCCCTCCCGCGTGGTCTTCCTTCTTTCCCGGCTTGCGATAAAAATAGATCGACCCTCTCCTGTCCTCTCCGTTCTCGCGCCGCCGTTCTCAGTCCTCTCGCCGCGCGCCTCCTCTCCTCTCCGTGGATAAAAATAGATCGACCCTCTCCTATCCGTTCTCTGCTGCTGTTGTCGCCCTGTGCATGCATGGTACTGTAGTAGTGTCAAAGATGGCGTAGAGAAATGTGGTGGCCGGCAAATCGAATGTCCAGTGCTGCTTTGTCCGTATTCTCGCTACTATCCAGTGTGCCGCTTCCTGTGTTCTGCGACAAACTGAATGAATGAGCAGGCTAATCATTCGATGATGATGATGATCATGGCAGTGACGGACCTACAAGGTATGCAGGTAGGTCCGCTGCATACCCTGCGTCCGGCTAATTATAGTATGAAATACGAAATTACCAAGCGGCCGCTCAAGATTTATTGCCATTCATGCAATCCTTTACTATAAATAAACAGAGCCAACTGCTGAGAATCATCCCCTTTTCTTTATTAAATTTAATTATTTGGTGTGCAGAGTACAAATAATTTACAGATGGTTCTTTTGTTATTTAGTACTTTTATACCAAATTGTGTGATAATTTTTAGTAGCTTTTACCAAATCAATATATAGATTTTACCAACTTTTTTATATGAAAATTTTATTTTCGCATACCCTACAACAAAATCCTAGGTCCGTCACTGGATCATGGTGGCTGTCCAAGGCTGTTTGTCAGGCTAATCATTCGATGATGATGACAGTCTAATCCGTCGCTGCCTGACAGACTGAATGAATGAGCAGCAAATTTTAGATCGGTACGTACTAGTGGGCCTACCTTTTCAATTTTTACCAAGTGGGAATAAGGAGTTGTTAGAGATACACCTTTTTTCACTTGAAAAACAAAATAGCGAGTTGCTAAAACACAAGATATACCAAGTGAAATATTGGGAGTTGTTGGAGATGCTCTTACACAAACACAACTCAGAGCTAGGGAATCACTCCTTTTATGACTGCTTCAATTGGAAAAGACTTAACTTTCGTATAGGACCCCATGAGCACGTGTCAACAACTTGACCTTGGACGTCGACATCTATCTTAAGTACAAGCATGTACTCCTATCCGTAACATTCTCTAAAAAATCATGCTCTTTCGGATACCACATAATCAACGTGGTTCCACTAACATGTAAATAACCGACCATGTTCATTCAAACGTATACCATACTCATAGATGGTTACTGAATCCAATACTAGCAGAAACTTTTCTCTCGCTACACAGTCACTTCACCAAAGGAGATGCCTCGGTGCGTGATGTCCTTAGCGGAGATTGGAGCTCAATGCTCCAACCCCGATTATCGGTTGAAATACTTCCTTCTGGATGTGACACTTGAAGCATCCTCAGATACCAAAGTTCGTGTTTTCACCAGACAGTATGGGAGGCTAGCCACCGAGATGATCTTCGAAACATTGGTCAAAGGGACCAAAAGCTACCCTTCTTCAACTTTGTCTGGCGCAACTTTGCACCCCCATGGGTAAAGTTCTTTGCCTGGATTTTGGTCCAAAACAACATGTGGTGCAAGTCTAACCTGGGGAAAAAGGGCTTTGTCTTATGCGATTTGTGATCTTTGCAAGTGCCAAGATGAAGATGCAGATCACATTGTGTCAAGACGCTCTTTTGATCGCTCATTCTGGAGAAGAATAGGATGGCGTACCAAATGAAGTCCAAAGCCTTTGGAAAACAAGAACACCTGATAGAGTGTCTTGGGAAGCAGCTTCAACCTTTGTCCTTCTATCGCCCTGTTCGTTTGATCGTTTCTGGCTGGCTGATTGTGGCTGATGCTGATTTGTTGTGAGAGAAAAACACTGTTGAATCGCTGGCTGAAAGCGCTGATAAGAGCAAACGAACAGGGCTATGTTGTTGGGAGTTGTGGAAGCACCGTCACGACGTGGTCTGGGAGTGTCGATTACTAAGAAGTTCTACTATCTTATCTAGCTTTGGGTAGTGACATATAATCTAGAAGTGTTGACCGTTTATTCATTACAATTGTGGCGCCATGTTAAATTTGGAAATTGCCCAACTACCTACAAGAAATTTCTATGTGGTAATGAAGTAGATGAGGATACTTTATCCTCCGTTGTTCTTATAAAAACAAAAAAACAAAAATCCTATAATGACTTCAAAGTTATTACTAGAACTGAGTTGCTTGCAATATACAGTAACTAATGCTAACATGCAGAAGCGGAAAAACATTCCACCCGTGACGTAGATAGAGTGGGTTATTTTTGGAAGAAAACATGCGCAAAATATTTTCCTAATATATAAGTTTTGGTAGTGAATCTATTATACTAGGAAAATATTCCCAAACGAAAAGGAAATACTTTCTCACCAGATGTGCCTGGAAGACTCGATCGTCTCCGGTCTCCCTTTCCGAGAAAGCCACCCAAAACCGAAGCCGCTCGATCGGCAACATTCTAGTACCGCGGCCTTTCTTGTTTCATTCATTCATCAATGGACGCGTAAGCCGAGGAACACAAACACACGCCTCGTTTCCCCCGCCGTTTCCGCGACCGCGGCGTTGACTCGCTCCGCCCCATCTCCCACTGCCAGCCCGGCCCCACCCGCCTGTCCCCACGCGTCAGTGACGGCAGCTTGCGCGCCCCGCCCCACAGGAGAGAAAAGCGCACCAGCGGCAGTGTCCCCTCCGGCTCCGGCTGTGCGGCGCGGGCGGTGCGGCGGGACCAGCTGGGTCGGGTGGGTCCGCGCTGGCTGGGGCCTGTGCCTGTGTGCGTCACCCTCCGTCCGGGCGGCTGGTCTGGTTGGGCGCGGATGGTCGGTGCCGGACGCCGGGCGCGGAACCCTAACCCTAGGGGCCGGCTATATTAGATGCTGGGGGGCGGCGCCGGAGGCGGAGGCGGAGGAGGAGGACTGGGACTGGACCTCTCGGCGGTGATTCAGGCGGCCGTCGCGGGCCTCGTGCTCTTCTCCGTGGCCGTCGTCGCCGTGCGCCGCGCCGCCTCGCGCTACTTCGTCGTCGACGCCGCGGGCTTCGCCGCCGACTCCTACGACGATCACCACCACCACCACCACCACAGCTCGCCTCGCCACTACCCGATGGGGAACCCGCAGGAGCAGGGCAGGAGCAGGGGGCCTGCGCCGCGTGTGGTGGCGTCTCCTCCAAGAAGTGCTCCCGCTGCAAGCGCGTGCGCTACTGGTGCGTGCGCCTCTCTCTATTCTCCTCCTAGTATCCGCCTCGTGAATTGTACTTGCACAATGCGCCGCATGTGATCTTGCCGAGTTCCCAGCGGAATTTGTCGCTTCTGCTGTGTGATTTGGGCGGGCAATCGTGCCGCCGGGATCTTGCACGGTTCTTGACCTTCGCCATGCTGCTCCTGCTAATTGACATCTAATTTCTACAATCGTCGCGTATTTTCTTGGAAAATTGGTGTTCCGGGTGGGTCGTTTCGTTGCCCATGAGTTTGAATTCACGCAGTTGCTGGGAGTTTCTGATCCTGCGAATGCGCGGTTATTGTGGGCTTTCTGCAATTTGCTGTTCTGGTGATGGTGTTTGCACGGGAGATGCGCATGGTAAAATTTCTGGTGCTTGCTTCCTATCTTGAGTGAGGTGTTCTTGTGCCGGATTGGAGATTAGCCTCTCTTTGTGTTTGGATGTGTGTCCGTGTGGTAAGTGGCAGCACACAAACAACCGTGGCAACCCAATAGTCTTGGATAATCCATTCACATCAGCACAACGGGGCCTGTTCTAGTATGGAAATTGTTGGTTTGTATGCGGCTTGAAATTAGTAACCCCCCTTGCTAACTTCAATGCATCATGGCCTACTGATTTTTCCCCCTCTGAGGCTTATTTGTTGAAATTAAGGAAACAAAGAGTTGAAAACAGTGTTGAACTAATGACCGCCCTGTCCTTTGATGTTTTCTGACTTTTTCAACTTTCAATCCATCAAGGTGGAGACAAATGCTATCTTTTCAGTTACTGTATACAAATGTTGATTTAATGATAATGTGTACTCCTACACATCAAACAATATCAAGTTCATTTTCTAAAAGGTAGTATAGTTAATATTATTGTCCTGTTTGGCAATATTGGTCTGTTGGCCACATCGAACTTGTAAAACAGATGATAGATAAGTTATTACTGTGTGCTGTTTATTCTCGAAATTGATTGAATGGACTCATAAGCTGGCAAATGGATTGTAGAGAGATATTCTTGCTGCCTTACTATGCTGTGGCATGAATCTGTGGACTCTGATGCTATGTTGGATATGGTTTTTTTCAATAGAAAATAGAATCTGCACCTTTTGCTGTCATTATTATAAACCTGTCCCATTTGTGCTTTGAGTCCATTTGTCACAGAACCCTGCCATATATATTTTTTTGTCACAATGCTGTTATGTTGCTCTCAGGCATTAATCTCATCATTTACTCTCTTCTTCAGTTCCCAAGATTGCCAAACAAAGCATTGGCAAAGTGAGCACAAATTCAAGTGCAAACAATTGAAATCATTGGATCCTGCTGACAAGTTATCCTGTGGAGGTGAGGCCAACAGTAAGAAATCAGGTTTTGGCCGCATCTCATTGGTTGCGGCCTGTAAAAGGATAAGCAAGGTATACTCTTTTAACCTATAAATCTGTATTGTTTTAACTTTTTAAGTGTATCCAACCATTGTTGTTGTCCCTCATACACAGGGTCAGGCTCTCTTTCCTTATGATGAATTCTTAGAGTTGTACAACTGGAAGGATTTTGATGTTGTACCTTGTGGGCTTATGAACTGTGGCAACAGGTACAACATAATAATACTTCATATTATCATTTGTTTACTTTATTTACACATGCCCCTCAAATGCACATGTTAAATCCCCTTTTTTCCCGTGCAGTTGCTTTGCTAATGTGGTTTTACAATGTCTCTCATGCACGAGACCACTTGTGGCCTATCTGTTAGGAAAAGACCATAGCAGAGAATGTATGTGATTGTCTATAATATGCATGCATTGATGACATCTCGTTATTTGCTTAAAAATGTTCATTTCTATGCTTCAGGTTCTATGAGACATGAAGATTGGTGTTTTTTATGTGAGCTACAATGTCATATTCACAGAGCTAGTGGAAGTTTGCACCCATTTGCTCCTACAAACATTCTTTCTCATCTGCCAAATATTGGTGGCAATCTTGGCTTTGGTAGGCAAGAGGATGCTCATGAACTCATGAGGTGAATTACTAGTTTTCTTGGCATAGTTTACATGGATGGCTCCCTGTTGGATCATCTTCAATTCAATGTGTTGTTATTTATACTTTTGCAGGTTTGCAATTGATAAGATGCAATCTGCTTGCCTTTATGAATATGGAGGCGAGAAGGCTGTAGATCTTAGCACCCAAGAGACAACCATTATTCAGCACATATTTGGTGGGCGGCTGCAGTCACAGGTTTCTTACATTTCCACTTCAACCATTTCAATTGCTTTTCTTTTGTCTGTGCTTTAATCAGCTCTGAACTTCTAATTGAGCTGCATTATGTTATGTGAATGTTACAATTCATCAACATGTAGCGTATAGTGCCTAATTAGAAAGATGTGTGCAGGTTCAATGCACTGCATGTGGAATGGTCTCAAACCGCTATGATAATATGATGGATTTGACTGTTGAAATTCAAGGTGATGCTGAATCATTGGAAAAATGCTTGGATCAGTTCACTGCTATTGAGTGGCTTGATGGGGATAATAAGTACAAATGTGATGGGTAAGTGCGGCTTTGTGCAAGTGCTTATTTCAAGTATCTAGACACATGCACTTCCTACATATTTTGTAGCCACATTTATCACCAATTTAGTTTGAGTGCATGCTGAGACAATCTAGTTTTTTCTTCTAATGAAGTAATGATCAATCGGAGTTAGCATGTGGTTTCAGTCTGTAGTCATTTAGTATTGAACATTTTTTTATGCAGATGCAACGACTATGTGAAAGCGCGGAAGCATCTTTCAGTTCATCAAGCTCCAAATATACTTACTATCACTCTCAAAAGATTCCAGGTTACGACATCAGTTTTTTAGAACTGTATCAATGAAGTTATATGATTGCATTATAGCAACTTCGAATAACAGCCTATTATGTGCCTGTAACAGAGTGGTAGATTTGGGAAACTGAATAAGAGAGTTACATTCCCTATGGAGTTAGATCTGACACCATACACGAGTTGCACTGATGGAAGTGACTTGTATGATCTCTATGCTGTGGTCGTTCATCTGGATATGCTGAATGCGTCATTTTTTGGACACTATATATGCTATATCAAAGGCAATCAAGGAAGGTGGTATAAAATTGATGACTGCAAGGTATATATAGTTTAATATTTGTATTTGTTACGACACAAATAGTCTGTTATAAGCGCCATTTTACCAGCTTGCTTCTTTGTGTATGCAGGTTATGGTTGTTGATGAGGAGGAAGTACATGCTCAAGGTGCTTATATGCTCTTATATAGCAGGTAATTGCTGTTCCAATGATTTTGATGCTGCCTATCATCGTCTGTCTCATTTTACATGTAGGGTTGGGTGCAGCGTTCGCTTATATTAAAACCTTACATTTATATCTCATGAGAATCCAAATCTATCTGTCAATTTCTGCTTGGCTGATCATATGGACATTCTTGCTATTCTTTTGCATTTGTACTGCTGCTCCCAGGATTGTGTGCTTGGTTTTGTCATGGTCAACCAAATATAATTGTACTGTCCTGACCGGAAAAAGATCTATATTGCCTGTTTTGGGAGGTGAAAGATATATAAAGAACATATGTAGCCAATGGGAAATATATCGAACCAACCTAAACCCTGCTGTATGAACTATCAACTGTGATAATCCACAATGTGACAAGCACATAGCTCAACCTGCTTTCCCTATGTTTATTGTTGGTTCTTTTGATTTCAGCCAAACAACTAAATGCCTATCATAATTGTCTAATCGTTACCCTTTTGGGACACTATTGTTCTCACTCTAAAATTTACATGTTCTCCACTAAATCCATTTTTTTATATGTTTAACTAATACTTGTCAGATTGCTGTAAAGCATGCTGTTTGGACTAAAGAGCTGACAAATTTGCATTTCCCTTTGACTCTGCAGGAGAACAGCTCGTCCTAGGCCACTTGTTACAGTTGATGAGTCTGTAAAACAGCAACAACAGCTCCCTTCGAATGGACAAAGCCGCATGATACTAGCAGATGCAACATTAAACTGTGAATCATCTTTGAAGACTACAGAAGATCTGTTACAACAGAATTGTGAATCCAATAATAAATCCTTGCATGTAAGGGATATTAAGGACCAGGAGTCAGACTTGGATCTACGTACAAGCATTGAAGATAAAAAATTCATTTGCAATGAAAATCTACATATACAAGGTTCACCAGTATCACATTCTCTCGAAGATACTAGAGCTCCAGATTCCTTTGCAGAGCAATGCGAGGTGCAAGTTGGCCCTCCTTTAGAAGTTGGTCCCATTACGATGAGCTCTGTGCAGTTTGGCAACTCCACAAGCAAAGCATCTTCTGAACATTCCTTTGCAGAGCAATGCGAGGTGCCTGCCTTATGTATTGATTCAGTTGACTATATGGATGTTGATACTGAAGCTGGCACAGAAGTTGAGAGATGGGACGAACAAAGACCTGTCTTAGATGATTCAGTTGGAAGGCCGAATAATAGCACAGGAAGTCCAACTGTGAATGGGATGTCAGGAGAACCCAAACCATCATTTTCCTCGGGTTTTTTTGATAAGCCCTCAAGAAAAAGGTCTTCCTTTGCAGAAGAAGATAGTGCTGGTTCTCCTCGAAAGTTAAATGGCTATTGCAATGGACATGTCAGCAGTCTAGAGCAAGGAATTCTTGCCAACTCTGGAAGTGAAAAGTGCAATGAAGATACACTCGTGACATCCAGTAATGGCAATTACTATGCAGTCAATGGTGATAAACAATCTAGCAATGATTCCTTGCATGCAGACAAGGGAGATGCGCCTTTTGTTTCTCATGGCTTTGAGCCAAGACCTTACAAAGTACTATCAGACAGCAACAACAATTGCAGTAGGACAAGCAATGGGAAACCTAAGGCTTGCCAAGGGGACATGTCATTTTTACCTCGGGGCTTCCTTGGAAGGCCTAGTTCTAAAGAAATTTCAGTCAAAGCAGATGATGGCTTGGCATTTAGTAATGGTGCATCATCATCCTATGGGAATGGAAACAGTAAGTCAAGTAACAACTCATCTTCAATAGGTGGCTTCTCTCCTGGTTTCCTTACAAGACATCGCAGGGAATCCACGGTCCCAGGCAGAAGATCTGACATTTCAATGGATACAAAATCTAATGGTGCAGTAATGCCAGACCATGCAGAAGAAAGGGTTTTGGGTTGTACGACAAATGGCTCTTCGTTTCAAATAAGAGCAGCATCCGACCACCTTGATGAAAATGGCCTTGCAATTTTGACCACAAAAAATAACAGCTGTGGGCAAGAAAATGGCAGTAATGGAACCCCCAGCATGAATCCTGATGGATCTGAACATGATGGACTGCGCCGACGAAGAACCTCGAAGTTCTTTGAGCAGGATGGTATTGATGCCCAATAAAAGCATGACTGTGTTGCTATAGCTGGTGAGGATAGAGGCCATTCGAGCACACAAGTGAGAGCCTTTGTGCTCATGTGATAGCTGGTATATAAACTGATGAAGGGCTGTGAACTAGGAAGTAAATGCTAGCTGATTGATTGCTCGAAACTGCAATTGGAGCAAGCATTGTTTGCTTGATAGAATTTTTTCCTCTTTCGCCACGTGGCTCCCACTTGTCAGAGGGGTAGAGGGGTGCCTCTGGGTTTCCACACAATTTGCAGAAACCCAGATGCTTCCCTAATGCCATGCTATTTTGTTGGCATTAGTGTTAGGTACATAGCTGAGTGTAGGCTTACTACTGTCCCCTTGATCCATAGCTGAAATAAACTGGAACTGCTGACTCCTCCGGTGTCCTGAAAGCTGAATCAATTGTAGAGTGATAAGAGGAAATCCTCATGGCTTTCACATTTATATTTTGCATCCCTTTTTCCTTGCATGATATATTTTGTTGATGTCTTTACTGTGCGATGATGGATGAAACTCTGAACGGAGTTATACTGGCAATCTGGCCACTTGAAAATAAGTGAAATTTCCAACATACGTGAAATTTCCAACGCCTCAATGCCTCACATTGACCTCATGTGTACATTGTCTTATTTTGTTCCTGTTTATGTACTTCTGTATTCTCTGTGAACTGTGATGCTGTATTGCTCGAAGTTATAACCATCTCGGTTGGTTCATTGCCGCAGTGTCCTCATGCATGTAAGTGTGTTGCCATTAGCCAAGGATTGTTTTTAGGTCAGTTTAAGTTCGTGCTATTCTAATTTATTTTAGCAAGTTTTGGGCCGACCTAAAGACCCAAACCATGTCGGATCAAGGGATTTGCATCCTCGTCCTGCTGATCTGTTCATGCCATTTCTACAAGGAATACAAAGCCTTAGGCTGCATTGATTGCTCAGAGAATGATATCCTCAGTCCCGTTCCTTCCACGGCGATTAGGTAATTTAACAGTATATATATTCAGTTCCTTTCCTTTCACTCCGATTAGGCAATTTAACAGTATATACTCAGTTCCTTTCCTTTCACGCCGATTAGGCAATTTAACAGTATATAAAACTTGTATCAGCTTTTCGAATAAAAAAACTTGTATCAGCTTTGATAAAAAAACTTGTATCAGCTTTGACAACCAAGTAGTCGAACTTATGTTGTTGATACTGTAGCAACTTAAGAAATTGGGGATGTATTCTAAACGAAATTAAATTGTTAAACTGGTTTTGTATAGGAAATCATGTAATTACCATACATTAATAATTGTAACTAGTAGTGATAATAGACACGGTAAAGTTGTGATAATAGACACGGTCAAAAAGGAAATGCGGACAAAAACTTCAACAAATTGATGAACAAGCAAAGGTGTGAAACGACGAAAACTTCAACAAACTGATGAACAAGTTGCGGAACGACGTGGCTCTTGGATATAGACTGTGACTGTATAAAGGGGCCACCCATCAGCAAAACTTGCCAAAGGCAAAAACCCATTCTCGCGTCGGCTTCCTCCTTCGACACCCATCCACCCGCCCCCGCGTCTCGCCCCGCCGTCGCCATGGACGCGATCGACTCCGTGGTGGATCCCCTCCGCGACTTCGCCAAGGACAGCGTCCGCCTCGTCAAGCGCTGCCACAAGCCCGACCGCAAGGGTACGTGCAAGGACCCCCTCCATGCGCCGATTTCCCCTGGTCGAATCCGGGTTGTTTTGGTTCTTCCATCGTCAGATCTGACGGTGTTTCTGTGTGGATCTGGGCTTGCAGAGTTCACCAAGGTGGCGGCGCGGACGGCGATCGGGTTCGTCGTCATGGGCTTCGTCGGCTTCTTCGTCAAGCTCATCTTCATCCCCATCAACAACATCATCGTCGGTTCCGGCTAGGTTCGTGTCTGTTATTCCCTCTTATCCAGCCTTGTCCGTTAGATCCGCTCGTTTTCGATGTCGTGGTTTGCCGATCCGCGGTGCGCGCTCTTGTTTGTGTGGGTCTGTGCATGCACGCTTTTGAGAGGTGAAATTGGGTGGTGCTGCGACTGTGGGGGTTGAGAGGTGAAATTGTGTGGTGCGGAGACTGTCGGGGGTGATAAAATCTCGGCCGATCTGAGTATGCGTGTTCACTGTGGTTGTGAATTTGGGCTTCGTGGCCTGTCCTTCGATTGGGTGGAAACTGGGTAGCTGGATTTTACCTCCTGCATGATCTTTCGTCAGAGTTAGATGTACTTATTAGCAGAGAAATTCTTGCAGTACTATACTTATTAGAAGAGAAATTCTAGCTGTCAATTAGTGCAGTTTGATCTGTTCACGTTTACAGTAGCAGTAACAGATTATACAAGTCCTTGGTTCCAACTGGTTGTTGGCTTGTGAACCCAGTCAGCCTCAAGTTAGTATCAGTTTGTAACTCATCGGAGTTATTGATTTAGATTTAGTGTAAGTTGCAAAGTTTTTTGTTTTGTCTGAATTGCTGAGGAGAGTTAGACTTAATCATTCCCTCACTACTCAATGCATGTAATCAGAATCCGACATATGGGGCGTATTTATGCCAGAACGCGTTGTTGAAATGTCCAACTCAACTATTGGGACCTATTTTGTATTTACGCTAGAACATGTCGAATTGTCCAACTCAACTATTACCAAGGCAAACATGATTCTGCATTGTATCCCTTGATTTAGTTTTGTCATCTGAACATCATTTCTGCAACTTTTCATACTGCAAACATGGTGGTTCAAGCTATGTGATGTATGGTGGATTCCCTCTAAATCTAGTCTCATGGCGGTATCACCACCCCCCAGAAAGGATCTTTTAAACCAAACCTACTGATGATCAATTATGGATGGGTACTTATAACGTGGATTGGTTTTCTCCTAAGGGAGTTGAGTAGCTGACAGTTCATCTCTTTGATAAAATTTTAACTTTGCCTGTTTCTGTTTTGGGGAATCATGATTAAGTGAAAACATCACCATTTGAGGGACAATTTGTCTTCCTAACTATTTCTATTAGGGAGTCACATGCCCAATTCTTGTCATGCTGCTAGAATTTTGAATTTTTTTGGGAAAATCTGATTGAAATTTGAAACACTGATTCCCCGACTATCATACCATGATTGCTCCCTTTGTAGACACCGACTACCAAGTAAAAAAAATATATATGCTCTGTTATCGATGGCCTTACAGTAGAATGTACCAAGCGTTTCTGATTCACTATTTCAGGTCACATGTAATTACGAGCAATGAACAGTTCGAGTAGCTTGATTTCCTGTTCTCGTTGAGTGTGCTAATAACCTCTGTGCTTTGTGCAGGCTTACAGGAGTACAGGACAACTAGAATGGGAGTAGTGCGATACTTTTGAGAGCAATGGATAAAGAGGATCTTGGTCTTTCGAATAGTATTGTTAATGACAGTTTTTCTTGTCGGTTGTGTTTTGGAGTAATCGTTGTACTGTAATCCTTCAGATGTCTGGATACCTGATTCTGAGTAGACCTTGAATCCTTGATGAAGCAGCCAGTCTTGGAAAGAAAGTTTAATATTTTGCTGTTCCGTTGGGCTGTTTTTGTTGCTGCCAGCTCATGATGATGGTAGGCGCGATTTGGTGGTTTAGCGTTTTAGTATATCGGCGGGTTGTCATTGTTCAGAACTTAAGCTGGACACTCCAAGATTGGTTTCTGTGTCGGGAGTTTTAACTTCTGGAGCTTGTTTTCTGCGTTGGGAGTGATAACTTCTGGTGTTTTATACGTCGGTGTCAATAGTATCTAGGTGTTTGATCAGCCAGTGTTTGTTAATTGTTGAGACTAAAAAGAATCAGTCTAGATTAGCTAGGATTGGTTAGCGCCATTAGCTAGGCTTGGATTAAAAAAGTTAGCTCACTAGTAGCTTGATTTAGGGCTAATTTTGGCTATTTTATTTTTATTTTCGCAAAAAAGGCTATTTTATAGATAATTTTTAGCTAGCTAACAATAACAATTATTCCTGGTATCCATACAACCTCGTGCTGCATCATACTTGAAGGCATGCAGCTGACCGTATACGTTCTGTTCATGAGTATGGAAGTATCGATGGAAGGCATGTCGCTTCTGACGTGGGATGGCAGACCGTACACGTTCTGCAGTTCATGCTCTGATGGTTTCAGCAAAGAGAGACGGCGTGTACTCTTCTCCCAGCACCTCTCTGGGTTCCCTTTCTTTCAAACTTTATAATAAATAGCGCCCACGTATAGTTTTATCTGTTTCCATCGGCTTCAACCCCACCCCCTCCCTCCTCTCTTAGAAAGAACTTTTTCCCCCCTTTTCTCTAGGTTCCCTTCATTGGTCATCTGAGTTTTGTTGGGGGATCAAAACACCCAAAACCTTTTTTCCCGAATGTTATCGGATTCAATCTCAATCCACATGTGTTTTTGGGTGTACTTTTCAAGTTCACTCCAACACACGTGGATGTGAATCCAACTACATATCTAAAAAAAAGCCTAAAGGGTGCCCAAATATAATTTTATCTATTCTAAACAGTATATCGTCTTTTACATAGATGTAGCGTTTTATATAAATATAGTTTTATAAGTTTTAAAATATAATATAGCACTTTATTCTTTCTAAATATACAACTTTTACCATATATCTAATAATATATTTTTTATATATAGCAAAATCTATGTATCTATAAAAATAAAATCCTAACTTTTAATTTGAAACGATATACTACCATTGACAATCAAATCGGCTACCAAATTTAGCTAAAATCGGTAGCAGATGCTCAATTGTTTCACCCCCCCTAATTGACCTTCTGGCATCGGCGGTGTCTTATGCTGCATAAATTAGAGGAACCCATCCAAATTTTCTTCTTTTGTGCTCGACAAGGTCAAGTGGCCAATGGGGGAAGAAACAAGTTTTTTGAAGGAAAAAGTTGCACCTTGGCACAAGTCTTCGCACTAATCGAAGAAGAGATGGGGATTGAAGACAACCATGTAGCATAACCTTAGGATAAATTAAGACATTTTTTGCTGGAGGACACAACATGTAATTGGCTGGAACACGGTCCAATGAAGAATTCATTCGATACCACTATAAATCATTTCCAATGGCCCTAGATGCATATCC
The DNA here is from genome assembly GCA_018135685.1 of Themeda triandra. Lineage (NCBI taxonomy): Eukaryota > Viridiplantae > Streptophyta > Magnoliopsida > Poales > Poaceae > Themeda > Themeda triandra. The sequence goes on along the minus strand of JAENPR010000019.1, from coordinate 785,431 downwards.
CAACGGACCTTATCTAGAATGACGACCGATCGACCCACATGAGCGCAGGCGTACCCCGATTTCGTGACGGTGTGGCACGAGGCAACCTTTCGTCAATGTGCCGGGGCTGCCGGAGTTGCACGTCGTTGAATAGTTGTGCACCCTAGGAAGAAATCGCAAGTGCGCGCAGCACGTGCATGCGTACTTGCGTAGCTCTGCAATTCTCTACTGTTTACAATAATGTACAGTGTAGTACAGTTGGAGAAATCCAGGATTCGGCGACGCACTGGCAGAGTTAGGCGCTTCTTGCACGTTTATTCCTGGCGCTCAAAGCCGTTGTGGACTTTTTTTTTTTTTTTGTAGGATGCATATGTTTCCCTAATTAATTGACAAATGAACGAGAGCATGCGTGCATCTGTCGATTCTCGATCGATTACAGCAACACTTGGGCTGCCAGGGAACAGGGAACAGAGATACTGTTGTGGCAGACCGGAGGGGGAAAAGAAGCTGATATATACTATAACCGTAAAATCACACAATTCGACGGTCAGAAAATGTCACCTGAGTTTTGAAATAAAAATAGACGCGCCTATTCATTGGCAACACTGTATAATTAGACTTCGAAGATTCTGAAGTAGTTCGTACTACGTACTTACGTCGGAATGTATCAAAGGTTAGCAAGCTGCACACGTAAGTTAGGCGTCGTGCGTTTTTTCTACGTGTACTTGCTCCTCGTTGCCAAAAAAAAGGTACTTGCTCCTAATTCATATTGCAAGTCTCCAAGTCCACAAGATGCAGCTATATATTGTTGGCACGAGAGTTAAAGACACTGTGTGACACACGCCTGTACCTCGTCTCTTTTCGGAACCAATAACCGCCAATTAAGCCACATATGCAAGCATACATGTGTGATGATAGCTAGGCTGAGAGAGAATGCGGCGGACATCGAATGAGTTCTTGGCTTCTTGCGCTTAATCGATCGGCGACTCGATCGTGTACCAACGTGGTACATATACAGGGAATGAATTAATTAACACGAGAATAAAACAAACCCTCTGGAGAAATTTGTTGCGCCAATATAATGGAACAAAACCACCAATCAGAGACGCTCGCTGTGTGGCTGCCGCGCGCGCTGGGCTATAAATACTTGGCTTGGTCGCCACCCTTGGAGCACACAAGCACGATCCCACACACCACACACGGTCGAGAACGAGAACGAGAACCAGCAGAGCTAGCTAGCAATGGCCTTTGTCAGCAGCAAGTCCATAGCTTCCCCGGCACTTCTGTGCCTCGTCCTGGCTCTCGTGCTCGTGGTATCTACCAATGCCCAGCCGGCTCCCGCTCCAACTCCAGCTCCAACACCAGCTCCGACCACCCTGGCTCCGACACCCGCACCGACTCCTGCACCAGCACCATCCCAGCCTCTGTGCCCAGCTGGCTTTCCCAACATGACTTCATTTTTGGAGGCTAAGTCGGTGTTCTCTAAGCAAGGTATTATGCTGGTTTTTCAATCCAAAGGTAGCATCGGTACCACCTTGCCTCCGAGCACTCTCCCAACAGTGACGGTGTGCGTCTGCAATTTCAAAGTCGATCGATGCCAATCTCTTCGGCGCCGCCGGGAGCATCACGTGCGCCATCAGCATCACCAGCCACTAAGCTTGAGCACGCCATGTGCAACGTGCTCCCATGCGCGACATGCATGCATGACCGTACGTGTACATGTGTGTTGTTGCATGTATAGCTGGCACTCCTACTATATAACTATATACTACATAAATAAGTTCCCAACACTTATACATGCTTGTCTGCATGTGTTGTCTACACGCGGCGGACACTAATCCGCGCGTGTTTCTACTATGTATACGAAATATATACAATGTGCTGAAAGTAAATGGCTGTTTGTAACCTGCTTAATATAATTATGTATCTTGTGACATATTTGGGTTATTGTATTGAATACGTGTGTACTCACAAATACACATATATTGGATGCATATGTGATATGGAATTAATGCTTATATTACGTACATTAAGGGGTTTGTCTCCATTTCATGTGACTGGTGTGGTTGGGTTAACCATCAGTCACATCGTGAACCGTTGGATCAAGATCTACGAACACAATGTTTTCTTCTTCCTCCCACCGCTTGTGCCATAGGTGACTATCACATCCTCCGCCTCGTATTCGCCCCCGCTGTTTACCCACCGCCTCACTGTGGCACACTATAGTTGCGCCAGAGCTCCACGGCCCTAGCAAGCCGCGGCTGCTGCTTTCTTCCCCTCCCCTTGTTCTTCCACGGCAAGCTCCAGCTATGGAGCTCCCCGCGCCTGACTTGGACTGGCCACCTCTGTCGCTCCCGCGGCCTCTAATCGCCTTGCCACTATCCCTACCGCCTGGACGGCCTTTCGCCTTCCTTCCTCCAATTAAACCTTCCCTTTCTAAGCCCGCCAGAGTGGGGAAGATGAGAAGGAGAGATTGTCGGAACCCTAACTCTGAGATCCAGGAGGAGGAAGAGCCTAATGTGACGACCCGCGTTCGTTACAAGTTGAGCTCGTAACTATGTTTCTATTTAAATTCGCAGCCAGACCACAAAGGGATCAGAGGTTGTCCGCAACACACAACTCTCTCTCTCTCTCTCTCTCTCTCACACACACACACACACACACACAACATGCATCCATGTGTGCGGCACCGAGCGAGCTAGGCCCCGAAGGAATGAGCCTTTTTCCCGCACGTGGCGAGCCTAGCCAGCGGACTGCTTTTGCATCACTGGCCTTGGTCTGGCAAGTGCAAGGAAGCAAACCCTTCTAAAAAATAATGTCATTAAACCTTAGAATCAATACTGAAAAATACTCATTCGTGTCAAGTAAAGAACTTAAATTAACTTGGATGGACTGGCTCATCACAAGAAACCAATTGCTAAGCTCAATTCTTGTAAAAACCTCATCGTTGAATCCAATATTGTCATCTGTAACTGTAATATTATATAATTATATAATGCGGAACGATCTACATTCTACAATTAGAATACGTTCTTCAACGGTATAAAAAAGATAGATCGACACTTTAGAGTGATGATCACAATATATATACGCACCTACGAACACTACCGACAGACTCTAAGGCTGGATAACCTTGGACCGCCGCCCGAGCTGATTGGCGTCCAATTCCACAATGTAAAATTGTTGTGTAGCCTACATACTTAAGAGATTAATAGTTTAGTATATTATATTTACCCACTAAATCATCCAGGTTCATAACAAGTTGTGGGTCTGCTGTTAAAGTTAATTGCGCCATTAAAAACATATGCTCCGACTTCATACACCACACAATGTGTATGGAGTGACGTATCCATTATGAGAGAGACAATACTATATTCTCTCTCTCGACGTGCACACATCTTCATACACAATGTATGGTGCATGGATTAGGAGCACATGCCTTTAAGGGCAGAAAAACCGTCTCATGGTTTTGCTACTGTGCTCAAACTATGTTATGGTCTAAGATGCATTAATATTTTTTTTCTTATACTACAGTGCCTGTGCTAACGTCACGACTTGATTTCAATGATACATATAAAAACAACCAAACAATTGGGTCGCAACTGTGCACAAACTATATTATGGTCTAAGCTGTATGAAGCTAATTATAATACTCTTACAAATATAAGCTAATTATAATTAGCACGTTGTCTAGATTTCAAAGGTAAGCGGAGAGGTAGCAGGATTCATTAGCATTTAGCAACACCGACCCCTACAATTAGGCTTCGAAAATTATTCTGAAGGCGGTATGTACCAATTAAGCTTAGCTAGCTAGCACACGTAATAAGTTAGGCGTCGTGCGGCTACGTACTTGCTTCCAAATTATATATATTGCAAGAAGTCCACAAGACGCAGCTATTGTTGGCACGAGAGAGTAGACACTGTGACATACGCGTGTACGGTGTATTTCGGAGCCAACCAATATGCGTGGGAGCGGGTCACGCCACGGCCACGGAGTCGCGTATTTGCGTTTCCCAAAAGAAAAAGAGCAATGTTTGAAGTATTGGGCCAGTTGGGCCGAAACTTCCAAAACAGAAACCACTCAACTCCGAAGCCTGCTAGACTGCCGCTGGAGCCCTCTGTTTCTCCCGTAGTCTCTCCATTGCCCTGCCGGCCGCCGCCAGCCCCAGCCGCGCCGCTCTCCGGCCCGCAGCGCGCTCCTCTCCCTCTCTCTCGTGGGCGGCAACGACGAGCGACAGTCCCTAGCTCGCCCCCAGGTGCCCGCCCCCAGGTCTTCTTCGGTCCCTTCGCCGGCGACGAGCGCTACCAGGTAAGCGCGCACCCCTCTGTCTTCCCTTCCCTGCTCTGCGAAGCCGTGCACCCAAACCCTGTGCTCGGATCTGGTATAATTACAAGCCTATGCATGTATTATGCATACATACGAACTTCGATTGTTTTGCAAAAAATTGTCGGGTGTGCATGTGTCGTTTACTTGGTCCGCCCTTGTCCTCCCTTGGTATAGCTGGAAGGTAGGGTTTCGTGTTATGATTGTAATGAATCTGTGCCCTAGATTGCGACTTCAGGATCAGTCGTTGTCGTTGCAAGCCGGTACCTTCGGAAAGAGTTTCCAGAAAATATTTTACGCACTTGACTTGGTGATGCTTTTGCTGGTATTCGTGAATGTGAGCTGTGTTTCATTTTGTCAATTTCCTGGATAGGGAACTACTTAGACTGAATTGTCAATGGCGACACAAATTTGATGGTTGGTTGTAACAGTTTGCTCTCGTTAGTAATAAAAGAGCAGCAATTTGGGAACATGGTGTCCAGGGGGTTTAATAGCTCTCAAATATGTGGACTTAGTGTGTGAACTCTTCGGTGCTGTTTGGATGGGATAAATATTCTTGGATTCTAGTATCCCTCATCATCCAAGTTTTGGATTTTGGGATTCTAAAAATTTGTGAGTGGATAATGCTCTAAAATCTCGATCGTTTGGATGGTGTAGATATTTTGTAATCCAAGTTCTCAGAATCCCAAAGGACTCAAACGGCGCTTTAGATTGTACATGTATGTAGTTTATTATGCAAATTCCAAACTAATTGTTCAACTTAAGATATTATGTGACATTTTAATATATTATACTTTTAGTTACCGAAATGCTCATGAAATTTTATAGCTATTTAGCTAATTGCTCATTGGGTCATATCAAATTGTGTGTTGGTGCAGTGTCTCGGCATGTACTCGACAATTAAATCCTAGACTAGATGGGCCTCTGTTTGTTCCACTGGCTGAGGGGAGGGGTTAATCTGTTTGAGAAATATCATCATAGTTTCTAGGACACAAGATAGTTGTTACTAGAATTCAATTGTGCCATTGCATTACACATACTTTTGTTCTACAAACACACACATGTATGGGCATTCCATGTAAAAGATTCCATGTAAAAGATTGTTAATACTCTTGGTGATATTCAGTGTCCAGAACATTTAGCTTATCTAGGATCCTCTGTAAATAATAGTGTGTTGTGATATTCTATGGCACTGAGGATAAAAAAACTAAAGCCCCTGCGTGTTTTAGCTCCCAGCAGAATTCAGGTTCACATACAATTTGCATTCACTCACATAAGATGCTGGATCTTGCTAGCTCCTAGACCCAAAGCCACTCCAGTTCCAGTCAACTTTGTGCATGGCTGACTGTCACCAAGCCAAAAACTCTGACCTTGTGAGGTCTTCCTGTTATTCTGCTGCAACACTTAACATCTTATCCCTGTTCAGTCATGCCCGTTGTCCCTGTGAAGTTCTCTTGATGTGCCTCCTATGTTACATATATAGCGACATATATTAGTACATGGGCCGATACGTATCTACGCGATGGATACGGCCCAACCAGCCCAACAAGCGGCAGACTGGCACGGTAGTAACCTGCCCACCCCCGATCCTATCCCTAGCCCTTCCCGAGCCCTTGTGCCGCCTCCCGCACTCGGCAGCACTGAGCGCCGACGAAGCTGTGGGAGGAGTGAGCGCCGCCGCTTGCCGGCTGACGTCGTCTAGCCTCCGCAAAAGTCAGTGGCCACACCGGCAAGTTCTTCCTTCTCAGCCAAACTGCTGATCCATACGGGAAGAGCCAGCACGACGGACTGGGGACAGGGGAGAAATCTGTCGGCATAGCGTAGATCTAGCGACCTCTGGGCTTGTGACCAGTGAGTTTATCGCCTTCCGGCCTTCCCCACTCTCGATCTACTCTGTTTCCTTAGTTCTTGTTCTCCACTTCTGCTCCCTGTTCCTGATTAGTGTTATTTCTATCCACTAATCTAGTATCTAGTAGAGGGCATCTCTAAATTTGAGTATTGCTAGTGCTTCTGCTAGTTGCCTCTCCCTGTTCCTGATTAGTGTTATTTCTATCCACTTATCCAAGTATCCAGTAGATGGCATCTGCAAATTTTCTCCAAATTTGAGTAGCGATAGTGCTTCTGCTAGTGCTAATGTAGGATCTGTGGCCACAATGGACATTGAGGCTCCAGTATGGGACCATGTCAACATTCTGGAGAGGCCTAGGACTGGAGGGAATGCTTTATGGAGATCCAAATATTGTCCAACACAAAACTCAGTAGCTGCACTAGAGTTGAAGCACATTTGCTGCAAAAATCAGGAAGGGGGATAAGTAAATGTCCAAGGGTTACATGTGAAATGCACTAGAGTTGAAGCACATTTTGCTTCAAATGCTTAGTGTCCTTGCCTACTGTACCCTGTTCAGGCAATGATAGTAAAAAGATTGCTATGTTTCTTGTTTGTCAGTTTCTCATATTACGGATGTATGGTGAACTTGCTAAACTCTAGTATTGACTTGTTAATTGTGAATTTCATGTGTCACTATAATGTATGCAGTATGCACTATGAACTTAATGAAGTTATGTATTAAAATTTTAATATGCCTTACTGTTTATTTGTATTAAAAATACACGTATCTATGTCTGTGCTGTATTTCGTGTGGCCTGCGGTCAGTTTTGGTAGCTGACACTACTCCCTTCAGTTGCAGAAGATTGGTGTTTTGTAGATGAAGCAGGTCTCCCAAACACAACTTCAACTACATTCCTATTATATTGTATTTGTAGACTGCCAAAGTTTTTTAATGATAATGAAACTATTTTTTGAGAAAAAATCCATCCTGTCCATTTTCAAATGTTTTGTATCAAAGTAAACAAATGTAATTGATTATTATCAAAATTTTGATAGATTGATTGCATGTGGTTATATATGCCAAGTTTGGACAAGCTTCAGCTATTGTTTAGTTATTTTTCCACATATGACCTAACATTTTGACTTGATTGTTGCTATAATGCTGTAATACTGTTTTATTGGCATTTGTTATATTCTTTTTATTATTTGGATATACTGAGCTGGGGACTTCACTTCCATTCTTTGTCAAAGACACTGATTTATATAGATAATTTGCTGTGATTCTGTATCATGGTTATAAAATGTGAGTTGAATGTTGGAGGCAATATTTTTGTGCTGTTGTTTTTATGTGTGTATACATCTCTATTGTGGTCTGTGTGTGATGTGCAATTCATGCAGCTAATATAATTTTCCTTGCCACAGGAATTTGATCATATATATACAGACTTCAAGATGTTCTCGGCTCCAGGCAACAATTCTTTGGCTCTTGTAGCCCCAAGACCAGGGATGGAGCTGTCTAATGTTCAACATCCAAATCAGGGGCCTGGAGGCAAACAGCGCACATCCAGCCTGGAGGCACCGATAATGCTACTTACAGGTCACCAGAGTGCTATCTACTGCATGAAGTTCAATCCTGCAGGAACTGTGGTAGCATCAGGTTCCCATGACAAGGATATCTTCTTATGGTATGTCCATGGTGAATGTAAGAACTTCATGGTACTGAGAGGGCACAAGAATGCTATTCTTGACCTTCAGTGGACTACTGATGGGACCCAGATCATATCTGCAAGTCCTGACAAGACTGTGAGGGTCTGGGATGTTGAGACTGGCAAACAAGTTAAGAAGATGGCTGAGCATTCATCATTCGTCAACTCATGCTGCCCAGCACGGAAATGGCCGCCTCTTGTTGTTAGCGGTTCAGATGATGGTACAGCAAAGCTGTGGGACTTGCGTCAGAGAGGTGCAATTCAAACTCTTCCTGACAAATACCAGATCACAGCCGTTAGCTTCTCAGAGGCAGCAGATAAGGTATTCACTGGTGGCCTGGACAACGATGTCAAGTGGTGGGATCTTCGCAAGAATGAAGTGACAGAATATCTCAAAGGACATCAGGACATGATCACTGGGATGCAGCTTAGTCCTGATGGATCTTACCTCCTGACCAATGCAATGGACAACGAGCTCAAGATCTGGGATCTGCGCCCTTATGCACCAGAGAACAGGAACATCAAGACTCTTACAGGTCACCAGCATAACTTTGAGAAGAACCTGTTGAAGTGTAGCTGGTCGCCGGATAACCGCAAGGTCACTGCTGGGAGCGCAGACCGCATGGTCTACATCTGGGACACAACATCGAGGCGCATCCTGTACAAGCTTCCTGGGCACAATGGTTCTGTCAACGAGACTGCATTCCATCCCACCGAGCCGATCATTGGATCTTGCGGCAGCGACAAGCAGATCTATCTTGGGGAACTTTAAGTGACTGTCAGCAGTTCTTTTGTTCAGCTAGATGTTCTTGGGCTTATGAGAAGGGGGAAGGAAGCACTGACATCCTGTTCTTTTGCCAGACAATTGAAATACTCGTTTGGCTGATCAGGATTTGTCATTTGTAGATTGTCTTAGCCTGTTCACCCCAGTTGGGTCTGCCGTTCACAAACTGCTCCATGCTTTGTACCTTCTGGCGCTTAGATGTTAAACTTGATGCCATGCTTAAGGTCACTGATTGCATGTGCTGTTTCTAGAACTTGCCTGCTGTAGTGCTGTATGCCATATTGTTAACTTTTCTAGTCGCCTGAAACTAGTTGAAGTGGCCTTCTTCGCACGATTTGAAATGTACGTCTCAAAATTCTACTTTGTCCGCTGTGTTTTGCGCTTGCGCTTGTTGGCCTTCTTTTTACGATTTGAAATGTACAGTCTCAAAATTCTACTTATCCGCTGTGTCCTGCACTTTGCTTATTGGCATCCTTCGCACGATTTGAAATGTACGTCTCAAAATTCTACTTCTCCGCTATGTTCTGCACTTGTGCTTTTTGCAACAATTGGTGGTGATGGAGAGTTAACAGCATGTTTTATTAGTGAAGGCCGTGCGCTTTTGAAAGCTGCCAAGTGATTGTTGGTTCATTGACTCACAGGTAAGCGTACTGATAAATATTTCATAAAAAATATTTATAAAATATAGTCAACATATACTTATATAAAACATTTCAAGATGAGTATACTCCGTATTTACATCACTTTTATATTTTAAACTCAACTCAAAATAATTTATTTATAGTTAAATTTTAAAATGTTAACATAAAAAGATAAATCGAAAACGACATATGGCGATCCCAGGAATCGTCAACAGTTTCTTTCAGCGTCCCTCGCCTTCCCCGCCGGCCGCCGCTTCCACTTTCGCACCGCCAGCAAACGGCCGCCGTTCCGCCGCCCGCCCGCAAATGGCGGGCAGCTGTCCCGCTCCGCGGCTCCGCCATGCCGCCGATTCCTCTTCCACGCCGCTTGCCCTGGTCCCTTCCAATGTGGTGCTGTGCAGTCCGTGCATACGCTTCAATGGAGGACACAGAGGTCGAAGAGCCCGAGGTGAGCGGTGCGGTGGAGTTCGCCCCGCCGGTGCTCGTCTCCGCCCACCCACCTACACGGAAATTCCGTCGCCGTTGCCATCGCCATCGGGTCCGAGCTCCGCGTGTTCGATCCCAGGTTTGGAAATCGGAAGACCCTCTTCGCTTCAACGGCTGCTTCCTAACTAAAGATGGACCTCTTATGCGCAAAGTGCTCCTGTTTGATTACACGATTAGTTGATTTTGGTGGAGGAGGTGGTAGTGTGTTTTTGAACAAAATCTATCTTGTCATCGTTAGTTTTGTGTGTAGAGGAATGGAAAATTTTCAGGACGAGCAAAAGGATCGTGGTCTTTTGATGAATAATAATTGAAAGGCCGGAGCTATGCTCTAAGACTCTAAAAAACATTCAGGACGAAAACAATGAAATAGTTGCAAATCTGGTTGTGTAAATTGTTACTAATGAAATTGTCAGGTTTGTTTAGTTCTATTTATATTGCTGAATCCTGCATTCACATGTTCCAGTGAGAAGCGGACGGAGCACCTGGCCATCCAGTTTCACCTGTCAAATGATTGTGGCAGCCGTTCTCAGCCAGACGCTGTAAGAGCTATTTGCTTCAGTGTGAGTGGTGACGACAAACTTGTGAATGTTTGGAAGACTGACTGACGTTGCATCCAGATTATGTAAGTGCCACACTTTGCTCTTCTTTTCTCAGTTCTCATTGTGGATAACATAAGGCCAGTCTCAATGGCTAGTTTCATTACACAGTTTCACATACTATTTAAAGTTTTGAAATTTTGATATGAAACAACTCACTCCCTCAATGCATAGTTTCATTGCACAGTTTCACATACTATTTAAAGCTTCTATGGGTCCACCGTTGTCTCTCTCTCCTCTCTTCCACCAATTACCTTTCTCCATGCATGCGGATGAAATGAAATAACACTCTCAATGGGGGTTTCACACACTTTCCAATGTTTTGGAAACACCGCTATATAGTTTCACCATGGTGAAACGAATTCCTTCTCTCTCCTCCCAATTTCATGCAATTTCATACAAATGCTGACATGCCAGTCTATTTAATGTGCATGACACTCCCGTGAAACCTCCATTGAGACTGGCCTAATTAGCACCAAAACTATGCGGCTTCAAGTTTGCAGTATCCATAGTCTTGGAATCTGTTCCATTGCAATGATTTCCTTTTGCGATTGACATTATTTAACTGAAAAGCTGTATTCATCATTTTTTTCATGTTAATTCTGCTGTAGAATCTCATTATATAGCTATGTACATCAAATTTCACACTTTTGAGGATGTAATTTGAATAAGAATTTGTTGCAGTGTTTTCAATTGCAGAACTTTGGAGAAGAGGGTTAGTACAGTTGCTATTAGCAACGATGACCTGTATGTAACTTTTGCAGATAAATTTGGTTTTGCTTAGTTAGTCATTTTGTGGGAAGATGGTGCAGAGCAGTTTCAGTTGATAACAAATCTGTGTCAATTCTTGGTTACTACTGTAGTATCGTCACTAGCATGGCATGAGCAAGTTTTAAAATTCTATATTGCCTGTGCTATGTACTTGTACCTCCTATTTTTTATTTCCTAGTGAACATGTAATGTTTTGACAAACCCACAAAGTCTGCTACATTTCAGTTTTATTTGTTGCTCGTTTCATGTCCCGTGTAACCATGCTTTATCATTTGCTTGGGATTGCAGAAGTTTTGCCAGCTGGATGGTTCATTGCTACTGGTGGCAGGGACTTCAAAATACGGGTATGTTTTATGTTCTTTGCACTGATTGGCTGCTGCATCAATGGATCATAAACTAGGACTTATTCTCTTATTGTGTTGGAATTAATTTTGTATGTCAAACTATTCCGAAGAATCCTCTAAAAGAGGGCCATGAAATACAGAGCTTTTGCTTTGGCCATACATAGTATGTTTGGTGTACAATGCAATTGCTTACAGTTCTATTCTGTTTTTAGGTTCTTTTAATATCCATAATAATTTGGGTTTATTGACTATGTTCTGATCATGGAAGTTTAGGGCTTAGTCTATCATTTGATAATTGGTTGTGACTCTTGCAGCTCTGTGTCATGTATCTGCTTCGCTAGTATATCTGAAAACTAGAGCCTTGTTATATCAGGAGGAGGTGATTCAACTGTGGGTACATAGTCCTTTCAGTATGACTTATACTTTTTGTTAGCATGTTTAATTCTTGTTTAATGCTTGCTGGAGGTACCTAGGGAGCCTGTTTAGGTCCAGTATGGTATCAAGGGATCCTCATGATCCCTGATCTCTTGCTTCCGCTCCCTCCACTCACTTCCTGCTACCACTCCTCCCATGTCTCATGAGCCTTTATCTCCTACCGCAGCTGACGTGCAAGCCTAGCGCAAGCAAGCCATCGTGGCCAAGGAGGAGGTCGACCTAGAGGACACCGCTATGGCTACCACGCGTGCAGATATTGATGAAAGATCGTGTCTGTGCGGACCTTCTTGATGCTACCGCTCTCGAATGGGCGTCTCCTGCGACTACATCGCCCGATGGCGATGGGTCGGTTGACGACATCAGAGATGACAATGCCTGCACCTAGTATGAAGCTGCCTCAGTTGCCAATCTTCATGCCCATGTTGCGGAACATCAGCTCCTTTGTGCCACTAAGAACTGACCCTGTTCCCCCTCTACAACTACCAACTGGTGGTGTGACCCTAGACCCTATAGGCACAAGGGAGCTTCCTCCATTTTAAGCCTCCCTGTAGGCTTCCTACTGGATAGAGGGCCTCCTCACTGCCACACAACTTTTGAATTGGCTGCCCACCAAAACCTTGCTTTTTTCACTCCTCATTTCTCCTTGTTTCACTCCCATCCCTCCAACTCCCACCTTTGTGTTTTTGGTTTTGCATGTTATCTCAGCGGTAAGGAAAATGGACCAATGGCCCATTTAGTTTGGTTTTGGTGTTTGATGAACGAGACCAAGTTGGGCTAACATGTGTGCAAGTGTTTATTTTAGTTCAATAGGTTGCAAACGTGACTTGGACTAAGGAAGCGTGGTGATCCACCTCAGGCAAGGCATTTTGAAGCATGTTTGAAGACTCAATAGATCAAGCAACATTCAAGTCACAAGGTTGGAACCAGTCCGGACGCAAAAGATCGCGAGGAAGAAAAGGAAGGCAGGCATCGGACTGCTACAATAAAGAGCATCGGACCAGGCTTGATCACTGTTCACACGAGGAAGAAAAACAAGCCGGCGTTGGACCGTTTCTCTCGAGAGGAGCAAATGGCGTTGGACCCCTCGCATAGGGGACGTCGGACTTGTCTGAAGATGTCCTCACGCATCAGCCAGTGACGCAACGGTCGGCGGCAATGGTTACTGACAAAGTGGCCGTTGTGAGGCATCGGTCGACAACAACTACCGACAAAGTGACCTTTGCAGGGCGTAGACTGCTACATTGCTACAGTACTAGTCCGACGGTCCCCGGTAGTTTGGTCTTGGGGACTTATAAATGCCCCCATGGCTGGCCAAATGGAGTGTGTGGAAGGAATGTTTGGCCACATACTGAGCTTGTCAGATGACAGATTGTGGAAAGCAGTTTGGAAATTGAAAGTGCCTCCCAGAGTGAGTCTTTTGGTGGCGGGTCTTACATGAATTCATTCTGACACGTCAGATCCTGCATAGAAGGCACATTGACCTGATAGCTTTTTGTGAGGTTTGTGGTCACCCAGAGGAGTCCATCAAGCATATCTTGTTAGAATGCACGGTGCCAAAGGAGTTTTGGTTTGAGACAAGATTGACGATGGGATTGAAAATTCCAATTCTGCAGTCAGGTTCATGGGCCTCAGACTTAACTATGAATATCAGCTCAGAGAAGGACCGTGCAATCATCATGTGTGGGATGTGGGCGCTCTGGACCTTGATAAATAGACGTCAGCACGGTGATCAAACGATCACCCTGCACCAGGCAGTCATATGGGCTAGTGACACCGCTTTTGACCTGTGGAATTTCTTGGAGCCAGCTGAGAGGAGGGCAGAGGCACACTGATGCTTCCTGTTATGCAGAGACGGGCAGTGGAGCTTCGGCTTGTGTCATCCGTGTCTGGGAATTTCGTCATTGCACAAGCCAAATGGTACAACAACATCCTGGATGCTAGCATGGGGGAGGCCCTGGCCTGCAGAGACACGATACGTTGGCAGCTCAGCTCGGCATTCAGAAGTATATCTGGAGACTGACCGCCTAGAAATCATTCAGCTGTGGGATAAACGGGGAGTTGCGAAAATCCATACTTGCCCCAACCCTTGCTGAAATAGATGTTCTTAAGCTTGCCTTTACGGAGTTCATTTTTAAATTTGTTAGTAGAACATGTAATAAGGTTGCTCATGTATTAGCTAAGCCAAGTCACGAACACACACCATTCCGAACTGTGGCATGTAATACCTACTTGTGTGCGTGACTTGGTTTTGGTTGAAGCTTCGGCTGGTATGATGTGAATGAAAGGCAAGCTTGGTGCAAAACAAAAAGTTGAAACTCAATTTTAGTTGCTCTAGCCACCATAGTGCTTAGTGAAATATTTGGTGATTAGCGTAGATATTTTGCGAAGTGCTTAGGTTAGTTAGACAACCGCTTTGCGCTTGCTCTCGGTTTTAGGTCTAGTGTTTAGTGAGGTTTGTACACCTCTTGCCTTAAGTACTTACGCACAACGTGCTTTTACATTGGAGGGGCTTCTAGTCTTGCGAGACCACACCAACCATGTTTGTGGTGTGGCCACCACCATGTATGGGAGGGAACAAGGCTGACGTTTTGACTAGAAGCTTGAAAGTGAAGACGACACGGAGCGGCGGGAGAGGCTTGCTGGAAGGCACATCGAATACCCACTCGCGCTTAGGTTAGGCACGGGGCTATCCATGAAGTTACCCGACCGAGAGCTTGGCCCTTGCGAGGGGCTCCAACGAGTACTATGGGGAAGTTTATGCGCTTCTCAATATCTCGGTAAAAATACTAAAGTCGTTGACGAGAGTTTACATCTTTACCTTACTCTTTAGCATCCGTATTTATATGGCTACCTTGGTTATATGTTTTACTTTCCTAGCTTAGTTGAAAGGATCGGAACTTAGGTTGCATAACTTCTTTTATAGTGGAGATAGTAACACACCTGAGAAAACCGTAATTGCACATTTGGATATTTTATTTATTGCATTGGTTTTGTTTATGTTGGAATTAAAGGCCATAAGTAGAATTCTAAGTTACCTAATTCATCCGTATCTCATAGCCGTCATGGTCCTTTAACCAACCTATCTGCCACGACACCTCATAAGCTTTCCCCAAGATCCACGCTATCATAAGGGCTTTGGTGGCTTGATCTCTCCTCCAATTTGTGTCATCGTTTTTGACATGTCACCTTTGATGGGTCCACCTTCCCTTTGTTAAGTCCCTATTGCTGAGTTTTATTTTCTTCTTGAGTTTAAGCCCAAGGTGTGCAATCTTGGTCCACTGTCCGGCTTGCTATGTCCAGATATCTGCTTATACTTTTCTTTGCATGCTTTCAACATTTTCTAAATTATTTTGGTATATATACTACAGATCTTACCTAAGCACACCGATTTAAAATGCATCTGAAAATTGGCCGATCTTGCTCCTCTTGTCCATGTTGATAATGAAGGTTCAGTCTACCTACAATTTTTCATCCCACCAGTGAGGACCAAGCTAAGGAAGAACTTCTTCCCACTTCCAGAAGTCAACTTCTCTATCTTCAACAAAGCTCCATCCAAATTGAACATCCTTCAACTCCACTGAGCTCTCTTAGCAGCTAGATCAAATGGGAGATGGTATGGTATGTGCAACAACCTGATTTGGGAGGTATTCTTTTGATTATTCCATCATGTGTAATCCAATCCTCATGTGTGGTTGTGCCTCCCGCTTCCATGGTTGCTCTTGCTGCCAGGGAACTGAAGAGATCATAGCAAGCTTCTCAATCAATCAACCATCGAATTCAATAGACTATTTATTAAAAATCATTGGACGTGGTTCCTTTCTGTCCAGCTCTCGTCTTTTCATTCTGCAATACATGGCATGGACACAGATTTGGGTGTCATGGTCGTGTCCAATTCCGTGTATTTTTTTGGGATATGCCAAATACCATAGAACAAAGAATTCATAAGTGTTAGAACTTGATATGGGTGCGAGATGTGTGACTCAGAGAAAAAAACAATTGGGACATGATTATCATGTTCAGGTCTATTCCCAGGTGTTCGAGAGGAAATATCGGCTTTAGCATGATAATTTGAACACTCAAGTCTCATGTAGTATCTAGGCTCTGTTCAGATATAGAGTTCTTTCTAATAAGGTTATGTACAGTAGGTAAGTTATCATTGTGAAAAGCAAAATGGTAGTGGTCTTGCTTTAAATATATAGGATGTATCAAGACAATGCATTATTTCCTCTTAGAAAATGTAGGCTGGCCTTCCCTCTTCGACTTCCATTTCTCCATGACACTTCTTTATTTGTGCCAAGTAATCAGCTGCAATCCATGGAAAACTAAGTCTTGTAGGTGTTTTCTCATCATCAAGCTTCCTTAATTCAGGGCGATACGTTACTTGGTACCATGCGGATGCCTTCATCTCATATGCTAGGTTTTTGTTCTTAGCATCGGAGACATCAATGCTTTCGAAGATACTTCGAAACTCTTGGTGGAGTTTGGAATATGCGTAGTTGAGCCTCTCTTTTAATTGATATTGATACTTCTTGTTATATCCGACAAGTGACCATATCTCCCCTGTCACAAGCTCAGCCTCACTATGCAGACCATATTGGTTGAGCAGGGTATTTAGTTGTGCTTCGTACAAGCACTTGCATTGCCAAGCATCCGTAAGAAAACTTGAAGCACCAGGAACTTCTAGGTCGGTGTCATATTGATTCTCAATTGAAATGCATGTGCCTTGTGACAGAAAATCATCACCATTTTCCCCTAGAATTGATCGATAGAGCTTTCCAAGGATCTTTTCTGATTTGTAGGAGATGGTATCCTCCTTTCCCATGAAATCAGGATATTCTTTTGGTGAAAGGGATGGTGGCATTCTGACAATTTCCCCAGTCTTTGCGGAGTCTACAGCAATAGCTGCAAGTTCAGCCAACTCAATGCACTTCTGATCCATTGCTCCGTCATCACTCCGATCAGCATGAGCAACATGAGCATTGCATATTCGACCAAGGTTGTCATTTACCATGCTGTCCAAGTAGAAGTCAATGGTATCCTGTTAAAAGAGCACAATATTTATTAATGAGATTTATAGCAATATGCATTTGTATACAAACAAAAGGAAGAAGCAAGATGTAGAAACCAGGCGATGAGGTGACCGGAGATGCAAGGCACAGTTTTTTGTGTTTGTCATGTATATATTTGGCTGATCCGTCAGGTAATATGTACATAAGCTAAATTTGTATTTATGTTTCGTTTTAATAAACAAGAAGGAACTTAGCAACAGCTGACAGGAGTAAAAAGGGGGCAAATGAGATGCTAGTTTTTGTAGCTAAAATTCATTGCAGCGGAGTTGCATTGAAAAAAAAAAAGGTAAAAAAGATGCTGATCTATTGTAGCTTAGCTTATTGCAACTGTTATAACTACACCACTATACCACGTAGTACCAGACTATCAGCATAACAAGCATGATGTGTATTAGTATTTGTTAGTTGTACTTTTGTCTCCAAGCATCAATACATTTTCAATTCAAAGGTCTGTTTGGGACATTATGCTTGCCGACTGTTAGCTTTTAAGTATGTGAAGTATGTGAAGACATGAAAGAATGAGGCAAAAAAATAACCATTTTAGATACACTAGTTCTCCACTCCACGTGTACCTAAGATGGGTCTAACTAGATGGTTCCTTGTATATATAGTACGTGTACATGAACTTAGTAATAAACTGAGCAAAGGGATAGTTGTACTTACTTGTTGATGTACTTCGCGTGGTAGTTGTTTTGATTTAGTTGGGGAGTAGTCCATAGGGGCGTAGCTCTTTCTCCCGGGAGGTACAAGATTTTCATCCCACGTCACAAAATAGATGTCACCATCAAGATCGCTTCCAGAAGCTTCATTTGCATGTGGCCTCTCCCCTTTCTTTGGGAAGACTAAGCAATCAACAAGGTAATACAGTTCAGGCACATCCACCGCTTCTAGGATACGGACATCCCCTGGATGAAGGCATGGGTTCTTCGCCATTACAATTGTGCCAACAATAGTCTCTGCATTACTTTTGTATTCCGAGGGAAGTATCGAATCATGATTCCTGTAACGGTTGTTGAGTGATGGTCTTGAGACCCGGATAAAACACTGTCCTTGTTCAAGGATCCCAAGTTCATCTAGACAGCCCATTAACCACCTTCCCTTGGGCACAAAAATCCACGTTTTATCCAAAAGACCCTTCATCTGTGTGGTGCAGATGGCCACTAGCATTGCTCTTAGGTGTGGCTCAGTTGCAGGATCAAAGCCAGCACTCAACATCAGTCCAGCGGTACTTCCATGCTCAGGACAAGAGTTTGTCACAACCTTGTACGCCACATCGCTATTTGATAGAATCCTTTTGAGATTACCTAGCATCTCTTCCTGCATTTGCCAGAAGACAGCATCCGGGACACCCAAGCTAGTCAGCAATGTTATAATCTGTCGGTTCAAGAAAGCTGGCTGGAACTTTGCCCACGACACCACTTCTATCACAGAGTGTGCAGACTCAAACTTCTTCATGCTTGGCCTAAGAGACATCCTCTGCATTCCATCACTTTGTCGTGGTGAGACTGCTATAACACCCTTGAACCCTGCATATCTAATCTGGTACGCGGATGGGGCATAGTTATCCGTCAATGGCAACCTTTTGGCAACTTCCAACGCTAGGTCTTGCCTGATCATCCCAATTCCATCAGAAAAATTGTATTCGTTATGAATAACATCTTCAAGATCCTCTTTGACCTCAGAAGGCTGCATTGTCACCGTTGCGTATGAAGATGTGAAGCACAGCCCCATTCGAGCAGCGTGCTTAGCAGGATTCCTAATGGGCCGGAACTCCCCCATCCACTCCTTTATGCTTGCCACAGTTGTTGCTCCATCCTCTGCAAAGAACCAAGCTGACTTTTGCTTCAGCTGGCTCGTTGAGAATGCAAGAAACGAGTATTTCCTGCCACACATGGTGAACCCCTCCATCAAGATTGTTTGCACACGCCTGTAAACTGCTGTCATCTGTTGGGACTGGCTGGACATCGAGTCCTTAACAAGAGGCACCACATGGAGGCTCAATGCATAAGAGTTCAGCGGCAGCATACCTTCATCCACAAATGTAACCCTCAAAAAGCGATCCGACACTTGATGATGATGCCGAGTAACGCGGTTGGAGCGCTCAACTTGAGGTGGCATACAATATGCCCTTGTTGGAGTGATGATCAGCCTCCGCACCTCGAAAACATCGTACTCACTAGCCTTTCTGCTGCTGCTGTGACAGAGAAGATTGAGATTCTTGGCAGCCATATCCTGTGCCTTCTTCAACCTCGAGCATGGATTATCACAAACTTGAAGCTTTGCGCCGAACATTTCTGTCAATGCAGCCACATTCACATCTAAATGTGCTCTCCTCAGCAAACTGAAGAACTCGGACGTCAGCTGGTGCGGATTAACAATCGCGTTGTGGATCAACACATTCACCAAGTAGAGCTCCGGAAACCGCAGTCCTTCGTCGTGCCGCAGGGAGAAGAACATGTCCAGCATTGGCCTCCCGAAGTCCGGCTCCTCAAGCACGGTGAACCCTCGGCACCGGCTGTCGCCGACGTGGACAGGCACCCCCTGCTTCTCCATGTACTCCAGCGCGGCCCTCATCATCGGCCAGAACCTCGCCGCGAAGGAGACCCTGTATGCCGAGCACCGGCCGATCGCGCCGCTCGGGGTGACGTCGGTGGTCCGTATCCACGGGTCGTCGTCAGCGTCGATCAGGTGGAACGGCACGCGGCCATGTACGTCGTCGCCCGCCGTGCGGTAGTACACGAGGGGCGCGGCCGAGAGCCGCAGGAGGAGGGTGTCCTCGGCCTCGAACGCCCGGACGTCGGCGACGTCGGCGACGGCGAACTCCACCTTGACGTCACAGCACAGCATCACGGCCGGGCGGCGGGGGAAGGTGGGGAACGTGAACGCGGCGTCGCGGGCGAACAGCAGCCTGCAGCAGCCGTGGAACGGGTCGACGACGAAGTCGAGGGGCGAAGCGGCGGCGGAGTCGGAGTCGTCCGGTCCGCGCCAGGCGACGAGGAAGGTGCCGTCGGGCGACACCACGTCGCCGACCTCGACGCGCGAGTCCGGGAACAGCATCGGCCGCGTGGCGGCGTCGTCGTCGTCAGCGCCGCCGTCCCGCGGGCGGGCCGCCCGGCCGTGTAGTTGGTAGGTGTTGTGCCCGCCTGGCCGCGTCATGAAGAGTTCGCTGGCGCGGTCCGCGGCGTCAGGGTGCTCGAAGTGGACGAAGGCGTGATGGGCCACAAGTCCGAACCGCGACGGCTCGTCGTCCTGGTACTGGTGGAACACCGACGCGTCATCGTCGTCGTCGTTGGCGGCGGCGGCGGCGCGGACGGGAAGCTGGAAGTCCGGGAAGGACTCGGGCGGCGTGACGGAGGTCTTGACCCGGCACCGCCAGACCGTGCCGGCGACGCGCTCCAGGTCGGCGGCGAGGTCGCGCGCCGAGAAGCCGGCGTCGAAGCCGGTCAGGATCGCCCGCGTCGCCGCGCCCGTCGGCCACGCCGCGGGGCCGAAGATGTCGCGTCGGACCAGCGGCGGCGGCGGGCAAACTGCCACAGTTTGCCGGCGGCGTTGTTGTTCGTAAGGATGATGATAGTGGTGGTGGATGGGTTTGGATGGCTTGAGAGCGCGGTGGAGATGGGCACGGCGGCGAGTCCACTCCGGGCTGTGGCTGCGGCGGCGGAGGCTGGGCGCCGCCATCGCCGCTTTCGTCTGCTGGGCTACTCCGGTTGTGCAGCGAGATTACCGCTTGAGCTCTTGACCGAGTTATATATATAGGTGCATGTAGCAAGGGATACATACACCTGCAAAATTATTTGCTACCCTTGACTAAATTACAGGTGCATGTGTGGTAATAAAGGGATACGTTTCCGGCTCTGCGTAGATACGTTTCCCTAAAACTGAAACCGTTGCCGATTCGATTTCGTTGGTATTCCATCCCTGCAACAGATCGAATTAGTGGTCGAGACATCTATCGTCTATCCGGATTAGTTGCCGATCCTATTATCCGGGAACCGGCTATGCATGTGGACCGTGGAAGGCTTCGGCGCTGCCGGGTGCCGCGCGCCGGTGCAGCAACGCTACGCCATGCCACGGCGTGCATAAATCCGACTCCCGCCAGCGACGCCGCGCGCTCGCCACGGAGGCCAGGCAGCTCGTGCTCGTGGGCGACGCCACCGTGCCAACGGGATCGGATGAGCAACGACGTGCTGTGTACGCCGCCGCCCGTGTGCTCGAGCTCCTCGAACACTCTGGCGACCTCCAGCTCCTCGCGGACGGCGGCGGCACCGACAGACACGATGTAGTAGGGTGACGGCAACGACGACGCTGTGGAGCCGAGCCCGGCGGACCGTGCACAAGGTGGCGCAAGTGAAACCAAATACTCTGGTTTCCTTCATTATCTAGCGTTGATACAAAATGAGTAATGGTAGTGGTGACACTACACATTCCATCATCTTCTAGCACTAAGCTCTATCATTATCTCAAACAATGATACTAGTGGTTCCATCTTCCTAGCACTAGTATATCATTTAACATGCATATTAACAGCGCAGATGCTGGAAGTGGAAGGCCCAGGGGTTGCCGGACCCTCTGGTTGTTGTTACTTGGAGTCGTACTCTGCAAAAAAGACGGTGATCGCCTGTGAGAGCCCCTCCGGTCCGCCGCTGGCCACTCTCTCCGGTGGTCTGCCGGTCGTAATAAAGCAGCCCTGTTCGACTTCTTTGCGCGACAGTCGATACTGCTGGGCAGGGTTCAGGCAACTGCAACAAGTGCCTTTTGCCATCGTCGTCTAGCGAAGCGAAGAGCAGCCAAGCCAAAGGTTGCAAGCTGCCAAGAGTTGGAGTTTGCTGTCGTTGCCAACAGCAGAGTTGGAGTTTGCTGTCGTTGCCAACAGCAGCTCGATCTCCGCCTCGGACCCGATGCTGTTCAATTGGAAAGCGCAGCCATTGCTGGAACTAGAAAGGTATCTGTACAGTACACTCTGGCATTCTGCCTGCAAGATGATGTGTCACATCGGCCGACTGGTGGATCACCGCCGATCATGGCGAAAATCAGTGGAGTCCTTTGCCACCGGCGCCTTTTCGGACGATGCAGTGCAGTCGAGGATGAGCCGCAGGGTGATCGTCTTCGCCTGATCCAGGGCCAAGTTGTTACTAGCGCGTGCCGGCATTTATCGACAGTCAGGTGCCTGCTCCACCGGTCACGGCTTCTGCCACCACGGCGAGTCTCTCGCTGCAACGCGGACTCACTCCATCGTGCCGCGACGAAGTGACAGAGAGATCCTAAGCCAGAAGCACGCTAGCACGGCGTAAAAGTCGTCAAGAAACTGAAGCCCAGGGAAGCGAGCTCACCAGCTGATCGAAACTCCGGATGCATCATTTGAGCGTTTCGATGTCACATTTCCACGCTGAGAACAGCACGGCTGCTTCCGGTGTGGTGCTACGTGGGCAAGTTCTGTGGTGGGAAGGCAATCTGGTATGGCCGTGTTCGGCTGGTTGGTTCCTGGCTGCTGCCGGCAGGTTCTGGCTGAATTTCTCTCCGCCGGCACTGTGCAATCAGCCGGATTCAGTCCAACTCTGGACCAGCCGAACAGCCCCTATGATTGTTGTCTGAGCGACTGAGCCCAATAGTTGCTGAAGCAACGGCATTGCCATGATGGGATGATTTATACACTGAACCGAGGGGTCAGAAGCTTGCACACTTGGAGACTGATTACCTGGTGCTAATCAACCTTTGGTCGAATTCGTCTCAATCAGAGATTAGTTGTTTGCTGCAGCAGATGGATGATCTCAGTCGGAGCTTCGAAGACTTTTGTTTGAATTCTATTAGTCGAGAATATAACAAAGTAGCTCATGAATGTGCTCGTACGGTGTCTCAAGGAAACCAGGTGTGAAGTGGAATATGACGGACATCTTAAACGTTGATTGTAGTTGGGTTCATGAGTAATACACAAATCTTTGGCTTTTTTAAAAAAAGAAGTCACATTTGCTGAGGCCTTGTTTAGATGGCCTAAAAATTCTAAATTTTACACTCTATTTCTATCACATCAATTTTAAACACATACATAGAGGAGTAAATATAGATAAAAAATAACTAATTATATAGTTTAGTTGTAAATCATTAGATAAAACTTTTGATCCTAATTAGTTCATAATTGAACAATAATTATCAAATACAAATAAAAATACTTTCATGGTTTTATTATTTTATTTTTCGCCATCTAAATAAAGCAACATTTGTTGAGTCGCTGTCGTCCAAGCGCGACAGTGTCGATGGTGTCAGCCTGTGAGGCGTCGCCGTGTCGCAGACTAGCGGGCGCGGCCATACCCTGACGCACGAGGACCCGATGCGTCCACGTTCGGTCCGTGTTCAGGCCTTCAGGGTCGAGTCCCATCCAACCACAGTTTGCATGTCCGCTTCTTGGCGCTGCGTCCTTGGCTCCTTGCTTTCAGACTGGTGCACGTTTGTTGACCCATTGAAGGCTTTCTGTGCATCGCAGCAGCACCGCCTCCGAAGACCGAAGGTGCAGTGGAGCATGATCCGTAGGAATGACAAAGCCTATGACTATATCTATACCTTCTATATAAACAAACCCCACTAAACTATTTTTCTGCCTCCTCCTTGCGCCACATCATCGATTTTCAGTTACTGCACTCCTGCCGTAGCCATGCATGTCATCCACTTCGTGACGTACCTGTACCTATTCACCTTCACGTCGTCCTTGCCGCAACAGTGGCCATAAATGCATCAAACTGAAGCACCGCAATGCCGCTTGGTTTCCCTCCGCCTGCCCATCTTCGCCAGGTGTGCCGTCCCTTCGATGACCCATGCTGACCTTTAAATGGACACCGTCCACTCTTCGTGCTATGTTGTCTGTCTCGGTCCCTACTGATGTTTTCTTATTCCTTCTCTGTGTAGGCCGCACCGTACTCCATCATCCTCTGATCTCGCACTAGAGATGCAAACTCGCTGCCGCATCCAAGCCATGCATACGGGGGGCTTGAGCAGGGTGGCCACCGCGGTCTGCATGACAAGGTCCCTCCGCCCAATCCACTGTACCGTACGTGAAGTGTGGAGTGTGGCCGCGTCAGCATGGAGTGTGGCCGCGTGCCGCCCTAGATCCTACGATTCCTCCACCCACTTCGCCGTGGCCCGTGGATCATGACGAATTGATGCCACCAAGCCGGATCCCTCAACGCTGCTAGGTTGAGTGGTCATGGGTCAGGTCTTTGGTTAGCATGCGTGGTCGACTCTACAGAGCTTTTGACTCCCTGAATTCACACGAACCTTCTCCCTGGCAAATGAGCAAGATGCCCAGTTGCCCACTAGGCAGCCATACTGAAACCCAAAGGCTACCAGGTACAACTTTTCAATGATATTTTAGGGCCTCCTACTCGGTGACGCCCATCTAATATTCCGGTTCATTTTATTAGCTTAATCAGATTAGTTACTCAAAAAAAGCTTAATCAGATTAGTAATTGGTAGATTAGATTTCTAATACTTCTGGCTTTATGTAAAGGTTACTTGGATGCTTTGTTTAAACCATGAATGATGATGTCATTGTCTCATTTTATTTCAAATTATTCCCTTAATACCACCACTGCTCTCGAAGCTATCACGGTGGATGCTATGTATAAATTCTTAAAACTCCATGAATCCCCTTCCCATTTATGCCACAATTTCCCACAACAAAATGCAGGAGTTATCGTTTGTATTTTCTTTTATTTCTCTATATATTATGCACGTTCCTATATAGTGGTTCCTATATAGTGGTCATCTGTACAAATCCCGCGGCAACGCGCGGGGTATTCACCTAGTTGGAAAGAATGCTAACACTTCATTGGATGGGATGGCGGAACAAACCAAAAAAAATTCGCTGCGCCCCCGTTCCTTCCTGATCCCATGCAAAATTGAATCGGTCCTCCCTAACATCGTTGTTCCAACGCGGACATTTCATGATGATTTTGTACAAAGCTTTACAGGAAACACGGTCGCGCCCATGCAAATACTCGCTCTTGCTTGGGCCTGAGGCTGTCTCCAACAGAGCGCGCAAACAACGACCTAAAGGCAAAAAGATTCGCTCACAGTGTTTTTGCCTCCCAAAATCAGCCTCCAATGCAGTCAGGGCGCCTATTTTGCCTCCGTGCCGAGCCAGTAGCCAAATATAGGTTTTCTCTCTCCACAAAACGCAATCACTGTGTGCCGGTCCTTTTCCTCCCCTCTCTCCCTCTTCTTCCAGGCTGGCGGCGGGATTTGGGACTTCTGTTGGAGAACGAGGATTTGGGACTTCTGTTGGAGAACGAGGAATTTGGGTGGGTTACCTTTACACTGTATTTACACTGTAGATCGCCGATAGAGGGATGGGTATCGTGTCTTTGTTGGAGACAACCTGATGTCGCGGAAGTCAGAAAGCACCAATCTTTTCAGGCTACCAACGAGGTCGCAGCCCGCTGTACTGGACATGACCCACCCACCTTCGCCTTCGGTCGTACCAGCCACGTTCATTGAACAAGTGTACTAAGCGCCATTGCCTTCCCCAATCCCCACTGGCCACTGATGAAAACGCCGACCACAGCAGCACCGTAATGGCCGACTGACCATGAAGAGTCGTGCCAGACTTGCCAAGCCTGAGCTCCAGGCTCGATCGTGTTCTGATGAAGAAGTTGGGTTTCGACGTCGTTGATCAGGAGCCTGAGACCGGATCCTTCGAGCAGTTCCAAGCTACAGGCACTCTTTTTCCCAGTAGATACAACGGGCCAGTTTTGCTCTAGCCTCGCTGGCCATGGGCCATGTTGCTCTCGCGCAGTTGCTATTCAAACAAATGGAAAAAGTCTAAATACCCCATAGAGTATGAGCATCGATGAACATAATACCCTGGACTACGAAACCGTTTGTTTGACCCCCTAAAGTTCGATTATGGGTCTAAATAATCCCTAGGCGGTATTGGGGGTGGTTTTGGCCACGTGGCACGCTGGCGTGGCAAGCCGTGGCCGGGGAGGCGCGCCCGCCGCCGTTGCGCTGTGCCCCTCGCCGCCCTAGCTGGACAACCGCGGCCACAACTCCCCCGAGGACATCATTGCAGACCTAGCTCCCGCCCAGGTCGTCTTCTCCGACGTCACCGACCCAGCCGCGCTGCTCGTGGACCTCCTCCCGCACGGGCCCATCGCCCCATCCACGCCACGGTCTGCTGCCTCGCCAGCCGCGACGGCGCCGTGCGGGACTCGTGGCGCGTCAACTACCGCACCACGCTGCACACACTCCAAGCCGCGCGCGGTCTGGGCGCCGCCCACTTCCTGCCGCTCTCCGCCATATCTGCGCGTCGAGAAGCCGCTCCTCGATTTCCACCGCGCCAAGCTAGGCGGTTCTCCGAATATCGCTTCCTTGTACGTATATGCACACATCTCGCCGCACAGCGCCGGCGAGCTCTGGCTGAGAAACAACGGCCGCATGCGTTGTGTCTATGACATGATCATGGCGTCGTGCCTATATCATACTAGTATAATGCCCGTGCTAACGCTACGGTTTTATTTCTAAGGAAAATTTATAAACCAACCATCTTGTTTTTACAGTGTTTAACCTTTACACAATTGAATTTTATCTGTATGCAATACTGGAGTGAGAAATGATTACCAGTCTCTACAGTTGTCTGTAACCTTTGTTACACATGCAGGGTAATCTCGCTCCCATGAATATATAAAATGGTTCCTCTTTGAGTTTGATAGCCCCATAGCGAGATTGAAAATTTTAGCAATATTATGGAACAAAGGTTCATATACCATACTTTGACTAAAACCCTTCGCACATGGTTGATCCTGTAATGGATCCATAATGCGCACTATTTTGTTCTCCATATCTATCACGAATAAAATGTAGAATCCATCCGTATGGTACGGTAATAGAATCTAGAACACATAGAGATTAATGTATAAATGTTAAATTAAATAAAGCACTTGTAAAAAGTACTAAACAAAACATATATAACTTACAGTGCTACATTTGTCAATGTGATACTGCATGCCCGGCCAACACTCAAGTACTTTTCTTAATTTTTCATGGTATACTTTGTCAATCTTCCCACAACATCGTGAGTCTCACCTGAGGGTGCAGATGCTGATGATATTATTTCGGCACTGTGTTTAAGGCTTTTTTTTTTGGCTAGAGGATTCCATACTTTGCTCGCTCTCTATAGTCTTATTATTTTCCTCTGTGTATACAGGTAAATAAAGCATGAATACATACATAACTAAATTTAGTTGTATCTACTAAAAGGAGTAATAAACATTGTTCAAATCTCTACTAAAAGGAGGAAATACAGAAGATAAAAAAATAGAAGACTTAACCTGAGTCATCTGGCACGCTACAATTATCTTCTCGTACTGGTTTTTCAACTAAGCCCCCATCATGTGTGGTCATATTCTCTTTTAAATGGACGCATCATAGATTAATAAAATTGAATATATATAATCATCAGCTTCAGATATTAGGTGGCGGTTGGTAAATTTTAAGACTTGTTGTTCACCTGTGGACGACGATGACGAGAGTACTCTTTTTTTGTTGTCTTCATTATGCACTTCTTGGACAGAGTCATTTCTTTGTGGCTCACTCTCTATATCCATATTATTTGTATCTAGATGTAGATCAATATAATACAACATTTTCAGTAGAGATATAAAATTGTAACAAGTAGAATGCATTCAAATTTAGTTGTGGTACGAAGTATGTGTACAAACCTTGATTGGCACGGGATCTATCGATTTCACGTGGTTCTGGATCCAGCGGCATTATTTCTACAAAAATTTAATAAAAGTATTAATAAAACATACCACAAACTTTATACGGATCAAAAGGTTTTGAGGAGTTCAGGTATTGCAACCTTGCTGTCCAGTTTCTCCTTCCGGTTCACGTGGAACTGGTTCTTGTGACATCGTGGCCTTCGTAACACTGTTGATATTGGAAAGATAAGAAATTTAAGCAAATAGAATAAACCATCGTTTCAACGACGAAGAGTTGTGATCTAGAAAGAAAAAGTATACGAATGAAACAGAAACATGCATGCATGTGTATCATCTCGTCCATTCTGGAATCGATCTGGACGAAATAAGTTTGCTGTTAGTATTCAACGATCCGATCGGAGGATTTACATACCCGGCTGGAGAAATAACGATATCGCCGAGTTGATGGTTGTTGCCGTCTTCTATGGTTGATGCTAGTCCCTTTGGATTGACGTGCAACGATGACTCCATCTCGTCGGCGTTTTGTACGGCAGGTATGTGAGTCAAGACGGGTGAAGGCACAGAGGCGTAGGTTCGGCGGCTAGGTCATGAGATGACTATGGGCGGAGGTCATTTGTTTAGATTTTGCGTTCACGGGAGGCGGGTAGTGTTTATAGATAGGCAGCAACGTCCGTGACCAAAATATCAGGAAGATCCGTAGTTTACCTTATTGTTCCGTGATCTTCGTTTTATTTCTTTTTGAGAATCTATGCCGTAGTTTACGTAGCTTTTTTATTCCTTCCGTGTGGACGCCCTCCTGAGATTACGTGAAGGCTACAAAAAAATAAAATCAAAGGCCTACGCCAATGGCCCATTAGAAGAGAGCCCAGCAGGAAAGAAAACGTATCCGTTATTATGTCCAAACTATTCAGTTCCGTTCTTGTCCGAACTCTTCAGTTCCGTGCCAATGTCCGTCAAAGCATCCTGTCGGTGTCCTTCTCCACCCCGCACCACGGACTCGCCGTGCGCGACCCCTCCGCCGCGGCGCCGCTCCTCCCGGAGCTCCCGTCCGACGGCGCCGCGGGCCACCTCGTCCTCGTCCTACCCCGCCTCGTCCTTCCCAGAAGCTCACCTCGTCCTCCCCTGCGGGCCACCTCGCCGTACTACCGGCGCTCCGCGCGCTCTCGGCCTACCCCGCATCCGCGGCAAGAGAGCACTCGCCGCCCTCCTCTCCGAACCCGTTTGGCCCTCCTCCACGGACCTCGTCGTCTCCACGCTGCTCCGCGACCTCCCGCTGGCGTGCCGCGCCCGCATCCGACCTTCCTCGGGAAGACCGTCTGCGTCCTCCCCAGCGCGGATGCCCAGGTCCTCCGGGAGGAATCGCCGCAATCAGGCCCCGATTCCTCCTGCCACGGCGCCAAGTGCCCCACCTGGAACTGGTGCGTTGTCCGCTCCCATCCTCTTCCATCGCTCTGCCTCAGTACACTAACTGATTTAGGTGGTTGCCTGATTGATCTGGTAAGCTGAGCAACGGATGAAGTTCGACATCAAGAGGGAGAAGCAGCACATCGTACCTGGGTCGTGGACACTGTGTTCGTCGGTCAGTTAGGTGAAGCAAAGATTTCCCCCTTTCCTCAATCTCCGCCCCTCTGATTTCAGTTTGTGTACTGCTGACTAATGGTCATTAGCCCCTCTGATTTCAGTTAGTCCAAATGGTCATTAGCCGATTCGGAATTATACTACAATTTTACTATGCCTCAGCTTGGACCGAGCTTGATGCTGCTTGTGTACCAATTTCAGTTAGCTAGCTACACCACCGACAAAGAATTGGGATGAGTGATGGTTATTTATGTTCTACTGGATGAAACTATATTAGAAGTATTACGTGCATTGAAATTTGAACTGTATATACAATCTCTACTGAAGCCATGGCTCTATGGATAGATCTTTATATGGCTCTAGTGTTTTACAGAAATTCATTGGTTTTGTTTGATCGCCATGACAAAATGTTTCAGAATCATGGATTTTCAAATTAGTTGATATTTTTGTTCAACAAACTAATGATAACAGTAAGGAGGTCCTGAATGTACGGGAATTGATTTGCAGAAATTCCATGTGTTCTCAAAGTTTTGTTGGAAAATAGTACTGAAACTGTACACACATGCAGGCATACAGTGAAACTTTCTTTGGTGTTCCTGTGAAATTTAGTGTTCCTCTGGATATCCCAGTCACAGTATTGAACAGAGGCATTCTCCCAACAGGTCTGTACTGGTACAGGAGGCTTTAGGTAATGTTTCCAGAACCAATCATCTTGTGTTACAACAGTTTACTCAATGCATTATTATTCCATTCATTGCTAAATAAGCATTGCCATGAGAAGGCATAATAAGGTGTAGATTATAAATTGTCACTATATAATTTACAAAGAGGCTTTAGTATAATAAGCATTTGTATGTCATTCTGACATTCAGACATTCAGAGAAGCCCACTTAATTAGCATTGTGATACTCCACAAAATACTATACTTAGGCCGCAAAATACTACACTTCGTCCGCAAAATGCTATAGTTAGCCTGTCCAAAACACTATGTAACAAACTAATAAAAGCTAGAACGGATCTTAGAGGCCCAAATTAGCCATATTTGGAACTTTTATGAGCTCAGTGAAACTTTCAATGACAGTATACTCTTGAAGCTCGACTTCTCCTTTGTTTATGGCCATCATGTTCTCCTCCTACTTGAGGCTCTGTACCAACTTTTTTCTTTTTTTGCTGGCAAAAAATTGCAAATAATTAGTGGAGGATGAACAGCAACTTATAGAAATGTCAACATATAGATTGCAATGACAACATATAGAAATGTTCAGATTGCAACTACAACATACTTTAGCTTTCTTCTTTGCTGGTACAACAGATTTGGCTGGTTTGCGCTTTACCTTTCCAGAACCAATCATATGGTACAGGAGGCTTTAGGTAATGTTTACAGAACCAATCATCTTGTGTTTCTCCTTAATACTCAATGCATTATTATTCCATTCCCTGCTAAATAAGCATTGCCATGAGAAGGCATAATAAGGTGTAGATTATAAAGAGGCTTTAGTATACGCACCTTGAATCACCAGTTTAGGACGTCTCTGTAAACTATATTCCTGGTGCTCTTACCTGTAGGATCCAAGTCCTGTTTCGGCTTTGCCAAAACTCTTGTTGCATTTCTTGACACCCCTCTTGATAAACCAACATAAAGTTGGCCGTGTGAGAACACAGGTTCTGGTAGATAGATCCCAACGTTAGGGATGGTCTGTCCCTGCGATTTATTTATTGTCATGGCGAAACTCAACCTCACCGGAAATTGCTTTCTTTTGAACTTGAAAGGAAGGGAAATATCATCCGAGGGAGACAACGGTAGCCTTGGTATAAAGACTCTCTTCCCTACATGCTGTCCACCAGTGATCTCAGCATCAATCGCATTGTCTTGCAGTGCTCTGACCACGAGCCTTGTGCCATTGCACAAGCCATTGTTTGGATCTAGATTGCGAAGAAGAATCACTGGGCAGTTGATTTTTAGCTTCAGCTCATGGGGGGGCAGGCCATTTGGAGTTATGGAGTTCAAAAAATCAATAGGGAAGTGATTGCTTGTATCATCCACAACAGTGTCAAAGCTGTGGTAAACCTTTTCCTCACCTGGAAACCTCTCAATCATAATTGCATTCAGCTTATCAACATATTCATTTTTGGTCGATAGAATAGCCCGCGAGCTCATATAGGTGGCTGATGTGGCATGTTCTTCAAGGGAGGGAAAAATATCTTGGATGAGTTGGTTGATGGCCACATCAGTGTCGGTATATCCAATCACCATCTCATCAGGCAGTCGAACATAGTCATCTCCAATGGTTTCCTCGGTTCCATTGCCAATTCGTAGCAGGTAGTCAGAAAACCATGGGTCTGACTGTGCCCTCATGTTCTGGGTCAATCTTATCTTCCTGATATTGGGCCACAAAAAGGATCTTTTTAGTGTTGTATCAGTTATCTGTGCTCTATTACCACGTGTGACCACTGGAAGCACTTGTCTGAAGTCTCCCCCAAATACCATTACCTTTCCTCCAAAGGGCAAAGCACACTCCATGACATCTTGTAGGGACCTATCGAGACACTCGACGCACTGACGCTTAGTCATGGCAACTTCATCCCAGATAATCAAGGATGCCCTCCGAAGCAACTCTCCAATGGGACCTTGCTTTGAAAAGGTGCATCTGCTGTCCGCTGCAATGTTAATTGGTATTTTAAACCTGGAATGTGCAGTGCGCCCTCCTGGCAATATTGAGGCTGCAATACCTGACGTCGCAGTTGCGATGGCTATCAATCCCTCGGAGCGGACTTTAGCAAGGAGTGCCTTGTATAGGAATGTCTTGCCCGTGCCTCCGGGACCATCCACAAAGAAAACTTGGCTCTTGTTGGAAAAGACATGATGAATGATTTCATCAAACCCTTCTCTCTCGCTCCTTGTTAAGAGATTCAAAAATACCCAAGTCCGCTTGGGGTACGCCTGACATTCCCCGCTCTTCTCTAACCTCTTTCATCGTGTCAATGGGTCCTTCATGAACTCCCCGAATAGGTGGTAGACCAAATTTTTCTATATCTTTATCAGTTTTCCCCATAGAGAGTAGCATCTCTCGAATGTCCCTCAGCACCATCTGCTCTACGACCGAACTGTTGTTTATTTCCCGGCTGAAGTCTTCACCTAGAGCTTCCTTATGCTTATCCCATAGCCCACGTATGTTAGTGGACTCGCAGAATACCAGAATAGTAGCAAATAACCTCCGCAAAGCACATGGCATCTGGAAAGTCGTGGCCTCAGTAAGGCAGTCATCGATTAGCGTGTCTCTCTCGATAAGCCCTGTTTTCTCACATGCTTCTCTAAAAGTAGAGTAAACGACACCGGCCACTGTTCTCAAGTCTTCAAATGATGTTGCACCTCTCACATGATTTAGAAGAACTCTTAGGAAGTATCTCTCCCCTTCGGCAGGATTAGCATAGACAATTCATCCTATCTGACCTGATGCTTGTTTCCTTCCTTGCCATTTTTTCGAACGTGGGATCCACCGATAGTGTTCAGGAAATTCCCTATACAATATTTTCCTTGCCGATCTATCTTCGAGGTTCTTAGAGAAATATTCCGTCAGTGTTGTTTTCCTGGCACGCTCGTCATTGACTACCACTTCCAGGTTGTCATCAGCATTGTATGTCACGGACTGCATATCCGGCAAATGTAGTTGGAGTTGCAAACCGAGGGATAGACTCCAAACATTGGGAATCCAAAAATCCTGTACACGGCTTCAGGTGGAGTTACAAACCTCGCATTCCTATACCGTTTTATCTCATTGATCACACCATCATCATCCCCATTTTGATCTGCATTTACCGCGAATTCTGCTTGGTCATGGCCTTTATATACGTACTTAAATAGATACTTCACTTGCTTTTATCTTTGGAGCACGCTTCAACATTGATGTGACAGTTGTATCTAAAGAGCAGACCTGGGTTGTACGGTACCACCCACCTGTTGTCTAAGTCCGCCTTCCTAATCTTGACCCGTCGCCCATCGTCCCTTCTCCTGTACTTTGGATATGCGTCACTTCCTTGTTGTGTTTCTTCACAGAACTGTCGCGGAAACTGAAACCTGCACTCCCCATTCACCATGCACGGGCAATACTTGTTCAGCACCCCACATGGTCCATGCAGCATATGGTTTATAACCAGGTCATGCAGCTCGGGAATTTGTCCTTGTCTCGGAATCTCTCAAAATAACTCGATCATAACCATCTGGGGTTGTCAACTTACTTTGAGGCTTCATGATCAGCAGGAAATGCTCATGTGGTAAACCCCTCTTTTGGAACTCAGTGACATGGACGTACGCAGCAACCTCTCCAAAATACTTCTTTTTTATTAGAAGGTCTTTAAGATCTCGCATCTTTGCTCTGTACACTCTTGCAACAAGCTCTGGCCTATCACTCCATACTTGCCCAGGTTCAAGATTGCTCGTTATCTCTTCCCAGTATGGATTGCACGTCATGGTGATGAAGTAATCAGGTTTCCCAAAACGTTGCACAATAGCCATAGCATTAAGAAATCTTTGCTGCATGTCTCGATCGCAGCCTGGGAACGACCTTGGCAGCACAATTCTCTTGCCAACCTTAGAACCCCGCGTCTCTCCAGCCGAGATAACATCAACAATTCCCTGGATAGACATTACATTTAAGTGCGTGTCATAATCCCGAAACGTTATTGAAAGGCAGTACTAAGGTACCAAATTGAAATAATTATGACAACGTACCTGATATAGCTCTGCTCGTATCAGTTTTTGATTTTCGGGATTTGAGTACCAATTGAGCCTCATTGACTCAATCTTCACATACATATCCACGGCCCACTGCTGGAAAAGACGTCCTCCATATAACGCGGTCCTCTGGGTTGTGGTACAAATTCATCATTTCTATGCAGCCACCCTTCGTCATCCTCGGGACAATCGTTCTCCATAATTGTAGATAGTCCAGTTCCAAAAATCGCACCTTCACATGTGAGGAACGAAAGAATAAACTTCACGTGATGGGTGAACATGAAGCTTATGGCGAATTTGCATAAGGGCTCAAAACATTCTTACCTGCGGGCGCGGACGCTTCAACAATTATTCCAGCATCGTCTTGGTTGGCATTAGACGTGGTACTATTATTTTGCAATTCAGCCTTCTTTCGTGCTCGATATTGACGTTGGTACTCAGCACTCTTCCTTCTCTTCTCTTCTAACTGTTCTATGGTCATCTCAGCTCTTCTCTTTCGTTGTAGCGTGTTCCTTCTATCAATCATCGTGTCCGCAGAAGCTGCCAAATATTATTATGAGGTTAGCCATTGCTGTGCAGAGATTACACCAAAAAACATAAAAAAAGCAGCTTCGACACATGAGGTTTATATATTTATATTTGATAGTTACCGCTGTCCAAAGCGAGGCTACCCTGTATCGTCGTTCCTGCGAGGAGACCACCATGGATATGTTAAAGCAAATAATTTTAACAAAATAAGATACGACACATGAGCTTTCTTTGATAGTTACCGTTTTCCTCCAAATGCAGACTACTTTGTATAGTGGTACCTGTGAGGAGGCCACCATGGATATGAGTACCGCTGACCCCAGATAGTCTAATTCCTGTCGTGGTCGCTGAGCAAATACCACTCTGGCTATGATCCCCATATGCATTTGGTTCTATATTTTCCTTGTCTGGTTGGACATCCGGTGTGTCCAAAAGAAGTGCAGAGTTTTGTTCCACCGTAACGTGATTAGTATCTGCAACAAGACGATGTCCGCAATGTTGATACAATAACGTTGGAGTGACTACATAATAAATAAAGAGAAAAACAGAAATTGTACCGGACACAACCAACGGACATGTAGCGCTAGTGTTTTGGGACTCGGCCTTCTTCCTGTCTCGGTACCGACGCTGGTACTCGTTATGTTTCCTCCTCGCCTCCTCTCTCTGTTCGTCGGTCATCTCAGCTCGACGAATCCGTTGCCGCGCAGTTCGTTGTTCCCTCACCCGACGGGCGTCATCTATACATATAGAAATTTTATAAGATGAACCCGTTGTCGCAAATATTATGCATATTCTCAATTTGAAACCGTACCTGGGATGTTAGTGACGTCACTTAGTGCAATGGGCGTATCTCTCGGCGTAGACATTGAGTATATATGTGATGAGGCAGCAACGTTGATTTACTCAAAGGATCGTGGCTGTGATGTATTGAAAAATTATGAGTGCAACGACATGAATCAATTAGCAGATATCAATAGCAAAATCATCACATTCAGAAAAGCCTCGTGATTCGCATAGACGGAGCATATACATGGATGTATATCTACCTGTTGGCGAGACTGGAAGGGCCACGGAGACGATGCTGATGTAGAACGTGGCGTAGATGGCTCCGGCAGTCTGGCCTCTGTCCTGCCTGACGACGGAGAAGACGTTGATGTAGACCGTGGCGTAGATCGTTCCGGTGATCCGGCCTTCGCCCTGACTGGGACGGCGGCGCCGACCTCACATCAAGGGCATGCGATATGGAGCGGCCGAGTTGGAGGCGTCGGCGGCGCCGGCGTCACGTCGAGGCCACGCGATGGAGTGGCCGTGCTGGGGGCTTCGATCTGCTCGTCACGTTGCCCAGGCGCTGCGGGTGTCGTTGAGTCGAGGCCACGCGATGGAGATCATGGCGGCAGGATTAAAAAATGAATCATTTGAATTGTTTTTGACCCCCGTGAATTGTGGCGTCAATTGCCACCTCCGTTCGTTTGAATCGTATCTGACCCCGTGATTTGTGGCGTTAAGTCCTCGATCCGATGGTTTTTCCGTGTACGTGAAAGGAAAAAAATAGTAGCGTGTTGGTGCGATCGTTTCTCCGTGACCGTGGAAGGGAAAAAATAGTAGGGAGAAAACACCGGCAAAATATAATTTCGTAGTTTTCTCGGTGCTTCTCGGTGCTCGATCCCGCGTCCTCCTGTGCGGGCTGGGCGGGCGAGTGTGGGCGGTGGGAAGAGTTGGAAGCGGCTTCTCACCTTTTAATCTTGATTGTTGATTCCGTAGTTAGTGTGCTGTGAGTCGTTGATCTTGGAAGAGGGAGGTGGCTTAGAGAAGATTTCAATTATAGTAGAGATTATAGTAGAGATACTTTCTTTTTACTCTTGAAAAAAAAAACCAAAAATACATAAATAGCTTTACTCATTCTCGTCACCACGGCCAAGAAGACAAAAGCAGCAAGCGGACACTTGCTAAGAAGACGTGGATGACGAGTGCCGTCTGCCGTGAGGCCCGTGACACGGTTGTCCGGCTTCGCCGCTAGTCCGCGACCACGTCTCTGCAGCGCATATGCATGGAAACGAACGCATCTGCACGACAACGTGCGCTCCAGTGACACGTGCGCTCGCCGCTGAGAAGGACGAGCAACGGCGAGGGCCCGACCCCGTTGCTCGTCAGGAGGGCCGGGCAGCGCGCGCCCGCCTGTGGCCTTGGCGTGCGAGCCCGATGCGCCCTTGACCGGGGAGAGATGGCTCCTTGGCCAGCGCCGCCGCACGCTTGTGCCTCGGCCAGGGTCGGAGGGAGCCGCGGGGGTGGGGAACTGGGGGTGAACGCCCAACGCCGATGGAGCCGCGTCGGGGCCATGCCGCGCGCCGCCCAGCAGGCTGGCGCCCCTCCCGGAGCAGGCGTTCAGGGAGGCCATGGAGCTGCTGCGCGACAGGGCGTCGGTGTCCAGGTCCGCGACCAAGGCGGCGCTGCACGTGCCCGTGCCCGTGCGCATGGCGGCGTGGGGACGCAACCGCGTCAAGGCTTTGGACGCCGGCGCGGTGCCTGTGCTCGAGCACATGCTCTTCGACGACGGGGCCGAGCGGCACGCGTGCGAGCTCGTCCTGGCGGCGCTGGACCGTTTGTGCGGGTGAGCCGAGGGGCACGGCGACCTGGTGGCGCACGCCGTAGGTGTTGCAGCCGTGGGCAGGAAGGCCCTGAGGGTGTCAGAGGTGGCCACGGACAAGAGGCACGCGGCCACGGCGGCGGTGGTGCAGCGTGGTGGCGCAGTCGGAGCAGCCGAGAGGACGAGGGAGCAAGCGCGGGAGACGATCCGGCTGCATGCGAGGGCCGCGGCTTGCCACGCAAGCTGCCAGGTGGGCAAAACCACCCTTCAATACCGCCTAGGGGGTTATTTAGACCCATAATCTAACTTTAGGAGGTCAAGCAAACGGTTTTATAGTCCAGGGTATTATGTTCACCGATACAAATTGTGAAAACATGAAAGTTTGGAATGTACGAGGCCTTGGCGCCCGTGCACGTCGCAATGCCGTTCCATCGTGTCTGCTGCTTAGATCAGTGAGGAATAAGCCGCGGGCCTACTCTAGAGAGGCGTGGTACTTTAAAATAATTATCAATATGTACTTTAAAGTACGTATTGATAATTATTTTAAAGTACATACTTTAAGTACATATCGGTTATTATTTTAAAGTACACACTATAGAGTACAATTATTTAAAAGTATACATTTTAAAATAATTACTACTATATACTTTAAAGGTTAGTTTTTATATATACTTTTGTATGATTTAAAATATATCATTAATATATAAATAATATAAGTATATAAAATTAATATGATTAGCCATTTTAAACTAACCTTTATATATCATTAATAATAATATTACTAGTCATAGAGATAGGTTACAAATAGTTTAGATGAGGAATATTTTTCTATTATTATAATAAAGTTGGTATTATTTATATTACTATTAGTCATAGATACAAGTTTTTAGGTGATTTTATAGGGTACTTTATTATTTCTAGATATGGATAATGATGGTATTTCACATGTTTTTTGGAATACGGATGTTTAGAGACCTAGATGACACACTCTGCCGAGTTAAATAATCTAGTGTGCATTTTAAGAGTTTGGGGACCAAGATGACACCCTTGCCAAGTTTAGGGACCTAGATGACACACCTTGCCAAGTTCAAAGATTTAGATGTGTATATTGAGAGTATAGAAACCTAGATAACACCCCCAACTAAGTTTAGGGGTTGGTGCATTTTACTCCTGCTGGCCCCTTAGTCTCCATGCACAGTTGGCCACCCTATACCGCACGCCAGCGCCCTTCTTGCTGTTGTACGTCATCTACTGGATCGGCCTAGCTGATTGGTGAGTCGACCAAGCCATTCTCCCTAGCTCCG
The DNA here is from genome assembly GCA_018135685.1 of Themeda triandra. NCBI lineage: Eukaryota > Viridiplantae > Streptophyta > Magnoliopsida > Poales > Poaceae > Themeda > Themeda triandra. The sequence continues at coordinate 747,030 of JAENPR010000019.1, read as the reverse complement.
TCTAGGGCGATGCTGGCATCCTAGCTAGCTGGCCTGTTTTCAGCCCGTGAAAATTGGCCTAGCCGATTGGTTTAGGAACCAGCTAGCCTGGTTTAAATGTTTCAGTCCGACTAAAATTCTTTTTGATCAAGATATAGACAAAAATTTTAACAAAAAACTTGAAGATTATAATTTGAAGTTGTTTCATCTTGGGATAAGACCACCCCCTTTATGTATATGAGGGGATCACAGTGGATTGAAGGATCCAACTCTTAATCGTAAAAAAAAAAACACATTTACGAACCCTTTTACCCTCTCCTCTCACTACCTTGTTGTTTGTCACGTCTCTCGGGGAGATTTGGTGGTGGTCTAGGCAGTCTTGCTGGTCCTAGTGCACTTTCACGTGCTCCTAATAGGTGTTCGGGAGTTTCCAACACTTAAAGCAAGCATACAGGCATGCTAACCGTGCTGGTGTGTGATTTGGATAATTCATCGCAGTTCACTTAAAGGTTACATTCCGTTTTCTTCAACAAAAAGACAAGGCTTCGAAATGAAGGACCTCACAAGTCGCATTTGCCGATTCCCAAACAAAAAAAAAAGTCACATTTGCCAAAGTAGTCAATGGGCCAGCAGAGTTTGAACCGCAGCAAAGAAGCCCATTACATATCCCCAAAAATAAACTAGCAAATTCCCTCGCCGATCAGATCAGCCTTGCCTACGTGGCTACGTCAGCCTGAAGCCCTCGAAGAAGCTCCAAAAATTTTCGGCCTCGCATTCATGTGCCATGTCCCAAGCATCGATCTCACAGCATTTCGACACCCCTTCGTCAAGTTTCAATGCACCACCACCGCCGTCACTGATCCTGTCATCATGCCGCCGCCGGCAATCGTAGTAGAACGCCGCGCAGGTGCAGCCCGCGGCGATCTTGGCCGCAAGAACCGCCAACCCGAACACCATGGCCGTCGCGCGGTCACCGCAGAGCCACGCCGGCACCTGTTCGATAGCGGCGGCCACTAAACCAACGGCGAACCCGCGCGCCCTGCTGCGCCCAGCAACGAGCGTCTCGGCCCTGCGCACCGCCGCGCGGCCTTGCTCCTCCTCCGCGACGGCGACGACGAGGCTCATCCTGCACGCGATGTCCGAGTGCGCGAACAGCACTGGGCCAAGCCACCCCACCAGCGCCACCGACCCGGACGCCGTCAGGAGGCCGACGGCCGCGCCGGCCGTGCCACTCGCCGCGGCGCCCAGGAACGCCCGGAGTGTGAGGAGGAGCGACGCCATGGCCGTCGTGAGGAGCTCGATGTACAGCACCGTCGCCGCCGGGCGTGCCCACGTGCGCCGCGCCTCCGCGAGGAGGTCCTCGAGGCGCGGCCGCCGCCGTCGACCCCGTCCGTGCACGCCGCCGCCGCACGCGGCCGAAGCCACGTACGCCGCGGCGACCGTGGACGCCATGGAGGCCATGTACCCCACCGGATCGACGCCGCGCGCTGCTGCTGCTGTTGCTGTGTCGTCGTCGTCGTGCGGCGCGGTGAGGTTGGAGAGCGCGAGAGCCGCGTGGCAGCACGCCAGGACCACCAGCGCGATGGTGACCGTGGAGGTGGAGCGCTTCGTTTCGTCGCCCATGGTAACCTTGACGGACGACGAGCATGGGCCTGGAACGGCACAGGAGGCGCTCCCCATGGCCTTCTTGGTTGACACGGTGAGTTCGTGCTGAGAGGACGAGTGGTGCAGGTAGTGGACGCCTGGACGGCATGGCGGGCGGCGGGCGCGAAGCGAAGCGCGCCAAGGTCCTATACGACGTGGCGCCAAACTGTTTTGACCGCAACGACTGCGCATGCTGAGATTGGACGCCAGCTACGACTAGCTCACTTGGTTTGATCAGTTCTATTGCGGCAAAAATTAACGTGTTGCTTGGCTTATTGAAAGCTCGACTGAACAGGAGAACAAGTAATTTACCAGGATTTAGGCGACGACAAAAGTATCCCTACAAATAATATATATACAAGTCATCAGAACTCAGACATAGTCAATATTGGTGAGTGGTGTGACCAGCATAGCTGGTTGCCTGGTTTGAATAATTCAGGCGTGTATTAGTGCATAGAACAATAAGCACAGGATGCTTTCTAAAATTCAAATACTACAGTTTTCCTGGGCAGGACCTTTTTTTTAGCATTCATTGCCTCCCAGACCCAGAGCTGCATACCCGGGGAATAGTGTCATGCCGAGCGCGAAAGCCAACCGACCTGTTAAACAGGTTCGGCAGCTTCCTAGCTAACCGTGGATCGCTTTGGTTGCTTTAGTTGATTTGATGCCTTTTTGTTGCTCATTGTTTTATACTACTGTCTTCTCTGTCTAGCTTGGATTAACTCTTTTTTAATATTAATATATATAATTGGGAACTCTATTTGTTTTATATAAGGGGCCTAGAGCCCGGGGCGGTGGCACGGTGGCGGCCCGCGCGCAGGAGCTGGGGGCGGCGGTGCGGGAGAGCAAGAGATATAGAGTTGACTACTTTCTTTTGATCCAAACCGATTACATCTTCTATTTATAGTTGGACTAGCTTGACTCCTAAGCTAACTAGGAGATCTTTGTAATATTGACTCTCCTTTTACAATTCGATCCATTCTTTGTTTGACAAACTATTTTCAATCCTACAGAGACTCAATTTGGGAACCTGACGAAGTCGCGGCGGCTAGGGGGTTGCAACCCTCTCCACCCACGAGCGCGCGCCTAGGGCGCCTGTGGCCCGCGTGTGGCGGCTGCTGCGGCGGCGGCCCTCTCGAGGGCCTAAGTTGGCCTAAATTCTTCACCAATCCTAGGGCCTGTGTTGCACGTGTTACAACACTTCCCCCTTCTCCACTCGACGCGTCCACGCGGTGAAACACGAACCAGCTGGCAACACTGATGGGTGGAAGGATCGTAGCTGGAGGGAGTTCTTCCAGGAAGCAGGTCATGCGACCTTTCATTGGGTTGTTGATGATGATGTTCTCACGGGTTTGAAGAGGCATAAAGTCGAAGCAATAGTGGAGGTTCTCGATGTTGCCAAAGATGTGGTAGATGGAGTCATCTGTTACTGGACCTTGATGTGGCCCTCCTTGTAATGCAACTAGGAGGTGTTTTGGGACGTGTACTCATCTCAAAAATAGCCATCACCTTGGGAGGTCTATTGTAGTGGCGGACATGGTTGCGTGGGTCGGACTCGATGTAAACTGACAAGCGACACCAGATCGTTGTGATGGTAAGTGTTGGTGGTGCGGTTGTCAGGTCCATCATGTCACCGAACATGAAGATTCTCATGTCGAAGTCATTTGGAAGGAGGCAATGTTGTCCCGTAGCTTGGATGACGTCGATGCGACTGACATGAATGAGCATGCACCCCAATCCGTCAAGGAAGATCGTCGTGGCTCCCAACACCGGATGACGTGGAGTGTAACAACTCCAGCCTTTAGGGTTAGACAAATCTTGCATCATGAGCATGATCATCACATAAGCATCATTTATGGCATTTTTGTGGCAATTTTTGAGTGCTTATTTTAAAAAGTGCTTATTTTGAAATGCAAATAGGAGTTTTCAAAGGTTTTCTAGAAGTCAAACTTGTGGTGCTTTTCTCAAAATGGGGCTTTAACAAAGTTTGTAGAGGAGAATTTTTGGAGAAACTTTTGTTTTGACCCCAATTTATGAAAATGACTTTTGGTGCTTCAAAAATGGCAAAAACAGTTTCAAAAATGAATTTTAAAGGTATTTTTGTGACCCAAATTTGTATTTTCAAATCCAGGCCGATTTAGCAAAAACTTTCTACATGAAAGTTATTCATCTTTTAATTTTGAGAAACTTTCATTTTTGGACCATTTTCAAATTCGCAATATTTTTGAATTTATGGCCGGTCAAACCTTCTAGTTCAAATTGGACCAAAGTGGGACCCACCCGGCCCCACCTGTCATCATCCTTTCCTCCTTCCCCTTCGCCACGCGCGCGCGCGCGACGCCGCGCCGCCGCAGCCGCCGCCGCCGCCGCGCTGCTGCCCCGCGCCCGCCGCGCCCGCCGCGCCCGCTCGAGAGTGCCACTCGAGTGCGCACTCGAGTGCCCCCCCCCCCCCCCGCCCGCCGCTCGCCGCCCCGCCGCCGCCCCCTCGCCCATTGCTGCGCCACCAAGCCGCGCGCCGCCGATCCCGCCCGCACGCCGCCACCCCGCGCCAAGCAAAACCGCCACCCGCCCCACGACGAGGCAACGGGCGCGCCGAGGCACTCGAGCACCGCCGCGCACGCCGCCCGAGCTCCGCTTCGCCCGCCGCCGCGCGCGCGCGCGCGCGCGCGGCGCGCCATGCCATGGCCGTCCGCCGGACCGCCCCGCCGCCGCCCCGTGACCTCCCGGTCCGAAATGGACTGCCCTCGCGCCTATAAAAGCTCCGCCTCGCCTCCCCAGGCCACTCGCCCCCTCCATTTTCATCTCCCGCCCCCGCGGCCGAGAGCCGCGAGCTCCGCCATGGCCGCCGCCGCGAGCCGCCTCCCGCTAGCCACCTCCCCGTCCGTCCATTTTTCCTCCCTAGCCGTGTCACGGTGTTCGCCTTGCCCCGCTCCACCTTCCCCGCGTATCCGTGCTTCAAATCATCCCAAGGTAGAGGCCAATCGGCCGTTTTCCCCTCCGCAGCCGGGAGCTTTGCTCCGGCGAGCTCTTCGGCGCCGTTGTCCACGCGCGTCCGACATCATTTTCATCTTTTAGCTCGCGCTCTAGTTCCGCCATGGCTCCGCGAGGCCCGTAGACGTTTCCGCGAAGAGCACCGCCGCGCTTGCTTGCCCGCGTCCGCCGTCGAGCCGCGCGCCGCCGCCGCCGCCGCGCCGCCCGTCGCGCCGCGCGTGCACTAGGGCCTTCATTTTCACCTCCGCTGAGTCCGCGCCGTCGTCCCGAGCACGACGGTGCCACCCGCGTCGCCGGAGGAGCCGCCGTCGGCGAGCCCTCACCGGTCGCCGGCGAGGTCCCCGCCCCGACCCGCTGACCGGTGGGGCCACGGCCGGGCCCACGCGTCAGCGCCTCGGGCGCGTGTACACCTGTGTGCGCTGCGCCGGGTACGCGTAGCATGCGCGGCCCGCGCGTCAGCCGCAGTGGGGAAAGCGCTGGGTGCGCGTAGCATTTTTGGTCTTTTCCGGTTTAAGAAAAATGATTTCCAGAAATTGTTTTAAATCTTCCAAAATTCATATCTCCCTCATTTTAAGTCCATTTTGGGTCATTCAAGTTTCAATATTTTTCTTATGATGAGCTTTATGCATGTAGGGTATTGGTTTATTTTTATGAAATACTTTTCTGTACTGTATTATTTAATGTCTTTAATTGCTTATATCTTGTTAAATGCATAAGTAAATGTAGGTTTATCAGAAAAATGTGGTTCTTGTTTTGTTGCTCTAGTTAGGAGATGCTTTATCTATGAAAAATATTATTTATATATGTCATGTGTAGAAAATGCCCTGTTTAATTATTGTGCTTGCTTTGCTTAGAGTTTAGGAAATTCATAATTAATTATTTATGCAAGGTTTAAGCTTGATAATTTTTATAGGGTGTTTTTATGCCTATAAGTAGCTGTTAATCACATGAGATCTGTTGTTTGACACTTTTCATAATGCAAAGTATTTTTAGGTCTTGGTTTAATGCTGTCTTGTCTTTTTTGTATAGAATAAATGGTTCACTGTTTTGACCTGCAAATTTTATGGTAGGCTTGTTGTTACCTAGCTTAGCTACTGTAATTTTTGTAGATTTTTCTGAGCAGTATAGCTATAGGTTGCTGTTATGCCCTGTTGTAATCATGGTCGGTTAATCGTCGAAGTCTAGGTTAACTAGTGTCCTTGCTATGTTTAATTAGGGTTATAAAAGGTGTAACATGTTAGGATGATGTTGACTACCTTGTAACTTCATGATTGGTTCATCATTATCATCATACGCTTTGATTTCGTATTGCATTTCCGATATTCATACGCACGATGCATCATACAGGATTGCCGGAAGGAGTGACGCCAGTAGTTCCCGAGGAGCCGGAAGGAGAGGAGCAAAGAGGGAGCAAGGTCTTGCGGAGGCAAAGACAGACGAGGACCGGACGCCGACTTGCCCGAGTGCCCTAACCATCACCCTAGCTCCTTTGAGAAAGGCAAGCCCCGGAGCATTACTCCTACAGCTTTCAAAATATTTTACTTGAGTCATTTATTTATTATGATGCATTAAGTTAATAGGCGTTGACTTGGAACCGTTATCGCATTATGATTACCTTGATCCACCCGAATACTTTACCCTAATTAAGTTCGGATCTCGCTTATGCTTAGCACCGCTTAATTAGATCGGTAGAAGACGGGTGATTGACCCTCATCCGCGAGGTAGGTGGTTACTACCCTTTGGTTGATACTATGGAGGTTGGTTAGAGAACATAACCATGTGGCCTTGTTAAATCACGACTAGTCGGAGTTTGTGGTGTGTTAGACCACGGAAACTCCGGCGATGTCACTTAATGGGACTATGGCTTTGTACGTCCTCGGATCATGTTGAACAATGCCTCACGATAGCCGGAAGGATGCGATCATCCGACCGCGAAGCCTTGAGGATGTTTGGGCCGGAATTTCAACGGAGTTGAGTGTGTTGCCCACAGCGCGGTATTAAAGCCGGTGGCCGGTCGCGCGGAGGTACCTGGTAGCCGGCATGCCCCGGTGCAACCGTATTCGTTGAAATCCGTGTCTCCTCCCGAATAGACCAAGGTGACCGTCACTCGTTCCGGGCCGGCGAGTGTGGTTTGTGTGAGGAATACCCGCCACCGGTTTGCAATCGATTATAATCGCCATCGTTCCCGGACAAGAACACTTGACCGAGCAATGCACCGTCGCAAATCATTGTGAAAATAGGATGGTTATGGTTCTATGTTGTTGATGCTTGGTATGCTCAACCCGAAGGATAGGATAGCATTGTTTGCTCATACTGGAGATGAAGTAGTACAAAAGCTAACCTAGTGATGTCGGGATCCAACTTAAAAGATGTTAAGCTAGAGAGTCTTTTATAACTAAATGATTATTAATAAGCTCACCTTTTTATCGCAAGTTTAAATGAGTCGGCTACCCCACTTATAAAGCCTTGGCATACTCCTTGGTGTCACTTTATTTTTATTTATGACGGGTAAGTCTAGCCGAGTACCTTCTTGTACTCGGGGTTTTATTCCCTTGTTGTTGCGTATGGTGAGATATTCTATGGGTATTGCCCAACTTGCTTCTACCCTGCGTATGGGGATGAGTAGATCGTGGGCACGATCAATCTATCTATCGTACCTCTATGCTGTTGTCGGATGTGATGTTGGACCAGGCACTATGTTTCAACTAAGTGTGCGTTTGTGAACCAAAACTTTATTTGCTTCCGCAATTTGGATTTGAACTCGGTATTGTAATATTTATTTCGTACTCCGATGTAATCTACTATTTGTGAACCTATGTATCACTATGAACTGTTGTATGTTGAACTCAATTCGGTCCTGGGTCGTATTGTTGAAAGTTTGAAATCCTTCGAGATTTCACGGACTACCGGGTTGATATAGCCACAAGTGTGCTAATTAAGTTGCTTTGGCGACTCATAAGTACATTGTGTTTATATTAATTGGTCGGTTCTCATTACGGTACTGCATCGGAGCGGTTCAACGTATTACTCGTTCATAAGTATACTTAAAACAAAATGATTTTGTTTTACAAACACTAATTACGAACTTATAGCCACTTAATCTCATATATAGGTTTTTCAAAGGTGTGTGGTTTTCAAAAACTTATATATGTGCCTTGGACCATCATATCCTTTATGCCCAATTAAGGACTTTAGGTGGCTTATATAAGTACTAACTTGGGGGATTATTGCATCATATTTTTATTTGTCGCGCTCATACACGACGGTTTTGTATGAGGGCCATTCACTTGAATGGTTATGTATGGATCAATTTGCCTCTACACCAAGGTAAGTGTGAGTTGTGAGAGCATGATCGGACGCAATGCCGATCTAGGGGAGTGCTTATTGGTGCTGGATTATATACATGTTCACACATGTTTATAAGAAGGTACCCCATGTGAGGGTGTCGTCTTCTGATGACTTATTGGGTAGTATGCACTTGGGAATGGGTGCAAGTAATCGGAGATTTCACCTTGTTCGGAAGGTGTCCGGATTTTTACGTCGCTTGCATTCATTGGGATTTGGGCTGAAATGAATCTTCTCGCAGTACACACTAACTTCGTAAAACGTGTAGCCCGACTAGTTACCGATATATGAGAGCACGTTTTGTATGCCACCGCCTAGACGTATTAGATCATAATTTTAGGCAAAGAGGGACGTATGGAACGTGCATGCATCATGATTCACATATATGCTCATGTCATTCATTACATTCTCCTCTTCCCTTACAATTAAATTGTCTCGATTCCGCATCTCCATGCTTTAATTATTAAAATTGTTGCTCATTGAAAATAAAACTCCTTTTCGATGGCTCGGACCAAGCGGACCGCTCGCAAGAGTTCGCGTCCACCCCGCCACCGCAAGCTTGCTTCCCGTGGGAGTATCTCTTGTGGTGCGTCGGGTGCCGTCCCACCAGCCTCGGGAGGCCGGTACCTTTCTCGAAGAAGAGTGGCTTGCCCACTCTCCTCCGGAGGCTTCGCACGGTCTTGGTTACCCTCTCGGGCACGAGCCACGGTACTCCGGGACGCCGGTGACCGGAAGAACTATGGCTTTGTTTCGTGGTGGTTGTGGTGCCATCCTTGGGCCATAGTGAGACTTGGACTGGATGGACGGCCAAGGGTGAGGGTATCACCGTTTTCGATGGTGCTCGGGATGCCGCTTCCCGATACTTGAGAAGATGGTGACGGAGCTGCCTAATGAGGTTCGAGGCTCATTCCTAGTGTTTTTCCTTTGGCTAGCCCCCGCATTGACACGTGGAGGCGGGCTCCGGGAATGGCACTAGTGGCTGGACCTCGGGAGGCGACCGTGCCGGTGCTCTTGCGCAGTGTTGTGTTCGCCTTGATGAAGGCGTATGCGCACGGAGGAGCTTGCTCTCTTTAGGCACGACAAGCCGGAGCGTGTCGAGAGAGAGAAGGAGGAGCTACGGGAGATGTACGAGAAGAAGCTCGAGGAGCTCGAGAGGAGATGGCACCGATGACCGAGCGCGAGAGACCAGGCCGATCGAGAGAGAAGTTGGCCTTGCAAAGCGGTCCGGGAGCTTCGGGCTAGAGTTGGCGGGCGTGACGCCACTATCAAGAAGCTTGGAGACACTTTGGCCCGTATAGTTGGAGAGCGGGATGCAGCCCGGACCGAGGCACGTGGTTTGAGGGCTGCTCGCGCACACTCTCCGGAGGACTTGCACGAGAAGGAGGTCTACATCGACGCCTTGCGTGAGGAGCTCTACGCGAGACAGCACGGAGAGTGGGTTGAGTCTCCGCTTGATGATGCAGCTAGTCAGGAGTGCGGTAGCCTTATGCGCCTAGACTAGTGTGTTGGTTAGTGTTAGCTGGACTGCTGTCCTTCGTGGTCCGTTGCGACTCTTTTGTTTATGTGTGTGTCTGTAGTTGGTACGCTAGTAAGAGTTGGATGTGACCTTGGATCACGTTGTTGTAATGCTATGTCGTCGCTATGCCTAAAAAGTCCAGTGTTCGTGTGTGCTGGCAACCATGGATATTGTAAGACTCTATGTGATGTTTCGACATAATATTATTAGTGCAGCTGTGATGTGGAAAAATGAATTATTGTGCCATGTGTGGTTAATTGTATGAATTAATTTTCCTTCAATTAATTTCGCAAGGCATGATCTATTTATTCGTTTACCCTCGAGATTCAGCTCCTAATAGTGGATCAATATTATGGTTGAAACATGCGAGATGGCGCCGATCACCCGCAATGGTCGTGGTAGTGGTCGTGATGAGGAAGAAGGGCATGGTGGTCGTGATGGGGAAGAAGCACATGGTGCACCACCCCCTCCTCCCCTCACCGCCGGAGAGCTTGTTTGCACAGCTTTCGGGAAGTCGGCGCAACATAGAGCAACTTCGCGTGTCAACTTTGAAGCAAACAACAAACGCCGTGAGGATCATCGGCCTAACCGGTTCGGTGAATTCAAGGATTTCATGGACACCAAGCCTCCGGTGTTCGGGATGCCCCGATCCATTCATGGCCGATGCTTGGATCAACACTATGGAAGAAAGGTTTTCTTTGCCGAGGTTATCTCGAGGAAATGAAGGCTACCTATGCCGCACACATGTTTGAAGGTGACGCTAGGTTGTGGTGGAATACCCATCGCCACACCTTTCCCGAGGGTCACCTATCACTTGGGATCGCCTTGTTCGTGACTTCCGTGCAACTTATGTTCCACCCGCCTTATGGCAATGAAGAAGACAGAGTTCCATAACTTGACCATGGGGAATCGTTCTGTGAAGGATTATCATCATGCATTCCAGAACCTATCCCGTTATGCACCTGAGTTTGTGAGTACTGAAGCCAATAAGATTGCTGCTTTCAAGAAGGGTCTCGACAAAGCCGATGAAGACCATGGGTACCTCTACCCGTGTGACTTTCAATGACTTCTACAATGACTGTCTCACTCGGAGAATCGAACAACCCGCATGCCGCCGCTAAGAACCGTAAGAGGGCTAATGAAGGTGGTTCCTCCCACCGAGGGCTCCACCCGCATATCGTCCTCCATTTCGCAACCATGGTTCGGGGTCTAAGTTTAGGCCTCCCCGGAAGAAGAATGTTCCCGCTCGTAATCGCCAGGTTCTCTAGGCCATTCGGATGCCTATGCCTCATGGGAAAACCAGTCGTGCCAATGCCGCCGGCTGGTGCCAAGCCGGCAAGTGATGGGTCCTTGCTTCAACCGTGGTCGGTCCTGGACACCTCTACAAGCAATGCCCTCATCCAAAGAAGCAAATGTCCGCTCGTGTGCATCACACGTCTTTGGAGGAGATTCTTTCGGAGAACCCGTGATGTACCGGTATGTTCCCCGTGAACCGATTCCCGCTGCTTTTTTGTTTGATACTCGGATCATCGCATTCCTTTATGAGTCAAGCATTTGCACAAAAGCATAGTCAAGCCATAAAGGAGTTGAATTTAGAGTTTCGGGTGAGTGCAAATGGGCCGACATCACCACGAGACAAATGGTACTTGATGCAGCCTTGGAGTTAGATCGTGGAGGTTCCGGATGAACTTGATCGTTCGCCCGACTAGGTGTGGATGTTATCATAGGAATGAGTTGGATGCATCATTGGGGTGTAGTTTTGGATACTACCAATCGGATGGTGTCTATACGGAATCCTATGGGGAGGGCACTTTCCGAGATACCCTTACCTCGGAAGATTCCGTTAGAAACCGTGGTATATGCTACTAAAGTGACCCCTCTACATGAGATTCCGGTAGTATGTGAGTTTCCGGATGTCTTTCCTGATGAGCTTCCGGGTCTCCCACCGGATCGGGAGATTGAATTCCGCATTGAGTTGTTGCCTGGAATGTAGCCCCAATTTCTAAGAGACCTTACCGTATGTCCTCTGATGAGTTGAAAGAACTCAAGAAGCAGTTGCAAGAGTTAGCAGATAAGGGTCTCATTCGTCCTAGTGCATCGGAATGGGGTAGTCCCGCTATGTTCGTGAAGAAGAAGGATCAATCTTTGCGAATGGTCGTGGATTACCGCCTACTTAACTCAGTCACAGTCAAGAACAAGTATCCTCTACCACGTATTGATATCCTGTTTGATCAGTTGTCAAAGGCCAAGGTGTTCTCGAAGATTGATCTTAGATCGTGGTTACCATCGATTAAGATAAGACCGAAAGATGTTCCTAAGACCGCTTTCTCTACAAGATATGGGTTGTATGAGTACTTGGTTATGTCCTTTGGATTAACCAATGCTCCTGCATACTTTATGTATCTTATGAATTCGGTCTTCATGCCTGAGCTTGATAAGTTTGTGGTGGTATTTATTGATGATATCCTGATATATTCGGAGAATAAGGAAGACCATGCTGTGCATCTAAGGATTGTGCTGGAGAGATTGAGGAAGCATAAGTTGTATGCTAAGTTTAGCAAATGTGAGTTCTGGCTTCGGAAGGTTCAATTTCTTGGACATGTCCTCTCTGATGAAGGAATAACTGTGGACCCTAGCAACATAGAGAAGGTAGTGAATTGGAAGACACCCAAATCAGTTCATGAAGTAAGAGGTTTCCTTGGTTTAGCAGGGTATTATCGCCGATTCATTCCCAACTTTTCAAAGATTGCCAAGCCAATGACAAAATTGTTGCAGAAAGAGCACAAGTTCGCTTGGACGAAGAGTGCGAAATGCCTTTCCGCACTCGCGGGAAATGTTGACCACCGCCTCCCGTTCTAGCGCAACCGGATATTGAGAAGCCGTTTGATGTATATTGTGACGCATCCAAGATAGGTTTGGGATGTGTGCTTATGCAAGAAGGAAGAGTCATAGCTTATGCCTCTCGTCAGTTGAAGAAACATGAAGTAAATTACCCTACTCATGATTTAGAGCTTGCCGCTAGTGCATGCATTGAAAATCTGGAGACATTACCTCCTTGGTAACCCTTGCAATGTGTTTACGGATCATAAGAGCCTGAAATACATCTTTACTCAAGAAGACTTGAACATGAGGCAACGTAGATGGTTGGAATTGATCAAGGATTATAATTTGCAATTGCAGTACCACCCTGGTAAGGCCAATGTAGTGGCCGATGCTTTGAGTCGGAAATCTCAGAGTGATGCTCTTCCGTCAGAGTTGGTAGAAGGCCATAATCTTATGCATTCAAGTGATCTTGAACAATATTCGCATCGCTTGTGAACTGGAGGGTAAGGTTAAGGAAGGTCAAAAGTCGACAATGCAATCACGAGATCAAGAAAAGAATCAAAAGCATGCCATCTCGGTTCTTCAAGGAAGATGATCAAGGAGTCTTGTGGTACGATAAACGTCTAGTTGTACCACAGACAAGGAACTTAGAAAGCAGATCATGGATGAAGCTCACTTGTCCAAGTTATCTATGCACCCCGGTAGCGAAAGATGTTTCATGATCTAAAACGTCGGTATTGGTGGTCTCACATGAAAAGAGATGTGGCGAGTATGTAGCAGAGTGTGATACCCGTTGTCGGGTGAAGGCCGTTCACTTGAAGACAGTGGTTTACTTCACCATTGCCAATTCCGCATTGGAAGTGGGAATGTATCGCATGGATTTCATTACTTGGATTACCCACTACACCAAAGGGTCATGATTCTATTTGGGTCATAGTGGATCGTCTAACCAAGTCTCGCACACTTCATACCGGTCCATACAACATATCGTCCACCTCGCATGCCGATATCTACGTCCAACGATTGTCGATTGCATGGTGTACCTAAAGAGATAGTGTCCGATAGAGGACCGCAGTTTATGGCTCACTTTTGGGAACAAGTTGCTTGAAAGGGTTTGAATACTCAAGTATTGCATAGTACGCTTATCATCCTCGGACTTCGGCCGACGTAAAAGAGTGAATCGATTTTGGAAGATTTATTACGTGCTTGTGTTTTGTCTTGGAAGGGTTCATGGGAGAAGTGGTTGCCGTTAGCCGAGTTCTCTTATAACAATAGCTATCAAGAGAGTATAAAAATGTCACCTTTTGAGGCTTTGTATGGTAGGAGTTGTAGAACACCCGCCGGTTGGGTTGAGACGGGAGATAGACGATACTATGGTATTGACTTTATTAAGGAAGCGAAAGAGCAAGTCAAGCTTATCCGACAAAGATATTGCAGCCGCACAATCCCCGACGTAAAAGTTATGCTGACAAGAAAAGACGGACTGTAACATTTCAAGTTGGAGACCATGTGTATCTGAAGGTGTCCCCTATGAAAAGAGTGCAACGTTTTGGTGTGAAACGGAAATTAGCACCTCGGTATGTAGGACCTTTCAAAATCATAGAACGAAAGGACCCGTGGCCTTCAAGCTAGAATTACCCGAAGATATGAGTGCTTGTTTTCCCCGTATTCCATGTATCTCAACTCAAGAGGTGTGTGCGACTCCCTAAAGAAAAGATCAAGATGTCGATATCAAACTGCAGCCGAGACTTGACCTATGAGGAGAAGCCGCAAATTGTTGGATGTCAAGGAGAGAGTGACACGGAACAAAACAGTCAAAACATACAAGGTGTGTTGGAGTCATCATGATGATCCTGGATGCTACCCGGGAGACCGAGGACTACCTTAAAGACGCATACCCGAATTTCCATAAGCAATGGTTAGTTCGCTCAAATCTCGGGCGAGATTTCTTTAAGGGGGTAGGTCAGAATAACTCCAGTTTTAGGGTTAGACAAATCTTGCATCATGAGCATGATCATCACATAAGCATCATTTATGGCATTTTTGTGGCAATTTTTGAGTGCTTATTTTAAAAATGCAAATAGGAGTTTTCAAAGGTTTTCTAGAAGTCAAACTTGTGGTGCTTTTCTCAAAATGGGGCTTTAACAAAGTTTGTAGAGGAGAATTTTTGGAGAAACTTTTGTTTTGACCCCAATTTATGAAAATGACTTTTGGTGCTTCAAAAATGGCAAAAACAGTTTCAAAAATGAATTTTAAAGGTATTTTTGTGACCCAAATTTGTATTTTCAAATCCAGGCCGATTTAGCAAAAACTTTCTACATGAAAGTTATTCATCTTTTAATTTTGAGAAACTTTCATTTTTGGACCATTTTCAAATTCGCAATATTTTTGAATTTATGGCCGGTCAAACCTTCTAGTTCAAATTGGACCAGGTGGGACCCACCCGGCCCCACCTGTCATCATCCTCTTCCTCCTTCCCCTTCGCGCGCGCGCGCGCGCAGCGCGCGCCGCCGCCGCAGCGCTGCCGCGCTGCCCCGCGCCCCCGCTGCGCCCGCCGCGCGTCGAATCGAGTGCCACTCGAGTGCGCGCTCGAGTGCCCCCCTGTCCCTCCCTCGCGCCGCCTTCGCCGCCCCGCCGCCGCCCCTGCCGCCATTCCCGCCGCCAAGCCGCCGGGATCCGCACGCCACCCCGCGCCAAGCAAAACCGCCACCGCCCGACGACGCCTAACAGGCCACGCGAGGCACTCGAGCACCGCCGCGCGCGAGCCGCTTCTCCCGCTTCCCCGCGCCGCCCGCCGCCGCGCGCGCGCGCATCGCGCGGCCGCGCCATGGCCGTCGAGCCGCCGCCGACCGCCCCGCCCCGCCCGCCGTGACCTCCCGGTCCGAAATTGGACACACCCGCGCCCTTAAAAGCTCCGCCGCCTCCCCCTGCCACTCGCCCGCCCCTCCATTTTCATCTCCCCGCGCCCAGAGAGCCCGCGGAGCCCGCCATGGCCGCCGCCGAGCCGCTCCGGCTAGCCACCTCCCCGTCCATCCATTTTCCCCCCTAGCCGTGTCACGGTGTTCGCCTTGCCTCCTCCACCTTCTCCGCGTGATCCGTGCTTCAAATCATCCCAAGGTAGAGGCCAATCGGCCGGTTTTCCTCCGCCGCCGGAGCCGAGCTCCGGCGAGCTCTCTCCGCGCGCCGCCCCACGCGCCCGCCGTCATTTTCATCCCCCAAACTCGCGCTCTAGCTCCGCCATGGCTTCGCGAGGCCCGTAGGCATTTCCAGTTTCACCGCCGAGCTTACGCTCCGGCGTCTCGCCGACCGAGCCGCGCCGCCGCGTCGCCGCCGGCCGTCGCGCCGCTCGTTAGAGCACTAGGCCTTCATCTTCACCACCGCCGAGTCCGCGCGCGCCCCGAGCACGCGGTGCCACCCGCGTCGCCGGAGGAGCCGCCGTCGGCGAGCTCCTCACCGGCCGCCGGCGAGGTCCCGCCCGACCGGCGGCCGACCGTGGGGCCACGGCCGGCCCCACGCGTCGGCGCCTCGGGCGCGTGTGCGCGCCGTGTGCGCCACGCGGGGTACGCGTAGCATGCGCGGCCCGCGCGTCGCCCGCAGGGAAAGCGCCGGGTGCGCGTAGCATTTTAGGTGTTTTCCGGTTTTTGAAAATGATTTCCGAAAAATGATTTAAATCTTCCAAAATCATATCTCCTTCATTTTAAGTCCATTTTGGGTGATTCAAGTTTCAATATTTTTCTTATGATGAGCTTTATGCATGTAGGGTATTGGTTTATTTTTATGAAATACTTTTCTGTACTGTATTATTTAATGTCTTTAATTGCTTATATCTTGTTAAATGCATAAGTAAATGTAGGTTTATCGAAAAAATGTGGTTCTTGTTTTGTTGCTCTAGTTAGGAGATGCTTTATCTATGAAAAATATTATTTATATATGTCATGTGTAGAAAATGCCCTGTTTAATTATTGTGCTTGCTTTGCTTAGAGTTTAGGAAATTCATAATTAA
Organism: Themeda triandra; assembly: GCA_018135685.1. Lineage (NCBI taxonomy): Eukaryota > Viridiplantae > Streptophyta > Magnoliopsida > Poales > Poaceae > Themeda > Themeda triandra. The sequence continues at coordinate 730,729 of JAENPR010000019.1, read as the reverse complement.
TTATTTATGCAAGGTTTAGGCTTGATAATTTTTCTAGGGTGTTTTCATACTTATAAGTAGCTGTTAATCACATGAGATCTGTTGTTTGACACTTTTCATAATGCAAAGTATTTTTAGGTCTTGGTTTAATGCTGTCTTGTCTTTTTTGTATAGAATAAATGGTTCACTGTTTTGACCTGCAAAATTTTATGGTAGGCTTGTTGTTACCTAGCTTAGCTACTGTAATTTTTGTAGATTTTTCTGAGCAGTATAGCTATAGGTTGCTGTTATGCCCTGTTGTAATCATGATCGGTTAATCGTCGAAGTCTAGGTTAACTAGTGTCCTTGCTATGTTTAATTAGGGTTATAAAAGGTGTAACATGTTAGGATGATGTTGACTACCTTGTAACTTCATGATTGGTTCATCATTATCATCATACGCTTTGATTTCGTATTGCATTTCCGATATTCATACGCACGATGCATCATACAGATTGCCTAAGGAGTGACGCCGTAGTTCCCGAGGAGCCGGAAGGAGAGGAGCAGCGAGGGAGCAAGCAGGTCTTTGCGAGGGGCAAAGACAGACGAGGACCAGGACGCCGACTTGCCCGAGTGCCCTAACCATCACCCTAGCTCCTTTGAGAAAGGCAAGCCCCGAGCATTACTCCTACAAGCTTTCAAAATGTTTTACTTGAGTCATTTATTTATTATGATGCATTAAGTTAATAGGCGTTGACTTGGAACCGTTACTGCATTATGATTACCTTGATCCACCTGAATACTTTACCCTAATTAAGTTCAGGATCTCGCTTATGCTTAGCACTGCTTAATTAGATCGGTAGAAGACGGGTGATTGACCCTCATCCGCGAGGTAGGTGGTTACTACCCTTTGGTTGATACTATGGAGGTTGGTTAGAGAACATAACCATGTGGCCTTGTTAAATCACGACTAGTCGGAGTTTGTGGTGTGTTAGACCACGGAAACTCCGGCGATGTCACTTAATGGGACTATGGCTTTGTACGTCCTCGGATCATGTTGAACAATGCCTCACGTATAGCCGGAAGGATGCGATCATCCGACCGCGAAGCCTTGAGGATGTTTGGGCCGGCATTTCAACGGAGTTGAGTGTGTTGCCCACAGCGCGGTATTAAAGCCGGTGGCCGGTCGCGCCGGAGGTACTCGGTAGCCGGCATGCCCCGGTGCAACCGTATTCGTTGAAATCCGTGTCTCCACCCGAATAGACCAAGGTGACCGTCACTCGTTCGGCCGGCGAGTGTGGTTTGTGTGAGGAATACCCGCCACCGGTTTGCAATCGATTATAATCGCCATCGTTCCCGGACAAGAACACTTGACCGAGCAAATGCACCGTCGCAAATCATTGTGAAAATAGGATGGTTATGGTTCTATGTTGTTGATGCCGGTATGCTCAACCCGAAGGATAGGATAGCATTGTTTGCTCATACTCGGAGATGAAGTAGTACAGGTGCTAACCTAGTGATGTCAGGATCCAACTTAAAAGATGTTAAGCTAGAGAGTCTTTTATAACTAAATGATTATTAATAAGCTCACCTTTTTATCGCAAGTTTAAATGAGTCAGCTACCCCACTTATAAAGCCTTGCATACTCCTTGGTGTCACTTTATTTTTATTTATGACGGGTAAGTCTAGCTGAGTACCTTCTTGTACTCAGGGTTTTATTCCCTTGTTGTTGCGTATGGTGAGATATTCTATGGGTATTGCCCAACTTGCTTCTACCCCGCGTATGGGGATGAGTAGATCGTGGGCACGATCAATCTATCTATCGTACCTCTATGCTGTTGTCGGATGTGATGTTGGACCAGGCACTATGTTTCAACTAAGTGTGCGTTTGTGAACCAAAACTTTATTTGCTTCCGCAATTTGGATTTGAACTCGGTATTGTAATATTTATTTCGTACTCCGATGTAATCTACTATTTGTGAACCTATGTATCACTATGAACTCGTTGTATGTTGAACTCAATTCGGTCTGGGCAGTATTGTTGAAAGTTTGAAATCCTTCGAGATTTCACGGACTACGGGTTGATATAGCCACAAAGTGTGCTAATTAAGTTGCTTTGGCGACTCATAAGTACATTGTGTTTATATTAATTGGTCGGTTCACTATGGCCCATGGATGTGGATGAGCAAGATCCCATGGTGTGGTATTATGGGTCTAGAGGGTACATTAGACAAGTTTAAAGAGAAGCCACATCATCCAAGAGCAAGGGCAAGAAGAAGAAAGAAGAGTCATCAAGTGAAGATGAGCCATGCTCTAGCTCAAGTGGGCAAGAAGAAGAAGTGAGTGAACAAATGGCACTTCTTGTGAAGAGAATGGGGAAGCTCATGAAGAAGGGGTACCGGTCCAAGGGCAAGAGAAGCAAGTCTAGTGACCGTCCCATGAAGTGCTTCGAGCCAAGTGCCCATATGCAAGTGATGATGAAGATGCCATGAGAAAGGAGAGGAAGAAGCAAGAGAAGAAGAAGGAGGAGAAAGACTCCTCCGTCACAAGAAGAAGGGTGAATCTCATGTGGCAACTTGGGAAAGTGATTCATCTTCTTCAAGTGATGATGATGATGATGATTCCAAGAAAAAGAAGAAGAAGGGCACGCAAGCATTGCCATTCAAGAGAAGCTTTCTCTATTTGGTGCTCCATCGTCTTGCTTCATGGCCAAGGCCACTAAGGTAAAACCTCCACCCGATAGTGATGATGAGTGATGATGATGATGACACCACAAAAAAGAACTATGGGTCATGCTTGAGGATTGCAAAGGTGCTTTCAATAACTCTAGGAAAGAATGTAGGGGCTTGCGCAAGGATAAACAAAACCTTGAGCAAGAACTTATGGAGTTGAGGGCATCTTATGAGAGTCTAAAGGTAGACCATAAGAAGCTAGAGATTGCTCACTCAAGCTTGAAAAAGCTCATTCTTCTCTAGTTGAGAAGCAAGAGAAAGTGCAATCACAAGTGGCGATCATAGAGAAGAAAGATGTGTCTACATCATGTGATTCACTTGATGATTCAATTGTTATTGCATCACTTGGCTCTTCATGCTCTCATGCCTCTACTTCATCTAGTAGTGATGGTCATTCATGTGATTCTACACTAGTAGTGGAGAATGAGTAAGAGAATATGAGTAGGAAATCATATGAGTTGTTAGACAACAATTTTTGGAGAGTGGAAGGTGACACTAAATGGATCGAAAGGTGACCACTAATGAGCAATTCGATGAGCTGATGATAGTGAACTAGATGCTAGGGTACTAAAAGCTTATGATTGAAGTGGTCGTCATGGAAGGGCACCAATCTATTTGTAGTGAAGTGTATAATGTTATTGCATCACATGATTTGGTTAGTCCACTGCTCGTGCTAATCCCAATGTTACAACTACTAGGTTGGAGATAGTTGTAGTTCCCCAATGTGGGGACATGGGCCCTGAATGGGGTTGAGGGTAGAATGCTTCTCGATGAAGGTTTCATGAAGGGGTCTTGAGGGTCTCGTGAGGAGGACCCTAGACAAAGGTCCCATACAAAGGCTCATTGGACGAGGTCCCTTGACGGAGGTTCCAGATGCAAGGTCCCAAGACAAAGGTTCAGGGTGAAGGACGGGGAGAGGACTCGTTAGGGTTTGCAAAATGAGTGAGAAGAGAGAAGGAAGATAGAGAGCCCTTTTGCCCTCATCCTCTTGCATTATATTGGCACATCAATTTACATATGACCCCTTTGGTGGGGGTGAATTTCATATGCTACTACACTATATATCCAATATTGGACCTCTTCAAGGGGAAGTTTGACACTTCCCCCAATATTAGCCTATTGACGTTCATTGAAGTCGACTATAAACCATCAAGGCAAGTCTAAAAAAACTATAAACCGTCAATATAACTTGCTTTTGTCCTTAGCTTGAAATCAATGCCAACACATGTTTAGTTGTTTAAACTAAGTATTTCCAAGAGTTTTCACGATTTTGTGAATGGAGGAGGATTTATTTGAAAAACAAACGAAGTGGGCCATACTATCTCAACAAATTAGGTTTATCCACCACGAAACCGACTTCACTAGGCTCTGTTACACCGTTCAAGACATAAAGATGAAGATACATGAAGGAGGGGCTAGAGATGGGGTCCACTAACCTTCCTTGACCCACCTATCCGTGTGGGGGTTTCTCCATTGTCTTTGAGGATCAATCTCCACCCTTTATTCAAGTTGGTTCAGATGGAGAGTCAAGATGAAGTGGCGCCTTGCCGTGTAATAAACTAAGACCACGAGCTAAAAACACAAGCGAGATTGTACTCCTCGTCTCCGATTCCTGTCCCTCTCGATAGCATTTGGGCATGAGAAGTTGATGGAGATCGTCCCTTTCCCTTCTCCACACACACACAAACACACAGTTGTATGGTGGAGCCAATTCTCATTAGAGTATAATAGAAAAGTATAATGGTCTCTTTATATGCATGAACCTTCAAGACAGAAAAGGTAGGAGCTCAACCAATCCTCTTAATAGAAGGATTTACTCAATCCTCCTAATAGAGGAGTCTTAACACTCCCTCTTGAGGAACTACCACAGCTCCAAACGCTACCTAAGGTTTCATCATCATATTGTATGATACTACAATATAGAGCTTGGCAGATGTGTAGGAAAATCTAAAGTGACCCGAGCAGCTAGCCTGAATGCGGGTCGTTCTCACTCCGCTCGGCTGATCCGTCGACCGCCGTGTCCACGGACGTGTCACCAATCATCACCATCTTTGCTCTCCCCCGCATGCAATTCAAGCCGCCGGGCGCATACCAATCCACCATGCGGAAAGAGAGGTCCAACACTGTGTCTATGTGCATGCACGGAGCATGTTTTAACTCAGTTTGTTGTCATCTTCCAGTGCGATCTTGTTCGCTCGAACTTATTAATTAGCCTGCCTTGTTAGCCATGGTAAATAATTTCTCTCACAACAAAACCATACCAGCTAACTTATCAGGCATAAAAACCATTCATCGAACACAACATCATCGTTTGCTCGTTTCTTCGGAATAATATATCTGCGTGTCACACAAACAACACACTATAGAGCTGCATCTCCCGACAAAGCCTAGAGGGCTACAAAAATTTAATTTTCTCGTATGAACAAGCGTACGTGCGTTCTTTCTTTTGCAAGAAGAACGTGAGAGTATATATATATAGCCATATAGGGACTAGTGCACACCAAGCGATCGAGTAGTAAAATTGCCCGGCGATGGTAAAATTGCCCGCCGAGTGGACTCATGTCAGGGAGGAGGCCAGGCCATATGGTAATCCCATGTGGCCTTGTGGGTGTGACCGGCCACGCCATCTCTGCACGCGGCGGATCGGCGAACCACGACCGACGCTCCAGGCACGTCCCACGTGAACGCTGGCCGGGCCTTATTCCGGATGCGCACTCTTCTGGTCCGGTCGGCCGGTACAAATACATACACGACACCATCGTGGCTACAGGCTACAGCCTCTGCATCATATGCATGCTTTCTACTCCAATTACAGTGTTATTAACAAGATCGAGTATCTAGCTTAATGATGTCATCATCATGGTTCATGGATTCATGGTGCAAATTAAACTTTTTACTACGAGAGAGGATACCGATCTATCATTGTCCGGAGAATCGACAAGGAGTGTAGAAATCATTGTCCATACCGATCTATCATATGTCGACTTTGATTGTCCGATTTGATGCAGAATAGTGGTGTTGTGCAATGTATTCTTTTTTCTTTTCCAAAGTGATTTACTGTACTACTATTAAACTAGCTACCCGTAGTGGCAATAAAGTAATAGATCACCACGTGCTAAAAATACAAGCGAGATTGCACTACTTCTCACGAGAAGACATCGAGGTAGTAGGCAGGCAATCAGGCAATGCCACCTTTCGACTGCATGCAGCCCCCTCGCCTAAAACCGCGGCGCGCCGCCGTGTAGTAACTCCCAAGCGGGTCCCCTACCGTGGATATGATGAACGAAAGGCGCTCATCATGTGTGCTCTGCTCCCACGAGGTTCATTCCCACTGCGCGAACAGATAGACGTGCGCGTGGCGTGTCCATGTGATGGCCATAGTCAGCGTCAGCGATCTGCCTGCCTTTCTCGGGGCACGCCGCGGTTCAAGAAAAAGGCCGCTGCCGCTGCCTGCCGGCGCGGTCGCCATGCATCGCGCCGGCCGGACCCCTGTTTCCAGGAAATTTCCGTCCAAGAGCTAGCGTCTACATTCATGTGCGGTAATGCTAAGGATGAAACGTTCACGCGCCGAACGGTGCCGTGGGCCGGTGACGTGCCTCGGCCCATGATGCACACGCGTACATGCCGAACGGCCGAACGGGGCGGATACATCGAGGGGGAGGTTATCCGCTCACGCTCTCCACACAGGCACTCGCACCCTCGCCTTCTCAATCTCTCACTCGACCGCCGCCGCGCCGCCCTCCTCGCTCCCCCCGTGCTCCACCGTCTAGCTCGCGAGGCCCACAGACGCTCCCTCTCCGCGCATCACACGCCGCGAACTCCATGGATCTGGGCGAGGTCGGGAGGACGGAGACGACGGCGACAACTGCTGGTCCCGGCCAGCTGCGTCGCGCGCCCTCCACGGCGGGTGCCCCCCGGCTCCACGCCTGGGCCGGGTAACTCCCTCCTCTCCGGCCTTCCCCGCCGCGCACCACCCTTCCCCCCGGCCCCACGCACCACGGGCCCCCGCATGGTCGATGGCGTCGGCAGCCGCTTGGGAGGGAGCTCCGGCCATGGCTGTCGTGGTATCCGCCGGATTCGCAGGGCGCGGCGGTGGATCCGGGCGGATCGGGTAAGGTATGCCCCTGCTCCTCTCTCATCTCTACCTCCCTTCTCCCCTCCATCGCCGGTGCGGGGATTCTCCCGGCCGTCTTCCCCAACCCGTTTTTCTGTTTCGATTGTGATGCTTGGCTTGTTTCATCATCGGTGCAGTCTATGTTTCTCATGTTTTCGATACGCTGTGGCGTGATGCTTGTTGCTTGGTTTGTCGATAGCCTTTTCGTTTTGTTTCATGAGTTTTTGCAAATATGTTTCAGCAGAACAACTTGAGTGGGTGTTTTTTTGTGTGTCCTGTTTCTCTCGGTTTCAATCTAATTGTTTCTATTTTGATTCATCATTTGTTTCATTTGTTGTCTCTTATTTGTTTCATTTCCCTTGTTTCAGATGTTTCTCAACCCTTTGTGTTCTCAGTTCTTTGTTTGTAATGTTTTGCTTTTTATGTTGTTTCTATGGTGTTTTTCAATATGTTTTGGTTTCTTTTTTCTATTGTTTCATATTGTTTCTGTTTTTGTTTCACTTTTTCCATTTTGTTTCAGGAGGGACGATCGGCCGTCGGTGGGATCCTTCGTTCGTGCTGTTGACGGTGCGGAGAGGCGGGCGGAGCGGAAAATCCGTGTGCGGCGTGTGTGTGCAGGGCGCGCGGGGTGGGCGCGGAACGGTGTGTGTGCGCTGCGAGTTGAACGGTGTTTGTGCGTTGCGAGAGGGGAGATGGGCTGGGCCCTGTAGCGCTGGCTGTTCTAATATAGAACGTTCGATCGGCAGCACTTCCCATTCATGTGCGGACGATGCTAACTACACACGTGCCGTTTTTTGGGTGATGGCGCAAAGACGTACCAAGAGAAGAGGTTAATTAGAGATGATGACGGCGATGATGATGATGTTGACGATGCATGAGGTAGCTATCCAGCTAGCACGTAGATAGGGAGCCCCGGCCCCTAATGGGTAGAGCATCTGCATCTCTGGTGCGCCTGCGTATCCGCGGAGCCCATCACATGCACGTCAACACGGGGCGTCGGCGTCCTGGCCGGGCCGCTGCCGTGCCGCCGAGAGCGCTGCCAAGTGCCAAGTGCCCGGCCGCCAGCGCGCGCTGACGCGACATGTGCAGCCATGTGCGACTTGTCCGATCCTCTAGCACGCGTCTTCCTCCGCCAGGCCAGCGCGCGTAATCTCGCGTGACCGTGACACATGGAGCGACCCAGCATCGATGCAATGCAAACCTTTCGGCACATGCACGTACGTGAGGTTAGCTCGCACTGACAGCGGGCTTGTGGACATCCTTATTTTTGCAGTACGTGCATGCATGTTACCTATCACTGTACTTTGGATTTGGTTGGCTGCTGGCTGTAGTTTACTCCATCTCTCTTTATTACAACGTGCCCATTGCATTGCACCTTGTGGTCTAATTTCACACATGAATGGTGCATGCATCTAATAATCCGATTATTCTCCGACAGTAGCCATTTAACAAGTGGCGACGAGCACGTTCCGTTCGATGATTACAGAGGTTAACGTACATAACCACGCGTCATCCATGGGAGATTCTAGTACACACATACGCATGTGCCGTCTCAGCCACATGCCATGTTTCAGCCACACACGACATGCCGGGGCCGGCCAAGCCATGTACACGCGTATATAATCAGGCAGCGTTGTTACTTGAATCACATCCTCCGTCCTCATTTAGATCAGGCAAAAGACAAAAAACAACAACATGCGAGGCCCGATCGCTGCTAGCCGCAGCGCAAGCAAAGGCGGCGCCGGCGCCATGGCGGCCTTCAAGCAAGACCTGCTCAGGAACCTGCTCCTGGGCCTCCGTGCGAGCTCGGCGGAGGCAGCAGCGTGCCCCTTCGACGCCATGAGCGTCCAGGAGCGGAAGTGCGCCGTCAAGTGCTTCGCCGACGTCGCCATGGCCGCGGCGCGCACCGCGGCCGCCGCTGGCGGCGGGCGCGCGAGGTGGCCCAAGGCCATCTTGGCCGCCGCCGCTGCGGCATCCAGCGGCAGCCCTGGCGGCACGTGCAAGGTCGGGAAACTGAGCGCGTGCTGCAAGAGGCGGGTGGCGAGGCGGCGCGTCGACGCGAAGAGGATTATCAGGGGCTACGCCGCCGCGGCGAGCTGCGACGTCGCGCGGAGGCTGGTGCGGAGGAGGACAATGGCGCTGCGGAAGGTGATACCCGGAGGAGACGCCGCCGCCATGGACGACGCCGCGCTGCTCCGCGAAACTATGGACTACGTCGTCCATCTACGCGCCCAGGTCGAAGTGCTCCGCCGCGTCTCCGCAGCCGTGCAGAGATCCACCTTCCTCAGGTACATTTTTGTGTTGCATTTTCTGGATCGAACAAAAGATTAGTAGTTTGCTCTTTGTCACGTACACCAGCTCCATTCTGCTACACAGAGTGTGTGCCTAAACTTTTTGTCGCTTTTTATTTACCATGCAGTGCAGGGATCCTTCTCAAACCATTGGAGAATCGTAGTGATTCCTAGTTCGGAAGATTGAGAAGGAAATGCATCTGAATTCTGAAACAAGATCATGGGAGATCTGACGGCGATCAGAGGACGGATCCCCGAGATCGTGTGGTAGTGGTGGAAGAATTGATCTGGGGCTTCTATCTCTCGCTTAGTGGGACATGTGTAAGCTAGCTAGACAGCTACTGTTGTACGGGGAGGAACGGCACATGATATTGTAGATGATTACAGAAATGGGACAGAAATGGGTGCCAGATTAGTTCATCTCAACTCGTTGGCAAAAACAAAAAGAGAGAGTAAAATACCAAAGGCTATGTTTGCTCGAATCCTATATGCATTGTGGTTTACGTTGAAAATCACTCGTTTTCAGTAATAACGATTTTAGCTTTTACAGAGTTTGCCCAATACATCTAATATTTTAGGCTCGTTTTATATGTAGACAGATGCAATGCATCGATGTAATGTCACTGAATTTGAAATGCCCTGAGGACACGGCTGGCATTTTGCAAATTCATATGAATAAACTGGTTATATGCTGAATTTGGCCAGTAACCAAGTAAGGTTCTCTTTGGAATGGCACAACTACCCAACCCAATTTTCTATCAAATCCAACTCAGTCTAGCCCATTGAAAATATAAGCCAATTCTCACACATCCAATATATACTCACTTGAGAACCTAATAACCCATTACCAGCTCTAATTAACATACCATCTACACGTAAACATCTCATCAGTTTCTTGTTTTCACCGTTGTAACACAAAAGTTACCCATCCTCCATTGAATCAGGGATACCCTGCGTGTGGCACCAACACTTCAACAGTTTTACAGACTTCATCAGTCCCCCACATTTTTTTTATAAACAATCCCCCATTATTGGTACAAACCGTTCTAGACTTCTTCAGTTCTTCTGCATCCAGCTCGCTGTTGGGTTGACTATAGCACAGTACACCACGGGATGAACTGGGAGTTCGAGCTCTGACTAATAAAATTTTTATATGTCCGAGTCTGGCCTTGTTTAGATCCCAAAATTGGGAGTCCAAATTCAGACGTTCATACACTGTAGCGCACTGTAACAATTTTGTTTGTATTTGTGAAATATTGTCCAAATATTGATAAATTATACTCAAAAGATTCGTCTTACAAAATACAACAAAACTGTGCAATTAGTTTTTAATTTCATCTATATTTAGTACTTCATGCATGTATCACAAGTTTGATGTGACGGGGAATCTTCTTTTTGGCCTTGTTTAGATTGCAAAAAATTTCAACCTGATGAATAGTAACTCTTTTGTCTTATTTAAAAAATATTGTCTAATCACGGACTAACTAGGCTCAAAAGATTCATCTCGTGATTTCAAACTAAACTGTGTAATTAGTTATTATTTTTACCTACATTTAATGCTCCATGCATGAGTCTAAAAATTGATATGATGGAGAGAGAGTGAAAAAACTTGGAATTTGGAGACAATCTAAACAAGGCCTTTGTATAGTGCCAAAGTTGGGAGTTTGGGGTGACTAAATAAGGCATGAAGATATGGCACATATGGATGGATGCCTGAATCTGAATACTGGCACCCAGGGGCAAAGGTCAACGTAAGTCTATAGATGAAGATATTTCCTCATCTTTGTTCAAGTTTGTCACAAGCCTTCTCCAAATTCATCAAAAGCTTAGTAAAAAGCTTTATGTATTGTATCTGCATGCGAATAGCCTCATAATTATTTCGACAAGCATAGTCCCTGCAGTTTAAATTAAGGTACCCTTTTCGGTGAATTTCTGCAAAGTAGGCAAGAATTTTCCTGCAATAATCCATGAAGTTTTCAGCAGTGCATATCCGAAGTTCCGAGCATGTATTCAGTATGAGCAGCCACAAAACGAGCCTAATTTTTTTAACATATCTCGATAATAGCCTTCGGACACATTAACACATACGGTAGCTTGCTAGACACACAGGAGCGAACCGAGCTCACCGAAACAGTCACATAGCACAGTCACATAGCGTCATAGCCTAATAAACAGCCTATACATTGACACGCGCACTTCATTTCCAGGTCGGGTGCGAGTTTTCCTGCCGATTGTTCCTGAACGCGCAGCACCCGACAGAGTAGACGACGACGAGGAAGATCAGGAAGATGATGTTGACGGTGGCGATCTTCTTCCAGTCGTTCTTCAGGTTGGCGAGCACACCAGCCTTGCAGGCCATGCAGTCGTAGCAGAGCACGGTCGGGTCGTTCGACCATGTGGTGCAGTCGGGGTCGTCAGTAGTAGTGTTGAAGCCAGCGGGCTTGATCCAGAAAGTCTCGCTCTGGTAGGTGAAGTTGCAACCCGTTGGTGGCTTGCAGCATCCAGACTGGACATAAGATAGGTTCATTAGCTGCATAGAAATCAGCAGTTTCTTTATGGAATAAAAAATGTGTAAAGTTCAAGCAAAATTTTTCAACTGGGTGGAGTAGAATATTGAACTCTAGAATATTGCTTAGGGCTGTGAAGTGATCATATAGCAAAGGTCAACAGACAATAGGCCATGTTGGATTCAGTAAATTACAAGAATGAAAACATCAAATGATAAATTATTCAGGTACACATTCGCAAGGGAATTGTTGATGGAGAACCATTGCAGAAAAGATATAAAAATTACTAAATTAGAATTGCAAATGTCGGCTAACAGCTCAGACAAAAACACTATAATCCAGAGCAACATTTCCAAGGTCGCAGACAAAACTGACAGAACTCATATATTTAGTGAACATTTGGGTCGTGAAGTCAAGGCTGAAGTAGACACATTTCAACTATAATAAACAACATGATGATCTGCATGTAAGAGTACACATGCTCCACAAACCAATAGTATGATACCCCTATGTTGCAGTGCAAAAACATTCAATTTATAGCCATAAATGGCAGCAACTTCATATAAGATGTATAATAATTGCAACTAGCAGTACACCATGACAGTTGCAGGTAGTAATCAGTATATATATACCTACAAAGGCCAAACTATGTTTAGCATCAGTGGACTGCACTTGAAACAGGGAGAGGTCCACATATTTTTGTACTGACAGGGAAGGTCTATCAGAAGTCAGAACCTTTTATTGGAAATTCACAAAAGCTAACATGACAATTCTCATCTAAAGTAAACACCTTCGGAAAAGGAAGACTAAGTTCAGCAAGTCATCATATCTCATTGGTACACCAATGCCAGATTTAAATTTCAGAAGAAAGTTTTTTACCATCCTTGGAGATATACAAAGAACTACTACAACTATAACTTGGAACTAAGTCGAATTTATAATGAGCGGTACCACTTGGTACAAGGATGCCTAGATGCAAAACAACAAATTACCATTCACCAAGGCAGTGATGCTTATGGAATTATATTACATTGCTCTTGCTTCATAAGAACAATGTCTTACATGGACGTGCAATGAAATTCAGTCACATAGATTTACCAGAAACATCAATTTATCAGTCACTATCTAAAAACTTTAATTGATCTAGTCAGAATTTGCTTTCTACTACAGCCAAGAAACTACAGCCACAAAAAGATAATTAAAGAGGAACTAGCGAACTAACCAACAATACAGCATATGAATCCGGTACAGTTCATCCGAACTGAAATTCTAGTGGCATATATTCATCAGAATCAGAATCATCAACTCATTAGTCATTGCTATAAAAACTTTTATTCTTTACCAACAAATTGGCACAACCGCTCAATGCACACAGAAACTGCTTAATGTTTCTATAGCCAAGCAACTGCAGGTCTGCAGCCATGCTCAAAGATAATGCAAGTGGAACTAAGAAATTAATTAACAATGCAATGCAGCATATGAACCATGGGGGAACATGTTCAAACTTGTGAAAAATGGAATCTAAACTATTCTTCTAGGGGTCCTACGCAAAATTCACAGTACCAAGCAGTACCAACTCCATGTGCACTAACAGATAAGCCTGTCTGCCATCATTATAACCTCGTAATTTCCAAGGGAATAAACACTTGAAATCAGAATTCAGACAACTCCGCAAATTACGCAAAATCAACAAAGCTATAATGATTGACGAGATCTATGATAAATCCTATGAATCTACCAGAAAACCTAGTCATTAGATGCAAATTGTTTGTTAAACTTGCTGAATCCAAAGTAAAATGCAGAACAGAGTCAGCAATTCGGTACAAATTCAACAATCCAGGAATACTTAGAACGGGAAGAACTAGGCAATCGGTGTGTGTCTGTACCTGGATCGGGGAGAGGTTGCTGTTGACGAACTGGGCGACCGTCTCCTTCCTAGCCGCAAGCTTCTCGCAAACCTTGCCGTCCTGGAGGCAGCTGCGGATCTTGGCCCAGTTCCCCGCGTCCTCGACCCTCCGCTGGAGCCACGTGGAGTAGTCCCCGAGGCGGTACTCCTTGTACCCCCTGCCGGAGACGACCCAGCCGGCGCCGCGGTTGGTGACGACGAACGCGAAGACGGTGAAGGCGAAGAGGAGCAGGATGAGGAGGAAGAGCGCGAGGAGGTAGAGCCACAGGAGGCACGAGGCGCGGCAGAGCGCGCCGGCGAGCCCCGCGAGGGCGAGCACGAGGAGCGCCGCCCCCAGCGCGATGACCGGCCGCTCCAGGAACCGCTCGCAGTCGGTGGTCGACGCGCGGTGGCTCAGCCAGGCCCCGCCGCCCAGCGCGACGACGGCGAGGACCAGGACGCCCGCGTTCAGCAGGCCCAGCAGGCCGTTGCTGCACCGCACCATCGCCGCCGCCGCCGCCGCCGCTCGCGATTTGGGAGTGGGGTTTGGGAGTTGTGCGGTTGTGCGGCGATGACGGTGGGTGGGTGCGTGGTTTTATGGTGGTTTTCGGTTTCGATGGGAGATTTCGAATTTTGAACTTGGAAAGGAGGCACCCTTTTTGGCTTTCTTTTCTTTTTGTCCGCTTCTCGGTTGTTCTTTGGGGGGAGATTTGGCTATTGGATGGAAAGCTTGTGGATTGCTTGTGTGGATCCAATGTACTAGTAGTTTCTATAGATTGAAAAAGGAACTTTCCAAGTTAAGTCCCCAAGGGCAAAGGCATGAAAATAATGTATAATAAATACATTTATTGGGGAAAAATGATGTACAATAACATTTTCAGTTAGGGAGTACTATCATTGGATCCCAGCTGTACATTGCCTGCGTTGCAATTGTAAGTTCTTGAGATGTAAATTTATTCAATTTGATTTAACAAATACAAGTGCAAGATTGCCGGGAGCCGAAGTAGCAATGATGATTTTTCTTCTTGAAACGAGCCGATGAATGAGATACTACTAGAGTATTTAAAAAAAACAAAAAAGAGAGAAATAAATTCCATATTGGCGAATTCGTGATGGAAGCTCGCAAAAGCAAAAGTAGATGGATATGATGAATCGGAGCGTCGGAGGCGGCGACAGCTCATGAGGGTTTGGCGTTTCTTCAGCTGGGACGAGACATTTTTGGCACTTTTTGTTGCCTTCACTCCTGTCATTGCTTGACAACAAGCTGTGATCACTAGTTCACCATGTGCAATGCCGTGACTACGAAGCTCTATGACTTTAGCTAGTGTTATTTATACTACTAAACGTTAAAGTAAACGGTTGCTGGGCCTTGTTTACATTGTCCCAAAATTTTAATTTTTTTCACTCGCTCCATCGCATCAAATTTTAGACATAAGCAGTAAATATAGATAAAAAATAACTAATTACACAGTTTGATTGTAAATCACGAGACAAATCTTTTAAGCCTAGTTATTCTATGATTAGACAATAATTACCAAATACAAATAAAAGTGTTATGATGCTTTTCAGCTTCACCTTTTGCAATCTAAAGAGCTCTAAGCTGCCTGCCGTACGCGAATTGGCTTGTAGTCCAATGGTAGGACGGTCCAGTGGAACGCTACCTACGAGGGTTCAAAATCCTGGTGCTCGCACATTTTCCTGAGATTTTTCCAAGGATTTACTGGTGTTATGCATTAAGTTGTAAGCGACGTTCTCGTCGACGACGAGGCCCCAGTGGTGACTTCGAGAATCTCCTGATCTGTCGGGTGCTTAGTGCTTTGAAGGTGCTCAGAGGGGTAGGTTCATAGGGGTAGGTACCTGTGTTAATAGGGGTGAGTGTGCGTGCGAGGGGTAGGTTCATAAGAGTTGGTACGTGTGTTAATAGGGGCGAGTGTGCGTGCGAGAATCTCCAGATCTGCCGGGTGCTCAGTCCTTTGAAGGTGATCATAGGGGTAGATACATGTGTTAATAGGGGTGAATGTGCGTGCATATTGTGAACGTCTGCGTTGTACTATGTAATTAAAAAAAAAAAGTGGCCTGTCGTATAGGCGCAGGTGGCAGGTGCCAAATATGAAAAATATTAAACTCTCTTGCTAGTAATAGCAGTGTTTCGCCGTGGAATCGCATTGCCAGCAAGAGAGACAGAAGGGTTATTCATGCTCCCTCCGCTCTAAAAATAAGTTTTTTTAGAAGTCAAATGTTTTTTACTTGACAAAATATATAACAAAATTTTTAATTTTTATAATATAAAATTAGTATTACGTACATTGTTAAATATATTTTCATAATAAACTTAGCTATCTACACATAAAAAGTTAGCATCGTCCCCTAAAGAAAAAAATTGTCATCGTCGTACGTAAAATTAGTCGCCCCCGCTCTGCAGCCTAATCTTTTGTAGAAGGCAGTCGACTTCGACTTGGAGTCGGACGAACCGCGCGACCCACCGGCCCACTCGCGCAACACAGTCTCGAACCCAGCTACGAGAATCCATGATAACACAATCCATGTCGACCGCATGCAACCGCGAGAATCCAAAACGGAACAATGACACCTCACCTTATTTAATTCCAATCAATAATAAACTCTTACTAACACAGAGAGCTACAACTGCTCAAGATTAAATTACATAATTTCTATAAACATCAAGAATATATAGTCAATCATAAACTGAGACAGAATTAAAAAAATACATATCCTCATCCAAAACATGAGGAATAGAAGAAATAATATATACAAATAGCCACCCATGGTTACTCGAGAGTTGCTAGTATAGAATTACCTACCACCACCAATACCAGCCTACGAGTACTATCCACTAGTTATGGTAGTTGTCGATGGGGTTGCTTTTGCACCACCGCGAGCTTAGGTAGCTGCTAGTAAGGGGGAAGCATCGATGTCAACTTACACCTCCTGGATCTTATGTACCTGGGGGGCTCAAGCCCCCCCCCCCCCCACCCACCCACCCACCCCCCCCCCCGCGTGTCCCAAATGTAGTCCGGTTCCACGACTCAAAGGTGTCTCGTTAGTATGATCAGCACCACCACTTGCCATCCTGCTGTTGTAGCAGAAGAGTCGGACAACCATCAATCACCGCCCCTACTGGTACTGCAGCAAAAGCCCCAGGTTGAAGGTGAAGGTCTGGAGCACGAATCGTGAACCTCATCTGGTGGCCCAAAATTTGATAGATATGGGGTGTTTTTCTTGTCATAGATGTATGGCACAACCCTTTGGATATCTAGAATCATGATAGACGATTCTATTTTTAATAAACTTATTTAATTTAAAATAGTTTAACATTGAGCTAATTTATAACTTTTTTTTGTCTAAATGAGATTTCCACTTAAGCTTGGATAGAGAGAGAATAGACATGAAGGTTGTTCTGGACTAGTCAACGTTACTTGAGAGCCCAATGGACAATTCAGACGGATGTGCATGATTTGTAGAGGAGAAGCACACACGAAGTATTTCTCTTAAGCTTAATTAAGCAGCAGTTTTATTTGTCGGATTCATATGAACATGCATGTGTCGCGAATCTATAGTAAGTGTCCACGGTTACGCCATTGGGACTGCCTCTACCCAATTTCTGTTCTATTTCTAAGTCGCAGGGGCCTGGCCGTGAGGAACGGAAACCATGCCTCAGTGCCATATTGCAGTATTTGTACGTACAGTACATAGGAGTATTGGTATATGCGAACCAGCCTATATATATATATCAACTCTGTTTCATTGCACTATAGTAGCTAGCTGGTACTACTAATACACGGTAACACGCCCACCGTCGCAACAGCCGTGCGAGGTGCGACAACGAATAGACGACGCGTTATTTCCGGCGGCGGCGGGCCGCGCGCGCCGGCGCCGGCCGTATCTCCCGTTCCGGCTGCTCACGCCGGCGTGAGCCCGTTCTTGAGCGCCGCCTTCCACACGACGTCGATCCGATCGACGTCGATGGCGCCCACCTCGTGGTGCTCCCAGCCTTCGAGGCAGTGCACGACGCCGCCGGCGTGGCACGCGTGCACCACCCCGCGCTCCATGGTGTACTCGCAGGACCCCAGGCCCTGCACGTCCTTGGGGAGCCTCATGGCGGCGAGCTTGCCGTAGGTGCAGTCCCGGCGGAAGCCGATGATGGGCGGCACCACGAACTGGTGGAAGTGCGTGCCCGCCGGCGCCCACCGCTGCTCCCGCGGCGACAACCACTTGCCCACGATCCATGTCTGTTCCATGCATTGCACACACACACACACACGGTTCACCGGTGTCAGCAGGTATCACACGCCATGAAAGAACGCTGCTTTCAGCTAGAACTCCTACGTACCTTGCAGCTCTGCGCCGCCTGATACTTGGTGACTTGAACGATATACTGCTGGAACTCTGACGGCGCCTCCTTCTGGATCTTCAGGAACCTCTCGGTCGAAAGTGTCAGCATCTGAAAACAGGGCATTTCATCCATCTTTCTTAGCACCAATTCGTTTCGTTTCAGAGCAGCAGCATTGTAAATGTATAATTTATCCAAGTTCATTTCAGTTGTGAATTGCATGCATACTACAGTAGCAACTTGTTTCAGAATGGGCACGAACGTACCAAGACCCTGATCTTCTTCCTGCAGAGGTAGAGCGCGATGGCCCTGCCGAGCTTGGACGTGGCGCCCGTGAGGAACACCTCCCTCACGTTGCTGGGGATCTCGTTGAGGATCACGGCCGCCGTCAGGGTGTTGCCGTGCACCACCCTCACTCTGAGGTTCGGGTGCTTGCTCACGAACAGCGTGCCGCCGCCGTTCAGAGCCTCGTTCTGCAGGTAAAGGGAAAAGATCGAATACAATGCTCAATGGTTAGTTCTGGTCCATTTCTATTATCCACTGCTTGTTCATGCCGAGATATCACTGTTCTGAAATCAACAGCTAGGGGAATGATACTAATGCTGGAGACGACCGACCTTGTTCAGTGCAGCAAGGCTGATGACCTTGACGCCCATCTTGTCTGCTCTGAGGATGGCGAGCTCGATCTGCCGGTTGATTCCCTTCTTCGCCGATGGGATGAAATACTGCAGTTGGACAGAGAAAACAAGAGACACTCAGTCAGTTTCCGGGTCATCAGTTTGCAGCTAAGCTATAGCTGGGGTAGCCAGCAGGGGTAGTGTGGTGGCCAACCTGGAAGCCATATCTGGGGACGCTCCACGTCTGGTGGAGCCGGCCGCGGAGGAAGTAGAAGCTGACGGTGAAGGTCTTGGAGAAGAACCACTGGAGGAGCATGAAGCAGAAGGCGATGGGCCAGAGCAGGAGCAGGACGGGGTGCGCGGCCCACGGCAGCGAGCTGCAGGACCGGAACGCGAACGGCACGTGCATCGACGACACCACGTCCACCACGTGCGCCAGGAACACGAAGTCCGGCACCCGGTCGTTCATGCCTACATATTCGCAATCGCAAGCAACTTAGCCATCAGTTTCTTTTCTCCATTGTATGTATGTATAAATTACTACTGCTACCAGTGAAATCAATTTTCAAATTAACCAGTAATGGTGAATTACTAGATGTTGGCATTCATGCATGATGAGTAGCAGCAGCATCGATGATCGATCAAGCCATGCATCAACTAGCAACAAATCTGGACTAGTACCTTGGTCGACCTGTTTCTGAAGCTCCCACGATTTGGAGCTGAGGGTCCCGCCGAGGGCGTCGAACAGAGGCATGAACAGGCAGAAATTGCAGTCCTTCTCCCTGTGGTGCAGACTTAAATACCTGCAAGTCAATCACCACAACACAAACAAAAGGACGGCTATTGATCAGCCAGCTAACACTTAATAACACACACAAAAAAAAAAGGTTTCAAATTTGTAGCGGTTGCGGCATGCAAGACCGTTGCACAGTCCATGAATAAATGTAATAATAATCCGTTGTTCTGCATGTGTCCCCTTGTTCTCATGCATATATAAGGTCATTTTGGATCTTGATCTTTCGGCAACAATGTAGAGGACAAAGAAAGTCATACGTAGGAGGACCAATGTGCAGTGGTAACGCCCTCCCCTCCCGGTGTTGTACGAGGATCATTGATTTGCCCAAACATGGTTGCTGATGCCGACGAACCCCGTTCGAGCCTGCCCTGCCCTGCCCGCGGTCCGCGCGCCACTCGTGGTGCCCGTACACGGCCGGCCGGCGGTCGGCACCGCCGTAATGGCGAGTCAGCCGCGGCTACAGGAGCAGGACGGGCGCATGCACCTCATGCACATGGCCGGCGGGCGCCCCGCCCGGCGGCCCTGCGTGCCTGCATGCTGTAGGCTCCAACAGCAATCAAGAGAGGCCTACGGCACGGACGCTGCCGGCGGGCCCATGCGTACGGCAACCGCACTGTCGTCGCCGGGAGCTTTGATGACGATCCCCACAGATCGGACGACGGCTATTTGCTGGTGGCTGCCGCTGGTCATCATTTGACTGTGCGATAGATCCGCTGCCGTTTTCATACGGGGCCCGGGCGCGACGTCCTGCACGACGATCCCCTGCACGACGATCTGTGTGGTTTGTAGCGTCTTACTGTGACTGTGTGAGGGGCGGACAGGCCGTGGACAGCAACAGGACATGCATTTGGGATGATTGCGAGTTCAGTGCAGGTGTGCACAGCGAGATGAACACATGAACATTCCCATCAGAACAGGAACATACTCAATTAGTGGGTTATGTCTGATTATCTTGGTACGGTGATGTTAGGCATGCATGGCTGGCAGTGGCAAAGGCTGTGTGTACGTGTTAGTGGTATGCCATGCCTGGCATTGGCATGTGTAGTAACAACACGATTGTTTTGGCTTTGCAAGATGTGCGCGCGCTAGCTACTAGCTGCACGTTCATGTACAAAGAGCGAGCTAGATTGCCAGGTGCGTCCGTGCACTGGACTGGACTCTGGTCTAAATGCAGGCAGGCAGGTCTGAGGTTCGGCTGTTTGGGAGTTAGTAGCTAGCTCTCAGTATTGATAGCGGAACCCATAAAACTGGGTGGTTGGAAGGGAGGTTGGCAAGTACATCATCTCTCATCTCATGAATCTCGTCTCCTGTAGCTCTGGCTGACTCCGTAGCGTACGTCTTTTGTGTGTTTGGTCGTTGGACGGCGCTGCCGATCACGACCGCACCTCAGACACAGTCGCATGCAATTGGACCGGCGAGTACAGTCGCATTCTGCAGATCTGCACTACTAGTATACGACAGCACGTGTACTGCTACTACGCATTGTGGTATCTACAGCCCACGATCGAGTAGTGGTACACGACAGACATCACATATTCACAGGGGAAGAAGCTACAGCTACGTATGTAGGTCAGCTAGCGTATAGTACTATGCAATCATGCACCGCTGCCGTATGACCCCTTGTACTAGTATTTACTCGACTCCCTGATCACCATGCATGGTGTACGTACGATACCTATCACGTGTGTAGATGACAGAAACAAAAGACGACGTGCTGTACGTAGTACGCGAGAGCCAGGCTTTGCTGATGATAAGTACAATAAGTACAGAGTACAAGTACACGAGTGGGTGGGTTACGTACGTGGCGGTGTAGATGAGGTATCTGAGCGGCGGGAAGGCGGCGAAGGCCTTGTGCGAGACGACCTCCACGTTGCTGTACCCCATGCACCGGAGGTAGTCGAAGAGGATGACGTGGCCGTACACCAGGCTCACGGACCCGGCGCCCGCCGCGAACGCCCCCGCCACCGGCGCCCCCATCGCCACCGTCAGCAGCAGCGCCTCCACCGGCGTCCCGAACCCGGCTGCAGTGCACGCGCATTAATCAATTACTAATTAATTGGCTCGACGAAATTAAAGGAAAATCTCGCCGCCGGCGACCGACCGGCCCGGGGTTCTTTCGAGTTGGGGGGGCTTGTTGAGGAGCAGTGGAGCACGTCGTACCTGTGAACGGCTGCGTGACGGGGGACGAGTGGTGCTTGGCGTGGTAATGGCTGAAGAGCGGGGCCCGCCGGTGCAGCGCCCTGTGGGCCCAGTAGAAGAGTGGCTCCGAGACGGTCACGTGCAGGAGCAACGCCAGGCCCCACCCGCGCGGGTCCCACACCCGGAGCTCCGACACGCTCGGGGACGCCCGGCTGCCCATCGCCACCGCGGCCATCAGGGTCTGCAGGATCACCATGTTATCCCTGCGTATGCAAGTAGTATACGTTCAGTTTCAGGCCATTCAATCATGTTACTGTACGTGTTACACACTATTATTACTGCCTGAATGATGAGAATCAAAAATAATTTTTGTTCTCTAAAAAAAAGAAAAAAAAATGACTGCACATTTACTGCCCCAGCGTGAATGATGCGGCCCCCCAGTTCCCCAACGGCCGGCCCAACCTTATAAAGAAAGCCGGAGCCCAGCCCGGGCCCAGTCACAAAAATAGTGAGCACACGCAAAAGCGCCATATATGGACGCCCTGACTGGTCCTCCCGATGCCCGTGCACTAATTTCTTGCTGTTTCTGTACTGCCAATTAAATCTCACGCTGCACCCGTTTTTTTCCCTCCAAAGTTGAACCAAAAATCAAAAGGCGAAAAGGACATGAACGAACTGGTACTCTATGATTATTGTATTGCGTACTTGACAGCCATGTCAATTCTTTTTTATGTACTTACAACCGTGCTCCGGATAAATAACGTGAGTTTCAGCTTTCGAGCGTCTTATGGAAAACAAAACTTTCAAGTGATTTGTCCGTTTTGGGAACCTTTTTTAAGCAGGAGCTCTGTCTCGCGACCTCGGTCAAGGGCAGCAGGGCCGCCATGACCATGAGCAGAGCAGGCATGCCGGAAGGGAGCCGGCTGGGCGGCACCAAGCGGCCGGAGAGAACGTCGTGTGTGTGTGTGTGTATTGCTTACCAGTCCCACTCGGCGTCGATCTGTCGGAAGTCGACGCCGTCCTTGACGACGCGGCGGCGGCGGGTGAAGAAGAGCATGTTGCCGTAGGAGAACCACAGCTGGAAGGTGAGCGAGCGGAGCGCCAGGAGGATCAGGAGGTGGAGGCACCACGACGAGCCCAGCGGCAGGCTCCCTGTCTCCCGCCACGCCTGCACCACCTGCGCCACCAGAGGCCCGTACAGCAGGTACTGCACCAAAGAACAACCAAAAGAGCCAAGATCAGTAATCATCTTCAAAGCTGCTGCGTGTCGATCGATCGTCTACCGATAGATGATGAGCAAGAGCTAGCATCAAGCTAACAGCAATGGCGCAACTGCGACGGATGAGTCTTCGGCCGGTATGATTAGACAGAGGCAGACAGGCAGTCGTTGATGCTTGCCTTGTAGGAGCCGAGGCTCGCCCATGGCCAGGAGGCCAGCGGAGCACCCATGCCCAGGACCTTGGCCGCGAAGAGAGCTGCAGCTAGCTGGGGTGGGGTGCTCGTGAGCGAGAGGTGGCCGCCGGGGGCGGACAGAGAGAGCTGAGGTAGCCCGCCTGTAGTGCTGGGACGACGACGATGCCTGTCGATCGCCTCGAATGCGTCTTGGACGGATGCCACCCCGTCCCTATTTATAAAGGACGATTCGCAAAAATAGAGCTACCTATAATATAATTAACAAAGCTAAGGGACAGTTGCTCGCTTTTCACACTAACCCAGCGTTCAGTTGTTTACGTAAATAAAGTTTCTAGTTTCCGTTTGTAAGCAATGGATCAGCGATGATGCCAGCCTTTTGTCACTGGGCCAGGCGCACGAGCGAGAGAGCCTCGGGTTCCACACAAACTTTGTCCGTGTGAAAGTTAAAATTAATGTGTTTTGTGGATCAAACGTAACATTTCCAAAGGAACGACGACCTCCAAGCCTTCATTCTAAATGGTACATGATGATATCAACAAAATATATGATTGCTCAGCCTCTTAGTTTCTGTTCCAATCATTTTGGTAGAGTTTTTTTTTTATATGTTTCTAATTAATAAGAAGAATGGGGAGCGTGTGGAACCTGCCAAACATGGCCTTAATTTGGCAGGCAGCTGCTGAAGTGTTGATCAGCTCAAGTGATGTGGTGTATTTCTGCCTTCCAATTAATTGAGTAATAAATAGTGTAGCACGTTGAACATTCGTACTTTGGATTCACCTTCTTCAGGCTTTGTGATGACGTGTGCGTGTGGCAGTAATTTCGAAAGCCGTGAGTGACTTGGATTTTTATTCCCACCTAACCCTTTTGTGCTCACAATAAATCTAGTCGCATCATTTTTATATTTTTTTTTGTTAAATCAAACAAGACATCAATGGACTAATAAGCAGCCAAAAGTAACAATGTTTTGTACTCGGTCCACCATTTCAAATTATATTTTTTTTAGACACGTAGTTTATTTTTTTCTGTCCAAGTATATATAACATATATCTTGGTATATATAATAATAATAACAACAATAATGGTTCATTTGAAAAGTCAAAACAACTTAGGCTAGCCGTGAAATTAATTTGTCCTTGGCTCCTTCAGTACTGCTCATCCAAATTTGTTGTAACCGTTCAGCCCATTTCTGCTCAAGGGTCCAGCTAGGCGTAACCGTGCAAGTAGTACCGCGAGTGCGTGGCATATGCCTCGTGGTCCACCTGGATCTGGTTCGGTGAGGCAAGGTGTTTCAGTTGCTGCTGTATTCTCCGTCAAAAATAGTGTATGTTTGATCAAGTTTCTAATGAATACTATTCAAATTTATGACTTTCAATTAATTTATTAAAAAAATATATTTCATAAGGAATCTAATGATATTTGTTTGATAATATAAATATTGATAATTTTTTATCTATAATTAATCAAATTTGAGATACTAAACCATGGTACTGTGCTAGAATTGCATGTTTTTGGAACGGAGAGAGTACTTTATACTTTGTCTCTTCTCAATTATAACTATGAAATGTTTTATCTTTCAATAATGTATTGTTTTGCTTAGTACCTAGATATAAAACTCATATATATTTATAAGTGTATAACAAAAGCAAAGGGTGTAAGAAACGTCTTATAATTTTTAAAATGAAGTAAGAAGGGTGGACTGGTTTGTGGCCCAAACAGGTATAGATCATAGAGAATGAAAGACAAGAAAATCTAGTTATTATAACCAATGAGGTGGCCTTCCGTGCAATTTGGACAATCATGTGGCATGATTGTTACGGATACGGGATACGGAGTGGATTAGTTCAGAAGAGCATTATCAATATCAAGTGCATATTCGTACATTCTCGTACGTTACCCCCCCAAAAAAAGTGCATACTCGTACGTACTCCAACATTTCAAACGAAACTTTGTGCGTGTTGTCAAGAAAAAAAAACTTTGTGCGAGGTTATGGCTGGAGACACACTTTCATTTTCAGTTCTGTTTTTCAATAAAAGTTTAACTAAATTATCAGTCGTAGTACAATATTTCTCTTTCATAACAAATCAGTAAACAGTAGAAAAAAATAGGCCGGTACCTATGACGACCCCTACCACCGTCCTAGAAAACGCACATTACTGCCATGACATGCTCGTGCACCAACATTGGCCGTTCCATTTCCATGGAGCTGTCCCGTTCATTGTTTCATTAATGTTTTCGTACACATAGACTGGCCTGCGTCTGCGTTGCGTAGCAGTAGTACCGTGCCTCCATTTGATTCAAAAAAAAAAAGTACCGTGCCTCCATTCCAGTATCAGTCGTCGCAGGGTTTCCCTTTATTTGACACCCCTACTGTGGGTGAGAATGGGATCGACCAGTGTAGTAATTGTTGGATGGTCTTGGCAGGACAACGCAAACCAACCTCACCATGCAGGAGTACGTGTAAATAATGAAGAGTACGCTGTTGCCATTACACTGGCATTCACGCTGGTTTATGAATTCAGACTTTCAGAGCAAGCACGCAGCTGCAGGCTGCAGCTAGCAGTGCCCCTGCCTTGCCCAAGCTGCTCAGCACTGGCTCCTGCCGCGGCCGCGACCGTGGCCAATGCCGTCTCCCTGGCGGCGGCGCGCCCTCACTGCCGACCACCGGGCTGATGACCCACGCTGCCCACCGCCCGGCGTCGTCCCGGCCTGGCGGCCTCCCGAGCTCCAGGAGTACCGGCCAATGAATAGCCCACGGCCGGCCGGTGGCGTCGGCGCGCGAGCGCGAGCTAGTCCCATGCGCAGGTTTCCACGCATCGCATGTGAGGTTGGAGGTTGGATATTTTCCGGCGCTCTCGCGTCTCGATCGGCGATCGCCCCGCGCAACCCCTGTCCCTTTCGCCCCGCGCAACCCCTGTCCCTTTCGGCATTTCCTCCCCCTGCCATCGTTTATTCAGAGACGCCTTATTCAGAGACGCCTTGTTTAGTTGGGTTACAAAAGGCTAGAAATATAACTCTTTCTCCATTACATCAATTTTTAGCCGCTTACATAGAGTATTAAATATAGATAAAAAATAACTAATTACATAGTTTAGTTGTATATCACGAGACGAATCTTTTGAACTTAGTTGGTCCACAATTAGATAATATTTGCCAAATAAGATAAAAGAGTTACTATTTATCAGGTTTATATTTTTAACCATCTAAACAAGGGCTCAAGAACGCAGTGTCAGTGTACTATTTGCTGTGGCACGGCAGGCCCTGCCGCCATGCCTGACTCCAGACTCCCTCGTGCTCTGGTCAAAACACAGGCCATTGATTTCGTGTAGTAGCACCGTAGCCTGTGTGGCTTCGGACACCTGTACTCAGCGGGTTGTACTTGCGTCGTTTTCAGCGGGTTGCAGGAGGGAAAGCGAGAGATGCAATGCACATGATGCCTTTGGCCTTTTGCTACGACCGTGAGATACTCCTACAGGTGCTGTATCGCAATTCGCAACACGCAAGCCCGAGATATGCCGAACGGAACGTACGAAGCAGGAAGCAGCTAGCGTTCGGCCGGGAGACGAGGCACGATGGTGGACCTGGTCAGCTGATGGGCTCGGAGGCGGCCGAAACCCCGCGTGAAGCTTGAACTCGCTAGGTGCCTAGGGGTTGGCTTCTGGCGGCTAGCCCGACCAGCGATCGCCGCACCTGCCATCTCCCAACTGTTCTCCCGCCCGGCCGGTCTGCCCGAATGCCGGCTGGTCACAGGTCACCCGTGTGGCCTCCGCCACGCGCGGCACAGCCGTCAATGATCCAGATTAATGGTGCTTACAAGTCTGGCATTCCTAGTGGCGAATCCAGGACCGGGGTCAGGAACTAATTGACGAGGTCAAACATGGGTGAATCCTCTATTTTAATAGTGATTTGCATGTGAAAAAAAAGATTTGTAGTGTTATTTTTAGTAAGTTATCGGGGTCGGCTGACCCCGATGCTTACACTCTAGATCCGCCCCTTCCTTCCTATCATTTCTTAACAATAATAATAATAGGATAAGACTATACTACTGTACATGACTGTGAGACCCCTTTTAACAAGGTCAGAACATACGCCTAATAAATAGGAATATATACTACTGTATATGATTGCGAGACCCCTTTTAACAAGGTCAAAAGATATGCCGAAACAATAATAAATATTATCCTATACAAGTATATTTTTTTCAAAAGCGTGCATTGGCATGTTTTCCATGAAGTGAAAGTCAAAACGCTAGGCGAAAGACGAATGGGCCGCGCGGCCCGCTCCCTCTCCCGCTAGGGCGGCTGGCGACGCCGCCACCACCGCCGCCGCCGCCGTCAGCCGCCGCGCCGGCGCCGGCGGCCCCAGCCTCGTCCCGCTCCTCCCTCTCCCGCTCCCCCTCCCCTCTCTCCGCCTCTGCTTCGCGCCGGGTCGCCTCTCCCGCGACCGACGCGGACCGGCCAGGGGCGTCCGCCGGCCATGGCGGAGCCGCGACCCCCGGCGGCCATGCTCCGGCCATGGCGGGGCAGGTGCGGCCGGATCCGGCGTCCCCCGGGGCCTCCACCGGAGCGGAGCCGCTTCCCGCGACCGCCGAGCAGGGGGCCGGCCATGGAGGACTCGGCGCCGCCGCCGCTTCCACGCCGAGCAGGGAGCCTCGGGGGCAGCGCCGTCCTCCCCCACCCCCCGACGCTGCTAGGGCCAGGCCGGGCAGCCCTAGTCTCGCCGCCGGCCTGCCGCCCCAGTCCCCCACCTCCGGCGGCACCCCTGCAGCACCTGCACGCCAGGTGCTCGACGAAATGCCGAGCCGCCCGTCCCTTGCCCTGGAGGTCGGGGAGACCTCGGCCAAGGACGGAGCAGGCGACATGAAGCTGCCGAGTGACGCGCCCATCTCCGAGGGGCCACGTGCGGCCATGGCAGGGATCGGCCGGGAGGAAGGGCGGGGCAGCAGCGCCCTCTCCCCGCTCGCGGATCCCTTCTTCCCCTCCTCCGCGGGCCGACCCAAGACCATGCGGTGTGCTGACGGCGACCTCACCGACTGCTCCGACGAGGACGAGCCTGCATACGGGATGCCGCGCCACCTCTTCGTCCCAGCCCAACCAACCCGTGTCCTTGAGGTCGGGGAGACCTCGGACAGGGTGAGCTCTCCCGCCGCGCACGACCGCCCGGCGCGGGATCTGGAGGAAGGGGTGTGCACGTCGTCTGCCGGCGAGGGCGCGACCCGATACCGGCGTGGGCGGCGCCGCCGAGCGCGCCGAAAGCCGGCGGCTGGCGGTTCGTCGAATGCCCCCAAGAGCTCCGCTACAGCAGCCTCCAGGGTCACTGCGCGCCGACGTCTCGGGCCGACCCCGGAGCCGAGGGCTCCGGCCCGGCGGCGGCTCGGCCCGGTGGCCACCGCCCACGTGCCGGCCCCTCGGAGGCTCGGCCCGGACCCGGAGCAACGGGTCCCGGCGTCCAGACGGCTCGGCTCCAACCGCCGGGCTTCCCCTCCAGACAATGACGGCTGGCGTCAGGTGTTACCATGCAAGCCACCTCCGATGGCCACAGCGCGCGAGGCAGCGGCGAGGCCGGCACGGAACGCGCGCCAGCCTCCGGCCGCCGGCAGGCGCAGGTGGGACGTCGAGGGACGGTGCCTCAACTGCACTGCAACGGGGCACCAGATCGCGACGTGCAAGCGGGAGCCCCGGTGCTGGAACTGCCATGGGCTCAGCCACCGGGCACGTGACTGCGCTAGGCCTCCAGGGACGTGTTCGTCCTCCGGGCGGAGGGGCACGGGTGCCGGCCGCGCTCCTAAGTCCAAGCGGAGACCGAACCCTGGAAGCTCGGGGCGTGCCGGGGGCCGCTCACCACCGCCGCGTCGCTCTCCGGGGACGAACGTGGGTGCGCAGGGGCCGGCCCCGTCGCCCCCGCCTTCCTCTGACGTCGGCGCCGATGTCGCCGCCAGGCGCGGCCCTGACGCGGGTATCGCCGCCATCCAGGCCGCGGTTGCTACGGCCATCGGGATCCAGCCGGGGAAGCTGCAGATCCGACGGTGCCCCGAGGGTTTCATCATCACCTGCTCCAACCAGAAGTGCGCGGACAGCATCAAGCCAACCATGGCGGAGGTGGTGGCCCGACACCGGGAGGTTGCGGTGGCACACGACCGCCAAGAGCCACCGATCCAGCCCCCACAGCAGAGGGCTGGGGAGGCGAGCACACACATGCGGCCACCTCTTGCCGCGCCGACCGCCGCTCGCTCTGCTTCAGGAGCCACGATGCCGAAGTCGAACCGGCCGCGCCGCGCGCGACGTCGTGGGCGTCGCGCCGGCCGTGGAAGTGCCGACTGTACGAAGACGCCGCGACAGGTGTGGCGCCCTCGCATGTCACAGCCCGCACCCCCCGTCGCAGTGGTCACCTCATCTCCTGAGGAGGCGACGAGGGACTCGGTGGACGCGGGTGACTCGGCGGGGAGTCTGGAGTCACCCGTGGCAGACTGGGAGGAAGGGGAGTTCCGGCCGGACACCTCGCCACCCGGCCCACCCGACGAGAAGGACATGAGGACAGAGAGTGCAGCCGCCATGGGTGGCTTGATGGAGAACCTTGAGCCACCCATGGAGGCGGGGGGCGCACGCAAGGGGTTCGCCGCGACGCAGACCGCGGCCACCACGGGCGTCTCGGTGGGGAACCTTGAGATGCCCGTGGAGGCCGACGAGGCAGCCCTAGGCACGCTGGCTCTGCTCGCCCATTGGGGGGAGGAGCTTGCGACCGGACCTCCGGGCTACACGGCGCTGCACGACCTCGAGCGCGCCGGGTACGCGGACGCAGACGCGGAGGAGACGGTGGGGGAAGCAGTGCTGCAGGAGGACGACCCAGCTACGCCGGTGCACGGCGTAGACGACTTGCCGAAAGGAACGCTCACCCTTCTCGCACACTGGGGAGTGGACCTCGACGAGGGCCCACCTGGCTTCCCTATCCAGGGCGCCTTCCCACGGCCGGGGGAGCGGAGGACCACAACACCCCGTTGGGAGACCCTGGCGGATGCAGACGACGGTTGGACAACGGCGCTTGGGGGACCCTCCCCACGGCGCGACGCCCAGGGGGACGCTCCGGCAGAGGCCGTCGAGCCCCCTGGGATCGACGACTCGGACGACGCACCGTCAGGGGTGCAGCAGGCGACAGGAGGACGGGCGACCGGTGGGGTTCACCCAGTGGGGAGCTTGGAGTCACCCACCGTGGGCCTTGCTGCAGTTTCGCAGCAGGCGCTGGGCAGGGCGCACCTTTGCGGGGCCTCTGGGAGCCCGCCCAGGCACGCGACCACCAACGACGACGCGCCCCCTGGGTTCTCCACGCCCGTCTACCGGAGGACCGCCGACGACTCGACGACCGGGGAGGAGGGAACCCTAGCTGGGGAAGGGTCGTTCACGGGGCGGCTCAAGAATTTCGCCAAGAAAGTCTTCCACAAGGCGGCCACCCCGCTCCTCCCAGCTAGGGTGGACGACTCCAGCTCCATCAAGCTGCCCACGCGGAGCAGGCGCATCGCGGCAAACCCTCTCTCCAAGTACCCGGTGGCAAAAAGAGGTGAGATCATCGCCATGCGGAAGTTGGGGTTCATCGAGTCAGAGCCGACGGCGGAGGGACAGCTGAAGCTGGACGCGATGTTCGAGGGAAGACCATAGGACGCCCGGGCCTTGCAGGAGTTGCTGGCAGACGAGGTCCCACAGCAGCGACCGCGGAGGCGCCGTGGGGCCGGGGGCCACGCATGAGCGCCGATCCCGTCAGGCAAACTAGAATGTTAGTGCGTGAGTAATCCGTTATGTGCGTGTCCTGGGGTGGCGGGCTGTGTTTCAAATCTGTTAAACACCCCAGAAAAACTTGTAAAACTCTCTTCTTCTTAATACAATGATGCGCAAATCTTTTGCGTATTCGAGAAAAAAAAATGAAGTGAAAGTTGGATATCCTGTACAAGTATTCAAGAATTATACTCAAGTACAAAAAGTTTTAGGAGACACGAAACAATTTCACACTAAATATATAGTTGCATAAATTTGGTATAGATTATATTGTTACTTGTTATTTATTAACCAATGAATTCACCTACATCACCTTCAACCTCAGTTCCTTCTTATAGAGTAACTCAAACCTATCATGGCTAGAAGAGGCCTTCACCAGAGAAGAAACTGATGGAATGGTGAAAAATCTGCCAAATGACTAAGCAGATGGTTTCAATAATGAATTTATTTTTTTAGATGACACCTTTCGACGCATTTCTCATTAAGTAGAACAAGAGTTTAAAAACAAGAACAGACCCAGGGAATGGAAGCCGCGGTTACCGAAACCCAGTCCATATCTGCGACTCCATGTAGACCATCATGACTAAGCCCACTCGTCCAACCCGGTCATGTCTAGCTCCATGGCTGAAAGGTCAGCGGCTCCATTGAGAACTATCGGCAAGGCATGTTTCTTACTCTCGGTGAGATCACCACATAATGTCATCTTAAATTTGCTTTCCACCTCCGCATCAACATAATTCTCTGTCACCAGCACTCCCAGCTTCTCGAGGAGATGTTGCCACTTCATCAAGGAAGACTTTTATTCACTTTGTATTTCTTCCGAGCTAATATATTGTAGGGACCCATTTCAATAAGACCATAAGATATATGCTGAAATCATAAGTAACATGCATGGTCGCTTATAAAAGTACCCGCGTACGCTACAACATAACGTATACAAGCATTAAAAAACTATACTGAAATAGTATAAGAGATTTAGGACACAATAATTTTGTGTTAAATAGTTGCATAAATTTGGTTGGTATTATATTGTTGTTACTTGGCATTTATTAACCAATCACTGTTAATTATATTGAGGGTAGCCTCCCACTAGAAAATAGAGTTAGGGTAAACGCATATTTACATTTTCTCTCATTCTGTTCTAAAACCTCAAGAATACATATATTACTATATGTACATGATAAAACTTGTTACTCACGTTATCTATACTTAATATTAATTATGATAATTTTCTTTGGTCCATCACGTTGTCTTCTATCCGTCTGTCAAGAAGTATACAAAATTATTACATCGTAAGAAACTAGAGGGCCTGTTTGGGAGGGCTCCCAACTGTTTTTGTGCTAAACAACTCTTTTCATAACAGCTTCAGTGTGAAGCTATTTTTCATTTCCTTCACAAAAACATGGAAGATGGAAGAGCTAAAAATAGTAGCTTCCAACAGCTTCACCTTTCATTTGTGGGCCCCATCGAGTAGAAAAGACAGCTTTTGCCCACCAGCGCAAGAGAGAAAGAGAGCATGCTCGGGCGGTGAGGCGGCGGGGCAGGGCTGGCCGGGTGCAGACGCCGGAGCACGGCCTGGCGGGGTACGGACGTCGGAGCGCGGCCTGCCGAGGCGTCGTAGCCGGGAGCGTGACTCAAAAGCACCACCCGCCCGGGCGCTGCCGCCCGGGGGCATCGGCGGCTGTGGCCGCCGAGTGCCGGGGCATGCCGCTGCAGGGGGCGACTGCCGGGGACGTGACTGCTGTGGGCGTTGCTGTGGGGCAAGCCAGGACCCAGGAGGCGCCGTCGTGGTTGCATCGGCAAGAAAGCCATGGGGACGCGAGGCCGCTGGGGATGCAGGACACGGGACGTGGGGGCGTGGTCGCCCAGGGCGCGCCCTCTGGGTTGCTCGGTCTCCGGACTCCGATTGCCGCCATCACGTGACGTTGTACGAGCCGATCCGGGAGAAAGTCCACAGGCGGATTGGGGAAGAAAAAGCTTCAGTTTGAGGAAAAAAAAAGAAGAGGAGGAGGTACAATGGTCAATTTATTTGTTTGGTCCACCAAGTAAAGCTATTTTGCCAAACAAGATTACTAAAACAGATTAGCTTCACCAAGGAAGTTGTTTATGAAGCCAAAACACACAAAAAAAAAATAGCTTCACTAGTGAAGCTAAGCTGTGCCAAACAAGGCCTGTTAGACCAAAGCAAAATTGGCTTACAGCCAATTGTCATTTTCCTAAAGGACAAAATAAGAGGAACAAGTGTTACGTAATGCAAAGAAAAGGACAAATCTAAAGTAAGCCAGCCATGTGATTTTGGACCGGTGACACTGGTGCTGCATGCGTCACTCATGCACGTTTGGTTGTACGCATATTTTTATTTCTATTTGCTAAGTACCGTCTCTGCTGCTGACTGTAGACGAGTGGAGGATGCAACATTTTTTTTTTGCGCAGAAGTGCGCAGAAACTTTGGCACTGTAATGGTGTACTAGTAAGTTGCGCGCGCCATTGCGCGCGGCGGCAGGCAAGGGCACATGGTTTTATAGATATTATATTTGATGGACTGTTATTTTATATATAGTATAATTTTTATATATAGACGAATGTGTATATGTATATATATTTTAGGATTGTAAAGTCGGTAAAATTACTAAATCATTTAATTTTATGCGCGATATGGGTAATGTATTATAAAATTTCTATAGCAATTGAATCATGGAAATCAACTCTATTAATTATTTGTAAAAAAGTTTAGAGGAATGTAGATCCATATTTGTAGTAATAAAATTAAAATAAAATATGTGATGTTATCTGTTTATAGTACATTGTTAGTTGCAAAGATGTCAATAAATTTAGTTTGATATTTTTTTATTTTTATTTGATTCGTTATGGTTTGTATAAAATTTGAGTAAATTTGGATAAATAATAAATGCGTAAGGAAAATATGAAGATGGCGTATTTTAGGAGTGTAAAGCCGATTAAATTACTAAATCATTTTATTTTATGCGTGGTATGGGATGTGTCTCTCAACCGAGGATGCAGATTCATCTTTGTATTGCAAACAACAGAATATAAATACCAAATTGAATAGAGTAGCACGGTTTGGAAGTTCAGAGCACTATGTACGTGCTATAACTTGTTTACTTAAGGGAAGAACCAAAAAGGGTTAAAAGAAGAAAAAAAGATTGGAAAAAAGAGATAGAAAAAGCAAAAAAAAAAAAAATGTTCATACGTACTGTACTGTTCATATGTACTATTACTGTTCATACATACTGTTACTGTGCGTATGTCGCTGTTCATACGTACGGGCTGTTCATGCGGCGACGTGGCATGGCTGGTTCAGAGCACTATGTACGTGCTATAACTTGTTTACTTAAGGGAAGAACCAAAAAGGGTTAAAAGAAGAAAAAAAGATTGGAAAAAAGAGATAGGGAAAGCAAAAAAAAAAAACTGGTCATACGTACTGTCACTGTTCATACATGCTATTACTGTTCATACATACTGTTACTGTTCGTATGCCACTGTTCATACGTACGGGACTGTTCATGCGGCGACGTGGCATGGCTGGTTGCCCAGGAACCCTCGCCGGATGAATAGAAGTAAATTGCATGCCGAGTAGTAAGGACTCTCGGCTTCCACTGTCGGTCTGTCGCGAATCAATGTGCGGTGCCGGTGCGCCCCCGCGCCCATGCAATGCAAGAACGCCCATCCAGTGGCGGCCGTTGGGCCTGGGCGGCGGTGCAGCATGGGCGCCGGCGCGCTCAGCCAGCAGGGAGGAAGCACGTCTCGATCAATGTCTTTTGCGCCGTCCGAGCTTGTCGATCGATCGGGCGCGTACGGGCGCCATCATCATGAAGACGGCGTCTGTGTAACAGAGTAAGCACGAAGCACTGGCCAGCAGCAGACGACGACGACGCGCCGTGGACTCGGTCGATCGAGGCAGCTAGCAGTTGTTGCGATGCGAACACGCACACGGCCGGCAAACCGGCCGGCCCCGGCACGATCGAATTCATCAGAGCCGCCCTCGCCGCGCCGGCCGGCCAGACACTCCTGGTGGCCCATGCCAATACCGCCGCCCCCCAATTATAAGCTAAGCCTCTACTGGCGGCTCCAGGGTCAACGTACGTGTCCATCAATGATGATCAATGTGCCACCACATACAGATACTGGATGATGTTTTTTTATGTTGAATTGTCATTTGCGGATAATGAACTGACGATTGGGTCGCACGCGAGGCCACGAGCCCACGAGCTACGCCTACCGGGCGCGTTTCCATGCAGCAAAATCAGCCGCTATCCGCTGGATGTCTGCACCCAACCTCGCGTGTCGAGACTGCACACGGCCCGCATCCGGCCGGGTTTCCATTGTACGTACCTCATTTCGCTGTCGCGGCGCGATCCATGTGGCGTGCCTGTGATGGATCGCTTGATGCCTTGCTCGATCATATCTAGCCCGGCGTGGCTGTGCTTATCGTGTCCAGGTGCGCGAGGCAGACGGCCGGCCGGCTCTCCCCGCCGGTCAATGTTTTTGCGCTGTGGCCTGTGGGGATGACGGCCGACTGGACGACAAGCATGCATGCCGGGCATTAAAACTGAGCATCACGTTCCCGCCCGGAACAGGACGCGCGTCGTCGTCGGAGACTTTGCCGCCCGACCGGCCTGCTGTTGTTCTCTCATCACCGTGCGACATCTCTCGCTAATGGGCATGATCAATTCAATCAACCACCAGCTACCCGTCCAATTTCCAGCCGTTCTCGTTCGGTGACGAAGAGAAGGCGACATGGCCGCACGCGCGCAACCCCGGCCGGACATATGACTACATGAGGAATTACACACGACTAACTAGAGCCGTGGCGTATCGGTGTAGACAGGACACCGGAGGTTACTGACGATGGCCCAGCAGGCCGCCATATCAGTGACCGCCCGTCCCCGATCCGCCGGCGGTGCATGCAGCCACCCTGGCACGCGCGCGCACCGTTGATTGATCGCTGGGCGCCACGTTCCGCCGTGGCACGGCACGGCACGCACGTGACGACCGTACGTCGTCCATCACCACCGTACCCAACCTGAACTTTTGCATTGCAGGTTCGTTCGCCGGATCGGGGGAAACACCGCCACGTACGTTTGGGCGCCGATGCGCGACGATCGGTGCCGGTGGAACGAAGCCCCGGCCCAGCTGAGTTATTCCGCGCGTGGTTTCGCCCCCTGGTTGCCCGGTGGGCGTGGCCGCTGCGTCGCCGCATCGGGATATCTGGGAAGGCCGGCCGGCCCGGCTGGTAACCACTCTCGCTGCCCACCGGCCGGCAGCTGACTTGTTGCCGTCTCGCAGACGTGTGGTTGGTATTGGTAACCACTCTCGCTGCCCACCGTCCTCTACCAATAGCAGTACACCATGCATGGTTTCCACGCCACCGATTGAGGCTTTCATTTCTTGGTTGCCTTGTTTATATTGCTTCAAAATTCCAAATTTTTACACACTATTCAGGTGGTTACTGTTCTGGCCTTCGATCTCTTCTCTATTCGTTCGGTGGAAATTGCTGCGGAGATATGTGGTGCGAAGAGGACACACATCTGTGCATGCATGGTACACTTGGTTAAATGCTTAGTGGTTACACTACACTTGCGTACAACCTGGGCCTGCCGATCGGATGTGATTCGTGCGTGGGATATGATGGATTCGCATCTGCAGTGCCCAGTTATCGCCAACAAAATAGGCAGCAGTAATTAACAATCTCTGCAGATCGTGCGTGCAGTACAGTAGTGAGTACAGAGTAGGAGGCGTCACAAACAGAAGAACATTTTTTCATTCATCACAGAGACGCAAGATTTGGTTACGAGATCGATTGAAGCAAGACGGCGGTGATTACACGAGTTTATTTTTAGGAGATTAATTAATCAGTTGTAGAACAAAAGAAAATACTCCATAAATATAAAGCACACACAGACGACAGACTTGGGCGTTGTTGCATTCTCAGTCACACTTGACACTTGTATCGTTGTAACTAATGCGGCTTCTTCCAACCAGTGTTTCCACCGCCAGCTCCAGCTCCTGCTCCGAACCCTCCACCGCCGCCCATCCCGAACCCCGGCCGGGCTCCAGACCCTTGGCCACCGAACCCAAAGCCGCCTGAGTTGGACGCCGAGCCGGACGACGAGCTAGACCAGCTAGACGACCCGGCTCCAGAGAAGGATCCAGAGCTGGAGCTGGACCAGGAGCTCGAGCTCGAGCCGGCGTTCGAACTAGCACCACCAGCGTCGGGTCCTGATGAGCCGGACAGTGTGGTTGAGCTGGAACCGGAGTTTGAGCTGGACCCTGCGCCGCCCGAGCCCGCCACGGACGATGATCCTGCGCTTGCTTCTGCCGTGTTGCCGGACGACGACCCGGCGCTGGAGCCAGACCACGAACTCGACTCAGAACCAGAGCCAGAGCCAGATGCGCCGCTGGAGCCGGAACCTGAGCCTGGCGCCGAGCCAGACACGGAGTTTGATCCACTACCTGATGCGCTGAATGAGCCAGCGCCTGAGTTTGCACTCGACTCGGAGCCGGAGTTAGAGTTGGAGCTGCTGCTCGCTCCACTAGTAGATGAACCCGAACCTGAAGAGACCATAGAAAATCCAATCAGAGAAATGCTACTTGCTACTTGCCTACGTACAGTCTGAACAATCACGTTATTCGACACTAGCCTGAGGTGCCGTAGGACATCCCGGCAGAGCCAGATGACGAGCCTGATCCGGCCGTAGAGCTAGAACCAGTACCCGAAGCACCGAAGCCTGAGCCTGTGCTCATGCCAGAACCAGACCCAGAGTTCGCCGACGAGCCAGAGCCACCGAATGAGCCCGAGCCACCAGCACCGCCCGAACCGGACCTAGATCCTGGCCCACAGCTCGAACACCCACCGCTTGGCCCAGCGTTAGGCCCGCCACTGAACCCAGTTGATCCACCAAACCCAATCCCTGAGCCCGAACCCATACCAACACCGGAAGACCCGTCGCGTCCACGTGGACGGTACGAGCCTCCATTCGATCCAGAGCCCAAGCCCGTGCCAGAACCCGTGTTACAATCTGACCCACCATTTGCACCAACTCCAACTCCGACACCGACATTGATCGATGTTCCTAAGCCCACAGAACCCGAGCCCAAACTAGACCCTGAGCCCAAACACGATGACGTGCCCGATCCACAACCAGATGCTGAGCCCGCATTCCCAGCTCCATAGGTAGAGCCGGAGCCGTAACCATACCTAGAGCCCGTGCCCGAACTAGATGCTGACCCAGAGCCACCTAGCCCAAGATCAAGCCCAATGCCGAGGCCTCCACCGGCACCAATGCCCAGGCCCAGGTTGCTCCGCACTGGCCTGGCCTTTGCAACGCCTACTGAGACTACTAGTAGCACAATAACAAGAACAGTAAGAGGAGCAAGAGCTCTGTTGGCTGCCATTGCTGATCAGTAGTGATCACTGATCAAGCTTGTGCTCTGTGATGGCTTGCTGATGGCATGTTCAGGGACTGGTCTCGATTTATAGCCGCAGTTTTCGAATAGTGTATTTGCTGCACATGATGCTTACTGTAAAAGGTGGCTCAGTTCCTTCACGGCGCATGTGAAGGTGACCTAATGTTTTGGAGCTTCGCCATTGGCCGTTCGTCTTGTCTTAGGA
Organism: Themeda triandra; assembly: GCA_018135685.1. Taxonomy (NCBI): domain Eukaryota; kingdom Viridiplantae; phylum Streptophyta; class Magnoliopsida; order Poales; family Poaceae; genus Themeda; species Themeda triandra. Next base: position 692,533 of record JAENPR010000019.1, on the reverse strand, counting down.
AGTGACGAGAGACTTGTCTGAATCGGTGGCCGCTATTGCCAATTTCCTGCGCTAGAGAGTTCTCAATACTGGGTAGAAGTTTCTAGATTGGGCATATGCTTCATCTGAAGGCTTTGTTGTCCAAATACTCGAATGTATGATTTGGTTCTAATTAATCGTCATGGGGAACTCAGGTAAGTTACAAAGATTCCTTCCATCCACAACCTTACTCAGATTGTGATGAGAAAACTTCCTCATTCTAATACAACAAAAGGAAGTTTACTGACACAATATATGGGGTGTGACAAATGTCTGCAAACAAATGGAATCGAGTTATCACTTATCACATATGATGGATCTGGTGGCAGAAATGAAGAATTCCTAAACGAGCAAAAATGTTGCACCTCAGCTGAAGAGACAATCAATGCTAAGGATATCACATCCTGAACTTAACTGGAAGTAGTATGACGGCAAAATACACTGACAAATTTTTGGAAAAAGAATACAGAAAAATACACGAAGTTTTTTTTTGACGAGTAGAAAATACAAGAAGTTAAAAGGCAAAAAGAATACAAAGACCTTGAAGCGTGCCAAGTGCACTGCACGGAATCAAGTGATTGGTGTCGTATTAGTGGATGCTGAAGTGGAGCCCTTGATCACCACTAATGCAATTAAGCCATAACATTTGGAGCCTATTTTTTGTCTTCAGAGCCACCTACAGAATCAACGTACAATTCTACACCAACTCCTCATTCTTTTACAGCCACTAGCAGAATATTTTTGCTTCATTGTACAGTACTAAGCCGCTTCTCTTTTCTGAATGAAATGATGTCCAAACAATTCAGTTAGGATGAGTTATGCCACTCATAAAAGCTTTCCCATCCCAGGAAAGAAAAAACTTACCAGAAGGTTAGTAAACTTCTGAAAGTGTAAAATTGGACTAGCTAATTCTAATGCCGAATAATTTCGCCGGTAATCTGAGATTTCAAATGTACTCTCAATTTAGTCTCATTGACGTTCGGTTCTCCCTGCGCAAGATCAGATGGTAAATAAGTAGTACTACAACAAATTCAGAAACTACAGTTACAGAACATACCTCTTGGTTGATTTTCTTCCCACTTGTCAGTTGAGCGCCTTGGTATTCAATTGCATAAGCCTTGGTTTTGCAGAAAGGGCAGCTGCATTGTTAGTTAAGGACCCAAGAACTGTGAAAAAACTGAACAATCCAATAGTTTCATCCACAGTATGTCATTGTGTCTCAACTTAAGGTTACATGTCTAATATTTCAATCAAACTGCACAATTTTCAGGTTACATGTCTAATATTTCAATCAAACTGAACAATTTTCAGGACTAAGTGCCATGCAAGTGTGAAGTGTTGATCATCTATGAAAATCTAAGTTCAGCAGAAGAAGTTTCTTTGCTCGTTCATTGGAAATCTATAATGTACTACTACGGTGCGCGTATCAGATGTCAGGCCAACTGTTCAAATCAAAAGTCGCAAAATAGGATACTGGACAACTTTAGAAGTCTTGGATGGCATCAGCTGTAAGAAGCATTCTGCAGACAGAAGCAACGTGAAGCAATTCAGTGGCTAGAAGCTTTAATAAGGATATAGCATTCTTCAAGATGAGGGAAACTGAAGGTACAAAGTCTTTGTAGACAAAACCAAATAGCAATAGGACAATATACACAGTACAGGAAAAATCAAATGGCTATAATATACTAAAACTGCACATTGTCAGAAACAGCGCAAATGCCTAATGTTTTTTGGACTGAATCCGCCTCTTGGGTTCTTAGCTAGTATACTTTACAAGATCATGGTGACTTCAGGCGCTGATGGAAAACGTCTCCGCAAATCAATTGAAGTAAATTACGGACAAGTGGCAGTTTAGCATATAAAGGAGAAAAAAAGGTTGACAGGAGCTGGTCCTGTTTTTCCTTTTCTTGAAACAAAAGATATGGCAGAGCTGGTGCTCTTTGCTACTACAAGTTGTTTTGTGCAATGTCACTGTTGTTAGAAAAAACTAAATTAAGCCAAATATATTATGGGAAGCTGCATGCTTCCAAATTCGAAAAGCCAGTAACCCAACAAATACACAGCACCTATCTATCAGTATTGTGGTATCGCTGAAGCGTGAATGAAAAAGCAATGAGAAGATGGAAACTCACCAGTGCAGATCCCTTTGCCGCAGCACTTGGATCTATTCAGACTCGGGTAGAGCTGCATGTCAGCAAAGAAAAAAAAACTATTAAAAAAGTGTTACGCTTGCACAGCTACTAAAAAACAGAGGTGCCAATCATCTGAAACAGGGAGCAATTCTGGAGGAACAAGTGATGGATCATATACATACAAAGAAGCAAATGGGGCACTCCTCGGTTAGGCCGTCGTCGCCGGCGTCCTCGGCCGGGTCAAAGCACGGCGCGAGGTCGCCACTGCGGATGAGCCGACGCAGACGGCCAGCGTCAAGGTCGGGCAGCTCACGGACGAGGCGGCGCGGCCGCGTGAGGCGCTCCTCCACCGCAGGCAGCCGCCGACGGAGCTGCACGCCGAACACAACGGCGTTGCCCATGGCTAAGGTAGTAAGGTGCGTGCAGAGGAAGCCGCGGCAGGGGAGCAGAGAGGTTTATAGCTGGAATTCTGCATGAGCATCATCGGTGCAGGTGTGGAAGGAGATGAGGATCGTGGATATGGAGCGTGGGGTGGCAGCGCTTTTTTGATGCCTCAACCCTTCAAGTACAAGCTGTAGTATCTGACTTACACACAAACTCACACCACCATACTCACGCCCACACGCACACACACTATGCGTAAGTTAGATCTACAACCTATACCTAGGAAACTTCATGTGGCTAAGAGGTATCCGAAGTCAACACCAGGCTTCGAACGTGACGGGCACGTCACTCTAACCAGCTGCAGTACCTGCAGGAGAAGAAAATGAGGAAAACCTCAGTGGGAAACGTGAGCTGAGCGGTGCTTGAACCCACGCCGGCAGCTCCACCACCCGGAGCACTTGCCAAACGAGCCACGGCTCGTTCCCCGGTGGCAGCGCTTTTTGAGCTGAGGAGGCAAAGGAGAAATGGAGCGAGGGAAGCAAGGCATCGTTTGCTTCTTTTTGATTTGAAATGTGTTGGACGGCTGCGATGATCCCCGTTGCCGCCGTCGCGTGTGCCGTCGTTGTCAAGAGCTGATGAGAGTACACGTCGACAAAATAATAAAAAAAAAGTGGTACCACTAACACCAGAAAAGTGACACGGAGAGATGGGGAAAAAATAACCAAAAATTTCCGTTGCCGGGACTCGAACCCGGGTCTCTCGGGTGAGAGCCGAGTATCCTAACCAGCTAGACTACAACGGAAGTATGTTTAAATGGTTTCTACAGATTCAAGTATGATATCTCACTGATGGCTAAAACTTAATTTTGTTACATGCATCTCCGGACTACAGTTTTACATTGCATCAGTTAAAATAATCTGACAATGGAAGCAATAAGATAATAAGTCATTAAGTTCAAACATTTGACAAATTGAACTATTTGTTGCTATGGGCCCATGAGGAACTACTGCTTTGAAACAATCAAACAACTGATGAAGAAATGGAAGGCTTTTCAGTTCTGACGATAGATTGTGCTTTCCTACCTAGTCATACAAAAGGTCCACTGCTGTCTTTTTCTAAGGGGTAGACTTCGATCTGACGTACATATTCAACAAGATATCCGGAGTTCATTCTCATATTGGGCCCGTAGCAATTTATTACAAAAGGATTGGTTCGGCTATTTATTACAGTGGATCAGGACGAGCACTTTTGCACTAGCTTCAACACAGGTTTCTGCTGACGCTCCATCTCGTTAATTTGCCGTTGTATGTCTTGCTTATGCGCTTCGGTGTAGCCCTTGAGCCACACTTCCTTGAGATTCCACAAATGGCCTAGCCCAGAAATCTGCAAGGATGACTGTGACCCCCAGGAGAAGTGGATCTTGAGCACCTCAACATGCCACCAAATATGATTATCAAACTTTATAGTATGTAATACGGAGCTGCACTGAATCTCGACAACTCGGGCGAATGCCCAGCCAATGCCACAAAAGTAGAGGCCACCGCCTTGAATAGGCCTGATCCGAACATGACCCACGACACCTTCAATTTTAAATGCAAGGGCTTGCAATTCCTCTGGTTTTTCTATAGTTAGATCAAGCTTGAGCTTATTCAGATTATTGCGAAGCTGTTGGATCCAGACTAGCAATTTGTTTACATGCCCGTATAGCTTAAGGCTATGTAGGGTGTTGGGTGGCTGGGGAATGTCATCCAAACCATCCAAGTTATCATCTTTGTCGAGCTCCACTGACAAAGATTTAAGATGGGCATGATCAGAGATGGCTTCAAAAAACTCCATGATATTTCCCTTGTTGATTCCGGACACGCCGAGCTTGTGCAACTGGGTAAGCTTCTTTAGCTCCTCGAAGAAGATGGATTTAGCAGAAGAAGTAACATTCACATGGACAACACCAAGAGTATGTAACAAAGCCAGCTTTTGAATACCTGCAGGGACCTTAACACCAGCTACAGCTCCATTGTTATCAAGCAGGCCTCCGCTTTTACACAACTTGGATAACAAGCTGGATACCAATTTATTAGGAGTACCTGCTGCATCTGGTTGTAGGACCGGGGTTGGTGGTGGTGAGTTTGTGACTCCTTGAGCTGACAATGATGCCCTGTCCTCCGCACTATCTGCTTCTACTGTTAGGACGACATGACCTCGTTCCCAATCCCATGCTTCAGATGTGGTTGCGCCAACACGAATGTATCGTAGCTTCTGTAGCTTCGTGATAAATAGTGGCAACATCACTATGGAGGTGCCTCTGATGTCGAGGGTCTGCAGCTGCCTCAGACCACCCATTAGGATTGGCAGACAATTGATCTTTGTATGTCCTCGTATGGAGAGAAACTTGAGTCGAGTCAGTAGCTTCGCAATTTTCTCAAGGTCTTCATTAGTCACACCTTCAGCGTCCTCAAGATCCAGCACCCGAAGCAGTCTCATGTTCACATTTTTGCTAGAGATGAAGAATGACTCCCACTTACCAAAAACAGTCAAGGACCGCAGCCGGGAAAAATCAATGCTCTCAAAAACAATTATGTCTCTCCTGTTCCAGCTCCTCCTTATGGTGAGGTGCTGTCCAGCACGCTGCGAGTTGAGGCTGCAGCCCTTCTCTAATGAAAATACAAGGTTATCTTCCATTGGTCGTGAGATGATGTACTCTTGGAAGAAACCATTAATTTCACATAAGACATTATTACTTCTTGCTGACCCCTGAATTATGCTCAATTTGACCAGCTCAGAGATGTAGTTCTTCCCATTATCCTCACAAGTTCTACCATCGGAAGTATCCCTACAGTAACCTTCTGCGATCCACCGCCACAGCAAACGCCGCAACCTAATGTTCTTCTCTGCATCGAAGATTGACAGGTAGAAGATACAGGGTTTGATTGAATCTGAGCAGGCATCAAAGTAGGACTTCATCCAAGAAAACAGAGGCCATAGACCTGGTTCTGTCTCCAATCCACGCATAAAGTTACCACTTATATCATCATATGAGCCAGTCCATTCACATACGGAAGTTATTACTTTGGGCAGCCCGCCACACTTGGCGACAATAGATTTTAGTTGCTCCATATTTTCACAAGTTAATTGCTCACCTCCACAAGCTATCTGCGAGAAATAAAACATATTATGAAACATATGCATATTCAATCTGTAAATCATCCAACATTGAGTAAGAACATTTGAACTCGAGGTGAAAGGAAGTTAAATTTAAGACATAAGTTGAATTCATTGATGATAGCAAATTCAGGGTTTAACTCTAAAGGCCCGTTTGGATCCTTAGAGTTGAATTCATTCTATAATTATAATTTAGGCACATATTAATTAAGCTCATATGGTTATATATTAAATGTATTTGTATACTATTGTTAGCCATGCAAGAGAGATGCTTGTATGTCGCATTTGTACTATAGGGAAGTGAGTTAAAGGGTGTGCTATAAGTTGCATAGTATAAAAATAGCATGGTGATATATAGCATCAATTTCCATCTCTCACCCTATGAATTTGAGATAGGTTTTATGTGAACTTTGGAAACTTGTGGAATCTCAAATTCAAGCCAAATAGCCTAATCCATTAAGTAGTTTCCAATTCCTCCAAAATGAAGGGATCCAAGCGACCCCTTCGGGTTATCATTTTAGGCATTGTTTTTTTCATGAGAACGAATGCAATGACCCAAATCAACACCTAAGATTATGCATTAGGTTATTTTTCCTGAGGAAGTAATGCGACAGCAGGTTTTTTTAACAACCACTAGGGGCCTTTGGAACAAAAAAATAACACTATTCCTGGGTTCTTCCTGTGAAACTCCTGCTCTATTCATGTGAAATTCCTGTGTTCCAAATAGGCCCTAGAATATGATCTTTGGTTCCAATTAACATTTAGCTAGGGTGTAGAAATCCTTCAGGGAACCTATTAAATAATTTAGACTACATGCTGAGTTAGCTACACATTGAACTTGACAAAAATTATGATTCACTGGTCCATCAACCCATGCTCTTGCACATGCTATAATCTTTATTAGGAGGCACATACTAAATGAAAATTGTTATAATAAATATTTTCCTCTTCATTATTTTTCTTAAGCAATGGTCATAGTAGACTACTAATGGGTTAGGTGTTACAATTATATTGTTAGTATGCATGATTAAGTGAATGGACATTAATTAGAAAGACTGCTCGATCAATGCAAGCTTGGGGGAGTAAAGAGTGAACACACCTTTACCAAGAGGCTAAGGGCGGCATTAGTTTCGAGACGTGTGATGTTCATTACTTTTTCCTTGTTATTTTCCACACAATGCATTGCAACTTCTTCTTCATCTGCGATGACAACAATTTTGGTAAAAGTAGGCTCGGCTAAGAAGGTGGTTCTGATCAAATCCCAGTCTTGTTTGGTACGCAAACCATCGATGACAACCAAGCAGCTTCTCATATGGAGGATATTACAGCACTCTAGAATTGGGACTTGGCGGCCTCCTTTCATCATACTAACTATTGCAGTTTCCTTGGCTTGAGGATCATCATAATAGAAATCGAGAAATAAGCACCAAGCAAATTCAGTCAAATTGAACGGACTTGGAACGTCGACCCAAGCAAATGCTTCGGGAGGAGCAATTGCAAGAGAAGATGATTCAGGTCCTAGTGAACGAATTATTTCCTTGCAATATACGGTCCTGACGACAGTTGATTTGCCAACACCGGGTATTCCCCATACTGAGAGCAAACTCCGATTGTATAGGAAAAGTTCACCAAGGAGTTTTACTTCCCTGTCACGCCCAACGGGTTGATGTGTTTCAACCCATTGGATTGCCTGTTGGTATCTCTTTTGGGTAGAAAGTATACTGCAGTATTCCTGCAAGTAATGAGATACAGACAGTAGTTGTTAAATTACATGTTCCTGACCGGCCCCTTGAGGATAACTAACGTGACCTATGCATAGTGTCCACTTTCGTAAGGCAGCATATATTTGCCCATATCTGCTTGATTTCAATCGCCTGGCACGCGTGTATATAGTACACAGCATAGCATTAAGTTCCTGAGCAAGCATCTTTATTTTCTTGCCACAGACAGGCAGGTATATTATTGACTCTGATCCATCCCACCCTAAACACATTCGGTCATGTATGTACTTAAACATTAATGCAGCAAGGAAGCAAACAAATGCATGACCAATAATATTCTTTATGAATTAAACAAACAAATGCCGTAGCCCGTAGCAGGGGAAAATGGATAACTGGTACCCATGAAACACGGGTTCTATCCATTCTCGAAAAAAAGGATAACCGGTACCAATATTATTCTTTTGCCTTTTGCGAATCAATTAAACATGTATTTTAGGGTGATCAATGTCCTTATCTAAAAAAGGGTGGTGAATGTAATTGTATTAATAATAAATAATGTCATGAGAAATTAATTAATATAGCTTGCCCCCCAAACGAATTACATAGAATAATTACCAAAATAATACCCCACACCGGTTATAGTTTGCAAATAGCTAAAATCGACATTGGAATATACATCAAAAAATAGAAGATTGAATAGACACCTAAAATAAAAATCTAAAGTTAATGTATTACTATAATGTTAGTTCCAAGGTAGACATGAGCATGATTGTGGTAAATCTGGTGACGCTTTAGTGTTAAAAAAATGACAACTAAAAATTTGCGAGAGAAAATACAATTTGACTGAATCTAAATTTTGTCGGATTTAAATATGGTAATTGCATCATTCGTGGGACAGAAAGAGTATTATATTAATGCCAGCAATACTTATGACTAGCTAATATTCTATTGTTTCAGAATTCATATATTACCTTTTCTTTTTTGGAGAATGCACAAAGAAATTGTTTATCATCAGAGAGATTTCCGAGCTCAGATACTTGGTATGGCTCCCCAGTGCAGAGTAGGGCAATGTCTAACTGTGGTGTCAATAGGAGTATCCGGTTATTGTTCTTACTGTCGGGCAGGTACATTCTGATCATATGCCACTCTGCCACCGTCAATACATCTTCCAAGACAAGGAGATACCTTTGTTCTCTCATTTGCTGCATCAGATTATTAGCTTTCATGAGTTTGTCTGCTTCCGTAACCTCTGCTTTCATCCATGCACAGAAATCTACACCTGCACTGTTTGTTTGGTGAGAACTGCTCACATAGAATTGAGGCAGTAAGCTCTTGACGAACTCATCGTGGTTGAAAGGATGCATCAGCTTCACCCAGGCGCGGATTTTGAAATTTTCGCAGATTTCTGGGTCACAGTAGACCTTGGTGAAGATGGAGGCCATCCCAGGACCAGCAGCAGCACCTCCCCCTCCTCCTATAGCGCTTGTGCTTCCCCAAACGGAGACAACGCGAAGGTCATGATCATCTTCACCTTTAGGGGCGATCAACAACTCTTGTTGGAGGTTACACATGTTGCTGCTCCACTTGCCAGTAGCCTTCCACGCACCAAGTAGGTTGTAGAATGCCATCGATGGGTAAGTGGCCGTGGTGGCATAAGGTGGCTCCTCTGTCGGCAGCGGCATTACTGTGCCAAGCTGCTGCTGCAGCTGCTTGTTGTTGTTGGAGTCATGGAGGATGAGGCTGTAGCGCGTGTTTCTCTGGCTCACGTCCTCCACCCTGGCCTTGAGCTGCTTGATCTCGGCCACCGCGACGTCCAAGGGCAGCGGTGGCGCGCGGCAGTTCACTGTTTGCCACAAATGCCACAGCCACCCCCAGCGTGAGGACTTGTCAAGGTCGAGCTGGACAACGTACTCGACACAGTCCTCAACGTCGAAAGCCAGGGTGCGGAGATGCCTCACCAAGGTCAGCGCCACCTTGTCATTCGCTGCGTGCTCCCTGTTGGCGACGTGGAGAAAGGATTGCATCACCTCAAACTCTCCGGTGATGAACACCAGGTCATTCTGTACCTTCTCCCTCAGCTTGTTCTCCACTATGGCCGACTTGACCAAGCTCAGTGTTCCCTCCACTGCCGTCTTGGTCAACCCAAGAGCAAACTCCGCCATTGTTGCTCTCAAGGTTTCACTCTCCGCTGTCTTGTTTGTGTTTGTGATGTGGAGTGAAACCTAGCTAGCAACTGATGATGGCTAATATAATGCTCAGGGTTGTGGATGTACTGAGCACCTGGGCAGGGGATTATAAAGGGGGATGGATCTGCAACATAATTAATAGAAAAATTAAACATTGCTAAATGAAGACTTGAATGAGGTATTTGAAATGAAATAAAGTTCGCTATATGACGTGATCATTTGGTAACCCATCACTCCCGTTGGTGTGATGTTGGTCTTCCTGAACACTGAACACACCTATAGCTATCCTTATATTATATTAAAACAAGAAAGAGCTAGGTCCAAAAAAAACAAGAAAGAGCATGAGGTTTCTTGATCGATTCAAGCAACATCAAATTTTGTTTTTTTACAAGTTGCCCAATGTTAATAAGAACGTTAGGTACTAACTAGCTTTCCACTGTGCTTATGACAAACATGTGAAGCGTCACGGCCAGCCTGAAGAAACCAAGAGAAAGATGATCTATGTGAACGCATTGCACGGGCAGCATCTTTGCTAGGTAGGAGTAGTTCCCAACTAAGCAGAGCACTAGCTCTTGTTGGGCCAAAGGCTCCTCCTCTTTGATGCGACCTTTCCGGGAACAGGCTATCAAGTGTACGTGTGTTTGGGACACGGAGATAGAGTTGGCGGAGGAGCTTTCAAGTTTCTAAGATAATTTCTGCTAAACTCTAGTTTATTACAGACAACGACGATTCAGTGTGGAGCACGTCACAGCAGAATGAATCGAACTTGTTAGACAAACATGCATGTATTCGGCCATGTAAAAACCTGTGCTGACAGTCCAGCAGCTGGCTAATAAGATCAATCAATCTCATTAGTTATAGGAGCTGTTAGCTAGATATGTATCTTTCTGTTCTAACTAGAATTTGAGACAATAAGCTCCTTATTAGATGGCAGCCGGCATCATAACCTTGATTAATTGTCAGATGACGATTCGGCGTTGAGTACTACGTCTCAGTAAAAGGAATCGAACTAACGATAGCAAAGACATACAAGAATGGATCCGAAAGCAAAGACAGACAAGAATGGATGGATGGATTCATGTTTGTTTTAACAGTCGACTCGACTCTCGATGACGAATGAATGGATAAAGAATGAGCTCCATCGGCCCACCTGCCAGCTGCTGCGAGGTCGCCAATGCGATGCAGAGAGACCCCGCCGACGATCCCGCCCTGCTCTGCACCGTCCGTCGTCCACAGCTGCGGCGGTACGCCCTCACCGTGCGCCGACTCCGATCCGACATGGCGAGGCGCGGGAGAGATGCATTACAGATGAGTAAATGGGCCGCGCAGCCTGGCATGGCACGGTAAGGCCCGGCATGCTGCCGGGCCGCTCCAGTCCTTCGTGCCTGACCGACGGCCCAGACTGGCCTGTCGAGCCACACTTTCCGTGCCGGGCCAGGCCGGAAAGCAGAGGCCCACGTCCATGCCAACGAGCGACGCCACTATAGATTTTCAGCCGGCCCATGGGCCGCCGGCACGGCACGCGGCACGGCGGCACGGCACGGCCCATGGGCCGCACGGCACGGCCGGCGGCGTGCCCGTGCCGGCACGGCACGCAGGCTGTGCGTGTCATGGGCCGCCGGCCTGGCCCATGACACGGCACGGGCACGGCACGGCCTGGAGGCCGGCACGGCCGGCGGCACGGCCAGGCGAGCGCGCGCAGCCATGGCGAGGCGCGGCAACGGCGGGCGGCGAGGCGGAGCGGTGGCTTGCGCGCCGCGGCAGCAACGACGGGCGAGCCGGCGAGGCGGAGCGCACGCGGCCATGGCGAGGCGGGAGCTGCGGCGAGGCGGAGGGTTGAGGGCCGGCGGCGCGGAGGCGTCCTCCATCCCTCCCCGCGCCGGCGAGTATGCGGAGGCGGAGGCTCGTGCGCCGCGGCCAAGGAGAGCGCGCGAGACGGCGGGCGAGCAGCTCTGCGCGCGCGCGGCTCGCGTGCGGCCGGCGGCGCAGCTCCCGCGCGTCCCACGGTGGCGGCCCTCGCGCACGCCGGCGGCCGGCGGCGGAGCGGCTCCAGCACGCGGCACGCCGTGCTGCCCGCGGCACGCCGTGCTCTTGGCACGGCACGACGGCCCATGTGCCGTGCCGCGGGCCGCTGGCCTGGCCCATGGCACGGCCGGCACGGCGGCACGGCCGGCACGGCGCAGTGCCGGCACGGCACGACACGGCCGTGCCGCGTGCCAGCACGGCACGGCACGGTGGCCATCTATAGACGCCACCTCCGTCCGCCGCGCCACGAAGCCGCCACATTGCGAATGAGGGAGAGGGAGCTGAGGCCGCCGGGTCACGATTCACGGAGGAGGAGGGAGGGAGCTCATCGTCGCCGAGTGGGGACGAGGAGGACGCAGCCGCCGCCTCCGCGCCGCTTGAGGCCGCCGCCTGCGGTGTGGCAGCCGTTCAGTAGTGCGGGGGCGACGAGGTGACCCGCCGGTGGTGCTGGGGCGTGGACCATGGAGGAGGAGCAAGCGGATCACTGGTGCGGGGGTCTAGGAGGAGGTGGATGTGGATGCCGTAGTTGGTGCGGGCATGGAGGAGGCGGCTGCCGGCTGGTGGCGCGGGAGGCAAGGAGGACAATGTGAAGCGCCGAGCGCTTCCGCGCGAGCGAGTGCGGCACGGAGGAGGTTAGGGTTGGGTGGAAATGGGTGCAGTGCGTTGGGCCTTTAGCAGGCCATGCTGGTAGTCACCTTGCCGGTACTGGGCCTTTCTCTAAATTGCGACGGTGGCTAGGCCACGCTGGTAGTCACCAAAGTTTCCAGATTTGTTTTTCTTCTTCTTTTTTTGGAGAAAAAAAAACCAAAGTTTCCAAGATTTGGGAACTACTCACCAAATGGTGGCAACAGGAATCGAAGCTTGCCCAAATCCAAGTAGCAAGTACTACAAGGTTAATGAGATGCTCACTTCCAAATGCTGTGGTGGAGAATGTTGAATCTTCATCATAATATGAACTCTGATTCTTCCTTTTCACTAGATTTTCAAAGGATTGCTCAGAACGTGTGAAGATTGCTGAGATAGACAGATAGTGAACGAGGTCATCGGATGATGGGAATAATGTCCCTGACATAGTGAATGATGGGGAGGAGAATATATACACACTCAGCAAATAGAAGATGATCAATCCTGTCAGGTAAAGAAACATTCATTCTCTCGATCGTCTTTTTAAATGGACTAACCTGAGTGAGCATGATTTTGCTTATGCGGTCTGATATGCTTCAATTTCAGGAATTAAAGCAGGACAACAGTGGTGGAGACATGTCTGAAAAAGATGCATCACGAGTACAAGAAACCAGTTTGAAACTTTTTGGGAAGACAGTTATCATCCCAGACCCAAAGAAAGTTTGCTCCTAGGATGGGGGAGTTGGCATATGCAAGAAGTGTTGCAATTTGCAAACATCCTACTCTCATTATTCTTGTATGCAAGAAGTGTTGCAGACATCCTCCGTTGGAGCTATGAGGTTCCCTCTTCATACGTAAGGGTCGAGGGATGCTAGGATTTCTCCTCTACATATATGGTGGCCTTACTGTGGGTTTCCGGTCGGCCGTCCAAGAGGGTTTGGCATAAGGTTGCATAATGAAGGCGCTAGTGAGAGTGATACCGGCAAAAGCCCATTGGTTAAGCCTAGTTCAGATTGCAAATGGTCAGACGACAACCTCTACCAACTGCGAAGTTGTCAAGGAGTCATTGGGCTAGTTCATATGCCAGAGCCAGGTCTGAGTATTGAGCTGAAACCGTGAAGCCGAGCAGTAGCAGAGATCAACCGGTGAGGGGACTCGTGCCACAATAAAAGACGTAAAGTCGAATAACCCAACCCAACAAGTATTTGTCTGCAGCTAATTTGACTGAAGATTAATTGATCCTGAGCATCAGAGACTCAAGTGGCAAGCCCCTGTTCCAGTGTGTCTGGCCATTTTTTGCTGCCTACTAAAGAGGTAGAGAGATTGGCCGTGTATGTGTATTACTACTACTGTTTCCTGCTTGCAGCGTAATGTAGGTTAACTTTGGCGCAGGCTGGTCTGTTTTGCGGGGATGTGCATATCTCTGGCCTGTAATGTTGTTGTATAAGGTCAGATTACGACCAAGCTGCCTGATTCAGACTAGCAATTTGTTTACATGCCCATATAGCTTAAGGCTATTTTGGGTCTTGGGTGGAGGGAGATGGCATCCTCATCCAAACCATCCATGTTACCACCATCCTTGTCCAAGCTTAATTTTTGAACTCTTGGCACAGGTGGTTTTCCAAATCATAGCATTAAAATCAGTTGAAAGCAACATCCTCTTTGATCACAAGTTCCTCTCAATGTGATCATCAGAGTACAAACTAAAGGATATGAAGCAATGAATGTTTCTGAACACATTGTGATATCTCAGAAATCAAACAGAGCTTGCTCAATCAGCAAGCAGTTGTTTCTAGGCCAAGAACATCAATCCATCATCATTCTGGTCAATAAACTTTCTCTATTCAATAAAAAGTGCTCTGGAACAATTATGCTTGTAGCAGTATACTAACTCAACCCACAGATTATTCAGGGAACAAAACACATAACAAGCCTCTTCTATGTGGGTTAACTTATAATTGACAACCGTATGATCTGATAATCAACAACCACCATAGAATGGAAACACTACAGATCATGATACCAACTTGTGGAAGTAGTAATAGAGAACAAGACAGCACCACTGGCATGTCATGGCTCTACTTCTTGTTCGAGATGACATTGTCGACATACCATTTGTAGGTTTCAACAAGGCCTTCCTTGAGGGTGATCTTGGGCTTCCACCCCATCCCCTGTATCTTGGAGCTATCCATGAGCTTTCTGGGTGTGCCGTCCGGCTTGCTGGAGTCCCACACCAGGTTCCCCTGGAAGCCGACCACCTCCTTGACTAGCTCGGCGAGCTCCTTGATGGTGACCTCACTCCCACTCCCCACATTGACATGCTCCAGTCCAGAGTACTGGTCCATCAAGAAGATGACGCCGTCGGCGAGGTCGTCGACGTGCAGGAACTCGCGCAGCGGCGAGCCTGACCCCCAGACGACGACCTCGGGGGCGTTGGCGGCCTTGGCCTCGTGGAATCGGCGGATGAGCGCGGGCAGGACGTGGGAGTTCTCCGGGTGGAAGTTGTCGTGCGGGCCGTAGAGGTTGGTGGGCATGGCGGAGACGGCGTCGAGGCCGTGCTGGATGCGGTAGGCCTGGCACATCTTGATCCCGGCGATCTTGGCGACGGCGTACCACTCGTTGGTGGGCTCGAGCGGGCCGGAGAGGAGCGCGGCCTCCGTGATGGGCTGCGGCGCGAACTTGGGGTAGATGCACGAGGAGCCGAGGAAGAGGAGCTTGCGCACGGCGCCGCAGCGCAGCGCGGCGTCCACGACGTTGGTCTGGATCTGGAGGTTGGCGGCGATGAAGTCGGCCGGGTAGGTGGAGTTGGCGTGGATGCCGCCCACCTTGGCGGCCGCCAGGACCACGTAGCGCGGGCGCTCGGCGGCGAAGAAGGCCTCCACGTCGGCCTGCCGGGTCAGGTCGAGCTCCGCGTGGGTGCGCACGACGACGGAGGTGAAGCCGAGCGAGACGAGGCGCCGCACGATGGCGGACCCCACCAGGCCCCGGTGCCCCGCGACGAAGACCTTGGCGTCCTTGTCGGCGAGGAAGGACGACGGGTGCGGATCTGCGAGGGGGGAGGGGGGTCGGAGGTAAGCCCAGCACGGGAGGGAGATGGAGCTTGCGGGGGAAGAGGGCGGGATTTACCTGCGCCAGTGACGGTGCCCATGTCGCCGGAGGGTCCGGAGGGAGCGGCAGCGGCGGCCGGAGATGGGCGTATACGGATGAGACTCGCCGCCGGTCGCTGTCTCGCTGGACCGGGGAATTGGGATTTTGGAGGGCCGTTGTTAATGGGCCGGGCTACGTAAATCGAACTGCTCGAGATTCGAGAGTCAAAACAGCTCAGAGCCGTTGACCTTTTTTTATATATAAATCAAATCAAATCAAATCAAATTCGTTTCTTTCTCCTTTTTAAGTCTCGTGCATTCCCAGCTTCCAAAAGGCATGGGCACTTGGTAGGCCGCCAGAGTGCTGTGTTTGCTAGTTTTTTTTTTTAAAAAATAAGTTCAAAAATTCATTGTCTCACAAACAAAGTATATGCAGTGAAGATTGCCCCCATTCAAAATGTTTGAGCTTGAGCGACAACACATAGTATTGGTGAATAAGCTAATGCCGGACAAGAGAGAAGGCAAGAGCTTAGATTTTAGGATATCTTACTTTTTTTTTTTCAAGTGTTTTCAGTTGTGTTTGTTTGATGCTCTTCAAATGAGAGATTTCTCACGTGGCTGGTCTCCTATGATTCGGAAAGTAGAGGCCGCAGTGTCCACTGGAGCCTAGAATAAGCATCGCGTCATGCGACTACTACGCGAGAAGAGATCAGATCAGGATCAGAAGCCAGTACACTACTCAGTTAAAGCAGGGCACGTGAGGCCGCGGGGGATCCAAAGGATGTGAAGAAGAAGAAGAAGAACCGTACACGTTGCGTTGCTACTCCTTCATCGTCTACAGTACGGTTGCGGCAGCGGGCCTAAATCAGTGCAACTACAAGCCCATCTGACAAAATCGTGGGCCATAAAAGGCCAGTGCAAAATCCGAATAGGTCGTGCCGGCATCCCACAGCCAAGCGGCCCAAAAATAATGCCGGCACGACGGCACTGGTCGGAGAAAAAAAAAAATAAAAAGTTTATTTTGGACTTAAATTTCAAAACCAGACAAAATACACCCTTTAATTTTTTAAATCATAAAAATTTCGTCCATGACCTGATTACGAGTGGTTTTGAAGGCAGTTTTATCTTTTTTTATTTATTTTGTCTGATTCTTAGAAAAATCACAATAAATCACATAACAAAATGAAAAATATAATTTTCTTGGACTCTAGATAAGTAGATCTATATAATGGACATATCATATGATATGCTTGAAAACAAAGTTTTTGATATAGTTTTAGATCTATATTTTTCCATAATTAATTAGAATAATTCATAACTACAGTTTGTATGGTCCTATTGTGTTAAAAATTTTATAGTAGACTAATTATTATATGTTTGAACAAATGTCAAAATTTCATACTCATTAGATGATGTATAACTTAGGTATAGATTTATTTAGATTTAACAAACATAAACATAAATAAATGTATAAATAAGTTTTATATGATCCAATGAATATGAAATTTTTACTCCAAATTTCGATACAATAATTAATCCATCATACAAATTTGACTATAATTGAATAATAGAAACTGCAGTTATGAATTATTCTAGTTAATTATAAAAAAGTATAGATCAAAAGCTATAGCAAAAACTTTGTTTTAAAGTATATCATATTATATGTTCACTGTGTATATAACAAAAACTTTGTTTTAAAGTATATCATATTATATGTTCACCGTGTAGATTTACTTATCTACAGTGTAAGAAAGTTGATTTTTTTTCATTATTCAAAAGCGGATAGAGACGAAATTTACATATTTTAAAAGTTGAGGAATGTGTTTTGTTCGGTTTTAAAGTTCGGTAAAGACTAATTTTCATCCCTCGTGATTTAGGCCCTGTTTGGGAGGGCTTAGCTTCACTAGTGAAGCTGATTTTTTCCATTTCAGCTCTATAAACAACTCTATACATGAAGCTAAAGTTATTTTTAAAACTCATTTGGCAAAACAGCTTCACATCTTGGACCTAACCAATAAAATTACTATAGTGCCCTTCATTCTTATCCTCTTCTTCCCCAAATTTGCACCGGTGGAATCCAAGACTCGCTCGCATACACCGGCCTTCCTGCTGGACGTCCCTTCCAGATAGCTCGCCGAGCCCACGCTCCAGCACCCCGGTGGTCATGCCTGCCACAACGGTGCCCTCTCCTGGCCCCCAGCAGCGGCGTCCCTCCCACCACGGCCGCGTCTCTCCTGGTCCAAGAAGGCCGTGCCCCCCACGGTGGCCGCGGTCGCGGCGAGCGACGCCGCCGGCAGCTGCGCCCCAGGCGTTCCGCGCGCCGGCAAGCCCTGCAGCCGGCGTTCCGTGCCGCCGGCGACCCGGTCCGAGGCGACTCGATCTTGCGCCTCGGCAAGCTACGCTCCGGCGGCCGCGCCTCCTGACGGGCAGCGCCCCGATGGCCCAGCCCCGGCAGCCGCGACACCGGCGAGCCGCGCCACTGGCCGGCGACGCTCCGGGCAGCCGCGCTCGCAAAGGCCCGAGGGCGTCCCCGGCAGTAGCTCCTCAGTCCTCCCGGCGCGGCCCTGCAAGCAGCAGCCAGCACCTGCAGCGGCTCCTCCAGGCGCGCCCCCAGCAGTCACGTCGTGTCCCCGACTGCCCGGCAGCGGCTCCTCCCCAGCAAGCAGCAGGCCGCGTCCCTGACGGCGGGACCTCCCCGTTGGGTAGCAGGCCACGTCCGCGACCTCGACGGCGCCGGCGGCGGCACGTGCTCCCGGACTCAGCTCGTGGCTCCCGATGCACGAGAGCGATGGCAGCCGCGACCTCACGATGACCGAGCTCTGCGGCGAGGGCAAGATCCACGCGCTGGTCCCCACGTGCCCCCAGCTCGCTCCCCTGACGGCCCCATTCGCCCTTGCTGTACCCATGGCCGGCGGCGGGCTGCTTCGAGAGAAAGAGAGGGGGAGGGGCACGGGTTGTCCTTTAGGTACAGTGGGTCCCACATGTGGTAGGTGAAGCTGGTGAGAGCTACTCCCTCCATTCCAAATTATAAGGCATTCCAAGAATCTTGGAGAGTCAAATTTTTTCAAGTTTGACCAAATTTATACGAAAAAATGATAATATTTATGATAGCAACTAAGTATCATTAGATTCTCCATTACTTATATTTCCATTGCATACCTAATTGATGTCAAAAGTTATTATAGTTTTTTCTATAACTTTGGTCAAACTTAAAAACTTTGACTCTCCAAAATTCTTGGAATGCCTTATAATTTAAAATGGAGGAAGTACTATTTTCAGCTCTCTCTCATCTTATTGCTCTGTGAGAGGAGGGAAAAAATAGCTTCACAGGTGAAGCTATTTTAAAAAAGATTGTTTGGCAAAAAAACAGCTTCCAACAGAGCCCTCCCAGACATGCCCTTAGGGCGTCCGCAATGGCTGTCGAAATCGCCAGCTGATTAGGATCGGACCGAGGATCGGACTGACGTGGCCGCTAGTTCCCGAGAAAATTGCAAGCTGCTGGCGATTTGTTCGTCGCTAGCGCGGAGCCGGCCAAAGTGCATGCACACGTTTTTTCTAATCCAACTGCCAATCCGATGCATGCAGCCGTAAGAAATGCTACCTTAATTAATTCTGACGCATGGCCCTGTACATCCACAGCTCCACGTCAGCTGTCGATTTCGACAGTGCCATTGCGGAGGCCCTTAGTCTTACCGCACGCATGCGGCTCCGCACACCATCGCACGACTGCACGTCCACCCACTTGCCATATCTACACAGCTCGCGCCGCAAGCACTCGGTGTCGTCTTCCACCTGCCTCTCCCTCCCTCTCTCGCCTGCTGCGCCCGGCGACCTCCTCTGCGCCGGCGACCCCGCTGCCCCATCGCCTCCCAGTTCCCATCCCCAACCGCCTCTCCGTGCCCGCTCCCCTCCGCTCTCCGTGCCCACTCCCCACCACCTCGCCGCGCCGGCCATGGCGGATCCGGCGGATCCAACCCTGTCCACGGCAGATCGGGCCCCAACCATGGCGGATCCGGCGGATCTGAACCTGGTCATGGCACCTCAGAGGACTTGCTGCCGTCCCTAGGTAGCGACGGCGTCGCGACATGGCCATATCTACGGTGAGCAGGATGCAGATTGCTGTCACGAGTAGCAGATTCCTCGAGCCCTGAACCTGCTAGGTCTGACGCTTTTGTAGCCTCCTAGTTGGTGGCAGAGAGGAGCGCGAGGAGCACATTCCTAGAGCTGGAGGGCTTCTGGGTCGCGGCGCTTCGGGGGTTCCGCCGAGTCTTCGCCCACGCTGCCCCCATCTTCTTCGAGTACGGCAGGTTTTTCTCGTGTCATCGTTTAATTAAGCACTTGGTTTTCTGGATGACTCTGGGATGTGCACTCCACTAATTTTGCATTTCTAATGGCAACTTTTGCATGACTGTGATTCACTGATTGCTAAACTCTTCCTGAGTGCTAGTTTCTGTAGATGATTTGAGATAGATTTTAGTAGAGCAATACAATGAACTAGCACACGTGTTGTGCAGACAATAAAGTGAAATATATGCACTTAGTACGGTTAGCCAATTCAAATCACGGTGCGTAATCTGAAAATTAAAATGAATGGCATAGAAGTAAAATGGAAATGCTTCTGAAAATAACATATAATTGAGATTGAGATTCTGAAGCCAACTTACAGCACCTTCAGAAATGGATGCCTGTATAACCCTTCATCAGTTCCTGCAATTCTACCATGATCTTGTTTCAGTCCCCCACAACCCTCCTTTGCTTTCATGTGCATGCACTCAATAACACTGCTATACAATTAGTCCTAGTATATGGTATTTTTACCTTGTTATCATTTGCCAATCTACAAAAAGTTGGGGTGTCACAATCGCATCCTCCTATGATGCTATTCTCCTTTAAGATTGGAGTAAAGGTGGATGCTCTCTTTGGAACACAATACTCGCATGCACCGCAGTCCATTTGACAGGGGAAAGCCATGTACGGTTTTTGTGCACCTGTGGTGAAATAAATTAAACAGGATTTAGGCATGTGGCCGTTGATAACAGATACAAAAATATAGAGGTACTCGTAGTAGTTTGAGGTGCAGCTTTGCTTTTCCACTAAGAAGCAATAAAAGCAGCATACAGTAGTGTCACCAGGCTTTGGGTGGGGAATTTGTGCTAGCTTGAGTGATCTTTCAGCGGTGCTACCATGCTGCCAACTTAATGTGAGTTTTGTGGAAACAAAGCTACCATCACTGCTTTGCTAATGATTTTTTTGTCGTCATAACACTGAAGAACTTTTACCTATTCTCTATTGTTCTTTTCCTTCCATTTTCAGTAGTGTTTACTTTGAACTAGGAGGAACAAAAGTTAAGCACTCCCTATGTATTTAAATACATGGCATTTTTGTTTGAACTAATTAGCTTGTCCTAACTATGTTCTAGTGCACTGAATATTTTTCATACATTAGTCCAATAATTGGGTTTCTGAAACGTGTACTCTAAATGGCAGCCTGCAGTGAATTTTGCATTGGACTATTTTTCTGAATATATTGAACTCTTTTTCTAAATTTATTGAACTGCTTTTCCGAATTTGTTGATTTTCCTTTTCAAATTTATTGAATTGCTTTTATAAAGTTATTGAATTGCCTATATTTATATTTATGTCAAATGAGTTGAACCTTTTTTATCCAATCTGGGTTTCTAGGTGCTGCATTGTGTTAGGCATCAGATAGTAGTGCTTGTTTTCAGGCATCAGCCAGGGAAATAGATAGATAGATGGTAGGTAGGTAGGTTCAACTCTCCCTTTTCCAGATTGCATGAAAAGTGTTGGTTTGCATTGGTTTGTATTGAACTGAAATTATTGAACTTCTTTTCCAAATGTATTAAATTGGCTTTCTAAAACTATTTAATTGGCTTTCTGAATTTATTGGATTTCTTACGCCAATGTCATTTTTGCCATTGTCATGCTACTTAGAGGAGCATGCAGCTTGCTTTTCCATTGAGAAGCATAGCAACAACATAACGGTTTTGCTTTCCCACTAAAATGCATAGCAGCAGGCAGCAGCATTCACTAGCGTTCTAGCCATATCGGCAGCGCCTAGGACCAATACTGCAACTTTGTTTTTGCAAGAATGTGATTGAGTTGTCGGCATACCATCTTGAATTGGTGCCTATCTTCATTTACTACCTGATGCTTTTCTGCAAGGTGTAGATGTTCATTTTCTATGTTGTCAGCCACTGCATATTCTATTTTTTTCATTGTTTATGCTATAATATATCTACAGAGAGCTTTGAGAGCCAAAGAGAAAATATATCCACTTGGGGAATGGATAATCCAGAGATTGTTTATTGATACCTAAATACAGAGCCAATTGAGAGCCATGCTTTTGTCTTTTGGCATTTTTTGCTAATCTGCTATGTACTACTTCTATGGGTCGAGGCTCATGTCTCTAATTCCAGTCCAGAACATGCCACTTTTGCTCCAACATCTAGTTTTTCTGCCTAGTACTCCTGCAGTGAATACTCCATCATCGAAATGTTTCTCCCGCTACTCCAATACTCCATCATCAAAATGTTTCTCCCGCTACTCCCGCCCATGGTACATGGTCATATCCTCATCCTGTTGGTCTTAGTAGAGCTGGAACACTGACCCTATGATTGCAACATTTTGTACGCTTAGAGAGTATGAGATTCTCATCCATGGACGTTTTGTGATGTACTTTTGCTCCCATCAGTAGGATTGCAACAATTTTTGTGATACAAATACATATTTGTATGCTTAGAGTGTATGGGAACTATTTACTTTTTGTGAATTAAATTGCTCATGCAAAATACCTGAATTGCTCATGCAAAATACCTGAATTACTCATGCAAAATATCTGAATTGCTTTATCAGTTTGTCATATTTGCTTCTAGTAACATAATTGGTTCTAGTAAAGAAAATCTACGGTTAGTGCAATTGAATTTTGAGGCCTGGTCATTTTTCCCATAGGCTCTCACTATCATTTTCCCCTAGGTTCTCACTATAAATGGTTCTAGAATTCTAGTAAAAAAATGCTTTTTTGAGAATATATTGTTGTCTAATATGTGACACTTAAATTGTCTAAGAAAATGTGGCTGCGATTTGCGCATGGATGTGCATCTGGTGGTCACGGGTGAAAGGGAAGGGCCCTTTTCCCTTTTCACCCGTGATTTTGAATCTGCACACCAATTGAAGGAATTCATGTTTTTTTTTTGTTTCATCCATAGGTGGAATCATGTCTTACTATTCCTAAATGACAAACAAGGTGCAATATAGAGAAAAATGAACATATGCGGTGGATGTTGCTGCTTACTTATCCCTGTTCTTCACTCCCCATAAATTGCAGGTTAGCTCAATCCTGAACTTCCCAGATCTCTGATTTATTTGCATATTGATGGAGAGACTCTAATAGTCCATTCGATTTGTAAGTTTTTATCTCCAATTTCATTATTGTGAGCCTATCGGAGATATCAATTGAGTCTGCATCTATCTAAAATTAACGAATTGCTTGTGCGATAACTACCATGGTGCTAGTGTGATGGCTATGCCTGGAAACTTAGTTCTGCCGAACCATCAAAATTTTTTAGGCTCTCTCAGTGCATAGAAAGTTAAGGTAAGATGGGATAAATTGCCTTTTTAGAATACATAAATTACCTTTTCAGAATACATAAATTACCAGTAATATATTAGTTTATGTCTTCCACTTCTAAGTACTTAATGTTTGATCAAACATGTATAAACTATCTAGAGGTAGTTCATTAAGATCTACTAGATATGCTTTAGGGTGTGCAACAAGTCTGCTTTCTAGACAACTAATTTGTTGAGTCTAGCATGAGTAGAAGCAGCCAATTCAACTCTAAAGTTTCATACAACTATGGTGCAGTAGAGTAGCTCCAAATCAGATGTGTTCCAAAGTTGAATCTTAATTTTGTACTAAATTTACCAACGTTTTAGTAACATTTATATGTGATTTTTGTGGGTTGTGACAAAGGATGCTTACTTTGTTTTCTTTTGCTCTTGCAGTTGGGATCCACTACGATAGGTTTTGCAGAGAAAGGGTAGTAAGGTGTGCAACAAAAACATTAGTTAGGAATTGTAGTACTATTTTGTAATACCAGAGAGCTGAATTGCTTATGCAAAAGAATTGAATTGTTTATGCAAAATAATTGATTTACTTATGCAAAAAAAACTGAATTGTTTATATCAATTTTGTCATGTCTACTGATAGTAACAGATCTGATGTGATGTAAAATAATTGAATTGTTTTGCGTGCTAGAAAGGGAAAAGCAAAATAGATGGATTTTGTGTAATTCTGCTATTTTTCTGGAGGCCCTTTTGTTGTTTGCTGGAAGGTAAATAAATACGAAAAGGAGAGGCACAGGGACAGGGGTAAGGTTCGGGGGCATTGGCCTGCATGTGCACGGCTACTTTCCCAAAGAGGAAAGTATAATTTTTTATTTTCTATTTTTGGACAGTGCGTGCTATAAGCCTCTGTTTGGTTCACCCCAAACTAAAGCTAAAGTGGATTTAAAATGTTTTAGTTTTTTTTGTTACCTTGAGTAGTTAAAGTGAATGATCTGTTAAAGTGTTTTAGTCGTTTTAGTCTTTATGTTTGGCTCTTTTAAGTCTTAAAGTTTAGTTAACTTTAATTTTAGTCACAGAACTAAAGCAAGCCCTAAATCATGCCGACCAAAAGTGGATTTCGACGATAGTTGAAGGTAGACTTTTTTTTTCATACGTAGTTGGTTCTTTTGTGGGCCAGATCGAAGTAGAGGCCGGTCGCTTTTGGGTCTGGAGAAAACTCGTGCTCAGTCCAACCGTCCCACGTGATAATCGTGCCCGGATTGAAGTTGTTTTCGATCCATCGAGAATAAGGCATAGTACTCTCCTGATCCCGACACGTGTGGCTGAGGAGCTGAGGATTTAACGCGACATTGGCCATTAATTGGTCCTTACCTAGGCAACGTTGCATTGCTACTCCGTATTACACTGACCTCAAGAGTGAAGACGCTGACAGCACGCCCTATCATGCAGATGCACGTACGAACATCCAGATATTTTTTTTTTTGGTAGGCATTCTTAGCCCCAATTCGCCTCGCAACAGCCATGATCCACCTAAGCTCGATGATATATATACTTACCTAGATATGAACCACACACTCCGTGTATCCTTTGTTTAAGAGAGAACCACACACTCTCTATGTGGTGTGTGTTGATGACGTTTCAGCTGTATGTGGCACACTCGCTCGCTAACTGATTGTTTCCTCGTAATAAAATATGTGTGGACTTTTGTGAGTCTCAGACAGTGGTGGATCTAGAAAAATAAATTAGAAGAGACTTCACCCATTGTATTTCATCTCTAGTTCCTTATTTTAAGCTTTCATAAGTAGTGCAAATTTGTAGGGGAGACTTATAGAGGTCTCCACGATTCGAGTTGCGTGCAATGCAGGCTTGAGCCTCTACCTCACCCCGGCGGTATGTAGATCTGTCTAGTGCTCACTACCTACATATATCATGTCATGAGAGCAAAGGAACGTGTTGGTAATTTAGCGCACAATACCAAATGGTAATTTATATTAGGGTATAATAGCAAACACAATTGGATATAACTGCAATCATAATGCCCAATAGAGAGAAAACTACATCAAAAAGACAATTTAGTTTACGCTCCTGTGTGTAAACTCAATGTATAGCTCTACTGATTAGTTTCTTTTAGAATGTATATGCTCATGTTTAAATTCTTGACTTGGCACAAATGCTCATATTTTTTCTATAACTATTTTAGAATCTAATGGTTCTATCTTCATTCTTCCGTGGTAGGCGACGTAGTTGTCGACAATGAGTTGCCTATAATGGTGACATCATCAATCTCAAGATTTGTCTACTCAATCGTTCAAAGATACTCTTTTTTAGGTGAAAGAAGAATTATATTAGATTATAAATTGGTACATCATCACATATTACAAGCACTTGATAGCGTTTGGGGCCGCCAGTGTCAAAGGAAGTCGAGCAAAGCTTGATTTTTCAGCTTCAATACTTCATCCAGCTCCCCGAGCCTGTGTCAGCGCATTTTGCCTAGCTTGTTCGGTGAAGCAGTTTGAATAGTTAAGCCACGCAATTGCTTTGTGAAGCTGAGCATGAAACGCTACTTTTAACGACACCGATATCTTCTATGTTAGGCTTTGTAGTGTACATCACCTTTTTAAAAAAAAAAACTGTAATATCTTTTTTGAAGAAAAAAGTGCAATATATTGCTATATACTTTCGCCATTTTAAATTACAAGACATTTTGACTTATCTAGTTACTATATATCTAGACATAGTTTATATCTAAATACATAATGAAAGTTATGTATATATATCTAGAAAGACAAAACATCTTATAATTTAGAACATAGAGTATATGGAAAAGTGAGGTTCTCTTATAGTGAACCAAGTGGATGTCATGAAATTAACTGGCTAGAAAGTTAGATATACAGAGGTGTGTGACATATTATGTGACTATGTGAGGTATTAATGATGAGATAAGGATCACCACCAAAACGAACCAGAAAGCCACTCTCAGATGCGCATGCATGCGTCATTTTTGTAATAAAAAACCGTGATAATTCTTGTCCTGTTAATCTGTTAAACTAGGGGGATTCTCCGTGCGTTATCGCGGGCATGAAGAAGGAATAAAAATATGTTAAAATAGTGAACTACTGAGGTGGACACATTGCATATCAAGATAAATTGCTAGTGACAAATGATAGTGGATTGCTGAGGTGGACGCATTGCATGTCAAGAGAAATAGATAGTGAAGTCGATAGTGGGCGGATGAGGTGGACATGTTGCATGTTGAGAGAAATAAATAGCGGAGTTGATAGTGGGGCTGATGAGGTGGACATGTTGCATGTTGAGAGAAATAGGTAGTGGGGTTTGTTTATATAAGAGTTATAGATATACACCTCACTCTCTTTGAAGTTTTTGGAGCCTCAGCCTCAGAAAATACAAGTCTACTCCAGCAACTTCAAATCTCGAGCCTCTAGGGGACCGAGCGATAGCTCGGTTGGTGAGCGCTCCAGGTGCGGAACGCCACCGGTCGCGAGTTCGAGCCTGCTCGGCGTACGATTTTCCCATCGGGAACAGTAAGTTTCCAAATAATCTGCAGCCTCTCACGCGTGGAGCCACAATGGTATAATGACGTGCCCGTCATCTACGGATTTTCCGGTGATCTCTACAAGGACGCGTTTGTTAGTTCTGAGTGTAGTTGTAGGGCTGTTTGTACGCGTTTAGTGTGTGTGAGTGGGGTGTGAGTGTGTAGGGTGGTGTGCGTGTACGTGTATGAACAGATACTACAGCTGTACCCAGACGAGAGGCATAAAAAAAAAAAAAATCTCGAGCCTCTATGTATGGCTCTATTTAAGGCCAAGGTACCCCACCCCAGAAACATACACCTCACACAGTCGACTCACACTACCTCAGCTCTCAAGCGCACACACATACAAATGCCTTCACAGAGTGCTCTGCAAGTGCCAAAGGCTGCCAACAATGGCACGCCGTCGTCGTTCCTCGCCGACAAGTCCGCAAAAGTCTTCCTCGCCGGCCACAAAGGTATGCTGGGCACGGCCATCCACCGTCGCCTGGCCGCGCTGGGCTTCACGAACATCATCGGCCGCACCCGCGCCGAGCTCGACCTCACGTGCGAGCCGGCCGTCCAAAAGTTCTTCGACGTCGAGCAGCCCCGGTACGTGATCCTCGCCGCGGGCAAGGTGGGCGGCCTCCACGCCAGCTCCGCCGCGCCGGCCGACTTCATGACCGAGAACCTGCGCATCACCATGAACGTGCTCACCGCCGCACGCCGCTGCGGCACCGTGCGCAAGCTGCTCTACCTCGCCACCTCCGCCATCTACCCCATGGACGCCCCCCAGCCGATACCGGAGTCGGCGCTCCTTACCGGCCCACCGGCGCCGGGAAACGAGTGGTACGTCGGCCTCAGTCGTCCATGTGCCGCGGCAACGTTTGCAAGAGCGTGCACGGTGGTTGCGACATGCAATTAGATCAATTTGACAAGAATTCTACATGACTTTTCAGGTATGCCATCCCCAAGATCGCAGGCATCAAGATGTGCCAGGCGTACCGCGCCGAGCTGGACGGCATGGACGCCATCGTGGCGACGCCCAACAACCTGTACGGCCCGCGCGACCCGTTCCCCTCGGAGAGCTCCCACGTCATCCCGGCGCTCATCCGCCGGTTCCACCACGCCAAGGCCAGCGGCGCCCCCGAGGTCGTCGTGTGGGGCTCCGGCCGCCAGCTGCGCGAGTTCACGCACGCCGACGACGCCGCGGACGCCATCGTGCTGCTGATGGAGTCGTACTCCGGGCCCGAGCACGTCAACGTCGGCAGCGGGCGCGAGGTGACGGTGCGCGAGCTCGCGGAGATGGTGAGGGAGGTGGTGGGGTACGAGGGGCGGGTCGTCTGGGACACGAGCCGCCCCGACGGCGTGATGAGGCGGCTGCTGGATAGCTCCAAGATGGCGGCGCTGGGGTGGGAGCCCAAGGTCGAGCTGCGGGATGGCCTCAAGAAGCTCTACGAGTGGTACCTACGTGGCCGCGCCGCAGACCACGAAGCATGAACCCATGAATGACAACTGCAGCTACAGCTTCCTTAATCATACTCTTAGTATTTTTTTTTTTGAAAACATGTCCGTTTTTTTTTACCGTAAAAGACTGTGGGGGAGATCCCCTGCTGTGCATTTTCATTAATTTTTAAAACAAAGTTTAGAGGCCGGCACGGTGGACGCACGACGCAGAGATATATTTGCGCCGGCTACGCCTCCTCAGCGGCAATATGATCTTAGTGTGCCTCGGGATCCCTCTATCCATCTTCAAGCTCCGGAGGTCGGATGAACAACCTCTAATTGACATGGTGGCGGCCAAAATTCCTAAGTGGAAGGGAAACATGATGAACGTGGCCGGCAGAACCACACTGACTCAGTCTACGTTGTCGGCAATTCCAGTTCATATGGCTACAGCAGTGTGCCTCTCTCCTTGGGCCATCAATCAGATCGACAAATTTAGGCGAGCCTTCATTTGGTGTGGCGACTCGATAGTGGCAAGTGGCAAATGCAAACTGGCTTGGACGATTGTCTGCCTGCCAAAGCCCTTGGGTGGGCTAGGAGTAGTCGATCTCAAGAGGATGGGGTTGGCGCTGCGTCTCAGATGGCCTTGGTTCCGTCGGACCGACCAGTCTAGGGCTTGGCAAGGATTACCGGACGTGGACGACAGGCATGTCAGCTCCTTCTTCTCGGCTGCTACGGTCGCAACTGTTGGCAATGGCGACTCTACCATGTTCTGGATTGACTCCTGGTTGGACGGCTCCTGCATCCGTTCACTGGCACCCACGGTTTTTGCTGCTGTGCCAAAGAGGAGACATCGCACGACGGTGGCGGAGGCTTTGCATGGGGCTGTTGGGTGCACCACATCTCGGGGGCTCGTTCTTGGCACCTGATTGCTGAGTTTGTCATCCTGTCGGAGCGATTGCACCAGGTGATGCTAACTGCCAGAGCCCCAGATACTTTCAGATGGAGCCTGTCTGCCAATGGCGCGTACTCGTCGTCCTCAGCTTATGGCGCCATGTACCTGGGCTGCTCGGCGCCGCTGGGGGCTAGGCTGCTTTGGAAGACCTCGGCGCCACCCAGAGTGCGGCTGTTCTTTTGGCTGGCTATGCATGGTCGCTGCTGGACTGCTCATCGGCGCTGGCGGCATGGCCTTCAGGATTGTGCCTCTTGCATTCTATGTGATCAGCAAGACAAAACAATTGATCATATCTTGCTTGGCTGTGTCTTTGCGAGGGAGGTTTGGAGCAAGTGCCTTGCCTTCTACCACCTTCAGGGTCTTGTGTTGGTAACGGAGGAGCCGATCATGCCATGGTGGACCAACGTCAGGAAAGCCATCCCAAAGCCCCTCAGGCGTGGTTTTGATTCCCTCTTCTTCCTGATCGGCTGGACCATTTGGAAAGAGCGAAACTCCAGAACTTTCCAAGGGCTTCCTACCTCTGCGGCGTTGCTAGCGGAGCGTGTCGTGGAGGAGGCAGGTGTTTGGGTGGCGGCCGGGTTCAGACAGCTTGCTGTCTTGGAATCCAGGAGCTAGAGGCGTCGCTATGTGTTTTCGCGGGTTAGTTTTTGTGTAATCACAACCTCGTGCAGCTCTGGGGTGGGTGAGTGTGTGGGTAATCTTAGGATTACCAAGTGTCTGTATCTTAAACTCTCTTCTCCTTAATGAAATACGTGTCAATGGCGCGCTCTCGAAAAAATGAAGATGTTCGCAACCAAGGCCTAGTGTGCCACAGCGCATGCATATGAGCTGAAAAAAAATTGGGTGAAGGCGGCCTGCACCAACACACCCTGCAGACCTCCACTCATTTGCTGATACGCCATCGCACAGGCCACATAATCCGGAAAGCAGGCGTGGCGCAATTTCCTGCAAGGCACATTGGCTTGCTCCCAGGCTCTCCATCCGGCTTGGCTCATCCGATAGATTAGCAAGCAATTATGGCCGCAAATTATCGTGGGAATGTGATACGACTCCAACATTGTGACTACGTGAGCGCCGCCAACTATGCCAAGCGGTTGGAGTTGTCATCTGTGACGCCTGCCATCGTCTTTCGCCGGCAATCAGCTGATCTGCGACGCACATACCTGACACTGGCATTCCATCGACCATGTGGTGGACTTCGAGTGCACCGATCCTTGCTCACACAAGGACCTTCGCCTGGCATCGTCACTGGCGGATGGAAGACCCAAGGGCAACGTGGTTGACCTTCGCCCCATGGCATCGTCACCGGCCGATGGAAGACCCCAAGGGGAACACGGCTGACCTTCACCCCCCATAGCGGTGGTGCTGCGGTCGTAGCGCTGCAGCGTGTAATCTTGCTAGTTGCAAGTTGCACCTGAAGCCGAGCCGTAGCCTTTGCAGGGGAGCGTGCCGAGAAAAAGTTGTAGCGGACGAGCCGAACCTCACTTGGCCGTGCGATGAACTTCGTGGACACGTGCCTCTCATCCGCGCTGGGCCTGCACAGGGCGTCGCTACAGGCCGCCTTCACCCTTTTTTTCCGTTGAGCTCGTCCACCCCTCACGGCTCATGCATCACGCGCGCCATCTCGCACCACGACTCCGCCGTCCGCGGCGGCGTGGTACACCGCGCTGCGCGTGCTCGAACAGACACGCCCACCCCTTCGTCAGTCGTCACGACCGCGTCGTACAGAATGGGCCGAGCCATTGGCTGAAAGTGCTTCAGAAGCCCAGGTGAAGTTGCCAGCCAGCCCGTGTCGATTCGATTCCCAAGCAGCTTTCCACGCGCCGCCATTGCCAGCCCATTCCATCAAGAACCTTGTAGCTTTCCACGGCAGCCTCAGCCCATGCCGCTTTCCATGGATAGCCCAGCAACTTGTCGAGATCGAGAGAGAGACTATGTTTGGTTGCCTCCATCACCTTTGTCCTGACTAAATGAATCTATATAATACCTACAACTAAAAAACGTCACATGCCACCATGTACCAAGTATATAATCATTTTCTTAGATATACAGAGATATAAAACTTTTCCCTGCCCCCGTGTCGCTCCGCCTCTGGGGCGACTCGGGCGGCCTCCCAAACCACCGCCCCGCCGCTCCCCGCCCGGGGTTCTCTGCTTCGCTGCCGCCCGAGCAGCTCGCCGGGAGGCCCGCCCGACTGCGAGGAAGGCGGCGGCGGGGCACCTCTGCCCGTGGTGGCCTCGTCTGGGGACGCGGGGCCTCGCGCGTTTCGTGCCGGCGGCGGCGTCCGGAGGCGCCGGGGCTCCACGGGAGGCGGGGCGGGGTCTCCATGTGTGGATCTGGGCCCCTAGTGTGGGGATCTGGCGTCCCATGGCCTTGCCCCCGTCTGCTACTCTTCGGCGGCGGTGGTGGGGGCCTCTTTGCGCCGGTCGGGTGGTGCTGCAGTCCCGGCGGCGGGGTTGCTGTGCTGGGGTTGGCCGGCGGCTCGGGGAGGGCGGATCCGGACCCCCTCCCCCCGGATCCATCACCTGGTGGAGATGGCGGCCGCCCCTGGCTGGCCGGCCGCCGGCCGGTTGGCTGCCCTGCTGGTTGGCCCCTGTGGTGGTTCCGGTGGTGTTGGGGCCGGGCCCCGGGCCGGTCGTGGTGCCGTCGCCGGTGGCCATGGCAGCTTGCTGTCGGCTGCTGCCGGGATGGGGGTGCTCAATGGTGGAGGAGTGGCCATTCGGCGGCGCCGTGGTCGGCTGTGTTCTTGGCTGGATTGCGGTGTCATGGTGGTGCTGCGAATTGTTCCACGCTTGGCGGTCGCTGCTTCTCTCCAGGTTGGGGAAACATCGGCAGGGCGTCGTGGGGCTGCTGCCCTCTCGGGTGTGGGGGCGGCGGAGGGGCTCCCTCCCCCTCTGCTCGCCCTCCGCCTCCTCTTGGTGGTGACCGTTTCGTGGTGGTGGCTGGGGTCGTGTTAGCGTTGGGGGGCGGATTCGTCTTTGCCGTCCCTCCCCCATGCCTCCGATTGCCGTTGTGGGGCGGCCGCTATGAAGACGGAGGCCTTGGCGCCCACGGGGGTGCTGGTCCGGGGCTATGCTCCTGTTCCGGCACCTTCAGGGGGTGGCGGTGCCTGCGACGGGAGCTCGGCTGATGGCGGTGGTCGGCGGCGGCTACGGTTTTAGCGAGCGGTTGGTGGAGGTTCACGGTGGCGGAGGGCTGGTGTTTCGGCAGGGGACTTGGCAGGGTGTTGGCGCAGCTTTGTGGCTGCTTGCGTGGCCGGCGCGTCTACTCTGGTGAGGCTTCTTCTGTTGGCTGGCAGCGGCGTCTTGGTGGTTGGTGGGGACCCGTGTTCCTTTCCGAGTCGGTGCTGGGATCGTTTGGGGGCTAATGCCTGGCGATGGCGACACTTGCGAGTGTCGTTCCCCTGTTGAGGGCGTCGCGTCCCTAGCACATTCCATGGGTGAGAACCCAGTCCTGCCTTGGACTGACGACGGCGGCGCTGGAGCGTCGTAACCTTCTTGAAGGCATCGTTGTGGAATTCGACTCGGCCGGGATGCTTTGGGCAGTGCTACTTCGTCGTCTCCGTCAATGTGTTCATGGTTGGTGCCAGTGGTGGTTTCTGTTGCTTAGTCTTTTAGGTTTTGTTGATTTCTTTTGAGTTGGTGTCAGTGGTAGAGCTCCTAGTGGTTTTAAGTGGATGCTCGTGTCGATGACCCAATCCGACCGAGTGCTAAGTGGTTTAGAGGCTTGATGTCGATGCCCCAATCCGACCAAGCACGGAGCTGAGTACAGTTGAGTTGGCGCTTTGTGGCGCGAGTTGAGTTGTATCTTGGTACCTATGTGTGCATTGGAGTAGGGTACCCTCCAGATTGTATGGTTTTTCTGGCCGGCAAAGCTTTTGCCGGCCTTTCGAAAAAAGATATACATAGATATGTTCTATTAATTTTGTGTCATTTATACTGTCTCCTTGCCGACACAAAAGATAATATGTTTCACATCTACGAGTAGCTTTTGTGACTGTAGTGCCATTTAAGGTAATTTTAAGATTGCCAATACTACACCTGGTACTGAAGGCAACATAGTGGAAACACATGATAGGCCTCGACAGTCTGCACGTCCACAGGTATAGCTCGCGTGTTATTCGACCCGAGTGGTATTGGTCCACATAGGGATTTGTACTATGCCTGAATGAGCAATATATGTGGCGAGGAGTGTGAGAGGGAAGGATAAGAACAATTTTTTAAACCCTATTAGACGCTTCCAAGTTTTCCTCTGCAATCCCCATTTATCTCTGCCTCCTATTGCTCGTCAACATCTACAAAAGATCTATCATGTGAAATTTATTTTTGGCGAGACTGTGAATAAAACTTCCTTAACCTTACGACGAAGCACAACTCTCATAGACATCGACATATAGTGAAAATTTCACGAGAGCTCAAACAACTCCGCGGAGATAGGGGCTCGAGCCCCCCCCCCCCCCCAAAAAAACCCCAACCCCCCAAAAAAACTAACCCAAGCAAAAAAGTCTAAGGACTATAGTTCAAAGTC
Source organism: Themeda triandra (assembly GCA_018135685.1). Classification (NCBI taxonomy): domain Eukaryota; kingdom Viridiplantae; phylum Streptophyta; class Magnoliopsida; order Poales; family Poaceae; genus Themeda; species Themeda triandra. The sequence continues at coordinate 659,158 of JAENPR010000019.1, read as the reverse complement.
CATTGATCATCTTGTAGGAAAATATTTCTTCGCACTTGATTGTTGACCGACACATCTTTGTTGGATGCAAAAATAATCAGTTGCACTTTCTCATCGTCACCACATGGTAAATCTAAAACACTTTCTCATCGTCACCACATGGTAAATCTGAAAATTGCATATGTGGTTTTATGAAGTTTCTTTATAGATCCATAATGTATTTTCTAAAATAAAATTTATTGTGCGGCAACTTTTCAGAAGAATGGAGGATTTGTTAGAATTTACTCCTCCATCCATCCGTCCCATTTGAAAATGTTCGTTTTTACTTTTAGACTTCTTCTTTAACCATTTATCTTATTCAAAAAAATTTAAACAAGTAGTGAAATAAACAAATCATCATTAAAATATATTTAATGATAAAATATATCATAACAGAATAAATAATATTTATGCAAAAAATTGAATAAGATAAATGATCAAAACAAGAACTCTGAATGTCTAAATAGCAAAATAAGATGCGTTTGGAAATAAACTCCCTCCGTCCCACAAATAAATGAACTTTTTGACTTCTACACTTCTTATTTGGCCGTTCGTCTTATTCAAAAAAGTTTAATAAATATTATTTATTTTATTATGACTTATTTTATCACTACAAATATTTTTATAATAATTTATTTATTTTATTGTTTACATAAAAAAAAAAATAAATAAGACGGGTGGTCAAACCAGGATTGAAGAAGTAAAAAACGTTCGTTTATTGTGGGACGGATGAAGTATTTACCTAAGATGAGATGACTGGCTGCCTGGGCCTGGCACCAGCAAGGCGGCTCATCGTCCAGGGCCGGCATGGAGCCCGCTAAGCTGAGACGACGGGTTAGTTTCCTTCCTCCATTTGGTTAGCTTGTGGTCTGTCTCCGCCGAGCATCACCGTCCATCGATTTTGATCCGTGCTGGCATCCAGTGACCTACTGACCTAATGTAGTAATGTGACCCGTTTCCTCCTCTAAAAAACACAGAAAACCTGCTACTACAACATAACATGGATGAGCACACACGCACTTGACGTGCTAACTTGCCGGTTTGGTACAACGCAGCGTTGGACACGTGCTCAGCATGCCACTGCGTTGCACGGCCTAATGCATCCACCAGATGTTCGTTCGCACCACGTGGCTCGGGGTTGGCTTGCTGTCCACGTACTGGCGCCATCAGACCACTCGTGCTGAAATCGCTCATCGGCATATCTGCAGCCACGTTTTGGCGGCGGACGGCACGGAAGCCAGGCGAGTCCTGGACGTGGACGTCATGTCGCCATGACTCTCTGCATTCCTCGTTCACATGTCCAGCCGCCCCGTACAGCTGCGGCCGCTCACCGTCCCGCGAGCTCTCGCGTCGTCGTGGTCGCGTTCCCGACCGCAGTCCCTCGGCGTCTTCCGTCGGATCAAGTCAAACACACACAGACATGACACAGTGCCGGAAGCCGGGAAGAATGGGGCGTTGGACGGTAGGATGGGCCGTTCTCCAACCCGGCCGATCGATCGGAGTCCACGACCGATGGATCTTTATTATATCAGCAAAATGCAAATGCGAAACACACAAATTCTATTCAATTCAACGGCGAAGCGAGGTCGCTTGAATTTGCTTCCCAACCACCCTGCTCCAGAATGAAGCCAGCCATCAGAACGCATACTTCCCGAACTCGGCTGGAACGTTCCGACGACCCGATCGCCGCCGTGCCGTCACGTCTCGTGTCAGCAGCCGCGCCACTAGTCCAAGGTCAAAGCCTCAAGGTGCCCATCTAGAAACAAACGAAACGAGCAAATGAATCGAAGCCGCCTCCAGTTGACACATGCTGTCCGTCCCCCACGGCCGGCCCTAACAGCTGGATCGGCCAACCTCCCCAACCCAACCCTCGCCGCGCCGCGCCGCGCCGTCCGCCCATCAAGGCGCGGACTGCGTGCGTGACCGATGCTATAAACGTGACGCGCCAAGGGTGCACGCCACTCACTCACTCATCACGACCCGATCCCGATCAGGGCATTAGGCAGGGGTATCTCGCGAAATCCGAATCCCTGACGCATCCGAAACCGTCGCGAGTTACGCACGGAGTAGTGACTCAGCAGAATCCGAGTTGTAAAGGAGGCACCTCTGTCTGTGTCCAGGTCCGTTCCGGTCCGGGCGTCTACATAAGCTGGGCGTGAGGAGGTCCAACACAAGCCCGCCCAGAGACGACGACGACTCTCCATCCAGTCCGGCTCGGCTTCCCTTCCGTGCGGGGTTTCGCACGAACACCCACGCCGCCAGGGTCACGAGTCGCGTGGAGACATCGACCAGACATGTCCACCACGACGACGGTGACGACAACGACGACGATGACGACGGTGAAGCGCCGCGGCGGGGGATGCTGCTGCGCGCTCGCGGCGGCCGCGGACGTGGACGTCGTGCCGGCGTCGCGAGAGGAGGAGCAGCTGCAGCTGGCGAAGGCGGCGGCAGCAAAGGAGGGGCAGCAGCTGCCGCGGCTGGTGCGGTTCGAGGAGCTGCCGGACTACCTGCGGGACAACGAGTTCATCCACGCGCACTACCGCTGCGAGTGGTCCGTCCGCGACGCGCTCCGCAGCGCCTTCGCATGGCACAACGAGACGCTCAACGTCTGGAGGTACGCCGCCGGCCGCCATGAGCGCCTCTCGTCTCTGCTCGTCTCTCGTCTCCGCCCCCTCTGCCTTCTCCGTTCTTTCCTCGGTCCGCGTTTGGTCGCATTGCTAATTGCCATGTGCTTGCCTGCAGCCATCTTGGAGGCTTCTTCCTGTTCCTCTACCTCGCCGTCGCCGAGCCGACGGCGAAGGCGGCGGCGGCCGGAGTCGCAGCCGGAGCCAGAGCCGCCCCGGGCGTCGTGACGTTCGTGCTGGCGTCGGCCAACGCCTCGTGGTCTTCGTGGGAGACCAGCACCAACTCGGTAAGCAACGGATTCTTTTGAAACTTTCCGCTTCAAGTTCAGACCTTTTGCAGTCTTGTTCCACGCAGAATTTTTTTGAATCACTCCAAAAATTCCAGAACAAATTACATGCATTGCACGCACACAGTTTACTTTTCTCATCAGTCTTCCAATAAGAAAAGAGCTTTTTTTTTTTTTTTTTTTTTTTTTTTTTTTTTTTTTTTTTTTTTTTTGAGAATCAATAAGAAAGGAGCTAGAGAACAGATACTCCCCAGCTGGGCAAATCATTGGCAGCTATAATTCAGCGATCAGCGGCCACAAACTGAGCACAAACTTTAAGCGCCCATACTACCTGGATCCAGTTCACGGCCGTTCCGACACAAACTCTAGTCTAATAAACAAGCTCAAAGCGCCCACTTGGACAATTGGTAAAAAAAGGCCAAGAGCGCATCCATCACGACCACAACTGTGCAAACCCGACCCACAAAATAGCTGCACATACACTAGGAGCCAAGCAGACCAGGCTACACCCAGTTGGACACGATATTCTCTGTGGTTGCAGATTTTCTATTCTTTTTCCTCAGTTGATTTATACTGCTTTAAAAATTAGGTTGACACAGACACTGCGCTGGCTGGACCAGCAGCTAGTAGGCCATTGTGTGGTACGACTTTGCCGCCTCTGCGGAGATTTCAAACCAACAACAGCTCAGTGTCTTGGATGCCTGATCAATAATGGTTAAGTACGATAAGCCTGAATAATGCTGCTCATGGTCCTAGATTACGTCATTATCTCCTCTGTCTGCAAAAACAAATAAACAATCGACAATCTGGTAGCTGGGAAAACTGTTGCGCTGTGCTTTAGTCTTGTCTTCCCTAGCTGGACCGTTTCTAATCAATCGATCGATCCCAATCTCCCCACACCTACTGCATTCATGGATCTGCTGATTACATCCAGCCAGCTAACTGAAACAACGCCATGATCGCATCTCGAGTCTTCAGGCACCAACCTGCGCAGTCTTTTGTCTTGTTATTAAAATCCCTGTCGTTTGTTGCACATGGCAATTATAAAACCGTTCGGGAAAATTTTAATAAAATTTACTGTTTGATTCCTCCGTCGTTTGTGGCTCTGTCGGTTGATTCCTCCGTTCTGACAGCAGTTTGGCAGTTACTGTTGATGCTGTTCTGACTCTTTCTCTGATGCCATTTTTTTTACAGAGCTTGACGTTGAGCAACAATGGTTTAACGACGTCCGTGTTCGGGAGCAGCGCCGACCACGGCCACGCGGTGGCGAGGTGGCCGCGGACGGTGTTCCTGTTGGGCGCGATGACGTGCCTGGCCGTGAGCGCGGCGGCGCACCTGCTGGCGTGCCACTCGCGGCGCTTCAACCGCCTCTTCTGGCAGCTGGACTACGCGGGGATCGCCGTCATGATCGTCGCCTCCTTCTTCCCGCCGGTGTACTACGCGTTCCTGGGCCAGGCGGGCTTGCAGCTCCTCTACCTCTCGGCGATCACGGTCCTGGGCGCGCTCGTGGTGGCGATGCTCCTGGCGCCGGCCTGGTCGTCGCCGCGCCTGCGCCACCTCCGCGCGGGCCTCTTCGTGTGCATGGCGTTCTCGGGCGTGATCCCGGCGCTGCACGCGCTCTGCCTGAACTGGGAGCACCCCGAGTGCCACCTCGCGCTTGCGCTCGAGCTCGCCATGGGGCTCGTGTACGCCGCAGGGGCCGGGTTCTACGTCACCCGCGTGCCGGAGCGGTGGAGGCCCGGCAAGTTCGACTGCGTCGGGCATAGCCACCAGATCTTCCACGTGCTCGTGCTCGTCGGCGCGCTCACGCACTACGCCGCCACCGCTATACTTATCGACTGGCGAGAGGCCATGGCCGTCGCCGCGGCTGCCGGCGGGGCAACGTCGGCGCTCTTGTGACTTCGTGACTTGAAAACGCAGTGCTATGTAAATTTGGGTGAAGGGAGTGCTATCGATTCATTCATTCTTTGTACACGATGTCATCGATTTATTTACAGATATCAAAATATTTGTTCGTGGCATTCAAAATTGGAAAGTTGCATATCTGAGACGTGCGCAGTGATGTGCGGGCGCGCAGCTACAGATTTGGGCTTATGAACACTTTTGACAGACATAATGGAGCTTTGAGAGCAATCTGATGGTAACACTTTCTTTAGTAATAATGGATTAAGATATAGCAAAATCAAGAATTAATGAATTCGAAACAGATTATGCACATATATAGCTTAGTTTAGAATTAAAATTTAAAAGGTATAAAAGACTATTACAACAGAGGTTCTTCAAGTATATGAATACAAAAGATGATGCAACATCACGGGAGGTTAGCAAGTAATGAATACAATACATTTTATTGAAGTGGGGTTTGTATTGTTTGTCAAAACGCAGAGCGAAAGGCCGAGGGGCCATTCCCCGCGCCGCCTCCATGCCGCTTCGCCATCTTCCCTCCCCTCCCCTCTCTTCCGGCCGCACCACCGCGCAGGCAGCTGGCAAGGCCAGCGTGGTCGGCTAGGATGGCGGCGGCAGGGCTCCTCGCAAGATGGTGGTGTGGCGGCGTAGGAGATCGATGGCCGGTGGGCGCCGCCTCGTCCGATTCGCGTGGGGCTCGACGGGGACGCCTCACTGGGACTGTGACGGCGGCGGCGGCCACAGGCTCGGGCAGACGCAACGTGGCGGCGACGACGATCTTCTTCACCCCATCCGTCGCCCCTCATCTCACGGCCATGCCGGGTCGACCGGACTCTTCTGGGCCTTGGGAGGGCGGATCCAGTACCCTATGGCCAGATCCATAAGTCCCAGATCCTCCGAGGGAGGCTGCGGTGGTGTCGACCATGATGGAGGGGGCTGCGCAGACCTTGGACACCAGGTTCTGGGCTTCGGCAGCTTTACCGCACAACGGTGGCAGCACACCTAGGCCAAATCAATGATGGAGGCGGCAATCATTGGCGTAACAGTTCAACAATTGGTGAGCATCGGTAGTACTGCGAAGATTCAACGGCGGTGACACCTGCGGACGCCACTTTCCTTGTTGGAGGCGTCGTCTTGGTCTTCCTGAGGATCTCTCTGGGTGAAAACCCATGACCAGTTTTCTGGTGGGGCGATGATGACGTTTGCAGATGTTATTTTTTCTCGTTGGAGACGTCGCTCTCAGAAGATTCCTTGGGTTGCGGCTTTGGAGCCGGCAACAAGTTGGTGACTCATTTGCATATACACTAGGTGCTTCGTGCTGTTGCCAGGTTACCACATAAGATGTCTTCAAGGTGGTCGGTGCCTAATGATCTTTCAGTACCCTTATTAGGTCTGACAGACGTGTGTGGCGGTATTGTCTCAATGTTGGTGGTCATATTCTTGTGGAGTTGACATCATGGAGCAAATTAGTTGTCGCGTAGGACTACTAGAGTTCCTCGTTGAGATTTTTATTTCTTCCGTCAGTTGTAATAATTGGTCTGATTCTACCTGTTGATGAAGCCGGGTATGAAATACTATCCTTTATCTAAAAAAAGATCTAAACAACTACGAACCGATGTTAAGTAGAAAGTACAACACATGCAAAGATGATGCAAAATCACGGGAGGGATACAACACATGCACAAGAGCTATCCAAGACGGCCACCACTACCGTCGCATGTCCACAGAAGTTATTGAAGTGGTTCTTCCCTCGCTTCTGCTTCTACGCGGTACTAAGTCTTGCCATCTCAAACTATTCTTTGGTTGTAGCTCTAATAAGCTCATTGATTAACTCTTATCCTTTGCTTTACGTTAAAAAGTTTTAGCATCACCATCGATATCATTGAAGGGGTGACAACTAGTAGAATATGTCGATTAGAATGACCACGGATTTGATTTGGCATCTTACACAGGGATGATCAAGGAGAGAAAACATGTTCAGCTGGCCGACATTATGACAAAATCACGGGGTTGGGGGGGGGGGGGGGGGGATCCTATTTTGATATCTTGCAAGCAATTGGTCAATTCATTCCTTGGTGGGCATGTGGGATCGATAAAGTCTCTAGTAACGAAAAAGGACATGTTTTGGATCTTTTTCTTGCTGAGGAGATGGGCACAACTGAAAACAAATATGGTCATAGCACAGTTACAACAATGCGGTAGAGTGGCACGAGCAGTAGGCCATATATCGACGACTTACTGGCATGAGAGATGGTTTCATGGTTTGTTTCGGAATGGTTACGCCAATAGATGTTGGTGTGATGATGGGCCAACAAGCGTATTGTGATGATGGTTTGTGACTTCATTCTTCCAAAAAAAAAGTAGTGACTTCAACATAGGTTAGCAGTATTGTGATGAATCCAGAGATGTTTTAGGGCAAAACAAGGAAATGTGGATCTATGACTATGATGAAATTTTTAATGACGAATCAATTCGAAACCTTTTTAAGGATGAAGCAAAATCTTGTCACAAAACAATGAATAAGTATGACAACTTTTTTATGCTTCATCATGGATCATTAGTGATGGACCTCGGGCACTAATTATTAATGACAAAACTTGATATCGTCACACGTATTTGACATTGAATGACACAAGGTATCGTCACTTTTTTTTTTTGAAAGGGAGGGCTCAAATATATTAAGGAAATGTTGTTACAACTGGAGCTAACGCTTCCGACACGCAGGCTGGGATGCCATTAGCAATAAAAACATCAGAAAGCTCTCTCCTACCAACCTGACACAACTCATGTGCTACCTCATTTGCACTTCGGTGGCACTTGGATACCTTGAACTCTTCAAAATGTTGAACACTTCGCTTCTTTGATGATGTGGCAACTTACGAACGATTTTTGCACGGGTCGTTTAGATAGCATACAGTCGCAAAACAATCGACTCCAGCCAAAGGCGCCCATTCCGGAGCCGAGGGTATGTTTTAGACCCACCCAAGCAGCAACACATTCTGCATCTTCAGCCGAACTGCATCGCTTGTCACCAGACCATCCCGAGAACAACACTTCACCAACATGGTTTCTAGCAATGAAACCAAAACCAGCGTGGCCAGAATGGGGGTCAAAACTCGCATCCACATTTAGTTTAATCCAGTCGGGGGGAGGTGGCAACCAATGAGTTTTATGTTTTTTATCACTCTGTACAGCAAGGGAGGAGGGTTCTACCTGTTCAGGGTAACATATTCCCTTTTTCTTTGACATCCAACATGCTATTTGGGTTCATTGGGGTGAGGTAGTTTTGAAGAAAGACCACCGAGGAAGATATAAGGCTTTCACCTTTCCCAAAGATAATGTACAGAATGCCTCAAAATTTCTTCTATCAGCAGATGTGCTTGTGCTACAATCATTAGAATTTATCTCTGCAGCAAGTCTGTATGCACTTCTAACTGTGAAAAAAACCATTTCCCTACTCATAGGTGATGCTTTGTTTTAGAACGGTAACGTACACCACTTCGTTACTGAACCAATTGTTCATCTGTGACACTTGGTTTTAGAACCGTAATGAACGTCACTTCATCATAAGTCTTCGCGTTCTTCGTCTGACCGACATACATGGCAGTGACATGTACATATGACTAGTACTCATTAGTGATTTTAGAACTATAAGGAATGCTACTCATACTTCGTCATAAGTCTCTTCGTGGTCCTTTCTCCATCGACCGACATACATGGCACGTGTACACGTGATGCATACCTATAAGACTCGATGGCATGCGTGGCAGCTACGGTTCCCTAAATAGAAACGTTGCCGCTAAGGAAGACAAAGCAAGAAGATCCTCAGCTACATGTAAACCACGAAACCTCCTTGTCCTATAAAAGGAGATCGTAGCTCTCTCGAACGTGTACGGTCGGACACATCTCTCTCAAGATCCCAACTAGATGAACAGAGATATATCCGACCTCCGTCCTTTCTTCAACAAAAACTATTTTTTTTTGAGATGAAAGAAGAATTGTATTAAAATATAGCTGGGTACATCATCACGTTACAAGTGCTATGGAAGAAAAGACATCTAACCAGAAACCGAAATTCGTTGAAATTGTACCCACGCTGTAAAAGGCTCCAAATCTGTCACAGAACCGACCAAATTATAAAAGCACAAGTACGAAAAACAATCACCGGAGCGATTAATCTTCACACTTGAGCCCATATAATTCCGGTAGTCAAGCGAAAACTCGAAGGTTTTCAAACCAACTGACAACAAACCAAGATCGTAGTAATTTGGCACAACACAACATTTGTTACAACATTTCACAAGTAGCATTTGAAGCTTACAAACATATCGGAGTTCACTTAAGTTATTACAAACCAAGTTTAAAGTAGCGGAAACAACATAGTTTTGAAAACAAGTTCACAACTTTAGTTATTACATTGCCAGATCGAAGTCATAGTCCACAAAAGCACTTAATGGAAGATACTAAAGAGAGCAAGCCCACTGGTCTAGTCTTCGTCCCCAGCAGGGAGAAGGCAATACTTGCAGCAACCACTATAGAATGTGTCATCTGCAACAAGAGGGAATAAAACCTTGAGTACAAGAAGGTACTCAACAAGACTTACCCGTCAAAACGAAAATAAAGACACCAAGGATATGCAAGGCTTATATAAGTGGAGATAGCTTGACTCATTTGCATAAAAGCTTAAGTACAGAAAGTAACCAATTTTAACTTAAGCATCAATTTAAAACTTATTAGCCTGTCATCTAGGTTTGCACCGTACTAATCCAATCATGTGATTAAACAATCAAGTAATAACCATATCGGGTTCATAATAGGCCATCATCATCACTTAACCATCCATTAATTTAGTGTGACTACAATGGAGATAACCCGTCAAGTTTCTCACTATCCAGGGAGAGATGGCGACTCGAATCGATTACAACTCGGGCGAGGGGGTATTCCTAACACAAACCGGGCATGCTTTGCAAGGGCAGCCGGTGGTCACCGTTGGTACAACTCGGGAATCGCGGGTCCGAGCGGCGCCACGCTCCCGGGCGACTACCCCCGGGACGGTCGGGACTTTTAAACACCCGCCGACCGGACTTACTAAAGTAGCCCCCACACATACTTGCTTCCTCCGACAGCGTGCGCTTTATACTTCTCAACTCCCGGCCTAAGTCGAGCTACTAGGCTTCGCGGCGGATAACCTCAGATCCAACCAGCTAAGTGTTAGGCATGCGTTCAAAATGACAAAGAAGGCTCCATGATCCAGTCCTTAATCGACACAGACGGGGATAGATTCACACCCAAGACCTCCATGCCTTGTTGCTTCACTATCGTCATCCCGCCCGGTCTCCTTTCATATTATTAACACATGGTTCTTTTCTACGATAGCAATTATAGCCAACCGTGAGCCAACTCACCTAATTTGTGAGTGATGAGAGATCACTCACTTCTACCGTTTAAAGCATTACTAAGCATCTAAACGATCCTGTACCTAAATAGGATTCCAGGTAAAAAGTGCTGGACAAGGATGGATATATGCAGCAAGGTTTCCAAATCAACTCCTAACTTAATGCAACAAGATATATATAACCATAACACTTAGTGATAGTAAAATAAAGGGACATATGATGCTCCGGGGCTTGCCTGGGATCTAACTCAAGTTAGTTCAGTTATCTCCCACCATCTTGTTGACTCCACCGTCATAATCTTTCTCCTTCAGGATGGTCCACCAAACATCGTCTTTGGGTTCAGCTCCACAACATGTACTTCACGTGGTTCGCCTAGCGTACCTATATGAGATGTATCATGCATATGTATGACTGTATGGAAGATAACTCAAGTGCATTGCAAAAGGCACACAAGACAAGGACAAGTTCATATCATGTAGACTTAAGAACTATAGAGTGTTATTTAACTAACACCACATAAGCCTACCATGCTAAGATAACAAGTAAATCAAGCAAGGCGCACAACAGTCACAAATTAATTTGCATGTTTATCCAAAACAAGAACAAGATAAAGCAATGAACTAAGTACATGTAGTTTTCTGGACAGCAGCACTGTTGTCACTTGTTTCGACCATAACTGGAGTTGCAGGATTCCAATTGACTTCAACGAAGACATTCTGGAAAGCTTATGAAATTTTCTACATTTCTTCTTTAGATATCAAAGCATGATTCACAAGTTAAGTAGGTCGAAATTACACAACTACAGAAACTGGTCCAGAAACTAAGAACTGCAAGAAATAATTATTAGCTTACGTGGCAAACTTATGATTGGACAAAAACCAAATTTACTAACATGTCACACATGACTAATTAGCACCATAAAACATTGTTTGCACCACCAAATAAATTCTTTTAAAACATTCCTTAATTTATTTGGATAATAAGGTGGTTTAAATATCATATATCAAAAGTGCACAGTAAAATCTACAAAAATTACAGTAGCTTATAAACACTATAAACATACTACTGTACAAATTTCAAGTCATCACGAGCTACACAGAAAGAGATATGAATTTCTCCCTTATTAAGCATGAATTAAGGGCATAAATTATAACTAATTATTTTACTACTAAACATGGCATGTTTAATATTTTAGATAAAAACTAGACACCTTCATGAACAGAACACAGGTTGAATCACCTAAATCGGAGCTACCAAACTCGAGATATGATTTTCCAAAGGTTGGATCAAATCTGAAATTTGAATCTATACCTAAACCTAGTGTGCCATTGACAGGTGGGACCCGTGGGTCAACAGGCCCCACTGGACAGAGACAGAGCAGGGGAGCGGCCTTTGACCGGCGATAGCTCGCCGCCGGCAAACTTTCCGGCGAAGCCATCAGCACCATTGGCTTCATCTCGACGAGACGAATCCATCGGGATAGACCACCATCAAAAGTTTCAACCCTAAGCTAGCGGCGCGGAGGAGGCGGCTCCAGCAGCATGGTACGCACGTACCAATTACCATGTACGAGGACCGGCCAGGGTGGAGGGCAGCGAGGGGCTGAGGGCTCACCTAGGGTTGGTTCGTGGCTGGCAAGCGCGAGAAGTGGAGACGAACAGCGCGGGGAGGAGCACGGGCGTGCAGGAGCTCCGGACGACGAGGAGTGGTGCGACGACGGCAGCGATGGCGCTGCTGCCGCTCTCCGCCGCGGAGAGGGCGAGGCGAGCGATACGAGGGTGAGGCAAGTGGGGGCGACCGAGAGGCGAGGTGGAGGCCGGGACGGCTTTGCATGTCGCGGTGTGGGCCCAGCTGTGGCGTACGGCTGCCACCGCGCTGCATGGACTCTACCCGGTCGGCCACGACCACGAACTGAAACTTTCAGTCCAATTCGATTCAGTTCTGATGGCGCCGACTGACGGTCGATCTTTGCGATGGTCTAGCTCCCAAAAGGTTGCAGTTTAGCAAAAGCTTTTTATACGCATTTATAAGAGCTATGAACGTAGATTATTCGGTTCAAAAGAAGCATAAGCTAGTTCGACTTGGTTTGGAAACTACGAGGCTCCAAAGTTAGCTACTGGAAACTGAAAACTGCATTCCAGACTTAGCCAAAACCAGAACCTGAAACAGCCCTGAACCTTAATCTTGTTAACCTCATAGCTCCCAAACCATGCCGATCTGGTTCAAGGCCAAAGTGACAAAGTTAGAGAGCTACAAGTGTAGATCATATGTTTCCACTGAAGCTCGAGCTGGTTTTGCCTATATTTGAATCTATAGGACTCCAAATGAGGGTACCTTGAACTGAAAACTGGATTAAGACTTGGCCAATTTTAGAGTTGCTGGGACAACACTGACATTTGACTTCAGAGCCAATTTTGGAGGCTTTTCTAGGCATTATCACGAGATGATTATTAAATAACTTTTGATCCACATAAAGTTCTATACAAGCTTTTTGAAAGGTGCAAAGTCATTTGAACAATTTAAAAATACACTTTTTAAACAGTTAAGCAAAAGAGGTCTAGCAGTCAACAAAAGTTTTTGTTAAAACTGAACCTAGAAGCTTGATTGGACTTCATGACCAACATGAACAAAGTTCCAAAATGTATTCCACACATAGTTAAACTAATTTCAGAGGTTAAACAGCACACATGAGCACAAGTTATAATAACACAAGCATATGGCATACAATTCACAAGCAAGAATAGCATAAAGCATGATGATATGCTAATGAAGAGTAATGGAGCTTATGTGTAACAACTCCAGTTTTAGGGTTAGACAAATCTTGCATCATGAGCATGATCATCACATAAGCATCATTTATGGCATTTTTGTGGCAATATTTTGAGTGCTTATTTTAAAAATGCAAATAGGAGTTTTCAAGGTTTTCTAGAAGTCCAACTTGTGATGCTTTTTTTCAAAATGGAGCCTTAACAAAGTTTGTAGAGAAGAATTTTTGGAGAAACTTTTGTTTTGACCCCAATTTATAAAAATGACTTTTGGTGCTTCAAAAATGGCAAAAACAGTTTCAAAAATGAATTTTAAAGGTATTTTATGTGACCCAAAATTTTATTTTCAAATCTAGGCCGATTTTGCAAAAACTTTCTACATGAAAGTTATTCATCTTTTGATTTTGGGAAACTTTCATTTTTGGACCATTTTCAAATTCGCAATAATTTTTGAGTTATGGGCAGTCAAACTTCTTATTTGAATAGTGGGACCAGGTGGGACCCACCCGGCCCCACCTGTCATCATCCCCATCTCCTTCCCCCTCTGCTTCACGCGCAGCGCCGTAGAGCCGCAGCAATCCTCGCTGCGCCCCGCCCGACTGCACCTTTTGCCGCCTGCGCTCGCTCTCGTCTGCCTGCCTTGTCTCCCTCCCCCTCGCCTGCCACCGCTGCTCCGCCGCTGCCGCCCCGCTGCTCCAGCCGAGGTGCCGCCGCAACACCGCACGCCATGCCAAGCCAAACGAGCCGGCCAAGCGCGTCACGACGCCGCGACGGGCACCCCGAGAGGTACTTGAGCACCTACTCGAGCACCCCGCAGCGACGCTCCGCTTCCCCGCTTCGCCGCTGCCGCGCCTGAGACGCTGGCGCTCCGCCATGACCGCCGTGTCGTCTCGCGCTTGCCCGTGACCCTCCCCAGTCCAAATTGGACAGCCCCCGCGTCCTTAAAAGCTCCGCCGCACTCGCCCGTTGCTTCACCCCACCTCAATTTCCTCCCATCCGCTCTCGCCCGAGCACCGCCGAGCCCGCCATGGTCGCCGCCGTGAACATCTCCGGCTAGCCGCCACCTCGCTCGATCATTTTCTCCCCGAGCAAGCCATCGAATCGCCTTGCTCCGCTCCACCATCCCCACATTTTTTCCCGCCTCGATTCAAGCAAGGTAGGGCCAATCGGCCGCTTTCTTCTCCGTTGCCGGTGGTCGAGCTCCGCGAGCCGCCTTCGGCGACGCCGTCCCTCCGTGCCCGTCATCATTTTCATCCCCAGCCCGTGCACTAGCTCCGCCTTGGCTTCGCGAAGCCCGTAGGCAATTCCAAGCGCGCCGCCGTGGTCTACTCCGGCGTCCCGCCGATGAGCCGCGCCGCCGCTCGCCGCCGTCCGTCACTCCCCTCGATTTAGGTCACTAGGGACCCCATCTTCACCACCGTTGGGTTCGCGCTGTCCTCCCGAGCACGACGGTGCAACCCGTGTCGCCAGGGACCTCGCCGCCGGCGAGTTCCCGCCGGTCAAAGCCGGTGCCCCGCTCCGGTGCGGCCGACAGGTGGGCCCGTTGACCGGGTCCCACCCGTCAGCGCCACCGGTGCGAGTGTGCTCCGTGTGCACCGCGTCGGGTACGCGTAGCATGCGCGGCCCGCGCGTCAGCCACAGCGGGGGATCACCCCGGGTGCGCGTAGCATTTAGGTTCTTTTCCGGTTTAAGAAAATGTTTTCCAGAAAATGTGTTAATTCTTCCAAAAATCATATCTCCCTCATTTTTAAGTCCATTTTGGGTGATTCAAGTGTCAATATTTTTCTTATGAGGAGCTTTATGCATGTAGGGTATTGGTTCATTTTTATGAAATACTTTTCTGTACTGTATTATTTAATGTCTTAATTTGCTTATATCTTGTTAAATGCATAAGTAAATGTAGGTTTATCGAAAAAATATGGTTCTTGTTTTGTTGCTCTAGTTAGGAGATTCTTTATCTAGGAAAAATATTATTTATATATGTCATGTGTAGAAAATGCCCTGTCTATTTATTGTGCTTGCTTTGCTAAGAGTTTAGGAAATTCATAATTAATTATTTATGCAAGGTTTAGGCTTGATAATTTTTCTAGGATGTTTTTATGCCTATAAGTAGCTGTTAATCACATGAGATCTGTTGTTTGACACTTTTCATAATGCAAACTATTTTTAGGTCTTGGTTTGATGCTTTGTCTTGTCTTTTTTGTATAGGATAAATGGTTTACTTGTTTTGACCTGAAAAATTTATGGTAGGCTTATTGTTACCTAGTTTAGCTACTGTAATTTTTGTAGATTTTTCTGAGCAGTCTAGCTATAGGTTGCTAGTATGCCCCGTTGTAATCATGATCGGTTAATCGTCGAAGTCCGGGTTAATTAGTGTCCTTGCTATGATTAATTAGGGTTATAAAAGTTGTAACATGTTAGGATGATGTTGACTACCTTGTAACTTCATGATTGGTTCATCATCATCATCATACGCTTCCATTTCGTATTGCATTCCCGATACTCATACGCATCGATGCATCATACGATTGCCTAAAGGAGTGACGCCGGTAGTTCCCGAGGAGCCGGAAGGAGAGGAGCAGCGAGGAGCAAGCGATCTTTGCAGAGGCAAAGACAGACGAGGATCCGGACGCCGACTTGCCTCGAGTGCCCTAACCACCACCCTAGCTCCTTTGAGAAAGGCAAGCCCCGGAGCATTACTCCTACAGTTTTCAAAATATTTTACTTGAGTCATTTATTTATTATGATGCATTAAGTTAATAGGCGTTGACTTGGAACCGTTACTGCATTATGAGTACCTTGCTCCACCTAAATACCGTTACCTTATTAAGTTTAGGATCGCGCTTATGCTTAGCACTGCTTAATTAGATCGGTAAAAGACGGGTGATTGACCCTCATCCGCGAGGTAGGTGGTTACTACCCTTGGGTTGATACTATGGAGGTTGGTTAGAGAACATAACCATGTGGCCTTGTTAAATCACGACTAGTCGGAGTTTGTGGTGTGTTAGACCTCGGAAACTCCGGCGATGTCACTTAAAGGACTATGGCTTTGTACGTCCTCGGATCATGTTGAACAATGCCTCACAGATAGCTGGAAGGATGCGGACATCCGACCGCGAAGCCTTGAGGATGTTTGGGCCGGAATTTCAATGGAGTTGAGTGCGTTGCCCACAGGCGCGGTATTAAAGCCGATGGCGGTCGCGCGGAGGTACACAGTAGCCGGGCATGCCCCGGTGCTACCGTATTCGTTGAAATCCGTGTTTCCACCCGAATAGACCAAGGTGACCGTCACTCGTTACGGGCGGCGAGTGTGGTTTGTGTGAGGAATACCCGCCACTGGTTTGCAATCGATTATAATCGCCATCGTTCTGGACAAGGTGAACACTTGACCGAGCAAGCGCACTTTGTCGCAAATCATTGTGAAAAATAGGATGGTTATGGTTCTATGTTGTTGATGCCGGTATGCTCAACCTTAAGGATAGGATAGCATTGTTTGCTCATACTCTGGAGATGAAGTAGTACAGGTGCTAACCTAGTGATGTCAGGATCCAACTTAAAAGATGTTAAGCTAGAGAGTCTTTTATAACTAAATGATTATTAATAAGCTCACCTTTTTATCGCAAGTTTAAATGAGTCAGCTACCCCACTTACAAAGCCTGGCATACTCCTTGGTGTCACTTTATTTTCATTTATGACGGGTAAGTCTAGCCGAGTACCTTCTTGTACTCGGGTTTTATTCCCTTGTTGTTGCGAGATGGTGAGATATTCTATGGGTATTGCCCAACTTGCTTCTACCCTCGTATGGGGATGAGTAGATCGTGGGCACGATCAACCTATCTATCGTACCTCTATCTTTGTTGTCGGATGTGATGTTGGACCAGGCACTATGTTTCAACTAAGTGTGCGTTTGTGAACCAAAACTTTATTTGCTTCCGCAATTTGGATTTGAACTCGGTATTGTAATATTTATTTCGTACTCCGATGTAATCTACTATTTGTGAACCTATGTATCACTATGAACTGTTGTATGTTGAACTCAATTCGGTCTGGGCTGTATTGTTGAAAGTTTGAAATCCTTCGAGATTTCACGGACTACCGGGTTGATATAGCCACAGTGTGCTAATTAAGTTGCTTTAGCGACTCATAAGTACATTGTGTTTATATTAATTGGTCGGTTACATTACATACTGCATCGGAGCCGGGTTCAACGTATTCTTGTTCATAAGTATACTTAAAACAAAATGATTTTGTTTTGCAAACACTAATTACGAACTTATAGCCACTTAATTTCATATATAGGTTTTTCAAAGGCGTGTGGTTTTCAAAACTTATATATGTGCCTTGGACCAGTCATATCCTTTATGCCCAATTAAGGACGTTAGGTGGCTTATATAAGTACTAACTTGGGGGATTATTGCATCATATTTTTATTTGTCGCGCTCATACACGACGGTTTTGTATGAGGGCCATTCACTTGAATGGTTGTGTATGGTTCGATTTGCCTCTACGCCAAGGTAAGTGTGAGTTGTGAGAGCATGATCGGACGCAATGCCGATCTAGGGGAGTGCTTATTGGTGCTGGATTATATACATGTTCACACATGTTTATAAGAAGGTACCCCATGTGAGGGTGTCGTCTTCTGATGACTTATTGGGTAGTATGCACTTGGGAATGGGTGCAAGTAATCGGAGATTTCACCTTGTTCGGAAGGTGTCTGGATTTTTACGTCGCTTGCATTCATTGGGATTTGGGCTGAAATGAATCTTGTGCAGGTACACTAACTACGTGAAACGTGTAGCCCGACTAGTTACCGATATATGAGAGCACGTTTTGTATGCCACCGCCTAGACGTATTAGATAATAATTTTAGGCAGTGAGGACGTATGGAACGTGCATGCATCATGATTCACATATATGCTCATGTCATTCATTACATTCTCCTCTTCCCTTATAATTAAATTGTCTCGATCCTGTATCTCCATGCTTTAATTATTAAAATTGTTGCTCATTAAAAATAAAACTCTTTTTCAGATGGCTCGGACCAAGCAGACCGCTCGCAAGAGTTCGCGTCCACCCCGCCACCGCAAGCTTGCTTCCCGTGGGAGTACTTCTCTTGTGGTGCGTCGGGTGCCGTCCCACCCGGCTCGGGGAGGCCGGCACTTTTACGGGGAAGAGTGGCTTGCCCACTCTCCTCTCGGAGGCTTCGCACGGTCTTGGTTACCCTCGGGCACGAGCCACGGTACTCGGGACGCCGGTGACCGAAGAACTATGGCTTTGTTTCGTGGTGGTTGTGGTGCCTCGCTTGGGTCTTGATGAGAAGTGGACTGGATGGACAAAGGGTGAGGGCATCACTTGTTTTTGATGGTGCTCGGGATCTTTGCTTTCCCGATACTTGAGAAGATGGTGACGGAGCTGCCTAATGAGGTTCGAGGCTCATTCCTAGTGTTTTTCCTTTGGCTAGCCCCCGCATTGACACGTGGAGGCGGGCTCCGGGAATGGCACTAGTGGCTGGACCTCGGGAGGCGGGCGTGCCAGTGCTCTTGCGCGAGTGTTGTGTTCGCCTTGATGAAGGCGTATGCGGCACGGGAGGAGCTTGCTCTCTTTAGGCACGACAAGCCGGAGCGTGTCGAGAGAGAGAAGGAGCAGCTACGGGAGATGTATGAGAAGAAGCTCGAGGAGCTCGAGAGAGGAGATGGCACCGATGACCGCGCGGAGACCAGGCTGATCGAGAGAGAAGTTGGCCTTGCGGCGGTCCGGGAGCTTCGGGCTAGAGTTGGCGGGCGTGACGCCACTATCAAGAAGCTTGGAGACACTTTGGCCCGTATAGTTGGAGAGCGGGATGCAGCCCGGACCGAGGCACGTGGTTTGAGGGCTGCTCGGACACTCTCCGGGAGGACTTACACGAGAAGGAGGTCTACATCGACGCCTGCGTGAGGAGCTCTACGCGAGACAAAGACGGAGAGTGGGTTGAGTCTCCGCTTGATGATGCGGCTAGTCGGGAGTGCGGTAGCCTTATGCGCCTAGACTAGTGTGTTGGTTAGTGTTAGCTGGACTGCTTGTCTTTCGTGGTCCGTTGCGACTCTTTTATTTATGTGTGTGTCTCGTAGTTGGTACGCTAGTAAGAGTTGGATGTGACCTTGGATCACGTTGTTGTAATGCTATGTCGTCGCTATGCCTAAAAAGTCCGGTGTTCGTGTGTGCTTGGCAACCATGGATATTGTAAGACTCTATGTGATGTTTCGACATAATATTATTAGTGCAAATTTGTGATGTGGAAAAAAATGAATTATTGTGCCATGTGTGGTTAATTGTATGAATTAATTTTCCTTCAATTAATTTCGCAAGGCATGATCTATTTATTCGTTTACCCTCGAGATTCAGCTCCTAATAGTGGATCAATATTATGGTTGAAACATGCGAGATGGCGCCGATCACCCGCAATGGTCGTGGTAGTGGTCGTGATGAGGAAGAAGGGCATGGTGGTCGTGATGGGGAAGAAGCACATGGTGCACCACCCCCTCCTCCCCTCACCGCCGAGCGATTGTTTGCACGGTTTACAGGAAGTCGGCGCAACATAGAGCAACTTCGCGTGCCAACTTCGAAGCAAACCACAAATATCGTGAGGATCATCGGCCTAATCGGTTCGGTGAATTCAAGGATTTCATGGACACCAAGCCTCCGGTGTTCGGGGATGCCCCCGATCCATTCATGGCGATGCTTGGATCAACACTATGGAAGAAAGGTTTGCTTTGCTAAGGTTATCTGAGGAACTGAAGGCTACCTATGCTGCACACATGTTTGAAGGTGACGCTAGGTTGTGGTGGAATACACATCGTCACACCTTTCCTGAGGGTCAGCCTATCACTTGGGATCAGCTTGTTCGTGACTTCCGTGCAACTTATGTTCCACCCAGTCTCATGGCAATGAAGAAGAATGAGTTCCATAACTTGACCATGGGGAATCGTTCTGTGAAGGATTATCATCATGCATTCCAGAACCTATCCCGTTATGCACCTGAGTTTGTGAGTACTGAAGCCAATAAGATTGCTGCTTTCAAGAAGGGTCTCAGTACAAAGCTGATGAAGACCATGGGTACCTCTACCCGTGTGACTTTCAACGACTTCTACAATGACTGTCTCACTCGGGAGAATCGAACAACCCGCATGCTTCGCTAAGAGCCGAAAGAGGGCTAATGAAGGTGGTTCCTCCCGGTAGGGCTCCACCGCATATCGTCCTCCATTTCGCAACCAAGGTTCGGGGTCTAAGTTTAGGCCTCCACGGAAGAAGAATGTTCCCGCTCGTAATCGCGAGAGGTTCTCTAGGCCTTTCGGGATGCCTATGCCTCGGGGAAAACCGGAGTCGGGCCAATGCTGCTGGTGCCAAGCCGGCGATGATGGGTCCTTGCTTCAACGTGGTCGGTCTGGACACCTCTACAAGCAATGTCCTCATCCAAAGAAGCAACCGTCCGCTCGTGTGCATCACACGTCTTTGGAGGAGATTCTTTCGGAGAACCCGTGACGGTGGTATGTTCCCTGTGAACCGATTCCTCTTCTGTTTTGTTTGATACTAGATCATCGCATTCCTTTATGAGTCAAGCATTTGCACAAAAGCATAGTCAAGCCATAAAGGAGTTGAATTTAGAGTTTCGGGTGAGTGCGGTGGGCCGACATCACCACGAGACAGATGGTACTTGACGCAGCCTTGGAGTTAGATCAGTGGAGATTCCGGATGAACTTGATCGTTCTGCCCGGACTAGGTGTGGATGTTATCATAGGAATGAGTTGGATGCATCATTGGGGTGTAGTTTTGGATACCACCAATCGGATGGTGTCTATACGGAATCCTATGGGGGAGGGCACTTTCCAGATACCCTTACCTCGGAAGATTCCGTTAGAAACTGTGGTTTATGCTACTAAAGTGACCCCTCTACAAGAGATTCCGGTAGTATGTGAGTTTCCGGATGTCTTTCCTGATGAGCTTCCGGGTCTCCCACCTGATCGGGAGATTGAGTTCCGCATTGAGTTTTTGCCTGGAACAGCCCCAATTTCTAAGAGACCTTACCGTATGTCCTCTGATGAGTTGAAAGAACTCAAGAAACAGTTGCAAGAGTTAGCAGATAAAGGTCTCATTCGTCCCAGTGCATCGGAATGGGGTAGTCCCGCTATGTTCGTGAAGAAGAAGGACCAATCTTTGCGAATGGTCGTGGATTACCGCCTACTTAATTCAGTCACAGTCAAGAATAAGTATCCTCTTCCACGTATTGATATCCTGTTTGATCAGTTGTCAAAGGCTAAGGTGTTCTCGAAGATTGATCTGAGATCAGGTTACCATCAGATTAAGATCAGACCAGAAGATGTTCCTAAGACCGCTTTCTCTACAAGATATGGGTTGTATGAGTACTTGGTTATGTCCTTTGGATTAACCAATGCTCCTGCATACTTTATGTATCTTATGAATTCGGTCTTCATGCCTGAGCTTGATAAGTTTGTAGTGGTGTTTATTGATGATATCCTGATATATTCAGAGAATAAGGAAGATCATGCTGTGCATCTAAGGATTGTATTGGAGAGACTGAGGAAGCATAAGTTGTATGCTAAGTTCAAGCAAGTGTGAGTTACGGCTTCGGAAGGTTCAATTCCTTGGACATGTCCTCTCGATGAAGGAATAACTGTGGATCCTAGCAATATAGAGAAAGTATTGAATTGGAAGACACCCAAGTCAGTTCATGAAGTACGAGGTTTCCTTGGTTTAGCAGGGTATTATCGCCGATTCATTCCCAACTTTTCAAAGATTGCCAAGCCAATGACAAAATTGTTGCAGAAAGAGCACAAGTTCGCTTGGACAGAAGAGTGCGAAACAGCTTTCCGCACTCTGCGGGAAATGTTGACCACTGCTCCTGTTCTAGCGCAACCGGATATTGAGAAGCCGTTTGATGTGTATTGTGATGCTTCCAAGATAGGTTTGGGATGTGTGCTTATGCAAGAAGGAAGAGTTATAGCTTATGCCTCTCGGCAGTTGAAGAAACATGAAGTAAATTACCCTACTCATGATCTAGAGCTTGCTGCTGTAGTGCATGCATTGAAGATCTGGAGACATTACCTCCTTGGTAACCCCTGCAATGTGTATACGGATCATAAGAGCCTGAAGTACATCTTTACTCAAGAAGACTTGAACATGAGGCAACGTAGATGGCTGGAATTGATCAAGGATTATAATTTGCAATTGCAGTACCACCCTGGTAAGGCCAATGTAGTGGCCGATGCTTTGAGTCGGAAATCTCAGAGTGATGCTCTTCCGTCAGAGTTCGTAGAAGGCCATAATCTTATGCATTCAGTGATTTTGAACAATATTCGCATCAGTTGTGAACTGGAAGGTAAGATTAAGGAAGGTCAAAAGTCGACAATGCAATCACGAGAGATCAAGAAAAGAATCAAAAGCATGCCATCTCAGTTCTTCAAGGAAGATGATCAAGGAGTCTTGTGGTACGATAAACGTCTAGTTGTACCACAGGACAAGGAACTTAGAAAGCAGATCATGGATGAAGCTCACTTGTCCAAGTTATCTATGCACCCTGGTAGCAGTAAGATGTTTCATGATCTAAAATGCCAGTATTGGTGGTCTCATATGAAAAGAGATGTGGCAGAGTATGTAGCAGAGTGTGATACCTGTTGTAGGGTGAAGGCTGTTCATTTGAAGACTGGTGGTTTACTTCAGCCATTGCCAATTCCAGATTGGAAGTGGGAATGTATCAGTATGGATTTCATTACTGGATTACCCACTACACCAAAGGGTCATGATTCTATTTGGGTCATAGTGGATCGTCTAACCAAGTCTGCACACTTCATACCTGTTCATACAACATATCGTCCACATCAGTATGCTGATATCTACGTCCAACAGATTGTCAGATTGCATGGTGTGCCTAAAGAGATAGTGTCTGATAGAGGACCGCAGTTTGTGGCTCACTTTTGGGAACAGTTGCAGAAGGGTTTGAACACTCAAGTATTGCATAGTACTGCTTATCATCCTCAGACTTCAGGTCAGACAGAAAGAGTGAATCAGATTTTAGAAGATTTATTACGTGCTTGTGTTTTGTCTTGGAAGGGCTCATGGGAAAAGTGGCTGCCGTTAGCAGAGTTCTCTTATAATAACAGCTATCAAGAGAGTATAAAGATGTCGCCTTTTGAGGCTTTGTATTGTAGGAGTTGCGGGAACACCCGCCGGTTGGGTTGAGACGGGAGATAGACGATACTATGGTATTGACTTTATTAGAGAAGCGAGAAGAGCAAGTCAAGCTTATCCGACAAAGATATTGCAGCCGCACGATCCGACGAGAAAAGTTATGCTGACAAGAAAAGACGGACTGTAACCTTTCAAGTTGGAGACCATGTGTATCTGAAGGTGTCCCCTATGAAAAGAGTACAACGTTTTGGTGTGAAAAGAAAATTAGCACCTCGGTATATAGGACCTTTCAAAATCATTGAGCAGAAAGGACCTGTGGCCTTCAAGCTAGAATTACCTGAAGATATGAGTGCTGTTTTCCCTGTATTCCATGTATCTCAACTCAAGAGGTGTGTGCGACTCCCTAAGGAAAAGATCAAGATGTCAGATATCAAACTGCAGCCAGACTTGACCTATGAGGAGAAGCCAGTAAAGTTGTTGGATGTCAAGGAGAGAGTGACACGGAACAGAACAGTCAAAACGTACAAGGTATGTTGGAGTCATCATGATGATCTGGATGCTACCTGGGAGACTGAGGACTACCTTAAAGACGCATACCCGAATTTCCATAAGCAATGGTTAGTTCGCTCAAATCTCGGGGCGAGATTTCTTTAAGGGGGGTAGGCTGTAACAACTCCAGTTTTAGGGTTAGACAAATCTTGCATCTCATGAGCATGATCATCACATAAGCATCATTTATGGCATTTTTGTGGCAATATTTTGAGTGCTTATTTTAAAAATGCAAATAGGAGTTTTCAAGGTTTTCTAGAAGTCCAACTTGTGATGCTTTTTTTCAAAATGGAGCCTTAACAAAGTTTGTAGAGAAGAATTTTTGGAGAAACTTTTGTTTTGACCCCAATTTATAAAAATGACTTTTGGTGCTTGTTGACGGTCGTTAAGTATCAATTTTATACCGTCAACGCAAAGAAGAGAAAGGACTAATTTGAGTTCACCGTTAGATATAGGGGTTACACCGACGTAATTCCATGAGTTTTGGTGATTGTCTATTTCTCGCGGGGGTTATCGAAAAGAGAACCAAAGGAGGCCCACATGTCATGATTACATAGAGATAAAGACCGAACGGGTAAAATTGTATAATCTAGAAGACTCCGAGAAGGCAAACCCCGGAAGCCGGGGCCCACTTGGCGGGGTGGCCGGTCGGCCGACCCGGGGGAGTCGGCCGACTCCCCACCTCCACCAATCGGTGGAGTCTCGTGGATCCCGCCTCCACCGCCTTTGAGGATGAATAATTATCGTCCATTTAGGTCGGTTTGATCCGAGGGCTGTGGTTAATCCTAGGGGGCTATATATTCGAGCCCCGGCCCCCGGGTGAAACCCGAATTCAATCCTAATTCATTCAAGAGTTCATTCTCTCATCGAATTCGGAGAAGCCGAGCCACCATCTCAATTAGAGCTCCATAGTTTAGTAGCATAGCTACATAGGAATAGATCTAGAGGGAATCAAGCCTAGCTTGGAGTCCGGATCTGTCGGAGTTCTTGGTAATTCCCCTCTACATTCTTGTAATATTCATCATTGTTCGTGATACTATGAGTAGTACTTTATTCTATTCTATTATATCATACTTGACTTTGCTCTATTTGATTATATTCTCAATTATGTTGTTCTTAGTTTACTTTGATTATATGTTTAGCATAGTTGGACTAGAATTATGTTTATGCATAGGATCGTATAGCGCTTGCTCATTAGATCGATGGGTAAGTGGTAAATATTGTGTAGGCGTGGTGTCTAGACCGTATTTATCTGCGATTACACCCTATTGGCCGGGTCGTGTGGTAGATCGCGGAAGTGACAGTTCCGTTGAGTCCTTTGTATTCCATCCCCGTTGGTAGGTCTTAGTAGAACAACCTATTACATTGAAGTCATTGCTATGTCTCTTGTCTTCTCGGTAATATCACTATGCATAGATGTAACCTTTTCCCGCCATGATTGCTAGATGTTCTTGCACTAATCATTGTATGCTTTGACCTTATAGTTAGAATAACATAGGATTATACCCTAGATCATCCTAGTCCATGCTAGTGTTATAAGCTTAGAGTGCTAAGTTGAGATGGCTTATTACTATTATTTTATGTGGCTAATTGCTCTCATTTATCTTATGTCATTTATCATTCATTCCTATATTTTATGTGACACTTACCCCGTATGAGATGATTGATACGAGACAAGGTTAAAGCTCTCCATTACAAAGATGTGCATTGCTCATCACTCATTATCCAGTGCATTCCCTTCCCAAAGGTAAAAATATAAATAACGATACCTGGATACTCCCGGTTAAAATGCTACATCGGTATTATCGTGCGCTATGGATCCCATATTTATTTCTAGTAGCAGTTGCATTATTTAGTACCAGCATTTTTGGCGCCATGTTGGGGATGACAACCTAACACCGAGTGGCGTTAGAAATGTCAACAAGCATTTTTGGCGCCGTTGCGGGGAAGGTTGAAAGCCAATGGATAATGAGCAAGCATTGCACTACATAATGAGATTGAGCACTTGTCACCATTCTCTACTCATACGGCCTTACCCTTGTTTTTCGTCTATTCTTATATCTTATGCGGGGTAATGTATGAAAAAGACAATTCTTCCCGATAATTATATTGACGATCCGAAGCTTTATTCGGGAAGGCCGGAAGCAAGTTGAAGAAGACCAATCAATCATCATCATCAACTCAACTTGGAAGCTTGTCGGAAGCGAAATTCGACCTTTCATTCGAGACTTGACACCAAAGGCATTTGAAGCCATGGCGCACAAGTCACTCCGCGAGTTCTCGGCTCAACTACGGACAACATTCGTAATGCTTGGACCCAAGTGCGGACATCGAAGGAGCTTTTGAGCTCAAGCTGCGTTGATCAACATGGTGCAAGCAAGCCGGTTACGTGGGAAGGCCCATGAAGATGCTAGTGCTCATCTCCAACACTTTCTGGAGATTTGTAGCACATTCACTATCAAGGATGTCCCCAGAGATGCTATACTACTTCGCCTCTTCCCATTCTCACTCTTGGGGAGAGCGAAGTAGTGGTTCTACGCCAATAAGGAGAAGAATCCTACGTGGGCACTATGTTCCACCAATTTCTTGGCGAAGTTCTTCCCAATGGGCAAGACAAATGCTCTTCGTGGGAAGATATCAAGCTTTCAAGCAACATCATGATGAGACTGTCCCGAAGCTTGGGAGCGCTTTCAAGATTACATCCTCGAGTGTCCTCATCATGGCATGGAGAATTGGGCGCTTATGCGGACATTCTACCATGGGCTCGAACAAAGACACGTGAGACGATGGATGCTTTGCTGCTGGAGGTGCATTCTTATCACTCACTATTCCTCAAGCCACGGCTCTTGTGGAGAAGATGGCATCCAACCAAGGTTGGAGTGAAGAAAGAACTCGAGACCCGCAAGAGAGGAGGAGGAATGCACCCGGTGAAGGAGGTAGACATGCTGTCTGCCAAAATGGATCTGCTAATGAAGAGGCTCGATGAGAGAGCCACAGAGAAGAAAGAAGTCATGCATATACATGATGCTCGCATGACATGTGAAGAGTGTGGAGAGACTGGGCACACAGGTGCTAACCGCCCAGCAGTGAAGGAGGACGTGAACTACCTCAACAACAACAACAATAATAATTACTATCGTCCTCGCGAGAATCAAGGTTGGAATCAGCGCGAGGCCTAACTACTCGGGCAATTATTCGGCAACTATCAAGGTAACAATGCCTCCTACAATAATTACAACCACCGCCTTTGAGAGAGTTAGTGCGAATCAAGGCAAGATGATGGACAATGTGTCCAAGAAGCCGACATCAAATGATAAGGTCCTAGAGACACTCGGCAACGAATGGATGGCTTTTCCAATGCCATCAAGAGTCAGCTTCGGCTTCAACAAGATACTTGAGTCGCAGTACAACTTGTCAACCTTGCTCCCTCCACTGGTCAAGGTAAACCGCGCGGGACAACCCGAAGAGCTCGAGACCGCAAATCTTGTTGATATATTCAATGTAGAAGATAGCCGAAGTGATCCATCGAAGGGGTCATGGATTGACTCAACTCGCCAATCAAGAAGGGCGATCCGGGAGACCGGTCGTTCCGATCTCCATTGGAAGTACTAACTTTAATGAGGCAATCTCGTGACTTCGGTGCAAGCATCAACATCATGCCAAGAGTGATATATGAGAAGCTATTCGAGATGCCCCTTAGCATACACAACCATGTGCTTACAAACTTGCGGATCGGTCACTCCGTGTTCCTTTGGGAGTGCTTGAAGACATATGTGTACGAGTAGGCAACTCGTATGTTCCAAAGCCCACTTCGTGGTAGTGGATACGGCGGTGATGAAAGGTCCCCTATCATTTTGGGACGACCATTCTTGAACACCGCTGGAGCCATCATGTATGCCAACACCGCCAAGATCATCTTCAACATCAAGGGCAAGCGAGAAACCTTCTTCTTCAAGAACGAGTGTTGCGGTTCCCAAAGACACCCTCATCAACGAACGGTGAGAAGAAGAAGAGTCCGGCTAAGAAGAGCAAGAACAAGAATAAGAAGACCAAGAAGACAGAGACGGTAAGGATGGTCACCTGCGGTCCACAAGGAGCATGACCACTTACTCGGGTCCCCACGTCGATCAAGAAGGATGACCCAGGTGTCCCAACCATTCAATGCTCCATCAACGAAGCTCTTTCAATAAAGGCATGCCGTGACACCGGATCGGCGTCAACATTATGGCCAAAGTAACTTATGAGTATCTATATGGCACTATGCCTTTGGAGCCTACCTATGCACAAATGCGGATGGCGGATCGACATTCCGCTTCGTCGAAGGAGAAGTGAAGGATGTCCTCATCCGATAGATGACCATTATGTCCCTACGAGACTTCCTAGTCATTGACATGGGAGATGACTACGATCCTCCAATCATCCTAGGAAGACCATTCCTAAACACCACCGAGCTATCATCTATATCGGGACGGGAGAGATCCATTTCCACTTTCCCACCGAGAAGGTACGCCGCTACTTCAATAATAATTATATAATCACCGAGGAGCCCAAGAAGAACGGAACAAGGAGAAGGCGCGTACCTCGCGCGAACAAGAAGAACATCACTAAAGATGGATGGGCTGACTATGAGGGAGAAGTATTCAGATATGAAGATCGGTACCCAGAAGAAAAGAACATTGTAGAAGAACCTGAGAAGGTGCTGTCATCAGAAGAGAACCAAGTGCCCCAAGAAGCTTCCCCTCGAGGTCACCCTCTCCAACGAAGAAGGTGTGGAAGGTAAAAGCAAAATCGGATCAATTCCTACACACGAGGCGACATCATTCGAGGCGCCGGCCAATGCGCCCCTTGAAAAATGAGCGAACATGACAAGTCCCTGTTCGGAGGACTTAAAACCACCGAACGCCACGCCAAGAGGTAACTTGGTATTTATCGCAATTACTTTCCAAATTGCATTTTTACCTTAGCATATTTATTTTCCTATTTGCATCTTAGTTGCATCTTTACCATCTCTGCATTAGAAAAGAAAATAAAGATGTTGTGCATTCGCATCCAAAAAATCGTCGAGCCCCATGTGAATAATCATTCACTGTGGTGGCACAAAAATAATTTCTCAGCATATTTATTTCCCCTGTCTGCATTCCTTAAATAATAAAAAGATAAAAATATTTCTTGTGATCCTGTTAGAACAAGTCTAAGTTAAGAAAGTTCTAGACAACCGGGCCTAGAGGTTTTATCACTAACGCTTAATCGGTTTCACAAGCTTTGTTGTCTATTTGAGCTTCACAAAACATCAAGGATCAAGAAGAGCTAACAAGCGAGAAGGACATCCAGGTCCCCCCGAGTCTTGCCCGCGAAAATTGAATGTTGTCTCCAACGGCAACTATCTACGACACTCCTGGAGGACTAGAACGTCTTCGATGCCCGTCGGCAACATCATCGGAGACTATGTCAACATCCAAATTGGGGGAGAGCATCCCCGTGTACCAAGCTAAGTGTTTCCAACTTATCTATTTATGCTTTATTAGAGTGTGCTTTGATTAAAACAACTAAAAAAGATGCATAATCATAGAAACCCGAAAGATTTTCTTATTTATCTTTTCTACCTTTTGGAGAGCTCTTGCAATCTTGTCTTTAAAAGTGATCCCTAGAATAAACTCTACATGGAGATGATGAATAGTTGCTCTGCCGTAATTCCTTTCAAGTACCTAGTTTTCAACCTTGCACTCTCCCGAGTTTTGGACACAACCGTTTAGATTTGAGATTTGCTCAACCCGAAACTTGTGGGTAGCAAACACTTGATCTAAGTCTAGGTGGTTGACGGGTATGATATGGGAAGGTTTTGAGCTGCTATTTATCTTGTTCCTAGAGATACTAGAGTTCGGAGAATTTATCTCGTGAAAATATTAAATTCCTGCATGATGAGTTCCTTTATGATGAGAGTTCAAATTCCTACCACAACCATATATTCATGCTTACTAGATTAGGAAAACCCATCTGTTTAAATAGATCATATTTTAGGTTTGAGTGTAGACTTTATAGGCATTGAGTGTGGTTATGCTTTGTGGACCCATAAGGAATTAGTCATGCGGTTAAAGTCAATACTATGTGCTCTCCATCCATTGATCTATGCTACTTCGTCCTCGAAGCATGCACCCATTTTATAACTACTACATTCATTTTTGTGCTACTTCTGTTCCTAGAAGTACCACCCACATATAGATCCATGTCCACCACATACTATGCTATCTCTACCCTGGAGATACGCACTTATGCTGCTCCTACACTGGGAGTACGCATCCATTCATTCATCCACATATACATACGCCATTCATTTCACATCATCCAGAAAAGGTACTATTCCTATCCTGGGAGTGAACATCTAGACATAATCATCGCCGTTCTATTTGTCTACATAAAAAGCTCCAGTCATTATCATTTCAAGTTATACACTCCCTGTGCTAAAGTTTCGTTTCCAGAGGATTGGTTGCTCTAAAAAAAAAAAAAAGAAAGAAAGAAAAAAAAAAGAAAGAGTAGCCAAGTCCTTCCATTCAAGAAGTTTCAAGGTTTCCGAATAAAGGGAGTCATGTTATCCCCCGAAGGAGCAAGTGTAGAAGTAGATGTTCACCCGTTGAGTACCCCTCGTAATCATTTCCTTATCACCATCATCCTATCATCTTTTCATCCATTCCATTTCCTCATTCACATGCACATATGACTTTATTATTATTTTAGTTCCTATTGGATCCATGTCTTAACCGTGCAATATATGCAAGTGAGTTTGAGTGTCTCCCCACCTATGAGCTCCACATAAGCCTATTAGAAAGTAGGGTGAGAGAGAGAAGGCACTTTCCACTATGCCTTAGTTCCACAAATACCACATATTCTTGAGAGAAGAGAGAAAAGGCATACACTACTCATGCCTTGGAGAGGATCCAGAAATACCACAAATGAGAGACTTGAAAGGTTCATACAAGGAACTCTGAGTTTTATTTCAAAACCTTGCAAAAACTCCGGGATAATAGTTGATCAAAGAGCGAGAAACATGGCACTTGACTTGACCGTTCTATCTTTCGACTACTCAAGACCCAAGTGACGGTTACAAGCCCCATGGTGAAAGGTAATATGAGTGAGTTTTGAGTCAGGATAGCTCACTCTAATCCGGAGGAGAGTTCTTGTTTGAACGCATGTGTACTTGTGAGGAGTGAAAGTATTATAGCAACTCCTGATCCATCACTGAGTCTATCTTTGCTCAGGGACGAGCAAAAGGTAAGCTTGGGGGAGTTTGTTGACGGTCGTTAAGTATCAATTTTATACCGTCAACGCAGCAAGAAGAAAGGACTAATTTGAGTTCACCTGTTAGATATAGGGGTTACACCGATGAATTCCATGAGTTTTGGTGATTGTCTATTTCTCGCAGGGGTTATCGAAAGAGAACCAAAGGAGGCCCACATGTCATGATTACATAGAGATAAAGACCGAATGGGTAAAATTGTATAATCTAGAAGACTCCGGAAGGCAAACCACGGAAGGCCGGGGCCCACTGGGTGGGTGGCGGTCGGCCCAGTAGCCCGGGAGTCGGCCGACTCCCCACCTCCACCAATCGGGTGGAGTCTCGTGGATCCCGCCTCCACCGCCTTTGAGGATGAATAATTATCGTCCATTTAGGTCGGTTTGATCCGAGGGCTGTGGTTAATCCTAGGGGCTATATATTCGAGCCCTGGCCCCCGGGTGAAACTCGAATTCAATCCTAATTCATTCAAGAGTTCATTCTCTCATCGAAATTCGAGAGAAGCCAGAGCCACCATCTCAATTAGAGCTCCATAGTTTAGTAGCATAGCTACATAGGAATAGATCTAGAGGGAATCAAGCCTAGCTTGGAGTCCGGATCTGTCGGAGTTCTTGGTAATTCCCCTCTACATTCTTGTAATATTCATCATTGTTCGTGATACTATGAGTAGTACTTTATTCTATTCTATTATATCATACTTGACTTTGCTCTATTTGATTATATTCTCAATTATGTTGTTCTTAGTTTACTTTGATTATATGTTTAGCATAGTTGGACTAGAATTATGTTTATGCATAGGATCGTATAGCGCTTGCTCATTAGATCGATGGGTAAGTGGTAAATATTGTGTAGGCGTGGTGTCTAGACCGTATTTATCTCGCGATTACACCCTATTGGCCGGGTCGTGTGGTAGATCGCGGAAGTGACAGGTTCCGTTGAGTCCTTTGTATTCCATCCCCGTTGGTAGGTCTTAGTAGAACAACCTATTACATTGAAGTCATTGCTATGTCTCTTGTCTTCTCTTGTAATATCACTATGCATAGATGTAACCTTTTCCCGCCATGATTGCTAGATGTTCTTGCACTAATCATTGTATGCTTTGACCTTATAGTTAGAATAACATAGGATTATACCCTAGATCATCCTAGTCCATGCTAGTGTTATAAGCTTAGAGTGCTAAGTTGAGATGGCTTATTACTATTATTTTATGTGGCTAATTGCTCTCATTTATCTTATGTCATTTATCATTCATTCCTATATTTTATGTGACACTTACCCCGTATGAGATGATTGATACGAGACAAGGTTAAAGCTCTCCATTACAAATGTGCATTGCTCATCACTCATTATCCAAAGTGCATTCCCTTCCCAAAGGGTAAAAATATAAATAACGATACCTGGATACTCCCGGTTAAAATGCTACATCGGTATTATCGTGCGCTTGCGGATCCGTATTTATTTCTAGTAGCGGTTGCATTATTTAGTACCAGCATTTTTGGCGCCATGTTGGGGATGACAACCTAACACCGAGTGGCGTTAGAAATGTCAACGTGCTTCAAAAATGGCAAAAACAGTTTCAAAAATGAATTTTAAAGGTATTTTATGTGACCCAAAATTTTATTTTCAAATCTAGGCCGATTTTGCAAAAACTTTCTACATGAAAGTTATTCATCTTTTGATTTTGGGAAACTTTCATTTTTGGACTATTTTCAAATTCGCAATAATTTTTGAGTTATGGGCAGTCAAACTTCTTATTTGAATAGTGGGACCAGGTGGGACCCACCCGGCCCCACCTGTCATCATCCCCATCTCCTTCCCCCTCTGCTTCACGCGCAGCGCCGCAGAGCCGCAGCAATCCTCGCTGCGCCCCGCCCGACTGCACCTTTTGCCGCCTGCGCTCGCTCTCGTCTGCCTGCCTTGTCTCCCTCCCCCTCGCCTGCCACCGCTGCTCCGCCGCTGCCGCCCCGCTGCTCCAGCCGAGGTGCCGCCGCAACACCGCACGCCATGCCAAGCCAAACGAGCCGGCCAAGCGCGTCGCGACGCCGCGACGGGCACCCCGAGAGGTACTTGAGCACCTACTCGAGCACCCCGCAGCGACGCTCCGCTTCCCCGCTTCGCCGCTGCCGCGCCTGAGACGCTGGCGCTCCGCCATGACCGCCGTGTCGTCTTGCGCTTGCCCGTGACCCTCCCCAGTCCAAATTGGACAGCCCCCGCGTCCTTAAAAGCTCCGCCGCACTCGCCCGTTGCTTCACCCCACCTCAATTTCCCCTCCCATCCGCTCTCAGCCGAGCACCGCCGAGCCCGCCATGGTCGCCGCCGTGAACATCTCCGGCTAGCCGCCACCTCGCTCGATCATTTTCTCCCCTGAGCAAGCCATCGGAATCGCCTTGCTCCGCTCCACCATCCCCACATTTTTTCCCGCCTCGATTCAAGCAAGGTAGGGCCAATCGGCCAGTTTCTTCTCCGTTGCCGGTGGTCGAGCTCCGGCGAGCCGCCTTCGGCGACGCCGTCCGCCCGTGCCCGTCATCATTTTCATCCCCAGCCACGTGCACTAGCTCCGCCTTGGCTTCGCGAAGCCCGTAGGCAATTCCAAGCGCGCCGCCGTGGTCTACTCCGGCGTCCCGCCGATGAGCCGCGCCGCCGCTCGCCGCCGTCCGTCACTCCTCGATTTAGGTCACTAGGGACCCCATCTTCACCACCGTTGGGTTCGCGCTCCTCCCGAGCACGACGGTGCAACCCGTGTCGCCAGGGACCTCGCCGCCGGCGAGTTCCCGCCGGTCAAAGCCGGTGCCCCGCTCCGGTGCGGCCGACAGGTGGGCCCGTTGACCGGGTCCCACCCGTCAGCGCCACCGGTGCGAGTGTGCTCCGTGTGCACCGCGTCGGGTACGCGTAGCATGCGCGGCCCGCGCGTCAGCCACAGCGGGGGATCACCCCGGGTGCGCGTAGCATTTAGGTTCTTTTCGGTTTAAGAAAATGTTTTCCGAAAATGTGTTAATTCTTCCAAAAATCATATCTCCCTCATTTTTAAGTCCATTTTGGGTGATTCAAGTGTCAATATTTTTCTTATGAGGAGCTTTATGCATGTAGGGTATTGGTTCATTTTTATGAAATACTTTTCTCACTGTGTATTATTTAATGTCTTAATTTGCTTATATCTTGTTAAATGCATAAGTAAATGTAGGTTTATCAGAAAAATATGGTTCTTGTTTTGTTGCTCTAGTTAGGAGATTCTTTATCTAGGAAAAATATTATTTATATATGTCATGTGTAGAAAATGCCCTGTCTATTTATTGTGCTTGCTTTGCTAAGAGTTTAGGAAATTCATAATTAATTATTTATGCAAGGTTTAGGCTTGATAATTTTTCTAGGATGTTTTTATGCCTATAAGTAGCTGTTAATCACATGAGATCTGTTGTTTGACACTTTTCATAATGCAAACTATTTTTAGGTCTTGGTTTGATGCTGTCTTGTCTTTTTTGTATAGGATAAATGGTTTACTGTTTTGACCTGAAAAATTTATGGTAGGCTTATTGTTACCTAGTTTAGCTACTGTAATTTTTGTAGATTTTTCTGAGCAGTCTAGCTATAGGTTGCTAGTATGCCCTGTTGTAATCATGATCGGTTAATCGTCGAAGTCCAGGTTAATTAGTGTCCTTGCTATGATTAATTAGGGTTATAAAAGTTGTAACATGTTAGGATGATGTTGACTACCTTGTAACTTCATGATTGGTTCATCATCATCATCATACGCTTCCATTTCGTATTGCATTCCCGATACTCATACGCATCGATGCATCATACAGGATTGCCGGAAGGAGTGATGCCAGTAGTTCCCGAGGAGCCGGAAGGAGAGGAGCAGCGAGGGAGCAAAGGTCTTTGCAGAGGCGGCACAGACGAGGATCCGGACGCTGACTTGCCTGAGTGCCCTAACCACCACCCTAGCTCCTTTGAGAAAGGCAAGCCCCGGAGCATTACTCCTACAGTTTTCAAAATATTTTACTTGAGTCATTTATTTATTATGATGCATTAAGTTAATAGGCGTTGACTTGGAACCGTTATCGCATTATGAGTACCTTGCTCCACCTAAATACCGTTACCTTATTAAGTTTAGGATCGCGCTTATGCTTAGCACGCTTAATTAGATCGGTAAAAGACGGGTGATTGACCCTCATCCGCGAGGTAGGTGGTTACTACCCTTGGGTTGATACTATGGAGGTTGGTTAGAGAACATAACCATGTGGCCTTGTTAAATCACGACTAGTCGGAGTTTGTGGTGTGTTAGACCTCGGAAACTCCGGCGATGTCACTTAAAGGACTATGGCTTTGTACGTCCTCGGATCATGTTGAACAATGCCTCACGAGATAGCCGAAGGATGCGGACATCCGACCGCGAAGCCTTGAGGATGTTTGGGCCGGAATTTCAATGGAGTTGAGTGCGTTGCCCACAGGCGCGGTATTAAAGCCAGTGGCCGGTCGCGCCGGAGGTACCTGGTAGCCGGGCATGCCCTGGTGCTACCGTATTCGTTGAAATCCGTGTTTCCACCCGAATAGACCAAGGTGACCGTCACTCGTTCTGGCCGGCGAGTGTGGTTTGTGTGAGGAATACCCGCCAGCTGGTTTGCAATCGATTATAATCGCCATCGTTCTGGACGGTGAACACTTGACCGAGCAAATGCAGACTGCGCAAATCATTGTGAAAAATAGGATGGTTATGGTTCTATGTTGTTGATGCCGGTATGCTCAACCTTAAGGATAGGATAGCATTGTTTGCTCATACTGGAGATGAAGTAGTACGGTGCTAACCTAGTGATGTCGATCCAACTTAAAAGATGTTAAGCTAGAGAGTCTTTTATAACTAAATGATTATTAATAAGCTCACCTTTTTATCGCAAGTTTAAATGAGTCGCTACCCCACTTACAAAGCCTGGCATACTCCTTGGTGTCACTTTATTTTCATTTATGACGGGTAAGTCTAGCCGAGTACCTTCTTGTACTCGGGGTTTTATTCCCTTGTTGTTGCGAGATGGTGAGATATTCTATGGGTATTGCCCAACTTGCTTCTACCCCGCGTATGGGGATGAGTAGATCGTGGGCACGATCAACCTATCTATCGTACCTCTATCTTTGTTGTCGGATGTGATGTTGGACCAGGCACTATGTTTCAACTAAGTGTGCGTTTGTGAACCAAAACTTTATTTGCTTCCGCAATTTGGATTTGAACTCGGTATTGTAATATTTATTTCGTACTCCGATGTAATCTACTATTTGTGAACCTATGTATCACTATGAACTGTTGTATGTTGAACTCAATTCGGTCTGGGCTGTATTGTTGAAAGTTTGAAATCCTTCGAGATTTCACGGACTACCGGGTTGATATAGCCACAGTGTGCTAATTAAGTTGCTTTAGCGACTCATAAGTACATTGTGTTTATATTAATTGGTCGGTTCTGTTACATTATGCTGGTGTGATGCTATACAATTAGGCACTATAACACCTGGGGTGTTACAAAATCTTAAATCCAAACCTATTTGACGCTTTGCATGGATGACCGCACAGGCAAATACTCGGCAACAATTATTTTCGGCCAGACAGTAGATGCCCAACGGACGGCCAACGTTCCTGCAGCGGAGTTGAGAAACTTCTTCTTCCGTGTATCTTTCTTTTTCTTCTTTCTGCCACCGAAGAATGAGGAAGACTGACCTGAAAAATATTCCCCCTAGTCCTTCATCGTGGCCAGATCCAACCACAACAAAACGAGGGACTGGAGAAAATTATTCCATGGCGGCGGCATCATCTCCGCCTTGATGCCGCCGTCCGGAAACAAAAATCTCCATGTCGTCATATCGATGAAGATGTTGGCGCCGAAGTTGTCGCTTCCATCTTCAACGAATCCGCCACGGAGAAAACGAATCCAACCTTCTTCTTCACCGTCGCCGGAGAAGAGAAGGAGGAAGACATAAATCTCCCATACTAAGAAACTTGGCATGGAGAAACTCTAACCCTAAGACTCAACCTAAGGGAAAAACTTTACTTAAAAGCGATGGATCCCCAGTCCCTCTGGCCTCCGGTGATGTACCGGAGGAGGAGGGAGGGGGACCGGCGGTGGGCAGCGGTGGCGGCGGCGGCTGCGGCCTGGCTAACCCTAAGTGAAGTCGTGCCTTTTCACCCAGCGGGTTCTTCGACAAAAACTAGATGCCAAGACTTTAAACCTATTGACTCATGCAAGTATCCTTGGCTTGCCGAGCCCTTCAATTTCTAGCCAATCCTTTTACACACTCACACTTTTCTTCTCCACCTCCAAGATACTAAGGTTCTTCCTTAGAGAACTCTCTCTCAATCACAGTTTGTAATCTCCCCTTTACAAGCTCCACCAAGAGAGCGGGCAACACACAACCCGGACTGGAGATAGCTTCGCTCTACTATCTAATAGCCTAAGCACAAGTACACATAAAGGAGGGATTTGGATGGTAAGAAATGATGCCATCTTCAGACACAAAGCCCCAACAGTTCAAGATTGTCAAAGATATTTTGCTGAAGAAGCCGGTTTACTGGTTCACCGAATCAAAGCAAGATTAGCCCTTGTGTTTTCCTCATGGCTATTTTCAATCCTGTAGATGTTTGGGCGGGGTTCTCTTTCTCTGTCCCTTGATGTACTTCTTCCTCTCTCTGCAGACTCTTTAGACTTCTTGCTTTCGGTTTCCTTTGTTTAGCTTCCTTTTTTACTCCTCTTTACTTGTAACTGGTTTTGTACTCATTTTGTTTTCAATAAAATTTTACAGTAGGAGCCTCTAGCTCCTCTTGATTTCTCAAAAAACAAAAAGGCTATTCTTTACAAATTTTAGTTGAAATCAATGATTCCTGCACCAAAAGTAAACACTATTTCATCATACAAAAATAGAACACCAAACTATCCCATAGAATGATATCAACAAATACACACATTACTGCTCTCGAAGATTGTGTTTCCTTTGTTTCAATGCTATATTTGTCACTATCTAGTGATCCAATAGTATTTGCATACTTTTGCTACAACAAATGGACAAAAACTGCGTTAGAGGAAGACAACTCACACTTGCGTTCATGGGTGGAGTTAAACCAAGATCCTTTTCCTATGTCATTGATGTCTTAACCAGACTTTATAGCTTTAGGCAGAAATGCATGACCACATACATCTATACACTGGAATGTCGTCCACATGTACTAGATGGATTCATCATGGGGAACATTTAGCTACTGACATTATAGAAACATCAGATATGAATGAATCTCTTCATGATGATGTGATTGCAGTGTAGGAGGAGGAGGACAACGATGATAACAACAAATTGCCAGGTATTTATTTAATTAGTTGAACCATTCACAATTGAAGTGCATGTTGGACAAAGGCCAAGGTTAGTTTCTCCTGGATCTTGCCACTCAAGATTTTCCTTGTTAGGTTGCTCTATATCAAGTCCCAGTGTCAAATTAGCAACAAAGTATTTAATGCAATATTGGCGATGCTTTTGTCAACATTCCCTAGGGGCCAGCTACCAAAATCATATAACGAGAGGCAGGCAAATATATTTGAGAATTGGGACTTAGTTATGAAATGATCCATGTGTGCAAGGACACCTTTATGTTGTTTTGGAAGGATCATGTCAAGATGCAAGTGTTCCCAAAATGTGGTGAGTCTAGATGACATTACACAAATGGTAGCAAGCGTGTTCCTCATATGGTTCTGAGGCATTTTCCATTGACACTAATATTGTAGAGAATCTTTGCTCCATATTCTATTTGTTGGGATATTTCACTTTGGGATAAG
Source organism: Themeda triandra (assembly GCA_018135685.1). NCBI lineage: Eukaryota > Viridiplantae > Streptophyta > Magnoliopsida > Poales > Poaceae > Themeda > Themeda triandra. The sequence goes on along the minus strand of JAENPR010000019.1, from coordinate 620,342 downwards.
GAAGCTTTTACCAAAAAATTAGTTTTATTGTAATGTTTGGACTCATGGTGAATTAGATATTAGGGGAAAAAGTTTGAAGCTCCTCCGTGGGTCCCTCCAGTGACTCTCTCATAGAAAATGTCAGGGATGTATTATATGTTAGGGACCTCGTTAGTGTTTTCATGTCCTATTTACAAAGCCAAAGAGTTCATGAGATAATGCTTAGAACCCATTTGTAGCCCTTACTGGATCTTTTGTAAATACATGCCCCACTCTGAGAAATTAAAAAACCACCGTTCTTATCAACCTTATAAAAGGGGGAGAGTAGGAAGGTGGAGGGGTCTCCTTTGCCTCTTATTTGGCTCACTCTTTTTCTCCCTCCATTTTCACCTCTCTCATGTTCCATCATGGACCAACAAGTGATTTAATCTTTACTTCAGATTGATAAATAGTTACTTGTTAGTTTTGCACATGCTTAATATCCACTTGTGACAACTCTAATATTTTTAAGATCGTTGACATACACTATCTTATCTAGTACCTAAATCTCGTGGGATGAAAATCCTAAAACCGAGTTAAAGTTGTGAAATATGATGTGACAAAGAATGGTGTATGCTCTTGTCATGTTTAAAGCAAAGATTATCTTTAGAAAAAATTTCTTTCTCAAACAATAAAATTTGCTATCTTCGTCATTAGTGAAAAGTATTTTAAAAACTAGTAATGTGAGCAGTGGATATTCCCACTAAATGATATTCCCAGATTTATATACCTCCAAAGCTATTAAACAATGTGAATTAAACAAATAGCATGTCCATTTTAAAAATTTGGAATGCAATCCTCACATTTGAATTGTTTGTGAAATTTGTTACCATCTTAACCATTGAACCCTGCATCGAAGAAATTTTGGCCTTTGAACTTAGTAGGGAAGAAATCTTGTCCATCGTCTTCACAAGCAAAAACACAAATTTGAGTGAGTGATATTTTCAGCTAAAAAACTTCACCATACATAGAAAAGGACATATAAAAAAGTATCCAATGTTTTAGTGCAAACTCATTTACCTCTTGAAATTGTGCAAGATCAAGCATGCCCACACCGAAGCTCATATTTCTAGCAGTTGTAGCCGAGAAAATAACAAATTCAATGTCTGAAATTTAAGATCTATCACAACCATTGTTAGTTCTTACATTTTGACACATTGCTAAAATTTCATCAAACACAACATCTATATGAAAAAACAAAAGTTATAAAAAAGCTAAGCACAAAGCCACAAAACCACAAATTCAAACATTAAACAAATTATCACTATGGCCTCAACTTTTTTCTCACTCTACACTGAAAATCAAGGCCCGCCCTACAAATCAGATCATCTATACAATAGTTGTTATAATACCTATTAATCACCAGGTTAGATTAGCAACATCTGTGGTTCGAATCCCAAAGCATCCAGTAATTAAAGCACCAATTAGTAAAATGATACTTGCACTCCTAAGTTTCTTAGCCGTGATCTCCGTCTCCATCTCAGCTTTCTCGAACATCACGTCCAAGCCGACAGTGTAGCGTGGGACAATGGCATGTTGACGTAAGAGTGGGAAACAAGAGGGGATTAGTTTAGGGTTTTCTCATGGTTTTTCAGGCGGATGCATGTGGTCAAACTCTGGCCGCTAGCATACCCTTTCATTGGAATTTGTTTTCATTACTGGAAATCCTCGGCTCTACCCAATCAGCGCTCGCCGCGTGCCGCTCCTGCGGTAGACCTCTGTTCTCCACGTGAGGGCGCCCTCCTTGCCTGACTTTTTTCTAAACTTTGTTTTACTTCTATTTCCTTTTAGAATGTTTTTTATTTGAGTATATATCAGTTTATCGATTGGTTTCTGATAGCTTTGGAACTTATATAGGTCCATTTCTTAATAATCAATTTTATTAATTACCGACAGATTTTAGCAAATGTTCAGATTGGCAAAACCATGTCAAATTAAGGTACCTATTGATCATAGTTAAGTAGAAGTAGGCACAACATAGTTTGGCTAAGAAACAATAGTTTGAAGGTCGGCGAGGTGTGGAATCTTGTTGATTATTTTAGTGCGTAAAAAAACTTGTTCACAAATTCCATTTTATAATCTTCCACCCCCCCCACCCCCCCCCCCCGGTACTTTGTTGTTTACTTCATCATGAATCAGAATCTAACCGGGTGTGAGAGACAATATACATTTAAAATTTTAAATATATGGAAACAAACAACATGAAAGAAATGCACCATGACTACCCGTCGACAATGAAGAAAATGTCGTCGTCTCCGCGGGACTTGGGGTTCGAACCCGAGCCTCCGCCATGGCCGTTTCCGCCATGGCTGTCCACGCGGCCCTGCTCTACGGGGTCCGCATGCCAGAGAGGCGGAGGGCCTACCCCACATGGCGGTGAGGGAGGGACAAAGAGGGCGCGGGTGGAGGACCTGAAGGAAAATCGCGAAGAGGAGGAGGTGGTTGCTGAGTTTTTTGGCCAGCTTTGGGCCATCGACTCGCCGCCACTGCTACTGGATCCGTCGGGATTTAGTGGAGGCTTGCCGATTTCCGCCGGAGGAGTGCCATCAGGTTACTAGGTCAGATCGGTTTGACAAGCAACCGGTGAAAATCAGTTTTGCGAGAGACGTCTGGGGAGGAGGAGGTGTGAAGGAGACGTTCGCCGAAGTGCTGAAGAAGAAGACGATGGCTGAGGGTCGCTGGGTCTGGCAGGAGGAGCGGCACAACCCTCCTCCACGCCAGGGCCGCCACCCGCAGCCTCCACCGCCGCCGCGAGGTCCGCCGCAGAGGCTGGATCCCGACTGGAGGCAGGGCGCGAACCGACCACCTCCACCACCCCCGCGTCAGCAGCAACCTCAACAAACACCTCCGCGCGGGCAGATTCAACAGCCGCAGCCGCTTCAGCAAGTGCTTCCACAGAGAGCTAATCAGCAGGGCAGGGCCAAGGTGAATCAGCAGACAGTTTTCCCCTACAACATCGATCCGAGGTATCGTGCTCTGACTTGCTACAATTGCGGAGAACCGGGTCATTTTGTGGGAAACTGCACTAAACCAAAGGTCTGCTTCATATGTGGGGTACCAGGACACCATATGGATGTGTGTCCTTGGTGGAAGATTGATCATCCTGTTGCTACCTTCATGGGAAGTTCAAATCTGGGTTTAGGGTTCTATCATGTGGAGGAGCCAAGTAAGGAGTCGACCAAGTGGCTTAACATGACCAATTGTGGGGTCATTAAGGTGAAGGCTGGTTCTGTGAATGTTCAAGAACTAGAGACAGAACTTTCAGAGATCTATAGCAAGGACTGGCCCTGGCAGATTAGAGAGCTGGAAGAGGGTAAATTCTTTGTTAGATTCCCACCTGACAAAAAAGTGAGTGATATCAAGAATTATCCTTCATTCAACCTCAGGAAGAATGGGGTGCAGGTGGAAGTGCAAGAATGGGTTGGGGATGTTGAGCCTCATAGCAACTTGGAAGAAGTTTGGGTAAATCTGAATGGAATTCCTCCAAGATACTGTAATTGGAAAGTGTTTGCTCAGATTGTCTCCACTTTTGGGCTGCTCATGGATGTGGAGTGGGCCATCATCTTCAAATCACTGTATGAGACAGTCAGAGTCAAGGTAGCTTGCAAGGACAGTCTGAAGATCCCAGCAGAAAGGCTGTTTGAGATTGGAGTCAAAGTATATCTGATCAAGATGACTGTGGACAACCAGCAGGGCGCTGCAACCAATAATGGTGAAGATGGTGATGATGACAATGGAGGGGGAGGAGATGATAAGAAGGCTGATGAGAATGGGAATGATGACCTGAACAAATCAAGAGAAGACAAAAACAAGTCAGGGGGCATTCCAATGGCAAGGATAAGGAGTTTACTCCTAAACAGAGTACTGGGACCAGTTCTAGATACAGGACTGTGGGGGTGAGTGAAGCAAACATGGAAGTGATTGACCAAGAAAAACTAATGGTTGGGTTGATGAACAATTGTGAAGGAATGGTTCTTGAGAACAAGATAGAGCAAGATGGTGCTGATAAAAATGTTGTATCCTTCTCAGATATGAATCTGCAGAGTGAGGTTAGCCAGAGGAAGAGGGGTACTGATATGTCAGATATAAATCTGATGAATGCTTATGTTCCTGCCAGTGAGGTGGACCCAAAATGTGATGGCAGCCAAGGGAATTTGAATTCCCCTCTGACTGCAGATGATAAGAGTGACTCAGAAGGAATAGTTGGCAAAGGTCTGGAAAGTTGTGATAATGAAGTAAGGGAGGCAGGATATATATCTCCTATTGCTGGTGGGGAGCAGATGTCTGACTGCCATGTGGTAGGCAACAAACTGCTCAGCTTGCTGAATGAGGAGTCCAGCCACAAAAAATGGGAAGAGTTCAGGAAGATGGCTATACAAGAGAATGCCGCACTCCTCTCTCGTTGGGAAATGGAGTTAATGAAGAAGGGGCCGGGATGCCGAGATGGTGGCCGAGTATGAAGCACAAGATGATGAGATGGCTAGGTATCAACTCAATTCACCAGTATGGAAGATCAGGTGTTGAACAAGAATCAGAAGAGGAGGACTAAATGGGGCCCAACACTGAGAGTGCCCAGGCCAAGAAGAGGTGTGGATGATGGAAGGACAATGATGGAGAAGGCTCAGGAGTCCAAGAAAGTTAAAAACCTGGAAGATACTAGATCTTTGTCTTCTTTTGCTTTTAAAAGCAATCAGTCATTGATGCATACTGCTAGTACTGTTAAAGTTTCTTTAGGAACTGATATGGATACTTGCATGGATAAAATTGATGTGCTTAAGCACAAAGAGTTAGCCGATAGGAATGTTTTTGAGGAGAATAACCCCGAGGTTAATCTTCCAAATAGTATTGATGATGTTTTTGACATTGAGAAGTTTCCACCTTTGAGTCCTACTAGTACAGTTCCTTTAAAGGAAACTGATAGTGCTGATAATTCTTGGATGCAAGTAGCCTCTAAAGGCATTGGGGGTGTGGGAGAAAAAGTTTTTAATGTTAGGAGCCCTTTGGAACATTAGAGGCCTCCATAAGGAGGGTAGGTTGAAATGTATTACTGATTTTGTCATGGATAATAAATTAGATTTTATTGGTCTTCAAGAAACAAAGAAAGATGAGTTTGAGCTGAATTATCTAAATTCTATCCATAAGGATTTTTGCTGGAATTTCCTACCTACAAAGAATACTGCTGGAGGTATTTTGCTAGGTTTTAATGATACAAAGTTTGATGTTCTTTCTTGGCAGATTGGTACATATAGCATTGCTGCTATGGTTAGAAATAATGTGGACAAATTTACATGGAGACTAATTGTGGTTTATGGCTCTCCATATGAGGTGGGTAAACAAGACTTCTTGAATGAATTAGATACCCCGCTAGCTAATCGGGAGGGCCCCACTATAGTGGGAGGAGATTTTAATTTGGTGTGTAGTGCCAAGGAAAAAAGTAATGGTGTTACAAACCATAAATGGACAGATTTATTTTTGGATTGGATAAATAAATATGGTCTGATTGAGTTGAAACTTGCTAGTAGAGCATATACATGGACAAATAACCAGGAGCAACCTATTCTGGCTGCCCTGGACAAGATATTTTGCACCACAAATTTTGAACTTAAGTTCCCCCTAGCCTTTGTTACCTCTAAGTCCAGAGCCTGTAGTGACCATGTCCCTCTGATTCTGAACTTTGGGGTCAATGAGGTTAGGAAACCTGCAACTTTTAAGTTTGAAAAATGGTGGCTTAGCCAACCTGATTTCATTGAGTTAGTGACTCAAGTTTGGAACACTGATTGTGTGTTTACTGACCCATTAGAGGTCTGGCAATTTAAAGTTAGGTTGTTAAGGAAAAAAGCTAAAGATTGGGCTATTAATGTAAATTCTCAAATTAAAAAATTTAAGAAGGAGCTCCTTGAGGAGCAAGAAGCTTTAGAAATAAAGATGGAGAATAGGGGGATTAATGATTCTGAAAGGACTAGGATGAAAGATATTGTTCAAGAGTTAGAGTCAATATGGAGGATGGAGGAAATGAAAGCAAGGCAGAGATCTAGAGAGAAAAATGTTAAAGAAGGAGATAGAAATACTTCCTATTTTCAGGCTGTTGCCAACTAGAGAAATAGGAAGAAAAGGATAGCTGGTTTGGAGGGCCCTGATGGCTGGCTAGATAACAACAAAGACATGCTTGGGCATGCTTTTGATTTTTATAAGGCTCTGTTTGGGAAAGAAGAAGAGAGTGGGGTGAGGTTACAACAGGATTTTTGGGAGGAGGATGAGAGAGTAACAGTGGCTGAGAACGATCTCTTAGATGCCACATTTTCTAAAGAAGAAGTAAAAGAGGTAGTTTTCACTTCTTATGCAGAAGGGGCACCTGGCCCTGATGGGTTTTCTTTCTTATTCTATCAAGCTTTCTGGGAAGTGATCAAGTCTGATCTGATGAGGCTTATTAGAGCCTTTGAGGATGGAACTCTCAATCTGGATAGGCTAAATTATGCTGTGATCACACTTATTCCCAAGGAACCTGAAGCTAAAAATCTGAAAAAATTCAGACCAATTAGTCTGATAAACTGTAGCTTTAAGATCTTCTCAAAAGTTCTGAACAATAGGCTCATTAGAGTGGCTGATAGACTAGTGGCTTCCAACCAAACTGCCTTCATTAAAGGTAGGTATATACTAGAAAGTGTAGTTGCAGCCCATGAGATTATTCATGAGGTGCATAAGCAAAAGCAGGAGGGGATTGTGCTTAAGTTGGATTATGAGAAAGCATATGACAGAGTTAGCTGGTCTTTCCTTGAGGAAATGTTAGAGTCAAGAGGTTTTAGCTCAAAGTGGAGAAATGGGCTTAAGCAAGTAGTGAGGGGTGGTTCCATCTCTGTCAGGGTTAATGATAAAAATACTGGATACTTTAAGGTTGGAAAAGGGTTAAGACAAGGGGATCCTTTATCTCCCCTGTTGTTCAACCTTGTAGCAGATGTCTTTTCCAGGATGCTGATGAAAACAGCCAAGCAGGGATTAATCTCTGGTCTTTTACCTCAGGTGGTGGATGGAGGGATCATCAGCCTGCAGTATGCTGATGATACCCTGTTGTTTTTAGAAAATGACTTAGATAAAGCTTGCAACCTGAAGTGGCTCCTGGTTTGCTTTGAGCAAATGTCAGGTCTTAAAATTAATTATGATAAGAGTGATCTGCTATCTTTAGGTATGGATGAAGATCAAACCAACATATTTGCCAAGTTGTTCTGTTGTAAGAAGAGTAACTTCCCTATTAAGTACTTAGGGGTACCCCTGCATTACAAAAAGCTAACTAGAGATGATCTGCAACCTGTGGTAGATAAGATGCTTAAAAGGACAGTTGGGTGGAGGGGGAGACTGCTCTCTTATGTTGGCAGATTAGTCCTCCTCAAAGCTTTCTTGGCAAGCATTCCCATTTATTTGTTGTCAGTGCTCAAATTTCCCAAGTGGGCCATTAGGCTTATGAACACACATATGGGTCATTTTCTCTGGGATAACTCAGAAAATAGACATAGGTACCATTTGGCCAACTGGCAGTTAGTTGCTCAGAAAAAGGAAATGGGGGCCTTGGGGTCCCAGATTTTAGAAGTCTAAACTTGGCACTGCTGGCATCCTGGATCTTTAGATACCAGTTGCATAGGAATGCCATTTGGGTCAAGATTGTAGATTATAAATATAGAACTAGTGCTCCTAATCTCTTCTGCTGTCCTGAGGTGGGATCTTCTCCTTTCTGGAAAGGAGTGCTCTGGGCTACTCAGGCTGCTCACTTAGGGGTGAGGTGGAGATTGGGGAATGGGGAAAAGGTTAGGTTCTGGGAAGACCAATGGTTAGGAAATACTAGCCTGGCCATTGTCTACTGGCCTCTTTATGTGATTAATGAACAGCATGGGAAGACAGTGGACCAGGTGTGGGATGGACAGGAATTAAAACTGTCTTTCAGAAGGAATGTTTCTGAAAGACAGATGGATATGTGGTTAGAGCTTTGTGGCTTGATGGAGGGGGTCAATCTCACTAATGAGGAGGACCAGATTCTGTGGGCCTACTCTTCCCAAGGGAAGTATTCTGTACAATCCTTATATGCAGTGATTAACTGTAGAGGGGTTTTCCCCACACATGTTCAAGCTGTCTAGAAATTAAAGATACCCCCTAGGGTCCATTTTTTCTTATGGCTAGTTTCACATAACAAAATTCTCACTAGAGATAACCTGGGCAAAAGAAGAGATGTAGCTGATAAGACTTGTTTGTTTTGCTCAGAGGAAGAATCAATTAAACATCTATTGTTTGATTGCTGTGTGGCAAGAAACATTTGGAGTTGTGTGTCAGGCATGCTGAATGTTAACATTGGGGCTGATTATGAATCTGTGGCAAGCCTTTGGTTGGCTAATAAAAAACACTTGATAACTAATGTGATCTCCTCGGCTGTCCTTTGGTCCTTATGGAAATTGCGCAATGATTGTTGTTTTCAGGGACTGGTGTGGAGAGGGGTGGAGATGGTGCTGTCAAGACTGGCAAGAATGCTCCGGGGATGGCTACCGCTGTACGAGGAAGCAACAAGGCTGAAGCTGGAGGCCATGATCAGCCACCTGGAGGAGCGGTCAGGACGGCCACCACAAATCGGATGGATCTCGACGGCGTCGTCATCACAGTTGGCTCCATTGGCTGCGCGTTCTTTGGCAAATGCCATGAGTGATCCGACCTTCGAGTCGTGGAATCAGGCCGGAGTGCCGTGTAATGCTTCTGTCTCTGCAGACATTGAGCTTCAGCTCAGCGATGTGCGCTTGGCGCCAATACTCTGAACCTTGAACGTTTTGTTGCTTTGAATAAAGCAGGGGAAACCTTTTATCTAAAAAAAAAAGAAATGCACCATGGCACTGGGGCGGTGGACGACTGCCGCACGGCCGCGGCAGGGGTGGAGCATAACGTGGCACAGGATGGTACCGCGGGGCGCGAGGACTCTTCTGTTGACGTCGTATCGATAGACGAGGGGACGGTCGAAAGGATGTCACATCCGTCCTTTCTCTTTTCAAACATCACCTAATGAAGCAAAGGGATATCAAATGGACTACATTATACAAAATGCAACAGGTACAATAAAAGATTTGTTAGAACAGATATAGAATGCAAATCCATTAGAACATTATGAACTAGCTTAGCTTTTAAGTAACAAAAACTCAGTGCAGTTTAGAACTTTGGTGAGGTCATCGTTTCGTAGTTTCAATATTGATATGGCTCAAACTGTGAAGAGGTGGATCAACACTCCTATGGACACCAAAAAGAGCTTCGTAAAATAAAAAAAAAAAGATTTAAACACAAACTCTAAAAACTCCAGTGCTACTGCTCCCAAAAAAAACCTCTGCTACACTAAAAATGCAAGGAGAATGGATCCAACAGGGAGGAAAGAGAGGGGACAAAATGTGGTTACAATGTAACTTGTTCCTTATACAGAAAATGGGTAATCTCTTACTGTTGGTGCTAGGATCAATGGTTGTGTTCGGCCGGGATAATTTTCAGCTGATTTTGGGTGATTGTGATTCAGCAGATTCAGCTAGCTTCAGCCGTGATATAAAACAGCCCCAACAGGTTCTAGATATCGGCAAAGGACATTTAGAAATAACCATAGGCCCCGTTTAGCTGGTGGATAAGCCGGCAGATTTTGACTGATTCAATAGTATTATATGAGATAAAATAAGCTGAAACAAGTCAAAATCTGCTAGCATAAGACAAGCTGAACAGGCAATAGACATGACAAAAAATATACAAAGGTTCAGAATTTCCTATAGCTTTGCATAAACAATATATAATTGAAGTGACCTGCATACTTAGTCATGTCATATTGCTTAGCACCTAGACACATTGTCAGCCAAATCAAAATCAAAATCAAAATCAAAATCAAAATCAAAGATCAAAAGTCTACCTCTACTACATCAAAAAACACACAAACACAGATGGTGACTTGCATAATATGGAAGAGATAACTTTAAGGACTAAGGACACAGTAAAATATGAATTAGTGAACACCGCAATGACATATAATAGTAGAATAAAATCGGAGAAAGGAGACTAAGAAACCCAAGACACCCAAGAAACAAATGTTTTGAGATAATAAGGTGGCACACGCCGCACACCATGTTCAGCAGCACACTAGTACGGCTAGAGATTGAAGGCATGCATATGTACCGGCACGAATATCTTTAAGTAAATCATTAGCCATAAAGTCCAAATAGAGTAAGGAGTAAGTATGGGTGGAGATTTTCGGGAGTAAGTGTTGCCTAATAAAACCGAGTTATAATTTTCATTAGTGAAGTAATTAATATCTAGATCACCAAAACAATAATGTAGTAAAGAAAGGGAAAAGTGAATAATAATATTCATTAAGAAGTGAAGAAGTCATATACCTTTGGGGTTTTCATAAGTTATCTTAACCTCGTGGTCTTCCACTCTTCCCACACGTGTTATATCCTAGAGCACTCCTAAGATCAGACCTTAATCTAATTTCATATTGACCAATATTCTTTGTTTTCCGGGAGTCCTAATGCTCTAGAAATGCATCACTATATTTTGCCTAAGAGCCACAAGTTTACTTTAATTTACTGGCTGTTCAAGTAGGTCTATGATGTCCCATTGGTACTTTTTTTTTTTCTATTTTGTACATTCAGGAGGTATATGCTTGAAGGTGGAGTTGGAGAAGCCTTTATGCTAAAAGAAAAGAGTTGGAGAAGCCTACTGTCATCGGTACTAAAATTTACTATCACTTCTTCAGTATCAAGATTTTTGCTTCCAGTTAGTGTTATATGAGATTATAGGCAACCGAGATAAATGTCAAAGGCATGGAAGGAGCCTACAGATGAAATTTCCATCACCCTCCATGCTCCAATACTTTTCATTCAAAATCAGTAGAAGCTAGCATCATGTATCAAATTTACAAATTTATGAGGTTTCATTCAGTTTTATCGTATTGGTAACAGTGGCACCTAATAAGTTCCATCCCCCATGAAACTCTATAATATTTTTTTTTCTTATTAATTAACTTACCAACTCATCAAAAATGCTGACATGGCATAGAGCAATAAATGAAAATGAAACTCTATTGAAACCTGCATTGAGACTGGTGGCCTGAAGCAGCCGATTAGTCATATACGATGAGTTTCTGGTACTCCGGCCCGGAGATGGCCTTCTCCATGATGGCCCTCGGCGTTAGGATACCGTCGTTGTCAAGGAACAACTTCACCAAGTTCTTCGAGAAGCCGCTCACCATAGCTACCCCTTCCTGCCCTGCTGTCACCGGCACCGACATGGAGTCCCGCAGGTTCCAGAACACTATTTGTGGCACCACGTCGCCATACCCGGCCTCTCTGAACTTCCTCGTGATGGCCTCGTAGTCTGTCTCCCATGGCCTCGACGATGCTTGGTCGAACTCCATGTCGCTGAACACGAACACCTTCCTTACCATCCGCTCAGGAGGCAGGTTTCCGGCGACCGCGACGGAGAGCAGCTTGTCGAACACGGCCTGGAAGTCGGTGTTCACCATCCAGTGCATCCGACGGATGAAGCTTGTCTTCTCCCAGAGGGTCGTGCCAGTGATGTGGTGCAGCTCCGGCCGCTTGCTGAAGGTGATGAGCCGGTGGTGCCACGGCTCGTCGCTGAGCTCGGAGACGAGGAGGCCGAGCGCGACGCTGACTTCCATGGGCGTGCCGGTCATGCTGCCCGACACGTCGCAGATGGCGATACAGTTGGTGAGCGTGCCGAGCGCCCGCAGGTCGCTGACCACGCGCTCCCACTGCAGCTCGGCGACGCCGTCGCCGTCCATGGACTCCAGGATCTCGTGGGGGAGCAGGGCGCCCGCCGCGATCTTCGCCTTGCCGGCCTCGACGTCGGCGAGGTACTGCTCGAAACGCTCGGCGTCGTGCTTCAAGAAGAGCTTCCGGTATCTCCTCATGGCCATGGAGGCCACGCGCGGGTACACCACGTCCCCCCACGCCTGAGCAGCGATGAATACCTCCGGAAGCTGGAGCGCGCTGTGGCACGAGCGCCTTGCGGAGGCGGTTGCGGACTTGGTAGACGTAGTGCTCGTCGGGCATCTCCTCGGGGAGATCGGGCTCTGACCCCTTTGGGAAGAGGCGGCGCGCGATGGCCTCGCTGAGGAGCGTGGAGCGGTCGTGACGGCAGTTGAGCGACGGGCACCATTTGCCGGCGAGGGAGATCTCGTACAGCTTGCCGTCCGCGAGCTTCTGCATGTCGCTGGCTAGGAGGTCGGCGAACATGTCCGCCGTGCAGTCGTGCAGGAACCGGTACCGTCCGCGAGCTTCTGCATGTCGCTGGCTAGGAGGTCGGCGAACATGTCCGCCGTGCAGTCGTGCAGGAACCGGTAGTTCGGGTCACGGCGGTACATGTCGACGGCTCTCGCCGCGAACTCCGCACGCCACCGCCGTTCGACTTTCCGTTCGAGCTCCTTGAACGCGGCGGCGCATTCCTCCCTGCCTAAGCGGCGGAGCCCCATCGCTTTGCCGGTGACGCGGACCACGGCCTTCTTCCCCGGCCTTCTCGTCGTGTCGACGCCTTTGACGATACGGTAAAGGATCTCGGGGAGGACCTTGAGGTAGCCGAGCTCCACGATGGCGGGAGCGTTGAGAGCGAGCGTGACAGGGTGGTGCTCGTGCATCCAGAGCGCGGCGGCGGAGAACCCCCGGCGGTCGGACTTGCTCGTGCCGCGCACGCCGACGAGGTTGCACGCGAGGCGGAGCGCGGTGGTTGGCTCGGCGGCCCACGCGTCGGCTAAGAGCGATGCGACCCTCGCCGCCGGGGTGCCGGGGACGACGTGGAAGAAGAAGTCGAGGCAGGGATCTCCGGAGGACGCGAACGTAGGCGACGCGTTCTCCGTGAGCCTCTTCATCGGCGGCGGCTTCTTCGTGGGAGGAGCGGCCACCGGCGGTGCCGCCGCGGCGCGAAGGAATTCCACTGGTGGGCCGGCCAGGTTGGACGACATGGCTCGTCGGCACGTCTGCGCCGCCATTTGGTTCGCGGCTGCTAGGGTTCTTTTTCTTGTGGATTATTTAAGTGGTGGCGTCGGGTGAAGAAATGAAATGGTAGCGGATTAAAGATGGGTCCGGAGGTAATTATTTCTCATTGCACAGTGCACGAGCACTAATCTCCTTCCGCTTTCTGTCAAACTCTTGCCAAAAAAAACAGAGACAAACAAAAAAAAAATGTACTCTCAAATTGTACCCATAAATTAATATAACACAAACTTATACTATCAAATCAGTTGTATGGATAATTACATTTAAAATAATAGTTTCTGTAATAGTTGACGTGCCTTGACAAAGTTTGGATTTTTTTTAAGATTGCAAACAGAGAGATATGTCAAGTTTTATAGGGGTTTCATTACTTGGACTGGGCCAGCTGCTTGAAGTTAATGGGAGTGGTGTACTTCTCCGGCCCATCATAGAACGCCTGGGCCGTAAGAAACGCGGTCCGTTGGGTCGGGTGCGCGCGATCCCAAAAGACATGCTGGTCGCGGTCGGCGCAGAGCGTGGAGTTGGGCAGGCACGGCGCCTGCCCGCCCCCGCAGCACGCGGCGGCGACGTCCGTGAATCCGAGCGCCCGCGGGTCCGCCACGGCGTCCCGCGTGAAGCCGAAGGCGTCGCCGAGGGAGTAGACGAGGCCCGGCAGCCTGGGCGCGAGGCCGGCGAGCAGGGGCCGGAGCAAGTCATGGAAGCCGCCGGCGAGCTGGTTGAGCGCGTCCGAGCACGCGCCGGACGGGCTCAGCGCCCGCACCGCCGGCACGCAGCCGACTAGCCACACGTTCACGATGGCCAGCTTCCTGACGCCCATCAAGTACAATTCCTACATTCATATATACATTTATAGCACTGTATTAATTGGCCAAAATTGTGCGTTCGATTCTTTAAAAAAATGGTGAATGATTAGGCAAGTGTTAGCTGTGTGTGTACCGTGACGGTGGCGGAGTAGTTGGAGAGGAGGTTGGCGTAGAGCACGGCGGCGTCCTTGCGCTGCTCTGCCGCTGACCTGTTCCGCGCCAGCTCGCCGGCCGCGAAGACGTACATGTCGTTGTTGCCGATGCCGAGGAGGAAGACGGACCTGGAGAGCAGCGCGTCCACCGCGTGGGAGCCCGCTGCGGCGACCATCTTAGCCTTGGTGGCGCCTAAGTACTCCACCTGCTTCGACAACGGGATGGTGTTCCCGGCGTTCTGCATCCGGATACATGCATATATACTCCATTGTTACTGCATGGTACGATCACACGTGCCGATCGATCGATGCGCGTACGTGTTAAAGAGTACTCTGCTTGCTTACAGTGGAGTCAAGGATCCCAGCTCCTCCGGAAGCATAGTTGACTCCGTTGGTGAGAGCGGCCTGGACCAGACTGCCGCCGGAGCTCGTCGTCGGTGCCAGGGACAGGTAGGCAGCAGGGCTACACGCGAATCCCATGTTCTTCGCTGCAGCACCATCACAAACAATACAAGCCCGTGGACCGATAAATTTTTAGCATGCTGTGGCACAGCATACAGTAAGTGATCGAGAGCACCGAAGCGAAACACGGACCGACGTAGTCGGCGATGTTGAAGCCGTTGCTGAACCTGCCGGTGGGGATGGAGCCCGGGAAGTCGATGCCGTAGTAGGGATGGTTGACCCTGTCGACGGCCGGCCCCTGCAGGTAGTTGTTGTTGCCGACGTCCAGGATCGAGGACCCGAACACGTACATCGCCGGTGGACGACCGCCGGCGACGACGTCGCCGACGGTGCCGACGAGCACGTAGTACATCACAAGGCACAGCAGAAGACGCCGCCGCCCCATCGTCGTCGTTGCCGGCCTACCTACTTGCATTGCAGACTGCAGCAACTGCGAGCCCACAGCTTTCTATATATAGGAAAATATAAAATATATACGAGGATGGATCCTCAGCAACTGCAGCAACTTGCTTTCTTGCCGTGACTTTGTCGGACAAATTGAATTGTTTGGCGAAGGCGAAGGACCAGGCAATGCGGAGGGTACTGCTACTTGCACGTATAAGGCACACACGTAAATCGTGCTCATAATAATTATCAATATACGAGGATCGGATGACCATTCAATCGTACTACTACTTACTCTGATTGCCCTGAAAGCGATGCAACGGAATGAAACTGGGTTGTCGATCAGCCGATCGCAAACGTGATTTGAAAATTTCCGTTACACAAATTTGACATCAGCATTATGCGTATGCTAGTGCTACTACTCCGTAATAGATATAATGGGTACCATATGTCAGACTTTGTCCCCTAGTCACAAAAATGTTTATATAGTACTTGCTTTGCTTGTGTAGCTAGGCATCCGCGATGTACGAACTCAAATCTCACGAAACCGTAGTAACTTATTAATAAAACTAGTTGAAGTTATAAAAATACTTTTAATACTTGCTTGTGTATGCGTGTAGGATTTCATGAATGCCTACAAACGGTCGCAATTTATATTAGACTTTTCTCCTAATCAGAAGTTCAGAACCATGGGGTTTTCTTCATTATCTAAAGAAAACCATGGGGTTTTCTTGATTTGTGTTGGAAGATCTTCTACTTAATACTGGAAGTCTGGGGCCTATCTAGCCACCACATATTGAGTTTTTTTATGAAAACATATATACTATATATACTAAACACCAAAGTACGTATCATTAGAATCCTTTTTTTTTTTAACAGGGATATAGCCCGTTTTTCATATCATTAGAATTCAGAAGTGTCACTCAAAGTAAAAAAAATTTTCAGCTGCTTTTCATATAGCCCGTTTTTCAGCTGGTGGATGAGTCCCCAGTCCCCCACCTGCAATCGGTAACGGACGATGGCGCAGGCACAGCAAAGTTGTTGCAACAAACCAAACGTCACCGACTCTCCTTGTCGTGTTTTCTTTTCTTTTTTTTTTTTTGGTTGTTGAGGAAACTTCATCAATCACATGCCTTCGCTTCGTCTCGGCACACAACAAAGAGCCGACAGACCGGAGAGAGACATGGGCTCTGCCCCTAGAAGGCCGCGTCGTTTCTGTGCTGGGCCTTATCCACAGGCACACGACATATCCAGGGCTGTGGCCCAGCCCAGACCAGTATAATAATGTAGGTGAAATAAAACTAAGCCCAATCGCCTGTCTTCTGCCACCCGCGTGCGTTCGATCTGTTCGCCTGCTCGCGTCGATGTACGTATGTATAGCTTCGAATTCGTTTCAGATTTCAGGCCACTAAAGACTGAATGTAATCACCAAATAGGCTGCTACAGATAAATAGATATTCAGGGTTCATGATCTCTTCTAAGTTCTAAACTTCTAATGTTACTCAAGTACAGTAAGTTGAATATCAATTTCTAATCTGCTGCACTAGTGCTTTTGGTACCTTATTACATCAGAGTTTCAAGCAGATGCACAGGCCGATGGGGAATGGGGGACAAAACCAAGCATAAGAACTCAGAAGAATACGGGGTTGCAGCAGCAGCAGCTCCTCTGTAGTAAAGTGGTGCCAAGGCAGGATACCTGAAACTTACCGGCTCGCAAATCTCATGACTTCTTGATTTGGCAAAAACATGCATGTGCTTGCAAAGAAAGGACTATCAGAAATCTTTTGACCACATGCTGCAAAATCAGTCAAATATTATTTATCCAAAATAAGCACTAGTCTACAGCACCAAATTACCCCCCTTGCCCAGCAGTATCCCAAATTTCAAACTTCACTACTGTTGAGTCCTCCAATGCCAATGTTTGTGACAGCTACATTTAACCATTTGCTGTAACCGAAAATGAAGTCCTTTGAATCAGTTGCAGGAGAGCTATCGTAGCTGATAGTGTTCAGCCCTCCAGTATTTTTAGGCATCTAATCTAGCTGAATGGGGAAAAACATACTTCGTATTAATATAGTTAGACGTTAACTAGTTTGACTATCTTCTGTTTCAAATATATGGTCACTGCTGTCCGAAGTTTCACACGTCCAACATTTCACCAGTAAGCAAGCAGTAACAGATTGAAATTTTAAACAGGCTATCTACTAAATTTGTTGCCACACAGGCTCACAATGCCTACAATTGTAACTCGAAACCTTAGTTCAGTACATTTGTAGAGGAAAAGAAGAAGAACAAGAAGAAAAAATACACATGATCTCTCAAGTAAACTTCAGCAAGAGATGACTTGAAGGCTTCCTCAGTACCCCTACAGACTGTGTCATGCCCCTTTACCTTCCCTCGGCTTTGATCAGCTGAGAGAAGACCCGGCTCATCGACACATCGGAGAGGTCATGGTCAGGCTCGTTTGATGCTCCAGCTTCTGCCATTGTCACGCTGATGCTCTCAAGGGCGCCGACATTCTGAACCTGTGATGGGAGTTCCACAATACGGTTCATGCTGTTCACATCAGAGACTGTGGAATCAGCATCCTGAAGCTGCAGGACGTACTCCAGGTTCCACAGGACGTCTCCCATTGATGGCCGCTCCACACCATAGTCTGCCAGGCACTTCTCCACTGTTTCACCAAACTTCCTTAGAGAGTCTGGCCTGATCGTGCCTGAGATTCTCTGGTCGATGATCTGATGCAACTCTCCTCTCTTCTGCCACTTCATTCCCCACTCAGCCAGGTTCACCATCTCCCTAGGAAGTGTAGGGTCAATCACTGGCCTTGCACAAAGAACCTCAAGCAGAACAACACCAAAGGAGTAGACATCTGACTTCTCAGTCAGCTGTTGCCTCCGGAAATATTCAGGATCAAGATACCCAAAGCTGCCCTTCACTGCAGTGCTGACATGAGTTTGGTCAAGCTCAGGCCCAGTCTTTGACAGCCCAAAGTCAGCAACCTTCGCAAGGAGGTTCTCATCAAGCAAGATGTTTGCAGACTTGACATCACGATGGATAATGGCCTTTGCAGATCCAGTGTGAAGATAGTGCAACCCCCTTGCTGCTCCAATGCAAACCTCCAGCCTCTGCTTCCAATTGAGTGAGGGGTTATCGGAGCCATAGAGATGGCTCTTGAGAGTGCCTTTCTCCATATATTCATAGACCAAGATCATTTCGTTCCTTTCATCACAGTACCCAATCAGAGACACCAAATGGCGGTGGCGTAGACGTGAGAGGAGCTCAATCTCTGTACGGAACTCGTTGAGACCTTGCTGAGACTTTGGGTTTCCACGCTTCACTGCAACCTTGGTCTCATCCCTCATCACTCCCTTGTAGACTTTTCCAAAGCCTCCAACTCCAATGACCCAGTTCTCATCAAAATTGTTTGTTGCTTCCTGGAGAACACTGAAGGCAAAGCGGTATCCATAGCTTCCATTCAGCCCTGATGTAAGAGTAGTACCATAAGACGTTCTGCTTCCTGTGCTGAGAGAGGTGAGCCCATTGATAGAGAAAGGCATCCAAGTCTTTGAATGCTGCTTTTCCAGAGTTTTTTTCCTCCGGCAAAGAAGCACAAGAACAACAATAATTATACACAGTCCAACACCTCCTAGGGCTGCACCAATAATCACACCCCAATTTTTGTTTCCACTGCCAGACCCGACAGTGAAAGCAGAACCTCCGGTACTTATCTTCATAACCTCAAGCCCATTCAGAATCCCGTCAGGTTCTACATTGCTCAAGGTCGATGGGCCAATGCTGATGCCAAGTTTGCTGGATGCATCATTTGACGAGAGAACCACATCTATATAGACAGGTGTAGCCAACTGACTTTCAGACATTGTTGTGAGATCAAGATTATTCTGAGCAGAAAAGCCTCCAACAAATGCATTGAAGTAGAGCTGGTTAAGTGCCTTACTGACGATATCACAGAAGTGAAACCTTACCAAATAGCTGAAGCCAGCATCCACATCAAACTGCCATGTCATGTTGAAAACAGCATTTGATGTATTCGATGATGCCGCCAACTCTGTAGCTGTACCATAGACAATATCAGGGGCTGTCAACTGAGTTGCTTTCCCCTTCACATAGTTGACATCCTTGCCATAAGAAACTTTTTTTGTCACAGCTGGGTTTAACAAGTACTTTACATCAGTCACCCAGGTTCTCGAGAGGGTATCATTGTCAGGAGTGACCTTCGGACCACCCATGTTAACCCGATAGACTGTCTCCAGTGGCTGTGAAGACAAACCAGTGTACTGCTGGACAGGGTTGACCATTTGTGCATTATCAGCGATGAGATCATCTGGAACAGAGACCACCTCAATCGCATTGACAAATGCAATTCCATTCGACGGCTTGAAGGAAATCACGAGCGTGTCGCGGGTGATATTCAGAGAGTACTCCTTGAACAAGGGTGCGGTCTTGTCTGGTTGCTGGAAATCACTAAGCAGGAGAACATCTTGGGTGGACACAGTAAACTTGGCAAGTGAAAGATCATAGCTCTGATAGGTGAAGGGGAAGAAGTAGAACCGGACGAAATGCCGGCCCTGCTTCTTGATAGGGAAAGTGTAGGACGACGGCCCGGTGAAGATCCGGGCAGTCTGGTACAGCGCCGAGTTCTCAAAAGAGGCCACCCCATTGGCTGAGGTGCCCGCAAGTATATCCTGCGAGGTGGACACCTTCACAGGAGATGCGCCGTCGGCCGCGAAGGTCCTCTGGCCAACCATTGTGCTCTTGGAGGACCCACAGTCAACAAGGTAGCTGTCCGCAGGCGTGAACTGCCCTTTGCAGATGCAGATGGATGACAAGATGCATAGCACGATGAAGGTCGTTACAGCTTGCCGCTTCTTCCTCCCCGAAGTAGCCATCATGATGTTGACCTGAGTAAAAAGTATGATCAGATGGCATCCATGCAAAAATGTACTCAATTCCACCCCGAGCAAAAGGGGAAACAAAACAACCCCAAAACAATTGGTACAGCTGTGAGCTACTACTAGGCAAGAACATCATCACTTGAGGGCATGGATCTTAAAAATAAATAAATTCAGGACATCAAATTCGAAATGAATCCCCCCAAAACTTCTGGAAAAACACGAACCGCATCGGTAGCTCGGCTAGATCGATCTTGCCTAGCGCTCAGCGGCCCAGGGCAGAAAGCGAAGAAGCTAGAAGCGGCACGGTGGAGAGATTAAGAGCTAGCAGCGCAGCACTCTCCGCACTTCCGCAGAAGGGGCGGACCCAGAAAAGGACATTTTTTTGCTAAAAAAATCGAAGTTTGGCATCATTCATACATGTATACTGAACTTGTAACTGGATCAGATATTCAGATCAGATGCGAGCACAGATAAACAGCTTGGGTTCGGGAGGCAGGAACCGAAGAGAAGGGGCGGGCGTTTCCTACCTGGGCGGGTGCTCGTCGCCGGCGAAGGTCCCGAAGGCGGACACCTGGCGAAGGGCGGCGCAGTCGTCGGCACCAGAGGCAGTCCGAGCGCACGCTAGGGGCACGGGAGAACCACTGTGAGACAGAATGCCGGGATTCGCCGTGGAGATCTCGGCTCGGATGCAGGCGGCGCAACCTCAGCTCTGTACAAGAGTCCGCATCAGCATCTGAAGAGGGAGAAACAAGCAGAGAGATTATGAGCTACCAGCGCGTCGCTCTCGGCACTTCCGCAGCAGCAAACAAATCGAAAAGGAGACAGATTTGGGGCTAATTGCAAAGGAAACGCCCCCCAAGAACAAACTGAGCTCCGAGATCGAATCAGCCGGCACAAGCAAAGCAAGCTCACCAGTCGCCACCAGCAGGAGGAGAAACGGACGGATCCGAGTGCGCGCGGATCTCTCCGGCCGTGTCAGTTGTCCTTGTCCGGCACCAGGATGGCGGCCAAGAAAAGGAGCGCGCTCCCTGAGGCAGGCGAGAATGCGGAGGTGGGAGTAGCTGGCACTGTCTTGATGAGTTGATGTACCAAGCGCCGGCGGTGATGTCGCCGATGATGCGGCGCCGGAAAAGGTGGCGGCGTTTGTGGGGAGAGGAAAGAGATGATGGGGAGGGAGGGCCGGAGGGAGGGAGGGAGGAGGGAGGTGTGGAGAGAGAAAGCGCGAGCAAGCGAGCGAGCAGGAGTTTTGTACTGGAAGATCGTCGCCGCTTTGTTTTATTACCGTTATTTATTAGGCCCCGCCCGGGTAATTAGGCTTTATTACTGCAAAAAGATTAGGGTTTTATTTTATTTTTTTTAATTAATGCCCTACTAACTCCTAGAACAGATCATCATGTTCTTGGAAAAGCTTTGGGCATCTTGTGTCAACTCGCCGCAGAGCCCGACAAACTAGACACTGGGTGCTGAATTGAAAAATGAATTGAAATGAACTAGTACTACTAAATTTTAGATTCATTTTCTCTTCTAATTCACGCCCTGTTCGCTTGGCCGTTTATGGCTATGGTATGATTAACTTGCTGATGCTGATTTTTTGTGAGAGAAAAACACTGTTGAATTCTTTTGAGTGAAAGCGCTGACACGATGAAACGAACAGGATGTATATTTAGACTTATATTTTTCTTATGTTGTTGTAGTCCAGGCCCTTGCCTGTGAGGCTTGTCTAGAAGACTCAGATTGATTTGCTTAAAAAGTGGATGGAGATTTATTTCTCTACAAGAGGTTATAGACATTTATCATAGCACCTAAACAACATGAATTGATCTACTCCGTAAGTTCTTACCGGACAACACTCCGTTCTTTTTTCTATCTCTCCCACGAGCAATACAAATGTTGTTTAAATAGATTTCTTCCAAGTAAAATATATTTGAATAAATGGTTTCCGCTTGGAGTAACTAAAGAGTTTAGATTACTAAGTCCTCTTTGACGAGGATTTTATTATAGTTTTCCACCAACTTATAATCAAAGACCTTACTTAATGAGTTCTAAAATAAAAATAAACATAACTCTAAACTAAAATCAAAATAAAAATAGTGAAGTCAAATCCATTTTTATTAGAAGTCGAAGATAATTAAACATGTCTTCTCTTCGCTTCACCATTTTTGAAACCTAAATCCTGTCAAAGATGCCTAAACTAATAATGAATTAGTACGGTGGACAGGTCTATCGTTTCGTGCAAACCTTGCATTCGCAATGAATCATATAGTATCTAATCTATTCCAGCTCCCACGAAAGTGATTGAAGTCTTTGGTTTCTTTCAAGGAAAAAAAACTTCTTTTGCAAGGAAAATAGGGGTATGTTGTTGTATATATAATTGCACTTCTCTCAAAAAATTCGGTTCATGTGGCTACGTACGCTGCTCTATCCACACATCCATCCAACTAACAATGTGTGTGCTGTACACGTCTGTCTGTGTTTGTCTCCCTTTTAATATTTTAGATTTTAGAAGACTATCACAGTCATTTGCAGTTTTTTTTCTCAGAGCTTGTAGTATTGTTTCAGGGATGTAGTGTTTTTTTTATAGTTTATACACGAAAATAATATGTGATTGGTGGACACAGAAGTGTGGACATTCTGGAAAGGCTTCATCGACAACCTAGTTATTCAAACATGCTTTTTGTCAATGCTGAAACTCAAATTCACAAATTGTAAAATACACAGACAAATAATGAAAATGAATTAAAAATCATTCAATGACCATTTGTCCTTTTCCTGCAATTTTTTATTGTGGTTGTTGTTTTATATATTAGCCGGTACGGCCGTTTTCGTTAGGCCTTGTTTAGATTCCAGATTTTACTCCCAAATTCCCCTATGCAGAATTTCTATTCCCCGTCACATCAAAATGTTTACATATGCATGGAGTACTAAATGTAGATGAAATCAAAAACTAATTGCACAGTTTTATTGTACTTTGCGAGACGAACATTTTGAGACTAATTAATCAAGATTTGGACAAATATTACCACAAAACAACGAAATTGCTACAGTGCTCGCGGGAGCACTGTGCAAACTTCGTTCACCCCGAATCGGGGATCTAAACGAGGCCTTAGTTGGAATAATGGAACATGGGCTTCAATAGTTTGATGCTTGTCTTGTATAGATGAGGTGTCAAGTACTTCTGGAGCACAGTGGTTGGCCGGAGGATCAGTGATACTTCTGGAGCCATTTGCGCCGTGATGATAGCTCAAATTACACGGTTTCCCATGCCCATTATGGCTGTGGCCAGCTAAATTAACCGTGTGGTACAACTACATGGTAGTATAAAATATAAAAAGCATGATCTGCCAAAACGATGGCCAAATACAAAACAGTGTCAATTTATCAACTTTAGTAGTTGATGAAGGTTCATGTTTGCATGTGGATTTGGTGACTTCCATGTTCCCTTGGATGTGAATGTTAACAACAACTGAAGCAAGTTGCAAATTAGTAAGTCGGTATATATCTCGTCACGTGAGGTGATATAATAACTATGAAGGCCTTGTTTATTGCCTCATAATATCACATCAAATATTGTGAAAAACATTAAATGTTGGTAAAATAAATAACTAATTACACAGCGATGTCTTTTGAGACGAGAAATATGATATCTAAACAAGAAGTGAAAAAGTCATGCGATGTGAGACGAGAGATCGATGCATACATATATTAACTCTTGCATCTCTATCTCCATTAGATCTTTTGTTCATTTATTTATTTGCATGGTGACACAAAATTTTAGAAGGAAATATATGAACACCTTTTCCTGTGAGGATGAGGTGCTTGCTTCACTGCCAAAATTTTCTACGCTTGAAAAATGAAAGATTCAATTGTTTCTTGATGATACAGTTCGGTGGAGGACAGTTGGAGCAATTAGTAGGATGATGAAGAAAAACAAATTGGAAAAATCTCCGCCCAGGAAAATGAGGGCACATGGCACAGTGGTTGTGGTCCTATCTGGCTATCTCTCTCCATCATTCATGTCTGATTTTTGTGGGGGAGAACATGCATGTTAGCCTTGACCAAATCCTTAAAATCGCCCTGGTTTGATGTCATCTGTCTATCAGTGAAACAATAACCAGCCACCCAGCCACCCAGGACAAGACACAAGGGTTTGATGTCATCTGTCTGATTAGGGGCAGTATAGGCTAAAAATTAGCTTAAATTGGTCGAGGTTAACACTCGCTGCATCTCATCGTTGTTGGGCATCGCCAATCACTAAAAAGGATATTTAGCATGAACGTGTGATCAACCATGTATTACGTTGAGTGGGAAACTCCAACTGAAATGGCAGGGGCATGTTTTGCCACAAGGAGAAACCTTGATTCTAGCTCTAGTGGTCACGTGATAATTTGGCAGGTGTGGTGATGGGCACTTGTGGATTTATGAATGTGCTTTTTATATGCGCGTGCATCATACTATTCAATACTCATTTTGAATACAAAAAAATGTTGAATGTTTGCGTAGCATATAATCACCCACATGATAACAAATTGAAACTAACTCAGCTAGTTATGTTGTAGTGGAATATGTTTATTTAAGTTTAACTTCTCAATTTAGTATTTAATTTATTTTAGAATTTAAATAGTGCTATCTTTCATCGGTTGACAAGTACTCCCTAGACCCTCCGTCCCTAAATAACTATCATTTTTTATTTCTGTGTCATAAATTTATAGAAAATATATTTAATGTTTTTTCTTTAAATAAATTTATTATAAAAATATACCATAAATATAAATATTTTTGACAGTTATTTAGGGACGGAAGTAGTATCTACGTCTATTCTAAAAGTCACCCACGTGACAATAGTAGCATTACTATTTTTATGCATAATTTTGTAATCTTGATTTGGCGCATTATTACGGCGGTGGAAAAAGTGTGCTCGGCTAGTGAAAGAAGAGATAAAAGTAGGATGTCTTTGTAGTATGTTTTTAACGTCATTGTCGTTACACTTAAGCCGCTTTTATGCTGTCCATATCAACAAGACTTTGTGTGACGAATGAAACTGGGAGCTTAGGGGGTCTAGGGTGAGTGACCCGACCCATCAACCTAGAGCATTGGCCAGTCATTAGCCAATCAGGTTTGGCATATGTAGCAGCTGATATAGATAGATTCGGTTGCATCTTGTGTGTGATGTCGTCGGTCCGACACGTATCGAAAGAGCCCTGCTCCTGTCATTTTCACTTGTTGGATAATTACGGCCATTTGCTAGCTAGGCTGATGATGTGATTGATACTTTACTAGTACTAGATAGTAGTATGTTTGCAAACAGCCAGAAAAAGAGCGGGCTTGCTTAATTAGTTGAAGCAATGGAATTTGGTAATCTCTATATGTACATCGTACTAAACTACTTCGGTATTTTCCCCTCCCATTTAACACTCGAGTTATGGATTATCTTTAGTACAGTACTAACTACTCACTAATTTTGGACTCTGTAGTGGTATCCCTCCATTATGTTTTGTAACATATTCTTCTCAATACTCAATGACATCACCATCAGAGAGAAGACAAGAGAAGAGGGAAATTAAGAATGCAATAGATTTTGGGGGGAAAATTAAGAATGCAATAGATCTCTCTCTCTCTCTCTCTCTCTCTCTCTCTCTGATCCTGATTATGTGGAACAGAGGAAGGTGACAGCCTGACAGGAGTGCAACAGGACAATAACAAAGGTGGATATATTACGGCACGCCAGAGCAGAGCACCGCCTAGCACAGCTGGGGAAGCAGGGGATGCAGCTTGGCAGGAGAGTCGGAGGCGCGGCTGCGCTGGGCGCCAACAAGAACCAGCTGGATGGAAGGCGCAACAAATTCGGCAGCGGCGGTGGAGCGAGCACACCACTGGAAAAAGACGGGCAGGAGAGGAAAGCCAACCCTGCCTGCCCCTGCTACTCCATGTTGCAAACCGCAAAAGATAGCCCAAACGCGGCTTCAAGATACTCTATCTACATGACAATTGACTGGAAACAACAACTGGGAGTTTTTTTTTTTAAAAAAAAGAAAGGAATCATCAGCTCGTAGTAGGAGTAACATGCATGAAACTAGCTCGGTTGACGACAAGTAGCAAATCTCTAGGGAGACTTAGCTAAGGTAAGTTCTTACCAATTATCAAAGGCTGAATTTGGCTGGCCGGTGACGCCGTGACGGTGACTCGGTGAGGACACCAATCTGAACGTGCCGTAACTTCATCGACCGGGGAGCACGTACGTATCTAGACTAGGAGGAAACCGTGCGGCGGTGTCAAGTCGTACATCGTGCCGGATCGGACTGCTGGAAAAAGCCGGTGATCGATGCCTGCTAGTAGGAGAGTATCTCTATCACCGAGCCAAAGGAAGGAAGCGCAGAGAATATAAACCACTGGTTCAGGAATGTGAACGGCGGACAGCAATCAGCGTCCACCTAACACCAGCAGGGCAAGGGCAGCAGGCATGAGCTCACCGTGTGGTGGCTGCTACGCCTACGAGAGCGTCCACCAGACAGCCAAAGGTCGGCGTCGTCGTTCCCACTATCATCAACTCCGCTTCTTTATCCTCCTTTCTTGAGGTCAAAAGCGCATCTATCTCCAATCCAATCCAGTTCAAACTCAGCATCGATCTCTACCGGTCCCCAATCCCGGCCCATCCTAACGAGAAAACCCTCATCACTCTGTTCATCGACGATGACGGGCACAATCCATGGTGGCTCACTTTCACTGTTTTATAGTATAGTAATGCTAACGGGCACTCCACTATAGTTGTTGTATCCATTTTTTGGACGAATTCTGTTGTTATCCAACCGACGGTCCATTCGATTCATCTTTTGCTCATCAGTCTCGATGCTTGTTTCGTGGGTTGGCTCATGTGCCCACAAGTCCCAACTTATCCATGCTCTGCGCACTACTTTTTTCAAAAATAAAAGAAATACAACAAGCCACAGAGTTGTCAACGAGAGAGCATTTCTAGGTTATTTTTGCATAATGGCACTGTTGCGTAATACTTATTTCATTTTCTCTGGATAACATTGTAATTACTACTAAACCTTGAGACTTAACATGCATGAAGGCCTTTTGTAAAAAAAAAAAAAAACACACACACACAGGTAATATAAGTTGTATCGAAGTGTGCACCTACTAGCTAGTATTTCATAATAGAGACTTTAGTTTCTAGGGAAAGATGGACCCATGCTGTAGATAAGTTTAGGGCTTGACGCCGGTTCTTAACCAATTGATATTCTAGCTTCTCCGAGCACGCAGCTGGAGCTGGAGCTGGAGCTGACACTTTAGGTTGACAGTGATATAAGTGCTAGCTTCATGATGGTTCTTACAGAAATGCAGACTACATTGTTTCTAATTTACAAACTTCTATATAAGAAACAAGGATAGCAACGTCAATGGAGAAAATCATAATGTTGTTTCTAAGACTGCCACGTCATGGAGAATAAAATGAAACACGAATGAATCCCTGATTCTCAATGGAGAGTTTCATTCAATAGTTTAGCATTAAATTTCATGACTCATTTCTTTTATGTCTTCTTAAATACGGTATCATGTTATAAAATGTCTATGTGGCAGCTTATTAAATGCAAATGAAACTTTGATGACACTTCTATTAACACTGGCCTTAGATTTCCTGCTATGAAATTTGCCAAGTATTTCTTAGCAAATATAATAATTTGGAGATTGAAGTCTGAGGAAAATGCAGAGGAAACAAATGACCAATCTAGGAAAACCTAGATGGCTTTTCAAAAGTTAGTATATAAATTCGAGTACCAAGAATTACAAACTGGACGCATGGTGAGGTATGCCCAGCCAGCACTCTAGAAGATTAAGCAAAGATAAATAATAGTACTGCCTCGTTAACCCCCGGATTGTGATTCCTCTTCAGGTGAGGTCCTCGTTCCTTTCGGGAACGAGATCGGCTGACTTCGGCTAAAATGACTGCATCTGCAGTCAGGCAATCTTTGCCGTCCATTTCTGATCGAAGGATGTCTCCCTGAGCCTGTAGGTCATTCGTCCATTACCTGGGCCGAGGCCCAGGAACAAGTCCGTCGATAGCGGCTCTTCTTCTTTTCGTTTTGGCGCGAGCTCGTCTCATTTTCCCGCGAGCGAGGGTTTCCAGGCGTCGAAGTCGGCGGCGTCGGAGTTGGCGTTCGGAACTTCCCGGCGTTCTGTGTTGCACGAGCTCAAGAGTGAGGCAATCGTCTGCTGCTTGGTTCTGTGTTCGCAGGTGTGCATTCCATCTCTTCATGTTTGTTTAGATTGCAATCGTATCTTTCTAATTTCTTTGCCGTTCTCACATACGTCACCTCGTGTTGGACTTGGTTAAAGGGGAACATCAACTTGCGTTTATCCCAAAATAGAATCAGGATATACGAGATGGAAGAAAAGAGGTGTGTGACCCATGCTTGCTTCTTTCTCCCCCATGCGTTCAGATTTATTCTACAGTAGTTGCTTATTGTACCACTACTAAATTAAATATTTCATTTGCTCTAGGAATTGGCTTTCCCCTGTTTTGTTACCTCAAGTTGGCATGGAATTCAATAGTGCGAGATGAGGCTTGGTTATTTTGGGTTAATGTGGCAGAACCTCCTAAGTAATGTGGTCCACATGCACTAATCCTTGTCTTAACAGACTTCGGATGACAATGCATGTGTTCCACAAGACTTAATTAGCTCTGTCGGGTTAAACCCGAAACCTCCACGATTCTCCGAGCATGGATCAATCATTGCAAGAGACATTGCAGTGTACAACAGTTTTACAATAAAATAATATACATCAGAGTATAAGAGCGGAAGTCTTACAAACATAAGTTTATAAGCCTATAAGTTTTAACCTTACAAACCATAAGTTATGTTATTACAAACCATAGAGTAGTAGATAGCATTAGGATAACTTTATACAACACCTCAAACGCGGTGTTTGCCCAAGGCCAAACACACTATTCGTCGTCACTCTCCGGAACAACCGTCATGCAACGGGGTTCGAAGGACACCCGAGCATGAGACTCACTCGCAACAAGGGTTTAACAAACCCCGAGTACAAAAGTACTCAACAAGACTAACCCGACGAAAAGATGGTGAAGACTCGGGAATGCGGCCGATAGGAATCAAGGTAAGGTCCAAAGCAAGAATCAATTCTTTTGCGTAAAAGCCACTAAGAGTGAGTCCTTAACCTCAAGTTTTACTTTCAAGTTAACCCGTGGGGTTATTTATGCTAAACTAACTTAAGTAAAACCAAAGCGAGACCAAGATAATTCATACAACTCTCTTTTATCTCTATCATAAAGTAGCCACCACTTTTATCTACGATGAATGGTCGGAGGATCAAGTCTCCATAACCGAGGAGCACGACGATTCGAATCGATTTACTCGGTGAGGATCCCTAAACACACGATATAAGTGGGACTCTAACCCACAATTATATCAACAATACCGTCGGACATTCTAGAACTAGGCTCAGCTTCCGTGCCATCCGAGAATACTTGTACACCTCCATTCCGGGTTACGTCCCACGAGGGTAACTAGTATCCCCGCCATCTCGCCACTCCCAATGCACGGGCTCACCGTACTAGTCCTTAGATTATCCTAGGGTAAAACTTTTCCGTAGATATGTGAGTAGTTGCAAAGTCTTGTCCAAATTGGCCAAACAACGGCCGGTCCTTAACGACAAGTCGGAAACACTACATCAACCATATGATGCAAGTTACCCGACCGATCTTACTAATCATTAGCTACCAACATTAAGATGCCACATGTGAAATCAACTTCCATCATTTCGAAGTAACTCGGTTGAAAACCTATTTATTAAAGCAAGACTAAGAGACTAAGCATTTTCGAAATGAACCGGTAACAAGGATGATATACGGTAACAAGGTAGGTAATGCATCAATTGGGTTATAACGCAACTCCTAAAACTTAATGCATCAAAGCAAAAGCACAAATGTTAAAAGCTTTGAAATACAAGGTAGGGTTTGAATGTAACCGGGGCTTGCCTTGATCGAGAGCGTAGACGAAACCGGACTCGTCGACACTAGAACCACCAAAACCCGACTCCAGAACTGGTTCCTCCTTCGGACTGGGGTCAACGGGATTCTCTTCTTTCACGTAATCTACACGATATTGATATGTTTCAACATGATGGAGTATATAACATGATGCTCAACGGATGCATAAAGAAGATTAAAGACAAGCGCAATCAATTAATTAAAGTGCCGAAGGTCATTAGGGTTGATGACCTAGGGTCTTCACTCAAATCCAAAGTCAAACAAATAATTAATGACTAAGGAAATTAAATCCTAAAACAAAAGTTGTCAAATTGATTTCAAAAATTAATTTTAAGTAGCTTATATCAAAAACAGTACACCCATAAATTTTCATGATTTTTGGATAAATAAATAAATTACTAAAAATCGGGGAAGACTCATTTTTCAAGTAAAAGGACTAATTTTTGAACATATCAAAAGTACTCAAATTTGACATTTTGAATTTTTACTAGATAGAGGACATCATAAGGAACACACACAAAAATTTTCAGAATTTTTGGAGCTACACACGAATTACTATGGATTTTGAAAGAAAATAAGATTTTTAACCTAAATAGAAATGGAAAAAGGATTTATAAAAGAAAAAGACTAACTGGGCCGAAACCGGCCCGGCTCGGCCCAAGACCGTGGATAGCTCGGCCCATTAGCAAACAGGCCGGCCCAACAAGCTCGGCCGAGCTGGGCCGACGGCGGCGAGGTCTTAAGCGACGAAGCTTGGCCCTACGCGACCCTCGAGTCACGGCGCGTCTACTGAGCTACCTAACGGGGCGGCGGAGCAACAGTGGCAGGCTCGCCGGCGGCAATGGCGGAACGGCGGAGCTGCGGTGCGGCGGGGAAGCTCACCGGAGCTTCTCCGGCGACGTTAACGCGCGCGCGGGATGCTATGCGGCGCTACGGACGTGATGCGCGTGCCAATTTGCCCGGGCCGCGAGGCCCTACCGGCCTCGGCCTTGGACGCGGCGGCGGCGGCAGAGGCGAGCGCGGCGCGACGCACGGCGGCCGAGTGCTACGGTGCCCTAGAGGCTCAAGTAAGGGCATGGATAGGACGAGGAGCTCACCGCGGGGACGGTGCGCTCGAAGATGAAGCCTTGACGACGACGGAGACGGTGGGACGTCGGTGGCGGAAATGGCGGCGGTGAACTCCGGCGGCACGAGCGGCGTCACGGCGGCGGCCGTCCCACCAAATCGGAAAAGGAGAGGAGCACCGTGAGCGCGTGTCAAGGCGAGCTTGACTACCCAAGGAATCGAGAAAATGAACAACGACGACGACGAACGGCGGTGGCGATTCTCGGCGGCTCGGCTCACCGTCCGCGAAGAAGATGATGGGCGTGCGGAGAAATTAGCTGGAGCAAGGCGCCATGAACATGCTCTATGGATTCGCGAGGACGAGGCGGGTGCAGCGGGAGTTTTTCTTTGGATGGAAGCGGCGCAACGGCGACGGCGTGCGGAGGCGGAGCTCGAGCGCGACAATGGCGTTGGCGGCGGCCGAGGAGAAAGGATAAGGAGGAGGAGGAAAGTGGTTGGCCGGCCAGGAGTTAAGGCGCTAGGACGGCGGAGGGGAAGGCGACACGGGGCAGAAAGCTTCCCGTTCGGCCGTGCGCCCGGCCACCGGCGGCGACCGGGCGGCATGGCCGCCATGGCCACGGCGACGATGGCGCCGGTGAGGGGAAAAAGGTGATGATGACGTCGGCAATAAGTACCAGCAGAGAAATTTTGCAAATTACTCCAAAAATTTGAACGGTGCTCAAAATTTTCCAAAAAGCAACCCTAGCTAAAATTTCATGCTCTACAACTTTCTCAACTGGGCCATTTTCAAATTTTGAAAGGAAAATTGAATTTGAATCAAATTTTGAAAAGGGGACAAAAACCCTAGAATGAAATATTTGAAATTACTTTGGATTTTTCTAAAGAACTTGAAAAACTCCAAAACTATGGAATACTCAACTTTTCGAACTGCACATTTTCTCCAAAAAGAGTTTTTCCAAAATATGCATAGTTTTTGAGTTATGATTTGAAATTCAAAGGGGAACAATTGCTTGGAAAACGGTATTTTCAAATTTGTTTGAAATTCTTTTAGAAAACTTGAAAAACTTTGTTCACCAACATTGTAGGTCTCATCA
The DNA here is from genome assembly GCA_018135685.1 of Themeda triandra. NCBI lineage: Eukaryota > Viridiplantae > Streptophyta > Magnoliopsida > Poales > Poaceae > Themeda > Themeda triandra. The sequence goes on along the minus strand of JAENPR010000019.1, from coordinate 588,432 downwards.
AGCCCTACAATATTGCTTTTTGGACCAACCCCAAATTCTTTGTAGATTTTGAATTAGAGAAAAGGGGGTAAAACGGGGTTTGTCGGAAACAGGGTTTTCGAAACGAAATCTGGTTTGATTCTAGCCGACACACTTCTAGTCTATCAAAACAGTAACAAGCATCATCTCAGGAGCACAATCAACCTAGAATGTAAACTTATTTTAGTTGATGCACATCAGGGTTTACCTAACATGAATGCTTTGCAACTAATCATGATGACATGGCGGGTTTTAGGTAATATAACATCGAGAGATGTTACAAATTCTTCCCCTAAAGAAATCTCGCCCGAGATTTAAATCCTTGGGTTAGGTAATGGAAAAGGAAATGTGTCAAGCAACACATCTCAAACAAGGACATAAGGAAAGGGGTTTTTACAACTCACACTAGAATAGTTATAACTCATAGAGGGAATTATAACTTAGATAGAAGCGTAGAACTCGGGAAATGCTCGACGATAATCCTCGACTCCCAAGTAGCCTCTTCTTCGAGTGACGATTCCACCGTATCTTGTACCACTTGGTTGTTTTGCTGCGAGTAACACGATCTTTCTGATCCAGAACTCTGACAGGATACTCTGAGTAGGTTAAATCAGGTTCAAGTTCAATTCCTTCAATATCAACAATTTTGTCAGGTGGTTGCAGACATTTCTTGAGTTGTGACACATGGAACACATTGTGCACAGCTGACAATCGTTCTGGCAACTTCAAACGATATGCTACTTTTCCACAGTATCCAATAACCTGGAACGGGCCAATGTATCGAGGTGCTAACTTGCCCTTAACTCCGAATCGAGTAACTCCCTTCATAGGTGATACCTTCAAATACACATAATCTCCTGTAGCAAATATCAATGGCCGACGCCTCTTATCTGCATAACTCTTTTGGTGAGACTGTGCTATCTTCATATTCTTCTGTATCTGCTCAACTTTCTCTTCAGTTGCTCTCACAAGATCAACTCCAAACAACCTTCGTTCCCCGGGCTCTGACCAGTTTAGTGGAGTTCTGCATCTTCGACCATACAATGCTTCAAAAGGTGCCATTTTGATAGTTTCTTGATAACTGTTGTTGTATGAGAACTCTGCCAATGGTAAACATTCATCCCATTTCTCCGGAAAATTCAACACACAAGATCTCAACATATCTTCTAAGATTTGATTAACCCTTTCTGTCTGACCATCGGTTTGAGGATGATAAGCCGAACCGTAGCGATCACTACCCATTGATTCACCGAAAGATTTCCGAAATTTGACATAAATTGAGTACCTCTATCGGACACAATGGTCTTTGGTACACCATGAAGCTTCACAATATTACTCAAATATAACTCCGCATAGGTGGATGCGGGATATATTGTCTTAACAGGTAAGAAGTGAGCTGACTTGGTAAGACGGTCGACAATGACCCAGATGGAATCATAACCCTTTGATACCTTGGGCAAACCGACAATAAAATCCATACTAATATCTTCCCATTTTGCTGAAGGAATAGGCAATGGTTGTAACTCTCCTGCTGACTTCAGGTGCACAGCTTTCACTTTCTGACACGTATCACACCTTGCTACATAACTAGCAATTTCTATTTTCATTTTGGTCCACCAAAATCTCTGCTTCAAATCATGATACATCTTGTTGCTTCCTGGATGAATAGAGAACTTAGTGTTGTGTGCTTCATCAAGGATTTTCTGACGTAACTCAGGGACTTTCGGTACAACTAACCGATTCTTGAACCATACCACACCCTTTGCATCAATTCTAAAACAAGAATCTTCATGTTTACTGGCCTTCTCCTTAATCTTTTCCTTGATACATTTGATTCCCTTATTGCTTTTCTGAGCAGCAATAATTTGATCTCTGATAGTTGTCTCAATATTCAGATTAGTCAAACTGCCTTGTTGAACAATCTCTATGCCAAGTTTATCAAGTTCATTGCACAATGAAATATCCAGAGGCTTCACTGTCAAACAGTTACATTGATTCTTTCGACTGAGGGCATCGGCAACTACATTCGCCTTACCAGGATGGTAATGCACCTCTAGATCATAGTCCTTTATTAACTCTAACCATCTTCTTTGCCTCATATTTAGCTCATCTTGAGTGAAAATATATTTTAGACTCTTGTGATCTGTATAAATGTGACAAGTGCTGCCTAGCAGATAATGACGCCATATCTTTAATGCATGAACAACTGCTGCTAACTCAAGATCATGAGTTGGATAATGCTCTTCATGTGGCTTAAGCTATCTTGAAGCATATGCTATAACTCGGCCTTCTTGCATCAATACACACCCCGGACCAGGTGCACGAAGCATCACAATAAACGTCAAACGGCTTCCGGACATCCGGGCCGTGCTAAGATTGGTGCCGTTGTCAACAACTTCTTCAAAGTCTCGAAAAGCTTCCTCACATTCGGTGACCGGACAAACTTCACTTGATTCTTCAACAATTCGGTGATAGGCTTGGACACTTTTGAGAAATCCGGAATGAACCGACGATAATATCCCGCCATTCCCGTAAAATCGCGAACTTGATGAACTGTTCTTGGAGGTTCCCAATCAAGTACATCTTTAACTTTGCTAGGGTCTACAGAAACACCTTCAGCTGACAAGACATGCCCAAGAAACTGGATTTCCTTTAGCCAAAACTCACATTTGCTGAACTTAGCATACAACTGATGTTTCCTTAAACGCTCAAGAACTATGCGTAAGTGTTTCGCATGTTCCGCTTCATTCTTGGAGTAAACCAGGATGTCATCAATGAATACCACTACAAACCGATCAAGTTCGGCATAAACACCGAGTTCATAAGATATGAGAAATGAGCCGGTGCATTGGAAAGCCCAAAAGACATAACTAAGTATTCATATAAGCCATATCTCGGTAGTGAATGCGTCTTTGGAATATCTTCGGGCGAATCTTGATTTGATGATACCCGGATCGAGATCTATTTTAGAAAACACCTTGGCTCCCGCCAACCGATCAAAAAGTAGATCAATACGGGGCAAGGGATATTTGTTCTTGATAGTCACTTCATTCAACGGACGATAATCTACACCAATCTCGTAGTTTTATCCTTCTTCTTCACAAAGATAGCTGGGCTACCCCAAGGCGATTTACTATGCCTCGATAAATCCCTTATCCAAAGAACTCTTGCGCTTGTTTCTTCAGCTCTGCTAATTCGGGAGGTGCCATCCCGTATGCTCTTCTAGATATAGGAGCAAATACCAGGCTTCAACTCAATCACAAACTCAACATCTCTCGTCAGAGGTAACCCAGGTAACTCATCCGGAAACACATCTCGAAAACTCTCGAACAATTGGTATATGCTCAATCTTTGTTGCCGATATGGCATTGACTACTTCAACCTTTCTCTTGAGAGTTGGGAAATGGATGAGAAGCTTAGACTTACTATTAGGTATGTTGACTCTCACAGATCTATTGAAAATATCAATCACTCTCCCATGCCGACTCACCAATTCATTCCTATTATGACATCTATTGTCTCGCTTTTCCAGGACTATCATATTGGTGGGAAAGATATGCCCTCCCAAATCTATAGGCACTTCACGTACCATCTCTCTAGTACAAATTCGCCCACCAGCGACCGTATAAAGAACTCTTCATTTGTAATTGTTATAGGTATGTCATGCTTCTTAACAAAAGTACCATTGATGAATGTATGTGATGCACCCGAATCAAAAAGTGTAACTAGGATGATTGGCAACAGAAAACATACCCGATGATAGGTTCACCGTCGGAATTTCTCCAGGCTTGAGTGAGGAAAACTCGACCGGTCTTCTTGTCATTCTTGTCCTTCGAGCATTCCGGTTACCACCTCGATTCGATCTCCGATTCTGCGTCGCTTTGTTGCCGTGGGAGCAGAGCTCTTGGAATACCATAACCATACCGCCGGATACGAGCGGTCCCTTGAGAAATGGCCGGGCTTGCCACAATTAAAGCATGGGTAGTTATAGTTTGGTGGAGTTTGGATACGAACACCAGGGGCATTCGGGCGGCGTGGAGTCTGGAAGAGCTGCGCGGACGGAAAAATGTCTCGCGGCCTAGGCCGGAACTGTGGTGGACGATAAGGAAAACGACCATGATTCTGAGGATGGAAAATAACTTTCTGGCGCTTTGCATTGCCACCAAAGGAACTAGAGAAACCACCCTTCTTCTTTTTCAACTCTTTATGCTTGCGGTGTTTTTCCTCAAATGCAATGGCAATGTTCACGATCTCTTGATAAGTAGCATTGGGAGATCCAAGTGAGCATCACCTGAATCTTAGTGTTTAGACCTCTGATAAAACATTCCCTCTTTTTGCGATCAGTATTCACATGTTCGGGGGCATACGAGATAACGATTGAAATTCCCCACATACCGTATCACGTAATTATCACCTTGCTTTGCGGTGCTAAGAATTCCTCTAACTTGATCTTCATCAAACCCTCAGGAATATGATGAGCTCGAAAAGCTTCAACAAACTCATCCCATGTCACACGGTGTCCATCAGGCTGTTCAGCAAGAAAGTTTGCCCACCAGGCACCAGCACGACCTCTGAGCTGTTGGGCAGCAAACACAGGCTTCTGATAGATAATGCAATCAATCAGACTAAACTTCTGCTCCATAGTGCGGAGCCAATCATCAGCCTCCATGGGATCATCAACCTTAGAGAAGACTGGGGGACGAGTATCAGTGAAATCCACATAAGTAGTTTCATCCCTATTGTTGCGGCCTTGATTACCCTGCCTTGCATTCTGGGCCAATATAGTGGTTGCATTGACAAGTGCAGCTAAAGCCTCTGCCAAGGTGGGTGGGACTGGCGGTGGGAAAGGAGCACCTTCCGCACGTTCCTCACGTTCAGGTGTGTCAGGCATCTGCTGTATAAACAAACCAGCCTTATTCACATGATTTATTGAACTTAGAAAACAGTTACATATTACAAGTACACACCCTACTTATAATACATTATTTTTGTTACATCAGTCTGCACCTCTGCAAGACTTCCCATAGCCACTAGGGTTCAAGAACAAAGGAGAAGGAATATATTACATCACTTGCTACCTATACTCTCTACTCATCCTCATCGTCATCCTCTACTGGGATAACCTCTTCCTCTTCCTCTTCTGGCTCTTCTATGATCATCTCAGGATCTTCCTCTGGATCTTCTTCTTCTTCTGGATCCTCTTCAGTGTCATTTGCGGCATTCATCTCATCTTCATCAATAATATCTTCATCAACAGGTTCAATTTCTTCGGGGTCTTCTTCCTCCATCATTTCCGGATCTTGTTCCTCATCCGGACCCATAACATAACCAAGATCGTCTCCAGCTGCCATTCGCTGATACTCCGGATCTAACAGATTATTTAACCTCTGGCACTCATCATCGGCATCATCAGCATACTCTTCTAACTCTGCCACATAAGCCTCTAACTCTTCAATGCGTGCATTGGCTTCATGTAGTTGAGCACGAGCATGATCCTTCTGGTTCTTTGTGTGTTTCAGACGACGCCTGAGCTGGCGAAACTGATAAGCCTCAAAGACTCGATCATTTTCTGCCCTCTGTAATTCTGCTCTAAGCCTGCATATTTCTGCCTGTGGATCTGAGTTGGAACTACCACTGCTCTCTCCAATCTCATACCTTGGAGCTAGCTGATATCGGGGCACTCCCTTAGGTCCAGTACTCTTGCGAGGAGTCTCGCAGGTGCGGGCCATCCTAAAGAAATAGAAAGATCATGAGGATAGGAATAGATAGGTGGAATTGAAAGCTAGCATGAATAGGATTGATATTACTTAACCCAAACCACATTAAGAAGGAAGGTAATTAAAACAGGTTAATTAAGCATGATGCATGAACGAACTTACGATCTAAGCGTAAAAACATTAAATTAAGCACATACTTAAAGTAAACTTTCATAATTAGGGCAATAATGCATGTTATCCACCACAAGGATTTTCAAATATGCCTATAGGGGACTGAAAGAATGGAGTTTAGATAAGGGATAAGCAATTTAGACTCAAAATAGTCATATTAAGTTTTATAGATCCAAAACCTTTTGAAGTTTTGCAATAGACACTACAATACTGGAATAACGATCCGGCTCGATACTAGCCGTGGCGGAAACCTCCTAAGTAATGTGGCCCACATGCACTAATCCTTGTCTTAACAGAGACTTCGGATGACAATGCATGTGTTCCACAAGACTTAATTAGCTCTGTCGGGTTAAACCCGAAACCTCCACGATTCTCCGAGCATGGATCAATCATTACAAGAGACATTGCAGTGTACAACAGTTTTACAATAAAATAATATACATCAGAGTATAAGAGCGGAAGTCTTACAAACATAAGTTTACAAGCCTATAAGTTTTAACCTTACAAACCATAAGTTATGTTATTACAAACCATAGAGTAGTAGATAGCATTAGGATAACTTTATACAACACCTCAAACGCGGTGCTTGCCCAAGGCCAAACACACTACTCGTCGTCACTCTCCGGAACAACCGTCATGCAACAGGGTTCGAAGCACACCTGAGCATGAGACTCACCTGCAACAAGGGTTTAACAAACCCTGAGTACAAAAGTACTCAACAAGACTAACCCGACAGAAAAGATGGTGAAGACTCAGGAATGCAGGCCAGATAGGAATCAAGGTAAGGTCCAAAGCAAGAATCAATTCTTTTGCAGAAAAGCCACTAAGAGTGAGTCCTTAACCTCAAGTTTTACTTTCAAGTATTTCTTAGCAAATATAATAATTTGGAGATTGAAGTCTGAGGAAAATGCAGAGGAAACAAATGACCAATCTAGGAAAACCTAGATGGCTTTTCAAAAGTTAGTATATAAATTCGAGTACCAAGAATTACAAACTGGACGCATGGTGAGGTATGCCCAGCCAGCACTCTAGAAGATTAAGCAAAGATAAATAATAGTACTGCCTCGTTAACCCCGGATTGTGATTCCTCTTCAGGTGAGGTCCTCTTTCGGGAACGAGATCGGCTGACTTCGGCTAAAATGACTGCATCTGCAGTCAGGCAATCTTTGCCGTCCATTTCTGATCGAAGGATGTCTCCCTGAGCCTGTAGGTCATTCGTCCATTACCTGGGCCGAGGCCCAGGAACAAGTCCGTCGATAGCGGCTCTTCTTCTTTTCGTTTTGGCGCGAGCTCGTCTCATTTTCCCGCGAGCGAGGGTTTCCAGGCGTCGAAGTCGGCGGCGTCGGAGTTGGCGTTCGGAACTTCCCGGCGTTCTGTGTTGCACGAGCTCAAGAGTGAGGCAATCGTCTGCTGCTTGGTTCTGTGTTCGCAGGTGTGCATTCCATCTCTTCATGTTTGTTTAGATTGCAATCGTATCTTTCTAATTTCTTTGCCGTTCTCACATACGTCACCTCGTGTTGGACTTGGTTAAAGGGGAACATCAACTTGCGTTTATCCCAAAATAGAATCAGGATATACGAGATGGAAGAAAAGAGGTGTGTGACCCATGCTTGCTTCTTTCTCCCCCATGCGTTCAGATTTATTCTACAGTAGTTGCTTATTGTACCACTACTAAATTAAATATTTCATTTGCTCTAGGAATTGGCTTTCCCCTGTTTTGTTACCTCAAGTTGGCATGGAATTCAATAGTGCAGATGAGGCTTGGTTATTTTGGGTTAATGTGGCAGAACCTCCTAAGTAATGTGGCCCACATGCACTAATCCTTGTCTTAACAGACTTCGGATGACAATGCATGTGTTCCACAAGACTTAATTAGCTCTGTCGGGTTAAACCCGAAACCTCCACGATTCTCCGAGCATGGATCAATCATTGCAAGAGACATTGCAGTGTGCAACAGTTTTACAATAAAATAATATACATCAGAGTATAAGAGCGGAAGTCTTACAAACATAAGTTTATAAGCCTATAAGTTTTAACCTTACAAACCATAAGTTATGTTATTACAAACCATAGAGTAGTAGATAGCATTAGGATAACTTTATACAACACCTCAAACGCGGTGTTTGCCCAAGGCCAAACACACTATTCGTCGTCACTCTCCGGAACAACCGTCATGCAACGGGTTCGAAGCACACCCGAGCATGAGACTCACCCGCAACAAGGGTTTAACAAACCCCGAGTACAAAAGTACTCAACAAGACTAACCCGACGTAAAAGATGGTGAAGACTCGGGAATGCGAGCCGGATAGGAATCAAGGTAAGGTCCAAAGTAAGAATCAATTCTTTTGCAGAAAAGCCACTAAGAGTGAGTCCTTAACCTCAAGTTTTACTTTCAAGTTAACCTTTGTGGGGTTATTTATGCTAAACTAACTTAAGTAAAACCAGCGAGACCAAGATAATTCATACAACTCTCTTTTATCTCTATCATAAAGTAGCCACCACTTTTATCTACGATGAATGGTCGGAGGATCAAGTCTCCATAACCGAGGAGCACGACGATTCGAATCGATTTACTCAGCTGAGGATCCCTAAACACACGATATAAGTGGGACTCTAACCCACAATTATATCAACAATACCGTCGGACATTCTAGAACTAGGCTCAGCTTCCGTGCCATCCGAGAATACTTGTACACCTCCATTCCGGGTTACGTCCCACGAGGGTAACTAGTATCCCCGCCATCTCGCCACTCCCAATGCACGGGCTCACCGTACTAGTCCTTAGATTATCCTAGGGTAAAACTTTTCCGTAGATATGTGAGTAGTTGCAAAGTCTTGTCCAGCTGGCCAAACAACGGCCGGTCCTTAACTGACAAGTCGGAAACACTACATCAACCATATGATGCAAGTTACCCGACCGATCTTACTAATCATTAGCTACCAACATTAAGATGCCACATGTGAAATCAACTTCCATCATTTCTAAAAGTAACTCGATTGAAAACCTATTTATTAAAGCAAGACTAAGCGAGACTAAGCATTTTCGAAATGAACCGGTAACAAGGATGATATACAAGTAACAAGGTAGGTAATGCATCAATTGGGTTATAACGCAACTCCTAAAACTTAATGCATCAAAGCAAAAGCACAAATGTTAAAAGCTTTGAAATACAAGGTAGGGTTTGAATGTAACCGGGCTTGCCTTGATCGAGAGCGTAGACGAAACCGGACTCGTCGACACTAGAACCACCAAAACCCGACTCCGAACTGGTTCCTCCTTCCGGACCGGGTCAACGGGATTCTCTTCTTTCACGTAATCTACACGATATTGATATGTTTCAACATGATGGAGTATATAACATGATGCTCAACGGATGCATAAAGAAGATTAAAGACAAGCGCAATCAATTAATTAAAGTGCCGAAGGTCATTAGGGTTGATGACCTAGGGTCTTCACTCAAATCCAAAGTCAAACAAATAATTAATGACTAAGGAAATTAAATCCTAAAACAAAAGTTGTCAAATTGATTTCAAAAATTAATTTTAAGTAGCTTATATCAAAAACAGTACACCCATAAATTTTCATGATTTTTGGATAAATAAATAAATTACTAAAAATCAGGGAAGACTCATTTTTCAAGTAAAAGGACTAATTTTTGAACATATCAAAAGTACTCAAATTTGACATTTTGAATTTTTACTAGATAGAGGACATCATAAGGAACACACACAAAAATTTTCAGAATTTTTGGAGCTACACACGAATTACTATGGATTTTGAAAGAAAATAAGATTTTTAGCCTAAATAGAAATGGAAAAAGGATTTATAAAAGAAAAAGACTAACTGGGCCGAAACGGCCTGGCTCGGCCCAAAGACCGTGGATAGCTCGGCCCATTAGCAAACAGGCCGGCCCAACAAGCTCGGCCGAGCCGGGCCGACGGCGGGCGAGCTCGCCGGCTGGGCCGACGGCGGCGAGGTCTTAAGCGACGAAGCTTGGCCCTACGCGACCCTCGAGTCACGCGCGTCATCGAGCTACCTAACGGGCGGCGGAGCAACAGTGGCGAGCTCGCCGGCGGCAATGGCGGAACGGCGGAGCTGCGGTGCGGCGGGGGAAGCTCACCGGAGCTTCTCCGGCGACGTTAACGCGCGCGGATGCTATGCGGCGCTACGGACGTGATGCGTGTGCCAATTTGCCCGGCGCGAGGCCCCGGCCTCGGCCTTGGACGCGGCGGCGGCGGCGAGGCGAGCCGGCGCGACGCACGGCGGCCGAGTGCTACGGTGCCCTAGAGGCTCAAGTAAGGGCATGGATAGGACGAGGAGCTCACCGCGGGGACGGTGCGCTCGAAGATGAAGCCTTGACGACGACGGAGACGGTGGGACGTCGGTGGCGGAAATGGCGGCGGTGAACTCCGGCGCACGAGCGGCGTCACGGCGATGGCTGTCCACCAAATCGGAAAAGGAGAGGAGCACCGTGAGCGCGTGTCAAGGCGAGCTTGACTACCCAAGGAATCGAGAAAATGAACAACGACGACGACGAACGGCGGTGGCGATTCTCGGCGGCTCGGCTCACCGTCCGCGAAGAAGATGATGGGCGTGCGGAGAAATTAGCGGGAGCAACGCGCCATGAACATGCTCTATGGATTCGCGAGGACGAGGCGGGTGCAGCGGGAGTTTTTCTTTGGATGGAAGCGGCGCAACGGCGACGGCGTGCGGAGGCGGAGCTCGAGCGCGACAATGGCGTTGGCGGCGGCCGAGGAGAAAGGATAAGGAGGGGGGAGGAAAGTGGTTGGCCGGCCGGGAGTTAAGGCGCTAGGACGGCGGAGGGGAAGGCGACACGGGGCGGAGAAGCTTCCCGTTCGGCCGTGCGCTGGCCACCGGCGCGGCCGGGCGGCATGGCCGCCATGACCACGGCGACGATGGCGCCGGTGAGGGGAAAAAGGTGATGATGACGTCGGCAATGCAGTACCAGCAGAGAAATTTTGCAAATTACTCCAAAAATTTGAACGGTGCTCAAAATTTTCCAAAAAGCAACCCTAGCTAAAATTTCATGCTCTACAACTTTCTCAACTGGGCCATTTTCAAATTTTGAAAGGAAAATTGAATTTGAATCAAATTTTGAAAAGGGGACAAAAACCCTAGAATGAAATATTTGAAATTACTTTGGATTTTTCTAAAGAACTTGAAAAACTCCAAAACTATGGAATACTCAACTTTTCGAACTGCACATTTTCTCCAAAAAGAGTTTTTCCAAAATATGCATAGTTTTTGATTTATGATTTGAAATTCAAAGGGGAACAATTGCTTAGAAAAACGGTATTTTCAAATTTGTTTGAAATTCTTTTAGAAAACTTGAAAAACTTTGTTCACCAACATTGTAGGTCTCATCAAGCCCTACAATATTGCTTTTTGGACCAACCCCAAATTCTTTGTAGATTTTGAATTAGAGAAAAGGGGTAAAACGGGGTTTGTCGGAAACAGGGTTTTCGAAACGAAATCTGGTTTGATTCTAGCCGACACACTTCTAGTCTATCAAAACAGTAACAAGCATCATCTCAGGAGCACAATCAACCTAGAATGTAAACTTATTTTAGTTGATGCACATCAGGGTTTACCTAACATGAATGCTTTGCAACTAATCATGATGACATGGCAGGTTTTAGGTAATATAACATCAGAGATGTTACAGCTAACTATGGTGGTCAAAAGGGTTTCGATGTTAGGAAAAGGTACGCAAACAAAAGAAATGATGGAAAGGTTAGGTCATGCAGATTTGTTTGTGCGAATGAGGGTCACCGATCGGAAGATAAAAGGGATCGTTTAATTAAGTGTCCAAGAGCTGAAACAAGAACTGATTGTGAAGTTCGGATGGGTCTCGTGCTAGACCGGGAGAAGGGAAATTATAAAGTCACTGAACTGATTTTGGAACACAGTCACACTCTTCAGTTGCCACAAACCTCACATTTGTTGGTCTCTCAAAGAAAAATTTCAGAACTACAAGGTTTTGAAATTGAGACAGCCGACGATGCAGAATTGGGCCCAAAGCTGCACATGAGTTGGCTTCTATCCAAGTTGGTTGCTCAACGCATCTCAGTTACACTCTTCGAGATCATAAGAACTATTTAAGGGCCAAGCGCCAACGTGAGATGGCATACGGACAAGCTGGAAGCATGCTTAGGTATTTCCATGAAAAAATTGCCGAGAACCCGTCATTCCAATATGCATTGCAAATGGACAAGGAAGAACAAATAGCTAATAGTTTTTGGGTTGATGCTAAAATGCTCACTGACTATGCATATTTTGGTGATGTTGTTAGTTTTGATACTACTTTTGGAACAAACAGGGAGAGTAGGCCTTTTGGAGTATTTGTAGGGTTCAACCACTTTAGGGAAACCGTTGTTTTTGGAGCTGTTCTCATGTATGATGAGACATTTGAGTCTTTTAAATGGCTATTTGAGACCTTCCTAATAGCCCATAATGGCAAGCAACCTAAAACAATCTATACTGACCAAGATGCAGCAATGGGAAAGGCTGTTAAGGAGGTCTTTTTAGAAGCTTGGCATGGTCTGTGCACTTTTCATATTATGCAAAATGCTGTTAAGCATTTAGCTGAAGCCGATGATGAAGAAAAAGGGCGTGGAAACTAAAACCTCAAAGCGCAAAAAAGCTTGGCATGAAAAGATGCGCAGAGCTCCAAAGAAGGGAGGTGGTAAGAAAACGGAAGATGGTCCAAAGGTATGTGTGGTAACACAATTTTTTTCATTCCCTTTCACTGTGTTCAATGAGAACATGTTCAGCATTATTTTTTATATTTGAAGGAACAAGAAAATGCAAAGAAGGGAGGTAAGGAAAAGAAAAAGGAAAAAGAAGCGGCAGTACAAGAGACTAGAGTTGTTCCAGTACAAGATCCTAGTACTTCTTTGCCCATGGAAGATATGTCTGAACCATACATGGTCATCAATACCTTCTCTCAGTCATTTACGGTAATGTTTGAAAAATACGCTATTTTTCTCAACCATACATGGCCACCATGTTCAATTATTTTTTTCATTTTGCATGGAGCAATCACAGATGATGTAATTGATGATTTCTAGTAGCATGGATATCTTTTGCCACTGATGTGCAATCTAGATTTCTTTTGCATGTTTCTACATATGATGTCTTTTGCCACTTGAAAATGAGCTACTACGGTGAAATGAGAGCATCAGAAACTCTTTTGCGAACAAAACATGATCATGTACTCTCTGGAATTCAGCTGTCTTCTCTTTATTTATTCAAAACATTGCAAAAAAAATCTATACAGAATTGCTTTATATTCAGCAATGTACTCTCTGGAATTCAGCAAGGACTTCTCTTTGTTTTCCTGTCAACCTGCACAAATTGCTAAAACTTGTGCGCTTCCTATTCAGTTACTGCAATGATACAATTCACTGAATACATTGCAAGCTCAATTGTTGAGTATACATCTTGTGTGCTGTCTACCTGCACAAATTTGCAATGTACTGAGTACACATCTTCTAGCACGACAGCAGGTGGGTGAGGCGGAAACGCCTAGCCCCCAACAGCTTCCAGCACGGCAATATGCTTCACAAGGGACGGCGACGGCGCCGAGCTCGATGAGGACGGTCGCGAGGCAAGGACGTCGACGGCGCCGCGCTCGGCGAGGACGTCGACGGCGCCGCGCTCGGCGAGGACGGTCGCCGGGCGAGGACGACGAAGGCGCGGGCTCGGCGCGGCCGGCCGCTCGGCAACGACGGCAACAGAGCGGCACTTGGCGGGGATGGCGTGGCGCGCCGCGGCGCTCGGCGAGGACGACAGCGGCGTGGCATTTTGCGGCGCTCCAGCACCGGCGACGGCGGCGGCGATGCGTCCGTGCGTTTCCCCATCTCGTTCCCGACCAGAGCATTGATGCTGGCAAAATATACATGGGCTGTGTTGGGCCTTAGCTGTGAACGGCAAAGATTGAGGCCCATGTCAATTAAATGGATCTGTGGTCGGATCAGCAATGAACGGCAAAGATTGCCTGACTGCAATGCAGTCATTTTGGCCGAAGTCAGCCGATCTCGTTCCCCTCTTTCGGGGTGAGGTCCAGACGGCGCATCATGCATGTGCCTCAGCCTGACTGATGGCATGCAAGCTGTTGGGTACCGGCCAGTTGGTTATCATTAGGTCTAGTCTATTTGCATTGGACAGCTCATGCGTATGACGCAAGGAGAGAGAGCCATTTGAGCTTTGCATTTTGCATTGCACGGTTTGGCTGGAAGGAATCGATCGGACGCAAGTCGGTTGAGGGTGCTCGTGAATGTGAATGCACGTTGTGCGCCTGTGCATACACATATAGCTCTGCCTCGCCAAGACTTCAAAATTAAGTTCGGCAGCACGAACAGCAAATTGTTTTTTTTTGTTAGATTCACACAATCTTTAAGCTAGTGAGGATAGATGACAAGAGGGGGAACCTGAGGTCTTCATAAGGGTACGAATCCATGTCCGAAATCCAAATTGGCACTGAAAAAAGGAGCATACAGAATAAGGCTCCATCACCACAACAGGGGACGTCTTCCAGCGAGGCACAACCAAACTCCATGATGAAGCTGATCTTTTTTTTTTTGTCATCTCGTCGCCTTCCAATGTCGTGCCCTAACTATCATACCCTAACTGCATGTCCTAACTCCAAAGGCGCCAACACCATCGTCACCCCATCCTCGACAATTCCCGGGCCGCTAGGGTTTGAGCCAGGCCCGCCCGTCAGCCCGCCGCCACCCCATCTCTGACCTAGATCTGCCTTGCTTCAGCTATTGTCCACAACCGCGAGATCCAGGCATTATTTCGGTCTAAACCACGTAACTTTGATGATGTTGGATTATTTTGGCATCCAGGTTTTCATGAGTTTACAGAATTTAGAAAAAGATTTAGTAGATTGTTTGTAGGAGTAGTGCCAAGGGATAAAGGTGGTATGATTGAGAAGTATTTGAGGCAATATGATGAGAAGTGTAAGTAATCTATGAGATTAAGGATGAAAGCTAATAATGTATTGCTAAATGGTCGAAAGCGGTTGTAGTTGCAGTTTCCTAGTCTTACGAGTGGCTATTGTTCACGGAAGAAAATGAGTCAAAAGGGTATTTCAAAGAGTATTTCAAAGAGTACAAAGCTTCAAATGGTTGTTGCTAGTGGTGAAGGCAAGAATGGTGGTGGTGATCGATGTTGTCAACGTTCCTCCTCCCCTTGGTGTAGTAGCCTACTGACTCCACTAGTGTGCACCTTCCAATGCCTAGTATATTAGAAATTTCCCTTCCTAATATGGTTTCCTCCTATAAAAAATCTGAATGTGTTGAAGCATCTCATTCAATATCTCCTCCTATAAAAAACGGTTGGGGGTGTCACCCCCTCCGGTCGCGTTTTTTTTTTCTTATATTGATGTGCTATGGAAGCTAATGATGTAATGATGTTCCTGGTAAAAATGTTATTTTAGATGGTGCTAATGTCGAAGTTGTTAATTAAGAAATGGATTCTTCATCTACCGGTGATTATGATAAACTTGATATTATAAATGGAGGAATTATGTATGTTTTTATCTTACTGTATACTAAATGCTATATTGTCTTTTATTATTATTTTTGGCATGTAATTGTCTTTTTGCTAATCTTGTAAGTGGTGCTTATTATATTTGTAATATTGTAATATCTTTTGTTAGGCGGTTATGTTCTGTTCTTGGGTAAAGATCATGGAAAACCAATAAAAAGGATGATAATTATACTCATTTATTTGTTTGTTGCTGAAACTATAGGTCCTGAAGATGTTACCATTTTAGTTAGGTGAGAGATCGTGATTCTGCTGAAAATTCAAAGGTTGTTGTTGGGCAAGATGATGGAAACCCATCTTAAGCTCATGAAGATGATTTCCAAATTTTTTAGGATGAAGGGGGCAATTCTGTAAAAACTTGTGGCCAAAATGATGGTGAGTTATAGTTGTTGAAGGTTTCAATTTAGTTACATAGGATGTGACAATTCTGTTGATAGTCCTAAGAATGGCGCACCATTGGGTTGGGAACTTCGCGATGCATATTCTCTCACTGCTAAAAGATCTCATCTCCTCGCGTTAATGAGCGAATAGTTTTCGGTGGCCAAATTGCAGTTTTGTCATGCAAATAATTGAGGAGGAGTAGGTGGATAGTTTCCCGCTTCATTGGTATCTATCTATCTCAACAAATTCTCTCGGGAGAAAAGAAACCTCTTTTCTGGCCGTTGTGGGGGCTTCTTTCGACGGTGGGGCTTGAGATTGCCGCTGCTTCACCTCCTCCCTCTTCTTTCTCCTTCTCCTCCACTCCTACGACGACGGCGAAGAGGGGAGGCAAAGAGACAGACTCATGAAGGCCTAGTAGTAACTATATTTCCTCTCGTGAATCGTGATTGGATTCAATGGCCTGCTCCATCGGAACCGCCACGCGCGGGGGCGATCATGAGAGCAACAAAAGGGCCTGTTATTCATTTGCCGACCAAGATCTCAACTTTTTACATTTTTCTATTGAATGAATGTCATGTGAAAGATAATAGATTAAAGATTAGCATGTTGATAAATGTAGTTATAACTCAACAAAATTATGAAAACATGCTATAATCGTGAAAGCATAAGCTATTTACTTATATGCAAATCCATTAACTAATAAAATTGATCATAAAGAATGTACAACGGTGTGTGTTATTGCTACTAATTAATTAAACATCTAAACATACTGTATTAAACAACTAATGAGTTCTTGTGCAATGGTGGATACTACTACAAAACTTATTACATTTGCCAAAGAAAAGTTTCATATGTTGATTGGGTTTCCAAGGTTTCATTATTAATCATGGTGTAATGAATAATTGCATTGTAGAGCATGTGGCATATTGAGAGAGTGGAGGAGTTTTCTTCCTTGTTGTTTCATAAATGAGAGCTAGTGACAGGATATTTATAGCTAGAGAGGAAGCATAGGGGCCACTCAATGTGCTGTGTCATTATCCTTATGAAGCTTTGGAGCCCTTGGATCAAACCGTCTTAGATTGGAGGGCTACGATTTTTCAATTTTGTGCTTCTTTGCATGCACTCATGCACAACTTTCATGGAGCTAGGTGGTGGTCAGCTAACCCTCTATGACACTTGGGCCACTTTCTCCTTGCTTGTGGGACCCTTTGTCATCGTGAGTGGATATGTGAGCTTGTGGGTCCACCTTAAGGTTGGTTTGATATGTGGGTCGTCAATCCATGGGTGTTCGTCAACCACTATTAAGAGAAAAGCACAATTGGCTCTCTACAGACGTGAACCATTCCAAATTACAGATTACATGTATTGTTACTCATTGTCTTTTATTTTAGTATTTGTGTGCTACTCAGGTTTTACCTGGCTAAAAGGCTACCCAAAAGAAAGATGTTGCCCCATGGACAAGCTATCAATTCAACTTATACAAGTGTCACTTATCATGATTATTCAAGCTCTGTGTCGCGACAACAAGCCCACTAAAAGAACGAGCCCGCCATGCTTTGCCCGTTTCATTTTGGCCCAATATGCATCATGGGCCTAGTTAATTGAACCGAACACAAGAAACAAAGGCCCTTGTCACATCCACCTCACCGACCGTGCCGGCCGTTGCAGCCGCTGACAGACGGTCTCTGTCCACCGAAGATGTTGCCGCGCGACCGTCCTTTCATCCTGGCTTTGCCGCCCCTCTCCCTTCCGCCCTTCCGTGTGTCGTGCGTGCCCCTGGTGTGCCACTTTCGGTCGATCCCAGTTGCGTGACGCACGCACAGGGCTGGCCATCAATCGAGTGGACCGTGTGCGACGACAACTGTCTTTGCGTTCAGTGGCGGTCCTGAATTTTCCTAACAATTGATAAAATATAACGATCACTCGTATAAATAAAGTGAACTAGTCTCTGCATACAGATTATAAGTTCTTCTATTTTTCTAGGTGCATAGTTTTTGTACTACATTAGATATAGGGGGCTGCTATAACACAGTCGCCTGGTTTTTTAGCAAACGTACAGGCGACGTTGTAGTCAGCTAATGCTTCGTTGCTTAGTCTGTATGTTAACTTAGAAGCAAAATGCGGCAGGGCAGTAAAATAATTCGTCGCCTAAGATCTCAGGTGGTTGTACTGTAGCATATGTGTTATATATATTATGTCTAATAAGAGTTATATATATCTAAACAAAGCTAACGACATACAATTTGAAACCGTGGAAGTACTTAATAGTTATGAAAGTAAAATCACCATACACTAAGACCAAGGTAATATCATGATTATTTTCTCATTACGATCCATAAATTAATTGCCGGTAATTTCCAAAAAAAAGTGTAGTAGTATACTTGGGCTAGAAAGACATAAAAGACACCTATGCCTGCATATATGTTCGAGTATAAGACAATGGCTTAAATAGCCATGTATGAATAATTAGCCTTAGGGGTAATGATGAATGATGAGAGTCAAATTTAACAGTTCAATAGAAGTCATGAGCAAAAGCCAAATATACGTTTGCTACTTGATTGCCTATTTTTCAATTTACAAGGGCTTAAAAAAGAGTATATTTATTATTAATTAGTAAAAGTATGGTTATATAGGACTAAATAAATGACTAAAAAATAATTATAAAACTCATCAAATTAACATAAGACTTAAAAAAACATTCATTGACATTAGATTTTAATATATGGCCCAATCCTAAAATGTAGTCATGTCGGTGTTGCCATTATCTCGAAGACTCGTGCCTTATCCTACAGCCATCGCTACCAAACAGATCCAAGGAGAGCACTAAGTTTGGGAGTGGTTAATTAATTATTAGTGATTTATAACACTAAGCTTTTAGTTACCTTTCTCGTTTTTCTTCCCTAAGATAAATAGTTGTGATTTTATTTATTTTATATATACATATGAGTTTTCTAAGTCATGTTGGGAGTGAGAGATATGGGGGTTTATCCAATCAATGATGATGGAAAACCATCTCGGTGTCCTAAGGATGATTACCAGTTTTTTTATGATGAAAGTGGCAATTCTGCAAACGAAAGACTGGCGGCCAAAATGATGGTGAGCTATAGTTGCCGAAGTTGATGATACCCAATTTAGTCAAGTGTGAGGTGGCAATTCTATTGATATTCCTAAGACTAGTGGGCAAGAGAAGGTGCTAATTGTGACAAAGGTGCCATCAAATGAAACTTGTAATTCTAATGAAATGTTGGTACTAGTGTACAAGATGACGAAGAAACTACTGAAATGCTTGCTAATGGAAACATATTTAATGATGACGAAAGTGGTCAAGATGATAAGTAGAATAATGTGGAGGAAGTTGTTAAATCAAATAGCAAAGAATGTACAATTGTGTGTGTGGCTACTAAACATCTAAACCTATTGTATTAAACAACTGATGAGTTCTTGTGCAATGGGTTTCCTAGACTTCAGGATTTTTTTGACAACATCCTAGACTTCAGGATTGATCATGGTCTAATGAATGATTGCATTGGCATGAGTGGAGGAGCTTCTTGCTTGTGTTGTGTCATGAATGAGAGGGAGTGAGGGGATACTTATAGCTAGACTAGAGAGGAAGCACAGGGTCCATTCAACGTGCCTTGCCATCAATCTACGTGATGAAGCACGAGAGTGCTTGGATCAAGCTGTCTTAGATTGAAGGGCTAGGAAGCTTTAATTTTGTGCTTCTTTACATGCACCCCATACACAATGTTGGTGGAGCTAGGGGGTGATCGGCCGACCCCTATGATAGGTGGGCACCTCCTCCTTATGGGAACCCTTGTCTTGATCATGAGTGGGTATGTTAGCTTGTGAGTTCACCTTGAGGTCGCTTTGATATGTGGGCCATTCAATTCGTGGATGTTCGTCCACCACCATTGTGAGAAAAGCACAATTGAGCTAGGGGGTGGTCGGCCGACCCCTATGATAGGTGGGCACCTCCTCCTTGCTTATGGGAACCCTTGTCTTGATCATGAGTGGGTATATTAGCTTGTGAGTCACCTTGAAGTCGCTTTGATATGTGGGCCATTCAATCCGTGGATGTTCGTCCCATTGTGAGAAAAGCACAATTGGCTCTAGAGGCATGAACCATTTTTAATTCACAGGTATCATGTATCGTTACTCATTGCCTATCATTTTAGCATTTGTGTGTTAGTCACGTTTTACCTCCAAGCTAAGCTACCCAAAAGAAGTTGGGACTGCTACTTTTTTCCTATTTTTTAGCAAAGATGAGACTGCTACTGTGTTGCCCCGTGGACAAGCTGACAATTCAACTGATACAAGTGTCACTTATGATAATTCACCACCACAGTAAACCCATGGAAAGAACATGCCCGCTATGCTTTCCCTTAGTTTTGGCCCAATCTGTATCATGGGCCTAATTATAACTGAACCAAACACAAGAAACAAGTCCCTCGTCACATCACCTCACCTGCGCGAGCTGTTGCCGCGCGTCACGACTCACGAGTGCCCACTCCCATCTTGACTAGCCGCCCCTCTCCTTTCCGTGTGCCGTGTCGTGTGTACACCTTGCTGTACTTATCTCAGTACCTATACGTGCTGCTGCCCCTGATGTGCCGTCATCTCCCGGTTACTACTTGCTAGCATTTCACGTAGTAGGATGCAATCGGGTAGTTTGTATACTAGTCGGTCAAAATTATGCTTCTGTTGTTTAACAAAAGCAAAGGATTTGCAAACTCTATGCAGTATTCGACATTTTACATAACAGAAGAGATTTAACTGAAAACGCGCACGTAATAACGAAGACGAACCTCTGATCCGATTGCAGCGCTTTCGGCGGCCAACCAGACTTTGCGTCTTTGGCAATTCCGCCCCACCTGCTCCGTTTGCGTCGCCAATTCATGGACAGAGCACTGATGGGCTATGCGCTGGGCCGCTGGCCCATTTTTGGTTGACCGAGAAGCCCCTGTAAAGACGAACAAATTGGTTCGCCGGTTGCCACCAGCCCAATACGCAACACATCTTCTTGCTCGGGCCGTCAGGGGGAGTTCCACCAAGCACATCATCTAGATTTTTTACATTTTGCTAATTCGTACATTTCACTTGGCTTGAAATTAGTGAAATGGCCAGATTTTACGTTTTGTTAATTCCTACATTTCACTACCTCAAGTGTTTGGCTTGAAATTAGTGAAACGGAGCCGCTAGATTTCTATAATCCTACAGGATACAACTCATGGATTTTGCAATGTCCTTGTCATTCTGAAACTCTGAATAAGCATCCAAGCACTGAACGTAGTAAACCTGTTGTCCCACAAAAGTCACCAGCTTCTCTAACCTTTGTAAAAAAAAAACTTAAACATCTCTATTGATTTCATTAAAGCGAGGTTAAACCTTTGTGTCAATATGGAAAAACAGTGAAAACACAGAAACTAGCAAACACGCCCTGTCTTGCAACCGATGTAAAGTTTTTGCGCAGTTACTTACGGCTTACAACTCAGAGATTTATTATGCGCGGTCACATTATTCTATTCTAATACGTCTAGGAATCACCGTACTACCCTAAATATGGGGTATTGGTTGCTCAGAAATTTAACAATGATCACCCTGCTCTATACCAACACAAGAGAGTTGCTGACCATGAAAACACTTTGTATTTCAATTTGTTTATATTCATACTAACCCGTGCTTTGGTAAGATACAGATTATGGCAGAGGCAGTGAGCCGAAGCCATTGATGATTTACCTTTTAGCATGTGTTTGCTGGGGCATTTGGCTCATCAGGAATGAACTTGTCTTTCAGAATAAGGTTCCTTCCAACCCTGATGCAGTGGTACATCGTTCTATTGTCCATTTGCAGAAATGGAGTATCCTACTCAGGGCAAAGGAAAGAGAGTGGGTCTTGAAGATGATGGAAAAGCTCACCCAGCACTTAGCATCAAGAGGCCAAGGCTAGTGGCGTGAAGAGAAGCATGGGAGGAGATGCGCGAAGACCAAACTGGAAAAGAAGCCCAGAAGCCTGAAGAAAATGGAGAGTGGAAAAACTTTTGCTTGTGCAAGCATGTCTTCTTTTGGAGAGGGAGAGCGCTTTTTGCCCAAACTTTGCTGGGGTGTTTGTTATGTAATCTGGAGCTCTTTTGCTTTTGTTCTAGGTCTTTAAAAACTCTATGCTGCACATTGTAAGCTGGTAACCCCGGCGGATCTCTTTCGCTTTCAATATAAAGCGGGGCCTCAGTCTGTGGACTAAAAAAAAATACAGATGAAGAACCAACCTCAGTTTTAACTGAGCCTTTGGATTATTGATTCATTTGGATATTTTCAAATTCTTCCAAAAGGAAAAATTAAATTTGCATCGGGCTATGTAGTATACATACAGAGTAGTATATATACACTCTGTTTCAGAACTTCTAGCTTGCAGCAGAACATGCAGATTGAAGGAATTAGCAAGCCACAGAGAACATCGTACGGTTTCAGTACGAAATCAAATTGGAGAAACATAAGAGTTCATTCAATTTCCAAACATTTCACATTCTGTCTACTGAGGAAGAAGACATAGAATTATTCTCAGTCTACTGAAGAGGAAGACATAAGACGACATAGATTTATTTTTCTCTTAGGGAAACAAGTACTACTTAGAGAGCGAAAAAAAGCCTGAAAGCATATTAAAGAAAAAGTAGCTACACTTGAGACGATCAATCGAATACGACGAGCTTCTGGTAATCCTGTCCAGAGATGGCCTTGTCCATGATGTCCCTCGGCGTCACGATCCCGTCGCCATCAAGGAACAGCTTCACCATGTTCTTGGAGAAGCCGCTCACCAGCGCCACCCCCTTCTGCAATGCTGTCACAGGCACAGAATCGGAGTCCCTCAGGTTCCAGAAGACGACGTCCGGCACCACCGCACCGTACCCGGCCTCCGTGAACTTCCTCGTGATCGCCTCGTAGTCCGTCTCCCACGGCTTCGACGACGCGAGGTCGAACTCCATGTCGCTGAACACGAAGACCCGCTTCACCATCTGCTCCGGGGTAAGCTTGCCGGTGACCGCAATGTGGAGGAGCTTGTCGAACACGGCCTGGAAGTCCGTGTTCATGTTCCAGTCCATGTGACGGATGAAGTTGGTCTTCTCCGTCAGGGTCCCGTCAGGGATCTGGTGCAGCTGAGGCCGCGAGCTGAAGGTGATGACACGGTGGTGCCACGGCTCGCTGCTGAGCTCGGAGACGAGAAGGCCGAGCGAGACGCAGACGTCCATGGGGAGGCCGTCCATGCTGCCGGACACGTCGCACACGGCGATGCAATTGTTGAGCTTGCCCAGCGCCCGGAGGTCGGTGACCATGCGCTCCCACTGCAGGTCGGCGACACCGTCCTTGTCGATGGACGCCAGGATCTCGTGGGGCAGCAGGGCGCCCGCCGCGATCTTCGCCTTGCCGGACTTGACGTCGGCAAGGTAGCTCTCGAAGCGCTCCTTGTCGCGTTTGACGAAGAGGTCCTTGTAGTTCTTCATGGCCACGGACGCCACGCGCTTGTAGACCACGTCCCCCCACGCCTTCGCCGAGATGAAGATCTCGGGGACCTTGAGGGCACGGCGAAGAGGCACGAGCGCCTTGTGGAGGCGTTCGCGCACTCGGTAGGCGTAGAACTCGTCCGCCAAGTCGTCGGGGAGGTCAGGCGCCGAGCCCTTGGGGAAGAGGCGGCGCGCGATGGCCTCGCAGAGGAGCGTGGAGCGGTCGTAGCAGCTGTCTAGCGATGGGCACCACTTCGCGGCGAGCGAGATGTCGTTGAGCTTGCCGTCTGCGTGCTTCTGCATGTCCTCGGCGAGGAGCTTGGCGAACAGATCTGCCGTGCAGTCGTGCAGGAGCCGGTACCTGGGGTCACGGGCGTACCGGTCGACGGCTCTCGCCGCGGCCTCCGCGCGCCTCTTCCTGCGCTCAACGGCGGCGTCGGCTGAAAGCTTACGGTCGCGCTCGTCGGCGGCTACGACGCGCGCCTCCCTTGTCTCGGGGGCGCGCGGCGCGTTCCCCTTGCGGCGAGTCCTGCGCTCTGGGCGGTTGTAGACGAAACGGCGACGGCTGCCGTCGCGGTTACGGACGACGAAGCCTCCCAAGGCGGCGAGACGGGCCTTCTTCCCGGGGGTCCTCGTGGAGACGCCGCCGTGGATGATGCGGTGCAGGATCTCGGGGAGGTCCTTGAGGTAGCCGAACTCGGCGACGGGTCCCGCGTTGAGGGCGAGCGTCGTGGGGTGGCAGCCGTGCATCCAGAGCGCGGCGGCGTAGAACCCCTCGCGGTCGGACTTGCCGGTCCCGCGCACGCCGCGGAGGTTGCACGCGAGGCGGAGCGCGGTGACGGGCTCGGCCGCCCACGCGGCGGCGAGGAGGGAGGCGACGGACGCGGCCGGGGTGCCCGGGACGACGTGGAAGAAGAAGTCGAGGCAGGGGTCGCCCGAGGAGAGGAACGTCGGCGACGAGTTCTCCGTGCGCGCCTTCTTCGGCGCGGGCTTCGGCTTCGGGGCCGGCTTGTTGAAATCGGCGTCCATCAGGTCCAGGAACGCGTCGCCGGTGGTGGGCATGGCCGCGGCCGCCTTCGCCGCCGCCGACGCTGCGCGCGCGGCCGCGGCGCGCAGGCTCTCCGCTGGTGGGCCGAGGAGGGTGTAGGACACGGCGTTCCGGCAAGCCGCCTGCGTCGCCATTGGGTGGTGGGAGCTAGGGTTTGGGCTCTGGGTGTTGGGAGATTTTTCTTTGGATCGGTGACGGTGCGCGTGGTTTTCGTGATCGTCTGGTGGATCGGAAGAGAAGGGGATGGATTTATTTAAAGGTCAGGGTGAGGCGGTTGATTGAGGGCCAAGTCGGTGCTTTGAACCGACTCTATTGTTCCGGGCTTCCAGCTTCCATGCTATTTTTCCTTTTTTTCAATTCATCATCAAAACTGATTTGGAACCGACTCTAGCTTGCAAAGTTCCAAGGTGCCTCTATAAAGATATTTAGAGTTGCGAATCACTCCCTCTTATATATACTACTAAATAAAAAAGTCAATCAATTTCTAGGACCACCTTTAGTGGAACTAAAATTAAGGCTGTGTTTGGTTGGCCTTTTGGCTGTGGTTTTTGCCTAGAAAAGTCAAAAGCCCAACCAAAAGGCTAAAAAGCTGAAGCTGCTTTTGGCAATACAAACTCAAAAGCACCTCTACCCCTGCTTTCACTGGCTTTTGCAGTAGGTACAGTGAAGCAATAGTAGCAGTAAGATTTATTACTTAATTGAAGGAAAAAATTAAGCACCTAACTATTGATGTCAAACAAGTAATACAGAGTGAAAATAATCAAAATTTTAAGGAGAACAATGAATTAACCTCTTGCTCCGTATAATTTAAAAGTGTCAATCAGAAACAAAATTTCTATATAAACATGTATTTCTTAGACAATCCACAATTTGATGGCACCTCTAACCAAACGGCCTTCTGTTTTTCCCACAGCTGCTTTCTCACAGCTGCTTTTCCACAGCCCACAGCCCACAGCAGCTTTTCCAAAAGCCACAGGTCAACCAAACATACCCTAAGTTGTAACAACATCTGTGACACCAAATATGTTTGCAAAAATTATATTTTATGATGTATGCGATGATACTAGTTTTGTGTCATAAATATTTATGAATTCAGTCACACTTTAAATAGATCAGCAGAAAGGGGAAAACACTCTAGGCCTCATCCAATCCGAGGACAAATTTGCTATTAAAAATCCGTTGAACTCTTAACCATCAAATGTTTTATTATCTTGTCTCTAGCTTGTCATTCGATCATTCTTGGCAAGTCCACAACACTTTCATGTTCATCTGAAGCCATTATATCATATTTTTCTCTTATAACAAAATAACATATACACCGGACATTGTGATCCTGCAAAATAGTGTGATATGCTATCAAACATAGTTCCTCTACTATAAAACAAAACACTAATTAATCTTAAAACATCAAAAGTTTACAGTTTTTATTGGTACTTTGTGAAATTATAATTATTCCAAGAAATATAATAAAATATTAGATTTATGTTTCAGTACTAAGTTTGCATTACAACTATAAGTGAAAAAACTGAAATTTGTTTCACTTCATCTAAAAAAAAAAAAAAAAAAAAGAATGTGTTTACTCTGGGATCGGGTGATCCTGCATCCCTGCAATATTGTTATCAAATATACTCTCCCGTCCACCGTTCAAAGTTTGCAACTTTTTTATCTATATATATATACTTTGACAAAATTATATGCATGTATTCCAACAAATACACAGATACCGAATAATACAATTACATCTGTGTTTGAGTACTGAGTTTCTAGTGATGGCGAAAATAATGGTCAAAATGTAGTGTTCCAGAAACAGAATTGGATAGCAAACGAATTCGAAGTTGTAACAGAACGAAGATAAGAAGCACAATGCTCTCTTTGCAGAATTTTAGTGGTCAAATTTTAACTAATTGAAATTTCTCAGTCAATATAGAGAACACAAGTTCAGCACGAAATAGATAAAACATCCATTTCTAAAAATTGAAATTTCTGAATCAATACAGAGAACACAAGTTTTAGCACGAAATCAATAAAACATCCATTATTGAACATTGAAATTTATGGATCAATATAGAGAACACAAGTTTCAGCACAAAATCGATAAAACATCCATTTCTAAACATTGAATAATTTCTAATTTTATTTGTAGGACTGACTAAAAACAAGAGACACAAGCTAGAGATAGCGATTGAGTTTTTCAAGTGATGTAGCAGCGAGTTCATATAGAACGACCGAAAGAACCAAAACTTGCAACCCTTCAGCCCATCAATCGAAGACGACGAGCTTCTCGTACTCCGGCCAAGAGATGGCCTTATCCATCTGTTCCCTCGGTGTCAGCATCTTGGCCGGTGGTGGCGGCACGACCTCCGTCTCGCTATCCATCTTGTCTGGAGGTGGCACGACGAGCTCCTCGCCATCAAGGAACAGCTTAATCATGTTCTTAGAGTAGCCGCTCACCAGCGCCACGCCCTTCTGGTCTGAGGTCACAGGGACGGACCTTGAGTCGCGCAGGTTCCAGAACACTGTCTGCGGGATCGCTGCGCCGTATCCCGCCTCCGTGAACTTCCTTGTGATCGCCTCGTAGTCTGTCTCCCATGCCTTCCACGTGATCGCCTTGTAGTCTGTTTCCCATGTCCTATACCTAGAACCACGCCAATATGGCGACGCCGACGACGCTTGATCGAACTCCATGTCACTGAACACGAACACCTTCTTCACCATCTGCTCTGGAGACAGCTTGCCGGCGACCGCAACGCTGAGGATTTGGTCGAACACTGCCTGAAAGTTGGTGTTCATGTCCCAGTTCATCCGACGGATAAACTGAGTCTTCTCCCAGAGGGTGTCGCCGGTGATGTGGTGCAGCTGAGGACGCTCGCTGAACGTGATGAGCCGGTGGTGCCAGGGCTCGTCGCTTAGCTCGGAGATGAGGAGGCCGAGCGCGACGCAGACGTCCATGGGGAGGCCGTGCATGCTGCCCGACACGTCGCAGATGGCTATGCAGTTGGTGAGCTTGCCGAGTGCCCGCACATCAGACACCATGCGCTCCCACTGCAGGTCGGCGACCTCGGCGTCGTAGGCACTGGACGCCAGGATCTCGTGGGGGAGCAGGGCGCCAGCCGCGATCTTCACATTGCCGGCCTTAACGGCGTTGAGGTAGCGGCCGAAGCGGTCGGCGTCGTGCTTCCGGAAGAACTCCTTGTAATTCTTCATGGCCACGGACGCCACGCGTGTGTAAACCACCTTCTCCCACGCGTTCTCCGAGATGAAGATCTCAGGGACCATGAGGGCGCGATGCAGGGGCACGAGCACCTTCTTGCGGAGAAGTTCGCGCACGCGGTAGGCGTAGTGCTCGTCCTTCAAGTCCTCCGGGAGCTCAGGCGACGAGCCCTTGGGGAAGATTCGCCGTCCGATGGCCTCGCAGAGGAGCGTGGAGCGGTCGTAGCAGGTGTCAATCGACGGGCACCATTTCGCGGCGAGCGAGAGCTCGTTGACGTTCCCTTCGGCGAGCTTCTTCATGTCCTCGGCGAGGAGCTTGGCGAACAGATCCGCCGTGCAGTCGTGCAGGAGCCGGTAGGTTGGGTCACGGGCGTACCTGTCGACGGCTCTCGCCGCGGCATCCGCGCGCTTCTTCCTCCGCGCCACGGCAGCCTCGGCGGCGATCTTCTGATCGCGCTCGTTGGCGGCATCGATGCGCGCCGCCCTCGTCTGCCAGGGGCGTGGTGACTCCTTCCACCACGAGGGAGTCGAACTGCGGCCGCCTTTGCCAGCCCGAGATCCGCGGCTGCGGCGAGCGACGAAGCCTCCTCCTGAAGCGGCGAGGCGGGCCTGCTTGCCCGGGGTCCTCGTCGACTGGCCACCGTGGATGATACGGTGGAGGATCTCGGGAAGGTCCTTGAGGTAGCCGAAGTCGGCGATGGGTTCCGCGTTGAGGGCGAGCGTGGAGGGGTGGCACCCGTGCATCCAGAGCGCGGCGGCGTAGAACCCCTCGCGGTCGGACTTGCCGGTGCCGCGCACGCCGCGGAGGTTGCACGCGAGGCGGAGCGCCGTGTTCGGCTCGGCGGTCCACGCGTCGGCGATGAGGGAGGTGACGGTCAACGCAGGGGTCCCGGGAACGACGTGGAAGAAGAAGTCGAGGCAGGGGTCCCCCGAGGTCGCGAACGTCGGCGACCCTTTCTCCGTGAGCGTCTTGGGCGGCGGCGCCTTAGGCGCTTTGTTGAAGTTGGCGTCGAGCAGATCCAGGAACATGTCACCGGTCGCGGGCGCTGCCGCCTTCGCCGCCGCGGCGCGGAGGCTCTCCGCTGGTGGGCCGAGGAGGGTGTAGGACACTGCTCGCCGGCAAGCCGCCGCCGCCGCTGCCGCCGCCATTGGTCTTCGTCTAGGGTTTAGGCTTAGGTTTCGGGTGGGTTTTGCATTCGTTGATATGGGTTTGGGGTTCCAACGGCGTTGATGATGGCGTGAAAGCGGGAGGGCTTATCAAGTCGAGGATGTGGCAGTTGCTTGCGTGAGAGAGAAGTCAGCGCACTGAACCAATCTTGTAGATATCGGCCCCGGAATGCTAGGATAATTAACCAAATTTAAATTTAGGTTTTTTTTATTTACAGAAGTTTTTTTTTTATTTATTAAGAATTGATTTACTGCGATTAGCACCTACTGGCGCCAGCCATCAGGAACGGGCTCGACAACGAATGTTGAGGAGTAATGGTCCTATCCTAGCCTTCGCGTCAGTAATGGCTAATGGCAACTTTACTGACTTCTGGCGTGGAATGTTAACGCCGGCTGGCAAATTCAATTTACAGCTCCGAGGTATTTCAGATAGCATGCTATTTGCAAAAAGAATAAACATGGCATCTTGAACGTCATCCTAAATGGATAATCCAAAACGATTAGCTTATAGGATTAGAAAATCTCAACAATTACCAAGACCAAAATAAAGGTACTACGATTATTCCAGGAAGAGATCAGAAAATCAGTGAACAAGTGAAGTCTGCTTCATTGATGTGCCTCTCTTTTTCAAAACTTGCTGTCAACAGCAACTACAGTTCTCGTATACATTTCTCTTTGACTATTGTACACATTTATTACAGGGCGATGCCGCAACATTATGCAAACATCAACTACAAAGTCCTAAGACAACAAAACATGATGGTACAACGTATATACAGCAAACTTTGTGTTCTTCTGTCGACTATGATCAGCGAGGTCAGCACGATCAGGACTACAATCAGTCAGTATTCAGAAGTTGGTTCTGGCATGTCATAATTTACCTTTACACTCCAGGGTGGAGTATACCATGAGTTGTCATGGCAACCAATGACTGACCTGAACATCCAAGTAGATTCTGCATCAACCTAAAAATTCAGCAGGAACTACTTAAAAGGCTTGTTCATTTCAAATTCCATGGAACCCCTTGGCTTGGTCTAGAGTGCGGATCATTGATTGACTCTTGTTTCCTGCCTATGCTAAAAGCCCTCCAAGAATCAGTTCGGTATCAACTCCGATATATGGCTCAAGCATAGAATGATTTCACGATCTGGCTACTCCAAACATCCAAGGACACTGAACTTCTCACCATGTTTCATGTGCAGAACTTCCCATGTTAAGCTTAGTTGAAGAAGTACGTCGAAGTCAGAACTTCCCTCACGTCAAAGTTACCTTGTGGTGGGCAGGGTGGAAATTCTAATGTTGGGAATGCCGTTTGGAACTCTTCCAGCAGCTGAATCGCCAAACATATGCAAAATGTACATAAATGCAACATTAAGCATAGGCAATTATTGCTGTACAGTGGTAGAATGAAGTAATTTTAAGAATATGTGGAGACAATAGTTCCAGTGGCATACATTTTCAAGAATCGGCATGCTGTAAAGCTCCACAAATTGTTGTCTCAATATCTGATTCATTTGATCAACATCACAAGCATGCACCCAAAATGAGTCATGAACCCCTGCATCCGAAGTACGTTGACAAAACAATATATTAGTAACAAAATTGAATATAAATCGAAGATAGAAAATGAAAATATGTTTATACTTCATACAGGAAGAGATGCTTGTCAACAACTGGGCAAACATCATATGCATGCAGAGGAAAAAGCAATGGCTCTCAAGTCAGAATTCAGAATAGATTCAACATGAGACCTTTTCAATTGGTCATTTAGCAATGCAACACTACCCCGATTCATTGCAAATTAAAGCTACATAAAAACGAACAACTAATAGTGAAATTTGCAGCTTCAGAGCTATCAGATTTTGACGGTAAATTGTTTCAAGACTTCATGCTATGGGGAAATCTAACAAGCATTCAAAAAACAACTCCATCTGAAATTTAGGGCTTAAAATGGTTTCACCAGTTTTTGGCTGTTTTAAGAACTATGCTCCTGCTCTTGTCTGCAGCAGCAGAGCTAGCACCTAACACAGCAAAAGTGGGACATCAAGAACACAAGGTAATCTTTTGATTGATATCAAGCCAGATGATTAGTTGAACCATATAATAGACTTCAGATGCAGCATATATATGCCTTGCGACAAGAGCTAGCCGATACCACTAAGAAACAAACCTGCAAAATGAAGGCCAGCCTCCTTGCAAGCAATCGCTGTCATCATCATATGCGAACTATCAAGTGAGTGCACAAAATTCGGTGGAAAAGCTGCCTTTTGCCTTTGGATTGCAATCTGAAAATTATGTCAACTAATTAGCTATAGAATGAAAATACAGGAAAAAGTTTTTTAAATGGCTTAACTCACCGCATCACCCTCCCGCCGTAAAGCCAGACATTGCAAAGAAGTTCGTATCTGTATGATAGATGAAGCGAGTGTTCAAAAAATGAAAATGTATTAACTAAAAATATAGCTGTGGTTAGAGGGGAAGATTAAATCTACTGACCCCAAATCTTGTCAAACTATAATAATATCAAATCATGTACTCCCTCTGCCCCAAAAAGAACGCCATTCTCAGTTTATGAGGAGTCAGTCCATCTCAAGCTTTGACCAATTATATGCAAAGGAGTAATAATATTTTTCTCTTGAACACGCAAGAGAGTTGTGTATCATTACACACCCCCGACATGCTTAAGTTCCTAAAACATGTGTGCCACAAAAACACATAGACCGACCACAACCTCTAACACTGACAAATTAACTTTCAGGAAGCGCTAGGGCAAGGAGGTGAGTAATGCCTCGTGCCCCGGCCAAATCCCAAAAGTGTAACTCCCCTGCAGCTAACATCAACGCACGAGCAACACTAGGAGAAAAGGTAGTAGTAATATTTATAATGCTTAATAAGTATTACATTTTTTATGGTAGACTCCTTTAAAGGTAGAAATGTTGATACTACACTTTATAAACACAGTCAAACTTAGTCGGCAATCTAGATTCTAGAATGACATTCTTTTTGGGATGGAGGGAGTAATGATTAATCAGGTAGTTCATAAGGTATTAAAAGGAACGGAACCAATCACAGAAATTTTTTTTCAGTAATTCTCAAACACAGCTAGGGCGTCCTTATGCTGGGTAAAACTTTGCGAAAGGAACACGTGTCACGGCCCAGCCCAGTGACAAGGCCCAGCTCGCGGACTCAGCATGACTCGGCCCGTAACAAAGCGGAGGCGTTTTATGAATTGGAAAGCGTATTCTATTTTCTAGCAATATTGTAATGAACTCTTAGACACTGTCGTGTGGGGCCTTCGTGCCAGTCCGGGACGCGCCATATAAGGCCGCTCCTGTTGCGTGTAAGAGACTATCATCTTGTTAATTGAAAAGTAAGCGAGACAGCGGTTGCTGCTCTGCTCGTCGGCGAAAATATCGCTGTCTCCGTTCACGCTCCGGCGATCGCCGGCGCTAGGGGCGTTACAGTGGTATCTAGAGCCTTCTATCCTCGGCCTCGGTTCCCACCCTACCCACCCTATCAGCTCGAGCTCATCCAGTGAGTAGCGAATTCCGGCGGCGGCGTGAGCTCTCGCTTTGCTTCGGCAATCGGCGAGCCTTGCTCTCTCCTCGTTTGAATTCGACTAGCTCCGCTCGATCTGACCTCCACTACCACCAAATCCACCGGGGTTCGACTTAGTTTGTACGGAGATCTACAAATTCGGCGGAGCAGTTCATCGGCATACCGGCGGCGCGCCCACCTCAACCAGCGCCGTCGACGACATCTCTTCATCGACTGGGGGGCTGCGTCGACAACCTAGGGTTCGGCGGCGGAACCACTGTGAGCTAATCTCTCGGGCTCACTTGCTTTATATTTTGGCCAGCATTGATCTGCAGTGAGGGTTGCGTAGCGTAGTCTGCGTGTAAAATTTCCGGAAACTGCAAGTAGATCTGTTGGTTGGAGGCGTCGGTGGGGAAACTGCATTGCTGCTTGGGTTGCGGAGCTTCGTCTC
Organism: Themeda triandra; assembly: GCA_018135685.1. NCBI lineage: Eukaryota > Viridiplantae > Streptophyta > Magnoliopsida > Poales > Poaceae > Themeda > Themeda triandra. The sequence goes on along the minus strand of JAENPR010000019.1, from coordinate 555,663 downwards.
CGGCGTAAAATTCCGTGGCAGCATCCCAGTTCCAGGAGTCGGGGTATTGTGTTCTGCAGTGTTGGGGAGGCGTCAGCTGAACCAGGAACAGCACTGTTGGTTATTGATTCAGATTGTGCATCACGGCACCAAGGAAGAAGCCGTTTTATCCTTCACCACAGACTCAATTTATCGTTGCTCAGATGGCTACTCGATCGGCTGCGGATCAGGACAAGTGGACTGAACTAATGGAGACTCTTAGCATGATGACCACACGGCTGAATGATTTGGGCACCAAGCAGAGTGATGTGAAAAGAGTGGTGGACCATTGTGTTGCTGAACAGGAGAAATTGTCCAAGCGTGTTGAAGCGAACAGTGAAACTTTTGATAAGTTGATTCTGCAGGGTTTTGAACGACTTGCTCATAGTTCTAGCAGTGCTTCATCTTCTCCTGAGGAGGGTAGTGATGATTTTGACAATATGTTCAGTGGGGCTCCCAAATCACCTCCCAGACAGTTCAAAAGGGCAAGGGGTAACAGGCATCAGCAGAGAGATGATGCACTTCCTTATCATGCTCTGCCCAAGTGGCCTTTTCCATCATTTGAGGGATTGCATCCTAAGATATGGCTGAACAAGTGCACCAATTACTTCACCATTTACAAGATTCCTCAAGCTCTGTGGGTGGAAGCTGCCACTATGCACTTGCAGAATAATGCTGCTAAGTGGTGGGAAGTGTACAGAATGAGTAATGCAGGGATAAGCTGGGAAAACTTCAAGAAGGCTTTGCTCAAGCAGTTTGATAAAGATGATTACAGAACTGCAATGAATGACCTGCAAGATTTGAAGCAAATTGATACTATTGAAGCTTACACCACCACATTCAAGTCCCTACAATATGATGTGTGTCTGAATGGTGGTACTCATGATGAAGTGTTCTTTGCAAATCAATTCTGCAGAGGGTTGAAGGAAGAGATCAGGGAAGTTGTGGAACCCCAGAGACCTTCCACTGTGGAGGAGGCTGTGTTAATTGCCAAAATCCAGCAGAAAACAGTGGACAGAAACAAGGCTAAGTGGCTGAATAAAGGGAAGCAGGTTCAGTCCAAGCCTGATGCCAAACCTGAAGCAAAACCCACAAACAACTATGGCAATCTATGGAGAGATAAACAGCTGAAGGACTACAGAAGAATTCACAATCTGTGTTATGGCTGTGGTGAGAAATATGAACCAGGCCATGAAAAGGTCTGCCCTATGAGACAGAAGCCTAAACTTAATGCTTTAGCTCTGAATGATCTGGACAACCAAGAGCAGGATATGCATAGGCACTTGGATGATGATACTCTGAATGAGATTGCTGTAAATGAGTTGCTCACTGAAAATTTTGGCCAACTTTCTATCAATGCCATCTCAGGCACTACTGCACCAGATTCTTTTCGACTGAAAGCCACTGTGCACAATCAGGCTATGGTCATCATGATAGACTCAGGGAGTTCACACAGTTTTGTCAGCTCACATTTTGTGCATAGGGCCAGGCTTCCTACTATTCCAATTCCTCTCATGAAGGTACAAGTGGCCAATGGTACTGTAATGCCTACAGATACTCAGGTGAAAGATCTTACTTGGTATATTCAGGGGCATACTTTCCAAACTGATATGATTGTGGTGGATACTTTGCCTTATGATGCCATTTTGGGCTATGATTGGCTCAAGACTGCTAGTCCCATGAACTGTAATTGGCAGGATAATACCATCTCCTTCAGTTATCAGGGAGTTACTGTTACATTGCAGGGGCTGCCTGCTGAGGCAGTTCAGTTAAATCAGATCTCAGCAGAACAAGTGTTCAAGGCTATGAAAGGGAATGACATCTGGGCTTATGCAATTGTGGACCCCCCAACCCTTGTTCCTCAAGGAGATGTTGCTCATACTAAAACAAATTCTGAAGAGATACAAGATTTGCTGTTGCAATATGCTGATATATTCCAAGAGCCAACTCAGCTACCCCCTCACAGGACATATGATCATGCTATTCCTTTGGTTCCCGGAGCAACACCAGTGAATGCCAGACCATACCACTACTCTCCACAGCACAAAACTGAAATTGAGCTCCAGGTTAAGCAGTTGCTGGAAGCTGGTCTGATTTCTCATTCACACAGTCCATTTGCTTCTCCTGTGCTACTGGTGAAGAAGAAGGATGGACAATGGAGATTCTGCATTGATTACAGGAAACTCAATGAGTTAACAGTCAAAAATAGATTTCCCATGCCCATAGTGGATGAGATTCTGGATGAGTTGGCTGGAGCTAAGTACTTTACCAAGCTGGACATGAAGGCTGGGTATCACCAGATTAGAATGTTACCTCAAGATGAATATAAAATAGCATTTAAAACCCATCTGGGCCATTATGAATTCAAGGTCATGCCATTTGGCCTAACTAATGCACCTGCCACCTTTCAGTGCATTATGAATGAGCTTCTCTTACCATTCTTGAGGAAATTTGTTATAGTGTTCCTAGATGACATTCTGATATATAGTGCTACATTGGATGAAACATATAGAACACATCCAGCAAGTATTTGAGGTGTTGAGAGCTAACAAGTTTTACCTGAAATCTTCTAAGTGTTCCTTTGCACAATCAAGTCTGGAGTATTTGGGCCACATAATTTCAGATCAGGGAGTGTCAACTGACCCTGCAAAGACACAGGACATGCTGAAGTGGCCAGTACCTACTACAATGACTGAACTGAGGGGTTTCTTGGGCCTCACTGGCTACTACAGGAAATTTGTGAAGAATTATGGGATTATTGCCAAGCCTCTAACTGCTGTCCTCAGGATGAAATCTTTTCAGTGGACAGCTCAAGCTCAGGAGGCATTTGACAATCTGAAGGTGGCAATGACAACTACTCCTGTGCTCAGATTGCCAGATTTTGCTCTACCCTTTCAGGTGGAAACAGATGCATGTGGAGAGGGTATTGGAGCTGTGCTCATGCAGCAGGGCCAACCCATTGCTTACCTTAGCAAAGCTTTAGGCCAACAACATCTAAAACTGTCTATATATGAGAAGGAATTCTTGGCTTTGGTTCTGGCTATTGAAAAATGGAGAGCTTATCTGGAGAGACAGGAATTTGTGATACTCACTGACCACAAGTCTCTCTCTTACCTGAGTGAACAGAATCTGCACTCTGAGATGCAGAGGAAGGTGATGACAAGGTTGATGGGCATGAATTTCAAAATTCAGTACAGGAAAGGCAAGGACAACCAGGCAGCTGATGCACTGTCCAGAATGCCACACCTGCTGGCCTTGCAAGTGGTTTCTTCTCTTCAACCTCAATGGGTTCAGGAAGTTCTGAATTCATATGCTACTGATACACAACCTCAGGAATTTCTGGCTAAGCTGGCTGTTCATAGCCCTGACCCCCAAGGGTATCACCTAGATCAGGGTTTGATCAAGAAAGGAAATGCCATATGGATTGGTACTAATACAGCACTGCAGACTAAGTTGATTGCAGCATTCCATTCATCTGCATTGGGAGGGCATTTAGGAGTTAATGCTACCTACCACAGAATTAAGAAGCTGTTTTGCTGGAAAGGGCTCAAATCTGCAGTAGATGACTATGTCAAGCAATGTGTGGTTTGTCAGCAGAGCAAACACTCCCATGATCATCCTGTAGGACTGCTTCAGCCATTACCTATTCCATCTGGTATTTGGCAAGATATTTCCATGGATTTTATTGAAGGTTTGCCCAAGTCTGAAGGGTGTTCTGTTATTCTGGTTGTGGTGGACAGGTTAACTAAGTTTGCTCATTTTATCCCTCTGAAACACCCTTTTACTGCTGCAATTGTGGCCAAACAGTTTCTTGAGCACATTGTGAAGATGCATGGTTTTCCAAAGAGCATTGTGAGTGACAGGGATAAAATTTTTATCAGCCATTTCTGGCAGAACTTGCTCACAGCATATAAATGCCAGTTGAATCTGTCCACTGCCTACCATCCCCAGAGTGATGGTCAAACTGAAAGAACTAATCAATGCTTGGAAATGTATTTGAGGTGTGCTGTACAGGACTCTCCTAAGGATTGGAAATCCTGGCTATCTTTAGCCCAGCTTTGGTATAATACTTCATACCACACTGCATTAGGTTGTTCCCCATTCAAAGCTTTATATGGTGTGGAACCCTATCTGGGACTTGGTGTTAGTCCACCTGTTGATAGCCCTCTGTCAGTAACTGAGCTTATTGAGAATCGAGAGGATCATCTGCAGTCACTGAAAGCCAAGCTTCAGCAAGCTCAAAACAGAATGAAGCTGTATGCAGATCGACTCAGAACTGATAGGTCCTTTGCTGTGGGGGATCAAGTGTTGCTCAGGCTTCAGCCTTACACTCAGTCTACTGTTGCAAATCGCCCATATCCTAAACTGGCTTACAAGTTCTTTGGACCTTATACAGTCCTGGATAAAGTGGGATCAGTAGCTTATAAGCTGGAGTTACCACCAAACAGTGAGGTGCATCCAGTGTTCCACATATCTCAGCTCAAACCTTACACTCCCAACTATGGTCCAGTCTTCTCTGAACTACCTTCAGTCACTGACCTGCAAGCTTCAGAAGCTGTGCCAGAGGCCATCTTACAGAGGAGGTTGGTTAAGAAAGGTAATCACGCTATCACACAAGTTCTGGTTACTTGGACTAATCTACCAGTCTCATCTGCTACTTGGGAGGATTATACTGTGCTCAAGACAAGGTTCCCATCGACGCCTGCTTGGGGACAAGCAGCATCTCTGGCGGGGGGAACTGTCACGGCCCAGCCCGGTGACAAGGCCCAGCTCGCGGACTCAGCGTGACTCGGCCCGTAACAAAGCGGAGGCGTTTTATGAATTGGAAAGCGTATTCTATTTTCTAGCAATATTGTAATGAACTCTTAGACACTGTCGTGTGGGGCCTTCGTGCCAGTCCGGGACGCGCCATATAAGGCCGCTCCTGTTGCGTGTAAGAGACTATCATCTTGTTAATTGAAAAGTAAGCGAGACAGCGGTTGCTGCTCTGCTCGTCGGCGAAAGTATCGCTGTCTCCGTTCACGCTCCGGCGATCGCCGGCGCTAGGGGCGTTACAACATGATGCATCATGGTGTTGCAAAAATCCAGGCAATACTGCAAATTTAAAGAACAAAAAGACTGCTGAGTAGCTGACCATATAATTCTTATATTTCTTGTAGGGCTGAACAACTGGGAGACCAACAGGACTTGTCCACTTGACTGGCTGATTTTTTGAAGCAATCATCTGTAAGGAATTGAATGCAATTATCAAATGCCTAAACTACCAAAAATTGATGTGCCACAAGTGTCAGAAACTGGATTTCTATTTCAAGAACTTTTATAAAGAAAAACAAATGGAATCACTTCATATGGGAAAAGCTGGGGGTGTGAGTGTACCTTTGCACAATCACCAAGCCAGGCCATTATACCACGGGCAGATTGGAACATTTGTCCCAGTGCATCCAAAGTTACCTTCATCAGAAATTCAGAGTCACATCATGCCTTTGCCTCTCTAAAGGTGTCAACCTAAAATTACAGGTCTACACTGTACACAAGAATATACTAAATACTTTACAAGTAAATCACTTACCCGAGTAGCGTAACAGGATACATCATACAGCAATTTATCATCTGTGATCAGCCCTTTCTCTTGCAGTCTCTTTGTAATCTGCTGACGAGCACCAATGTATGTAACACCATAGACTGATGTCATGACTGTCTGCTTGACAAGCTTCCTATCCACCTGTAAGCTACCAATGCCCATTGTCCTCAACTGTTTTGTTTGATGGCACAGAGTGTGCAAGAATATTTCTTACTAGAATTTAGGAATGAAGAGGAAGGATGGAAGAGAAGGCTAACCTGATCAACTAAAACTCTAGCTAATGAAGCAGTTGGGTTAGTAGCAGGATCCTTCAATGAGTCTTCACGTACAGCATTCAGTACCCTTCAGTCGATTTCACCAAGAATTATTATTAATTCACATAATGCAGATGGAGTGAACCTAACACTAGGGATAATATCTGTATAAAACTGATCATCTATAACTACATAGTTGATCATCCGACAAAGAAGGTACACAGTTAACAAGTTGGACTTTTTGGACAAATTTTGAACACAAGCTATGCTGTTCCACCAATCAATGCATGAACATCAAGCTGCTTAACTTTTAAAAGAGACAAATATGTAAATTTAGGTATCCTTCCTTCTACAAGTTAGCCAGACGTATGTAAAAAAGAATTTGGTATCTGCTCTTTAGAAAGGTAACTTTGTGTAAATTATGAAATGCAAAGTTCTTCACTTTCACATGTTCATGTTTGTGAGCAGTATTTTTTTAAAAAAAAATCCAGATAAGATACAGTAAGTTAAATACATTCAGTAATCAGTATAGAACAGAAATAAGAACAGAAATGTTTTGCGTTGTACATATTCAAAGTACATCAATAACCAACAAACAGGCGAAATTAGCAAGCAACCACCATGGACTGTAGTGTGTTACAAGAGATGTGATAGGAGCAACAAAGGAACCAGCAAGAAGAAACCCACCTAGCAGCTATTTCTGAGTAGATATCTGCAGGTTTCTCTCCGGGAACAAGGTTGACAGCAACCGCGCCCATCTATAGCAGAGCATATATTAGTGTAAGAAGCAACTTATCCATAGTTTATATCTGGGTAATTGCACTTTAGATTCTAGAATTTCATGAAATCGCAAGAAAATGATAGCTTTGTAAGCTGATTTCAAAGGTACAATCCACAAAGCGTTTTCTGTTGCACATAGCAAGAACCAAGATACGATCATACTGGGGAAATGGATCAACACATTTCAAGGCTGACTCTAGCATATTGAATATCATCATCATTATATCAACCATGCACATATGAGGATTTTAAGGCAGTCGATATGCTTATCAACTAACAGGATGACAACAAACTTAGTGCTCTCACTTGAACAATGCTTGAAGAAATCAGACTACTTACTGCTTTCAAGAATTCTTAAAAGATAACATGAGATTCAATGCAATGCAACTATTCATAACTAAGAAAAATAATGCCAAACTAATAGTGAAACTAAAAGTTAAATCATTTTCACTCTGATGATTTTCAGGATGTTGTTGGGTAATCAGACTGTATGGCAATAGGCAATAGCTAAGCACCAAGTGCCAATTCTACTCAAACCATGTCATGAAGTGCAGAATAATAAAAGGATCAAAGGCTGAACAGAATTCTAAAGTTGAACACACTTACATAGTCCCTTCCAAGAGCGGCATAGTGTTGTAAACCATTGCATGAACCATCCTGACAACAAAAACAATGATAATTGACAAATTAGCAGTGTCATGGAAATCTAGGCTATACAGAATGCTCAGAGCATCAACAAATGTGTTTTCGAGGCATATCCTTCGACTTATCCACATAAGTGATTAATTAATATGAAAATCCAAGATTGTGTGTCTCACTTTCGAAGCCATGAAAAATAATAATATTGTGGCCCAAAGAAATACAAATCAAATCAATACCTGATGAATAGGAAGGTGAGAGACAGCAGAGTAAGGTGATGGACTTTTTAAGGCTTCAGAGAGGTCCATGCATGCAGCTAAACACTGAAAAGGATCCTCAGCATTCGTCCACCAGCAGTTCCCATCAACAGGATTTGCTGCTGAATCAAATATATCAAGCAGTTGGTTCTCCACAAAAGCTAGCTTGCCCTCATGAGAGAGCTTTTCAACGCCTCCACCATATTTGTTAGCCAAATGTATCTTCAACCAGCACAACCCAGACTTTCCTAGTGGCCTCCCTTCAGCATACTCTAGAACACCCCGACAAAGATCTGAACCTAGGTGACTCAAATGAGGATGCATAGGGTATGCACGACCACGGAAATCTAAATTATGAGGGTAATAAAATCCATCCTCCTCTCTCATTTTACGAGCAACCTGTTTACAGATAAGGAATAAGTATAATTCCAGCAATGCGATAGCCGATAGCATATAAACTGCACCACAGTATCAATGAACAGTAATTATTTATACTTCATACCGAGAGTTTGAGCTCCGTGTCGCATCTCTCAGCATGCAGTTCACGGTTAGTTTTCTTTGCCTTCTTTAAACTCCACTTCCATTTCTGCATTTCATCTGGGTCCTCTGATTCTGGTCGTTCAGGCAGAGGAATCTATTAACAAAAGAGAAGAATAAATAGACAGTAAGCGACGAGGATGAACAGAATTGGAAAGAAAAACATAGTACAAATAATTTCAAGATCCAGAAATATTAATCATACGCATGAACTCACATCTTCCCTGTCCACCAGCCCTGCAATGCGTCCACCTCGACTCCAGATAGTCTCAACAATATCATGAACTCTTCTATTCACCCTCCATTTAGTACTCCCAAGGATATCTAATGCCTGGCAACATGCTAATATTTAAGCAAGCACGAAAAAATAATGATCAAAGAACATGATCATGTTAAATATCATGTGAAGCATGGAGTGCATCTATAGACCTGATGGTTTTATCTTTTGAACAAAATGAAAAAGGATCTGGTAAAGGTAACTATGGTTATCATGGTTTAAATTAAAAGTTAAAACACCTCATATTGTCAGGCTTATATTCAGTAGAGTAACAGATAACCCATGTGAAGTATTTTTTTCATGCCGAGGACAACAATAAGAAATGTAACTGCACATTTGACATAGATGGGAGATCAGTAAACCTCAAATACTTTTCGCAGCTGTTTTCTAGGAACACTATTGATGGCATCCTTTTGGTCCTTCACACCATGTGTCCTCATAATGTATGAGGGCAGAAAAAGGTGACCACCTTTATCATAACTGCAGCAAATTATGGTTGGCGCATTCAAATCACCCGAAACAAGAAGCAGTAAGCTCTATGAATCAATACAATCATACACACAGTCTCAATATAAAAGGGAACTTGATGGAAAGGTAACAAAATTGAACACGAACATACCCTTTCCATTTCTTCGGAGGTACCAGCATAGGAAGGTAGGGTATATCAACGTGCCTAGCCTGCAAGTTCGAATTAAAATAATCCTAAAACTCCCTTTACACAAATAAAAAAAAGGTGTCGAGCAGAAAAAGAAATTTGCAATTTGTCATTCCCACTTTTGACATGAGAAAACGCCTACAGAAAAGAAGGTGAGTAGAATTGTTCTCCATTTAACCTTTTAGTTGTCATGATCAACAAAATATTTTATATCAGAAAAACTGATGTGGTTGGCAGTCCAAAATAAACTTACAGTGCTTTCAAACCCCTCATGCACAAGATGGTCACACTCTATCACCCAATGTTTCTTCTTTAGCCTCCTGCAAGTTGAAGAAAAATATCATAAAAAGACTCTTCATACATCTGCACATGGCTAAACAAGCATAGGATGGTGATGAAACAAGGCATGCTAGTGCAACCACACAACATGGAACAATGCAACACGATTGTAAAGAAAAACACAGCCTCACCCATTTTCAATTATTGGTTGCCGTAGCACATGCTTAAATGCAGGTCGAATATCTGGAGAACTATCTGGTGTTTGATCAGCTGGTGGTTGAACAAATGCTGAATCCAGTAATAATTCAATCAGGCGACTTCCCAACTGTATACATGCAATGAGCGTTAGAATTAGAAATTTAGAATGTGAGTGACAAGGCTTGTGTTTATGTTTGACTTGTACAGAAAACGAACCTTCACTTGGGCTTCGGTGCCCCATTCCTCCAATTCCAACTCCTGTTGAACTAGCTTCTGTGCTTCACTCATCTTCCGTCTCTTAACTAAACTCTTAACACGTTTACGGCATTTAGCTTGCTCCTTCTCCAATGCTGGATCATTTTCACCTTGGTCTTTCTTCTTCCTACTTTTCTGAAAGAATGACTGGACTTTGAACTGTAAAGAATGGAAGGGGAAACACCAGCTTTCAGTGGACTGCCAAATCAATTTCCAACGGGGAACACACTAAAAGGGATTAGAATGAGCTGAAAAGTAAGGAACCAAAAATAGCATTAAGTTACTTCCAAATTTCAGAACTCTACCAAAAAAAAAGTATGGAAGCTGCACTCTAGTGCACAAGATGAGTAACTGATTCTACAAGTAGACAAATTTTAAATCTCATTTTAATAGTTCCAAACATGTAACTCTCCACTTCTTCGTGATGTACATGTACAGGCACATATATTGTTAAGTAAGCTAAAATCGTCATCATCATTCAGTGATCAAATTACAGGCTACAGGGCATGTATGCAGGTTTTTATGAATAAGTAGGTCAAAATCTCAGATCATTAAAGCAAAATTCTCAGACTATATCGCACAGTTTACATCTAAACTGCATATCTTGCCTAACGCCCTCATCATCATCAGTTCCTACAACTTCATTAGCTCTCCAAGCCTGATTAACCCTCTTGTCTGACTTTCGCACTTTGGAGAACTTGTAGGCTAAACAGATGGAATCATGCCCACTACCACCAAACATTGCAATCCGTCTAGTGTTAGCTTCTCTAAGACTACGAATAATCATACATACATCAACCAATGATATTGTTTGAAGACAACGAGACAATGGTAAGTCCCACATTGGCACATTGCTGTCCACAAGCAGCTCAGGAGTCCTGATCGGCATCAAAATGGTCCAGTATTGCTCCAAACCAACCTCCTAAAAATAGCAGCAAACAAGCGACTCACCTCGCGCTCCACAGCCTCGCCGATGCAGTGGGCGGCCTGGACAACTCGTACACTGCCAGCGCCGTCCTTGCTGGACATGAGCAGGCCCATCATCTTGTGCATGACGATGACGGCCACCTTGTCGGCGGGGAGCAGGAGCAGGTACTTGGCGTAGACGTGCTTGACCCGCTTCCGGCGCTGCACGTCCTGGTCCCTGGCGATGGCGTCCCTTAGGGGCTCGAACCAGCCCACGAAGAGCGACTTGACGTAGGGCAGCGCGGGCGCCAGCCGGCGGTCGAGCATCTCGCGCTCGATCTCGCGGTACTCCTCGGCGGCGCGCGCCCAGGCCTCCGTCTCCGCCTTCACCTGCCGCTGCCGCAGCCGCCGGTGCTGCGCCCGCCGCGCCCGCTCCCGCTGCCTCTCCGCCTCCGCGTGCCTCTCCAGCTCCACCTCCAGCTCCAGCTCCAGCCCCGCGTCCTGCTCCTGCTCCTCCTCAAGCGGGTGCGGGGGGATCTGGTAGGTGTCGGCGGGGGAGTTGAGGAACGCGAAGAGGTCGAGCCAGTGGAAGTCGTCGGTGGGCGGGGGCGGGAGCGTGGCCGGGAGGTCGAGCGTCCGCGTCCCCACCGAGGGGAGTATGCGGACGGAGGGAGGCGGCGGGGCGACGGCCGCCATGGGCGGTGGCGGGGATAGGCGGCGGAGCAGCGCCCGCGGCGGCGGCACGCACGCGGAGAAGGGGTAGAGGAGGAGCGGCATGCGCGTGGTGCCCCGCTGCGAGCTCCGGCACCAATGGCGATGGCCGTCGGATTGGATTGGAGGTGGAGGAGTGGAGGGGCAGCCGGGCAGCGCCGCCGCAGCGGGGAAGGGAGAAACCTCGGCAGAACCTTGGAGAGCTCACGAGCGGGGCGGAGACGATAAGGGGAGGGGGCAGAAGGGAAATATCGGTAATGCTGTATATCTTACGTTCTACCGCAGAACGGTAAGAACGCGGCCCATCACCACACGGCCCATTACACAGCCGCGACCCCGCGCCCCACTTCATCGTCATTTCCGCCGCCCCCTTCATCCTCATTTCCGCCGTGTCCACTTCCTCTTCCCCCACGCTCGCTGCTGCTCTACGCCGCCGCCGCCGCCGCCGACACCGCCGCGCGCAACCGTGCCCCACCCCCCAGCGCGCTTCACCGGGGGCCATCCTCGCCCGTGCTCCCACCCTCCTCCCCCCTCTCTCCGCTCTCGCGCGCCTCCACGGGTTCTCGAGCTCCTTGAAATGGCACCGGCGGCCATGGAACCACGGGATCCGCCGCCGGCGCCGCGGACGGCGGATCCGCCGTCGGCGGCCTCGGATCCGGTGATCCCGGGCGAGCGTGGTGGATCCCATGGAGGCGTGTTCTCCCTTTTTTCCTCCCGCGCTCTCTGTTGCTTTTCCCCTCCATCTCCGGCGAGCGGATCCAGCCATGGCTGGCCGAGGTAGGCCTCCTCTTTTCACCCTCACACCCCTCTCTCCCTCCTTCTCCCGACTCCGGCGGAGTCCTAGGGTTCCGGCGACCATGCTCTTTCCCCTTTTTTTCGTGTTTTTCTCTCTTCTCCCCCAGGTGTGCTCCTCGTTTCCTCCATCCTCCTTCATTGTTTCAACTCCGGCGTGCTCCCCGTTTCCTCCATCCTCCTTCACTCCGGTGGCGCTGGATCCAAGGAACCGGGATCCCGGTAGGTATCACCCCTCTCCCTCTCTCCCTGCGTGTTTCAACTGCATCTTCCTGGTTGTTTCAACATATCCGAGTAGGTGTTTCGATGTCATTTTCTTTTTTGTTTCGATTTTTCATTGTTTCTTTTCATATGAAACCTCTTTTTTGTTTCGATTTCACTGTCGCTTTTTGTTTCAGGGTTGTTAGATTTTTTGTTTCATATTTGTATTCTTTTTGTTTCTTTTTTTTTTGTCTCATTTATGTTCCAAAATGCTTTGCCCCTTTTTTGTTTCGTTTTCTTTTTTAGGTTTTGTTTCGCATGTTGCTTCTCATCTGTTTCTCTATTGTTTTTAGTTTGTTTCAAACGTTGAAAATGTCTTTTTGTTCCTTTTTTTTGTTTCTTTTTCTCTTTGGTTTTGTTTCAGATGTTGTCTCTAATTTGTTTCTCTATTGTTTTCGTTTTGTTTCAAATCGTCCTCATTTTTTTTGTTTTTGTTTATGTTTTTTTTTTATCTCGGCTTTTTTCGCATGTTTCTAATCACATTTTTGTTTTCGTTTCAACCGAATTCATCTCTTGTTTCTTTTTTTTCTGATTTTTTCGTCTCATTTTCTGTTTTTTTTTTTTTTTTTTTTTGTCACGCCGGCCATGTTGGCCGCCGCCGGCGGCGCACCGGTCACGAGGGAGCAGAGCTTTGGGTGTGCGCGGCGGCGGGTGCCCCGTGTGCGTCGTGGGTGTCATGGCGGGCGGGGGGCGCGCCGCGTGTGCCTGCGAGTGCGTGCCCGCTCGCGCGGGGCGGGTGTGTGTACATTGCGGGGAAGCGAGATGGGCCGGGCCTAGAGCGTTCTATCGTAGAACGTTCGATCGGCAGTCCGCGCCCGGGAAATATCGGAGGTAGGAGACCGTTTCGCCAGACCGCCGTTGGATCGCCTTCGCGGGCACGTATCGGACGGTGAGGCTTCGTGTCAACGACCTGGCGGCTGGCGCCGGCCACAACCCACAAGGGACAAGGCTCATTCGTCGGCAAAAAAAAAGGAAAGAAAAAAGGACGAGGCTTACTTTTATCACAAACTAAGATAAGAAACGCATGTTCCTTCCATTTCAGATTACATTGTCTAAGTTTTAGTCCCTAATTTGAGTTATGAAAAAATATATTGATATTTAGACTGTGTAGAGTGACCACTAGAAGGGAGTACACAAGCGGCATCGGAATGAGTTAAAGCATGTACCGTTGCCTGTTTTAGATTTGAGGATCTTCCAAACAAATGACCTCGTGACTTTCATATATGCACAAAAGGCGCAGCTGGAAGTCAACAGTAGCGTTGAGCAAGGATGAACAGGAGGATGAAGGATCTACCAGTCAGCGTGTAGCTGACTGGTAGACAGCGACGAGACACTCTTCAGTTAGTGTCCGGTGCCGGATCGACATGCTTGGGCAAGCGCTTCTAGACAAGGACGGCATCTAAACTGCCATTATGTATACTAGTAGTACTTGGTAATTCAGTAGCTACCGACAAATCAATGAGACTGAGAGATTATCTGAGCCAAGTGGCATGCTGCTGCGCTGTTGTTGAATCTGACATTGAACAGATCGAATGCAGTTTCAGTGTTTGACTTCCATCCACCCCAAATCTTAACGTTGTATTCTGAAACTGCAGTCTCGTTTCAGAGCAATCGGTGTCCTGATTTCAGACAGCAACACGAAGGAACTAAATGTATCCAGTCTGTCCAAGAAGGCAGTGAAGCTCGATTTGCTTGCTTCTGCAGTTCTGTTCCGTTGTTTTAAGTTATTGTTCCTTTCTCTGTTGTCACCTTAGTCTCTTTCAGAAGTAACTTGTGCTCTGCGACTGTGAGCATTCCTCAATTCTATTGAAAAGGTCCGGTCATAGGCCAGTTTGCCAGCTGCTGTAAGTTGCAGTTTTCAGACGGTGAAATAGACAGACAATTTGCAATCTCATTAGAAACAATAGCTTTCTTTTCCAAACACATCACTGGACACTGGTCCGGATTTATAAATGATTACACCCATATATATCTTACCAGTTACCAATTAGCAACTGCTGCGGCGGCAAACAAATCACCAGCACCCTGGGTGAAGCTGACAAACTGACATCAGATTTCTATGTCGAAAGAATAGCAAACCAATGACCAATTATACACAGCAGCACGCACCAACCCAAAACAATCATCATCGTCATACTGGACGAGGACACATAATTGGTCATTGGTCATGCCAGACGCTACTGGAGAACCTGTTCAAGACACCCACAATGGTCGAGGCGATCGGCGACAAAATAAAGCAGTGCCCAATATACCAACTCCCACCACACACACGATCGAGCAGGTACCATCACTCCCTGCTAGCCACCCCAGTCATCTCTCTCCAACGCCGGCCAATCGAACCCAGGTGACTACCATGCCGAGGGTGGGCAGCGGCGCGCCGCCGCAGGCTCCTCACGTGGTGCTGGTGCCGTTCCCGGCGCAGGGCCACGTGGCGCCGCTGATGCAGCTGGCGCGCGTACTCCACGGCCGGGGCGCGCGTCACCTTCGTGCACACCCAGTACAACTACCGCCGCCTCGTGCGGGCCAAGGGCGAGGCCGCCGTCAGGCCCGCCGCCACATCCTCTGAGAGGTTCCGCGTCGAGGTCATCGACGACGGGGTCTCCCTCTCCGTGCCGCAGCACGGCACGCCCGTGCTCATCGACGCCATCCAACGCAACTGCCTCGACCCGTTCCGCGCGCTGCTGCGGCGCCTGGGACAGGAGGCGGAGGACGAGGGAACGCCGCCGGTCACCTGCGTCCTGGCCGACGTCGTCATGCCCTTCGCGCCCGCTGCTGCCAGGGAGACCGGCATCCCCGAGGTGCAGTTCTTCACGGCGTCCGCCTGCGGATTCATGGGGTACTTGCAGTACGCCGAGCTCATCAAACGAGGCCTCGTCCCTTTCAAAGATGCGAGCTGCCTAACGGACGACGGATACCTGGACACGCCGCTGGCATGGGTGCCGGGGATGAGGCACATGAGGCTGAGGGACATGCCGGCGTTCTGCCGCACCACGGACCCCAACGATGTCATGGTGTCTGCCCTTGTCCAACATATGGAGAGCGCCGTCAGCTCCAAGGCCATCATACTCAACACCTTGTACGAGCTCGAGAAGGACGTGGTGGACGCGCTCGCCGCCTTCTTCCCGCGGCTCTACACCGTGGGACCGCTGGCCGAGGTCCTCGGCTCGGACGCGCACGCGGCTGCGGCGGGCCTCGGCGCCATGGACATCAGCATCTGGCAGGAGGACCGGCAGTGCCTGTCATGGCTCGACGGGAAGGTGGCCGGGTCCGTGGTGTACGTCAACTTCGGCAGCGTCGCCGTCATGACGGCGGCGCAGGCGCGGGAGTTGGCACTCGGGCTGGCGCACTGTGGCTCCCCGTTCCTGTGGGCGAAGCGTCCTGACGTGGTGGACGGCAAGGAGGTGGTGCTCCCAGAGGCCTTCCTGGACGAGGTGGCGCGCGGCCAGGGCCTCGTCGTGCCGTGGTGCCCTCAGGCCGCCGTGCTGAAGCACGCCGCGGTGGGGCTGTTCATCACGCACTGCGGGTGGAACTCCCTACTGGAGGCCATCGCGGCTGGACAGCCCGTGCTCGGCTGGCCCTCACTGGCGGAGCAGACGACCAACTGCAGGCAGGTGCGCGAGTGCTGGGGCAACGGCACCGAGCTGCCCAGGGAAATGGAGAGCGGCGCGGTGGCCGGCCTGGTGAGGGAGATGATGGCCGGGGACCTGGGGAAGGAGAAGCGGGCAAAGGCTGCCGAGTGGAAGGCTGTGGCGGAGGCCGCGGCCATGGAAGGCGGCGCGTCGTGGCGTAATGTTGAACGCTTGGTGGACGACCTGCTGCTGCTAGCAGCCGGGAGCAAGTCACATGGATGATGGATCCCACGTGTTCCCATTGGCATGCTGATGCTGTTGTGTTCTCCATTTTTAGATTGCATTAGGCCCCGTTCGGATGTGTGGAATTGCAACCCATTCTAGAGATCATATTCTAGGAATTATTTTCTGTAAGAACTGAAATGTGTAGAATTTGATTCAAATCCAATTTTCTTGTTTGGGTGAATACGGAATTATGTTCTGGTAAGAATTAATTTCAATTGCTGTTTGGACGATTAAACAGAATACCCAAGGATATATATAGTAGTAACTCGGTATGCCTCTACGCCGTCCTCTGCTTGTGGTCATGGGCAGCACAGGAAATGGGATGGGAGCTACCGACAAAGTCCTCTGCTCATGGGCAGCACGTGTTAACAAAGAACATGAGATCGAGAGATTGTCTGAACCAAGTGGCATGCTGCTGCTGAATCTGACATTGAACAGATCGAATGCAATTGCAATGCAAGTGTTTGACTTCCATCCATCCCATATTCCGTTATCTGAACGTCGTATTCCGAACCCGCAGTCTCGTTTAATTTTAGAGGAATCGGTGCCCTGGTTTCGGACAGCAACACGAAGGAACTGTATGTATCCAAGTATGAACCTCCCTGTTTGACATAGAACATAAACTGCCCGAGTCTCCAAGAAGGTTAATGAAGCTCGATTTGCTTGCTTCTGCAGTTCTGCTCCGTTGATTTCAGTTATTGGTCCTTTTCTGTTGTACCCTACCGCAGAAACAAAGCTTCACAGCTTGTTTTTGTCACCAAAAAAAAAAATCACAGCTTGACTATCAGGCTACGATTGTTTCTGCGGATTTTTTTGTATTCTTCTTTATCTATTTGCAGGCCGTCGGCCAACTCTTGTAATTAAACTTCTATTATCCTTAATGCGATGATACACAATTCTCTAGCGTACTAGAGAAGAAAAAAAAAAAGCAAACAGTGAATGAAGTAATTAGTGCACAACTCGATACGTGCTGTAGCTTCAGTCTCATGTCATTAGTCTCTTTCAGAAGTAACTTGTGCTCTGCAACTGCAACTGCATGCAATCCTCAATTCTATTGAAAAGGTCGTCATAGGGCAATTTTCAGTTTGCTAGCTGAAAGTTCAAAGTGCAGTTTTCAGACTGAAATAAACAGACGTTTTGTAATCTCATTACAAACAATAGCTTTCTTTTCCAAACGCATCACTGGTCCGGATTTATACATGAGCACATCCATATATCTTAATTACATCAGTTGCCAATTAGCAACTGCTGCGTCGGCAAACAAATCATTGGCACCCTAGTTGAAGGTAACAAACTGACAAGAGATTCCTATGTCGATCGAAAGAATCAGCAAACCAATGACCAATTACACACAATATGCAAGCTACGCACCAACCCAAACACAATCATCATCGTCATACAGGAGGAGAAACAGAGACGCTACTGGAGACGCACAGTCAGGAATGTCCTGAACCACTACCACTACCTACTACCTACAGCTCATCACAAATGGCGACGGAGAAGTACAGCAAAACTACAGCGAGGTGTGTTGTTGTTGTATACAGGCCTACGTACGTGTTGGGATTGGGTGGAGTTGTGTACAAGCAAGGCCATCAGGCGAGCATGTCGTAATAGGGCCGCTCCCCGTCGATGCCCGGCGGCTCCGGCGGCGTCCGGAGGATGACGTAGAGGGAGTACGCGATGCCGGGGACGCAGCCCAGCACCGTCAGAAGGAGGGAGATGAAGAACTCTGACTGCACACGACAAGAACAGCACGGAGAGAAGATTCAGATGACTCAGATGACACGCCCCCGCCAGAGGCTGCATATGGTGTAGCGGTGTGTGGTGAAGCGAGGTGAGAAATGCTTACGCTGCAGCAGCCGTATCGGAAGAAGACGCCGAGCGGCGGGAGGACGACGGCGAAGATGACCTCGAGGCACGTCGAGCAGCCGCCGGAGCTCATCCTGCCGGTGCCAGGCCTCCGAAGCCGCAGAAGCCCGGTGCCTCTGCCGGAGTCGGAGTTGGCTGGCCGCTGGCCGGGGTCTCGTTAATTTGTACGAGGGGGCAACTGGATTAAGGGAATGATGCGGAATCCGACGCTGGGTGCCAGGAGAAGATGCCGATGGCAGCGGAGCTGCTGGGCCAGAGCCGTGAGCGTGCTGCGTGCCGCCACACAGCACACATGCGGCCAGGTCAGCGTGGCTACTCCCGGATCTTGGCAGGCGGGCGCCAACGGGTATGCACCCTCTATTCTAAATTAAAGATGTTTTATTTTTTTCTAAATACATTATTTTTACTATACATATACAATTACGCATGGCAAAAGTTAAAATGTCTTATAATTTGGAACATATATGAAGTTGTTTTGTTTTGTTTGTAAGCCATGCCTTCTTCCCTGTTTGATGGAGCTCCCAGAATTGATTCACTGCTAAATCGATTAGGAGATCTACCAAACAGTTTTTTCAGGGATAAATGGTTCTATGTTGATTTTTGTGATTGATTTTCTGATGAATTAAAACATTGGGAGTTGAAAAAAATAGTCTTTTCTAATTTTGTGTAGTGATTCTGCATCATGATTCTCAAAGTTTAGGCTAAGAATCAAAGAGTATATCATTTTCAGACACAATCATTTCTCTCTTAGAATCAGCTCCATAGAGAATCAACAGATGAAGCTTTACCAAAGAGTCCCTCAAAATCTCAGTGCGGATTTTGCAAGCGGGCTAAAAGGTTGACGGGTTCTCCTTGGTGTTGACCGAACCGGAGCCACAGGCGATGCCATGCTAGCCTTCCACAGCAATGCGAATTTCCACTTCAGAATATTCGCAGCCTTTTCCTGGATCATCCGTTTAGCTGTGACTTCCTCCTCCATCACATGAGCCAGCAGCCAATAGATGAATTCATTTATATTGTATAAGGATTTTTTTCAACATATATTGTCGGAGTTGGAGTATTACACGGCCGTTTGCTGGCGGCGTGCACGATTAGTTTTTCTTAATATAAGAGCGTACACGATTAGTTAACTGCTGGACAGGCAAACATATTTCTAATAGTACAGTCGCCTATGACAGTGGCCAGAACATGTGGCATCGCAAGTACACAACATGGTTCTAGGATTCGCATGACCGCATAGGGATTCGGGCACCGCGCACAAAAGGCATCGAGCTTTGGATCGTCGTCAGGGCTAAACATGTTTTATCTGATCTACTCCTACGTACACTCCGTATATTATTTTTGACGAAACTGGAGGGACTTGGCAGTCCCACTCCGTATATTATACTCCTAGGTCATGTGAAGCGTGGTGAATTTATTAAAACCCTCGTTGGAGGCCTTCCAGGGATTCAGATCTGGAGTTGCGTGGCTCTTGCTGTGGACCTGTGGTGTGTGATTGCTTTGCTTCTCAACCTACGTGGCGTGGATGTCGTCAACGTCAACTACTGACCACAGTACCACACAGCAGATCGTCAGATCGATGGTTCTTGGCTTCTTGGGCTGCAGCTTCCAAAGGAACGGATTCTCATGTAGGCCCGGCATCTGTGGCAAGATGGGCTTCATCTTGTGGCCGTGTCGCATAGGCCACAGCTAAGCCCATGATCAGGCCGTATCGACCAAGGCGCTGGGCTTGAACAAGAAATAAAAGGGGTAGTTGTTACTAGAATTTATCTATTTTTCTCAAAAAAACAACCCCCCAATTGATCCAAGCAAACAAGGTTTGCCAAAAGATAATAGCTAGTATTTCCCAACCACTAGTCTATTATCAAAATCTCACTTTTTTCCCCATTTCCAACCACCATTTCACCCCAAGGTGAGCAGCTTGACTGTCCAGAGCACCCCTTTTCAAAAAGGAGAAGAACCAATCTCAAGGCAACAAAACAAATTTGGATCCTTAAACCTCCAAAAATGACTTACTTTACCAATTGGGGGAAGTATTTCCTAAAATACTACACCTCCCTACTCATCAGGGAACAAAGCCGGTGCCACCACGTCGTCTGGCCTCACCAAGACCGCCCGTCCGTTGACACAAGGGAAAATTAGATCACTACCACTGAAAGATCCCAAGTTTGGAAAACTACCATCAAAAGATTCGACTTTAGAGAAGTAGCATCGAAAGGTCGTTCCGTTGTTGATTTCTACCATTCCGTTAACTGAAAGAGGCGGAGCCGTGTGCTTGTAAACGGTGGCGGGCGGTGGCAGCGAAGTTGAGCCCCGGTCGCAGGAGCCGGGCCGCAGCTCTGAAGTTTTCCTCCCCTCCCCCGGCGAAGGGACCGCGAGCCGCGCACGAAGGACGGGCGCGACCTCCGCCGCGCCGAAGACGGCCTCGGCCCGACCTCCGCTTGGCGCACGTGGGCCGGCTTCTACGCAGCCGGCCGGACTCCACCCGCGACGAGCTCCGCCGCGGAGGTCCTGCGCCGGCCTTCGCTGCAAAGCGACCTCCGCCGAGCTTGAACCTCCTCTTCCCGCACCAGGCTTCGCGACCCTTGATGCGGAGGCGCGCGCGGAGCTCCGAGCAAAGCGCGCGAGCCAACCCCCGACCTTCGCGCTCTGCACGCGCGGGGGAGGCCGGACTCGCTGGCTGGGCACAGCCGAGCACCACCTCCGCACGGGCCAAGCGCCGCTGCGGGGAGCCGGGCTGAGCTCCGAGTGGGGACCCGCCGGTGGACTCGGAGGAGGACGAGCTGGGTCGCGGCGGCGCTGGGAGGAAGCTCGGCGACGCACAGCAGGCCGGTCGCCGCCTGACCGACCTCCGCGCTTCATCGGCGGACCCCGGGCGCACCAGCGAGCGGCAGGCCGGGCCCCGTCGCGCGGTTTTCCTGGATCCGCCGCCTGCAGAGCTCAGGGCTCGGCCGCCGCTGCGAGGTCCCTCAAGCTCGCCGGTGCTCCTACATCCGCCGCCGCCGCCGCCGCTGCCGCCTGCACTTCCACGTCGCACATCGCCTCTGTGCCAAACTAGGCAACGAGAACCTCGCCATCATATCTGCAGTGAGCTCTTTCGGCTGTACTAGTTCTCGACATCCGCTGTGGCCTCAATCTTGGAGGCGAGCTCATGCCGGCGACTTTTTGCCTCGGGTGGCCATGGCGCCGTCGTGGAACTGATGGCTCTTGACGAGCAAGTCTGAGCAAATTAACGGAAGTTAACGGAATGGTACAAATCAACGACGGACCAACCTTTCGATGCTACTTCTCTAAAGTCGAATCTTTTGATGGTAGTTTTCCAAACTTGAGATCTTTCAGTGGTAGTGATCTAATTTTCCCTTGACACAAATGAGGCACGGAAGGTGAGTGGTTAACGCTATTTTGACTCTTTCAAAATGAATTAAAAGAATATGAGTCTATTTTGCTTGTGACTGTAGGCTGCCGTAACTATATGCTGTCCGTGCCAAAAGTCTAGCGGCTATTACATCGGCCACTATTTTCTATAGAAGTGCATCACTCTCATGCCACAGATGCATCAAGAAACAAATAGTGGCCGAAGTGAGTGTGACACGCCAAACTTCTAGTTTGGCAAGTTTGAGACGTATACTAGTATAAACCAAATAATGGACCTATGTTCTGCAGACTGCGGGTGAAACGTTGTTGGGAGTCCTTTTTTTTTTTATAAACGACGACCTCATAAGGCCAGTGTCAGTGCAGATTTCACTAGGGTGTCATGCATATTTATTAGGTTCTTGCACAACAAAGTAAATACCCTTTTTCGTATTTAAACGAGGAGGAGAGAGAAGGAATGAGTTTCACCATGGTGAAACGCATAGCGGCGTTGTTTCCTAGTGCGTGAAACCCATGAAATCCCCACTCGAGGCGTTTCATCCTACGAAATACCCAATCACGAGTCGAGGCCACCGCGTCATCCCCTAGGCATTGATTTTTTTTTTAAACCGTGCTTGAAACTACGTTATTGGAGGCACCTCTATTTCATTCTAAAGTTTCACGCCTATTGAGACTACGCCTAAGTATCGACTTTCGGTTGGATTTAATGAAATTAGTTGTCGTCTAAACGAGTACTCCGTATACGTTTTTCAAAAATCGTTGTACTAGTGTATACGAGTATGATACGTCGTTCTACGGTTTAACGATTTAAAGATTTTGTTGTCAAAAAAAGGAAAAAACGATTTCCAAATTCCGCCTAATCGATATTAGAAAAAAACATATTTAATTATTAAAAAAAGGTCCACTGCCAGTCGGGTTCACGCCTCCGCTGTCCGTCCTTCCTTCGTCCCGTTCAGTCGTTCTCGATCACCTTTCTGGCGGTGTGCGTTCACACCTCTCCGTCTCTCTCTGGCTCCATTTCCTGCTGACCACTGAGCGGGCGAGCGCCGGCGCCCTTCGCCAGGTCTTCGTCGGCCCCTTCGCCGGCGACTAGCGCCTCCCTTTGCCAGGTCTCGACGTCCCCTCCGCCGTCGACTGGCGCCCAGCAGGTACGCTCCCCCTTGTCGTCTTCGAAACCCAGCACCCAAACCCTAAAGCAAACTAGCTGTATTCGGATCTGACGCAATTACAAGTGTACGCGTGTCTTATGCCTATACTAGCTTCAATTTTCTATTTCTGGATTTTTTTTGTTATCCTGTGTACGATTGATGCGGGGGTCGCTGAACTTTGCACTTTATAGTCTGATGATGATGTATACTTGTGGCACGATTAAATTGTTTCATTGTTTACTTCTGATAATAATTTGATAGCTTGTTATTGAGCTGAGCAGCAGATCCTTTTCTCTCTATCATGTTCTGTCTGCCAGGTACATTTGGAAGAATGGGGGTTTACCTTAGCACTCCAAAAACTGAGAAGGTATCTGAAGATGGGGAAAACGATAAGCTTAAGTTCGGACTTTCATCAATGCAAGGGTGGCGTGCAACTATGGAAGATGCTGTAGGTTTCTACTCATCATTTACATTTGATTGTTGTGACTTTCTTTGTTGCTGTTCCTAGTTCTTATACGTACTTCTTACCTGGATGTGGACACACAAGTGATGGAATCTGACTCCGGCTTGGATATTCAACTCAGTATGATTTTACTGGACTTCCAAATATGACTTGGAATCCAACTTGGGTGTGAAGAGTCTGATTAACCAAAAATAAATGTGCTATCAGTGTCCAAGTTGGGTGTAATTATGAAAACTTACAGAATGTTATAGGAAGTAAACAAAAAAATAAATACCAAATATTGGTGCGAAGTCTTTTCACCAATAGTGTTGCTGTCTTTTTTTGGATATAGTGAAGGGAACTGGTGGAAAACCACATATATTATTAAATAAATAGATTAGGATATACCTGGCTGTTGACTCCAATGTTTAGCAGAGCTATGCACCTGAGAGAAGTGGTGTCTTGTGTTAGTTGAATTTTGAACTAAAACGAATACTTGCCTGTAAAAATAAATTATTTGCTGAACTGAGCCTGGCTAGTTCATGAGTCGAATGGGGAATTTTTTGTTTTTGTCCATGATACCCTGTCCTGATGTTGAGAATGGCAAAAAATGGATTAACATATTTTTTTTTACATCACCATATTCTCCAGATGTTGGATTGATAATGCTTCATAAGTTAGACGGTGTGTTTGACATCGTACTGAAAGATTGACTATACCTTGAAGGCTGGAATCAATTGAGAGGATATAATTTGAATGTGTATAATGTGTAGAGATATCTTTTGAGAATAACTACTAAAGGAGAAGTTGTGACTTGTTTTCTTAGCATAGTACTAATACACTTCTTGATATGATTTATCTGTATCTTTTGAAAGTATGGAATCTCATCAATTTTATTAGTTTATTATTATCATGTTTGCTCAGTCTATTGTGCAATTTTCCAGCACACGGCTTTGCTAGATCTTGACAATGACACTGCATTCTTTGGTGTTTTTGATGGACATGGAGGTAACTAAATGCAAAAACAGTGTCTTTTCAGCATCTATGATTGATTCCCATCATACCAAAATGGGCTGTTGACCCCTTCATATCGCTTTCTTGCCTCAGGAAAAGTAGTGGCTAAATTCTGTGCAAAATATCTACACAGAGAAGTTCTCCATAGTGAAGCCTATGCAGCTGGTGACCTGGGTGCTGCTGTCCACAAAGCTTACTTCAGGTATAATAGCTTCTTTTATTCTTATCATGTCTACCTTTTCAATACTTTGTTGCTAATTTGGAGCAAATGATGTGAACAGAAATTATGATTGCGTTGTTTCAGAATGGATGAAATGATGCGAGGTCAAAGAGGATGGCGGGAACTTCAAGCACTTGGAGATAAAATAAATCAGTTTACTGGCATAATAGAAGGCTTGATTTGGTCCCCTAAAGCAAGTGATTCAAATGATAGACATGATGATTGGGCTTTCGAGGAGGTACTTGTGGAACTGGCATGGATCCGTACCCATAATTCTATACACATTTTCGTATATCTAGGAGAGCATGCCATCTGCCCGATTAATTTGGCATTCATTGGATTTCTTTCTGAAAGTGTTGCATTACTGGATTATCATTAATATGGTTTCTTCTTTACTTTTTGCTAAAATCATTCATGTCAGAAACTTGTGTTAGAGTAGACTAATTGTTCTCGAGTAGACATACAACACTGATGGTTTAAGACCAGGGGCGACATCACGTTCAAGTTCCTTGGTGTCATGGCACCATGGTAAATGTTAATTTCCACTTAATAGTCTCATTTTCACCATATGAAAAATGTTAATTTCCACTTAATTTCATCTAGGACTTTTTATTAATTTAGGAGTCATTGGATTTCTTCCTGAAAGTGATGCGAAAGTGATGCATTACTGTATTATCATTAATACGGTTTCTTTCTTCTTTAATTTTTGCTAAAATCGTTCTTGTCAGAAACTTGTGTAAGAGTAGACTAATGGTTCTTGAGTAGACGTGCAACACTGATGGTTTAAGACCAGGGGCGATGCCACGTTCAAGTTCCCTGGTGCCATGGCACCATGGTAAAATTTATTTGCCACTTAATAGTCTCATGTTCACCATATATTGCGATAAGATTTGTGTATGCAATTTAGATGGTGCACCAGGGTTGATTGGTTTGTAGCTTCACCCTTAAGACCTAAAAAGGGTATTCATAAGAAGGAAATTTGTTCTTGTAACATTTAAAATTGATTCATGTGTTGCCTAACAATGCCAACTTAAATCTTGAAAAGGATATCTATGCATAAGGAGGAAGTTAATTCTTGTAACACTTAAAATTGATGGCTGTGTTGCCTAACAACTCATGAAGAGCGAGTTACAATTTCCTGAACTGGAGCTTCTTTTTATGCTGGAAGGCAATTTTTGGCATGTCACTTCATTGCTAGTTCTTTTGTTGGAAATCAACATTGCATCCACGCAGGTAGTCTTATACAAATTTCTTTTATCAGGGACCACACTCTGATTTTACTGGGCCAAATTGTGGGAGTACAGCCTGTGTAGCATTAGTCAGAAATAGGCAACTCGTTGTGGCAAATGCTGGTGACTCCCGCTGTGTCATCTCAAGGAATGGCCAGGTCAGTTGTTGTTACTCCTTTTTCGAGAAAACTGGAGGGGTCACCCCCTACTGTTAACTGCATTAGTAAAGAACAAAGCACAGAGATTGTGGTATGTTTCGACATCAAGTTTATGTGTGATCGTCTCATTTTTACACTTCTTCCACATAACTCAGGCATACAATTTGTCTAGAGACCATAAACCAGAGCTTGAGGCAGAGAGAGAAAGGATACAAAGTGCAGGGGTTACATTCAAATGGGGCGTGTAAATGGAACTCTAAACCTGTCAAGAGCTATTGGTATTCTTTTTTTACTTGCTTCTTTTTGTTCATGCCTCTCACCTTACCTGATGTTTTACATATGCAAAATACCTTTCCAGGTGACATGGAGTTTAAACAAAACAAGTTCTTGTCCCCTGATAAGCAAATTTTGACCGCGAACCCCGACATAAACATCGTGAGTAAATTCTGCAGTTGCCTCCCACTATTGCTATGCAGGGTATTAAGTTAGCATTTCCTTCTTGTTGATAGTTATTGTAACTTTATTCTTTTGTACAGATCGAGCTATGTGATGACGATGAATTCATGGTTGTAGCATGTGATGGCATTTGGTAATTTTCTCTCTTTTAACAAGTTTTTGGCTTCAACTTGATTATTACCTTTGCCAGAAGTAACAACCCATATCCTCTGGGCTATTAGGGACTGTATGTCAAGCCAACAGTTGGTTGATTTCGTCCGTGAACATATAAACACAGTAAGTACCAAGTTGTTTAGCACATCTTCCCTTTCGAAAAAAAAAAATGTAACACCATCTTCGGATGTCTTGGGTCTTTGGCAATACTCATGGAAAGAGGTTAGTGCAGGAGGAAAGCCTTTCGGCAGTATGTGGAAGAGTGCTTGATAGATGCCTGGCTCCATCGACCATGGGTGGCGAGGGATGTGATAACATGACGATGATCCTGGTGCAGTTCAAGAAGCCAATTGCTCAGGTCAAGGACACCAGTGATGCAGAACAACCAGCTGGAGATGCAGAATGCTCTGAAACCCAGTGAGTCACCTCAGATTATGTTAACTAATGGTATTATTTATTCATTACCAATCTTTCTTTCTTCCACGTACGCTAACCGAGCCTTTTCTGATCAGTGGGGCTGAGGAAAACGGTTCTGATAAGCAGCTATAGCGAAGACATGGCTTTCGGAGTCTTGGTACATGGCCTGACGCTGGACCTGGCTAAAACAGGAAAACGATGACAAATGATTGCGATGTACATACAACCATGAACCATGTGCTGAGTTGGCGTAAATGATACATTCTTTGTTCCATTGTTGTGTGTAACCCAACCTGGTGTTTTCTTCCGGTTGTGATTTTTTGGTCATCTGACAACACGTAATTGTACATTCGGGTGGAAATGATGTTACAATAGTTATTGTGGTCAAGCCGTCAAGCGAATCCTGTGCTCTGCCCTTCTGAGTTTTGGCATCTACAGGTACTCTTGTTATAGCGCCATGACAGTTGTCCCCTTTCCCCTTTGATGCTTTGAGAGTATCATGTGCTAGTTGGACACCTGCATGACAATCTGCAGTGAAGAACACTTGAACATTATGCCAGATCCCAGCTCTGCGCCTAGTTCGGGCTACTTCAGGAATTGAGACGTGTGCACTTTTGAAGCACCGCCGATGATCCCGTGCAATTTGCCAAAACGAAAACGATCCCACCAAAGCTCTTGATGCGAAGATCGATGCAACCGTCTTTCGTCTTTTCCTCCACGGCTCCAACGGTCCAGCCCACTCATCATTGCCAAGACGAAAGTCGCCAGCCTTTGCGGCAACACACTGACACAGCACACTGCACTAGCGGCTGCCGGCTAGAGCAGGCTGTGCAGGTGGAGTTCGGTGCCATGGAGTTCGGCTTCCGCGCCGGCGACCGCAGGCCGCGGCCGCGCTGCCGTTCCCCGACCGACGCTTCACACCGCCGCAAGGTAATAAGCGCCCTTCAATCCAGATACCGAGATCGCAGACTTGCAGCCTCTGAACGTCCCCGCTCCCGCGCATGCAGTCGGGCCCTCCTTCCACGGCGAGCTTCCGCCACCACCCTCGCCGTTCGAGTGGGAGGCCGCCGCGGCGCTGCGCGGGCGGATCATCCGCGAGGAGGTGGAGCGGCGGCTCATCGAGGAGGAGGTCCAGCGCGAGCTCGCCCTCGCGCGCGCCAGCCGCTTCCACGGCGGTTTCGGCGCCGTCCCGTTCGTCGGGCCGCCGCCACCCCCAGGCCCGTTCTTCATGCCCGACGGTCCGTTCGCGCCGCCAATGCCGCCGCTGCACATGATGCCGGTGGTGGGCATGCATCCGAACTGCCCGCCACCGCTGGCTTTGTTCGGGTCGTGGGAGGGGGACGGGTTCGGCCCTCGCTGGCTGCCGGGATTTGGGCAACCGATGCTCCTCGATGAGACGAGAACGAGGCCCCTGCCGCCGCCGGCGCCGAGGCATCAGCTCCAGCTGCGCCAGATAGCGCACAGCGAAAGCTCCGAGGTCTGGGAGCACAATTTGCCATTTATAACTGCCCATGCATGATGCTTGTTCAGATTCTTTTCCGTATTTAGCATAAGCCGCAACTAGATTAAAATTCTTCGCATTTTCTGTTTTCATTTCCTCTTGCACTGTGGTGTGGTGTTGGGCTAAACTTTAGACAACACTGAACACTGTAAACTATTTGTTTGGAGCCTCCACAGCTAAAGTGATTTAAAGTTTGGTGGCTACACTTTAGACATAGGATTCAATCAGGCCTATGTTTGCTTTGCTAGTCATTTATTAAAGGCCAATGAGGCTGAAGCAAAATCTACAATATTGAAAGAACATTGCCCTTAGATCAGTAGAGTACTTGAACTCTGAAGTCAAATATACAATTTTGACAGATCTAGTGAACTTGATGGAGAAGATCGAATATTCCATTTGGAGGGGAAAAAAAAAAGATGGTGGCTGGATGTGTCACAACTCACAAGCGAACAAGCTTGATTCCTATAACCACCGTCCAGTGAAAGTTTGGGATTGTAAAATTGTTAGCATCAAATTAGGACGGCACAAATTGCTCCCTCTGAATTTCAGCTTCTAGTTACGCAACAATTTCTTTGTTGCCTTAATCTTTTCTTCCTGCCTCTTCATTGGTTTTTGATGCATCTTTCTGTTGATTGTTTTGTGCCCATGCCTTTAGTTGGTGTCACATAATTCAATGAGGCTCCTGTTCCAGAGTAGCAGTGAGTTCTCCATTTAGTTTGCTACATATGCACTTCGATTTCATTAATTCTTCCTTTTTCTTTTATTTTAGGTTCTTTCATCAGAAACGAAGGCTTATTGTGGTGTGAAGAGGAAGGCAGATGTGATCTCTGCAACTACTAAACCAACAAAACTACAAAAGGCGAGTTCTGCAACTACTGAACCAACAAAACTACAAAATGCAAGTTCAGCAACTACTAAGCCCATAAAACTACAAAATGCAAGTTCAGCAACTACTGAGCCAACAAAACTACACAATGCCGCCAGGGACTGGAGCTGTGCACTCTGTCAAGTGAGCGCAACCAGTGAGGCTGGTCTGAATCAACATCTTGAAGGGAAAAAGCACAAGGCAAAGCTGGTTCAATGTGGAGCGATCAAGGTAAACGATACTAATAGGAGTGGTTTGCAAGTAACTACCGGGAACAAAAATGGTGCAGGCTCAAGTGGTGCACCTAAGAAAATCCACATCCTGGTCGATGGAGAATTGCATCAGGTTGTTCAGAAAAGCAACTGTGTATGGTGTGAGCGCTGCAGGGTCAGTTGTACCAACATCGCTGCCATGGCTGACCATCTGCGGGGCAAGCAGCACAGTTTATTGAATAAAGTCTGGACGTCAATAAAAGCTGTGAGGATGAACAAGTGAAGGAAGATTCAGCTGCTACATCTACATGTGAGAGAAAGGTAGATGAAAAGGGCCCTACTGGAATTCCAGAGAAACATAAGGAGGAAGGCACATACATGACCAGTGAATTTAGTGGGGATGGTTCTATCGTAATTCCTATGGGAATGAAGGAAACCACTGACATGGCCGAAGTAGTAGATGCAAGTAGCCACAGTGAAATTCCTATGGAAATCAAGAAGGAAGACATTCGTGCTGTGGAAACCAAGCAGGAAGGCACTGATGTGGATGTGGTCATGGATGTAAATAAGAATTTGCTGTTGAAAGTCAGTCAGAAAACAAGAAATAAGGCAAATAAGACGTTTTTAAAATGCATCAGAAATCAGAAATATATAAAGAATAAGAATTTTCAGTTCAAAGTGCATCAGAAATCTAGAAAGGAGGCAAAGAAATGGCTCGGGATTCGTGAAGTAAATGAAAATAGCTCTATTGAAATTCCAGCTGAGGAAAGACATAATGACGAAACCACAGACGCAGGCACTGATTTGACATAACCTGAGCGGCAAGAGGAATAGCACGTTGCATCAGTGTTCTTCTTTGGTAATCGGCACTGTAACCAAAGAAGGAATCGGCATTGACAGAACCTGCGCGGAAGGACTTCAGTTTCACAAGGAAAAGCTTTATGCGATTAGAATGCGTTTCAGTTTCATGTGGATCTAACGATTTTCTCAGGGGCAATGTCTAAGCTGGTTCGCTACTTGTGATTTTCTCAGTGTTCTAATTTGGTTAACAATAGCTTTGTGATTTTTTTTTTAGGAATGTCTATGCAGGTTCGCTAGTTGTGATGAATTTTAGAATCCGTCCATATTGTGCGAGTATTCATGTCGGGTAGGCGTGATTCTGCTCATATTGTGTGAGTATTCATGTCGATTCTGCTTGCGTAGTTTTCTGGTGTGATGCTTGTATGGTTTCGGATCCCCTGCAGCGTGTGCAGGCTGCAGGGTGATTCGGTTTGTTACCTGCTCACTTGCATGCTAAGACCAAGACATGGCGCTCGCTGCCTCAAGATTTTCAGATCTGAATTCAGGCTGTGGGCTTGTGGATACATAACTGCACATTAGATGCTGTTCAGTGTTCAGTATCAGTACTGAATAACAGGTTCTCTGTTACAATCATAGTGGTAGACGGGTCAGTCCAAACAGACTGCCAGCAAATCCAGAACCTGTCGCCACCACACGAAGAAAACATGTTACATAGGCGGCATGGTTTGAGTTGAGCTTCACCAAGTTACAAATTTACAATACAGCGTCAGAGGAAGCAGATTAGACAGCGAGCTACTAGTAGTTTTCAGCTGAATCTTCAGGTGTCGGCCATGGGTCATCCCTCGGCGAGCTGCTTCTTCTTGGCCTCCGCCTCGTCGGTGGCCTCCACCTGCGCCTTGGCCGCGCGCATGTCCGCCTCCGCCGCCTCCTGCTCGGTCCTCGCCGTCATCTTGCCCACCTGCGCATGTCCGCACGGCGCAGCGAACCACGTCAGTCACGCCACGCGGCGTATCGATCGGTATCAGCACCCAGCACAGAGCGAGCGAGAGACTTGCTTACCAGGCCGAGGAAGGAGGCCTTGACGTGCTGCAGCCACTCGAGCACGGACACGCCGGCCGCCGCGGCCTCCCGCTGCGCCTTGGACGCCGCCGTCGTCTCCTCCTGCTTCCTCTCGCCGCCGGTCTCCTCCATCCCCGACGAGGCTCTCCTCCTCTTCCGACGCGGGAGCTGCGTGCAGACTGCAGAGCTTTTACCAGATCACCCGAAGAACGCGACTGTGTGCCTTGGCGTTCTCTAGATGATGAACGAAGCTGATAATAAAAGAGCCAAACAGGGCGCGGACCCGGGCGGCGTTGTGACGTGTTCGTGCGTGCTTTCTTGAGAGCGCCACAGCGCAGAGAGCAGCGTGCCCAGACATCGTACGGCGGCCGATGCTCCTAGCGCCTCCCACGTGTCGGGGCCACGCCCCACGTGTCGCGCTGGAGGCTGTGCGAAGTCGGAGGCCGGTACACGTCGGGCGTGGTCCCGAAACGCATTCAGCTTTCAGCCCGCCGCATCTTTCCCTTCTTCTTGGGCTGTGCCGAATACGTTATGGGCTTACCAGTTTTGGGCCGAGTGGAGATGGGGTCGTCAGTCACAGTCAGCCTTGCAGGCTCGGGCTCGGGCATTGAGGACAGGCAGGCTGCACTAGCCTAGGCCCACTCGAACCGGGCGGTCAACACGCCACTTTCCAGTTTCCACACGATCCAGCCATTTCAGTCCAAGAGGTCCGCCCGTGTCCGTGTGTGCGGCTTTCTTCCTCGGCGCGGAGGCGACTCGAGGCGATTACGGTTCCGCTCGTCCGTCCGGCGGCCGCCGTCCGCTCGTCTTCCCAGCCCCGTTCTTGTACCAGCCGTGTCACCGTGCCTCCGTCGTCCGGCACCCAAGCGGCCGAACCTGCTGCTCGTCGGCTACCTCCTCGGGCTCGCCACCGGCATCGGCGTCGCCGCGTTCATTCGCGGGGTCGCTCCCGCGCTCCGGAGCGGCGTCCCTGTGAGCGGAGCGGAATCCTGGCGGCAGGGCGGCGCCCCGAAGAAGGCAGAGCGAGGTGACGAGGTTTCCTGCAAGCAGAAGTAAAGCAGCATCCCGGCGGGCACAGCCAGCCTCGTCCACTCCGTGAGGCAAGACCGCGATTCGGCGCGGCCTCGTACGTCGTTGAGGCTGTACTCCGTGAGTGCCGAAGCTTCTTGCTCCATCCGTTCTAGCTCGAAATCGGCTGATTTCCCAAATTTGCACTGCGATTGTTCCTGGAGTGACCCATCAGTAGTGGCTTCTGGGTGATTCCACACACTAGGCAATAGCTGTATCCAGGCAGTTACTCTTGGTTGCAGTTGCAAATTTGGTTTTTTCTAGATAATAGCTGGATCCAGGCAGCTTTCCCCGGTGACAGTTGCACGCCCTGTTGGCGCTTCGTCGTCCTTCCTACCTCCCTGTTCTCCTTGAATTGGGGGCTCAGGGATAGCGCTGCCACTGGTTAGGATGTCAACTGACTCAAGCAGGATGGGCCAAAAGAAGGCAATTTCGTTCGATGCTGATGAACTTCTGAAGAATTTAAAACTTAGTGAAGCTGAACAAGATAGTGTTGTCCTTGCCAAGGCAGACAGGGGCAAGTTGCCAGAGGTGAAGTGGATGGCTGCAGCAAGACTACTCACTACAAAACATTTCAGTGAGCAATCTTTAATCCAGACAATGCGTGCTGCGTGGAATATAGTTCGTGAGGTGTCATTTCGAGCAATTGGGAAGAACCTTTTTGTTGTGCAGGCTTTCTGCCTAGGGGATTGGAAGCGGATTATGGAGGAGGGTCCGTGGATTTTCCGAGGATGTGCTCTGATGCTGGAAGTTTTTGATGGAGCAACTCAAATTCCATCGGTGATCCCGAGCAAAGTGCAA
Organism: Themeda triandra; assembly: GCA_018135685.1. Lineage (NCBI taxonomy): Eukaryota > Viridiplantae > Streptophyta > Magnoliopsida > Poales > Poaceae > Themeda > Themeda triandra. The sequence continues at coordinate 522,624 of JAENPR010000019.1, read as the reverse complement.
GCTTGGATTCAAATACACAAAATTCCACCACTGTATCGAACTGAAACTATTATTTGCCAGTTGGCTGGCAAAGTTGGGGAGGTGATCTCTGTAGACACAAGGGTGGATTCTTGCAGTGATGGAGATTTTCATCGGGCAAGAGTAAATCTGGTACCTTCAAAGCCACTTGTGCGCTTCGTGACCTTAGCTTCAGAAGGCTATGACATGATATTCCTTCAGGTGAAGTATGAGAAGCTACCACGTTTTTGTGCACACTGTGGATTAATGGGGCATATACACCTGGAGTGTGGAACTACCAAGCATGAACAGGAGACGTTGCAGTTTGGAGCATGGATGATTGCTCCTGCGAACACATGGAAGACACGAACGCCTCGTGTTCGATCTTTTACCCCTGAACAACAGAAAACATGGGGATGGGGAGTTGGTGCAGGAAACCGGGCTGGCAGAATGGGGGGGCGAGAAGTTGGAAGGGAACGCACATGGCAGCGTGGCTTTCTTGGTGCGCGTGTAGGAGTGTGGAGAGAAAAGGAGAAGAGCTCTAATAGTAATAGCGCGCGCAAGCAGCCGTCTGAAGAAGCAGATTTAAACAATGGCAGGGGAGATGATGTTTGTGATACACCAAGCAGTCCGATTAAGCCAACCCTAGAAGTAAGGGACAAACAAGAAGATGTAATTGAGGCAAAGAAGAAGCTGGATGTTGCAAAGGAAGTACAAGATGTTGTGCCCCCACCACCAGTTGAGTACATACCACCAAGGGAGAGGAAACACCCAAAGAAGAACGCAAGCAGGAGCAGGGTGAAGGAAGACGATAATAGCAAGGCGGGCTCCCTAGAGGAGTGCCGCCATACACAATGAGTTGCCTAAGTTGGAATTGTCGTGGTTTGGGCAATGCCACGACAATCAAAGAGCTTCGTGAACTCACGAAGAAGTTTGCCCCCACCATGCTTTGTGTTCAAGAAACTCAGGTTAATAAGACACGGGTGGAAAATCTCAGAGGCACTCTTGGTTTTGATTCTGCTTTCGCTGTAAGTAGTAGTGGTCGAAGTGGTGGCCTCGGAATTTTCTGGAATAATAAAACCAAAGTTGAGATCCTGCCATACTCCCAATATCATATTGATGCTGTTATTACAGAAGAGGGAGGTGAACCGTGGCGTCTTACTTGTGTGTATGGTGAAGCACAAGTGCTCGAAAGACATAAAACATGGGAGTTGCTTAAGTTCATTAAATCTTCATCGCCATTACCATGGATGTGCATTGGTGACTTTAATGAAGTTTTACATCGATCGGAACATGTAGGGGTGCAGGAGAGGAGCTTTGCTCAAATTGAGAGTTTCCGTGAGATGGTTGATGTATGCGGCCTTTCTGATCTAGGATTTGAAGGACGCAGCTGGACCTATGAGAAGAAGGTGGCAGGAGGAGAGTATTGTCGGGTCCGCCTCGATCGTGCTCTTGCTAATGCTGATTGGCGTGGACGTTTCCCTCTAGCTTCAGTATCCCACCTGACAGCAGCAGCTTCGGATCATGAACCAATTTTGTTGTGGTGGAAACGACATGAGGGCCGAGCACGAAGCAGGCGGAAGAACATTTTCAGGTATGAGCTTATGTGGGAATCTCACTCTGAATTCCTTCCCATGTTGCAGCACATATGGAAAAATGGTTATAGGGTATGCACGTTGGAGGATTTTCAAAATAAGTTGGCAGCGGTTGCAGGCCAACTAGGCGTATGGGGGATGCAATCTTTTGGTCATGTTAGGCAAGAATTAAAAAAGCTAAACATGGAACTAGATAAGCCGCGGTCTGATTCACATCGCACATGACCTACTTATAAGGAAATAAAGATCACAGAGAGGATTCTGGAGTTGCATCACCGTGAGGAAATTATGTGGCGGCAAAGATCACGAATCATGTGGTTATCAGCCGGTGATAGGAACACTAAATTCTTCCATCTCCGAGCCAGTCAGAGGCGATAGAAAAATAGAATAACAAGACTCCGTAAACAAGATGGACAGGTGACAGAGGACATCCAAGAGATGGGTTTTCTGATTTCAGAGTTCTATAAAGAGTTGTATCAGTCAGAGGGAACTGAGAACATGGAGGCTGTTCTGGATCATGTACAACGGAAAGTTACTCCGGAGATGAACGAGCGGCTCATGACAACCTTTACTGTAGAGGAGGTGAAGGTGGCGCCTTTTCAAATGTTTCCTACAAAAGCGCCCGGACCAGATGGTTTTCCGGCTCATTTCTTTCAGAGGCACTAGGATCACTGTGGAGAGGAGGTTACCTCAGTTGTTTTAAGAATCCTTAAAGGGGAGGATGATCTGTCAATAATCAACAACACATGTATTGTCCTTATTCCAAAGGTGGTAAACCCAGAAGAATTAGGCCAATTTAGGCCTATCAGCCTGTGTAACGTGATTTACAAAATTGCATCAAAGGTGGTTGCCAACAGGTTGCGATCAGTGTTACCAGAAATAATTTCTGAGGAGCAGTCGGCTTTTGTTCCGGGGCGCCTCATCACAGATAATATCATAACAGTTTATGAGTGTATGCACTACATGAAACGCAAGAGAGCTCGGGATCTCAGGTGTTGCGCTCTCAAGCTAGATATGAGGAAGGCATATGATCGGATAGAGTGGCAGTATCTTCGAGCAATCATGACCAAGCTTGGTTTCCATAGGCTTTGGGTAGAGATGATTATGAGACTTGTCACTACGGTGTATTTTTCAGTGTTGTGCAATGGCGATCGTCTGGAAAGCTTTCAGCCATCAAGGGGCATCCGTCAAGGAGATCCTATTTCTCCCTACCTATTCTTGATAGCAGCAGAGGGCCTGTCGTGCCTCCTAAAATCAAAAGTTCATTCATCAAACTTAAGTGGCATAAAAGTGGCACCATCGGCACCGGTGGTTAGTCACTTACTCTTTGTGGATGATAGCCTGCTGTTTTTCAAGGCAAATAGGGAGAATGCGGAACAAATTAAGGATGCCTTGCAAGTGTACTGTAACAACTCCAGTTTTTAGGCTTAACAAATCTTGCATCTCATGAGCATAATCATCTCATAAGCATCATATGTGCATTTTGTGGTAGCAATTGGTTGAGTGCTTGTATTAAAATGCAAATGGGGTTTTCAAAGTTGTTGCTAGAAGTTATATTTGGGTTGCTTTTCTCAAAATGGAGCTTTAACAAAGTTTATGCAGAAAATTATTTCGAGAAAACTTTGTTTTGACACCGAGTCATGAAAATGCTTTTTAGCCCTTCGAATGGCCCAAAACAGTGTCTAAATAATGTTTAATAATATTTTTATAATTCTAATTTGACCCTAATTCGCACTTTCAAAACTAGGCCGAATTAGCAAAAACTTCCTTCATGAAAGTTATTCCTCTCATCAAATGGAGAAACTTTCATGTTTTGAGTTTTTCCAAATTCGCATTATTTTTGGAGTTATTCAAGGTCAAACTTTTCAAGTGGGGACAAAAACAGTGGGACCCACCCTGGGCCCCACCTGTCATCATCCTTTCCCTCCTCTCTCGCTTCGCGCGCCCGCCGCCGCAAGCATCGCTTCGCCTTAAGCCCCGCGCCTCGCTTCCACCGCCCGAGTCGAGCACGCCGGGCCGCATGCGCACTCGAAATACGCCCGCCCTGTCCCCTCGCTCGCCCCTCCGCCGCCCCGCCGCCGCCGCGCGCGAGCCGCCTCGGCCGCCATCGCCGATCCGCACGCCGCGCCGCGCCAGCGAAGCGCAAAGCGCCGACGCCGCAACGGGCACGCCGAGAGGCACTCGAGCACCCCGCGCGTCGCCTCGATTCCTTGCCGAGCCGCTGCGGCGGCCCGAGCGCGTCCCGCCGTCCGCCATGGCCGCCGTATCGCCCCCGCACGCCGTGGTCCCTCCCGGTCCGAATTGGACAGCCCCAGCGCCCTTAAAAGCTCGCCCACTCGCTCGCGCACTCGCCCGCTCCATTTCCCCTCTCCCACTCGCCTCCCCCACTGAGCCGCGGAGCTCGCCATGGCCGCCGCCGCCAGCCGCGCCGGCTAGCCGCCACTCCGCTTCACCATTTTCATCCCTGAGCGTGTCACCAAGATCGCCTTGCCATTCTCCACCTTCGCCGCTTACCCGTGCTTCGATTCGACCCAAGGTAGAGGCCAATCGGCCGCTTTCTTCCTCGCCGCCGGAAGCCAAGCTCCGAGCCTCTTCAAGACCCGCCGCCCGCTTGCGTCGGCCATCATTTTCAACTCCCAACGCGTGCACATGCACCGCCTAGGTCTAGCGTAGCCCGTCGGCATCACGGAGAGCCTCGCCGAGGCCTCGCTCCGGCGAGTCGCCGTCATCCGCCACCGCCGGCTCGCCGCCGTGCGCCACGCTCGTCTATTTAGGGCACGAGAACCACCTTCTTCACCACCGTTGCGTGCGCGTCGCCATCACGAGCACAACGGTGCTAGCCGTGTCGCCCGGGCACCTCGCCGCCGGCGAGATCCGGCCGGCGGGGAAGCCTCCCTCGCTCCCCGAGCGGCGGCGGAGTGGGCCGGCGACGTCATCTCGCTTGGGTCGGTGAGGACCCGCTGGGTGCACGAGTCGGGTGGATCTAGCAAAGATTCGCGTGTGGGTGCAGCTCGGGGTACGCGTAGCAGTTTAGGTGGTCGATTTTCTGAAAAAACGATTCTTGGCAGATTTGAATAAAAGGTTTTGAAAAATCATATCTCAAGCTAGGAGTGTCCAAATTGAGTGATCTTGGTCTTGTTGTGATCATGGTGAAGTGTAGTATCTGGGAAAAATACGAGGTGCCATGTTTAAGTAACTTTTCTGTATAGTTTCATTTAAATTGTATCAATTGGTATAATTGCTATTTATCTTTGGAAATGCATAATTAATTCTAGCATGCTCGAGAAAAATATGGTTTTGGTCTTGTTGGTCCTGTATTGAGATGCTCTGTCTATGATAAAGATATCACATGCTTGTTTAGTGTAATTTTATAGGGTTGCGGTTCATGTGCCTATTATTGCTATGCTCACATTAAATTCATAAATAGGGTCCTTATATCAAGTTAAGGTTTAATTCCTGTTGTGGGCTGTTTATATGTCCTTAGGAAGTCATTGATGTGATTAACACATGAGTTTGCCATGCTTCATAATACAAAGTATTTATAGGTCCAATTAATGGAGCTGTCTTGTGAATTATGCATAGGTCAGTAGGTTTATCCAAATAGGATGAAATTTTGTTGGTAGACTAGTATTGCCATGATATGTCTACTGTAATTTTTGTAGGATTTTAGGAGTAGCCAATCATGGTGCTCCTGTTCAACCCTTGGATGTTCAAACTAGGGGTTAAGCCCATTGAGGATAGGCTAATCTATTTAAAAGTTGGGTTTCTGGTTAACTTGTCTGTAGATGAAAGTTGGAGTATTATCTTAGTTAACTACTGTTAAAGTTTCATGGTCATTGCATGAATGGTTTAGGAGTTATGGGTGTGACAAGATGGTCATCAGGGCTGTTTTAGTGGCTGTTTTGCCAGAATCAGTCCTGATGCTCTGTGTTTTAGGTGTAGTTAACCTGGGAATCAGTTTGTGATGTCTTCATATGTTTGATGGAGAATTTCATAAGCTTTCCAGAATGTCTTCATTCATATCCATAGGGTCTATGGTTATTTATTTACGATTTATTTACTGATCTGTTAGTTATATGGTTAGGACTAGTATTGATGCTTGAATAAGTGATGTTGTGTGCTAGGCTTATTGTCAGGTGTTCAAGGTGATTAGTGGTATGATGGGTGGTTAAGTAGTATACTAGGATTACATTGTTGTAGTAGAAAACGTAGTAGATGACATGTGCTTAGGGTACACGTTCTTGGATGATGTTGACTACCTTGTAGAAAGAATAAGCAAAGCACGCATTCGCATGATCATACCATGTGTATTCTTAGTATTCATACATGCACCCACATCATACAGGATCGCTAGGAGAACAGAACGTGATGTGGGACAATGATCCAAAGGAGGAGTCACCAAGGGGAACCACGGCACGTGAGGTGATCGAGAACCAGGAACCAGACGTGGAGTGATCAAGTGCTAGGAGCTTCAACATTGATCGTATTAGGAAGGCAAGCCCCGGAGCATTTCTCCTACGGTTTGCAAAAATGATTTACTTTGCGTCCTTTATTGTTTATGATGCATTAAGTTTATAGGCGTTACTTGGAACCGTTCTTGCATTATGAGTACCTTGATCCACTGAATACCTTTACCCTTTTTAAGTTCGGGATCGTTCATATGCTTAGCACTTTGCTTAATTAGATCGGTAGAAGACGGGTGATTGACCCTCATCCGCGAGGTAGGTGGTTACTACCCTATGGTTGAGGAAAAGGAGGTTGGTTTAGAGAACATAACCATGTGGCCTTGTTAAATCACGACTAGTCGGAGTTTGTGGTGTGTTAGATCACGAAAACTCCGGCGATGTCACTTAAGGGACTATGGTTTTGTACGTCCTCGGATCATGTTGAACAATGCCTCACGAGATAGGCCGGAAGGATGCGATCATCCGACCGCGAAGCCTTGAGGATGTTTGGGCCGGAATTTCAGCGAGTTGAGTGTATTGCCCACGGGCGCGGTATTAAAGCCGGTGGCCGGTCGCGCGGAGAGACTGGTAGCCGGGCATGCCCCGGTGTAATCGTATTTGCTGAAATCCGCGATTCCACCCGAATAGACCAAGGTGATCTAATCGACTCCGACGGGAGACGTGTGGTTTGTGTGAGGAATACCCGCCAGTGGGTTTGCAATCGATTATAATCGCCATCATTCCCGGACGGTGAACACTTGACCGAGCAAGCGGCACTGTCGCAAATCATTGTGAAAAATAGGATGGTTATGGCTCTATGTTGTTGATCTTTGGTATGCTCAACTTTGAAGGATAGGATAGTTTTGTTTGCTCATACCACAGGTTGGAATAGTACGGTGCTAATCTAGTGATGTCGAATCCAACCTAAAAGATGATAAGCTAGAGAGTCCTTTATCACTAAATGCTTATTTAATAAGCTCATCTTTTATTGCAAGTTTAAATGAGTCGGCTATCCCACTTATAAAGCCTTGCATACTCCTTGGTGTCACTTTATTTTTGGTTTATGACGGGTAAGTCTAGTGAGAGTACCTTCTTGTACTCGGGGTTTTATTCCCACTTGTTGCGAGATCATAAGACCTTTCTTTGTGGCAACAAGATGGACACGTATCCCACTACGGGAGGATTAGACCTTGGGCACGGTCATCTCTTATATCTCATTCCTCTATGCTTTTCTTTGGATTTGATGAAGGACCAGGCACTATTTTTAACTAAGTGTGCGTTTGTAAAACAACACTTTATTTTGCTTCCGCAGATTTTGTTTCCAACTTGGTATTGTAATAACTATTTTCGCAACTCCGATGTAATCAACTACTTGTGAACTTATGTATTACTATGGATGGTATTATGTTGAACTTAATTCGGTCAGGGCTTTGTATTGTGGAAAGTTTGAAATCCTTCGTGGTTTCACGGACTACCGGGTTGATATAAGCGTCATGTGCTAATTAAGTTGCTTAAGCGACATCATTAGTACATTATGTTTATATTAATTGGTCGGTTATTTACGGTGGCATCGGAGCGGGTTCAACGTATTCTTGTTCATAAGTATATTTAAAACAAAAAGAATTTGTTTTGTAACGAATTACGAACTTATAGCCACATAATCTCATATATAGGCTTTTCAAAAGTGTGTGGTTTTCAAAACTTATATATATGTGCCTTGGACCCGATCATATCCTTTATGCCCAATTAAGGACTTGGTGGCTTATATCGGTACTAACACAGGGAGATTCTTTGCATCATATTTTCTATTTGTTGTGCTCATACACGACGGATATGTATGAGGGCCATTCACTTGAATGGTTATGTATGGATCAATTTGCCCCTACGCCAAGGTAAGATTGGTTCGCCGCTAAGGTAAGTGTGAGTTGTGAGAGCATGATCGGACGCAATGCCGATCTAGGGGAGTGCTTATTGGTCTTGGATTATATACATGTTCACACATGTTTATAAGAAGGTACCCATGTGAGGGTGTCGTCTTCTGATGACTTATTGGGTAGTATGCACCCGGGAATGGGTGCAAGTAATCGGAGATTTCACCTTGTTCGGAAGGTGCGTGGATTTTTACGTCGCTTGCATTCATTGGGATATTGGGCTGAAATGAAGTTTCTGCAGGTACACTAACTACGCAAGATCGTGTAGCCCGACTAGTTTACGCTATAAGAGAGCACGTTGGTATGCCACCGTCTAAAACGCTAGAATTTATTGTTTTCTAGGTTTGTGAGGACGTACGGAACGTGCATGCATCATGACACATAATCATTTCATGGCAACTGCATTATTTCTTCCCTTATAAAAGAATGATTCTCTCTTTCTATAAAAGTCACCAACTTAATTTCCATCTCATGAGAGTTGTGATTCGGTTGGACAGATGGCAAGAATGAAGCGCATCAAATCCAAGGCAACCAAGGGAAAGGTTTCACATCAGCAGTTTGCCACCCGTGAGCCACGTGGTGCCAAAAAGTTTCTAAAAGAATTTGGAATGCCTTCCTTGCTATGGCGAATTCTGCACTCAGTGGGCTATCCCACGGGTAAAGAACCTCGCTATCAGTGGAGCAAGGAGCTGGAGAGTCAGCGTATGAGTTTGCTTCCTGTTGAAGTGGTAATTCCCGCCAAGAGTGAAGGAGTGTCACTTTGGTGTGGATGTCGGTTCATTGCTCGAGGTAGGAATCCTCAGGAAGGTGCAAATGTGGTTGCATACAAGGCACTACGGGATTTGCTCAAAAGATGCCCCGAAGAGGTTGCTCGTGCCACTGCAGGTGTGTTTCCTAAGGGTGACCCATACCATGTTGTGTGGCATCAGCTTAGTGAGACTGCACTTGTCAATGGTAAAGAAGAGGCTGAGAACCTGGAGAATGCATTGGAATCCCTTAATCGCGAGTTCGTCTACGTCACCTCATTTAAGCGAGAGATGAAGAAAGAATATGAAGAGGAAGTTAAAAGAGTGACCACATTGCTTGAGCGAGATGACAATCTCTAAAGATCGGGCCATCCGGAGAGAAAATGCTGCTATTCATGAGACCTTTGTGGCACAAAGTCGGTTTACGGAGTTGCTTGCCCTACTTGGTCGGTGGCAACGGGCCTTTGGTATAGTTGAGCAGCAACGACATGAAGCTTGGAATGAGGAATACCGTCTGAGGGAGCAAGTGCTTGCGTTAGAGGTCATCAATGGTGCTTTGCAAGGAGAACTGCAACGAGTCTACAACCAACTTCACCACAATCCTCTTGGTGTTGATGAGGAAGGGCCTCGGGTAGTGCCCAACATTGGTAGTGCTAATACCGGAAATGCGAGAAAGTGTTGAGAACATGGACCATGACCATGAGGAGTAGGCCTGATGAGAAGTCTCTAGTTGGAATGTTATGTTTCCCTTTGAGCAGACCTATTGTAATGACCTGTACTCCTAAGCAGATGGTACAATGGCTTGTGGGATAGTGATTATGAATCACTTAGCGTGTTTCAGTGATGTATGGGTCCTATGTAGCCTGCAAGAACAAGTTTTATATGTCATGTATTTTGGGCATCAAAACTCAGTCGTTGATCAAATTTGTATTCTATCCTTGTCCATGTAAATTCACTTCTATTCCTCTCGGTCTATAATGATATGTTGACATTGGTTCCTTGTTGTCACATGCCTAGACCAATTGTTAAGTGAATATTGTTATTAATCATCACTTGGGAACGACGCGATGATAGTATGTAGCACATGCTATGTCGTTCAAAAATATTCCTTGATATCCACAATTTTGAAATTCTCGGTAATTCCTTCACCTTGTCTTGTGCACGGAGCTCAGTTGTACAAGATATCGTATATAATTCGATTATCTGTCGAATTATTCCGTTGGTCATAGTCATGGCAATATTGTCTCGGTTAATAAGTTACCGTGCCGCGACAAGAACCTAGACCATCTCGGTGGACGCACCTAGATGGATTACTAGGGGGTACGCCGGTATTGTAATTATTAACCATGACCCATTATTCCGTCCAAGCCAAGACAACATCTTTGTCATAAAACCTCCCTTGAATGCTTGCTTATGCATATCCTTGTCAATGCAATCCACCCACATTCAAATCGCGCCATGATATTGTGACAGTAGGTTGCTACAAATTGGTGTAGTTGACCTTTTCTTATTACCTTGTGTCCTTGTGAATATCCTTCGTATATCCCACTTTTGCCTTGCACGTAATGGTTATTCGTGCGAGAATACCTTCAATCATGTGGAATTGCATTTCAAACGCAAGATTTGTAATGGAGTCCTGATTAATGATTGATGGTGCCGCGACGAAACTGAGAGCACCCTGTGGCTGCAGACACATGGATGTCTTTGCTCGGCACGTGCGGTATCACGATTGTTGATCTCGACTGTTCTGAGAGATTGCCTCGAGGTGTCGTTTTGCGTGAACCTACCTTGATTTCCTCTCGATATTCATCGTCCAATCTCTTATGATATTTTCCCCGAAGAGCAAAATCGGGCAAATCAAAGAGAATGAGATCGTTTTCGATAAGACTCATCGGACCACAAGAGGTGGTAGACAAAGGACTATATCGTGTTTTGTCGATCAAGAGAATGGTTTCCTATTCCATGGTACTCCTCGGTAGAGACTTAGAACTCCTATACATCTACTAGGTATTCTAAGGCTTTATGGAGTATTCATGCCTTATGGGAGACAATGAAGGAAATTCTTCGGACAAAAACTTCTTATAAACGGATTATGGCAACAATTTTGGGGTTGCATCGGTCATGAGTTCAAGAGTCATGGTGTCGGATTCAACTATGCATTGGGTACGCATCGTACAAGTGCTTGGGTATAATCTTGGATTTACCAACATACGGTTCGCCTTGAGTATCAAACAAAAGTCGTACGAATAAGTGAATTTGGATCGAGTAGAGACAACATTCGAAAGAAAGGTTGGCATATTTATCATTGGGAAGGAATGTTGGTTGGATAACAAAACTCAATAAATCCCTGCTTCGAGAGCTTGACTTATAGAAAGGAATTGGTAATTCTGAGTCAGTGCCAAAGAATCCGCTCATGTTACCGTGTTGTCCAATAAGAGATGTGATTGGTTGGTTTCTATGGAGCTAGAGAATTATTGACCTAGGAATTTTGATTTCTACATGAGATGAATTGGATGTCTTTGACCTAAGAGTGGACTTCTTCAATGTAGTTGGTTCATATTATCATCCATTAGTCTGTGCTCTTATGAAGGAATATGCCAGTGTTTAACTCACCTCATGGAATCCAATGATGATACCCAATTCAGCTTGTCTTTTGCACACACAAGTCCTAGGTGATATTGTAGAAAGTATTGCAGGTGCTATTCTTATTGACAGCAAACTTGATTTGGATTTAGCTTGACAGAGGTGCAAACCTCAGCTTGACCTGCTTCGTAGTGGTAAACACTTTGAGGGTTGAAGCACCTTCTGATGTATTTGATGATGCAAATAGCAGATTCTCTCACATTAAACCCTTTGATGCCTCCAATAGGGTAATTGTTGGTTACGCTTTGCGATAACCTGCCCTAGTGAATAGCAATTTTGGGGTTTAATGAGAGAGTACATCGTACTATTCTTATCATCTTTATACTTCAGATTAAGAAAAAAGGATTTGACATCAGATTGGAAGAATGGGATAAGTAGAAGAGTGTCTTCTAATGGTCTTGGTAGTGGAAAAATGAATATGTGGACAACTGGAGTGGTCACAAAAGTCAACCGAGAAGAGAACCGTTGCAATCCTAGGGGACCCACTTGTGCACTGTGTTCGCGTGATCGCCGCACTCGCAGCACCTGCACAGTGAACTCTCCTTTATCCTGTCGCCCTGTCAGCTCTCGCGCCTCGTCCTCGTTCCCGTGCCGGACCCCTCATCTCCGTCCCGACTTCAAATACAGTCGCTCGCCCGCCTCCTCGCCGAGCGAATCTATTCCCTCCTTCATCTTCTCCTCGCCCGTGCGTGAGTGACTCGTCGTCCATCTTCTTCCTCTTGCCTCCGCTCTAGTGCCTTGCATCATTCTGTCTTCCCACTCCGTCGTGGGTGCCCTCCTGTGCATCTGTTCTTCTTTCCATCCCCTAATCTGAAACCTTGCTCTGAGAAGAGAAACTTGAGGAAGCCATCGCTTTGGAAAGAGGGAGCAATCAGGAGCAGAGTGGTAAGATTCGGTGGTTGTCCGTGGATCCAGAGTCGTCAGCGTAAGAGAGAAGAAAAATATGTATTTCATGGAGGAAGTCCAGATCTGTTTTGGGTTGATCTTGGTGGTTGGGTTCACTATGGTTGAGTTCACCCTGGAGGTTTTCTGGTTCTTGTGGACATTCTTGACGTTTTGGAGCGTCGTGTTCATCCTGTGTCTCCATTGTCCCTGTATCAGTCGCTATCTGGATTAGGCTAATGATTCTCGTGTATTTTCTCATAGCCCTGTTCTCTCAAATCTTGAGAGGGTTTGTATCAGAGTCGTGTAATCCTCGATGTAAATCCAGATCTGTGAAATAAGAATCTTATTTCTCCCCTTTTCCCCTCTTCTTGCTTTAAATCTCGGGGCGAGATTTCTTTAAGGGGGGTAGGCTGTAACAACTCCAGTTTTTAGGCTTAACAAATCTTGCATCTCATGAGCATAATCATCTCATAAGCATCATATGTGCATTTTTTGGTAGCAATTGGTTGAGTGCTTGTATTAAAATACAAATGGGGTTTTCAAAGTTGTTGCTAGAAGTTATATTTGGGTTGCTTTTCTCAAAATGGAGCTTTAACAAAGTTTATGCAGAAAATTATTTCGAGAAAACTTTGTTTTGACACCGAGTCATGAAAATGCTTTTTAGCCCTTCGAGAATGGCCCAAAACAGTGTCTAAATAATGTTTAATAATATTTTTATAATTCTAATTTGACCCAAATTCACACTTTCAAAACTAGGCCGAATTAGCAAAAACTTCCTTCATGAAAGTTATTCCTCTCATCAAATGGAGAAACTTTCATGTTTTGAGTTTTTCCAAATTCGCATTATTTTTGGAGTTATTCAAGGTCAAACTTTTCAAGTGGGGACAAAAACGTGGGACCCACCCCGGGCCCCACCTGTCATCATCCTTTTCCCCTCCCTCTCTCGCTTCGCGCGCCGGAGCCGCCGCAGCATCGCTTCGCTTCGCCCGCCGCCCTCGCTTCCCCGCTCGAGTCGAGCACGCCGGCCGCATGCGCACTCGAGTACGCCCGCCCCCGTCCCGCCCCTTTGCCGCCCTGCTGGGCTGCCGCGCGAGAGCCGCCTCGGCCGCCATCGCTGATCCCGCACGCCGCGCCGCGTCAAGCGAAGCGCGCAAGCGCTTCGCGGCGCCGCACCGGCACGCCGAGAGGCACTCGAGCACCCCCAGCGTCGCCTCGATTCCTTGCTGCGCCGGCGAGCCGCCGCTGCGCGACGCCGAGCGCGCGTCCCGCCGTCCGCCATGGCCGCCGTATCGCCCCCGCGCGCCGTGGTCCCTCCCGGTCCGGTGGACAGCCCCGCGCCCTTAAAAGCTCGCCCGCTCGCTCGCGCTCGCCCGCTCCATTTCCCCTCTCCCACTCGCCTCCCCACGAGCCGCGGAGCTCGCCATGGCCGCCGCCGCGCCCGCGCCGGCTAGCCGCCACTCCGCTTCACCATTTTCATCCCTGAGCGTGTCACCAAGATCGCCTTGCCATTCTCCACCTTCGCCGCTTACCCGTGCTTCGATTCGACCCAAGGTAGAGGCCAATCGGCCGCTTCTTCCTCGCCGCCGGAAGCCAAGCTCCGGCGAGCCTTTTCAGCACCGCCGCCCACTTGCGTCGGCCATCATTTTCAACTCCCAACGCGTGCACATGCACCGCCTAGGTCTAGCGTAGCCCGTCGGCATCACGGAGAGCCTCGCCGAGGCCTGCTCCGGCGAGTCGCCGTCATCCGCCACCGCCGCTCGCCGCCGTGCGCCACGCTCGTCTATTTAGGGCACGAGAACCACCTTATTCACCACCGTTGCTTGCGCGTCGCCATCACGAGCACAACGGTGCTAGCCGTGTCGCCAGGCACCTCGCCGCCGGCGAGATCCGGCCGGCGGGGAAGCCTCTCCTGGCTCCCGAGCCGCCGGCGGGGGGCCGGCGGCGTCATCTCGCTTGGGTCGGTGAGGACCCGCCGGGTGCACGAGTCGGGTGGATCTAGCAAAGATTCGCGTGTGGGTGCAGCTCGGGTACGCGTAGCGTTTAGGTGGTCGATTTTCGAAAAAACGATTCTTGGCAGATTTGAATAAAAGGTTTTGAAAAATCATATCTCAAGCTAGGAGTGTCCAAATTGAGTGATCTTGGTCTTGTTGTGATCATGGTGAAGTGTAGTATCTGGGAAAAATACGAGGTGCCATGTTTAAGTAACTTTTCTGTATAGTTTCATTTAAATTGTTTCAATTGGTATAATTGCTATTTATCTTTGGAAATGCATAATTAATTCTAGCATGCTCAAAAAAATATGGTTTTGGTCTTGTTGGTCTTGTATTGAGATGCTCTGTCTATGATAAAGATATCACATGCTTGTTTAGTGTAATTTTATAGGGTTGCAGTTCATGTGCCTATTATTGCTATGCTCACATTAAATTCATAAATAGGGTCCTTATATCAAGTTAAGGTTTAATTTCTGTTGTGGGCTGTTTATATGTCCTTAGGAAGTCATTGATGTGATTAACACATGAGTTTGCCATGCTTCATAATACAAAGTATTTATAGGTCCAATTAATGGAGCTGTCTTGTGAATTATGCATAGGTCAGTAGGTTTATCCAAATAGGATGAAATTTTGTTGGTAGACTAGTATTGCCATGATATGTCTACTGTAATTTTTGTAGGATTTTAGGAGTAGCCAATCATGGTGCTCCTGTTCAACCCTTGGATGTTCAAACTAGGGGTTAAGCCCATTGAGGATAGGCTAATCTATTTAAAAGTTGGGTTTCTGGTTAACTTGTCTATAGATGAAAGTTGGAGTATTATCTTAGTTAACTACTGTTAAAGTTTCATGGTCATTGCATGAATGGTTTAGGAGTTATGGGTGTGACAAGATGGTCATCAGGGCTGTTTTAGTGGTATACTAGGATTACATTGTTGTAGTAGAAAACGTAGTAGATGACATGTGCTTAGGGTACACGTTCTTGGATGATGTTGACTACCTTGTAGAAAGAATAAGCAAAGCACGCATTCGCATGATCATACCATGTGTATTCTTAGTATTCATACATGCACCCACATCATACAGGATCGCTAGGAGAACAGAACGTGATGTGGGACAATGATCCAAAGGAGGAGTCACCAAGGGGAACCACGGCACGTGAGGTGATCGAGAACCAGGAACCAGACGTGGAGTGATCAAGTGCTAGGAGCTTCAACATTGATCGTATTAGGAAGGCAAGCCCCGGAGCATTTCTCCTACGGTTTGCAAAAATGATTTACTTTGCGTCCTTTATTGTTTATGATGCATTAAGTTTATAGGCGTTACTTGGAACCGTTACTGCATTATGAGTACCTTGATCCACCTGAATACCTTTACCCTTTTTAAGTTCAGGATCGTTCATATGCTTAGCACTGCTTAATTAGATCGGTAGAAGACGGGTGATTGACCCTCATCCGCGAGGTAGGTGGTTACTACCCTATGGTTGAGGAAAAGGAGGTTGGTTTAGAGAACATAACCATGTGGCCTTGTTAAATCACGACTAGTCGGAGTTTGTGGTGTGTTAGATCACGAAAACTCCGGCGATGTCACTTAAGGGACTATGGTTTTGTACGTCCTCGGATCATGTTGAACAATGCCTCACAGATAGCTGGAAGGATGCGATCATCCGACCGCGAAGCCTTGAGGATGTTTGGGCCGGAATTTCAGCAGAGTTGAGTGTATTGCCCACAGGCGCGGTATTAAAGCCGGTGGCCGGTCGCGCCGGAGAGACTCGGTAGCCGGGCATGCCCTGGTGTAATCGTATTTGCTGAAATCCGCGATTCCACCCGAATAGACCAAGGTGATCTAATCGACTCCGACGGGAGACGTGTGGTTTGTGTGAGGAATACCCGCCAGCTGGTTTGCAATCGATTATAATCGCCATCGTTCCTGGACAGGTGAACACTTGACCGAGCGGCGGCACCGTCGCAAATCATTGTGAAAAATAGGATGGTTATGGCTCTATGTTGTTGATCTTGGTATGCTCAACCTGAAGGATAGGATAGTTTTGTTTGCTCATACCCTGGAGTTGGAATAGTACAGGTGCTAATCTAGTGATGTCAGAATCCAACCTAAAAGATGATAAGCTAGAGAGTCCTTTATCACTAAATGCTTATTTAATAAGCTCATCTTTTATTGCAAGTTTAAATGAGTCAGCTATCCCACTTATAAAGCCTTGCATACTCCTTGGTGTCACTTTATTTTTGGTTTATGACGGGTAAGTCTAGCCGAGTACCTTCTTGTACTCGGGTTTTATTCCCACTTGTTGCGAGATCATAAGACCTTTGCTTTGTGGCAACAAGATGGACACTGTATCCCACTACGGGAGGATTAGACCTTGGGCACGGTCATCTCTTATATCTCATTCCTCTATGCTTTTGCTGGATTTGATGAAGGACCAGGCACTATTTTTAACTAAGTATGCGTTTGTAAAACAACACTTTATTTTGCTTCCGCAGTTTTGTTTCCAACTTGGTATTGTAATAACTATTTTCGCAACTCCGATGTAATCAACTACTTGTGAACTTATGTATTACTATGGACGGTATTATGTTGAACTTAATTCGGTCTGGGCTGTATTGTGGAAAGTTTGAAATCCTTCGTGGTTTCACGGACTACCGGATTGATATAAGCGTCATGTGCTAATTAAGTTGCTTAAGCGACATCATTAGTACATTATATTTATATTAATTGGTCGGTTCTGTTACATGTACTGTCGAGCTTCCGGCCAGCAAGTCAACATGGATAAGTCATCAATACATTTTGCAAAAGGATGTGAGCAGGATGTACGTGAGGAGATCATGGATTTACTGGAGGTTCGTAACGTGGCCTTAAGTGAAAAATATTTAGGCATGTGAAAGTCCCTAGTTTGGTTTTGGCTAATTGATGAAACTTAGGACTAACCTTGTTTATCTAAATGGTTGATTTAGAGAAAAGTTGTCCACATGATGAGCTTATTGAATATGAAGCATGACACGTGTCATGTGATCAAAGATGAAGATCAAGACGATGCTTGGCTCCATGGACCGGTGTTGAAGGTGAAGGGCTAGTCGAGGCTTGGGAGTGAAGGACCATGCAATGGTGAAGCTCGGGCAAGACTAGGCGCCGATGGACCGATGCACGATGAAGAGCAAGTGAAGTCGAGGTCGATGGATCGAGACGGTCACATGATGGTGTGAAGCGTTCATATCATTTTGAGGAATAAAATGGGCTCAAAGCAAAGGTATAATCCATAGGGCCATTTTGTTTTGCATTCAAGACACCATAGAGGGTGTGGGTGGTTTAGGTTCGATAGCCGCACTATTAAGAGGGGAAGTCTTATCGGCTATTCGACGCACGGGTGCCACTAGGTGAATTCATGAAGTGCATTGTATGTAGGGCCTAGTGAGCTAACCTAACCTTTGGAAAATGATTGTGAAAGGCTAACACACAAGCACATGGTGATGTACACTTGGTGGTGTTGGCACATTTACAAAGGTGGCGATTGTCGCGCTATGGTTTGTAGGGTAGAGATGGGGTTTGGGTCCCTCTCTTCCTCCCGCCGAGCCTGTGAGGTGGGATTCGGCGCTTCCGGGAAAAATGGATGCATATTTTCTATTGCGCCGGATATAAAATTTGGTTGAAATCATGCTATCTCTGGTGATCAAGTTGGTATACTTGTTGGATAGCATGGTGGAGAAGTTGGCGTCGCGACGGGCTGAAAACGTGGTGTTTTACTGGCGCCGGACGCGGACGGCAGGGCGCGCCGGACGCGCGGCGTGCGCCGGACGCAGTCTAGTGGCACCCGCAGCCGGCCGGCCCGGCGGACGCGCGCGGACGCGGGGTGCTCGCGCCGGACGCTGCCGGGCGTCCGGCGGACTCGGGCGGCGCGGGGACAGCGCGGTCCACGTCCACGCCGGGACGCGTCCGGTCGGAGGGCTTCGGACGCGCGCTGGAGGGACTCTGGCGTCCGGCGTGGCAGTGCTCGCGGCGTGTGGCCTGGCTCACGCAACGGTGCCGGACGCGTCCGTCGGTGCGGAGCAGGCGCGTCCGGCGCAGTGAAGGTTTTGAACGAGGTGGTGGCAACGGTCGGCGCGGGCGGCAGGTCAACAGCTAAGGACGCGTCCGGCGCAGTTGTTCAGAGCGTCCCGAGGGGCAACGGCTCTATTTCTTTTGTGGGCTATAAATAGTTGGTGGCCGGCCCTTGGGAGGCTCTCTTGGCCATTTCTACTCTCTTGTGCATTCTTTGAGCTGAGAATACTCGTCCCCACTCATCTCTCTTGCTTGATTGTGAATTCTAGTGAGATTGAGTGATCACCTAGTGCATTGCATTGCTTGAGGGCATTTAGTGGCACTTGTGGGTGGTTTCGCCGGTGGATTTCTTGTTACTCTTGGAGAGTACCGCTCCTAGCCGGCTTGGAGGAAGTTGGAGGCGTTGGCAAGAGAAGGTGATTGTTCTTGGCCACCTCCGGTTGATTTGTGAGAGGTTTGAGCTCACCTCGTGGGGATCACGAAGAGCATCCTAGTGGATTGCGCGTGTCGTTGAGTACCTCACTTGAGAGTGGTGTCTTGCGGTGCCTTGCGGGGCGAGCCTTGAGGGGCTAGTGACTTGAGGGTCACACCGAGGAACCATCTAGGTGTTGGTCCACACAACGGGTGACGTAGCTTGGCGGTGCCCAAGTGAACACCCGGGGATAAATCATTTTGTCATTCTTTGTTCCCGGTGATTGATCGCCATCGATTGTGTGTTGCCGATTGATTGATTGTCTATATTCTTGGTGATTGGCAATCTCGACTCTACGCGTCGGTATAACAAGCTTCCTCCCTCTCTTGTATTACTTTCCTAGTTTGGGTTCACCGAGAGTCTTACTTGTGTAGCGCTATCTCGGCCTTTCGGTTGTTTGTGAGATCACTTGATCAACCCACTAGAATTGTTTGGATAGGAGGCTTGCAACACCTAGTAGGCTAAGCATAACTTGCATTCCGCCGTTTGTGTATCTAACGAAGTTAGCTTAGTGAGTTTGTAGAATTTTTTATAGGCTATTCACCCCCCCCCCCCCCCTCCCCTAGCCATCTAGGACCTTATAGCATGCCCACAGACGTTGGGGTATCAACCAATGGAGCATTCAAGTATGCAAAAGACCGTGTCTGGAAAAAGATCCAGGGATGGATGGAACAAACACTATCTACACGAGGGAAAGAGGTGTTGATCAAATCTGTTGCATAGGCAGTTCCAACATACTCCATGGCTTGTTTCAGGCTCCCGCGAGGTCTATGCCAGCATATTGACGGACTCCTTAGAAAATTTTGGTGGGGGAGCAAGGAAGGCAAAAGGAAAACATGCTGGGTAGCCTGGGAGGAGATGACGAAGCCGAAGTACCTAGGTGGAATTGGTTTCCGTGAAACGGAGCTCTTTAATTTGGCGATGTTGACGCGCCAAGCTTGGCGGCTTCTAACTGAACCAGACTCATTGAGCGCTCAAGTCTTGAAGGCCGTTTACTTCCCGAATAGAGGTTTTCTGGAAGCAGAACTAAGTGCCACACCATCTCGGGTGTGGATGTCTGTCTTGGACGGGAGAGAAATATTAGAGCAAGGCATTATCAAACGAATTGGGACCGGCGAGACCACCAATATTTGGAATGAAAATTGGATCCCAAGAGATGGTTTATTTCGACCAGGAAGTTGTACTTTGGAGATTGGAAGACCACAACGGGTGAGCGAGCTGATCGACCAAAATACAGGCACGTGGAATAACCAATTGTTGTGGGCAGCGTTCTCCCCACTGGGGGCCTTTTTGGAACGCGGAATTCAAAACAAAGGAATAAGAGGAAACGTAGGAAAGTAGAAAACAAAGGAATGAGTATAAGGTTGAAAACCACAGGATTTCAAAATGCAGGAATGAAAACTAGAGCCTGTTTGGAACAAAGGAATGTAAAACAAAGGAAATAATAATCACAAAACATGTAAACAACTAAGTGTCATTATTAGTGCCTAATAATAATTCGCTAGTTGTTCATTTTTCATTATCATTGTCTTACATGTGGGGCCATTGGTCCATGGACGCATACCAGCAGCCTCGCCTGCTCGTTCTCATCCACTCGTATCCTCCATGCGTGCTTATCTCTCCCTCTCTAGAAGCAGTCAGATGTGGCCGGTCGGAGCGCTCGCCTCTGCTGAGGCGGTCTGGCGGCGGCGGTGCAGCTCCCGACGAGGTCGCGAGCGGAGCTGCATACCAGGCGCGTGCGCGCGAGCGGGGCGGCGCAGCGCGGCACGGCGCAAGCGAGGCCTGGAGCAGCGCAGCGGCGCCGGGTGTCCGGGCGTGGGCGGCGGCGGCCGGGCTCGAGCAGCGCAGCGTCGCCGAGAACAACATCCCAGCCTGCGCAAGCGCGCGCTCTCTCTCTCCCTCTCTTGCACGTGCGAGTGCCTCGTGCTTCCGCGAAAACTTTGGGTTCGAGTGGATTCTAAAATTCCTGTGTTTTGTTGAGCGATGGAACCCTTTCCAGAGGAACGGAAGGCTCGAATCCTTCGTTCCAAACGCTACCTGACGTCAGCAAAACACAGGATTGACATTCCTCCAAAATTCCTTTGGAATTCCTCCAATCCAAACGGGGCCTGGATAGGGAAGAAATTCTCAATATTCCATTGGCCAACAGACGACAAGAGGATTTTTGGGCTTGGCACTATGAGAAAACAGGTATTTTTACAGTTCGTTCAGCTTATAGAATGCTGGTTCATAATCGCGAAAAGCGTACAGCATGGTTAGAGAGCAAAGCATGCAAATCAGATATCAAAGCCAAAGAAAATGGCTAGGCTGCTTTATGGCGGACTCAGGTTCCTTCAAAGATCTGTATGTTCCTATGCAGACTTGCAAAACAATCGATGCCTACAAATGATGTGTTAAAGAATAGAAACATGGCAACTCATAGCTCGTGCATTATTTGTGGGATGCAAGACTCATGGTGGCACGCCCTACTGGACTGCAACATGTCAAAGTGTATATGGGAGTTGGAGGAAAATAAAGGCCTAGTCGAATTCGTGTGCTCAACTCAGCCACAAGAAGCTCGGTTGTGGCTAGCAATGTTGATTGATACATTATCTCATGAAGATATGGTCAGAGTCTCAGTCACCTTATGGGCAATCTGGTATGCAAGACGTAAGGCAATATATGATCAAATTTTTCAGAGCCCTCTATCAACCCATTACTTCATTGAGAGTTTCTTGTCAGACTCGTCTGTGGCAAGTAGTAAACCAGAGACAAAAAGGACCGTGCAACAGCAGTCGTCCGTACCTCGCTGGATTCCTCCACCAGCAGGAAGCATGAAGATTAACGTGGATGCAGCCCTCTCGAAGGCATCGACGACTGGCGCCGCTGCTGCAGTAGCCAGGGATGAGAATGGCCTCTTTGTTGGAGCTTCAGCTGTCGTGATGACAGGAATATCGGATCCAGAGCAAATGGAAGCTCTTGCCTGCCGTGAAGGGTTAGCGCTTGCGACTGATCTTGGATTCCAAAAATTTAGAATGGTGACTGACTGCACGAACGTGGTTAAAAACATTCGAGGAGATGGTATGGGGTCTTATGGCCAAATTATTCGAGAAATAAAAGCGAGGACGGAGGCCTTCAATTCGGTGGATATTATACATGAGGGACGTCGCTCAAATATCGACGCCCATTTGGTGGCGAAGAGTTGTGTGTCTCAATCAATAGGGAGACATTGATGCGTCGCCTGGCGTATGTATCTCCTGTCCTATGAACTATGAATAAAATGGGGGAGGATAATGCTCAAAAAAAAAAAAAGCCATTTCAGTCCAAGAAAACGAAACCAGGTCAAATACACTATTCATCTGTGCTGTACTTTACCGTGGAAGGTCAATAAACTCCAGCTGTGTCGTAGCTTATCTTCTCCTCAAGAGCCAACTGCCAAGTGGTCAGGTCCCGTACATAACATAACATCCTTTCTGCTTCTGGCTTCTGCACCGGGCAGCTACGACTAGAGCTTGTGCTTGGCAGCAATGGAGAAGAACAAGAACGACAGCAGCAATGGAGTGCGGGTGTGCGTGACCGGAGGCGCCGGGTTCATCGGCTCCTGGCTCGTCAAGAAGCTCCTCGAGAGAGGCTATACCGTCCACGCCACGCTGCGGGACATCGGTTTGCACTCACTCACGCGCGCGCAGATCGATCCACTGATTAATCTCCTCGTGCTAATTGATATGCTCTGCTTTGGTGTATTACGTTGATGACGTGATTGCAGGGGACGAGGACAAGTCGGGGCTGCTCCGGCGGCTGGTCCCCGGCGCGGCGGAGTCCGGGCGTCTGGTGCTGTTCGAGGCCGACCTCTACGACGCGGCCACGTTCGCGCCGGCCATCGCCGGGTGCCAGTTCGTCTTCCTCGTCGCCACGCCGTTCCAGCACGACGCCACGAGCGCCAAGGTCAGGTTCACCACCACCGTACCCAACCAAACTAACTTTGGTACGAAAAAAAAAGTAAATTCTCTTTACGATTGTTTGGCACGCACCGAGCAGTACAGGAGCACGGCGGAGGCGGCTCAGGACGCGGCGCGGTTGATCCTCCGACAGTGCGCGGACTCCAAGACGGTGAAGCGCGTGATCCACACCGGCACCATGGCGACGTGCTCGCCGCTCAAGGAGGACTCCACGGGGTTCAAGGACGCCGTCGACGAGTCCTGCTGGACGCCGCTCGACGTCGACTACCCTCTCCGGGACCCGCAGTTCCATGTGCGTGCGTGCGCAGCAACTCCCGAACCAATCCCTATCGAAACTGGCAATCTCAATTCTGATCGGTGATCACCTCACCTGCAGGAGTACATCCTGTCGAAGCTGCTGTCGGAGAAGGCGTTGCTGGCCTACAACAGCGCCGAGAGCCCGGCGGCGGCGTTCGAGGTGGTCACGGTGCCCTGCCCCGTCGTGGCCGGCGACACGCTGCAGGGCCGCACCACGGCTGGCCTGGAGTCCGCCGCGTCGCCGGTGACCCGGGACGCGCGCGGGTTCGGGGCCCTCAGGATGCTGCAGCGGCTCATGGGCTCGGTGCCGCTGGCGCACGTGGACGACGTCTGCGACGCGCTCGTCTTCTGCATGGAGCGGCAGCCGCCCATGGCCGGCCGGTTCCTCTGCGCCGCCGCGTACCCCACCGTCGACGAGATCGTCGGCCACTTCGCCGCCAAGTACCCGCACCTCGACCTACTCAGAGAGTGAGTTTTGGCTACTACTGCCATGAACTATTTTGCCATGAAAATAAGCGAGAAAACATTTCATTTCTACTGACAAAACATTTCATTTCTACTGACTTGTTGGTGTCTCAGGACGGAGCTGGGGTTGCTGAGCGTGCAGGCTCACAGCAACAAGCTCGGCGA
This sequence comes from Themeda triandra, assembly GCA_018135685.1. NCBI lineage: Eukaryota > Viridiplantae > Streptophyta > Magnoliopsida > Poales > Poaceae > Themeda > Themeda triandra. The sequence goes on along the minus strand of JAENPR010000019.1, from coordinate 499,007 downwards.
GCTAGGATTCAGATACAAATACGGAATGGAGGAGATACTTGATGGCAGCGTCGATTGTGCAGTAAGATTTGGTCGCCTTGATGCATCCATGTTCAGCTTGCAAGAACGATGACAGATCAACTAATCACAAGAACAGAAATTTGTCTCTGCTTCAGCGCATTTATATTTATACCCCGGACCCAAATAAGCAGTAGTTGTATTAACAATAAAAAAAATGTAGTTGCATATGATGGATTTTAAGCATTTTACATGTTCCATGTTGCAATTCATCCAAGAAAATGCAGTTACATGTAACGCGAATTTTCCTCTTTCCTTTTCGTTTCTGAACGGGAGAACCTAAGGTCCCGTTTGGCACGGGTTCTCCCGCGGCTTCAGGAGCTGTTTGGAGTCATTTTCTGCCAAACGGGGTAAAATGAAACGGATCCACTAAACAAGCCTCTAAAAACATGCTCTCACATGGCTTTTGGGTACGAAGGAGCCAAAAATAGTAGCTTCTTCCGGCTTCACCTCATCCTATATGGCATTTTGTGAGAGCATATTTTAAAAAACTCTATATGTGGAGCTGTTTTGCCAAACGGTTTATCAAAACGGATTCAACTCCACTGGTAGAGCATTTCATAGAGTTGAAGCCCAAAAACATAGCTTCACATGTGAAGTGGAGCCCTGGCAAACGGTGCCTAAATTTTCTTGCTAGTGTCAAACTACATGAATGTAATGAACAATCTCCGTAGGAAGCCACACCAAGATTTCCTTAGATCCTCGTATTTTAAGACAATGGCGGACCCAAGATTTGAATGTAGATTTGGACCTTCATTTGATTCAAATCCTTATTTACTATTTTATATTAATGTATTATCAAATTCTGAGTACCTAGTTAAATTTAGTTTTGAACAACTGTTTCCCTGACATTTTATTAAAGAAGGTTTTTTTTGGTGGGTTCTACTAATAAAATTAGACTTGATTCTATATCAAAGAAGCCTAATATACACGACGTCACATCAGATATGAAAACATGGTTAATATGTGAGGGGGGAGACAGAGGGGTCGCTATTTTGATCTATAGATATTCATACATTGCGGATGGCCTTTACAAGGTTTAAGATAATTTGAATGCGCCAACTTTAGCCGTTTTTGGTACCGTCCACCCATTCTACGTTGGGCAGGTTCGGGGTCGACCTCAATGGAGGAAAGGCTGAGCAGCAGCATGCAAGTGGGCAAATCATTCATCTGTACTGTACCTTACTGTGTCAAACGTGTCAATTCCAGCTGTCTGGTAGCTGAAGCTTGTCTTCTCCGCAAGTGGTCAGGTCCCGTACATCCTTCTGCATCGGGCAGCTACAAGCTTGTGCTTGACAGATGACAGCAATGGAGAAGGCGAACAAGAACAGCAACAGCAATGGAGTGCGGGTGGATATCCTTACCCCCGACCCCCGAGCGCCCCCCAACGGGCGACTCGGGGCGCCTCTCCGGCGCCGCCACCACCCCCAGCCCCGAGCCCCTCCGGCCGCCGCCGCCGTCGCCATGCCCCGGTGAGCGGCGGCGGCGGCGGGCGGTCCCCCCAAAACGGACACCGCGCGCGGCACCGCCTCCCTCCAACCCCCACCTTCTTCTTCCCCTTCCACTCTCCCCTCCGGCGAACTAGCAACGGCGGCGGCCCTTCTTCCTTGTCGAGTTGGTGGGGGGCAGCCGGACGGATTCGAACCTCCGGCCCCTGGATCTGGCGCCGGTTGGCCGCCCGCCTCCCCCCCTTCTCTCTCCGGCGGCCTTCTCCGGGCCCCTCCCCTCGTCGGCGGCGGTCTGGGGATGGGGGATGGCCGGATCTGGGCGCGGGCCCTGGATCGGGCGCTCCCCCACTCCACCCCCTCGCGCCGGTGTCCTCTGGCGCGCTGCCGGTCCCCCGATGTACACCCCGGCCTCCTCCTTCTCCGGCGACGGGGACCGGGCCGGTGGCTTTCCTGGTTGGCCCGGGGTCGCTGGATCCGGGCCCTTGGGCCCCGGATCTGCCCCCCCCACCCCCTGGGTGGCCGGCTGCCGGCGGCGGCCATGTGGGGCCGGTGGGCTCTGCGCGGCTTTGGTGGCTGTGGGGGCTGTGTCCCTCCTTCCTTCGAGCTTTCGAGGTCTGCAGCGTGCGCTGCGCTGCATCATGGTGATGTGGCCAGCTGTGCGGGTGGAGCACCGTCGACGTCGTGGTGGTGTGGATGGTGTATGCTCAATTGCTCTTCGGTCGGCGTTGACATGGGTGGCGTTTTCGCGTCTGGGTGGGTGGTGCTAGGCGAAAGCCTTGCTGTTGGCCGACGATGGCGACGCCTTCTTGGCGCCGTTTTCCTCCTTGGAGGCATCTGTGTAAGGTCCTAGATGGCTAGAGGGGGGGTGAATAGCCTATAAAAATTTCTACCAAAATGACTAAGCAAACTTCGTTAGATACACAAACGGCGGAAAGCAAGTTATGCTTAGCCTACTAGATGTTGCAAGCCTCCTATCCAAGCAATTCTAGTAGGTGATCACTAGTACACACAAAAGCTACCACTAGTGATCAAGAGTTCTACCCACGGGATTTAGTCTACACAAGAAGTGGTTCCCGACCGACCACACAAGCAATTCTACTTTGCAAGAATGTAATCAAAGTAATACAAGAGAGGGTAGGGTCTTGTTATACCGACGTGTCGAGTCGAGGTTGCCAATCACCAAGGAGATGAACAATCAATCACAATCGGCAACACACAAAGGATGATGACCAATCACCGGGAGACAAGATGAACACAATGATTTATCCCCGGATGTTCACTTGGGCACCGCCAAGCTACGTCACCCGTTGTGTCGACCAACACCTAGATGGTTCCTCGGTGTGACCCTCAAGTCACTAGCCCTCAAGGCTCGCCCCGCAAGGCACCGCAAGACACCACTCTCAAGCGAGGTACTCAACGACACGCGCAATCCACTAGGATGCTCTTCGTGATCCCCACGAGGTGAGCTCAAACCTCTCACAATCAACCGGAGGTGGCCAAGAACAATCACCTTCTCTTGCCAACGCCTCCAACAATCTCCAAGCCGGCTAGGAGCGGTACTCTCCAAGAGTAACAAGAAATCCACCGGCTAAACCACCCACAAGTGCCACTAGATGCCCTCAAGCAATGCAATGCACTAGGTGATCTCTCAATCTCACTAGGATTCACAATCAAGCAAGAGAGATGAGAGGGAGAGTGTTTTTCTGCTCACAAAGATGAATGAATGAGTTGGGAAGTCAAGAGAGGGAGCCAAGCCCGGCCACCCATCTATTTATAGCCCAAACTCTTCAAACTAGCCGTTGCCCTCGGCTGGCAACTTCGTAGCTCAGCCGGCGGACGCGTCCGCCGCTCGCTGTCGCGCCACGTCAGCCGACCGTTGCTTCGTCTTCGTTTGAATCCACCGAGCGCCGGACGATGAACAGTGAACTGCCCGAGTCCGACGAGTGCGTCCGGCGCGCGTCCGACGGGCGAGCCACGCACGAGTACGCGAAGCCAGAAAGTTTCTGGTGCGCGTCTGAGGACCCGCCGGACGCGCCACAGCCGCGTCCGGCGCTCACTGCGCCAGTCTGCCAGCCCGGCGCCGACTCCAGCACGCGCCGGACGCGTCCGGCCCGCCTGGCCCGGCGTCCGGCGCCCGCGTCCGACGCTCAGCAACGCAGAGCCGCCAACGAGTGCCACGCCACAATGCGCCGGACGCGTCCGACGCCTGCCCAAAGCGCGTCCGGCGCCTCCTGCAGAAGCTGCCTTTCGCCGTGTCGTCGATCCAAGTTCTCAGACATGCTATCCAACAAGTATACCAACTTGATCAACAAAGATAGCATGATTTCAATCAAATTTTGCATCCGGCGCAATAGAAAATATGCATCCATTTTTCCCGAAAGCGCCGAATCCCGCCTCACAGGCTCGGCGGGAGGAAGAGAGGGACCCAAACCCATCTCTACCCCGCAAACCACAAGCACCCAAACGCCACCTTTGTAAATGTGCCAACACCACCAAGTGTACATCTCCATGTGCTTGTGTGTTAGCTTTTTCACAATCATTTCCCAAAGGTTAGGTTAGCTCACTAGGCCCTACATGCAATGCACTTCATGAAATCACCTAGTGGCACCCGTGCGTCGAATAGCCGATAAGACTTCCCCTCTTAATAGTGCGGCTATCGATCCTAAACCACTCACACCCTCTATGGTGTCTTGAGTGCAAAACAAAATGGCCCTATCGGTTATACCTTTGCCTTGAGCCCATTTTGTTCCTCCAAATGATATGAACACTTCACACCATCATGTGACCGTCTCGATCCATCGACCTCGACTTCACTTGCCCTTCACCGTGCATCGGTCCATCGGCGCCTAGTCTTGCCCGAGCTTCACCATCGCATGGTCCTTCACTCCGCCTCGACTAGCCCTTCACCTTCAACACCGGTCCATGGAGCCAAGCATCGTCTTGACCTTCATCTTTGATCACATGACATGTGTCATGCTTCATATGCAATAAGCTCATCATGTGGACAACCTTTCTCTAAATCAACCACTTAGATAAACAAGGTTAGTCCTAGGTTTCATCAATTAGCCAAAACCAAACTAGGGACTTTCAATCTCCCCCTTTTTGGTAATTGATGACAACCTCAACAAAGATGATTTTATAATAAAGATTTTGAACTTGTCATACTTGTCCAATCATTAAGCTCACAAGAGAGATTTGGACAACTATAGCAAGTTCGGTTTTTGTAGTATTGCTCCCCCTACATATGTGCATAGAGTTTGGATTTGAAGCTTTGCACATATGCATGGATAGAAGTGTGGGGAGAGTAATTCTACCAAAATGATGCTAAAGTGTAAGAAATGGACCTTTGAAGCGTGATACCAATCGGAGTTGCAATTTACACCATCCTTAGCACCATGAAGTAACTAGACATCCATCAAAAACTCAAGAACCCCGTGAGATCAACATTATAAGCAAAGTTCTTGAACCACTTGTAAAGCAAGGGAAGTCTAGTTACAACCTATGCATGCTAGTAGATCATTTCATCAATCAAGTTCTATACTAGCATTGCACCACACAAGCAAGGAGACACTACTTGTATAAAACTTTAAAACTAGGTGCCATGAGCAAGTCATATGAGAATGCACAAACAAATGCAACAACTTTGTTCATGAGCTTGCTCCCCTTCTTGTGTGCATCAAAATTTTATTTACCCCTTTATCATGTTCAATCATCTTTTTCTCTCCCTTTGTCAACAATTGCCCAAAATGGGATCAAATTGTGGAGAGAAAAGGACTTTGATGGAGTAAACAAAACTTTAGTCAAAATTGGTTCAATCTAGACCACTTGCCAAAGACATTTAATTCGGTTTGAACCAAAGACAAGCTTCTTCACACCTCATGACAAGGGTTATCTTGCCTATGTTGAATTAAACACTTGTAGCAAATATTCTAGATTCAACACTAGGATTGCAAGCCCATAAACATGTCATATGTCACCACTAGATCAAGCAAAACATAGAAGCAATAGTGGTAAACATATATACATCAAACACATTTGATTTATCATGAATGCTCCAAATGCACCTTGTATGTCTACATGTGCTACCACAAGTATAATCCTAAGAATGAATGACATGTCAACCAATGGTACCTTGCTTTGTCGAAGGAGAGGCATGTCAAGTAGTGGTGGGGTGCATTCAACACATGTTTGAGAAATCAAGAATGTTCAACTCATTCCTTAGCTTGCAAAACCTTCTTTCATCAAGTGGCTTGGTGAGGATGTCGGCAAGTTGATCATCGGTGCCCACACTTTCAATGGAAATGTCACCCTTTTGTTGATGATCTCTTATGAAGTGATGCCTTATGTCAATGTGCTTTGTTCTTCCATGTTGAACCGGGTTTTGTGTCATCTTGATTGCACTTTCATTATCACAAAACAATGGCACATTCTTGAAGTTGATGCCATAATCCTTCAAAGTTGATTTCATCCAAAGCAATTGTGCACAACAACTCCCCGCACTAACATATTCGGCTTCGGCGGTAGAGATTGCCACACTATTTTGTTTCTTTGAGGACCATGACACAAGTGATCTTCCAAGAAGTTGACATGTACCACTTGTGCTCTTTCTATTGATCTTGCAACCACCATAGTCGGAGTCCGAATATCCAATCAATTCAAACTTTGACCCCTTGGGATACCACAATCCAACATCTCTTGTTTGCTTCAAGTACCTCAATATTCTCTTTGCGGCCGTGAGATGACTCTCTCTAGGTGAGGCTTGATATCTAGCACACATGCAAACACTAAACATGACATCCGGTCTTGATGCGGTGACATAGAGTAGGCTTCCAATCAATGACCGATAATCCTTTTGATTCACCATATTGCCATCATGATCACTATCAAGATTCCCATTGGTGCTCATTGGAGTTGAGATTGGCTTTGCATCTTGCATTCCAAACTTCTTCAACATGTCCCTTATGTATTTCCCTTGACTCACAAATGTCCCATTCTTCAATTGCTTGACTTGAAGACCAAGGAAATAGCTAAGTTCACCAATCATGGACATCTCAAACTCATTTGCCATCATTTCACCAAATTCTTCACAATATGCTTGATTGGTTGATCCAAAGATGATATCATCAACATAGATTTGCACAATGAAGAGATCATTACCAATCTTCTTGGTGAATAGAGTAGTGTCAACCTTGCCCATAATAAACCCTTTGGAGTGAAGAAAAGTCTTCAATCTCTCATACCATGCTCTAGGTGCTTGCTTCAAGCCATACAAAGCTTTCTTCAATTTGTACACATGGTTGGGTCTCTTCTCATCTTCAAAACCGGGAGGTTGCTCAACATATACTAGCTCATTGATGATCCCGTTGAGAAATGCACTCTTGACATCCATTTGATATAACTTGATATTGTGGGCACATGCATAAGCCAATAGTATCCTTATTGCCTCCAATCTTGCCACGGGAGCATATGTTTCATCATAGTCAAGACCTTCAACTTGAGTATAGCCTTGTGCAACTAGTCTTGCCTTGTTTCTAATCACAACACCATCTTGATCTTGCTTGTTCTTGAAAACCCATTTGGTTCCAATGACATTGTGATCCTCCGGCCTCTCAACTAACTCCCACACATCATTTCTTGTGAAGTTGTTGAGCTCTTCTTGCATTGCCATGATCCAATCGGCATCATCCAAAGCTTCCTCAATTTTCTTTGGCTCCTTGGTTGACACAAAAGATGCAAACTCACAAATCATAGCCACTCTTGATCTTGTTTGCACACCACTTCTAATATCACCAATAACACTATCAATTGGGTGATCTCTTGCAATATGTTGTGGTTGTAGCACTTGCACTTGATTGCTTGAACTTGGTTGGTCACTTAACTTGTCCTCATTTGATGAACTAGCACCATGATCTTGCACTTGAGCATTGCTAGCTTGCCTCAATGGAGAATTGAGCACTTCATCTTTATCATCTTGCACATCAACCACTTGCTTTGCTCTAATGTCCCCAATGTCCATGTTCTTCATTGCTTCAACCAATTGAGTTCCACCAACATCTTCTAGATTCTCATCTTCATCTTGTGACCCATTGGTTTCATCAAATTGCACATCATGGACTTCCTCTCTAATGCCACTTGAATTGTTCCAAACTCTATAAGCCTTGCTTGTAGTTGAATAACCGAGTAGGAACCCCGCATCACATCTCTTTTCAAACTTCCCCAATCTAGTGCCCTTCCTCATGATATAGCATTTGCAACCAAACACTCTAAAATAGCCAATGTTGGGCTTTCTTCCATGAAGTAATTCATATGGGGTCTTCTCTAGCAAAGTATGACAATAGAGCCTATTGATATAGTAGCATGCCGTGTTGATTGCTTCATCCCAAAATGATTGACTAACATTGTACTCATGAAGCATTGATCTAGCCATATCAAGCAATGTTCTATTCTTCCTCTCAACTAGGCCATTTGATTGTGGAGTATACTTGGCCGAGAATTGATGACCAATGCCATAGTGATCACACAATTCTTCCATTCTTGTATTCTTGAATTCACTCCCATTGTCACTTCTCACTTTCTTGATTCTCATGTCAAACTCATTGTGAACTCTAGTGAGAAAGGTCTTGAAGGTGTCATACACTTCACTCTTATCACTAAGAAAGAATACCCATGAGAATCTTGTGAAGTCATCCACTATTACAAACCCATACTTGTTGCCACCAATACTTGTGTATGTAGTTGGGCCAAATAGATCCATGTGCAACAACTCAAATGCCTTGCATGTGCTCATTATGCTCTTCTTTGGATGTGAGTTTCCAACTTGCTTCCCGGCTTGACATGCACTACACAACTTGTCCTTCTCAAATACAACATCTTTCAAGCCTTCAACAAGATTGTGTTGTGTGAGCTTCTTCAATTGTTTCATGCCAACATGCCCAAGCCTTCTATGCCAAAGCCAACCCAAACTTGATTTTGATATCAAACATGTTGTCAAAGAAGTTTCACTAGTGTTGAAATCAACAAGATAGAGATTCTCATATCTAAAGCCTTTGAACACCAAGTTGGAGCCATCAAGAGAAACTACCTCAACATCATTTGCCCCAAACATGCACTTGTAGCCTCGATCACAAATTTGTGCCACGGAGAGAAGATTGAAATCCAAGCTTTCAACTAGCATCACATTGGAGATACTCATGTCATTTGATATTGCAATCTTGCCCAAACCAACAACCTTGCCTTTCTTGTTATTGCCAAAAGTAATTGACTCAATGCCACTATCATTCTTCTCAATTGAATCAAACATTCTTGATGTGCCGGTCATGTGTTGAGAACACCCACTATCAATAATCCAATGCCTTCCTCCGGCTTTATAATTCACCTACAAGCAAATCAATGAAGCTTAGGTACCCATTTTTGCTTGGGTCCTTGTAGGTTAGTGACTAAGCTCTTTGGTACCCAAATTGCCTTCTTCTTTGGGCCAACAATGGGTGTACCAACAAACTTAGCTTGTACACCTTTCACACCCTTGGTAAGCACATAACAAGAATCAAAAGGTATAGCATTGTCAAGTTTCTTGTTTTGTTGCTTCTTGTTGCAATTTTGCTCTAGGTGCCCAACTTGCTTGCATCTATAGCAAAACCGACCATTGCTCTTCACAAAACTAGGCTTTGGAGTTGCAAAGGCCGACTTGCCCTTCTTGGGGTATAGCCCAATCCCTCTTTGTTAAGAGAGAACCTTTGGCTACCCAAGCACTTTAGCAAGCGGGCCTCACCACCATAGGCTTTGCCTAAGGCATGAGTGAGCTCATCCACCTCCTTCTTGAGAGTCTCATTCTCAACCATAAGTGTAGCATCACAAGTGAAGCCATCACTAGTAGTAGAGGTAGAGTCGGTGGTGGTGGTGGATGATGTGCTACAAGAAGGGTTAGCATTTGTCATGATGATAGGTTGATAAAATGACTCATCAATGATGTCACAAGTAAGGCCTATATCACATGATGCAACCACCACTTTCTTTGCTTGTTGCTCAAGTAGAAATGAGTGAGCCTTTTCAAGCTTAGAGTGAGCATCACCAAGTTTCTCATGGTCTTCCACTAGACTCTCATGAGTGGTCATAAGCTCACCTAGGGCTTTCTCTAGTATTTCTACTTTCATTGAAAGCTTCTTGCACTCCTTTTCCTTGGCAATAGCTATATCTCTAGTTTCTTGCATCAAGTCATATAATTGATCCTTAGTCGGTTCATCATCATCATCAACATTATCAACATCGTGAGCATATTCCATCTCACTATCATCATCACTATCATCATATTGTACCTTTGTTTCCTTGGCCATGAAGCACGATGGTGATGAAGAGAATAATGAAGGCTTCTTGTTGATGGCGATGGAAGCCATAGCCTTGTTGCATGAATCTTCTTCTTCATCATCATTGTCACTCTCCCAAGTGACCACAAATGCACCATTTTTGCCCTTCTTGAGTGTCATCTTGGCTTCATGCTTCTTCTTCTCAAACTTGCCCTTGTTGTAGTTCTTCTTCTTCTCATATGGGCATTCGGCTTGTAGATGCTCGGTGCTATCACAATTGAAGCACTTTCTTGGTTGCTCTTGCTTCTTGAAGTTGTTCCTCTTGAAGCCTCTTCTCTTGATGAACATGTGTCCCATCTTCTTCACTACAAGAGCAAGTGCCTCATCATCAATCTCAAAGTCACAATCTTGCTCATTGTTTTCTTCTTCTTCAAAGATTGGTGCTTTGCCCTTGGAGGATGTGGCTTGGAATGCCACGGTCTTCTTCTTCTTCTCTTCCTCCACCTTCTCATCATCTTGATCAAACTTGTCATATGTCAAGACTTCACCAAGCAAATCATTTGGCTTTTTATTTTCAAGCCCATCCCTTTGTAGCATTAGCTTCAACATCTTGAAGCTCTTCGGCAAGCAAACCAAAAACTTGTGACAAAAGTCTTCATCTTTTGTCTTGTGCCCCAAACTCTTGAGATCATTCACAATCACTTGTAGACGATGAAACATTTCAATGATTGTTTCATCCTCCTTCTTCTTGAAGTTCTCGAACTCACTCTTGAGTCCATATAGCTTGGCACTCTTCACAACCTTGGTGCCCTCATAGGTCTCACCCAACCTAGTCCACACTTCACTTGCAAGTTCCAAATCCTTGATCCCCTCAAACACCTTTGTATCAATGCCATTGTATAGGGTGTTGAGAGCCATCCTATTGCATGTGATGTTGGCTTTGTCTTCATCGGTGAGATGATCATTATCAAGTATGGCATAATCATGCAATGTAACTTGCAACACTCTCTCTTGTATCGAACCAAGATACATGATCATCTTTCTCTTCCAATGGTCAAATGAGCTAACTCCATCAAACATAGGCGGTTTGCCCCCAACATGGTTGAACACAATTTGAGCCATCTTAACACCGTAGGATGTTAAGCCTTGCACTAAAACGGTGACCTCGGCTCCGATACCACTTGTAAGGTCCTAGATGGCTAGAGGGGGGGTGAATAGCCTATAAAAATTTCTACCAAAATGACTAAGCAAACTTCGTTAGATACACAAACGGCGGAAAGCAAGTTATGCTTAGCCTACTAGATGTTGCAAGCCTCCTATCCAAACAATTCTAGTAGGTGATCACTAGTACACACAAAAGCTACCACTAGTGATCAAGAGTTCTACCCACGGGATTTAGTCTACACAAGAAGTGGTTCCCGACCGACCACACAAGCAATTCTACTTTGCAAGAATGTAATCAAAGTAATACAAGAGAGGGTAGGGTCTTGTTATACCGACGTGTCGAGTCGAGGTTGCCAATCACCAAGGAGATGAACAATCAATCACAATCGGCAACACACAAAGGATGATGACCAATCACCGGAGACAAGATGAACACAATGATTTATCCCCGGATGTTCACTTGGGCACCGCCAAGCTACGTCACCCGTTGTGTCGACCAACACCTAGATGGTTCCTCGGTGTGACCCTCAAGTCACTAGCCCCTCAAGGCTCGCCCCGCAAGGCACCGCAAGACACCACTCTCAAGCGAGGTACTCAACGACACGCGCAATCCACTAGGATGCTCTTCGTGATCCCCACGAGGTGAGCTCAAACCTCTCACAATCAACCGGAGGTGGCCAAGAACAATCACCTTCTCTTGCCAACGCCTCCAACAATCTCCAAGCCGGCTAGGAGCGGTACTCTCCAAGAGTAACAAGAAATCCACCGGCTAAACCACCCACAAGTGCCACTAGATGCCCTCAAGCAATGCAATGCACTAGGTGATCTCTCAATCTCACTAGGATTCACAATCAAGCAAGAGAGATGAGAGAGAGAGAGTGTTTTTCTGCTCACAAAGATGAATGAATGAGTTGGGAAGTCAAGAGAGGAGCCAAGCCCGGCCACCCATCTATTTATAGCCCAAACTCTTCAAACTAGCCGTTGCCCTCGGCCGGCAACTTCGTAGCTCGCCCGGCGGACGCGTCCGCGTCCGCGCCGCGCCACGTCGCCCGACCGTTGCTTCGTCTTCGTTTGAATCCACCGAGCGCCGGACGATGAACAGTGAACCGCCCGAGTCCGACGAGTGCGTCCGGCGCGTCCGACGGCGAGCCACGCACGAGTACGCGAAGCCGAAAAGTTTCGTGCGCGTCGAGACCCGCCGGACGCGCCACGCCCGCGTCCGGCTCGGCGCCATCCGCCAGCTGCCCGGCCTCGCGCTGACTCCGAAGACGCGCCGGACGCGCCCGCCCGCTCGGCCGGCCCGGCGCCGCGTCCGACGCTCGGCAACGCAGCCGCCAACGAGTGCCACGCCACAATGCGCCGGACGCGTCCGACGCTGCCCAAAGCGCGTCCGGCGCCTCCTCCCCGCAGAGCCGCTTTCGCCGTGTCGTCGATCCAAGTTCTCGACATGCTATCCAACAAGTATACCAACTTGATCAACAAAGATAGCATGATTTCAATCAAATTTTGCATCCGGCGCAATAGAAAATATGCATCCATTTTTCCCGAAAGCGCCGAATCCCGCCTCACAGGCTCGGCGGGAGGAAGAGAGGGACCCAAACCCATCTCTACCCCGCAAACCACAAATAAGACCCAAACGCCACCTTTGTAAATGTGCCAACACCACCAAGTGTACATCTCCATGTGCTTGTGTGTTAGCTTTTTCACAATCATTTCCCAAAGGTTAGGTTAGCTCACTAGGCCCTACATGCAATGCACTTCATGAAATCACCTAGTGGCACCCGTGCGTCGAATAGCCGATAAGACTTCCCCTCTTAATAGTGCGGCTATCGATCCTAAACCACTCACACCCTCTATGGTGTCTTGAGTGCAAAACAAAATGGCCCTATCGGTTATACCTTTGCCTTGAGCCCATTTTGTTCCTCCAAATGATATGAACACTTCACACCATCATGTGACCGTCTCGATCCATCGACCTCGACTTCACTTGCCCTTCACCGTGCATCGGTCCATCGGCGCCTAGTCTTGCCCGAGCTTCACCATCGCATGGTCCTTCACTCCGAAGCCTCGACTAGCCCTTCACCTTCAACACCGGTCCATGGAGCCAAGCATCGTCTTGACCTTCATCTTTGATCACATGACATGTGTCATGCTTCATATGCAATAAGCTCATCATGTGGACAACCTTTCTCTAAATCAACCACTTAGATAAACAAGGTTAGTCCTAGGTTTCATCAATTAGCCAAAACCAAACTAGGGACTTTCAATCTGTCGTTGCGCCACCCTTCCTCATCCGCGTGTGGAGCTTCTAGGTGAAAACCTGTCCCGCTTGGGCATGCAGCGGTGGCGCTCCGTGCGTCGCATTCCTTCTTGAAGGCGCTGCTCTTGAAGCTCCAAGCCATGGCGCGTGCTGGGGTATCTTCCTCTTCGATGTGGTGCAGGTCGTCGTCGTCGTCTCGTTTCGGTCGTTGGGCTGTATCTTTTTGGGCTTAATGCTCTCTTCACCTAGTTTGTCCAGTTAGCATGTGTTGTAGCTGCAGTTGGGTTAGTCTTTCCGGTGGATGCTTTCCCACCGAGGTGTTTCTGGCGGTTGCTTTGCCGTCGTGGTGCTCTATGTGTCCTCCTCGCCCGTGGTCCGGGGGGCCTTGGCCCCTGTGACTCGGAGGAGCGGATTGCTTTGCCACCGAGGACGCGCCTCCGCCGGTGCTGGTCGTTGAGGTCGCAGAGGTGGGGACGGATACTTGGCCGTCAGGAGTTCGGGCGGATGCTTTGCCGCCGTGTCTTTCTTTGCGACTCCGTGCGCTACTGGCTACTTAGGTGTCGATTATTTGTATTAGGTGCAGCTTGTTGGGGTTGTTAGGTGGAGGGTTTCCCCCTCTCACGTCTCTTGCTTTGTGTTTGTGTTGTGGTTTTCGTTGGTAATCCTAGGATTACCTGCGACTACTTCTGTACTCGAACTTCGGTTCACCTCTGCTTAATGAAATACATGCAACGCATGTTTAAAAAAAAAATGGAGTGCGGGTGTGCGTCACCGGAGGCGCCGGGTTCATCGGCTCCTGGCTCGTCAAGAAGCTCCTCGAGAGAGGCTACACCGTCCACGCCACGCTGCGGAACACCGGTTTGCCACATATGCTCTGCTTAGGCGTAATGGCGTATTTGGGTGACTGATTACTATACGATTATTCCAGGCGACGAGGAGAAATCGGGGCTCCTCCGGCGACTGGTCCCCGGCGCGGCGGAGTCCGGGCGTCTGGTGCTGTTCGAGGCCGACCTCTACGACGCGGCCACCTTCGCGCCGGCCATCCGGGTGCCAGTTCGTCTTCCTCGTCGCCACGCCGATGCAGCACGACGCCACGATCACCAAGGTGAGAACATGAACAACGCACGCCCGAATCACCCGATGCTCCTTCGGTGAAGAAGATCTGTGAGTTCTTTCGCGCTTGCTCGTGCAGTACAGGAGCACGGCGGAGGCAGCTCTGGACGCGGCTCGGGTGATCCTCCGGCAGTGCGAGGGGTCTAGGACGGTGAAGCGCGTGATCCACACCGGCAGCATGGTGGCGTGCTCGCCGCTCAAGGAGGACGCCACCGGGTTCAAAGACACCGTCGACGAGTCCTGCTGGACGCCGCTCGACGTCGACTACCCTCTCCGGAACGCAGATTTCGACGTGTGCAACCGGTTTCTTTAGTCCTGCTACAAAATCGACGAATTTCTGAAGTCGTAACCCACGACGTTGACAAGCTTGTACTTGTACCCCATTATCCTCATCACCTGCAGGAGTACATCGTGTCGAAGGTGGTGTCGGAGAAGGAGCTGCTGGCGTACAACGCCGCCGAGAGACGGGCGTTCGAGGTGGTCACGGTGCCGTGCTCCGTCGTGGCCGGCGACACGCTCCAGCGCCACGCCACCTTCTCCCTGGAGTGCCTCGTGTCGCCCGTGACCCGTGACGAGCACCGCCTCGAGGCGCTGAGGCGGCTGATGCCGCTGTTTGGCTCGGTGCCGGTGACGCACGTGGACGACGTCTGCGACGCGCTCGTCTTCTGCATGGAGCGGCCGGCGGCGGCCATGGCCGGCAGGTTCCTCTGCACCGCCGCGTACCTGACCTTCGACGACGTCGTCGGGCACTTCGCCGCCAAGTACCCACACCTTGACATCCGCAAAGAGTGAGCCTTTCATTTATTTGCCCATTAACATCCTGCCAAGAACGGCCATGGCTTGTTTCTTGAATTGTTGTTAGTCTGATAAACAATGTCGCAAGATGATTTGTCGTAAAATTTTCCAGTGAATTGGTGTCAGGACGGAGGGGTGGCCGAGCGTGCAAGCGCACAGTGACAAGCTGGGCGAGCTGGGGTTCAGATACAAGTACGGGACGGAGGAGATACTGGATGGCAGCATCGACTGCGAAGTGAGATTGGGCATCCTCGATGCATCTAAGGCCTTGTTTAGATCATGGCCAAGTTAGGAGTTTGCATAGTACCATGTCAAATCAGCGCACTGTAGCATTTCGTTTGTATTTGGTAAAAATTGTCCAAACTTTGACTAATTAGGCTCAAAATGTTCATCTCGCAAAGTACAATCAAACTGTGCAATTAGTTTTTGATTTCATCTACATTTAGTACTCCATGCATGGGCCGACATTTTGATGTGACGGGGAATAGGAATTCTGCATAGTGAATTTGGTGGCAAATTTGGGGATCTAAACAAGGCCTAAGCTCAGTGTGCAAGAATGACAGCAACAAATAGTGCTCTGTCATCTACCATTTGTCACTGTTCAGCATGGAACTGAATAAATAGGAAATGCATACATTTTACCTGTTCGAACTAGCACGCACCATGAATGTGCATTCATTTTGCAGTCTTAAGCGTTTTTATCCTATTTTGAAGCGCAATGGTGATTTTCTCCCCTTTTTTTAAAAAAAATAGTGACTTTAGATCTGCTCTTTGAAGCACCGGTAACGATGATAACTTTTGAATCAAAGGACCACTTTGCCCATGTATGTTTACCCTTGTTATATTTTTGATAGTGTGTTTTTACCCCTATTTACGAACAAGTCATTTTTCTTCCTCTTGCCATCCATAGGCACCACAGCCATGGGAGGCCGAGGGGGAGCTCCAAACGTGATGGCAGCACCCACTAAAGATGGCCATGCAACCCGAGGCCTGGTGGCCCGGCGTTTTGGCCCGGCCCGAGCACGGCACGGCTCGGTGGTCACCGGGCCAGGGCTGGCACGGCACAGGGGAGCAGGCCATGCATACATCCTAGGCACGCAGCCCGACACCGGTACGGCCCGCTCCAGGGAGCGGCCTGGTGAATTGGCCTGCTAAGAGCCCACCGCGACCAATGTCTCCTAATAGAAGAGCCCTCACCGACAGCCTCACCTAGTCACCGTAACCCTAGTTGAGTTCCCCACGCCACCCCTCCCCAGCACCGCAGTCAGGCTCCCCACGCCGCCTTGCCTCCTCCATCGCGAGTTCGCCACTAGTGTAGCGCGAGGCGAGCGCGGAGCTGCGGACGCCGCCAGTCCGTTGTCCGCTAGAGGCCAGACACAACCTCCCTTACCTCGTTGCCTCGCGCCTCACCGCCTCCTCACTCTCCTCGCCTCACGCCGACGATCTCTCCCTCTCCCGGCCTCTCCCTCTCCTTGTGCAACGTGCCAACGCCGCTGCGCCGGCCCCGAGCTACGCCCTAACACCAGACCCGGTGTGAGTGAGCTCGCCAGCGGCCGCTACCAACTGTTGCTCGCAGTTCCTCGTCTTCCCCCTATCTCCCTAGACATCCCGTTGACCATGGCATCGAGCTCCTTCTCGAGGAGAGCAGGTGGTGCCGCTGGCTACCTCATGGGCCTCGGGGCCGCCGGCACGCCGGACCAGTCATGCTTTTAGGCCGGCCCGACAGCCCAGCAGGTCGTGACTGGGCCGTAGGCCCGGCATGACACCTGCCTCGGCACGGCCCGTGAGGCATGACGGCAATGCCGGGCCATGCAGGCGGCCGGCCCGTTGGCCATCTATAGCACCCACAATAGAGGTGTGACGGCTAACCAGTGGTGTTGTGCTGGGTCGGCCTACACGGTGATGTCCAGCTACATGAAGCCACACACGACAAGAGTGCGAGGGAGAAGGGGGGCAAGGTGCGGAGGCATCCTAAGGAAGGGGTATGACCGGGGACATGAGAAGAAAAGGTCAGCAAACGGTGGAGTTTACAGGAGTTGAAGAATAAAGGATGGCGATGTGGTCAAATGGGAACCGGTTTGCGCAAATGAGTATGACACGGTGAAGGGAACAAAGAAGCAACCTCGTGGTGGTGGTCATTATCCGTACAACAACATATTCGCGGTAAAACTCGTAGGCGAGTTCACTGAAAATCTAATCCTTCCTTCTTGTCACCTTAATCGCTCCAAAGTGTGAGTCAAAAATGGTGTAACATCTCGATGTTATTTCAACTAAAACCCTAACATGTCATCATGTTTAGTTGCAAGGCATTCATGTTAGGTCAACTTGTTGTGCATAAACTAAAATAAATTTATATTCTAGGTTGATTGTGCTCCTGAAATGATGCTTGTTATTGCTTTCAATAGCCTAGAGGTGTGTCGTCTAGATCAAACTCGATTTCGTTTTAAAAACCCTAATTTCCAGCAAACTCTGTTTTACCCCCTTTTCTCCAATTCAAAATCTACAAAGAATTTGGGGTTGGTTCAAAAGGCAAGATTGTAGGGCTTGATGAGACCTACAATGTTGGTGAACAAAGTTTTTCAAGTTTTCAAAAAGAATTTCAAATAAATTTGAAAATATCGTTTTCCTGAGATTGTCCCCCTTTGAATTTCAAATCATAATTCAAAAACTATGCATATTTTGGAAAAACTCTTTTGGGAGAAAATATGCAGTTTAAAAAGTTGAGCATTCCATAGTTTTGGAGTTTTTCAAGTTCTTTAGAAAAATCCAAGGTAATTTCATATATTTCATTCTAGGGTTTTTGTCCCCTTTTCAATATTTGATTCAAATTCAATCTTCCTTTCAGAATTTGAAAATGCTCCAGTTGAGAAAATTGTAGAGCATGAAATTTTAGCTAGGGTTTCTTTTTGGAAATTTTTGAGTCTAGTTCAAAATTCTGGAGTATTTTGCAAAACTTTATTGCTGCTACAGTCTTGACGTCGCATCACCATGTTCACCTCACTTTGTCGCTTCACGTCGTAGCCATGGCGGCCATGCCGCCCGGCCGCCGCCGACCGCTAGCGCGCGGCCGAGCGAGAAGGTTCGCTGCCCCGTGTCGCTTTCACGCCCGCCGTCCTTGCGCCATTAAACCCTGGCCAAATCCTTTTTCCCCTCCTCCATTCTCTTTCCCGGCCGCCGTCCTCGCTCTGTTTTCGTCGCCGCCGCTCGCCATCGCCGTCGTCAAGCCACGGCGAGCTGCTTTTTCTTGCCATCACGACCGCCTTGAGCTCGCGCATCCGTGATACCACAATCCAACATCTCTTGTTTGCTTCAAGTACCTCAATATTCTCTTTGCGGCCGTGAGATGACTCTCTCTAGGTGAGGCTTGATATCTAGCACACATGCAAACACTAAACATGACATCCGGTCTTGATGCGGTGACATAGAGTAGGCTTCCAATCAATGACCGATAATCCTTTTGATTCACCATATTGCCATCATGATCACTATCAAGATTCCCATTGGTGCTCATTGGAGTTGAGATTGGCTTTGCATCTTGCATTCCAAACTTCTTCAACATGTCCCTTATGTATTTCCCTTGACTCACAAATGTCCCATTCTTCAATTGCTTGACTTGAAGACCAAGGAAATAGCTAAGTTCACCAATCATGGACATCTCAAACTCATTTGCCATCATTTCACCAAATTCTTCACAATATGCTTGATTGGTTGATCCAAAGATGATATCATCAACATAGATTTGCACAATGAAGAGATCATTACCAATCTTCTTGGTGAATAGAGTAGTGTCAACCTTGCCCATAATAAACCCTTTGGAGTGAAGAAAAGTCTTCAATCTCTCATACCATGCTCTAGGTGCTTGCTTCAAGCCATACAAAGCTTTCTTCAATTTGTACACATGGTTGGGTCTCTTCTCATCTTCAAAACCGGAGGTTGCTCAACATATACTAGCTCATTGATGATCCCGTTGAGAAATGCACTCTTGACATCCATTTGATATAACTTGATATTGTGGGCACATGCATAAGCCAATAGTATCCTTATTGCCTCCAATCTTGCCACGGAGCATATGTTTCATCATAGTCAAGACCTTCAACTTGAGTATAGCCTTGTGCAACTAGTCTTGCCTTGTTTCTAATCACAACACCATCTTGATCTTGCTTGTTCTTGAAAACCCATTTGGTTCCAATGACATTGTGATCCTCCGGCCTCTCAACTAACTCCCACACATCATTTCTTGTGAAGTTGTTGAGCTCTTCTTGCATTGCCATGATCCAATCGGCATCATCCAAAGCTTCCTCAATTTTCTTTGGCTCCTTGGTTGACACAAAAGATGCAAACTCACAAATCATAGCCACTCTTGATCTTGTTTGCACACCACTTCTAATATCACCAATAACACTATCAATTGGGTGATCTCTTGCAATATGTTGTGGTTGTAGCACTTGCACTTGATTGCTTGAACTTGGTTGGTCACTTAACTTGTCCTCATTTGATGAACTAGCACCATGATCTTGCACTTGAGCATTGCTAGCTTGCCTCAATGGAGAATTGAGCACTTCATCTTTATCATCTTGCACATCAACCACTTGCTTTGCTCTAATGTCCCCAATGTCCATGTTCTTCATTGCTTCAACCAATTGAGTTCCACCAACATCTTCTAGATTCTCATCTTCATCTTGTGACCCATTGGTTTCATCAAATTGCACATCATGGACTTCCTCTCTAATGCCACTTGAATTGTTCCAAACTCTATAAGCCTTGCTTGTAGTTGAATAACCGAGTAGGAACCCCGCATCACATCTCTTTTCAAACTTCCCCAATCTAGTGCCCTTCCTCATGATATAGCATTTGCAACCAAACACTCTAAAATAGCCAATGTTGGGCTTTCTTCCATGAAGTAATTCATATGGGGTCTTCTCTAGCAAAGTATGACAATAGAGCCTATTGATATAGTAGCATGCCGTGTTGATTGCTTCATCCCAAAATGATTGACTAACATTGTACTCATGAAGCATTGATCTAGCCATATCAAGCAATGTTCTATTCTTCCTCTCAACTAGGCCATTTGATTGTGGAGTATACTTGGCCGAGAATTGATGACCAATGCCATAGTGATCACACAATTCTTCCATTCTTGTATTCTTGAATTCACTCCCATTGTCACTTCTCACTTTCTTGATTCTCATGTCAAACTCATTGTGAACTCTAGTGAGAAAGGTCTTGAAGGTGTCATACACTTCACTCTTATCACTAAGAAAGAATACCCATGAGAATCTTGTGAAGTCATCCACTATTACAAACCCATACTTGTTGCCACCAATACTTGTGTATGTAGTTGGGCCAAATAGATCCATGTGCAACAACTCAAATGCCTTGCATGTGCTCATTATGCTCTTCTTTGGATGTGAGTTTCCAACTTGCTTCCCGGCTTGACATGCACTACACAACTTGTCCTTCTCAAATACAACATCTTTCAAGCCTTCAACAAGATTGTGTTGTGTGAGCTTCTTCAATTGTTTCATGCCAACATGCCCAAGCCTTCTATGCCAAAGCCAACCCAAACTTGATTTTGATATCAAACATGTTGTCAAAGAAGTTTCACTAGTGTTGAAATCAACAAGATAGAGATTCTCATATCTAAAGCCTTTGAACACCAAGTTGGAGCCATCAAGAGAAACTACCTCAACATCATTTGCCCCAAACATGCACTTGTAGCCTCGATCACAAATTTGTGCCACGGAGAGAAGATTGAAATCCAAGCTTTCAACTAGCATCACATTGGAGATACTCATGTCATTTGATATTGCAATCTTGCCCAAACCAACAACCTTGCCTTTCTTGTTATTGCCAAAAGTAATTGACTCAATGCCACTATCATTCTTCTCAATTGAATCAAACATTCTTGATGTGCCGGTCATGTGTTGAGAACACCCACTATCAATAATCCAATGCCTTCCTCCGGCTTTATAATTCACCTACAAGCAAATCAATGAAGCTTAGGTACCCATTTTTGCTTGGGTCCTTGTAGGTTAGTGACTAAGCTCTTTGGTACCCAAATTGCCTTCTTCTTTGGGCCAACAATGGGTGTACCAACAAACTTAGCTTGTACACCTTTCACACCCTTGGTAAGCACATAACAAGAATCAAAAGGTATAGCATTGTCAAGTTTCTTGTTTTGTTGCTTCTTGTTGCAATTTTGCTCTAGGTGCCCAACTTGCTTGCATCTATAGCAAAACCGACCATTGCTCTTCACAAAACTAGGCTTTGGAGTTGCAAAGGCCGACTTGCCCTTCTTGGGGGTATAGCCCAATCCCTCTTTGTTAAGAGAGAACCTTTGGCTACCCAAGCACTTTAGCAAGCGGGCCTCACCACCATAGGCTTTGCCTAAGGCATGAGTGAGCTCATCCACCTCCTTCTTGAGAGTCTCATTCTCAACCATAAGTGTAGCATCACAAGTGAAGCCATCACTAGTAGTAGAGGTAGAGTCGGTGGTGGTGGTGGATGATGTGCTACAAGAAGGGTTAGCATTTGTCATGATGATAGGTTGATAAAATGACTCATCAATGATGTCACAAGTAAGGCCTATATCACATGATGCAACCACCACTTTCTTTGCTTGTTGCTCAAGTAGAAATGAGTGAGCCTTTTCAAGCTTAGAGTGAGCATCACCAAGTTTCTCATGGTCTTCCACTAGACTCTCATGAGTGGTCATAAGCTCACCTAGGGCTTTCTCTAGTATTTCTACTTTCATTGAAAGCTTCTTGCACTCCTTTTCCTTGGCAATAGCTATATCTCTAGTTTCTTGCATCAAGTCATATAATTGATCCTTAGTCGGTTCATCATCATCATCAACATTATCAACATCGTGAGCATATTCCATCTCACTATCATCATCACTATCATCATATTGTACCTTTGTTTCCTTGGCCATGAAGCACGATGGTGATGAAGAGAATAATGAAGGCTTCTTGTTGATGGCGATGGAAGCCATAGCCTTGTTGCATGAATCTTCTTCTTCATCATCATTGTCACTCTCCCAAGTGACCACAAATGCACCATTTTTGCCCTTCTTGAGTGTCATCTTGGCTTCATGCTTCTTCTTCTCAAACTTGCCCTTGTTGTAGTTCTTCTTCTTCTCATATGGGCATTCGGCTTGTAGATGCTCGGTGCTATCACAATTGAAGCACTTTCTTGGTTGCTCTTGCTTCTTGAAGTTGTTCCTCTTGAAGCCTCTTCTCTTGATGAACATGTGTCCCATCTTCTTCACTACAAGAGCAAGTGCCTCATCATCAATCTCAAAGTCACAATCTTGCTCATTGTTTTCTTCTTCTTCAAAGATTGGTGCTTTGCCCTTGGAGGATGTGGCTTGGAATGCCACGGTCTTCTTCTTCTTCTCTTCCTCCACCTTCTCATCATCTTGATCAAACTTGTCATATGTCAAGACTTCACCAAGCAAATCATTTGGCTTTTTATTTTCAAGCCCATCCCTTTGTAGCATTAGCTTCAACATCTTGAAGCTCTTCGGCAAGCAAACCAAAAACTTGTGACAAAAGTCTTCATCTTTTGTCTTGTGCCCCAAACTCTTGAGATCATTCACAATCACTTGTAGACGATGAAACATTTCAATGATTGTTTCATCCTCCTTCTTCTTGAAGTTCTCGAACTCACTCTTGAGTCCATATAGCTTGGCACTCTTCACAACCTTGGTGCCCTCATAGGTCTCACCCAACCTAGTCCACACTTCACTTGCAAGTTCCAAATCCTTGATCCCCTCAAACACCTTTGTATCAATGCCATTGTATAGGGTGTTGAGAGCCATCCTATTGCATGTGATGTTGGCTTTGTCTTCATCGGTGAGATGATCATTATCAAGTATGGCATAATCATGCAATGTAACTTGCAACACTCTCTCTTGTATCGAACCAAGATACATGATCATCTTTCTCTTCCAATGGTCAAATGAGCTAACTCCATCAAACATAGGCGGTTTGCCCCCAACATGGTTGAACACAATTTGAGCCATCTTAACACCGTAGGATGTTAAGCCTTGCACTAAAACGGTGACCTCGGCTCCGATACCACTTGTAAGGTCCTAGATGGCTAGAGGGGGTGAATAGCCTATAAAAATTTCTACCAAAATGACTAAGCAAACTTCGTTAGATACACAAACGGCGGAAAGCAAGTTATGCTTAGCCTACTAGATGTTGCAAGCCTCCTATCCAAACAATTCTAGTAGGTGATCACTAGTACACACAAAAGCTACCACTAGTGATCAAGAGTTCTACCCACGGATTTAGTCTACACAAGAAGTGGTTCCCGACCGACCACACAAGCAATTCTACTTTGCAAGAATGTAATCAAAGTAATACAAGAGAGGGTAGGGTCTTGTTATACCGACGTGTCGAGTCGAGGTTGCCAATCACCAAGGAGATGAACAATCAATCACAATCGGCAACACACAAAGGATGATGACCAATCACCGGAGACAAGATGAACACAATGATTTATCCCCGGATGTTCACTTGGGCACCGCCAAGCTACGTCACCCGTTGTGTCGACCAACAC
Source organism: Themeda triandra (assembly GCA_018135685.1). Taxonomy (NCBI): domain Eukaryota; kingdom Viridiplantae; phylum Streptophyta; class Magnoliopsida; order Poales; family Poaceae; genus Themeda; species Themeda triandra. The sequence continues at coordinate 475,302 of JAENPR010000019.1, read as the reverse complement.
CTAGATGGTTCCTCGGTGTGACCCTCAAGTCACTAGCCCCTCAAGGCTCGCCCCGCAAGGCACCGCAAGACACCACTCTCAAGCGAGGTACTCAACGACACGCGCAATCCACTAGGATGCTCTTCGTGATCCCCACGAGGTGAGCTCAAACCTCTCACAATCAACCGGAGGTGGCCAAGAACAATCACCTTCTCTTGCCAACGCCTCCAACAATCTCCAAGCCGGCTAGGAGCGGTACTCTCCAAGAGTAACAAGAAATCCACCGGCTAAACCACCCACAAGTGCCACTAGATGCCCTCAAGCAATGCAATGCACTAGGTGATCTCTCAATCTCACTAGGATTCACAATCAAGCAAGAGAGATGAGAGGGAGAGTGTTTTTCTCGCTCACAAAGATGAATGAATGAGTTGGGAAGTCAAGAGAGGAGCCAAGCCCGGCCACCCATCTATTTATAGCCCAAACTCTTCAAACTAGCCGTTGCCCTCGGGCCGGCAACTTCGTAGCTCGCCGGCGGACGCCCGCGTCGCCGCTCGCGCGCCACGTCGCCCGACCGTTGCTTCGTCTTCGTTTGAATCCACCGAGCGCGGACGATGAATGTGAACCGCCCGAGTCCGACGAGTGCGTCCGCGCGCGTCCGACGGCGAGCCACGCACGAGTACGCGGCCGAAAGTTTCGTGCGCGTCGAGGACCCGCCGGACGCGCCCACGCGGCCGCGTCCGGCGCTCGCGCCCGTCTGCCCCCGGCTCCGGCGACTCCGAAGAAGACGCGCGGACGCGTCCGGCCCGCCCGGCGTCCGGCGCCGCGCCCGCCCGACGCCAAGAACGAGCCGCCAACGAGTGCCACGCCACAATGCGCCGGACGCGTCCGACGCCTTTGCCCAAAGCGCGTCCGGCGCCTCCCTGCAGAGCCGCCTTTCGCCGTGTCGTCGATCCAGTTCTCGGACATGCTATCCAACAAGTATACCAACTTGATCAACAAAGATAGCATGATTTCAATCAAATTTTGCATCCGGCGCAATAGAAAATATGCATCCATTTTTCCCGAAAGCGCCGAATCCCGCCTCACAGGCTCGGCGGGAGGAAGAGAGGGACCCAAACCCATCTCTACCCTGCAAACCACAGCGCACCCAAACGCCACCTTTGTAAATGTGCCAACACCACCAAGTGTACATCTCCATGTGCTTGTGTGTTAGCTTTTTCACAATCATTTCCCAAAGGTTAGGTTAGCTCACTAGGCCCTACATGCAATGCACTTCATGAAATCACCTAGTGGCACCCGTGCGTCGAATAGCCGATAAGACTTCCCCTCTTAATAGTGCGGCTATCGATCCTAAACCACTCACACCCTCTATGGTGTCTTGAGTGCAAAACAAAATGGCCCTATCGGTTATACCTTTGCCTTGAGCCCATTTTGTTCCTCCAAATGATATGAACACTTCACACCATCATGTGACCGTCTCGATCCATCGACCTCGACTTCACTTGCCCTTCACCGTGCATCGGTCCATCGGCGCCTAGTCTTGCCCGAGCTTCACCATCGCATGGTCCTTCACTCCGAAGCCTCGACTAGCCCTTCACCTTCAACACCGGTCCATGGAGCCAAGCATCGTCTTGACCTTCATCTTTGATCACATGACATGTGTCATGCTTCATATGCAATAAGCTCATCATGTGGACAACCTTTCTCTAAATCAACCACTTAGATAAACAAGGTTAGTCCTAGGTTTCATCAATTAGCCAAAACCAAACTAGGGACTTTCAACTGGTCGTTGCGCCACCCTTCCTCATCCGCGCGTGGAGCTCCTAGGTGAAAACCTGCCCCGTTGGGCAGGCAGCGGTGGCGCTCCCTGTGTCGCATTCCTTCTTGGAGGCGCTGCTTTTGGAGTTTCAAGCCATGGTGAGTGCAGAGCTATCCTCCTCTTCGGGGTGGTGCGGGTCGTCGTCGTCGTGCTGCACCTGTTTGGGCTTCATGTCTCTCTTCACCTAGTTTGTCCGGTTTGCATGTGTTGTAGCCGCAGTTGGGGTCTTCTCCGGTGGATTCTTTGCCACCGAGGTGTTTCGCGGTTGCTTTGCCGTCGTGGTGCTCTATGTGTCCTCCGCCCGTGGTCCGGGGGCCTTGGCCCCTGTGACTCGGAGGAGCGGATTGCTTTGCCACCGAGGACGCGCCTCCGCCGGTGCTGGTCGTTGAGGTCGCAGAGGTGGGGACGGATACTTGGCCGTCAGGAGTTCGGGCGGATGCTTTGCCGCCGTGTCTTTCTTTGCGACTCCGTGCGCTACTGGCTACTTAGGTGTCGATTATTTGTATTAGGTGCAGCTTGTTGGGGTTGTTAGGTGGAGGGTTTCCCCCTCTCACGTCTCTTGCTTTGTGTTTGTGTTGTGGTTTTCGTTGGTAATCCTGTGATTACCCGCGACTACTTCGTACTCGAACTTCGGTTCACCTCTTAAATGAAATACATGCAACGCATGTTTAAAAAAAAAATGGAGTGCGGGTGTGCGTCACCGGAGGCGCCGGGTTCATCGGCTCCTGGCTCGTCAAGAAGCTCCTCGAGAGAGGCTACACCGTCCACGCCACGCTGCGGAACACCGGTTTGCCACATATGCTCTGCTTAGGCGTAATGGCGTATTTGGGTGACTGATTACTATACGATTATTCCAGGCGACGAGGAGAAATCGGGGCTCCTCCGGCGACTGGTCCCCGGCGCGGCGGAGTCCGGGCGTCTGGTGCTGTTCGAGGCCGACCTCTACGACGCGGCCACCTTCGCGCCGGCCATCCGGGTGCCAGTTCGTCTTCCTCGTCGCCACGCCGATGCAGCACGACGCCACGATCACCAAGGTGAGAACATGAACAACGCACGCCCGAATCACCCGATGCTCCTTCGGTGAAGAAGATCTGTGAGTTCTTTCGCGCTTGCTCGTGCAGTACAGGAGCACGGCGGAGGCAGCTCTGGACGCGGCTCGGGTGATCCTCCGGCAGTGCGAGGGGTCTAGGACGGTGAAGCGCGTGATCCACACCGGCAGCATGGTGGCGTGCTCGCCGCTCAAGGAGGACGCCACCGGGTTCAAAGACACCGTCGACGAGTCCTGCTGGACGCCGCTCGACGTCGACTACCCTCTCCGGAACGCAGATTTCGACGTGTGCAACCGGTTTCTTTAGTCCTGCTACAAAATCGACGAATTTCTGAAGTCGTAACCCACGACGTTGACAAGCTTGTACTTGTACCCCATTATCCTCATCACCTGCAGGAGTACATCGTGTCGAAGGTGGTGTCGGAGAAGGAGCTGCTGGCGTACAACGCCGCCGAGAGACGGGCGTTCGAGGTGGTCACGGTGCCGTGCTCCGTCGTGGCCGGCGACACGCTCCAGCGCCACGCCACCTTCTCCCTGGAGTGCCTCGTGTCGCCCGTGACCCGTGACGAGCACCGCCTCGAGGCGCTGAGGCGGCTGATGCCGCTGTTTGGCTCGGTGCCGGTGACGCACGTGGACGACGTCTGCGACGCGCTCGTCTTCTGCATGGAGCGGCCGGCGGCGGCCATGGCCGGCAGGTTCCTCTGCACCGCCGCGTACCTGACCTTCGACGACGTCGTCGGGCACTTCGCCGCCAAGTACCCACACCTTGACATCCGCAAAGAGTGAGCCTTTCATTTATTTGCCCATTAACATCCTGCCAAGAACGGCCATGGCTTGTTTCTTGAATTGTTGTTAGTCTGATAAACAATGTCGCAAGATGATTTGTCGTAAAATTTTCCAGTGAATTGGTGTCAGGACGGAGGGGTGGCCGAGCGTGCAAGCGCACAGTGACAAGCTGGGCGAGCTGGGGTTCAGATACAAGTACGGGACGGAGGAGATACTGGATGGCAGCATCGACTGCGAAGTGAGATTGGGCATCCTCGATGCATCTAAGGCCTTGTTTAGATCATGGCCAAGTTAGGAGTTTGCATAGATGTCAAGCATCGAAATCAGCGCACCGTAAGATTTCGTTTGTATTTGGTAAAAATTGTCCAAACTTTGACTAATTAGGCTCAAAATGTTCATCTCGCAGCATACAATCAAACCGCGAATTAGTTTTGATTTCATCTACATTTAGTACTCCATGCATGGGCCGACATTTTGATGTGACGGGAATAGGAATTCGATAGTGAATTTGGTGGCAAATTTGGGGATCTAAACAAGGCCTAAGCTCAGTGTGCAAGAATGACAGCAACAAATAGTGCTCTGTCATCTACCATTTGTCACTGTTCAGCATGGAACTGAATAAATAGGAAATGCATACATTTTACCTGTTCGAACTAGCACGCACCATGAATGTGCATTCATTTTGCTGTCTTAAGCGTTTTTATCCTATTTTGAAGCGCAATGGTGATTTTCTCCCCTTTTTTTTAAAAAAAATAGTGACTTTAGATCTGCTCTTTGAAGCACCGGTAACGATGATAACTTTTGAATCAAAGGACCACTTTGCCCATGTATGTTTACCCTTGTTATATTTTTGATAGTGTGTTTTTACCCCTATTTACGAACAAGTCATTTTTCTTCCTCTTGCCATCCATAGGCACCACAGCCATGGGAGGCCGAGGGGGAGCTCCAAACGTGATGGCAGCACCCACTAAAGATGGCCATGCAACCCGAGGCCTGGTGGCCCGGCGTTTTGGCCCGGCCCGAGCACGGCACGGCTCGGTGGTCACCGGGCCAGGGCTGGCACGGCACAGGGGAGCAGGCCATGCATACATCCTAGGCACGCAGCCCGACACCGGTACGGCCCGCTCCAGGGAGCGGCCTGGTGAATTGGCCTGCTAAGAGCCCACCGCGACCAATGTCTCCTAATAGAAGAGCCCTCACCGACAGCCTCACCTAGTCACCGTAACCCTAGTTGAGTTCCCCACGCCACCCCTCCCCAGCACCGCAGTCAGGCTCCCCACGCCGCCTTGCCTCCTCCATCGCGAGTTCGCCACTAGTGTAGCGCGAGGCGAGCGCGGAGCTGCGGACGCCGCCAGTCCGTTGTCCGCTAGAGGCCAGACACAACCTCCCTTACCTCGTTGCCTCGCGCCTCACCGCCTCCTCACTCTCCTCGCCTCACGCCGACGATCTCTCCCTCTCCCGGCCTCTCCCTCTCCTTGTGCAACGTGCCAACGCCGCTGCGCCGGCCCCGAGCTACGCCCTAACACCAGACCCGGTGTGAGTGAGCTCGCCAGCGGCCGCTACCAACTGTTGCTCGCAGTTCCTCGTCTTCCCCCTATCTCCCTAGACATCCCGTTGACCATGGCATCGAGCTCCTTCTCGAGGAGAGCAGGTGGTGCCGCTGGCTACCTCATGGGCCTCGGGCTGCTCGGCACGCTGGACCAGGTCATGCTTTTAGGCCGGCCCGACAGCCCAGCAGGTCGTGACTGGGCCGTAGGCCCGGCATGACACCTGCCTCGGCACGGCCCGTGAGGCATGACGGCAATGCCGGGCCATGCAGGCGGCCGGCCCGTTGGCCATCTATAGCACCCACAATAGAGGTGTGACGGCTAACCAGTGGTGTTGTGCTGGGTCGGCCTACACGGTGATGTCCAGCTACATGAAGCCACACACGACAAGAGTGCGAGGAGAAGGGGGCAAGGTGCGGAGGCATCCTAAGGAAGGGGTATGACCGGGGACATGAGAAGAAAAGGTCAGCAAACGGTGGAGTTTACAGGAGTTGAAGAATAAAGGATGGCGATGTGGTCAAATGGGAACCGGTTTGCGCAAATGAGTATGACACGGTGAAGGGAACAAAGAAGCAACCTCGTGGTGGTGGTCATTATCCGTACAACAACATATTCGCGGTAAAACTCGTAGGCGAGTTCACTGAAAATCTAATCCTTCCTTCTTGTCACCTTAATCGCTCCAGTGTGAGTCAAAAAAAAGGGTGTAACATCTCTGATGTTATTTCAACTAAAACCCTAACATGTCATCATGTTTAGTTGCAAGGCATTCATGTTAGGTCAACTTGTTGTGCATAAACTAAAATAAATTTATATTCTAGGTTGATTGTGCTCCTGAAATGATGCTTGTTATTGCTTTCAATAGCCTAGAGGTGTGTCGTCTAGATCAAACTCGATTTCGTTTTAAAAACCCTAATTTCCAAAGAAAACTCGTTTTACCCCTTTTCTCCAATTCAAAATCTACAAAGAATTTGGGGTTGGTTCAAAAGGCAAGATTGTAGGGCTTGATGAGACCTACAATGTTGGTGAACAAAGTTTTTCAAGTTTTCAAAAAGAATTTCAAATAAATTTGAAAATATCGTTTTCCGAGATTGTCCCCCTTTGAATTTCAAATCATAATTCAAAAACTATGCATATTTTGGAAAAACTCTTTTGGGAGAAAATATGCAGTTTAAAAAGTTGAGCATTCCATAGTTTTGGAGTTTTTCAAGTTCTTTAGAAAAATCCAAGGTAACTTCATATATTTCATTCTAGGGTTTTTGTCCCCTTTTCAATATTTGATTCAAATTCAATCTTCCTTTCAGAATTTGAAAATGGTCCAGTTGAGAAAATTGTAGAGCATGAAATTTTAGCTAGGGTTTCTTTTTGGAAATTTTTGAGTCTAGTTCAAAATTCTGGAGTATTTTGCAAAACTTTATTGCTGCTACAGTGCTGACGTCAGCATCACCATGTTCACCTCACTGTCGCCTTCACTGCCGTAGCCATGGCGGCCATGCCGCCCGGTCGCCGCCGACCGCTAGCGCGCGGCCGAGCGAGAAGGTTCGCTGCCCCGTGTCGCTTTCACGCCCGCCGTCCTTGCGCCCATTAAACCCCCGGCCAAATCCTTTTTCCCTCCTCCATTCTCTTTCCCGCCGCCGTCCTCGCTTTTTCGTCGCCGCCGCCGCCATCGCCGTCGTCAAGCCACGGCGAGCTGCTTTTTCTTGCCATCACGACCGCCTTGAGCTCGCGCATCCGCCTGGCACCCATTCCCGCTCAATCGCCCAAACGCCGTCATCGTCCTCGCGTCCGGTCGCCGAGCCGCCGCGACATCGTCACCGCCGTTCGTCGTCGTCGTTGCTCATTTTCTCAATTCCTTGAGTAGGCAAGCTCGCCATGACGCGCTGCTCACTATGCTTCCCTTGGTTTGGTCATCGGTGCACAGGACACGTCGGAGCGCCGCTCTTGCCATCGGAATCCGCCGCTGACGCCACTGCCGCCGCCAAGCTTCCACCTCCGACCATCCCGAGCCCTCACCGTCATGCGCATCAGCCCCGGGGTGAGATCTTGGTCACGCTCGTACTCACTGTTTGGCTTCTAGGTCACCAGGATGGCCGGCCACCGTGCGTCGCCGCCGGCATGCTATGGTCGCCGCCGCCGCGTGCGAGGCCAAGACCGCTAGGGCCTCGCGCTGAGCAAATTAGCTCGTGCATAGCCACCGCCGTGTTGCGTAGCACCTTGCGCACGCGCTGGCGCCGCCGGAGAAGCTCCGGTGAGCTCCCCAGCCGCACCGCAGCGCCGCCGCCCCGCCATGGTCACCGGCGAACCTGTCATTGTTGCTCCGCCGCCCCGTTAGGTAGCTCGGTAGACGCGCTGTGTCACAAGGATCATGTAGAGCCTAGCCTCGTCACCCAGAACCTCGCCGCCAGCGAGGAATCGCCGGCGAGCTCGCCGCCGCCGTCGGCCCAGCGCGGGCAGGCCTTGTTGGGCCAGCCTGCTTGCTTGTGGGCCGAGCAGGCCACGTACTGGGCCGAGCCGGTTCACTTTCGGCCCATCGGCCTTCTTCCTTTTTCTAATTCCTTTTTCATTTCTTTTTATGCGAAAAATGTTATTTTCTTTAGAAATTCATAGTAATTCATGGGTAGCTCCAAAAATTCTGAAAATTTTTGTGTGTGTTCCTTATGATGTCCTCTATTTAGGAAAATTTCAAAATGCCAAATTTGAGTATTTTTACTATGTTCAAAAATTAGCTCTTTTAATTGAAAAATGAGTCTTCCATGATTTTTAGTAATTTATTTATTTATCCAAAAATCATAAAAATTATTTGGTGCACTTGTTTTTGATATAAGCTACTTAAAATTAATTTTTGAAATCAATTTGACAACTTTTTATTTTAGGATTTAAATTCCTTAGATAATTAATTAATTGTTTGACTTTGGATTTGAGTGAAGACCCTAGGTCATTAACCCTAATGACCTTCGGCACCTTAATTAATTGTTTGCGCTTGTCTTTAATGTTCATTATGCATCTGTTAAGCATCATATTTATATTCAATCATGTAAATACATGTCATTATCGTGTAGACCACGTGAACGAGGAGGATTCCGTTGACCCCAGTCCGAAGGAGGAACGAGTTCCGGAGTCGGGTTACGGTGTTTCTAGTGTTGAGGAGTCCGGTTTTGTCTACACTCTCGACCAAGGCAAGCTCCGGTTTCATTCAAACCCTACCTTGTATTTCAAAGCTTTACCATTTATACTTTTGTTTTGATGCATTAAGTATTAGGAGTTGAGTGATAACCTAATTGATGCATTATCTACCTTGTTACTTGTAAATCATCCTTGATACCTGTTTTTATTTCGAAACTGCTTAGTATGCTTAGTCTTGCTTACTTAGTAGGCTTTTCAAATGAGATGTTTTACCAGAGATAAGGTTGATATCGCATGTGAATCCCGGTGCTAGATAATGAAAGTAAGATCGGTCGGGTAACTTGCATCGGGAAAGGAGTCTTGATGTAGTGTTTCCGACTTGTCAATTAAGGACCGTACCGTTGTTGGCCCTTGGATCATGAAATGTAGTACTAATCACATACCCTTCGGGAAAGCTCGTCCTAAGATATTCTAAGGACTAGTACGGTGAGCCTGTGCATTGGGAGTGGCGAGATGGCGGGGATACTAGTTACCCTCGTGGGACGTAACCCGGATTGGAGGTGTACAAGTATTCTCGGATGGCACGGAAGCTGAGCCTAGTTCTAGAAAGTCTGAAGTCAGAACTGATATACTTGTGGGTTAGAGTCCCATATGTATCGTGTGCTTGGGAAACCCCAGCTGGGTAGAAAAGCGGTTCGAACTGTCGTATGCTCCACGAGTAAGGAGACTTGATCCTCGCACCTGCATCGTAGATAAAAGTGGTGGCTACTTGAGAATAGGAATAAAAGAGAGTTGTATGATTTATCTTGATCTGCTGGTTTTACTTAAGTTAGTTTAGCATAAATAACCCCTCAGGTTTAACTTGATAATAAAACTTGAGTTTAAGGACTCACTTTTAGTGGCATTTCTGCAAAAGAATTAATTCTTGCTTTGGACCTTAGCTTGATTCCTATCTAGCCTGCATTCCTGAGTCTTCACCCCCTTTTATCGTCGGGTTAGTCTTGTTGAGTACTTTTGTACTAAGGGTTTGTCGAACCCTTGTTGCAGGTGAGTCTCATGCTCAGGTGTGCCTTGCACCTTGTTGCATGACGGTCGTTCAGGAGAGTGACGACGAGTAGTGTGTTTGGCCTTGGGCAAGCACCACGGTTGAGGTGTTGTATAAAGTTATCCTAATGGTATCTACTACTTTATGGTTTGTAATAACTAAACTTATGTTTTGTAAGACTTCCGCACCTATACTCTGATGTATATTATTTTATTGTAAAACTGTTGTACACTGCAATGTCTCTTATAATGATTGATCCTTGCTCGGAGAATCGTGGAGGTTTCGGGTTTAACCCGACAGAACTAATTAAGTCTTGTGGAACACATGCATTATCATCCGAGGTCTGTCAAGGATTAATGCATGTGGGACACATTATTTAGGAGGTAGTGCCGCAGGGGGAGGGGGTGGGGCTCATCTTAAAATGAGTTGACTGATTCATTATTTCTACCAGCTCGTTCTCTCGAAAGAGGCCTCGTCTCTTTATCTAGCTCAGGCTTCAATTTGTTTGGTGCGTACTTGGTGAGTACGTATTTTAAAATGCTAGTTGAAATTTCGATTCTTTCGATCTCCCGGTTCTGAATGAACTTTTATTTACTAACTGTTTTTTTAAAACTCTTAGAGATCAATTGGTTTTTAAGAACTACTAGAGATGTGCTTTATGACTTACCGGAGTATTATTCTTAGAGCAAGGTCAGTAATAGAGCTAAGTTTTCGGGTACAAGTCAAATTATAAGAGTCAAGTTATACAATAGTTGTCTTATATTTGTCTATTAAAAGTTCTATGATTATTATATTGTACCATGTCTTGTATTCTCTTTTCTGTTCATGCTCACATCAACTTCTATTTGGGTACACTAATAATATGATGATGTCTATGGTTCCGTACCTAGTGGGTGGTTATTAATTACATGAGAGCCAAACTCTCTTTTCTTCTCTCTTTCGTATCAACTTGATTATCTTGGCTATAAGCTAATTTTTATATTCACTCTTAGATGATGTTTGGAACTGCTCTGCTTCACGTTTTGTAGTCAAACGGTTTTAACTCAATGTATTCTGTTTGAGAAAAAATGATGCAGTTATAAGAACACACTTAAGGGGTGCTCTACAAACTTCAGGTTTTTATGGAGCTGCTTCACGGTAGAGTTTGTGCATGCGAACACCCATTAATAGTGACCATGCCAGTTTCCTTTTTTTCAAACATGACCGTGCCAGTTTCGAGTGAGATCAATATTCTAATCTTTTTTTTGTGCGAATCAATAAGGTATTTCTTAATTGAAGTCAACTGGGACCTGAGGTCGTTGTGCAAATCTACGAGAAAAATATGAGGCTGAAGTGACACGAAAACGGAACTTAAGCACCGTGATGGTTCCTCGAAGCTAAAGAAACTGTTGTGCACGAAAACACATTTTCAAAGTCCAAACGGACTGGCCGAGTCATGAGCATCATGCCATCATCCCATGACCGAGCTCTAGTTTTCCAGTGGGGCGGCGGCGTGGGCGCGTGGCCATCGCCGCCGTTGAACCAAACAAAGGAGGCGAACGACATTCTATTGACTTTATTTCGACATTCTATTGACTTTATTTCGATTGGTCTTGGTCTCACAAACTCACAACCACGCATAGATTCCGATGTATATATATCAGTATATGAATCAAGACCTCTAGTCCCCGAGAGCTCCGACCCCAGCCCACACAGGCCACACAAGTGCACGCACGCAAGGGCCTTCCGCGACGCCATGCACAACTCGGTCGCCACCGTAGCCTTGGCGGCCACATCTGCCATGCTTTACGCGCGCCTTGCCGCTTCCTTCACCCGCCCCGGCCTGTGCCGCCTCTTTGCGCTCACCCCGGTGCTTGGCCTTCTCGTCGTACTCCCCTTCCTCGCCCCGCTGTACGCCAGGGGACTGATTGCCTTCTTCCTCGTCTGGCTCGGCGAGTTCAAGCTTCTCCTCCTGGCCTTTGGCCACGGCCCGCTTGACCCACTCATCCGTCCCCTCCCCTTCGTTTTTACTGCCATGCTTCCGGTCAAGCTCCGTCAGTTCTCCAAGGATGATGATGTAATAAGGACGAAGACGATGATGGTCCTCGTATCTTCTGGTATCAAGTTTGCTATCATGGTGGCCATTTTCCACCACCTCCACCACTCTAAGGAACGGACACACCCTTATATGGCTTTGGTCCTCTTCGGCATCACCATTTATTGCATCCTCGATTCTGTGCTGCCCTGCGTCGCCGCGATGGGGAGGGCACTGGGCATGGAGCTGGAGCCGCAGTTCAACAAGCCATACCTTGCGGCCTCGCTTCAAGACTTTTGGGGCCGGCGGTGGAACATCATGGTGTCAGCAGTGCTCCGGCCATCCGTCTACAACCCCATCCGTTCACGCTTCGGCGTCCCTGCCGGCGTGCTGGCCACCTTCCTCGTGTCAGGCCTTATGCACGAGGTGCTGGTGTACTACGTCACGTTCCGGGCGCCCACGGGGCAGGTCACGGCGTTCTTCATGCTGCACGGCGCATCTGTGTGCGCCGAGCGGTGGTGTGCGTGCAGGTGCAGTGTGAGGCCACCGCGTGTGGTGGCGACGCCGCTCATCGTGGCGTTCTTGGGGAGCACAGCGTGCTGGCTGTTCTTGCCTGCTATCTTCGGCGATGGGATGGGTGATCTCTATCTTGCCGAGGCTGCTGCACTTGCGTCATCCTTCCGTGACGTTGGGGCAAGGTTCCTGGGGATCGGCACCAGGGTTCTGATCTCCCTGATGCAGGGTTTAATTAAATGCATGTCAGTGTACTCGCTAACATATATACCGTAATTGTAGGTGCTAGTTGGCTGCAATTGTATCTGATAGTGGATCGCTGATGTTAGCAACATAGCGACATAGATAGGTAGTTTTAATGTAAATGTAAACATTACTTTGCATTATTATCTTTAATAATCATGGTGGTGGGTAATCTATAAGATTAAGATACCATTATTTTCGAGCAAGTCCGGAACTCCGAACTCCCTCACAAAGCACTGTTCCGGGCACAGTACACGGCAGCACCCCGGCGCCGTTAAAAAAAAAAAAAAAAAAAAAAAAAAAAAGGCGGCCACGCCTGCAGCCTTCAACGCACGCTCCCGAACCTTCTCCTACGTCTTCGACTCTCCGCCGCTCCGATGCCGGGCAAGCGATGCCCCTTCCTCCGGCATCCACAACTCTGCCGCTCCCACAGCTACCGGTCGCCGCCGCCAGCGTCACCGACCCCCCTTCGCCATCTGGGTCCCTCTCCCTCTCTCCCAATGTGATGGCGCACCGGGAGGCCAAACCGCCGCAACATCCAGGCACGGCGCGGTGCGGGTGAGCCCTGCCGGCGGCCGCGGACGTGGCTTCCCAGCCCAGATCCGCCCGCACGCTGCCCCCGTCGACGCCGACGTCAAAAGAAGGGCACCGCCTCTGCTTCTGTTCCCTCCCCTTCGTTGTTCTGTCCGCGATTCTACCCTTTCGATTGGTAATGTTTTCCCTCAATCCTCTACCCAATGTTGTTTATCTGTTACCTCTCCTTCCCTATATGTCATCACATCGACGCTGCTTTATGCAGACCAGCAGCAATCGATTTCTATAGCTTTCCATTTGGTATGTGCAGTTTAGCATTTGTTTGTGATACAAACGTTCTTTTGTAATAAGGGCTATAAGAAATTTATATACCAATACCTGATCCATTCTGACTTTGGCACAGAAGATGGGGTGCAAGCCAAATCATACATGCCATGCGAAATGTGTTAGCTGATTTATGTAGCATTATTTATCATGAGATTCCCTCCCTACTGTATAATGACTACAGTGCTATGATCCACCTTGCTTGGTCCTTCCATTTATCCTAATATTAGATATATGAAGTTTTTGCACCTTACATTTCGCTGACAGCTCCTAATTTGCACACATTAAATTAACTATCATGGTTGTGCAGTGCATATTCCAAATTTAACTAATGCTTCATGTGTCAGGTTCCTTGCTGTGTCCTCCTACGATTTACAACGGCATGAGACTTCCTTCCTCTGGTAATATGCCTACTGTTAATCTACTGCAGTTTGTACGAATATGAGCCCTGTTTTGTCACAACCATGGTTCTATGACTTTTGGGTGCCATGAGAGCAATTGGTTCTTTGTAAATTGGTTATTGCCACTCTTCTTATGTGGTTGGTACTCATAAAAGCTGCCCTGACATTTGCTTAAGTATTCGCATCAATCTCTAGGAAATGGCCTGTACCCTACCTTATACCTCCATAAACTGTTTGCTTTGCAACCTTATGTCAAACTCTAAAATTAGTGTTGTCTTCTTTAACTGAAGTGATTTGTTTTTGTAGGCGCCTACTGTACCCGGTATTGCCAGTTGTTTCTGTGAATATTGTTCTTCTATACCGAATGACGCTTAATAGAGGGAGCCATTACAATTTTTCCCCCTCTTCCTTTATGTTTTTAACTGCTATTACGTATGGATATAATTAAAAAAAAAAAAGAGTTCATATGCCGCACTTTAACTGTTCCTCTTGCTGCATGAGATATGACCATATGTTCACATATTGCCTTTCTAAATTTAGTTTAATATGTTACAGCCATACAAAAAAAAGAATGTTTCCTTGATGCCTGATCCCTTCAATCGATCTTTCTTACGCGCACAATAATTCCTATCGTTGCCCTCTTCAGATTTGAGGTCGCAGGATGTGGCACCATATCTTCAGCTTTGGGACGTACAATATTCACTGCAGCCACCTCATAATTTGTTCTATGTACCTAATTGATGTTAAACATCTCATAGATACAAGACTACATTTTTAGTTTTATTTTTTTATATATTTATTTGCTTCTTTTGATTGGCAATTCTTTTCTTATCCTGCCTGTTTGCTACTCAGTGCTTATTGTGTCCTTTGCATTGTTTGTGCCTTTGAATGCTACACATATGCTTGCTAGCCCGCCCGAATGCGCGGGGCTTCCTGCTAGTTTAGATATAAAGTTAAGGAGTTATTTGAATTAACTTTGATAATGTTAGATTTTGGTAATTTGTATATATAAATTTAGCAGGTTATTTTGAATTATCCTTGATAATAAGAGAGGTGCACTACTACAACATGCTTACTGTTGGGTAAAAAATCACACAAACATCGAATTTGAACACAAACTTATGATTGTATTTATATTTGAGTAAATTGCATGGGAGAATGCACGAACTATTAGACTTCTACCATCTCGGATGCCAAACTATCAAACCGACTATCCTGGCATTCGATCTATCCGATGGCACACCAAAGGTACAAAATATACCACGTCAACACCAATTTTTCAAAAAGCCCCTATCTCTTTTCTCCACTTCGCAATTAACTCCTTCCTCAGTCCGTCCGCCCCAACCCCTCGCGCAGAGCCGAGGTCGCTCTCGCCGCCGTCGTTCTCCTCCACCGTGCCGCCATTTTCTTCCCCAGTTGCCACCACAGAGCTCGCCTTGACCTGCTCCACCCTCGCCTGCCCTCAATCGCCGCGGACGTCCAGGAGGTAATGGACGAATCGGCCTTTCTCCGCTCGACGGCCATGGCCGCGCCGTCGTCTGCCGTGGCCGAGCACCTCTGGTGCCGCACTTCTCTCTCTCTCCCTCCCTTGATGGTCGCTAGGACCCGCTGGAACCCCCTTCTTCTTCTCCACTGCGAACAGGGCGACCGCCGCATGCGAGGCCGCAGGGTATTCCGCCTCGCTGCCGGCGTGGGCGCGGGCGAGCTCTGTCTCGCCGCTGGTCAGGCCCCTCCTCGCCGCCGCGGGCGTAGGCGAGCTCCGTCTCGCGGTCGTAGTCCAAGCTGTCGTAGCACGCCTGCGCGAACTCGCCGTAATGGATGAGCTCCCAGTGGAGCACGACGTCGATGGGGTCTAGCAGGCTTTTCCAGTGCGAATTTAAAGAACAACCTCTGTTTTCGGCATTGATGGCTCCGGCAAGCTCTGGTTTCCGTGGCAAGACCACAATGGCGAGGGAGGCGCCCGGGAATGGAGCTGTAGAGTTGCAGCGTGAGGTGAGGAAGACTAATCTCGTGCTGGTTTGAGTTGATGCGGCCGTGAGAGGAGAGGACGAAAGGCGACCATGGCACAATATCCATCCATGGCGGATGCGGTCGCGTGCACCGACGGCGACAGTGCGTTCCGGCGCGTCCAACACGGTAGAGGTAAACCGAGCGAGCCGATCATGATCTAGGCATTAAGGTGAGCACAGCGCAACAAACAGGGCGGCAAGTGATGCACCAGAGGCCGGGCCACGGCGGAGGTGGAGCATGAAGGCCATGGCGGGCGGCCGCCGCGAGAATCGCGAGCGTGGCCGATTAGGCCGATTAGGCGAGAATCGGAGCTGCGAGATCGAGCAATTTGGTGGAGGCATGGAGGGCAAGTGGCGAAGATGGAGCACGACGACCATCACGCGCTCCTCGCCGTCGCCGCAGCACGAGGAGAGCCCGTCCATGAAGCTAAGCACACACGTCGTCCTCGCCGTCGCGCTGGTAGCGGTCGAGGTCCTCGATGATGATGAGCGACGCGGGTCCGTTCGTGGCGGCGCACGCGCAATACGAGGCCGCGTCCGTCCCTGGCGTTGGTCCACGCAAAGCTGGTGCCCAGGAACGCGTCCCGCGCGGTGTGCTCGTGCCCCAGCATGCTGGTTCTCCTCGGCGGCTATCGAGCACGCGGGCTAGCCTCCCGGCGATCAGCAGCATGTCCAATTCGTACGTGTTCGGGGAATGCGGAGGCAAGAGCAGTTCAATTCGCTTGAGTAGCAAGCAGCAGCATGTCCAATTCGTACGTCGTCGTCTCGTACTCGAAAAATACTCCTGCTGGTGTACCTTCACGGGGTGGGCGAGCTCTACCAGCGCGCGACACGGGCGGGCTCTCACGGGGCGCGGTGCAGGTGAGCTCTCACGGCGGCCGGCGAGCCTGCGGGCGGTTACACGGAAGAAGAGGAGGAAGGATTTATCTGCGAGAAGGAGAAATGGGATAGGGTGTTTTTTGAAAAAATAGCGCTGACGTGGCAGATTTGTACCTTCGGTGCGCATTGAAGATAAATCAGGTACCCAGATAGTCAGTTTGATAGTTCGGGTACCTACATGGGAAGTTGCCGATAGTTTAGGTACCCCACGTGCAATTTACTCTTTATATTTCATAGTTGTACACTACATGACAAGAGGGGGGTCAGGGGGTATTTAACTATATAAAAGGTCCCCTAACTTCGTATGTTACATATAAATGACAATTTTTCCCTTTCTATGTCGAGTACAACCAAGCTATGCTATATGGGGTGAAGTGGTAATTCTTCTTCGCTTGTTTCAAATTCCCTTCTTCCTCCTTTGTTCCTTGCACGTGTTTTTACTTCTTGACTTCGCCCTTCTTCTCGTCAGTCTTAATAAGCTTTCTACTTCCACTTTTGTGAGCTGTGAGCGAAGTCAAATTGCCATCTTCACACTTTTTGACTCGAGATCTTGGATCCTTCGAGCGAAGTCAAGCCTTCTCTCGCGAAGTCGAAAATTGACCTTTGCGCTTATCCCTGCAATGATATTTCGTTATAAAAGAAAACTTCTATTTTACTCCAAATTCACTGGGGCTGCTTTCTAGCAGAGTCAAATCCCAATACCTACCATAGTCGGCTGGTACCCATTACCGGCGGTTTTGGGCCTCGACAGTGAATTGTCGACGATGATGGCATGGTCATCACAACCGGTTTGATACTTATTGTGATAGTGTGCTACATGACCGCTTTTCACCGTGATCCATCGTTGTAAAGGTCGTAATCACCATCGCATTGTAGTATGAGCCGTCTGTATACCGGTCATGATCACAACCACTTTTTTTTTTCTCAATCGGGTGTTTAGCCTGTTTATCATTAAGGGATATGTAAACATATGTTACATGAGCGATCATAGATGGTAGCGAGAAGCCAGCATTAGATAACCGGGGTCCCTAGCTACCAAAGCCAGCATCATTGTCTTGTTGTAGGATTTGTCGGCGTAAAGGCCATGATCACCACTGTTTTGGGGAAGTCTATGTCAAGGTTATCATGACCGTCATGTTGTAGTAGGAGCCGTCTATGTTAAGGTCACGATTTCGAGCCTGCTCGGCTGTGCTGGCTGCAGCTTCTCAATGGCTGTAGCAACCACCAAATAGTTGCAGCTACTCCTGCCACAAGCACAACATTCTTCTTCTTTTTCCCTTTCTTCTCATTAACTATAGTGCCACATCAGTATTTTTCTTACCTCGCGTAGTATTTCATTCAATGGAAACTACTGCTAGTTTGAGGTTGAGACTGGCCTTAGTGGCCGAGTGCCAGTTTACGAGTCAGGTCAACTATTTCTTTCTCATTTGCGAATCATCAACTATTCAAGGCATTTCTTATTCAAAGTCAACTGCGATTTGGAGTGGTTGCTACAAGAAAATATCAGGCTAAAATTGCCAATAAACGAAATTAAAGCACCTCCAAGATAAATAAACTGTTGCACATGAAAGTGTATTTTCAAAGTCGGCAGATACTACCACAATTTGTAAGTTTATTGAATAAAGAGAGACAGAAACAAAAATAAAGGTCATTTCTAAGGAAGAAACGGGGTCTTCGCTTCGATCCAAGCCGAAGAAACCACGCCCGTGCACTTGGGAAGACCTGTTTGGTTTCTATCCAGGCTCTGAGATCCTGTGTGCCTTCCCCTTTCCCTCCGTATCGCCGCCGCCATGAACCTGCTCCCGTGCGCGCCCCAGACCAGCCCCGCCCGCTCGATTTTTTTTTTTAACTTTAACCCTTTTTAAAAACTATTTTCTAAATTGACCGTGAAAATTTTTCATTTTAAAACTAACCGTTTTGGCGGCGCCATAAACAATGGCGCCGCATTTCAACACTGCGGCGTCATGCATGGCGACGCCACAGAAACGTAACGTGGCGGCAAATGGTCGGTCGGCGGGATGACGTGGCGGCCCTGTGGCGCCACCATGCATGGCGCCGCGCTGTGGCGCTATAGATCATGGCGCTATAGTGTGGCGCCGTGGATCATGGCGCCACAAGGTTAAAATCGCCAATTCAAGAGATTGGGTGCGTGGGGGGAGAGAGAGAACCCGAGAGAGGGAGGAGGGAGAAATGAAAGAATAGAGAAGAAAGGAAGGTGGACCGGGCTGCCTATTCAGCCCTGTGGCGCCATGATCCACGGCGCCACACTATGGCGCAATGATCTGCGGCGCCACAGCGTGGCGCCATGCATGGTGGCGCCACAGAGCCTCCACGTCATCCCACCGACCGGTCGTTTGCCGCCACGTCATGTTTTTGTGGTGCCGTCATGCATGGTACCACAGTGTTAAAATGTGGCGCCATGGTTCACGGCGCTGTCAAAACGGTTAGTTTTAAAATAAAAAAATTCACGGTCAAATTTGGAAGTAGTTTTAAAAAACGGTTAAAATTAAAAAAAAAAAAAAATCGCCCGCTCCTACCGAGGGTCCGTGAAATCACGCGAGCGCTCTTAGTCCCCAGCGTCCAAGCGGAGCGGCGGGCGCCTCTGCATGGGCCTCATGTCCGTCCCCAGTGGCTCCACTACTTTTTTTTTTTGAATATTTTGCCGCCACTAATCGGTGAGGCGCGACAAGCAGTGGGAGCCGGAGCAACCTCGTGAACAGGATAAATGGATTAGTCGCGCCCACTGATTATATTTTCCAACGATTACTAAAAAAAGGTAATCCAGGCACTGGGACGGGGATAGCTAAATAGCGAACCTTCATCGGATTCAATCTGGACGAACGACTTTTCGACAAACAGAAATTTCTATATTTGGTAAAAAATTTCCCACTCTTTTGCTTTTTGGGTACATGCATTTCAATTGTGAACCAGGCTCCCCACTGGGACGTGCTTTGCCAGGAAGCGCTGACATCATCTTAAAAAAGAGAAACGTTTATTTTAAAATGCTATAACTTGTGAACGGTATGTTCGTTTTTAATTCTGTTTGCACTTGTTGTGTTCTACGTGACAAGAAGAACTAAACTAGACCACACTTGCATATGTTTCGAAGATATTTTTTAGTAGCAATTTATGTATATTAACTTATATTATATAACATATAACATATAACATATAACATATAACTTATGACATTTAACTTACAACTTATAACTTATGTCAATACATGAAACCACAAAAGTTATGAACTATAACTTATGTACATAAGTTATTAAGCACGAAACGAACGAGTTAACTCATAACTTATGACAAAACTTAGAAGCACACAAGTTATTAAACACAAAACACGAATTAACTTATAACTTATGTCAAAACTTAGAAACACAAAAGTTATGAAACATAACTTATGTATAAAAGTTATCAAAACACAAGTAGCTTATACGCATAAGATATATATAATAAGTTAATGCGAATAAATTTGTATGTGAAAAAAATTTGATCAAAACATATTTAACCGGGGTCTAGTTTTGTTCGTCTCGTCTTGCAACACACATCAGTGTAAACGGAATTGCAAATAGATATACAGTTCGAAAGTTATAGTACTTTAAAATAAATGTTTTGATTTTTCAACTTCACGTCAGCGGCATGCGGAGAGACTGTGCACATGCGGCAGCCGGAAATCGTTCGCTCAGCTGTGATCTGCGCGAACGTTCCTGAAAATGGAACTTCGCGCTAGGACGTCCGGTGAGATTTTTCTTCCATCAGACGCCCTGCTCCACGCACCTCTCCACCCCACTGGCGACCTCGCCCCGGCCGCGGTCACTGCCCCGCGACGGACGGTAGGGTTCGCCGGAGCTCCGATGAACCCTAGCACCCGCGACGGCCGCCCTCAACCCCGCCCCCGCTCACCGCCACCGACTTTTGCACCTCCGGCGAGCTCGCCGCCGCCATCTTCTTCGCTCCGGCCATGGCGCCCCGCCCTAGACCTGCCCCGGCCGCTGCCCCGCCGCTAAGGCACCCTAAACCGCTCGGCGACCATCCCCACCGCTTGTCATCCCTCCCCCCCCCCCGGGCGGCGGCGATCTATACCCCACCGGAGTTGGAGAAGACAGGGGGGTGAACTCATCGGAACCCTAGCTCATCACCGAGTTTGAGGAGAAGGAGGGGGGAGAGAGAAAGGCGGGGGGAGAGAGAGAGAGAAAGGCCTACCTGGACCGGACCCACCATCGCCCCCGCCGGATCCGGCGGGTCGCGGCCACCGCCGCTGCGGGTGCGGGCACGGTGGGGGCTGGGGAGGGAGAGGCGGGCCTGCCGTCCGAGAGGGGGGGGTGAGGAGAGAGTCGAGGGAGACATGGAGAGAGTCGGGGTGCGTCCGATGGGTCGGAATTTTTTACCATAGCATTTCCTTTTTTTTTTTTTGCGAAACTAACCATAGCATTTCCGTAAAAAAAAAAGGTTTGCCAATCCATCCCTCTCTAAGCGATGGTGGTGATCAGGTCATGGCAATCAAGTCCCTTTTTTGTTTTTGATTTATACTCCGTTTCTGCCATCCATCTGTTGGTTCTTAACTTGTCACCTTGGTAAATCAAGAACTGTGTCACGGATTGCTGGTGACTGAGATGGCACACGGTGTATGTACCATGTAGTAATTTGGTTTTGCTTGGCCTTGCTTATCCGTGACTTCTCCATGTTGACAATGTGATCATCAGCCATCAGACTGGTGTTCACCACTTGTATCGTTCTCCTTTCGTCCATGGATGGAAACAAAGATTTATTTTTCTCGCCAGCGTGGTGTGGTGGAAGGCTGGGAGAAAGGAGAGCGGGAGCAAGGTGGAGAAGAGGATCCGATCCATACGAGTAGGGGTGAATGATGGTGTAATTTTTATCTGGACCCCAATGAAACAAAATTTGCATATTGAATGTATGGTTTTGATACAGTGTCCTAACTCCTAAGAGCATCTCCAACAGATTGGTATATGACTTGCTATCCATTAAAATTTGACAAAACAAGCAAAATACCTTCTCCAACAGTTTGCCAAAGTGTTTGTCAAATTTTCCTAAGTTGCTATTCTTCAATGCCGCGCGCGTAAAGATACGCGCGCGTATCCGCGTTGCCATCGCGGTCCTGCGCTACTCCGACTCCTTTCCCGCGCGCGTGAAACTTCCCTCCGCTGCCGCTAATCAGCCCGTCGTGGTCATATATATCCCTCGATCGATCTGTTCCTTTGTGCCGGCTGTGCCTTGATCAGGTCCAAGCCGTGCCTTCAGGTCCGTCGCGACCCGCGCCTGCTCCTCCAGGAACGCGCGATCAGGTGGGTGGCGATCGCCGTCACCGCGCGATCGATCAGGTGGTGGCGATCAGGTTGGGTAGCGATCAGATCGGCTCCGTCGTCACCGCGATCAGGAACCCACCTGCTCGGCCGCCACGATCAGGTTGGTGGCGATCTCCCTGGTACTTCATATTTTCCATGCCGATCTCCCTGTTGTTGCTTCGTATATGTCATCTAATTGAACTATGGTTGATCGGTGGTAATTAGTACTAGGGCGTTGTTGCTTCGTATATATATATGGTCATGATCGTCGTCATTGTACTAGGGTATATATATACGATGTTGTCAGTTGGTCTTCAGAATTGTACTGCATATATGCATCATCTTCTGAATTGATGTACTATATTGATGCATCATCTTCTGAATTGATGTATATGATGGTCTTCTGAATTATACTGCATATATTGATGCATCGTCTTCTGAATTGATGTACTGCATATATATGATGTTGTATTTGAATCAGTTTATTCATTTGTGCTATACTCCCTCTGTCCCAAATCTATTGACGTTTTAGAGCTTCTCTCGTAGATCAAGGTGCAAGCAAGAATACCGAAACACCCCTATAGGAATCACTGCACCTGACCGCATGCAGACGGAGCTCGGGAGCTGTGCTCACTCACAACACCGGTAGTGGAGGCCACGGGTGGGTTTTATTTCTTTTTTTATTCATGGATGACAATGAAGTGACAGCTGACAGTATAGGCTGCGCTGGCTCGATGCTAGGGGCCGGAGCTAGAACGTCAAGCATTTTGAAACTTTTTTGAATCTCAGAACGTCAAGCATTTCGGGACGGAGGGAGTACGTTGCATGGTACTATAGAGAGAATCTTTGTGCTATACGTTGCATGCTTCCTGATTGTTGGCCGGCAAATCTCCTGTACAGCTGCTGATGGGAGAGAGATCATGTTGGTGGCCGGCATATCCTGTTGCTGGGACAGCCGTGCACAAGCCTGAACATTCCCGGCGCTGTATTAATGTTTATTTATAAATGTAGTGTGTCAGGCTCTCGGTGTGCTATGGTGTATGAAATGCAGCTTATATTTCATGTATGGGATACGGCAGGTGTCAAACAGAGAAGATTCAGCTGCACTTGTACGCTTTGGTGGCCATGGGACAGACCTACTTCTGCTGGTGGATAGAATTTTGTCCGCTGCTGTCAAACCTGTCGAATGCTGCTGCTATTGGTGGCGCCATCCTCCTTGTCTGCTGGAGAGAGTGGCCAGGTACCAAAGTCGAAGAGCATGCCGGGGCGGCGCCCTAGACGAAAGCTGCGGCGGCTCCCTTCACGCAAATAGCATCGCGTAGTAGAGAGCGTAGAGAGAACGAAGACCAACGTGGTAGTTAGGATTAGGTACTGTGTGGGCCTCTTTGTTTTCAATTTGGCAACCTAATTTGGCAAACTATTGGAGATGGTTTTTTATTTCACTTCGCCATATCTTTTAGCAACTTGCTAAATCACAAGATTTAGCAAGCAATTTTTACCAAACTGTTGGAGATGCTCTAGGGGATAGAAACCACCTCTGCGTTTCAGAGTGTCCTGAGTCGTGAGCATCATCCGAGCTCAGGTTTTCGAGAGGAGGGGCGTGCTCATTTTGATGCGAGTGGTCATCGCCGTTGAGCCACAAAGGAGGCGAACAGGTTGGTATAGTAATTAATTTATTTTGCCCATATTTTGATTGGTCTTGGTCACGATCCTATCAACAATATCCTACTACATTATTACAATTAAATTGGTAGTTGCTTGATGTCCCGACTGCAATTAAAAGCTAGGACAACGAAAGAGATTCCGGTGTGTGTACTATATCAAGAACATGCCCCTGCCCCCAGAACTCCAAATCCATAACGACAGCCAAGAGGTCATAGGTGCACAGGCTCGCAAAGGCTTTTCGCCGACGACTGCACAACGCCATGCACCACTCCCTCGCCACCGTCCCCATGGCGGTCACCGCCGCCATGCTCTACGCGCGCTCCGCCGCTTCCTGCACTCGTCCCGGCCTGAGCCGCCTCTTCGCGTTCACCCCGGTGCTTGCCCTTCTCGTCGTGCTCCCCTTCCTTATCCCATCGCGCCTTGTTCGAGGACTCGTCTCCTTCTTCCTCGTCTGGCTCGGCGAGTTCAAGCTGCTCCTCCTCGCCTTCGGCCACGGCCCGCTCGACCCTCGCAACCGCCCTCTCCCGTTCGTGTTCACAGCCGCGCTTCCGGTCAAGCTCCGGCAGGTCTCCGACAACGACGCCGCTGTCACGAAGACGAAGACAACGACCGTCCTCCTCTCTTCCGGTGTCAAGTTCGCTATCGCGGCGGCCATCGTGCACCACCTCCACCGCGCCAAGGAACAGACACACCCATACGCTATCTTCGTCCTCATCTGCGTCATCATCTATTGCTGCCTCGATTCCACCCTGCCGTTCCTTGCCGCGACGGGGACGGCGCTGGGCATGGAGCTCGAGCCGCAGTTCAACAAGCCGTACCTCGCGGCGTCGCTCCAGGACTTCTGGGGCCGGCGGTGGAACCTCATGGTGTCGGCAGTGCTCCGGCCATCCGTCTACAACCCCGTCCAAGCACGCCTCGGCGCCCCCGCCGGCGTGCTGGCCGCCTTCCTCGTGTCGGGCCTTATGCACGAGGTGGTGGCGTACTACATGACACTGCGGGTGCCCACGGGGCAGGTCACGGTGTTCTTCGTGCTGCACGGCGTGTCCGTGTGCGCCGAGCGGTGGTGCGCGCGCAGGTGCTGCGCGAGGCCACCGCGTGTGGTGGCGACGCCGCTCATCGTGGCGTTCGTGGCGAGCACGGCGTGCTGGCTGTTCTTGCCTACTCTCTTCGGCGACGGGATGGTTGATCTCTATCTCGCCGAGACCGCTGTACTTGCGTCATCCTTCCGCGATGCCGGGGCAAGGTTCCTACGGCTTGGCACCATGGTTCTTAGTGTTTACAAGTCGTCGTCTAATTGACGATTAATCGACCTGGTGGATTAGTAGTCCAATGACAACGACACAACGTAGGGTCCAACTTGCTGCATCGACTCGATTTGAAAGCTCGTCGATCGGCCTGAGCGACTTAGAGTAAGAGCCTTTTGAGACATCCAGGAAAAGTGAAAACGTACACCTGCATCAAGTTAACATCCAGGTGAGAAAGTCACAAAAAACTTCCAGGTGAAAAGATTTCTCGCACAAACAGCAATAACGTAACTACTTTTTCTAACCTTCCGTCGCAAGAAATCAGCCACCTCTCTTACGACAGCTGGTCTGATCGATACACTTTGTGATGCGTGCGCCAGATTGTGTTTCATTAATTGTTATTTGTGCGAACATATCTTAAATTTTGTTAATTATGATTTAGGACAACAAACACCACTTATTTGTCCTTATCTTTTTATAGAAAAAAAATTCTTTTATGATATGTGCTAAAGCATGTTGAAATCTGTTATTTGTGATTTGTGCCAACACACATGTCTTATTTGTCCTTGTCCTTTTATAGAAAAAAATCTCTTGTGATATATGATAAGACATATTGAAATCTATTATCAAAGCAGATAACAGGTCTGACCTTTGATGATGATCCAAGGGTCCTGAATGTTGCAAGAAAAGTTGGCTATATTTCTTGCGAATGAAATATAGCAAACAGTGATTTTAATTGTCTCTAAGCAGTTTATAGGGTTACCGACTAGTGTCGTTACTTAGGCATACTACGGGAGGGGAAGTTTATGATATCTAATAAAATCATATTTACAATGTTTAGACAGTTCAATATATAACTATCCAAAAATTTGTAAATCTGAATTTGTTAGACTCTTGGTAACATGTACTTTAGATTAGAATAAATAAATAAATGTCACTGAAGAGTCAAAAACAGAAAGTACACGGTTCTTGTTGCCATGCACCAAAGGTCAAAGGACTAGACACAGGGCTCAGGGTGAAAGGTTTTGGCTGGTGGCGTCTGCCGGCGTTGTGTATGACGTCCTCAACGGTTGTACTCATACCGACCTAGCTATTGTAGTACGGACTAAGGAGTAACGTACTCGAATGGTAGGTAGACAGTCCCATAATATAATCGGTAAAGCTTGGGAGTTGGTAGGTAGACAGTCTCAAGAAATGTGTTCTGCTGATGTGTTTCTTCCTGAATGTAAACCGTCTTGTAGAGAACTGAAGAAAAATATCCAAGCTACTTGCTGTCTTGCTTCAACCTGCTACTTTGATCAGCTAGCTGTTCTAACTAGGCTTCGGGATGGCTTGAAATATCGTCACTATTTTCTTCTCAATAACACAAAAGACTTATGCGTTTTTATATTAACAAGAGATTTTTTTTTACAACTAGGGTGCCAAACAAATCTGCAATCGCCTCTAGGGAACCGCCACCTCCCCATGACTCCTAGCCTATTACTTGATGCAGTAGACGACCGAAGTGCTATAATATCGACCAGTCACTACTGCTCGTCAAAACCGACTACACTACTTGATGGCTAACAATTCGACTCGTCGGTAGGATGAAATCAACTATAGTGACTACTGGGTATGGCTAAGTGGCTATCAATTCGGCCCGGGAGTTGAGGTTGAGATCAACTACAGTGACGTGCATGATGAGGTGGGCGGCGGCTGATGATTTTTGGCTCCGGCGACCCACCGAGCCCTTCAGCCTAGCTTCCAACATTAGTTGTACCAATAATATAGTGTATGCTATTAAAAAATTCAGAAGTAACCAGATTAAGACCTACCTTAGCTAAGTACATGAAACGAATCTTCTTTTGTTTAAGGTCAACTATGGGAAGGATCAAATTGATCCCCACCTGATTTCATTCCACAGATTCCGAGAAATTCGTGGACGGAAGGGTGCAAAGCACCTATTATTGAGTCGACCCATAAGGTCACAGAAGTACCGATATAGGAGAGAGAGGAGGAATACAACACAGGAAAAGCAAAAAACAAATAACAATGACATGGTATAGCTACAGGTTCAGCCTACATCCAAAACTAGTGCGAGCACCACATTTCAACTTGTGCCACTCACCACCAAAGACAAACTCCGAAGATCTCCAATCACACGCAGCCGTAAGCGAGTCGGGTCCGACAGAGCTAGGAAGCAATAAAGCACTAAGTCAGAACAAATAAACTAGCGACAACTGTGTGTTGCATCAACTATGAGAGCATCTGGTTTCTAGTCAACGCCCACCAACCCCATTTGTGGCGAGGAAGCATCAAAGGGGAGGAATGTCAAACGAGAAAATCCAGAGAAGAGATCGCGGTCCATGCAGCCCAGCGTATGATGAAGCGAAGCACTCAGGTGAACTAGAGGACGATAGAGCAAGTTGTTGACAGTGAGCACATGCCGGCAAGCAATGTGCGCAGAAGCCAAGGAGTAGGAGGCTAGTCAGACCAAAAGAAGAAGAGAAGGAAGTACACCCAAAGATAACACAAATGATGTACCGAGGGCAATCAAGAGTAGGTGTAGGCGGATGTAGGTTTGCTTGCATCGATGCATTCAAGAAGGGTAGTGACGTCCATGGATGCCACTATCGTTGATCATAGCAACAAGCTCAGAAGGGCTTAATTTCCACCCAAACCTACTCAGCTGCAGCGCTTGGGCAGATCCTTGTTTTTCCAGCAGAGGCACCACAAATGCTCCAACGAAGCCTTTATGAAGGAAATGACATCCAAAGATGCCCAGAGCACCGTTGATGCTCTAAATGATGAAGCATAGAACGTTGATGAACCTGATCGCCTTGCTTACATTTGAAGGGATTTATTAGTAGAGAGTTTGTCAGACGGTGATAGCAATAGCAAGGATCTAAGTATCTTACGTCTACATACCCAGACAAATGAAACGAAGGCGAGTAGCATGAAAAATAAGAGGAATGCACCTCTACTGCTACCTACCAATGGCCATGTGACGCGTGGCTGCTGCGTTGCGCATGCGCTACCAATTGCCCGCGGCTTTAAGTCGGTCACTGTACACGCAAGAAACAATTCGATCCCTTCCATTGTCCCAGGAGGCAAGCAAACATGAGCGCTGCTGCTACTCTGCCGACCGGCGAGGAGCCGCCGCACGCGGTGTGCGTGCCGTTCCCGACGCAGGGCCACATCACGCCGATGCTGAAGCTGGCCAAGATCCTCCACGCCAGGGGCTTCCGCGTCACCTTCGTCAACACCGAGTACAACCACCGCCGCCTCGTCCGCTCCCGCGGCGCGGCTGCCGTCGCGGGCCTCGGCGCGGCGTTCCGCTTCGCCACCATCCCGGACGGCCTCCCGGAGTCCGACGCCGACGCCACGCAGGACCCAGCGACCATCAGCTACGCCACCAAGCACAACTGCCCACCTCACTTCCGAAGCCTGCTCGCCGGGCTGGACAGCGGCGTGACGTGCGTCGTGGCGGACAGCCTGATGAGCTTCAGCGTGGACGCCGCCAGGGAGATGGGCGTGCCGTGCGCGCTCTTCTGGACCGCCAGCGCCTGCGGCTACATGGGCTACCGTAACTTCCGCCTCCTCATCGACAGAGGCATCATCCCCTTCAAACGTATGCTCATGCTCTGCTGCCTCTGGTCCTCTGCATCCCTATCCAATCCGTCGAAAGCGATGTGAATGGTTTTTTTTTTTTTTTCAGACGAAGAGCAGCTGACGAACGGGTTCATGGACATGCCGGTGGACTGGGCGCCGGGCATGAGCAAGCACATGCGGCTCAAGGACTTCCCGACGTTCCTCCGCACCACGGACCCCGACGACGTGCTGATGAACTTCCAGCTAGGGGAGGTGGAACGCGCCGAGGACGCGTCCGCCGTCGTCATCAACACCTTCGACGAGCTCGAGCAGCCAGCGCTCGACGCCATGCGCGCTATCATCCCGGCCGTGTACACCATCGGCCCGCTCGATTCCGTCACGGAGCAGGTCGTCGGCAGGGGGCCCGTCGACGCGGTGAGCTGCAGCCTGTGGCGGGAGGACCAGTCCTGCCTCGTATGGCTGGACGCCAGGAAGCCCCGCCGCCCGCCGTCGGTGGTGTACGTGAACTTCGGGAGCATTACGGTCATGAGCGCGCAGGAGCTGGCGGAGTTCGCGTGGGGGCTGGCGAGCAGCGGCCACGACTTCCTGTGGATCCTCCGGCCGGACGCCGTGAAGGGCGGTGACACCTCCTCCTCGGCGGCGACGGCGCTGCCCGCGGGGTTCCTGGAGGCGACCGAGGGCAGGGGCCTCCTGGCGAGCTGGTGCGACCAGGAGGCCGTGCTGCGGCACGAGGCGGTGGGCCTGTTCCTGACGCACAGCGGCTGGAACTCGACGCTGGAGAGCCTCGGCGCCGGGGTGCCCATGCTGTGCTGGCCCTTCTTCGCGGAGCAGCAGACCAACTGCCGGTACAAGTGCGTCGAGTGGGGCGTCGCGATGGAGGTCGGCGACGACGGCGTGCGGCGGGAGGCCGTGGAGGCGAGGGTGCGGGAGGCGATGGGTGGGGACAAGGGCAAGGAGATGGCGCGCAGGGCGGCGGAGTGGAAAGACGCCGCCGCGGGGTCGGCGGCGACGTCGCTCGCGAACCTCGACAGGCTCATCAACGATGTGCTGCTCTCTCCGGCACGATGGGGCGCGGCTCACTCAAAACGGCTTGAATGATTGATTGATGGATGGCCCTGATCAAAGCTTGGCGATGCTGAGCGATGGATGAACGACGATGAGATCATCATCTACCGACTATCGAGAGTCTGAAAGACTGAAATGGTTGTGGTTTTCTGCCCCTATTCGTGATTAGGGAGTGTTGTTTTGTTGGCTTTCAACAACCGAGTGTCACCAAGCCTCTAAAGTCTAAACACATGGAAAAAATCTAAAGGATAAATTTAATCATATATGGTTTGACTACCGTGGAAAGGTCAATAGATGTTCCAACTCTGTATGTCCTAGCTTATATTTTCAGTAACAGCCAGTGACTAGGTCCCGCTCATCCCCTACTCCATCGAGCAGCAACAAAGCCTGACAGCAATGGAGAAGACGAACAAGAACAGAAGCAGCAGTGAAGTGCGGGTGTGCGTGACCGGAGGCGCCGGGTTCATCGGCTCCTGGCTCGTCAAGAAGCTCCTCGAGAAAGGATACACCGTCCACGCCACGCTGCGGAACACCGGTGCGCGAGCTCCTTCTCCCTTTCCTAGCTAGTTTTGGTCGTCGTCGCCCACTCTGACCCGATTCATTCTGGTGACCGCGAGCAGAGGACGAGGAGAAGACCGGGCTGCTTCAGCGGCTGGTCCCTGGAGCGGCGGAGCGGCTGCGGCTGTTCCAGGCCGACCTCTTCGACGCGGCCACCTTCGCGCCGGCGATCGCTGGGTGCCAGTTCGTCTTCCTCGTCGCCACGCCATACGGGCTCGAAGCCGCCGTTTCCAAGGTGAAGTGTACCACATCGCCATAGTTCCGTTTAGATCCCCTTCGTTCCAAACAAAAATTTCGACTTGGATCTGCAAAAGGAATCAAAAGATCTTGATTTATATGTCGTGCGTGCTGTGCGGCGGGCGGCGGCTGGCAGTACAAGAGCACGGCGGAAGCTGCCGTGGCCGCGGTGCGCGTGATCCTCCGGCAGTGCGAGGAGGCCAAGACGGTGAAGCGCGTCATCCACACCGCCTCCATATCGGCCGCTTCGCCGCTCAAGGACGAGGACGACGGCTCCGGCGACGCCAGGTACAAAAATTTCATCAGCGAATCTTGTTGGACGCCTCTCGACGTTGACTACCATCTTCGCAGCGCACACTTCGATGTGAGTAGAGTAACTACTGAGTACTGACTGAGTCTGATACTGATGATTTCTTTAATTCTGAGCTAATCCTTTTTTAGCGAAATCTGCAATTAAACGGGCAAATTAAAAGTGACAGCCATCCATTTGCAGAAGTACATAGTGGCGAAGCTGCAGTCGGAGCAGGAGCTCCTGCGCTACAACGACGGCGAGAGCCCGGCGTTCGAGGTGGTGACGCTGCCCCTGGGCCTGGTCGCGGGCGACACGGTCCTGGGCCACGCACCGGAGACGCTGGAGCACGCCGTGTCGCCGGTGTCCCGGAAGGAGTTCTCCTTCATGTTCCTCCGGCTGCTGCAGAGCCTGCTCGGCTCCGAGCCGCTGGTGCACGTCGACGACGCCTGCGACGCGCTCATCTTCTGCATGGAGCAGCACTCCATCGCCGGCCGCTTCCTCTGCGCCGCCGCGTACCCGAGCATCCACGACATCACGGAGCACTACGCCAACAAGTTCCCTCGCCTCGACGCCCTCAGAGCGTAAATCTTTTGCACCGTTACATTAACGCACGAGGACAGCACGAAACTAAGAACGCCTCATGAAATGAATGAACAAGATGCATGCATACAGTTTTTCCCCTGTTCTCGACTATCTTTACTTGAGATATGATCTCTGACAAGATCATTATTTGGATTATTGAATCTAACTGTGTCAGGACGGAGGCGGTGGTGGCAAGGGTGCAGCCTGAGGTGGACAAGTTGGGAGAACTCGGGTTCAGGTACAGGTACGGGATGGAGGAGATCCTTGACAGCAGCGTTGCCTGCGCGGCAAGATTGGGTTGTCTTGACGCAGCCAAGCTCAGCGTGTAGACGAATTGAAAGGCTGATCGTAGGAGCACGACACTGTTCTCTTGCACTCTTGTTCGTTGGGCGTGTCACACGTTCCAAATTGCCAGTGAATGCACAGCAAATAAACTTGAATGTAATGAACCTGACTGTACTTTCATGGTGGATGTTAAGTTGGGCATTCTAGCCAGTTTCTGCTACTGTGAACACAGGCTCAATCTTCGTTGGATATATGGGATGTGAAAATGTGTTCTGGCCGCTAACAAATCTACCTATATTTATAGTCGTGAGAAAAAAAAAAATGTATCTACGTGCTGTCTTTACACAACCAGTGAATTATCGCGGTGCTTGCATCGAACTAGCAGCTGAATTTCAAAAGAAAAAAAAACTCAAGCAAAAGAGTTCCTCAGCAGATATATAGGGTATCTTCGTTGCCCCCATCTAGGATGCCGAAAGAGATTAATTGGGTGAGTCTCCATCGACGCTGACTAGGAGGAGCTAGCACTGGACCGAACTCCTGTAGTCCTATCCGTAGAAGTCTACAAGAGATATTACTTGTTTTTGACGTCGGGCTTTGGTTGGCTGCGGGTTACAAACACCTAGCAGCGCTTGAGGCTAAAAGGTAGGGAGCGCTTTCGGGTTTCGAGCAAAATTGTTTCTCTGTAATACATAACTGCTTGCGTTCCCGTGTCCGAGTGTGTTCGGGTAATCTCTGAATTACCGTCTGTTTGTTAAAAACTCTTTTCTCTTAATAAAACACGTGTGAATGCACGTTCTTGAAAAAAAAAGATATTACTTGTTTTTCTTTTTGAAAAAAATAGAAGAAGAGATACTGCTAGTACAAAGTTAAAGAGGTGGGCAAAGTATGCATGCCGAAAGATAATTTTGACAAATAAAGTTGAAGAGGTGTACTCATCTATATATCTTATATAAACAAACCCCACTAAGCTATTTCTCTGACTCCTCCTTGCGCCACCTCAGCAATTTTCAGTTACCTCTCTCTCTCTTAAGCCAACCATTGACAATTACTCAGGCATTGCCATCGTTCCCTGCTGCATGCCTGCATAGATCCTCTCCCGTCCCTGCCGGCTGCCGCTTCTCCTGCCCACCAAATTCAATTACTCTCCTTCCCAGGACCACAAATCTCTTCGGCTACCACCGCTACCATGTAATCTCTTCGGTGACCATGTCTCCCATGAATACAGCCACAAATGCACATGCAAACCGACGATACATATACCCAGCGCCAGCTTTATATTTAAAACCAATGCATCCGCCTATGCATCTGCCTGCTCACATTGTCATCTGTAGCATTGGCCTCATATACTGGTGACTGGCCATCCATTGATCTGGACTTCTAGGCAATTTGGCACCATCGATCATCTCTGACTATATACCAAGCGAGGTTGGAGTTCTCTATCCTATTGTGTAACCGAAATGCAACACCATTCTGTCCATTTTCACCAATTCTCAAAGGTGAGAGTTCCATGCATTCATGAATGTGTGTCTTTATATTTTATTATTCTACTATTGATAGTCACTCTGCAAAAGTTGGATCTTCTTTTTGTTTGGCTCATCGTATCCTAATTACATTGTTTTCCAATATTACCGGCAACTTTAGGATGTGATTTGTTTTTCACCATTCAACATGCCACACTAATCTCTTCCATATATAGCAGGGATATTTTATTGGATTTGCTATGACTCCGATCATTGATCCTACGTAGACTTCGTTCCTCACTCAAGGAGACGAGGACAATATGCATGCCCCATCATCTGTAGTGCAGCAGATCGATATCGAGTTGTAATGAATGTCATCTTCTTGCTTGCACTTGCAGGTGATGTCCATGACCTTCATCAGAGTGGTGCGAAGCTTCCAATGACAGGTGATAGAAGGGCAGGCTGCTGTGGGGCGGTGTAGGCAGGCGTGGACTGTATAGAGGAAAAGATCCGTCAACAACGAGGAGTTGTACGGACACGCCAAGGCAGTGGAGAGAAAGATCAAGGAGGCCAACGTGAGGTTGTGCCCCAGTTCATGGCAGCCGAGGACTTCGGCTTCTACTCGCAGAATCCTGGTGGCCTTCTACAACATCGGCATCAGCAAGACAATAACGCCGAGACGGAGAATATCTGCCACATGTATGTACATGGAATCCGACTCCGCAACATCCTATATATTTCTCCTTCATACCCGCGGCAACGCGCGGGGAATCCTCCTAGTTATTACATACTTATAAGCAAGTGGCGGGGGATCAACATCTATCCCTCATGCTAGTAGCTCCAAATAAAGAGTCTAAATCTAAATATGTACTTGATACAAGCCAACCACTTATATTAACTGTTTTCAAATAATTGCCCCATGGTCACCCAGCATGGTGTGTATGGGAAACAGGTTCTTATGCCCACCGGTAAACATATGTTGCCGCCCAACTGTTGAACTTTTGAGGTATTGAAATTATAAGATATTGTCCTCGATGATAAGGAAAAGAAGACAATCTCTTTGTATGGATGAAATCCGAGGAAATCAACAGGGTAGTGACGGTCTGCTTCAACGACCGTATTATTACCTTTGTTGACAATATCATAAGCATTGTCAAAGTCCCAAAAATCATCAGCAACAAACTCTTCGTCATGATCATGTGCAGCAGAAGCAGCAGGTGGTGCTTCTAATTCCTCATCGTTATAGTAACGGATAACTCTCCATTCATCGTCCGCAAAGTTGTGACAACTGTGAAGATGAGGAGGTTTCACCAGCAGCATTTGAAGGCTAATATTAGTCTTCAACACCCACTCCATGTGAATAATGTGATTTCCATCATTGATCTCTTCCTTCTCTTTAAGCAACCAGACTCGAAAATGGGGGCAACTGTTGAAGTCGACCCAATAAAGTAACGTAAAGTACACCCCTTTCTCTGATTTTCCTAAGTAAAAGGTAGCACGCTCAACAGCAAGTTTGTTCCGCATTTCCGGAGATCACACCATTTGGGTACTTATTGTCATTATTAGACAAAGCTATCCTGCAATTAATTAAAAAAATGAGTGTGCTTAATTAGCACTAGATAGAGCAAATGAATCATATATGTAGCACAACAATAATAACAATAATAATAGATAAAACAATGCCTACAAGGTAGCTAGCTAGTACCTCATGACATAATCATTTTGACAATGCACCTAAAGTGCTCCCCGGAAATATACGGCCTTGCATTCCTGGCAATCCGATTGCAACATATCAGCCATTGTTCCGGTAGGCTTCCCTTGGCGTATCCAGGACCTCTCCTCCCACATCCATTTCCTCGATGAAAAGACATGGATTCTGAATGTTGTGGGTGGCCATTCTTGCTCAAGGTCGATGGTGTTGTTGCCCAAATCACGGTCAAGAAATGGAATAAGAAATATCTCGAAGTGCTGCAGAGACTCTGCCATGGGATTGTAGAAAAGGAAAAAGCGTGAAGACAACAAGTGGGCGTCGTTCTCCTGCTGATCTTGATCCTCGGTTGTCCCAGCCCAGACGACGACCCCACCAAGCATATCGGCAATGGAGGGTTCCGGGCCCATTGCCGTGTGGTAGGGTTGGCCACCATGTCACACACCAAGAGAAGACCATTGCAGTGATCCTGCACTTCCAGATCCAAGTAACCTTCCAAGAAGTCAAGACATCCGCCGGGGATTCGACGCGCTGCCGAAGGACGCGCGAAGAAATACGTCAGCCGATCAATGAGGCCGAGGTTGATGCAGTAGAAGGCGTCGAGGCGGAGAGGGAGGAGGTCGGCGCGGAGGAGGAGGCGCCGGGCGTCGATGATGGAGCACCAGCGCTTGCGGACGCAGCGTGACGCTGCTACGCTGCTGGGCGGCAGGCGGCCCAGCACGTCGGCGAGCAAGTCGTCCGGTAGCACCTCCTCCATTCGATCCCGTGCCGATCCGTCTCCGCTTGGCTTGGATGGATGCATACGGTGATGGTGATGGATCCGGGGGGAAGAACGTGAAGAGAAGGAAGGTAGGAGACGGCAGAAGCTGGACCGCGCTCCCCCCTTCAGTAATTTCGACGCAAGTCACCGGCCCAAGGAAAGCTAGCCGGCCCAGTGGAACACCCCCGTTTTCCATTTTTTTTTTTCGGTAATTCCGGGACGGGCAGGTTAGCCGGCCCAAAGTACCAGCTGCCGTGCCAACAGAATTTGGGCCATGTGCACCGAAATTCCAGTCCAAAGGCCAGAGCAGCAGCCCCTTTACAGCAGCGTTGTCTGCGCAGCAAGATTGGCTTCCGCTAAAAAAAAAAAAAAAAGAAAAAAGACGCAGCCAAGCTCAGCTTGTAGAGAGAATATAGACGGAAAGGTTTATTACGTAGGAGCACGACACTGTTGTCTTGTTCGCTGGGCGTGTTATTACACGTTCCAAATTGCCAGTGAATGCAGCAAATAAACTTGAATGTAATGAACCTGACTGTACTTTCAAGGTGGATGTTAAGTTGGGCACTCTAGCTAGTTGCTGCTACTGTGAACACAAGCTACGTTGGATGTGGATGTGAAAACGTGTCCCGTCCACTGAAAATGAGTTTGTCTATTCTAAACTCAAGCCTTTTAAAAACATTTGACACCTGAGTGGTCCAGTGCAAAATCGAATATTCCTATCCTCTAAAACACTCGATTTTCATAAGCTCCATACTTTGTGAACAAAATAAATATACAAAGATAGAATTTACAAGACTATATGTACACTAACAAAAAAACAAAATAACCAGAGAATCTCTCTATGTTGCAAAATTGAAAGATCTCCAACGTAAATTAAAAAAAGAGATACAAACATTACTCAAATTATTATTATAGACAAATGTCCCTGATTATATTCTTCGGAATCCAAACTGGAATATTGCAAAGAGAGTCAAACAAACCAAACATACATACAAACAAAATTTCCAAATGAGCATGCCTCACTGTTGTGTTTACTGTTTAAACCTCCTTGGTTTTCTCAGTTCCTCAGCTTTTGTAATTGTAGCCTTTGTTTTATTTTTCAATAAATCCAGTAGGGGCTCTTCTGCCCCTCCTGTTCTCTCAAAAAAAACGCACAATCAATTTACACTAATTCAACACAAAACTTAAACTCAAACACTAATGGTAAACACATGTTATAATTAGGTATACATTCTTTGAAATGAAGTCGTAAATGCAGTATGAAACTATTGTGCCAACAACTAAATAAATGTGTCACCTGTCTAGGCCCACCCGATTGATAACAAGGAGACAAGCGAGCAATGGTAAAGTTATAC
The DNA here is from genome assembly GCA_018135685.1 of Themeda triandra. Taxonomy (NCBI): domain Eukaryota; kingdom Viridiplantae; phylum Streptophyta; class Magnoliopsida; order Poales; family Poaceae; genus Themeda; species Themeda triandra. Next base: position 438,930 of record JAENPR010000019.1, on the reverse strand, counting down.
ATATGCCCCTACGCATTGCGTCATTAGATTCACATTGAGATGTGTGTGTATCTCAATGTGAATTCAATGGCTAGTGTACTTTCCCTTAAGAGCATGTTAACACTTGAAATTGTCCAAGATAATTTTAACCATGAATAAGTTATAAACAATCGGACATTGGAGGTCACGTGGCGTTGCAAATGAAGCGAGAAATCACGAGGAGAAGAAAGCGAGCCATGATGAGCCAAGTCAATTGGCTAAGCCAGCTGGCTAGGCCGGCTGATCACCCCCTCAAGTTGGCTTAGACGACACATGTCGGCTAAGCTAACCCTGCTTCCAGTCAGACAGGGGACCTTGGCTGCCCCTGTGAAAGTCGGCTTAGCTGACTTCGCCTAGATTCCGAACCGATTTGATCTAAAATCATGTTTTGGTAAGTTTTAATCGTGAGAATATTAGAGGTCGTGTATTGGAGATGTTTCGTACTAGGATAATACTATCCTCTCTCTATTAATATGAGAGGATCATGGATGATTGAGTCACATCCACTAATCGATACAAAAATCAATCTATCAACACATTTGTCCTAATTTTTTTCTTCAACCCTCTACCTGCTATCCAGCACCTCTTTTCACGAGATTTATTGGCATCCTAGGCAGCCTTGCTGGTCCTAGTAGATCCTCCACGTGCTTCTCCTTGATGGATCCTTCTCTGAAAGTGGTTCCGGAGCTGTTTCAGCCAAACAACGAGCTCTACATTGGCCCTACCGGTCTCTAGATCAGTTTGGCCGGTTACGCTGCGTCTCTTTGCCACGTTGCATGTTACGCGTGGTCTCCAGGATGTGTCCAAAGCCCATTGGTGTGTTGATCTAGACCGGTTTCAGAGTCATCAAAGCAAAAGTGCAACAAGTTCCATACCGCACCTACTAATCCAGCTAGCCACGGATGAAGGGAATCCCAAATTGAACGGCCACAAAAATTGAGTTCCATACCACAGACAAAAACGCTCAAGCGCCGCATGCCTTTCCCGTTTAAAAAAATAAATAAATCTGCCTACATTTCTAGTTGCGAGAAAAGATCAGTTTGGAGAGGAAAAATCTAAAAGTAAAAGTGTTCCTCGGCGGAGGAATAGGGCATGGCATCTTCGTTCTCCCCATCGAGGTTGCCGAAAGGGATCGGGCCGGGGTGAGTCCCCAACTCTCCATCGACGCTGACTAGGACCTAACATTGGATCACAATATCTCACATGACTGTACCAAGCTCCTGTTGTCCAATCCGTAGAACTCGATCTAGAAGAGAAACGACTTTTTTTTTTTGTAAAAGAAGAGAAGAGATATTTATTTAGGTAGAAAAGTAATAAAAAAGAAAAAGCATGCCATGTGGTCATGTGGATGTGGCCTAACGGACGGAAGGCGGGAAGGGAACGTGCTGACCGGTGCCGTGTGGAAGGGTCACCGATGAGCGATGGTCACGACGCGCTAGCTAGTGCCTTTGGTTTAACCGCGAAGCCGATCTACCCGTCCGTCCACCGCAAGTTACCGCCGTGTCAACCAAGCCCGGCGGCACAGTGGGATACGACGTGGGCTTTGCGTGCGACCCCGCGTCCCTCACGTCCGTTCCATCATTCCCACCGTCCCGTTCCGTCCCATGACAATTCCGCCGACCACGACCCGCTGCATTGGCCGGATCCGCCGAGGCCTGGCCACCTGGCCGCATGCATCTCCATCTCGGGCAAAAACCACGCGGCCGCAGAAGCTTCCCCCCGTTTTCCCCACGTCCTCGGAAAAACCGCGAAGCCGGGATAGGACCACGCGTGCCGCCGCGCTGTCGATCCCAGCCGCTAGCGGCCCCGGCAAAACGTGCGCGGTGCGCCCAAAGGGCCGGCGTGAGAAACAACGGTGTTCCTCCGCTGCCTTTGCTATTCGCCGTGATCCAAACGTGCCGAAAGGTTGTTTGCCCCCAGAGCCCAACCGTCTCCTTCCGTTCTATCCATCTTTATAAACTCCTGCCCCACGCGCGGCTCCCACCGAACAACCAATCCAGAAGCACTTCCCATCTCCCGCCCGCAGATCACCCAGCTCATTTGCTTCGTCGTGCGGCAACCAAATCAAATCAAGCGAAAGTTCAAAAACCTCATTCCCTTCGTGCTCCAAGCTGTTGGTTCCTTTCCCTGAAACGCCTTTCCCGTGAGCTCGCTTCTGTGATCGACGATTCGTTCGAATGGCCGTCGGAGGAGGCGTGTGCGTGGCGTCGTCGTCCTCGCCGTCGTCGGTTGAGGCGGCGTGGGGGACGAGGAGGACGAGGGCGACACGCGAGGCGTGGCGAGTTTCCGCGGCGGCGACCAGCGTCAGGTGCAGCATGGTGGGCGAGGCCGGGCCGGGCGCCTCCGGCGGGCTGGCGGAGGACCCCTACCGGACGCTGCGGCTGCGCCCGGGGGCCTCCCGCGGCGAGGTCAAGAAGGCCTTCCGCCGCCTCGCGCTCATGGTGCGTGCGCAAGAGCAACGCTTGCATTGATTTCTTCAATTCCATTCCACACCTGACATTTTTACATTTTAAGTAATTCTGATGACCCTTTTCACTCTCACGCTGACGTGTTGATTCATTCCTGCGTGCTCGTGCAGTACCATCCGGACGTTCGCAAGGAGAGGGAGAGCGAGAGCGACGGCGACGGCGACGGCGACGGCGGCGTCCACTTCCAGAGGATTAACGTGGCGTATAAGGTGAGCTTACGTGCCCAGCATAATTCCTTGCTGTTAATTCGAGCCTCTCATTTCGTATCTCTTGCTGATTGATCTGACACAATCATCTGGGTGCAGATGGTGATGCGCAGCATGAGGGAGGCCGACGAGCGGCTGGAGTACTGGCGGCTCAAGTACGGCCTCACCGACGAGGACCTCGACCGGTACAGGCACCACCTCAGCCAAGAAGACGCCGACGACTGGTTCGACATGTGAATTGCGAAGGAAGGAACTTCAAGTGTCCTGTCGATTTATGCACATAGCTCTGTTTAATTCTTGTTGGCACTGCGAAAGCACCAACTGTAATTTCGTGTGCATGACTCTGCATGCATGTATATATTGAAGCGTCGTCATGTGTAGGAGTACTGTAATTCTCCCCTGTTTTTATAGAGGGTGAATGGATACAGTGTAGACTGACTGAAAGTGTAGGATTTATATAAGAGGGTATAGTTTATCTTAATCATGTCTTTAGGGCTGTTCATGCTTGATGAATGATTTTTATGAACCTGTGTATGGCTGTGTTGTTTCTGCTTTCTGAAGACAGATTGACAGTATCCTGTCTCTCTTAACCCCTTATTTTTTTTTTCTGAAATGTGAGTGTCAGACGATGCAGCGTTTTAAGTTCAGATTTGCTTGCGTTGTGAGTGTGTGACTGTACCATATAAGATGGTTTCGATCTCAGCTCATCGACAGACACATCACGCGGTTATAGTTTAGTTTCCTTCTCTAAAACTTTCGTGCACACTCAAAATTCAGTGGACACACATCGTTCATCTCATTGTTTGTTTATGGTTTTTTTTTTGAACCATTTCATCTGTTTGTTTAGCTTCAGCTTATATACTAAAAAAGCGTACCTTACCGTGACGCGGTGATCCTTCACTCGTTCACGGAGCAAGCTTTGAATCTAAAAATAAAACGGTCGGCGATCATGCTTTCTAGCTGAAGATTGTCCATTACACTACACCCACATCAAGCACTTGCAGAAACGAGGATCCATGCAGTTGAGTATCAGAATTGAAGTTGCCTTCTAAAAGCGAAACGAAGTTTGGGCCGGGCCGGACAAGCACATCCGGTGCTCAAGACAATATTTATGCCTTTATGCAGTGTTTACAACCGTATACGCTTTTGTTTGTTTTGCCACGTAGACGCAAATGTGGTGGATGCTTACTCAGCCTGATTTAGACAGAAAAAGGAAAACGCTATCAAAGATGTAGTCAACCTTGCCATACACTGCTTCGTCGGTTCGTTCTCACGACACGTGGTACTAGTGTTCGTCCTCACAAAGAACAAAACAATTTAAAACAATAATGAGAAAAATGGAGAAACAGTGGAAAACAACATCTGAAACACAGAGGGGACTGAACCTGGAACAACATGGTGTGAGATTGAAAACAAACAAACAAAAACAGAATCAAAGCACCCCGTCATGTTGAAACACTGTGTGTCATTACTGAACCAAGGCACCAAGGCCTGTTGAAACAAACATTCAAAAATTCCCATGAAACATCATGGGTCTACTTGCTGAAACACAAAAAAATGGGGGTGGGAAGAGGATTCTCGCCGGAACCCTAGGCATCCACCGGAGTCACGCGAGGAGGAGAGGTGGTGTCCGAACAAAGAGAAACATGAGCTGAAAGATGGTGAAACACACCAAACAACGCGGTCGAAACAAACAACCCCAAATTAAAGCAACAGAGAAGTCGAAGCGAGGATCCCCACCCCCAACCGAAGATGTATCAGAGAAGGGAGGTAGAAGATGAGAGAGAAGGAGCAGGAGGTGTACCTGGCTTGATCTGCCCGGATCCACCGCCACGCCCGGCGGATCCGGCGGGTCTCGCGAGCGACGCGACCGCCATGGCCGGATCCCTAATCGGGAAGGGAGAAGGGAGCACACGGAACGGCGTCCTTTCCCGCTGGGGGAGTAGTGGAGAAGCGTGAAGCGATCAAGGCGAGGCGCGTGCTTCCCGCTGGGGGAGTAGTGGAGAAGCGTGAAGCGATCAAGGCGAGGCGCGTGCCTCCCGCTGGGGGAGTAGTGGAGAAGCGTGAAGCGATCAAGGCGAGGCGCCGCACGCGCGGCGGAGCTCCATGCGCGGAGGGGGGGGGTGCAGCGGCGCGTCGACGGTGACGACGACGATGTGGCAACGCACGTCGGCGGCGAGAAAGAGCGAGAGGAGCAGAAGAGAGAGAGAGTGTCGAGCGAAATGGAAATGAGGAGAGTAGGGAGAGAGTGACCGTGGCGCCGTGTCCTCACGTGGACGCGGGCGCGTGGGGTGTGTGTGCGTTTTGCGCTGTGTGCGTGTTGCGCACGCGGTGGGCGGTGCACGCGGTCCAGTGGGCTCCTGCCACAACGTCCGATGATTAGAACGTACAAAGACAAGCATTACCGTTGGACTTTGTTTAACCGCGAAGCCCCGTCCGTCCATCGCAAGTTACCGCCGTGTCAACCAACCCAACCCCGGCGGCACAGTGGGATACGACGGGGCTTTGCGTGCACCGACCCCGCGTCCCTCGCGTCCGAGCATTTCCACCGTCCCGTCCCGTGACAATTCCGCCGACCACGACCCACGCATTGGCAGCATCCGCCGAGGCATCTCTCTCGGGTCTCGACTCCTCTCTTCTCCGCTCGGGCAAAAAGCACGCGTGCACAGAAGCTTTCCCCCGGTTTCCCCACGTCCTCGGAAAATCCGCGAAGCCGGGACAGGACCACGCGTGCGCCGCGCTGTCGATCCCAGCCTCTAGCGGCCGCGGCCGCGGCAGACGTGCGGCAAGGGCCGGCGTGAGAAACAACGGGTTTCCTCTGCTGCCCATTCGCCGTGATCCAAACGTGCAGAAAATGTCGCCCCCAACCGTCTCCTTCGGCGCGTTCCCCGTCAATCTACATAAGCCTACCCCACGCGCGGCTCCCACCGAACAACATCCAAATCCGGAAGCACATTCTCTCTCCTCCCGCAGATCACCCAGCTCATTTGCTTCATTCGTCGTGCGGCAATCAAAAAAAATCAAATCAAGAGACAGAAAAACCTCATTTCCTTCGTGCTCCAAGCTGTTGGTTCCTTTCCCTGAACCCCTTTCACGTAAGCTCGCCGCTGGGCTTCGTTTGAATGGCCGTCGGAGGAGGCGTGTGCGTGGCATCGACCTCGGCGCCGTCGTCGGCGGTTGAGGCGGCGTGGGGGACGAGGACGTGGACGAGGAGCGGGACGCGCGTCACGCGCCGCGGCGCCGCGGCTGCCGCGACTATCAGGTGCAGCATCGTTCGCGAGGCTGGGCCGGGCGCCTACGGAGGGCTGGCGGAGGACCCTACCGGACGCTGCGCCTGCGCCCGGGCGCCACCCGCGGCGAGGTCAAGAAGGCCTTCCGCCGCCTCGCGCTCATGGTGCGTGCGCAAATCCCTCATCCAGCTACCGTTATTTCGTCCATTCTGTTCCACAACTCATCAGTGATTCTGAATTTCTGATTACCATTCTGACGTGACGTGTCGCGGGCTGTTCGGCTGATTTCGTTCGTGTTCGTGCAGTACCATCCGGACGTTCGCAAGGAGAGGGAGAGGGAGAGCGAGAGCAATGGCGACGGCGGCGTCCAATTCCAGAGGATTAACTTGGCGTATCAGGTGAGCTTACGTACCATGCTGCTGGTAATTCGAATCATCGCGCTGTCAAACCCCTCTTGCTGATTGATCTGAGTACGTGACGCAATCCGCTGGATGCATGCAGATGCTGATGAGCAACATGAGGGAGGCCGACGAGCGGCTGGAGTACTGGCGGCTCAAGTACGGCCTCACCGACGAGGATCTCGACAGGTACAGGCACCACCTCAACCAAGAAGACGCCGACGACTGGTTCGACATGTGAACCGAACTGAAGCAGCCGATCGATCGATAGACAAAGGATTTTATGTACATATGTAGCCTGTTTATACGAATTGACCGTACACGATTAATTCTTGTTGCAACGGCGGAGGCACCAACAGTTATTTCGTGTTCATGTATGTATAGCGTCGCCATGTGTACTCTGCTTTCTCCCCTGTTTTTGTAGTGGGTGAAGGGATACATACAGTTAGACAGATAAAGTGTAGTGGCTTTCGTGTTTCAGAAACATAGGAGAACAACCCCTAGCTCTTGTTTTTATACAACGAATTAAATTTAACTGATCTCAGCTATCATCGCATCGCGGATCATGTCTGCAAGGATTGTCCACGCTTCAGTGTTTTTACGAACCTGTATGGCTGTACTGTTCCTGTTAGTATGTGAGGGCAGATTGACAGTACCCTGTCCTTGAACCCTTTCCTGAAATCTGAGTGTCACACGATGCAGCGTTTTAAGTTCAGATGCGCTTGCGCTGTGACTGTATCACGAGATATTTTCGATCTCAAGCTAATAATCGACATAGATAACGTGGTTATAGTTTAGTAGTTTCCTCCTCCTCTGAACCTTCCATGCACACTCAAAATTCAGTTGGCACACATCATTCATCCCATCTGTTTGTTTAGCTTCAGCTTATACTAAAAAAACGTACCTTACCGGTGACGCGGTGATCCTTCGCTCGTTTTTGAAACGAAATTGCTATATTTCAACCCGTTGAAATCTTCCTCTTCGGGCAACCAATATTGTGGCTTGCTTCCAGTAATGTTAATCTCTTGGTTTTCTCTCCACGACACGCACTCGATGTTCTGTCCTGTGTCCGGTGATGTTTTCTCCGCGACACTCACTCGATGTTTTAGCCTGTATCCGGCGATGTTCCGCGTGAATCTCTGGGTTTTCTCTCCGCAACACACGCTCGATGTTCATGTTCTAGCCTGATGTTCTAGTGATGTTCTCGGTCAATTTGTCCTTAGGATCCGGTTGATTTTAATCATAAGGCCAGTTTTAATGGGCGTTTCAATAGAGTGTCATGCACATTTAATAGCGTGACACATCAGCAAACAAACAAGTTTTGCATGAAATGGAGAGGAGAGAAAATAAAAGATTTTCACCATGGTGAAACTCGTATGCGCTGTTTCCTAGACTTCGGTAACCGAGTGAAACCCCACTGAGGGCCAAATCATTTTACTATCTTGCATGTGATTCAATCATCTTGCAGCAATTAAATGCTTTGCTTAGCCTTGAAAACAACAAAGTGAAATGCTCTATTGCTGGGTTGTTTTAGGCCAGTCTCAGTGCATGGTGTCATTGCACTGTTTCCCAAACAAAATTGCTAATAAATTCTCCATGAAACAAACATTGAAACACCCTCCACAATACAACAGCTTTCAATGCACTTTGTTTCCCCCGCTTAAAAAGCACTTAATTGCCGCATGTGTATGGGATCATACACTTTAATCCTGTATGGGACGACGAGATGAAACGGCTCAGTGCTGGTTTTATTCGGGTTTCAATGCCTGGGAAACGACGCCACCCCAGTTTCACCATGGTGAAACCATATGGCTCTCTCTCCTCCTCGTTTCAATCAAATTGCTGATGTGTCGCTGTATTTAATGTGCATGACACTACGGTGAAACCCCACTGAGACTGGCCTTATGAATGGTTTCATTTCAATCTTGATGACGTGTTAGTATGTGAAACCGTGCAGTGACACCGCTCATTGAGACTGGCCTAACATCAACCGGTTGATGCTAAAGTAGAAATCAACGACCCTTTTGAAATGCGTGATCCTTCACTCGTTCTTGAGCACGCTTTGAATTGAATTATTACTCCACAACACACATCTCTCCCGTTTCCGTGTAGATTGCATTCACGCGCTAAGAGTTAATTTGGAAACTCCAATCCCTCCGAAGCTGAGACTTTTTTTTCTAGGTGGTTAATCTATAGAGATGTCATTTGAATTGTCATCTTAGTTTTCATTCGCAGGTTTTTCAACCTTTGTTTTACTACCCTTTGCTTTCAAAGAAGGCCCAATTCATTTATTTTTTTCTTTGTGTACAGATTATCTTTTATGTATATATTTTGCAAATGGTATGCTATTTTTTGGATTAGCAAATACATTAAGAACTTGCCGGAACGAGGATCCATGCAGTTGAGTATCAGAAGTTGGCTTCTAAAAGCGAAGCCAAGTTTGGGCCGGACTAGCACATCTGCTGCTCAAGACAATATGCCTTTATGCAGTGTTCAGAACCGTATATGCTTTTTATTTTGCCATGTAGAGGCAAATGTGGTGGATGCTTACTCAGCTTGATTTAGACAGCAAAAGGAAAACGTTATCTAAGGCCTTGTTTAGATGGCTAAAAACTTGCCTCAAATGCACTGTAACAGTTTCGTTTGTATTTGACAATTATTATCCAATAATGGTCTAATTAGGCTCAAAAGATTCGCCTCATAAATTAGAGACAAACTGTGCAATTAGTTATTTTTTTAACCTATATTTAATGCTTCATGCATGCGTGTTAAGATTTGATGTGATGGAGAGAGAGTGAAAAAATTTCACCTTTTTGCACCAACTAAACAAGCCTAAGATGTAGTCAATCTTGCCATACACTTCGTCCTCCCAACACGGTACTAGTGGGCTCCACATTTCACCATATTCCCATAAATTTTTGTTGAACAATAAATATTCCCATAAATCATCACTCCACTGAACTACCGTCCAAAAAGTTACGCAAAAAAAAAAAACCGCAAAAACTGCAAGCGCTTCATATCAGTGTCCCTGAAAATTGACAGCCAACGGTAAGGCATGTGCAAAGGTTTTTCATCAAAGTTTTCAGCACGTCTCTTAAAGTCTCTTGTGCCTTTGTGCTATTTTGGTACGAATAAATGAAAGCTGTGTGTTCCTAGTCGATGATTAGTTGCTAAGAGAAGAATAGACCATAGCAGCTCTGCTCTTAGCCCCTAAGTCTTATTGGCAGAGGTAATGTTGTCTAAAAGGATCGGCTTCGCCTAGGTTTGGCCCAAAAACCTTGATTGATTTTTCACATTGAAAACCAGTGGATGCCACAATTTAAACCCGACCCGAAATAATAGGCTTAAACCTATCTTCAGGACATATCTCAGCACAAGAGTCAAAATTGGACTATTTGCACACTCTTACACGACTTTTGCTTAACTAGGTCTAACACTCTATGTAATGTAAGGATAGAATAAGCACAAAATCAAAGGGAATTAGAAGAAACGTGACTCAAGAAAGAAAGAAAGAGGGCAATGTTCAAACTCTCTCGCTATTGTCTTCGTCCTAGAAAAAACATATTTACTTAAATTATTTACATATCAAGTTTATAAAAGTTATCAAACTCGTTCAAACAAAAAATGTAGAATTGTATTGTTTTAGGAGGGAAGGATTATGTGCTTAGATTACTTAGCACCCTAGTTGCCCATATACATGGGTGAATAACGAGCCGACTGCAACTTGTTTTGCATATAGTCTATTATGGTTTTCTAAACTACTGGAGACGCAACTTTACCTTAGCATAATGGGCAAAGATGAAGTCAGAATTCACCAAATATCAAACTCATTCTTAATTTAGATAAACATAAATTAACTAAAGAATTTTTTGGATCAAACCACCGAATCAGTTCAACTTTTTTTTTGTTCAACCCTAGCAATATGTGGCACCAGGTCCACTCAATCATAAACTAAGATAATTTGTCAACGATGTCAGAACTAGGGTCCATCTAGATTTTAGAATGAGGTAATAGGTTCACCGTCACCTCTAATTGTTTTCTCTCATCAATCATAGACGATGACAAAACGTTCAATTTATTTCAAAGTTGTGATGCTGACAACCCTGCTCAGATTCCATTAGATATTCTCGGTGGTATTATTGAAACTCATGGTTTGATTCGGCTGATGGTTTTCGCGGCCAATTTTGACTATTTCAAGTGTTATATGACATGTTATATGAGAAGGGAATAGACCATGGTACGCCTGATAAGACGCCTGAAACGAGATGAACTAACACCGTATAAAAAATGGCCGTACTCTAGAGTGTTATCAGATATTTAGATTCCATTTTTTTTTTTGAGGGGTAGATTCCATTATTATCGTTTGGTCACACGATGCAAATCGAGGTTCTTAAAAAAACAAAACAAAAAAATGGCAAAAAGACAGCCGGCCGTCCCCGCTGAGGCCTGAGCCGCACGTTTCACCAACAAGGGGCCAACAGCACCCGACTCCCTTCTCCCCTCGACTCCGACTGCACGCGAGCGCCCGGGGCCCATCCGCGAAAAAGACCGCACCGCCCACTCCGCCGGCCAATCACCCGCCCGCCCGCCCGCCGGCGCAGCGCCATGGCCGCCGCGGGGGACTCCATCAAGCAGCCGCTCCTCCACCGCGCGTACCCATCACACGTCGCCTCGGCGTCCTCGCCCGCGCTCCCGTCCGCAGCCCCCGGGTCCGCGACGGGCCGCCGCTTCCCGGGCGGGCTGGACGTCCCCAACCTCAAGAAGCGCGGCGGCGGCACGCGCAGCTGGATCCGCGTCGAGGCCGCCACGGCGTCCGTGCAGACGCTGGAGATCGACAAGGCCACCATGATGCGCCGCTGCGAGCTCCCCGCGCGGGACCTCCGCCTGCTCGACCCGCTCTTCGTGTACCCGTCCACCGTCCTCGGCCGCGAGCGCGCCATCGTCGTCAACCTCGAGCAGATCCGATGCGTCATCACCGCCGACGAGGTGCTCCTGCTCAACTCCCTCGACAGCTACGTCCTCCAGTACGCCGCCGAGCTCCAGCGCCGCCTCCTCCAGCGCGCCGAGGGCGACGAGCTGCCCTTCGAGTTCCGCGCGCTCGAGCTCGCCCTCGAGGCCGCGTGCTCCTTCCTCGATGCACAGGTGATCATCAAAACTCCCCAATTATTTCCATGTCTGTGTCTCAACTGTTTCTGATTGATATTGTGCTTTAGTTTGCTTATTATTATTCGAATCAGATTGGGTTCAGTTGGCTATGGCGCGGTAATGATGATTAATAATATTCTAACATGGTTTGTAACTGTGCAATTGGCTGGCTTAATGGGACAGTATTTGTGTTTTGGCTTGTCAGATTTTTTACAAGAGTCATAAATGAGAGTTTGAGGTTATTCTGTGAGTATCATGCTGTGTGTGATATGATAGAATAAAAAAATTCTGAAACCACTGCCAGTTCTAGTTCTTGCTGTGTGAATTGGATACCACAACTTCCCAATTGTTGCTGACCATGAAGTAACAATGTTGCAGCTAACTTTCTGGCGGTGATTTGAACACATGCTCTCAGTGAGAATTTGTTTTCCATCAGTTATTTCTAACAACTGTACAGAGATTACCAGCTGTGCCTCATTTTCCTTTTAGGTGTCTAGTGTCTACTAAGACTATGGGTGTCTTCTTAGATTATGCCATATGCTTCTGCGGTTTCAGGTAGTAGAGTTAGAATGAGCCCATTGAAGTTTAAAAGCAGAAGTTTATATAGATGTTTGAACATTATGAGGTGCCTCATTATTCAAGTGGCATTTTGCTAATATAGAATTGATCCGTCTTAAGAATTGGGGAAGTTAGTGTGACAGTTTTAAAGTTGGATGTTGCTTAAGAGAAAATTTCGAATTGGTGCATGTTAAGTAACATACTAACACGTATAATACAAACAAAGAAAACACATTGTTTCTTCTTTAAACTGTAACAGCCTCATATGTACAGATTCTTTTCTTCCTCATGCAGTTTCTTTAATGCCTTCTTCCCTTGCTACCCAAGAAATCGATGCTCTCCAACAAATCTTGATGGCTTTATCTTTATCAATACTCATCTGTTTAATGATCCTAAGGACAATAAATGGACAGATTCCTTTTTCATAATATGAAGTAATCTGAGTTTTTTTTTTTTCAGGCGATTGAAACAAGTAGTTTCTTTATACTTTCCTTGAGTTACTAATAATTTAGGAATTGTTTTGAGTTTACCAATTGAGGTTGAAGAGGTTTCAATAGTGACCAAAAAGGATGGCGAATTGAATTGTTTGACACAGGAATATGTAGCTCCTTGAACATATGATTTTTATTGTATTAATTAATGCATTGGTAGCATATCATTTGGTATTATAACTGGGAAATTCTATAAGGGTGATTTTTCAAAATGACCTGATTCTACCAGCCTAACTTATCAATGGGATAGTAACTGTCTGTGTTTAGCTGTTATCTGGATGAGTTATGTGTGGTTTAGTGTTTTCCATATTTAGTAACTGTCCTTATGATTTGATAAAAAAGGCTAATACTGAGTGACTGCATCCATGGGTGCTAAAATTCTGAAAGTGAGCATAGAGGCGACAAGAGCTTTGTTAGGTTTTACTATTGGCAATATTGTGTTTGTAAAAGCTGGATAAAAGTACAAGAAATGTGCCAAATACCCAACAGTAACTTCTAAAACACAACGCAACACTGACCACAAGTTTTTCTCTCCATGCTGTCCGAGAACTCATGGTTTTTTGGCTAGAGTTTTAGCTACAAAAATTCTCTGTTGAATGTTAACTTTTCATATGGTCTTATGCATACTATGTCTTACTGATTGAAGCACCCTTCTTGCATGATCAAATCAACAAGAGAACCTTCTATATTTCTCGTCTCAAGCAAGTTAGGCGTAGGCATGCCTTGTGTAGAATGATGCTGATTGCATTTTGACATTAATAAACTCATTGCATATGTAATAATGTGTGTTTTTCTGTTTCTCTTCAGGCAGCAGAATTGGAAATTGAAGCATATCCATTATTGGATGAGCTGACATCCAAAATCAGTACTCTCAATTTGGAACGTGTCCGGCGATTAAAAAGTAGACTAGTTGCATTGACCAGAAGAGTTCAAAAAGTAAAATATAGCCTAATCTCGATTTCCCTTGTTGCAGACCATTTGTGATCGGTTTTCTAATTGTTATTTTGTCTTCCGATAGGTAAGAGATGAAATAGAACAACTAATGGATGATGATGGTGATATGGCTGAGATGTATCTCACCGAAAAGAAGATGAGGATGGAATCATCTGTCTTTGGTGACCAGTCTTTGTTGGGCTACAATTCAGGAGGCGCTGCTGGGGCTTCAGTTTCAGCTCCTGTATCTCCAGTCTCATCACCCACAGAATCACGAAAACTGGAGAAAGCTTTCAGTTTGTGTAGAAGTAGGCATGACAGCACAAAGGGCTCAGATAACACAACGACAGAGCATATCCAGGAGCTGGAGATGTTACTGGAAGCTTATTTCGTTGTTATCGACAGCACTCTTAACAAGCTGACTTCGGTACTGAGCCATGTCTCCAGCATATCTTAAATCTGGTTATGTCTAGTAATACTGTAATAGGAGTCAAAGGGGTCTGATCTTTTTTTCCTTCTTTCAACTTAAGGGGTCTGATATTTTTTTCTTTCTTTCAGCTTAAAGAGTATATTGATGACACTGAAGACTTCATCAACATTCAGCTGGTATGCTAACATATTTTATTCTCCCCTTATTCGGATATGCTTATCAGATTTGTGCATTTCTCACACTGCTGGTCTGTGTAACTTACTTGACTTGAGTTTAATCTGTCCCTACTAGGACAATGTGCGGAACCAGCTGATCCAGTTTGAGTTGTTGCTAACAACTGCAACATTTGTCGTGGCCATTTTTGGAGTGGTTGCTGGGATATTTGGGATGAACTTTGAGACGTCAGTTTTCAAAATAGACAATGCATTCCAGTGGGTCCTTGTAATTACTTCAGTGGTCGGCATCTTCATCTTCTGCTCCTTCCTTTGGTTCTTCAAGTACAAGAGACTGATGCCTTTGTAGAGTGTATATGCCCTCCCATAGGACCGATGGATCAAATTCAACATGTAGACCTTCCACCCTGTTGAGGAAGTGATCAGAACCCTGAATTTCTGCCATGTAAATTACCATTCTTTTAGAGGTTTACAGCATGCCTACCGAGAATTCGGTTGAAAATTGTAACTTTCTTGATATGATGATGCCCGTGCTGTTTAAGGGGGAAAAAAAGAAATAACATTATAGTTTATAGAAATAAATAATACTTTCCAATTCTACATCCAAGTGGCTGTACTGTTGTGCCTTTTGCCATCATCATTTTTTTTGCGACTCCATCAGTTATGATAAGATGGTTTCACCAAAAGGGCGATTTTTTTCTTTTTTTGAGATTACAGCTAGGGCGGCTGCCCTAGCCCCTATAAGTCCCCTTGTTTGTCGGGCACCATATACCCACCCTGGAGAACGCCGGAATTCGAGCCGAAGGGCAAGACGGCCGGCGTGCGGCGCTGGTTTTTGCGGCGAGGGCGAGACAGAGCACAGAACAGCAGAAGCAGAGGCGTCGTGGGCCGCAGTCGTATTGGCCCAGCCCATACCAGGCCCAGCCGCAGTTCGACCGAGCCCCACTCGGCCCCAGTTAGGTCCCCTCATCAAGAGATAAAAAAAAAAAACCTCGGCCCCAGTTCTCGTCTCCGCTCCGCCGGACCGCCCTCCAGGCTCGGAGCTCGCCGTCGCCGCCTCGTTGCCACCGCGCGCGGCGCGGCCGCTCGCCCGCTCCGGCAGCCGGTGAATCCAGTCACCCGGCAGCCCCCGCTGCCGGCCTACCGCTCGGCGTCGCCGCACCGGCCAGCAGGCAGCTCCCAGGCGGCCGCCGCCTCTGCCCCAGCCGGCAGCCGCTGGCGCTCGTCCGCCGCCCGGCGGCCAGGTAGCCAGCCAGCTGCCCAGGCCCAGCTCCATTCACTTTCTTCCTATCCTCAATCCCCACTCGGCCGCTCCCCGCGCAAACCCTCGTCTCGCATCACCACCAATCAGGCCGCCATGGCGCCGCCACTGCCCTATCTGACGCCAGAGCTCATCGAGGAGATCCTCCTCCGCGTCCCGCCGGACGACCCCGCAGGCCTCGTGCGCGCCTCCCTCGCCTGCAAACCCTGGCGCCGCTTCCTCTGCGGCCCCGCCTTCCGCCGCCGCTACCTCGCCTTCCACCGACGAACGCCGCCCCTGCTCGGCTTCCTCCACAACCGCTGGCGCGGCACCTGTCGTGACGGCGACGACGACGACGACGCGTCGTGCCTCGCTTCGTCGCCACCACCACACCCTCCCCGTTCCCCAAACAGGCGTTCGATGGCTGCGCCAGCTGGTGCGTTGTCGATTGTCGCCATGGCCGCGTCCTCTTTGAAGCCTCCAACACGAACAGGAGCCTCGTCCTTGTTGTCTGGGAACCCACTACCGGCAAACGGAGGTCGCTGCCAAAGCCCCCGACCCCTTGTTCGAGCTACGCAGCGGCGGTGCTATGTGCATTGCACGGGCGTGGCTGCGACCATCTGGAGTGCTGGAGTGGCCCATTCTTCGTGGTCTTGGTGGTGTGTGGCATTCTTAACTCTGTGCGGGTACACCTGTATTCATCGGAGGCTGGTTCCTGGAATACATCACCTGATCTTGATTCTGGTTTCACTGTTAATTCTAATCGGAGCACGCTCATGGGAAATGATATCTATTTCGTTTCAGCCTTTGGTTCACGAGACAAAATCCTGAGGTACAACTTGGGCAACAATCACATATCCTTCCTCCAGGCTCCAGCAACAGACAAAATCTCAGGTGGCTTCTTCCTCTTGCCAATGGAGGATGGCTTGTTGGGGCTTGGTACTATTCTAGGATGCACAAAGCTTTGCCTGTGGTCGAGGAATGTCGATCTTGCTGGAGTAGGATGGGTACACTCCAGGACCATTGATCTTCTGAAATTGATCCCCATTAGTACATTTGATCTCGAAGTGATTGGCTGTGCAGACGACTTCGGTATCATCTTTGTGGCCACAGTTGATGGTGTCTTCACAATAGATCTCAAGTCAACCCGCGTGAGGAAGGTTGGCGAGGCTATGAAATACTTTAAGATCTTCCCCTTCATGACCTTCTACACTCCAGACTCGAGGTATTGTGCTAGCACTCTCCTTATATGTAATACTACTGTGCATTGTGTGGATTTTGGAAATTTGCTTAGTTCTGATTTGTGGATACCATCTATACAGATTCACGTATTGTAAGTATCCTGCAAACTTGATCGATGCTAGAATATATGACATTATCTGAAGTTTGCATCTATTTTTTTTGTTTGGTTTGAATTGTGAAACAGTCTCTGAAATCAGCAAGATATGCTAGGAAGTAGAGTTTTTTTTTTTTAAAAAAAAAAAAAAGTTTGCAAACCTGATATTGTTGATCATTATTTTGATATCTTACACGTTTATTCTTAAGATTGCACCCCCTAAACCCAACCTTTGGAGTTGAACTGAGGATTCATAAGCTAATGATTAATGACCTTTTAGCTTGTACATTATTTTATTTTTAAATGCTACTACTACGCAACTGGTACTCCACTATTTCATCTCAAACAGCTCAGCTGTGAAATAATTTTAACTTGTATTCATGACACTTTCACATTGTCAGCAGCATATTGCTATTGCCAGCGGGGGCGCACTAATGATCATTGTTAAGCGAGGCAAAGTAGTCTGAACATCAATCTCTGTGTGCTTCGGTTGGAATCTAGCAGGGCTGATGCTTTGTCATGTTTAGTATTCTGTTGGGTAGTTTATTATGGAAGTGTAAGCCACCATGGTCAGCTATAGACCTTATGTTCTTCCTCTCTGGTTATGATCATGACTATGAAGACGACGTTTCAGGTTTATTGTCAATTTTCAGTTTCGTTTGTGTTGTACATATTGATGATTGGCAATAACTTGACGTATAACTGATGGTAGTATAATTTAGTTCTTTTCACTGAAATATGATTCTGAGTGATTTTGTTTAAAATATTGTCATTCTGGATCAAGGATAGCAGATTTCAGATTTTGAGGAACTGCAAGAATAACCTGTTGCTAAGGGACTTTCTTAGAAATAGCAAGCTATGTAAGGAATTACATATAATTTAAAGCTACGTAGTACAAATAGTAGGCATCTCTTTTGTTTCATCTTACGAAACTAAGCTAGGATTTTTTTTTAAAAAAAAAATTATGCATGTGGCTTTCAGATTGCTCTACTGGCAGGTTGCAATTGCAACAAAGTCAAATTGATCACTTTTGAACTGAATGATGGGTAGGTAGTACATAGCCAAATTACAAATCCATCAAGTTGAAGTCTGATGCTTTGAAATAGATATAGTATTCTATAGGACGAAGATATGCAGTTCACTTGCATTTTTTTTTTTTAAAAAATCGTCATCCTATTCGATAGTTTAATTTATGATAGTGTGAGACAACATGGATAGTTATACACCTTATGTTCTTTATCTCTTTTATGGTCGCATTCTATACTTCCATTGATGGTTATTTGACCGAAAACAGAATTTGAGTTCTTACATTTAGTTTTGCTTTCTGGGATGAGGATTGAAGTCTCAGATAAATAAACGTCCCACTGACCAAATCACTGTACAGGATTAAAATCACCCGATTTCACAGGCAACAAGCTTACTTTGGTTAGTGTTATATATCCCTGGATAACAGACCCATCTAAAACTGAAAATATATTGTAGATCTCTCTTTTTTCTAAAATAATTAATCTGTCTCTTCAATTTAACCTAATTTCTAGAATGGGGTCCGTAGTTTCAGCACTTTCAGGAATGCAACTTGAGCTGAAAATGACTCGAACTTCTGTTCAAATTTCTGTAAACAAAGGTTGCTGCTACTAGGTCACATTCAATTAAAGCTTTATTGTGGTGGAGCTATGTGTCAATTCTTGGTTTGTGGAAACTGGAGCGGACTAGTAGCTTCTGAATGTGAATAGGAGAGGCTAGTTAACTTTTTCAATCTTGTTCCAGATACAAGTGTTGCTCAGTTGTTTATCCCATCAGTCACTTTAGAAAAGAGGCAGCATATATCTATATCGGACTTTTTTCCTTTATTAGTATCAAACAAGATTATGTGTGATTGATTGGTCTACTTTGAATGACAAACAGACTGCATGATGCATAAAATTTCGTATTTTGGAAGAACTACAAGGAGGTGTTTCTGCATTCTATATCCTGATGTGCAATTGTTCATGGTCAACTTTGATCGTTCTGCATGCTAATCCCATACCTACAGATTTTCTTTAAGCACCTATTGATAATCTCAGTAACAATATTTTTACTCATGATATGATTAAATTTTCCTTCAAACTCTTTGCCACTATGCCACAAAAGACAAAAAGTAAATTTTGACAAACTTTATTAGTAATAAAAATCAGGACTGGCTGAAAGATTAAATGTTCCAAAAGATGAGAAGTGTGAGCTTGTATCAATCAAGTGAGCAACACACATAAAAGTAAATCTGGCATAAACCTTGGACCAAAATCATGAAAATATTGCAAGACATGCTATTTGATCATGATCTAGATACAAACTGGTACTTCCACATACCATAAAATGGTTCCTTGTTACTTAAACTACCTAGCTGGATACTGGATAGAGCAAATCTGGATGCCCACCCACCTAACTTACCATGAGTAACTCTCCAAAATAGAGATAAAACAATTTAGTTATCTACTCCACAAGAAGGTAGCATGATTCATGTTAGTGGATCAATCATTGCATCTTTGTAGAGGTGACAGTGTGTCCTTAGCAATATATAGACGATAAAACAATATTATAGCTTAATTTTGCACATATCTAATACATGTACCTTTGAATGAATATAAAAATAGGTTTTGTACTTGTACATCTGGCCTCAAATTTGAGAACAACATACCGTAAGTTCTTATATATCTCGACAATTTCGAGAAACAATTTTGCCGAATAGGAAAAAGGCTTTCTAATATGAGATTGCAAGTTCTCTGGTCCATATAATTGTTTACTTGGTAACAAATATCCCCAAAAAATTAATGTCATGGTGCATATGAAACTGCAATCTTTGAATTTCACAAACTCACTAGTCCTGACACTTATGCTACTAACTGAAATATTTTTCCACATTTTTTGGTTCTCCAAACCTTACTGATGAAAGCTATTCCACATTCTGTTGGTGAATGGCCTGGATGACTCTCTTTACATTGAAATTTCATTGTACTATGCTTTAAATCCTTAAATAAACTTAGCAATAACAAAAAGCTTTGAGTGGGAGAAATACAAAATCAAGGAAAGCAGGTAATTCAAAGCCTTCAATTGCAGGTTCACAGCTGTGCTCTTATAAGCAAGACACTCAAGTCGACGTGCACGGCCTTCTACACAGATAACCAAACATTATCTAAAGTTATAAATCCTCTAAGAATCATCAGAAGACTGGAGAGTGACTCCGTTCACTGAAAGATTCAGGGCCTCAACTGATTCCTCTGACTTCAAAGTTATTAAAATTAGAAGAGAGGACAATCAAATTGCTCATGATCTGGCCAAAGCTAGCTTTTCCTTCTGTGGCTCAACTTCCCAGGAAATTACATAAGTTGTATAAATCCCAAACATGCTCTTCAATGTCCTCTGAAAACAATGTACTCCTGGACATTTGTACCATCGTAGCAGCAGTTTGCTGCTAATTTTAATATAAGTTTGTTCTTGTCAAAAAAAAAAAACTGAAATATTACATTTTTTCGAAAGATGAACTATTACATATTGTACTATGCTTTAAATCCATAAATAAACTTAGCAATAACATAGTGGGAGAAATACACATGTACAGAGGTGCTCATGTTAAAGAAAGGCACAAGACCAATCCAAAACGGTATGTTCCTGATCCTTCTAGCTCTAAACAAGAGAAAAGGTTTCTCTTTACATCTGGCAATTTACTCATGATGCACTACAATATATTCTAGTTGGATGCTACTAGTTCATTCCTGAGGCAGACCAGACCAGTGCGTGGAGATCGACCTGATGTTGCGGTAGTGCTACGTGGCGGTACCACGATGTCACGCTTGCACGTGTTACTCTCTGCTTGTCCTGATCCTCTTGCCGCTTAACCTTCTACCACCATAAAGCTGCTTCTAGCACCCCATAACACGTTTCAGCACGCAGCAGGAACACACACAGCTTCCTAGTCCGTGTAGTGTAGTGGAGGCAGCCATTTTCAGAGAAGTCAGAAAGGAGCATTATCTTCAGTGCTGTGCGTCATGTGGCCGGAGAAGATGAACGCGTGGGCGTCCGTGGCAGAAGACCTCAAGCGCGCGGGGTCGGCATCGGGGCATCAGTCGAGCCCTCTCCGGCGCTACAGCCCAACGACGGTGGCCGTCGGCGGCCTCATCGTCGTTGGCGGACTCGGCTACCTCATGTTCGGCGGCAACAAGAACGGGCGCGACCAGGAGGCTAGCCGCCGGACTTAAAGATGGCAGTGGAGATCGTCGATTAGCTAGCTCACCGAGATGTTCCAATAATAGACTCTTATGGCGGGTGATGTGTGTGTGTTCTATATATGTTCAGAGTCTAGTGCTTTGCTCGTGTGCTACTATCTTACTATCCGTGTAGAACATGCAAATTTTATTACCGAATAAAGAAGTTTCCCTTGTGAATTGTGATTCATCATTTATTGTTAGCACCAGAATTCGCTCTCCATACGATTGCTGTTTTCCAATTTAGAACCAACAGAAATCGAAGCTTGTCTGACGCTTTCAGCATAACCAGTTACTCGCACAACGGAAAGCAGTAGTCACACAACGGAGAAGATGCTGAGATCCTTTTCAATGTCACCAACACAGATATGGTTAAAATGTTAAATCGTTGGATTTTTCCTGTTCTCTAAGGATACACAGTCACACAGAATCAAACTGTAAATACCCTAAAACACCTGAATAAGCACCCTAGTTTGAAGTTTCACCTTGTATAATCCATGCTACATTCTCAACTTCCTGTGTTCATTACCTATTATTCTCTTTTGCTCTCTGCTTTTGCAAACCCACAAAACAGTGTTACAAGTTATAATCTCTAGATTTCTAGTCGATCTTGACTGAAGAGTAGATGAGCCTGGTGAACCAGAAGCAGGCATAGAAGCCGATGGTGCCGGTGAGCACAAAGAAGGCGTAGGAGGCAATGAGCATGTAGCCAAAGTAGAGCACGCCGGAGACCGTCTTCGTTATCTCCAGTTTGGTGAAGAAGTAGAACGTGGCGTAGAGGAAGAGGTACAGCGCTGACGAGCCAGACGTCAGGTAGGACCTCCACCACCACTGATAGTCCTCACCACAAAGCTGGAAGTAGCAAAGCACGATGGTGATCTCCGCACAGGTCAGGATCAGGATGACAAAGACCAGGAACAGAAACCCAAAGATGTAGTAGAACTGGTGCAGCCATATTGATGTCAGGATGAAGAAGAGCTCGATGAACACTGCGCCAAAGGGCAGGATGCCTCCGATCAGCACTGAGACGACCGGGTTCATGTACCATGGCTGCTCTGGTATTGACCGTGGTATCTTGTTTGTCCTCACTGGGTCCTCCATGGCAGGCTTCTTGAAGCCGAGGTAGCTGCCGACAAAGACCAATGGCACGGAGATACCGAACCAGAGGAGTACCAGAGCAAACATGGTGGTGAATGGCACGGCACCTGAGGATTTTTCACCCCAGATGAGAGCATTCAGGACGAAGAAAATTGCAAACACGATGCCAGGGAACATCAGCGCAGTCTTGATGGTGACATTCTTCCACTCTGAGCCCTTGAACATCCTGTAAAGGCGCGAGGAGGCATACCCTGCAAACAGCCCCATGAAGACCCAGAGGAGGAGCATTGCTGTCATGAGCCCTCCACGGTTCGAAGGTGAAAGGAGCCCGAGGATGGCAAACAGCAAGGTGACAAGCAGCATTCCAAAGAACTGTACGCCTGTACCGACATATACGCACAGCAGGTCAGCATTGGCAGGAGGCCTGAACACATCCCCATGGACAAGCTTCCATCCTGTCTCCTCCTGGGCGTCCTCCTGGTCCTCTAACTGGTTGTACTTGTTGATGTCACGGTAAAGAGTCCGGAGCATGATCATGGCAACCATCCCAGAGAGGAAGAGAACTATCATCAGGGAATTAACAATGGAAAACCAATGGATTTGGTCATCTGCCATCAGAAGGTAGGTGTCCCAGCGTGATGCCCACTTGATAGGACTTTCCTGCACATATGAACAAAAAGAGTCAGAAGATTTGAAATTCTCAAGGAAAAAAATTCATACCATCTATCTGAAGGTTTACAGTGGATATTTCTGTCACGATGCATTAAGGTTGGTCATAGACAAAAAGTGCAAGATTAAACATAGTTGAAACTAACCTCAAAGTTAACATCATAGGTGAAAATGATCTCTTTGTTGGCATCTACTTCTTGAGGTGTATCAGAGTCTGCGACAAGGCGTTTTGAGTGTGGATCACAGGTTTTAAGGGGTGTAGCATTCCCCCTCCAGTCACCATCATATTCATGCTTCATACTGAAACGGCCAACAGATATGGTATATTTTTTTTGTTATAACAATCATATAAATGGAAAAAATGATGGCAAGCACGGTGCTATAAGTTGAGAAACAAGGATAAAATATCACACCTGAATGGTTTAACCTCAAAGGCAACAATCCTGGCAATATCCGTGTTGGCATCCTTGTGATACTTCACCAGGAATGTGAAGTGGTTGTGAATGAAATGCTTCTCCTCCTTGCTCTGCATCAACAACAGTCAAATCAGAACATGTTTAGCATAAGCAGAGCGCATCAGACATTCGTAGCTAGCTAGGAGATCATCAACCCACCCCTGAGTACTGTCCCTTGATGCCGATATGCACGCCTTGTTGGTATACAGTAGGCGCCTCTTGATCCAATCTCTTGATTGGAACGACCAAAGGAAGGTTGTCAAGGATCCTGCAAAGCCACACCAAACAAGGTTCACTTCCTCGTTCCAGTCACCTGAAATACATGACTATTTTTTGATCTGAAACTATGAAAGCAACATATGCCCTCTCACATGTTTATGCGGTACTCATCCTCAATTTTCTCCTTCAGATCGTTCGCTTCATCCTGGTTCGGAGTGATCTTGCAAACGATCTGGCACAGCCTAGGCTCCATCATCTCGAACTGCATTTCAATCACAATTGAAATTGAAATTTCACAAGAGTGCCGAGCTAATCATAGCAAAAATACACGAGCAACCTTTTGCTCAGACTCTTAGAACGGCCGCTAAGTATTGACAAACAAACACAGGTGAATAGTGGAGTAGAGAGGTACAGGCTTAGTACCACGTAGAGCGAATTCTCGATGCGGTCGCCGCGGAGGACCTCGCCGAGGTTCTCGGCGCTGTCGACGACGGTGCCCGGGCGGCAGAAGGGGAGGGAGTAGTAGGAGTAGGGCAGCTGCGTCTTGATGGAGCTCAGCTGGTTCACCTTCACGGCGAGCGGGTCCTTCTGCAATCCAATTCCACAGAGCGACTCGCCGAGATCAACAAACCAACGCGCCTAGCAGAAACACAGAATTGAAACACATAGGAAGAAGGAAACCAAAGGACGGAGAAACCTTTCGGAAATCGGCGGGGGCGACGCCGGGGAGGTAGAACCCTTGCGCGCCGCCGGCGCCGGCGAGCACGGCGGCGGCGGCGAGGAGGAGCGCCGTCACCGCGCTGTTCGTCGCCATGGATGAATGGCGAGGACCAGGGGGAAGTGCGGAGGAGGGTGGTGGAATTGGGAGGGGGAAGTCGTCGCCGCCGGCCGAGGTGGCCTTTGCTTGGATTTGACGGGTCTTCTCCCGTTCTCCGGCCCGGGGCGGCGCGGGGGCGACGGGGTTTAGGTGGGGAGGCTGCCAGGTGGGCCCGGAACCCCTCGCGGTGCGCCGGGCGCGTGTCTCGCCTCTCGTACTTGCCGCCTGGTGGGTGGCCCACCGAGCCAGAATCGCGGATTCCGGTGGGTTGTGGGGCCCACCGTGGTGCGCGAATCACGACGCGCGTTATGGTCTGGCCTAACTACGGTGGTGGTACACAGCCGTAACATACACCGTGCAGCTTGCGTGTTTTAGTGAGAGTTTAGGAGGTCACATTTAAAATGAGAATAATAAAGGAAATCCAGAGGTATCATTCTAAACAAGTGTACTACAAAACTATATGTTGCATGACAAATCTAGTGGCACTTAATTGGTAGTAATTAATATACATATTAATGCTCTATTATATAAATTTAGTCTAACTTTGGACATAAAACTAAAACAGGGTTGCTAACGAGCTGTCGAGCAAGTTGGCACAAACTTTAAGCTTTGTTGGCACAGCTTGTGAGACTTCGGCTCGGGCTTGACAAGATTTGTTTCTTGGTAAGCGTCATTATTTCACTAGGTAATAACAATAAAATAATGAAACAGTCTTATAAAAATTGATTTCACAAGCTAAATACTCCCAACTACTGATCGTTAGCTATGTACTTAGAAAAGTATAAAAATAACTTGCAATGTAAAGCAAAGGGAATGTTAAAGTTAACATATACTCCATCTATCCCAAAATAATGCAACTTTCACTTCCTGAGAAGTCAAAATATTTCAATTTTGACCATAATTGTACAAAAAAAAGTACTAACATTTATAATGGAAGATAAGTATTAATAGATTAGTAATGTAACATATTTAATAGATTAGTAATGTAACATATTTTTGTAAGTCTTATTTCAAACATAAATATTAATACAAATTATAATTTTCGTGAAAATTTAGCCAAATTCACCATGAATCCCATAGTTGTAGTTTTTTAGGACGGAAGTGGTCTTTTAAAAAAATGTCTTGCAAGATTTTATGATGTTTGTCCTCCAATGTTCAGCTACTTGAGGGTGGAAGAAGCAGGTACAGGGGAGTTTCTCATCTGCTACTTCACATGCCAAGCTTTTGATGAAGGTGGCGGCCACATCGGATCAAATTATTAAACTAGCAACGAGATTTACTCTCCTTATTTCTTACTTAATTGCACTTATGCTTATTGACACAGGTTGATGTTAACAAAGATGAAAATTATCGCTGGAGATGCTATCTGACTAGTACATATCCTTCCACAGCACCGTTTATGCGTATGATCATTACAGCAATGAAGTTGATAGTGATTCCCACGACGAGCTATAGAGCAGTCAGGACAGGACAGCGATCCGGAGGGAGGTTCTTTACTTTCCAATAGGAGTTCGTATCCAGAAGAAATGGAAAATGTACAGCAGACAATCAACTGCAAAGTTTAATTTTGTTCATCGTGACCCACTTGTCTATTTTAAGGCATTTTTTATTAAAAAAAATAAACATTTAAGGGCCTGTATTGTTTTTTTTTTAGTAAATTGCACCAGGGGTACTTAAACTATTAGGCTTGTAACACTTAGGTACTCGGACTAAAAAACGTAACTTATAGGTACTGGATCTATTAGTCTGTGTTTCCAACGGTACTGGAGTGGTTTAGGAGGGCGCCTGGCGCTGACGTGGAGCGGTATGCGTGGGTCCGTTGACTAATCCTCCAGGTTTATTTGTGAAACGCCCCCTGAATCCTCTCCTGCCCCTCATTCTCAGTCCCGACGCCTGGAAGCTCCTCCCTCCCACTCTCCGCCCGTCTCCCTCCACCTCTCGCCGCCGGTGTGCCTCTCACTCTCGCTACCCGTCCACCGCATTGACAAAGTGAGGCCCGCTGGTTTGTTTGCCCCGCCGCATCCAGTGCGGTGCGGTGAGGCGCGACGCGCGGCGGCGTGGCACCATGGCCGGCGTCCGTCGATTGGAGGGAGCAGCGCCACCGGTTTACGGTCAGTGCCGTGAAGGCTAATCTCCTATCCTCTCAATTTCGTTCGTGCTTGATCACTTGTGGTTTCGTAATGGTTCAATTTGATGTAGAGATAGGTGTGTTATGCCATTGTCTGAAATTTAGGTTTTTGTTCACTGTTTAGGGCCTGATGGTGAGGAGTTCTCTGTAGAAGTTCATCATGGGGGATTTTTCTGTGGGTCTGTTAAGGATCAGGTCTATCTGAGTGGCAAGGTGGATTGGTTTGACAGTTGCAATTCGCAGTCATGGAGTTTTAGTTCAATTCAAGAAATCTGTGTATTGCTAGGTTATGGAATTGAGAAGCTCACTGCTCTCTGGTTGTTGCCTGAGATGGTTGTGCCTAGTGGGTTGAGGATTGTTGATTCAGATGAAGAAACACTCATCATGAATCAAGTTGCATACAAGGTTAACAATTTTGTGTTGTATTTTGATATCTACAATTCCTTTAAGTTCTCTGAGTGGAATGAAGGTGAGGTCAATTTAATGGATACACTCCCCAAAGTGTTTAGTCCAGGGAAGCCAGCAGTTGAAAGGCATGATGATTTTGTGGGCAGTGACAATGATGGCAGTGTGGATGCAGATTTCAGGGATAGTGATTATGTAGTTGATGACCAAGATGATGATCTTTTCTGGGACAATGTTGATGATGGGGTGGTTGATCAAGGTATGGGCATTGTAGTCAGTAGTGGACAAAAGACAAATGCTCCACTTGCCAATGAATACATGGAAGAAAGGCAATGGGATGAGATATCAACTGATGAGGATGAGTTAGAGTTACCAGATTCTGATGATGAGGGTAAGGTTGGGGCTAACATGTCATCTTTCAGGCCAGAGGATATTGAGAACCCAATTTTCAAGTTAGGAATGAAATTTGATTCAATACATATGCTTAGAGAGGCAATTTCAGAATACAGTATCAAAGAAAGGGTGGAATTAAAGATGCCATGGAATGATAAGAAAAGAATCAAAGCTCATTGTGAAGTCAATTGCCCATGGCTTTTGTTTGCTTCTTGGGACTCAAGGATGAAATGTATCATCATCAAAACTTATGTTGGGAAGCACACATGCCAGAAGAAGTGGGAACTCAAGAGGTGCACTGCAAAGTGGCTTGCTAACAAGTATTTGGATAAGTTTAGGGCTGATGAGAAGATGTCCCTGACCAATTTTGGGAAGACTATTCAGCTGGAGCTAAACCTTACCATTTCTAGAATGAAGTTGTGTAGGGCAAGAAGGAAGGCATGGGAGATAATTTATGGAGATGAAGTGAAGCAATTCAATGAGCTAAGGAATTATGGCCATGAACTTATGAGGACCAACCCTGGCAGCACCTTCTATCTAACATGTCTTGATGGTTGCTTCAGTACACTTTACATGTCTCTGGATGGATGCAAAAGAGGATTTCTCACTAGTTGCAGGCCTGTAATCTGTCTAGATGGCTGCCATGTCAAGACTAAGTTTGGAGGGCAGCTGCTAACTGCAATAGGTATAGACCCAAATGATTGCATTTTTCCTTTGGCCATAGCTGTGGTTGAGGTGGAGTGCCTAGCATCATGGAAATGGTTCTTGGAGACACTGAAACAGGACCTTGGCATAGACAACACAACCCCTTGGACAATAATGACAGATAAACAAAAAGGACTTATCCCTGCTGTTTGGCAAGTGTTCCCTGAGTCAGAACACAGGTTCTGTGTTAGACACAAATTACCAAGTTTTCACTAAAATGATGTCTTTCAGGAGGTCTATACTGCTGAAACAGAAGCAAACATGTCCCAAGTTGACAACCCTATGTTGTCTCAACTTCTGGATGAGGTACCACAATACCTCCTTGTCATCATTTATGTTTTTGGCCCTCATATTTTACCTTACAAACTTGTTTGGACCCTGTTCAGGCATCACAGACCGAGAGACAATATCCAATCAGGCAGCCTGTACCTGATTCAACCTACATCCTTTCCAATCTTCATCCACCACCAAGGCAAATTCACCTAACAACAGCTACCAAAGCTGGTAACAAAGCCACCAAGACATCAAAGACCAAGAAAGCTGGCCAGACATCAAGAACCAAGAAAGCTCAAGGTGGACAGTAGGAGGATAATGCACTGTGTTGGTGATGATTTTGTAAATGACAGATAGTTGGCTTTTGTCGAGCAAATACAGTTGCCTTTTGTTCAGCAACTGAAGTTTGCCTTGTTTTGTGCAGTGATCATATAGGTATAGGTCATATGCAGCTAGTATGATGTAGTACACTGGTTGTTGAGAGGTGTACTGCAAGCACTGTAATGGATGCTATTTAAGTCAGTAATTGTCAGTAGATCAACTATAATGTAATGGATGTTTCAGTGACTATATGTCACTAGATATGTCAATTTCTCTTGCATACTAGTTCCTGTGAAATTAATGTTGTCAAAGTTCATTGCACATTGCATTAACTAATGACAAACTGAGTTCACCAAACAAAAGCCATTTCCATTGCAGCTGCATTACAACAGACATTCCATTTCAACCTTGCATTACAACTGCTACCCTACTTCAGCAACATGCCGACGACACCCACCACAACAAACACTGCAATAACAACACAGCACACAACTCCAATTTGACCGAAGCTGACAAGCTTCTTCAGGTTTGCATCCAAACCAGCAATCCCAATCTTCAGTGCCTCCATTTCTTGCTCTTCTCCCTGCAGTCCACCCTCTTCATCATGATGAACAACTTGTTGTTCTTGGCCTCCCTCTCTGTTGCCTGAAATTAGCCCCCTGGAAATTAAGTACCGTCGGTACTTGTCTTCAAACATGATCCAAGGGCAGGTTCCTGGCACCTGCATTTGCAAATTGATTGACCACATCAAGCACATGATGAACAACAAACCTACAGGACAAAATGGCAATCTACACTTACATCTCTGTCATGGTGGACGCATTTGAAGCGCATTTGAAGAAAACAGCCCCAGGGACCTTAGACCTTGCACCACAGACGAGCTCCAAGACCTCCACGCCGCATTCTGGGCAAGGAATAAGTGGCAGCCCCGTCTGCTCCCCACGGTCCGGTGCGAGGCGCTGGTAACCAGAGCTCCCAGCGCCGCTACGGCCGGAGGCGACGCCCATGACGACTTGGGGGAGGCGGCGGCGACGAGCTTGCGTGAGGCGGGGGAGGCGGGGCCGGCGAGCTCGGGCAGTTCCAGACCTAGGGGGTCAAGTCGTCGGCGGCGGTCGAAGTTGGGGGAGACGGCTTCTATCCAAAACAGACAGGGGAAGGGGAAATAAGTGAGGGACCAGATTTCTGGGGGGTTTTACACAAAATGCACAAGGGCATACCGCTCCACGTCAGCGCCAGGCGCCCTCCTAAACCACTCCAGTACCGTTGGAAACACAGACTAATAGATCCGGTACCTATAAGTTACGTTTTTTAGTCCGTGTACCTAAATGTTACAAGCCTAATAGTTTAAGTACCCCTGGTGCAATTTACTCTTTTTTTTCAAAGAACTTTAGATTTTTTGAACTGTCTAATATTTAAATCCCACGAAAATGCACAATACATGACCAATACAAGGGTATTAAAACATTAAATGGGACTACACTAGCGCACCTTTATAGCATTAAATAAAGCGTATAGCATAACTGCAACTCTCTAGATCCTTACTGAAAGAACAAAACAGCAGGGAACTTAGATCTGTGGAGCACCTTTCTTGTAAAGAACAGGTTATATACCACACACTATATGCTAAAAGAACTATGATGACCGAAGCACTCTACACAATCTCACGATCACAGGTAGACAAGTAGGTGCAGGAAGGATTACATTTTCAATCTAGCTCTAGAGGTAATTACATGTAGCATTTCCCCGTGTCTGATGGCCTAACAATATCTCCAGTCATTCTTGAATTGAATTGAATAGCCCAAAGAACATCCGGTATTGATAACAAGACTGGGGAAAACACTGCTTTATCCAAGCAAGCATTCAAGCAAGCTGCAGGCACTATGGGTAAGCCACATGAATCAGGAAAAGAGCAATAAGCTATAAGCTATATGTTCTGTAAGACACCGCCGACCTCTTGAATGCCTTCAGCACGTGCAGTAGAACCTGCTAGGTAAGTTATTGGTCAATGGCAAATAAATACATGGCACAACAATTATATACGGGAGAACTGGAGGGAAAGCAGGAGCTGTGGCAGTACTCTTATCCAGCGTTAGTCGCTTGTTGCCTAGCAAACACGTCATTTCAGTCGTTTTCTTGTTCAAATTTATTGTTTTCTGCTGCAACACCGGTATTGCCTTCACAAGACCTGCAGGTTCAGTACAGTTGAATAGGCATACTTTCTGATCAGGTAACTAGATTGACTGTAGGTAGAACTGATAAATGGGTAGAAGCTTTATCTAGATTAATGTTCCATATGGACTTTTTTTATTTATGCCACATGTTCCCTAACAATATTGAGGGTTACATGAAATAAAAAACTAAAGGACATCAACTGAAAAGAAGTGACAGAATCCACAAATTTTTCTACCAGTTTTCTTGCTAAAGCTAACACATGGGAGCATAAAACTGCAATGGCTCTTTTCCCAAGATGTAAAACTCCTTCCAGTTTACAGTGTGCAAATATTTAATGTTTTGGAGAATGACAGTCTCCAAAGCATATCTTTGATAACTATTTTCTATTAGAACACAGCCAAACATCCTAACAAATTTATGCTTATATGAAAGTACTAAAAACATTAGAAGTTAACTATAATCAAACTTTTAAAAGTTGAACCCATGCTAGCACTAAAGAATTGCAATGTAGCATCAGATTCAGATTGTCAAACAAGGCCTGAAAGCAAATCCTTATCACAAAGGCCTAAGGTTGTCATAACACACCAACTAGTCATGATAAACAATTAAGCAGCATGGAGCTTTGATCAGGTTGACAAAACAGTTAATTCCTTGCTGTCAGAAAAAGCAATAATATCACTTGCCATCAAACATTAAAATTGTAGCATTGGTGTCAATATTAAAACTGTAGCATTAGTGAACCACATAATCATGTTCAACTTTCACCAGAAATACTGGACAGAACAGAAGATAGAACTGATAAAGTTAATTAGAAGAATTGATCAGATGATGTACCCTTCTCAGCATCCTTTCTTTTAATATTCAACTACTAAGTAGTGTATATCGTACCTTCAAAAGTTTCCTGCACTGATTTGTCTTCAAGCACCTTTTTTATCTCAGAGACAGAAGAATCAAGTTTTCTTTTGTATGCAGTTTGCTTTTCCAATGACAACATCTCTCTTTCAAGATTTTCAGACTCCTTGTT
This sequence comes from Themeda triandra, assembly GCA_018135685.1. NCBI lineage: Eukaryota > Viridiplantae > Streptophyta > Magnoliopsida > Poales > Poaceae > Themeda > Themeda triandra. Next base: position 407,387 of record JAENPR010000019.1, on the reverse strand, counting down.
AGCCTGGTGAAAAGTAAGAAACACTGGCAATTGTTACAGACTTACAGAAATCTAGATATATTATAAGCTGATTCATTACAACTAAGGTGCTTACACTTTCAAGCTTTCTCCTTAAGGACTCAAGTTCCAAATCCAAATCTGAATCCAAAGTCCCATCTTTGTGTGATTCTTTTGCACAAGAATTATCCTGAAGATAAAGATTACATACAAAGTTGTTTACACTACGATAACATTGTGAGATAAGAGAATGAAGAAAATGTGACATAAAGCATTAGTACATTCATTAGCAAAAGATACACAGATTTATTAGTTGCCGCAAGCAACAACAAAAATGAAGCTTAACTCATGTTGCATACAGATTGGTAATTCTCAAGATCAGTGTGACTAATAGTATTACAATTACGGCATTCACCAGAAAGGGCACTGGTTTCAACAATATCAAACTTGCAAACCTGTAAGAAACTATATTCAGTTAAACAAAACTCAGTATTTCATGCCCCTTTCTCATGAAAACTAATCCGACAGTTTAGATGATGCTCTAACCAATATTGAATCCGCAACCTCTTCATTTTTATGACTGTTTGGGCATCTGTAGTTAAATGGTTACTGTTTACATCAACAAAAAGAATCAGATTTCCCAATTATCATGAACATAAATGGAACTTTTCCATAATATGAATGTAACTTAAGCATGCTGGAGTCAAATCTTTAACGTTAGGATAAGGTACGTACATCTTCAGCGGCCACAAAACCTTCGGGTATATCAAAGCAATATCCTAAGCAGAATTTAGCAAAGTTATCTATTCTCTTATCCAGTCGACCCCTTACGACATTGTGAATAGCATTTAATCCCTGCAGAGAAAACATAGAGTTACTTGTACCTATCATAATGGTCCAGCTGGTCCAAAAAATGAAACAAGAATTTGCAGCATAATAAATGTTATGAGACGCCTTTTAGAAGAGAAGATGTGACAATAGATGGCAGCATATGTGAAACAAATTAACTGCCAAATGTGCTAAAACATGTTATGTAGCTTGCAATACACAAGTACAACTGACTAAAACATTCGAAGCACCGAAGCATATAAGTGTATTGTTATGGTTGGAAGCTTAGTCCACTGTAGAATCCACTGCACATAATGAAGTCATACATTTCAGTTCTCTGTTTCTTGACTTCTTCACTGTAAAGCTCTCCAAACAAGCAGAAACTGAAATGTGCATAGCACTTAGCGATAGCGAATCAGCTAATGGTCCACTCCAATTACATCCAGGGAAACTGATGACATGCCGGAGGAATATGAATTCAGACGCAGTCCAGAACAACTTCCAGGTTTCGTTTTTAACCATATTCTGGAACTTCATTCAGTATCCATGTACACTTACACTTAAAATCTGTCCGAGAAGAAATTTATCCAGTCTCAGGGCATCAGGGCACACCAAGGGACTTAAATACTCGAGTACTCGACACAGTTTAACGTTCCCAAATGATTAGCGGGATGGAATTAACTAGCAATGAACATGGATTAAACAAGGGCTCAGACAACCAACTATCCATTCTATCCTCATATCCAAATCCAACCCACGAATTGGGCAGTATCGAATCATGCGTCGCTTACCCGCTGGAGATCAGTGGCCTTCTCTGCAGCCCTGGCGGCGCCGAGGACCCCTGGTGCGGCCGCTGCCCTGGAGAAGAAAAGCGACGGAGAAACGGCAAGTTAACAAACAAACCTAGGTCGGCGGCGAATGAGGGGGGAGAAATCAATCGGCTGAACAGACTATGCGCACAAAAGGATACGGAGGGGACGTAACTGGAGGCAGTGCTCGAAGGCGTCGGCGCTGATGTCGGCAGCGATGGCGTGGACCTCATCGACGAATTCCTGCGGGTCCAGCCCCAGCGCCGCCTCCGCCGCCGCGGCCTCGTCATCGTCTTCCATCGTCCCGCTTCTTCGTCTTCCTCGAGTCTTCTGAGCTGTTGGATTGAGAGGAGGAGGCAGATCTGAGTGCCGGCTGCCGGGTGGGGAATGGATGGGCAGTGGTGGTGGGGGGTCTAACCTCGAGGCGGCAGCGCCGGAAGCCGGAGGCGGGACGGCCGGCCGGCCGCGGACGTCGGACGCGGAGGCGTGGAGAGACGCCGGGGGCCGGGGCGCGGAGGGACGCCGGAGGCAGGGGCGCGCCGCGTCGCTCCTCCGCGAGTGCGGTGCGGGGGCAGGGGCTTTGCGCCGGCGCCCGGTCGAAGGTGTTCAAATTTTGCGCTCGGCCAGTGCCCACTGGTGCTGTGTTCGGAGGTGGATGGAGGCAGGGTTTTTTTTTACGGACCGGCAGCTCCCGACCGCCGCCCTCCGGTAACGGTAAACCGGGCGGTAAGTACGGAAACCGTCCGGTTACCGCTCGGTTGTAAATTCAAATTCAAACCTCGCTGTTGTTCGGTTCGGCTCTGGTTTACCGCCCGGTTTGAGTGGTTTACTGCCCGGTTTGAGCGGTTTGAGCGGTTTTTTTTTTTAAATTTAAATTTATTTTTTTAAAAAAATGCTAAAAAAATTTCTAAAAATACTTCATGATTTTTAGAATCCAATGATGTCAAAATTACTCAAATTTGAGTGTGTTTAGTATGTTTTTCGACCTTTATGATTTAATGGGCCTTAACGGGCCATTTGTGTATTTTTTTTTTTTTTCAAACTTCTAAACGTCTAACTAAATACTAAACGAACTCAAATTGAAATAATTTTGACATCATTGTGTTCTATAAATCATGAACTATTTGTAGGAATTTTTTTAGTATTTTTTTTAAAGTTAAAATTTGAATTTGGGACTTACCGAACCGGTCCGAACCGGAACCGGACCGGTCCAGTAAGTCCGGTTACTGCGGTAAACCACGGTTTACCGGGCGGTAAAAAAACCGTGGATGGAGGCCCAGACGTCCAGACAAGAAAAGAAGAAACAATTTTTCTAGCATAGTTACAGGGAGATCATTTCTCTAAATCAATATCCACTGTGATAGAATGTGTAATATGGTTGCTCATGAATTATGTCAACATGCTTGTAAACAGCTCTGTGCTAAGGTGTGGATCATGAGAGCTCCTGAATTTGTTGGTCATTCAGTGGCAGATGATTATAGCCTTATTCATATTTAATATAAGCTCAACCTTTCTCTGTAAAAAAAAAAAAAATCTTTTAAAATTTAATTAGATATGCATAAAAGGGACTTGCTAAATTGAAGTGCCTGAATTTTTTGTTCCTATAGATTTAGCTTATTACAATTTATGTAGGTATAACTGCAATTTTTAGTACCAAAATAAAAACCCCAATAAACAAAACTATAAATCTGACAATATTTGATCTGTGTTGACGCAAAATAATTAACAATATACAATGATTTTTATAGTTTGACAAAGGTAGAAATTTGATATGTTATTCAAAGAGAAATAACAAATCACAAAAGTAACAATTTGCTTGTATTTGTTGGTTGCACAGGAGTGTTGTATGGAGTAATCTTAAAATTTAGACACCTGGATTCTCAAAAAAAAGACACCCGGAATGTTTTTATATTTTAAATTAAGTCTATTATAAAAACATATTCAGTGAGTAATCTAATGATAATTACGCATAATCATCGATACCTTTTTATATGTATTTGATCAAACTTATTCTTTTTTAAGACAAAGTGAGTACACTAATGAGTAATCCATCATGTGTCATCCGGATTTGATCTGGGTTACTTGCTTTTTACAAGGACGGTGAAAGTTCTTTTTTATTGTAGTACTAGAATATAATCTGCTAATTTAAAAATGAAACCATGTCAAAAAACCTTATATCTAGAGAGGTGTACCATATACTTTCCAAAACAACTTCGGTACAAATACTGACCCATCTAACTATAGTTTTTTGGGTAGAAAACAACAAAACTACATGTATGAATACAACTATGCATGCTCAAATCATACTTGTACTGTATTTAAAACCATTTTTAAGTAAGGCCTTGTTTAGATTCCCAAATTTGCCACCAAATTCACTATGCAGAATTCCTATTCCCCGTCACATCAAAATGCCGCCACATGCATGGAGTACTAAATATAGATGAAATCAAAAACTAATTGCACAGTTTTGTTGTACTTTGCGAGATGAACATTTTAAGCCTAATTAGTCAAAATTTAGATAATTTTTACCAAATACAAACAAAATGCTACAGTGCGTTGATGTGACAAGTTACTATGCAGAATCCAAAATTGGCCTTGAACTAAACAAGGCCTAAATGTATGCATGCTCTTGCTCTAAATGATGACTTAATACACAAACGTACGGATACCAAACCTATTTGGACCTGCGATGTAGCATGGGTCTAATTCATGTACGTGGTTATGCGCTTTGAAGGTTTAGAGATATATAGTCGAGACATTGTGCTGATTCTAAAGGCTGATCTTGCATCGTTGGTGTCAGCAAACGGGTCTAGCCTGAATTCATTTCATTTGGACACGTGACATATCATATGTCTAGTTTATTGATCTTGATATATACTTTAGTAAAAATGTAGACAGCATTCTCTATAAGTTTTTGATAATTTGGGTCAAAGTGCACCGGCTGCCCAAATTATCAAAATGTTTTCAGTCAGACCTCACAGGTTTTCGATAATTTGTTCACACTTCAACAGGCACGGAATCCCCCACGGCCCACTGCACTCATGTTCTCTTCCATCTGCCGACGGCGGCTCCTCCGCCTCCGGCAAATCCCCTCCGCCGCCGGCATAAACCCCAGCCAGCCCAACCCCAGCGCCGCCCTCCTCTCCCATGGCTGCTCCTTGGCTGCCGTAGCGGGCGTCCCCGTCTCCAAGCCCTGCCCAACCACCACCTCGTACCTCATCTCCTGCGGGCTCTCCCCCGCCGCCGCGTCCGCCTGCAAGAGCCGCATCCGCTCCACCGCCAAGGCCGACGCCGTCCGCGCGCTCCTCCGCAGCTACGGCTTCACTGACGCGGACATCACCGATGTTGTCCGGAGAGAGCCGTCGGTCCTCACCTTCGACCCTGACCGGATCCTTCGGCCCAAGCTCGATCTTTTCGCTTCCCTCCACATCAAGCCGCGGAGTCTCGCCATCGCGCCGACTCTCTTCGAGTACAGCCTCGACAAGCACCTCCTGCCCTGCATCCAGTTCCTCCGCGGCATCATCGGCGTCGACAGCGACGTCGGTTCCGCGATCTGCCGCGCCCCACGCGCCCTCCAGGTCAACCTGGACAAGAGGATGCGCCCGGCCGTGGACGCCCTCCGCCGACTCGGCCTCCCCGACAAGTCCATCTCGAAGCTCATCGCCATCAACATGACCGTGCTCACAATTTCGGTCGACCGCATAACCCAGATCTTTGATCGATAAGTTTTCATTTATTAACAACTAAGGAAGATCCCCATTTTGTTGATCCTCATGCAAATGTGTTCATCTACACATACAGAACAGTTAGGCATTTAAAAGCGAAAGCTTTTATGCTCTATTTACCAAAGGTTTCTTGTTGGTTTGATGATTTCTTTTGTCTCTGTTGTATTTTGCAAGTTTGTGCATAAAATTCCTATTCTAGATGGGGCTCTTGCCATGGTGAATTACGATGCCACCAACTTAATTGTAAGCTGGATAGATCACCGTAGTAGTGATAAAGCTGATGGTTTTTCTTATTGTTGCGTGCCTATATTACATCAAGTCACTAGTAATGTAAAAGAACAGTGGGAAATACAGAGTGGTAACAGATAGCTGTTGACATAAATTCATCTCTTGTAACCTTGCTTCCACCAGGTGAGTGGTGGGCTTCCATAATTCTTTGCGTTGAGATATTACTAGGATACTGATAAATATTACCTAAATATGAGAGTGAACACAATATTTGATTAACTTCATTCAATAATGAGCTTCATGCCACTGTCTCCATTGGAGAAAAGAAGTGCTAGAGAATTAACACTCTGTTACTCCACTATTTTCTCTCCAAACATGCACCGCTGAGCAGCGCCTACTAGAATCTGCATCTAAGGTGTAGTTTGTGGGGTGGTTTATCATTTGCTAATATGCAATGTATGACCTCGAAGGATGCTCCTGACCTTTGCAATTGTTGCATATGATTGATGATTTTTTATAGCTGGTAACAAGAGGGGGGATACAATACGAGATGCTGAAGAAACATATGCTCAATTCCTCGAGTTGGAGTACCATTTCAATTCTGTAAGCTGTGCGATAATAATGAGCGCACATACCTCAAGTCACTGACATCAAATGCTTTCAATGTAATGTAATACAGCTGAATTATTAGACCATACATAACAAATATCCCATATTCCTATAGGCACCTTTTGTGTATAAGACATGCTAAAAAGTTTGATGTATCCGTTCACAACTTTGACCTCTGATCTCTCATGCCAACCATGATGTGATGCCATTCTAGCTTCCTAGTCAATCTTCACCGAAGAGTATATAATCCTGGTGAACCAGAAACAAGCATAAAAGCCAATGGTGCCGGTGAGCACAAAGAAGGCGTAGGAGGCGATGAGCATATAGCTGAAGTAGAGCACACCGGAGACTGCCTTCGTGATCTGCAGCTTCGTGAAGAAATAGAATGTTGCATACAGGAAGAGATACAGAGCTGACGAGCCGGGGGTCAGGTAGGACCTCCACCACCACTTGTAGTCCTCGCTACACAGCTGGAAATAGCAAAGCACAATAGTGATCTCAGCGCAGGTCGCTATTAGGATCACGAAGACGAGGAACAGGAACCCAAAGATGTAGTAGAACTGGTGCACCCAGATTGTTGTCAGGATGAAGAAGAGCTCCATGAACACTGCACCGAAGGGTAGGATACCTCCAATCATCATCGAGACGGCTGGCTTCATATACCATGGCTGCTGCGGTATTGAGCGTGGTATCTTGTTTGTCCTCACTGGGTCCTCTATGGCAGGCTTCTTAAACCCAAGGTAGCTGCCGATGAAGATCAGTGGCATAGAGATTCCGAGCCACAAGAAAACCAGTGCCAACATGGTGGTGAATGGTACAGCACCAGATGATCCCACGCCCCAGAGAAGCATGTTTAGGGCAAAGAATATTACAAAGACAACTCCAGGGAATACCAAGACCGTCTTGATGGCAACCTTCTTCCATTCCAGCCCCCCGAACATCTTGTAAAGACGTGCAGTGGAGTACCCTGCAAACAGGCCCATGAAGACCCAGAGCAGGAGCATGGCCGTCATGAAGCCTCCACGATTTGAAGGTGATAGGAGCCCCAGGATGGCGATCAGTAAGGTGACAAGCAGCATTCCAAAGAACTGCACACCTGTACCCACATACACGCACAGTAGGTCAGCATTGACAGGAGGCCTGAACACATCACCGTGGAGAAGCTTCCACCCAGACTCCTCTTGGGCTTCCTCCTGACTCTCTAGCTGGTTGTACTTGGAAATATCACGGTACAGAGTCCGGAGCATGATCATGGCAACCATCACAGAGAGGAAGAGGACTGTGGTCAGAGAATTCACAATGGAAAACCAATGATCATCAGGTGTGTGAAGGTAGGTGTCCCAGCGTGAAGCCCACTTGATATCACTTTCCTGCATGACACAACATGTGAGCAAAAATGAAAATGTCAGGGAATTTGAAGCTTTGCAATGAAAATTAGACCATTTATCTGAAGTTTGCACAGGAGTGCTAATGCTACATATAAAAAAAAAGGTTGTGCTGCAGCTTTTAAACTTTGTGCCTGAGGCCTTGTCGGCTGTACATTTTTTTAGATAATAGAAATGAGAGGTTCCAGCCTCTACACTCCAAAATGTCAGCTGTACATCCTTGCTAATAGGGGCCTTTAAAATTGTAAAAATTGATAGGGGCCTCCTTGCTGACTTCGGTCAAAACAAGGTTGGTTGTATAGAAACAACTCGACAAGTCAAGTAATCAGAGCTACCTCAAAGTTAACATCATAGGTGAAAACGATCTCTCTGTTTGCCTCTACTTCTTGAGGTGAATCAGAGTTTATGACAAGGCGTCTTGAGTGTGGATTACAGGTTTTAAGGCGAGTTGCATTCCCCTTCCAATCACCATCGGGTTGATGTTTAACACTGCAACAGATACAATAAATGTACACTGTCAACACACACAGAAATGTAAATGACATCCTATATCATGCATCATGCGAGAACACCACAAAGAAATTTCGCTGTGTGGGATGAAATATTTAACCTGTGTGGTATAACCTCAAAGGCCACAATCCTAGCGAGATCTGTTTGAGCATCCTTGTTATACTTCACCAAAAATGAGTAGTGGTTGTGGATGAAATACTTGACATCATTACTCTGCATCAGTGAAAAAAAGATCAGAACAAATTTGTCACTGGCTGAAAAATAAGTTATAGGTATTCCCAGGTAGCTAGTATAATATAATTAAGATGAACCCACCCCAGCGTACATGCCCTTGAGACCCACATGCACACCTTGCTTATAGTATGGATGCCCATCTTCTCTACCAATCCCAATCATCATAATTGGAACGACCATAGGGAGGTTATCAAGAATCCTACAAGGCAAGAAAACAGGGCTCATCCTCCCATTCCAGTTATCTGAATTTCTTTGAAGCTAGCAAGCAGCAACTGATCTCACATGTTTACACGGTACTCGTCGTCGATTTTCTCCTTGATGTCATTTGCTTCCTCTTCGGTCAAAACAATCTTGCATGCGATCTGACACTGCTTAGGCTCCATCATCTCGAACTGCATCGCGCATAGAAATGAAACTCGATCCAAAACATTTTGCAGCAACACCCAAAAAAAAACAGCTCGCAGGAGGCGAATAGTAAACATAATCATATAAACTACTGCAGTCCTACAGGAATTACCATACCACGTAGGGTGAGTTCTCGATTCTGTCGCCACGGAGGACCTGGCCGAGGTTCTCCGCGCTGTTGATGATGGTGTCCGGCCTGCAGAAGGGGAGGGAGTAGTAGGAGTAGGGCAGCTGCGTCCTGATGGAGCTCAGCTGGTTCACCTTCACGGCCAGCAAGTCGTTCTGCAACCAGCCACCACGACCGACACACACAGACACCCAGCGCGTGAGAACAAGGGCCAAGAAATGAAAGAGTGGCGGAAGCCAAGAGCCTAAGACCTTGCGGAAGTCGGCGGGGGCGACGCCGGGGAGGTAGAACCCGCTGGCGGCGCCGGTGCATGCTACGACGAGGAGGAAGCAGAGGAGCGCCGAGTGGGTCGTCGCCATGGTTGTGAGAGAAGGTGGGAGCGCGCCGAGCAGGAGGAAGGGGAAGTGCCGAACAGCCGAAGTGTGGAAGAGAAGACGGGGCAACAAGCGAAAAGTCGGAGGCGGCGACAGAAGCGGCGGATTACGCGAGGTCAAAGTTCGGTCCGTGGTCAGCTGCCAAACAAATGAGAAATGAGGTATTTAGCAAACATGTGCTCCTCGGTTTATTTTTCAAGGATGTATTTGAGCAGTTCGTAAAAAAAAGATGTATTTGAGCATGAAAAAATATTATAATCTTTTATAAATTGACTGACAATTAATTCAATTATATGTAAGTTTATTAGAGAAATTTTGAAATCGACCCGCTATTCGTGCGCCCTTGAAACTTGCCCCGGAATTCGTAAGCGCTTTTAGAAATATGACCTAGATTGCGCGAATTATTTGGAAATTTAGTCTTTTCTAGATATACTCCGTTTTAGTTTTTCCAGTGGGTTGTTTGCAATATTTGAAGTATGGAAAAAGACATTTGTGCCCCTCCCTCATTCATCTTTCCTCCCCTCATCTCTCTTTGTTTCTCGTCGCGGGGGTGGGCAGCCGCGTCCTCGGGGCCTACCAGGGCAACCTGCACAAAGGCGGAGAGGCTGGCGCGGGGCGGAGGCCTGTCCTCCACTCACGATCAAGCCTTCCCCAGGTCGCGCGCGTCGCTCCTCCAGCCCACTCGCATGGCGCGGCGTCTAAATTTAATGGTGTCACTCCTCCACAGCTCCGCTTTTGCTGGCTCGCGGTGCGCGCCTCCCATCCATTCGCGGCCTCGCGGCTCCCCCGAGCTGCCGCCATGGCCCCACAGGCGCGCGATCTGGCAGGCGCAGCCGCTAACGCGGGAGCGCAGGCGTGGAGCAGCGGGCCCACGGGCGTGTAGCACTATGGCACTCCCTTCTTGGACGGTGGAGGGACAGTAGATGAACGAGAAATATGGCTGGAGCTTGAAGAAGAAGATGACGCATGGGGTCCACACATCAATGACTGAGAGAAAGGATGCAGGAGGACTGTTTTGGTGCTATCTAGAATGAGAGAGGGGCATAGATGTCTTTTTCCATGCATCAGACATTGCAAATAGCCCTCTGGAAGTACTATGACGGAGTAGATCCAGAAAAGACTAAATTTTCAAATAATTCGCGCGATCCGGATCATATTTCTAAAGGCTTATGAATTCCGGTTCAAGTTTCAAGGGGCACGTGAATACCGGGTCAGATTTCAAAATTTCTCAGTTTATTAATGCTAAAAAGTGACACACGGGTGACCTTTAATATGATTAAGTCTTTTTTCCACGAAAGTACAACTATTGAGGTGACTTTTCCGTTCCATGTTTTTTAGCCAAACTATTTCTACTCTATATATACTATTTGAGGAAAAAGGATAGAGTTGTGACAGAACCTAAAGAAATGCTCCACAAACTAGATTACTACGAAACTATATTTCATAGTTAATTTAATTTAGAACTACTCGTTTTTGTATCATAAATATTATTATTATTTTTATGTAAGTTGATTAAACTTCAAATCTTTTGACTTTTTCAGAAAATAAGAATTACATCTCTATGTGGATACATTTATAGTAATTGATATGCCCATTGCTTCTGAATAAATTAATTTCTAGAGTTATCTTAAGTTAAAGCCTTTAAAGTTTGGTCGCATTTTCTAAAAACATCAAGACTTATAACATTAAATTAGTATTATTAGATACATTATAAACCATATTTTTATGATGTACTCGTTTTTATATAAATATTTTTGTTTCTTCTAAAAACTCGAATATACAATGAAAAACTTTGGCTTAAAATAACTCTATAAATTGATTTATTATTTATAAACTGGGGGAGTAATCCAATGCTCCTATCTACTATTTATTGTACCAAAAATAGGAGATCTCCACTACCAAAAGATTTTGCAATGATCTCGCCTCCTATGGAACTAAACAAACAAACCTCAAGTCACTGACATCAAATGCTTTTAATGTGTAACTGAATTATTAGACCATAATAGATATCCTATAGACACCTTACTTCTATGCATAAGCCATGCTACATTTTCATGTATCCTTTCACAACTTTGACCTCTGATTTCTCAGGCCAACCGTGAAATGATGCCATTCTAGCTTCCTAGTCAATCTTCACCGAAGAGTATATAAGCCTGGTGAACCAGAAACAGGCGTAAAAGCCAATGGTGCCGGTGAGCACAAAGAAGGCATAAGCTGCGATGAGCATGTAGCTGAAGTAGAGCACACTGGAGACTGCCATCGTGATCTGCATCTTCGTGAAGAAGTAGAATGTTGCATACAGGAAGAGGTACAGAGCTGACGAGCCAGGAGTCAGGTAGGATCTCCACCACCACTGGTAGTCCTCACAACACAGCTGGAAATAGCAAAGCACAATGGTGATCTCAGCGCAGGTCACTATTAGGATCACGAAGACGAGGAACAGGAACCCAAAGATGTAGTAGAACTGGTGCGCCCAGATTATTGTCAGGATGAAGAGGAGCTCTATGAACACTGCACCAAAGGGTAGGATACCTCCGACTAACATCGATACGGCTGGCTTCATATACCATGGCTGCTGCGGTATCGGGCGTGGTATTTTGTTTGTCCTTACTGGCTCCTCTATGGCAGGCTTCTTAAACCCAAGGTAGCTGCCGATGAAGATCAGTGGCATAGAGATTCCGAGCCACAGGAAAGCCAGTGCCAACATGGTGGTGAATGGTACAGCACCGGATGATTTCACACCCCAGAGAAGCGTGTTCAGGGCAAAGAATATTACGAAGACAACTCCAGGGAATACCAAAACCATCTTGATGGCGACATTCTTCCATTCCAGCCCCCGAACATCTTGTGAAGACGTGCAGTGGAGTACCCTGCAAACAGGCCCATGAAGACCCAGAGCAGGAGCATGGCCGTCATGAACCCTCCACGATTTGAAGGTGATAGGAGCCCCAGGACGGCGATCAGCAAGGTGACAAGCAGTGTTCCAAAGAACTGCACGCCTGTACCAACATAAACGCATAGCAGGTCAGCATTGGCAGGAGGCCTGAACACATCACCGTGGAGAAGCTTCCACCCAGACTCCTCTTGGGCTTCCTCCTGGCACTCTAGCTGGTTGTACTTGGAAATATCACGGTATAGAGTCCGGAGCATGATCATGGCAACCATCACAGAGAGAAAGAGGACTGTCATCAGACTATTCACAATGGAAAACCAATGAACATCAGTTGTGTGAAGGTAGGCGTCCCAGCGTGATGCCCACTTGATATCACTTTCCTGCACAACACATCAAGTAAGCAAAAATGAAAAGGTCAGGCAATTTGAAGTTTTGCAATGAAAACTAGACCATCTATCTGAAGTTTGCATAGGAGTGCTACTGCTACATATCAATAAAAAGGTTGTGTTGCTGGTTTCAAATTTTGGGCCTGAGGCCTTGTCAGCTGTACTATTTTTTGGGCTATACATAATTCCTTTAAACTTGTAAAATCGATAGGGACCTCCCCTGCTGACTTCGGTCAAAACAAGGTTGGTTGTGTAGAAACAACTCGACAAGTCAAGTAATTGAAACTACCTCAAAGTTAACATCATAGGTGAAAATGATATCTTTGTTTGCCTTTATTTGTTGAGGCCCATCAGGGTTCACTACTAGTATCGTAGGTGGTTTACATGTTTTAAGGCGAGTTGCATTCCCCTTCCAATCACCATCGGTTTTATGTGTCCGACTGCAACAGATACAATAAGTGTACACTGTGAGCATAAAAGAATTGTAAAATGGCATTGCATATGCATCATGTGAGAACACCACAAAGTAACTCCACTCTGTGAGATGAAATATATAACCTGTATGGTGTAACCTCAAAGGCCACAATCCTAGCGAGATCTGTTTGTGCATCCTTGTTATACTTCACCAGAAATGAGTAGTGGTTGTAGAGCAAATACACAGCATCTTTACTCTGCATCAGTGACATTTAGATCAGAACACATTTGTCACTGGCTGAATGATAAGTTGTTGGTATTCCCTGGTAGCTAGTATAATTAAGAAGATGAACCCACCGTCCGCGACACGCCCTTGACACCCAGAGCCACACCTTGCTGATAATATGGAGGCGCATCAATCATCATAATTGGGTCGACCAAAGGGAGGTTATCAAGAATCCTGCAAGGCAAGCAAACAGGGCTCATCCTCCCATTCCAGCTATCTGAATTTCTTTGAAGCTAGCAAGCAGCAGCTGATCTCACATGTTTACACGGTAATCGTCATCGATTTTCTCCTTGATGTCATTTGCCTCCTGTTCGGTCAGAACAACCTTGCATGTGATCTGACACCACTTAGGCTCCATCATCTCGAACTGCATCGCGAACACAAATGAAACTCGATCCAAAACGTTTCAGCGGAAGCAGCTCGCAGGAGGCGAATAAAACATAATGGTACGAAACTGCTGCATTCCTAGATGATGAAGTACCACGTAGAGTGAGTTCTCGATTCGGTCGCCACGGAGGAGCTGGCCGAGGTTCTCGGCGCTGTTGACGATGGTGTCCGGCCTGCAGAAGGGGAGGGAGTAGTAGGAGTAGGGCAGCTGCGTCTTGGTGGAGCTCAGCTGGCTCATCTTCACGGCGAGCAAGTCGTTCTGCAACCAGCCACCATGACCCACACACACAACATGAGAGACCCAGCACGTGAGGACTAATAAGGATCATTACCAAGAGTCCAAGAAATGAGTGAGACCGTGTGAAAGAAGAGTGGCAGAAATAATACCTTGCGGAAGTCGACGGGAGCAACGCCGGGGAGGTAGAACCCGCTGGCGGCGCCGGTGTTGCATGCTAGGACGAGGAGGAGGCAGAGGAGAGCCAGGTGGGTCGTCGCCATGGTTGTGACAGGAGGTGGGAGCAAGCCGAGCAGGAGGTATGGGAAATGCCGAACAGCCGAAGTGGAGGAGAAGTCGTCGGCGGCGGATTACGCGGAAGGTCAAAGTTCGGTCCGCAGTTAGCTGGCAAACAAATGAAAAATTAGGAGAAAACATGTGCTCCTCTGTTCATTTTTACAGTTTATTAATGCATCGCTCAGATCCGCATGATACTGAACGAGCATGACGAATATGAGTCAATCAACACGTCAGGATGAACCTGAAAAGGGTAATCAGAATTACTGGTTACTGCCGCAGCAAACTGTAAATGTCAGATCGCTAATGATTGAGGTTGGCGAACGGAATGGACGGGATAATGGTAGAAGGATGGATGAGGGGTTGCGCACGCACCATGGGCCCGATGCGGCGGAAGGCCTTCTTGACCTTGCCGCCTGTAGCTCCCGGGCGCAGCAGCAGCGTCAGGTAGGAGTCCTCCGCCAGCCCGCCGGCGGCGCCCATCCCGGCCTCGACAACAATGCTGCACCTGACGGTCGCCGCCGCAGCGCCGCACCGCGCCCCTCGTCCTCGTGCTCGTCCTCCTCCTCCACGCCTCAACCGGCGACGGCGAGGACGACGCCAGACGCCACGCACAAACGCCTCCTCCGACCACTGCGTGGTGGTGAAACCACCCATAGGGCGAGGTGGGGCGGCTGCCCTACCTCCTGCCGGCACGACCCTCCGGCACCCGGACTGCCTAAGCTCGAAGTTTCTGTCGAGGAGGAGAGCCAGCGGCGGCGTTGTGTCCGTCGACTGTCGAGCGAGGAAGACGAAGATCCGGCGAAGGGACACTTCTTGTTTTTTTTTTTTAGAAAAAGGGAGACACTTCTTGTTGGGCCGTCCAAAATGGGGAGGGCATTGTGTGTGGCCCAATAGTTGATAACCCAAGGTTGGTCCATTTATCAGATGCAGAGCAGTAAGGGTCCACTTATCAGGTGCAGAGCAACTTGAGAATTATAGTGGGACTTAACGGTCCATAGGATATGAGCCCGGGTAATAGCCCAGGGTAGCCGGGCCCTGGGTCCGCCCCTTTGCCCACCTTTAAGGCCCTATGCCATCTAGGCCTAACACGATTTTCTCAAAAAGAAAATCTAGGCCTAACACGTCATCTATCTGTGTTGGATAGGTTCCCCTCGAAAAAACACTGTGTGCTGGCTGGATAGGTACGTAGTGTGTCATGTTAATGGGCTTTTTCGTTGGGCCACTCTTCACAAGTTCGAGTTAGCTTAAAAAAACCAGGATTATTTGGCTTTATACCACTGTAATTCTCGCGTCTTGAAGATGTACCATCACAATTCTTTAAATTGGAAATATACCATTGCAACTCTTGGCTTCACCGAGAAATCCCATTCTCTACGTATGCTAGCGGCTTGGGCCATACGAGCACTGTATGTAATTCTGTATGGACGTCTTTACCCCCATCCTAATGGAGAGCACAACCTGAAGTTGTGTCCCCAGTTCACCGTCTTTTTCCTCTCCTTCACTCGGTTCCTCTCACTTTCACTGACGACGACGGCCACCGAACCCCTAACCTAGTCGTCGGCGTGCCGGAGGACATTAGCGTGACTGCGCCCGCACTCACCGCGCATCCCGCGTGCGCGCTCGCAGCGTAGCGCCCGCACGCGTGCCCGCTGTGTTGTCCGCGAGTGCCACCGACTTATTTCCCACACGCGCGCGCATTGTGCTCGCTGCGTATCCCACGTGCGTGCCCGCCGTGTTGCCCCCACGCGCCCACAACGTAGCCCTCGCGCGCGTGCCCGTCGTTGCTGTTGCGCTGTGCTCTCCTCCCACGGCCGCCATCGCCTGCCGTTTCAGGGAAGGCCAGTGAAGCCATGGCCAGCTGCTGGAGTTCAAGCCCGAGGAAGCTGAACTTGGGTGCAACAACCAGTGGCCTACCTGCTGCTAGGGATCCGACGTCTTCAGTACTTCGCGGCGTTGACATCGAGTCTTGAACAGAGGCAAAGGGAGAAATAGCGAAACAGAGAACAGTAGAGATGGGTCCAGGACGATCGGTCTATCAGCTTTGGGAGGAGGGCAAATATGTCTATACAAAAATACATGTTGTACTCGGATGTCTGCAGCTAGGCCCAAGTTGCTAGGATACGTACATAATGATATAACTCAGTGAGGAGAGAGGAATTACATTGTTAGATATCCAGTTTCACGAATTCTAATGATACATCTACAAAACCTAAGAATTGCAATGGGTAAATATTGGGCTACCCTAATACCAACTTGGGGGAGTTTCATTAGGGGACTGGTGGAGACGCTCTTACCCAGTCACCCTCGCACCCGCCCCCGCTCTGTCTCCCCCTCGGCGGCCCGGTGGTGAGCCTCTTCCCCATGCCCTCGCCCGCGCCCCATCTCCTCCTCCCCACGCTCTTGCGTCTATCCCATCCAGTGTTGACGGGTTCCGTGCGGTGGCCATGGCTGATCAGACGAGGTAGGCCTCCTCCTTTTTTTGAAACTTGGGGACTTCCCATTTCCATTAGCAACGGAAATACAAGCATTCAAGATAGTTGCAGAAGAGGAAAAAGAGAGCACAGTTGGTAGTCCCTAAGAGTCTAGCCTGCAAATAGGGATAGTAACAAAACATAATGCGCTTGACCTCCTACGCAAGAGGACAGAAATAAGGTAGGCCTCCTCCTTATCCTCCTGGATCTGCTAGCTAGGGTTCCGAAGAGATCTCTCTGTCATCTCCCCCATCTCCGGCGGGCTTCGAAGGAAGGGCTGGGGGCGAGGCAGGACAGGCAGTGGGGATTGTTGGAGGGTGGTTAGGAGCTCTGGCGGCGGTGGAGGCTGTCGGGCCAGGTCGGGGGGAGTCGCGGGCGCGCTAGGGCCGCGAAGCTCCGGCCAAGCCCTAGCATGGCGGCGGCGGCGGGAAGGGACAGTGGCGGGGCGAGGAGGAAGAAGGGGAATAGGGTGGCGCGAGGTAGACGATGGCCGTGCGTGCGTTAGCCGTGTCCCACTGCAGTGATTCATCTATTAAATGCTGCAAGCCTGCAATAGCCGAGCGTTGTAACCCGTTAGCGAGTAAAGCAGGGCTCAACAAATATTTGGATTAACTTTTCGTCAAAAAAAGATTTGGATTAGCAAAGATTGTGTTCTTCTCCATTAGACACCAGCGTAATCTCCTGATGGGAGCACATTGCATTTGTTTGATTTAGGAAAGTACCATTTTTAGAAAACATTGAAACGTACCAGTAGTATAAAACTACTAAGATACGGCCAGGCCTGATGTCACCCAGCAATCTGATATTATAAGATTTTTATTTGGATTTTGTGTAAATCTGGGTAATTTTCACTAACTACATCTGTTATTGGTCAATTTTACCCTTATGAAAAATGAAACATGAGGTGTGCATAGTTCCATTGTCATCTCTTTTTTTCCATGCTTGCGAGCTTCAATCTTCTTTCTACACCTTATATTATTTCTTGTCTATAATAACTTTTTATGGCAGAAACAAGATGCTAGGAGTAGACACCCATCTCTTCAACAATTATGAGGGCATGTGATTTCTATATTTCTAATATGTATTCTCAGTTCATTCATTATTATTTAATGTTATAGGTTAATCAGTACATCGCTCTTATAGATTGAAAACCCACTATATATGGTTAAAGCCAAAGCTTCTAAAGGACGGTTAGGGAATAAAGAATACCTAACCATTGCATTTAATGTGGATAAGTATGGTGATTTGCTTAAGGATCCTACCAAACTTGCACACACTAGCGAAGATGCATTCATCCGTATATCAAAGACATGTTATTTTCCATGTTACAAGGCACCGGCAAACCATGCGTAGCTGATTACACATGAAATCCAGAATTCCATGCATATTTGTTACTAATTAAAGCCGTTGCATTCGTGCTAACGCTCTCGCTACTTATCTACAAACATTTCTTAGGCTAGCTCTATATCCACTTACGTAATTCTCGGCTTTGCCTGCAATGCAGCATACATCTATTAATCTCAAAGCATGTTGTAATACCACTGAATCACACAGGATTTCTTTGGTCATCTCCTTTTCCTAACTGATCTATTTGGCATCATTATTCAAATTTTGTACGGTCTATTCTAAAGCTAGCTAAGGTGTCACAACAGAAATTGATGTTCCTGTTATATTAATCTTGGATTAGAACTTGAATCCTACGGGTTTTGGATTATGCTCGTGGATTAAGATTCAGCCTTTTGGACAGTCATCGTCCCTAGAACGATATCCAGCTAAGCTCGTTGAAGTTGTTCCTTGTGACACTTTGTGATATCCTACTTACCCGCACCTTGGATATTTATAGTTGAAAATGATTACAAATATCAGCCCTAGTGGACTTCTAGAAAGTACCTAAGTGAAGACCTTGACTCGCAGTCATGTCTTTCCTACCTAGCTGCTAGCTAGGAAACTGCTCTACAGATGCAAGGAGTTGCACTGCAGTAGCAAGGAAGCTACACTACAATGCAGGCATTGACCTATTGTCAACCCTACTACAGGAAGAGGGATTAGCAGCAGATTACATCTTAGAAGCACCGGACAAGATAAAAGGCCTACTGGATTTACGGATGACCACAAGGAAGATCTTAGAAAGAGGACGACGATCATCATCTTTATCTGTTTTCAGGTAGTATTTAATTTCAAGGAGTTCTCATAAATGGAACGGGGAAAGTAACTGAGGAGGTAATATTGAGTAGCATAAACAAGGTTTGCTTGGATTGGTGGGTATGTACCTTGTGCACTCGTCATGACGCTCGGTGCCATGCTGGTCGTCGGGGTCTATGCTGATGACCTGATCATCACCGAAGCGAACAAGCAGGAGATTGAGTTGTTCAAGTCCAAGATGAAGGAAACCTTCGACATGAGTGACCTGGGCTCATGTCTTTCTATGGCGTTGAAGTCCATCAGACCAATGGCGGCATCACGCTCAGGCAGAGCCACCGTGCCAAGCGCATTCTTGAGCTTAGGCGGATGGTTGACTGCAACCCAGCCACTACATCGATGGAGGAGCGCGTGCGCCTGAGCAAGCACAACCCAACAAAGGAGGTGGATGCAACCCAGTACATGCGGCTTGTGGGAAGCTTGAGGTACCTGGTTCACACTTGCCCTGATCTTGCCTTCTTTGTTGGCTTCGTTAGTTGTTTTCTGGAGCGGCTGACCTCTAAACATCTTCAAGCAGTAAAGCGAATCCTCAGATACTTGGCTGGTATGATCAATTACAGTCTCTCCTGAGTTACTTCAGGGCAGGGTTTGGTTTTGTGAAAGATAATGCGAAGTAAATAATTAATCTTTAGTTGCTGATATATGTTGCCATGGATATATGGATGTTAGCTTGTCTTAGTTATAATCGGATCATGATTGCAAGTTTCAAAATTTATGTGCATCCCTAAGAAAAGCCGTGGCATTAACACGGGCATTATTATACTTATTCTATTTTTTTTTTTTGCAAAACATTATACTTATTCTATGTGTGTAAAGACTACCATGCAGACCACCACTATCATGAACATGACAGTGGTTGTAAAGACTAACTGGAACATGACAGTGGTGGTCTGCATGGTCGAGCTGTTGGACATTTGTTTGCCGAGATTTTTCTTTGTATATATATATATATGTATGCATATATAGCCCCACACATACTTATCGCCACTATTCTATATATGCTCTTTGCGGCCCATTCCTTATATGTTTCAGCTTTTCTATTTGCGAAGTCCATTCATGCTTTATTTTTTAAAAAAGGAATATATTAATATTCTAACTTCTGCATCGGTTAATGCATGTAGTTGTTCCTTATTACAAATTAGCATACAAATGTCCATGCAATCTCAAAAACAAAGTTCTGATCCAAAAGGAAGCCACATGACGTGGCACGCTCACTATATAATAATGTTTCTTTCATTGGAGTGAAATCATTTTTGAAATGTCTTGCATCTTCACGGTTTCTAATGCATTCACATGACCAAATCAGGCTTATTTAGGTAGGATATTACTTGTTCCTTATTTGTTTGCTGGAATTATTTTGGAGAAAGCAACTTTGCGATTGTATAGTACCCTTTCCTTTTTATATAATCTGGTTACGTTATGTCTGTTGGCCAATTTGTATCTGTGTTACGTCTAACACAGTAGGGTTTGTATATGATTTCATGGTGGAACCTATATGCAATTAGAGATTTTATAACAAATGACATGAGTCGAAATGTGTGCAGCCTCTTGATTGCAATTTGCATGTGGTGTGCAGCTAGGAGAGAACGTCTGATTTCAATTTCTCAACTCTATGGTCTACGGCCAATATTGGCTGGCTATTCGTAGTCCCTGTCTTCTATTTCCCCTTTCGATGCACCTATCGAAATATATTATTTCTTGTTTTAAACTCTGCTTCGGTTAGGTCGTTGTTGATCATTTTTGTTTCTATGTGTGTGTTTAACCATTTAATGGCATCTTCTGACTTCATTAGCGCCATCTAAGAACTAATGGTTGTCTTGGCTGACCATCTAGTGTATTCTTTTTATCTTTTTGCAGAAATTCAACCTGAGAATGCTGAAGATGTTCGTGTTGCTGGAGGTAATTCGAGTCTACTGCTTGATTCATATCTCATGTCATCTTTTTCTGTTTATTACTTCTTGATTTCACGACATGCACCTGCTACCAGTTAGATCATCTTATTCTTCTAATTTAATGCACATGGTGACCATACTGAATTTCCTAGATGATGACCCTCTTGACGATATTGGAGGACATGAGGACCTTTAGCAAATTCTTAGCAATTTTTGTGACCACTTGCCATGATTTCTTAACTTTCTGCAGGAACTCATCTGGGAAGTACTTCAGAACTTGGTGCAGCTGACCCTATTGAAGGTACTCAAGTTTAAATGAGAATTCTTGGTGTATTTCTATTTTCTACTCCCTTCGTTCCAAATTATAAGTCGTTTTGACTTTTTTAGTTCTTTCATTTTGGTATGTATCTAAACATATTATTATATCTAGATGCATAGCAAAATGGATGTACCGAAAAAGTCAAAATGACTTATAATTTCGAAAAGAGGAAGTTTGTGTGCAATCCTCTTTTAGGCTAGTACATGCTTTCGCTGTTTTGTTGCCTTGCATTGAGATATAATTCTATATTTTTGTATGCAATGGAAACAAACGATCTGTTACTGAATTCTCCTCAAAAAAAAAATGCTAGCTACTGTACTGCTTTTCAAAATAATAGTATTAGTAATAATAAATGTTGGCTATCTTCATATCTTCCACTGCTTTGGTATAATTACCTGTGGCCCTTGTATGTATATTTGTAGACGCTCATATTCATCATATACTCACATGTCCCTTTTCCACAGTTTAAGCAATGCTATAGGAGCTTCCAGCGTTCTTGATGGATTGAAGATACCAGTTACATTTTAAGTTCTTACGTTGATGCAATGTTTACGTTTCTCTTATCATTATCCTGTTTTGTTTCCGTCAGCAGAGCTTAACAAAACTGCTGAGCTACCACAGGGCCCCAGATTGACTGCTCCGTAGGTCGCAGGGTAGTGTGTGACACAAAGATTCACCCAGGGGCCAGGGGCTCTGAATATATAGCCCTCTAGGATGCACCACAGCCCTCGGATCAAACCGACCTAAATGGACGATAATTATTCATCCTCAAAGGCGGTGGAGGCAGGATCCGCGAGACTCCACCTCATTGGTTGAGGTGGAGGGGCGGCCGACTCATGGCCAGGGGCGGCCGCCTCTGGTCAATGACAGGTAGGCCCCCGGCTTCAGGTGTCGCCTTCTGGAGTCTTCTAGAGTATACAATTTTACCCGTTCGGTCTTTATCTCTATGTAATCCCGACATGTGGGTCTCCTTTGGTTCTCTTTCGATAACCCCCTGCGAGAAATAGACAATCACCAAAACTCGTGGAATTCTACGTCGGTGTAACCCCTATATCTAACGGTGAACTCATTTTAGTCCTTTCTCTT
This sequence comes from Themeda triandra, assembly GCA_018135685.1. Lineage (NCBI taxonomy): Eukaryota > Viridiplantae > Streptophyta > Magnoliopsida > Poales > Poaceae > Themeda > Themeda triandra. Next base: position 385,309 of record JAENPR010000019.1, on the reverse strand, counting down.
GCTACGTTGACGGTATAAAATTGATACTTAACTACCGTCAACAAACTCCCCCAAGCTTACCTTTTGCTCGTCCCTGAGCAAAGATATGCTCAGTGATGGATCAGGAGTTGCTACAATGCTTTTCACTCCTCACAAGTACACATGCGTTCAAACAAGAACTCTCCTCCGGATTAGAGTGAACTATTCTGACTCAAAACTCACTCATATTACCTTTCACCATGGGGCTTGTAACCGTCACTTGGGTCTTGAGTAGTTGAAAGATAGAACGGTCAAGCCAAGCGCCATGTTTCTCGCTCTTTGATCAACTATTATTCCGGAGTTTTTGCAAAGTTTTGAAATAAAACTCAGAGTTCCTTGTATGAACCTTTCGGTCTCTCATTTGTGGTATTTCGGATCCTCTCTAAGGCATGAGTAGTGTATGCCTTCTCTCTTCTCTCGAAATATGTGGTATTTGTGGAACTAAGGCATAGTGGAAAGTGCCTTCTCTCTCTCACCCTACTTTCTAATAGGCTTATGTGGAGCTCATAGGTGGGGAGACACTTAAACTCACTTGCATATATTGCACGCTTAAACCATGGATCCAATAGGAACTAAAATAATAATAAAGTCATATGTGCATGTGAAGGAGGGAAAAATGGATGATAAGATGATGATAGGATGATGATGATATGGAAATGATTATGAGGGGTAATCACTTGGTGAACATCTACTTCTACACTTGCTCCTTTGGGGATAACATGACTCCCTTTATTCGGAAACTTTGAAACTTCTTGAAAGGAAGGACTTGGCTACTCTTTCTTTCTTTTCTTCTCTTTTTTTTATAGCAACCAATCCTCTGGAAACAAAACTTTAGCAACGGGGAGTGTATAACTTGAAATGATAGTGACTGGAGCTTTTATGTAGGCAAATGGGACGGCGATGATTATTTCTAGATGTTCACTCCCAGGATAGGAGTAGAACCTTTTCTGGATGAAGTCAAATTAGTGGCGTATGTATTTGTGGATAGATGGATGGATGCGTACTCCCAGGGTAGGAGCAGCATAAATGCGTATCTCCAGGGTAGAGATAGCACATCAAATGGAGAAATGCGTACTCCCAGGGTAGGAGCAGCATAAGTGCGTATCTCAGGGTAGAGATAGCACAATATGTGGTGGATATGGATCTATATGTGGGTGGTACTTCTAGGGACAGAAGTAGCACAGAATGAATGTAGTAGTTATAGAATGGGTGCATGCTTCTGAGGATAGAAGTAGCATAGATCAATGGATGGAGAGCACATAGTGTTGACTTTAACTGCATGACTGATTCCTTATGGGTCCACAGCATAACCACACTCAATGCCTATAAAGACTACTCTCAATGGCTACAATATGATCTATATAAAGAGATGGGTTTTCCTAATCTAGTAAGCATGAATATATGGCTGTGGTAGGAATTTGAACTCTCATCATAAAGGAACTCATCATGCAGGAATTTAATATTTTCACGAGATAAATTCTCCGAACTCTAGTATCTCTAGGAACAAGATGGACATGAAGACTCAAAACCTTCCCATATCATACCCGTCAACCACCTAGACTTAGATTAAGTGTTTGCTACCCACAAGTTTCGGGTTGAGCAAATCTCAAATCTAAACAGTTGTGTCCAAAACTCAAGAGAGTGCAAGGTTGAAAACTAGGTACTTGAAAGGAATTACGCAGAGCAACTATTCATCATCTCCATGTAGAGTTTATTCTAGGGATCACTTTAAAGACAGTTGCAAGAGCTCTCCAAAAGTAGAAAAAGATAAATAAGGAAATCTTTACGGGTTTCTATGGTTATGCATCTTTTTTAGTTGTTTTAACAAAGCACACTCTAATAAGGCATAAATAGATAAGTTGGAAACACTTAGCTTGGTACACGGGGATGCCCTCCCCAAGCCGGATGTTGACATAGTCTCGTGATGTTGCCGATAGGCACCGAAGACGTTCTAGTCCTCTTGGAGTGTCGTAGATGGTTCTTTGTTGGAAACAGCGTTCAAGTGTCACGGGCGGATACTCGACGGGGACTGGATGTCCTTCGCTTGTTAGCTCTTCTTGATCCTTGATGTTACGTGAAGCTCAAATAGACAACAAAGCTTGTGGAACCGATTAAGCGTTAGTGATAAAACCTCTAGGCCTTGGTTGTCTAGAACCTCCTAACTTAAACTTGTTCTAACAGGATCACAAGAAATATTTTTATCTTTTTATTATTTAAGGAATGCAGATAGGGAAAGATAAATATGCTGAGAAATTATTTTTGTGCCACCACAGTAGATGATTATCCACATGGGGCTTAACGATTTTCTGGATGCAAATGCATAATGTCTTTATTTTCTTTTCTAATGTAGAGATAACACTACGATGCAAGTAGGAAAATAAATATGCTAAGGTAAAAATAATGCAATGCTGAAAAGGAAATGCTGATAAATAACAAGTTACCTCTTGGCGCGGCGTTCGGTGGTTTTAAGTCCTCCGAACAGGACTTGTCATGTCCGCTCATTTTTCAAGGGGCGCATTGGCTGGCGCCTCTGATGATGTCGCCTCGTGTATAGGACTTGATTCTGATTTTGCTTTTACCTTCCACACCTTCTTTGTTGGAGAGGATGACCTTGAGGAGGAAACTTCTTGGGGCACTTGGTTTTCTTCTGGTAGCACCTCTTCGGGTTCTTCTATAATATTCTTCTCTTCTGGGTACCGATCTTCATATCTAGACACTTCTCCCTCATAGTCAGCCCATCCATCTGTAGTGATGTTCTTCTTGTTCTGGCGACGGGTACGCTGCCTTCTCCTTGCTCTGTTCTTCTTGGGCTCCTCAGTGATTATATAATTATTGTTGAAGTAGCGGCGTACCTTCTCAGTAGGAAAGTGGAAATGAATCTCTCCTGTTCCAATATAGATGATAGCTCTGGTGGTGTTGAGGAACGGTCTTCCTAGGATGATCGGAGGATCGTAGTCATCTCCCATATCGATGACTAGGAAGTCTGTGGGGATATAACGGTCATCTATCTGGATGAGGACATCCTTTACTTCTCCTTCGACGAAGCGGAATGTCTGATCTGCCATCTGTAGCTGTGCATAGGTGGGCTCCAAAGGCATAGTGCCATATAGATATTCATAGGTTACCTTGGCCATAATGTTGACGCCCGATCTCGGGTGTCACGATGCCTTTATTGAAAGAGCTTCCGTTGATGGAGCATTGAATGGTTGGGACACTGGTCATCCTTCTTGATCGACGTGAGGACTTGAGTAAGTGGTCATGCTCCTTGTGGACTGCGGTGACCATCCTCACTTGTCTCCGTCTTCTTGGTCTTCTTATCCTTGGTCTTGTTCTTCTTAGCCGGATTCTTCTTCTTCTCATTGTTCTCGCGATGAGGGTGTCTTTGGGAACCGCTAAGACACTCGTTCTTGAAGAAGAATGTCTCTCTCTTGCCCTTGATGTTGAAGATGATCTTGGCGGTGTTGGCATACATAATGGCTCCGGCGGTGTTCAAGAATGGTCGTCCCGAGGATAATGGGGGACCTTTCGTCACTGCCTGTATCCACTACCACAAAGTCTGCAGGAACATACGAGTTGCCCACTCGTACACATATGTCTTCAAGTATTCCCAAGAGAACATGAAGTGACTGATCTACAAGCTGCAAGCACATGGTTGTGTATGCTAGAGGGCATCTGAATAGCTTCTCGTATATCACTCTTGGCATGATGTTGATGCTTGCACCGAAATCACAGATTGCCTCATTAAAGTTGGTACTTCCAATGGAGATTGGTCTCCCTGGATCACCCTTCTTGATTGGCAGAGTTGAGTCAATCCATGAACCTTTTGATGGGTCCCTCCAAGAATATATCAACAAGATTTGCAGTTTCGAGTTCTTCAGGTTGTCCTGCCAGTTTACCTTGGCCGGCGGAGGGAGCAAGGTTGACAAGCTGTTGTACCTGCGACTCAAGTATTTTGTTGAAGCTGAGCTGACTCTTGATGGCATTGGAAAAGCCATCCATTCATTCTTGCCGAGTGTCTCTAGGACCTTGTCATTTGATGTCGCTTCTTGGACATGGGTTGTCCATCAACTTGCCTTGATTCAAGCACTAACTCTCTCAAAGGCGGCCGGTTGTAATTATTGTAGGAGGAGTCATTACCTTGATAGTTGCCTGAATAATTGCACGAGTAGTTAGGCCTCTGGCTGATTCCAACCTTGATTCTGCGAGGACGATAGTAATTGTTGTTGTTGTTGTTGTTGAGATAGTTCACGTCCTCCTTCGGCTACGGGCGCTTAGCACATGTGTGCCCAGTCTCTCCACACTCTTCACATGTCATGCGAGCATCATGTATATGCATGACTTCTTTCTTCTCTCGTGGCTCTCTCATCGAGCCTCTTCATTAGCAGATCCATTTTGGCGGACAACATGTCTACCTCCTTCAAATTTGTGCATTCCTCCACCTCTCTTGCGGGTCTCGAGTTCTTTCTTCACTCCAACCTTGGTTGGATGCCATCTTCTCCACAAGAGCCGTGGCCGAGGAATAGTGAGTGATAAGAATGCACCTCCAGCCAGCGGCATCCATCGTCTCACGTGTGTTTGTTGCGAGCCCATGGTAGAATGTCTCGCATAAGCGGCCAATTCTCCATGCCATGATGAGGACATTCGAGGATGTAGTCTTGAAAGCGCTCCCAAGCTTCGGGACAGTCTCATCATGATGTTGCTTTGAAAGCTTGATATCTTCCCACGAAGAGCATTTGTCTTGCCCATGGGGAAGAACTTCGCCAAGAAATTGGTGGAACATAGTGCCCACGTAGTATTCTTCTCCTTATTGGCGTAGAACCACTGCTTCGCTCTCCCCAAAAGTGAGAATGGGAAGAGACGAAGTAGTATAGCATCTCTGGGGACGTCCTTGATAGTGAATGTGCTACAAATCTCCAAGAAGTGTTGGAGATGAGCACTAGCATCTTCATGGGCCTTCCCATAGAACTGGCTTGCTTGCACCATGTTGATCAGCGCAGGCTTGAGCTCAAAAGCTCTATCAATGTCCGCAGCTGGTCCAGTACGAATGTTGTCCGTAGTGGGAGCTGAGAACTCGCGGAGTGACTTGTTCGCCATGGCTTCAAACGCTGGTGTCAAGTCTCGAATGAAAGATTGACTTTCTGCTTCTGACAAACTTCCAAGTTGAGTTGATGATGATGATTGATTGGTCTTCTTCAACTTGCTTCTGGCCTTCCTGAATAAAGCTTCTGGATTGTCAATATAATTATCAGGAAGAATTGTCTTGATTACCCTGCATAAAATACACAAGTAGACAAAACAAGGGTAATCCTGTAGAGAAGGGTTAGTATGACAAAGACAACTCAATCACATTATCTAGTGCAGTGCTGCTCATTATCCATTGGCTTTCAACCTTCCCCGGCAACGGCGCCAAAAATGCTTGTTGATGTCTATTAAGTGCAACTGAAATAAGGAGGGTTCCGCAAGCGTACGAGAATATATCATCGTAGCATTTTAACCGGAGTAATCCAGGTATCGTTATTTATAATTTTACCACTTTGGGAAGGGAATGCACTTTGGATAATGAGTGATGAACAATGCACATGCGATAATGGAGAGCTTAACCTTGTCTCGTATCGATCATCTCATACGGGGTAAGTGTCACATAAAATATAGGAATGAATGATAATTGACATAAGATAAATGAGAGCATTTAGCCACATAAAATGATAGTAACCATCTCAACTTAGCACTCTAAGCTTATAACACTAGCATGGACTAGGATGATCTAGGGTATAATCCTATGTTATTCTAACTATAAAGTCAAAGCATACAATGATTAGTGCAAGAACATCTAGCAATCATGGCGGGAAAAGGTTACATCTATGCATAGTGATATTACCGAGAAGACTAGAGACATAGCAATGACTTCAATGTAATAGGGTTGTTCTGCTAGACCTATACTCGGGAGAAGGGCTACAAAGGACTCAACAGGGACTGTCACTCCCGCGATCTACCTCACGATCCGAATATAGGGTGCAATCGCGAGATAAATACGGTCCAGGCACCATGCCCACACAATATCTATCACTCACCCATTGGCCTAATGAGCAAGCGCTATACGATCCTATGCATAAACATAATTCTAGTCCAACTATGCTAAACATATAATCAAAGTAGACTAAGAACAGTATAATTGAGAACATAATCAAATAGAGCAAAGTCAATTCTGATATAATAGAATAGAGTAAAGTACTATTCATAGTATCACGAACAATAATGAATATTACAAGAATGTATAGGGGAATTACCAAGAACTCCGACAGATCCGGACTCCAAGCTAGGCTTGATTCCCTCTAGATCTATTCCTATGTAGCTATGCTACTAAACTATGGAGCTCTAATTGAGATGGTGGCTCTGGCTTCTCCGAATCCTCTCGGATGAATGAAGAGAGAATGAATTAGGGTTTCACCCGGGGCCGGGGAGCTCGAATATATAGCCCTCTAGGATGCACCACAGGCCCTCGGATCAAACCGACCTAAATGGACGATAATTATTCATCCTCAAAGGCGGTGGAGGCGGGGATCCGCGAGACTCCACCTCATTGGTTGAGGTGGAGGGCGGCGGCCGACTCATGGCCGGGGGCGGCCGCCTCGGTCAATGACAGTGGGCCCCCGGCTTCGGTGTCGCCTTACGGAGTCTTCTAGAGTATACAATTTTACCCGTTCGGTCTTTATCTCTATGTAATCCGACATGTGGGTCTCCTTTGGTTCTCTTTCGATAACCCCCGCAAAAATAGACAATCACCAAAACTCGTGGAATTACGTCGGTGTAACCCCTATATCTAACAGGTGAACTCATTTTAGTCCTTTCTCTTGCTACGTTGACGGTATAAAATTGATACTTAACTACCGTCAACAGTCTCCTTATTCGCCTACTCCCGGTGCAGGATCGCAAAGACGAGGGTTCCGGAGACCTGCTCTCCCAGTCGCCGGTGCACACTGGCGATCGGGATGGAGAGACTACGACGGCAATGCAGTAGCGAGAAGAGGAAAACACTATTTTACTACGTTAGGACTTTCTAATTGAAACTCCCAATTGTAGTCTTTGTTGTGTCTATTCCCAGGAGGATCGGTACGTATATATGCAGAGAAAGACCCCTACATCTGCATCAACTAGCAATATGGTACTAATTGATATTGTACCTCCCACCTTTACTCATGGGCTTAAACATTAAAGCCCATTAGGGAACACATGTATTGGGCCTTTGAGATTTATTAGAATTTCTTCATATGGATTTTAGGGGAATATCCATATAAATTCTAACAATCCCCCACCAGATCTCAATTGCCCATTATAGACATTTTCCTTCTCTCTCACTACTATTTATATACTAGTATTTCAGCAGAGACTGTTAAGTTGAACATCTGCCTAGAGCTTCAAGTTAGACCAATTCACAACTTGAGCAATGGACTACGCCTTGAATTGCAAGTTTTGTGCGAATGAGTTTTACTCAAAGTCAAACTAGTACCTGGCTGCCAGTAGCCTTCCCCGTGGGTGGAGCGTATACGTCATACTCCTTGGTCTCTTCATGAGTTTACTAGAGACCACCCAAGTCTCATAGACTGTGACGTTTAACAGTCTAACTCATATAGGTATGTTCTTTCAAGAATGCTCTGTAGGATAGTATCTTCGCTTGTTAAAGCCCATAGAACATATTAAGGCATTCGCCAACCTACCATACAGTGCCTCAATGCTTTTGAGAGTATTGCATCTTCACTTAGAGAGGGTTATAATTATACTCTCCTCAGTTTACCAATAGCTTGTTCTTCCCAGATCCTTAGTCACGGGATCTCCGATCAAAAAGGTTGGGTTGCTACTACTGTAAACTCACATGGGTCTCATACCCATCTCCCTTGATGTGATTTCTATCACATTCCGTGATAGCCCTTTTGTAAAGGGATCTGCAAGGTTTTTGTCTGTTTGGACATAAGCCACACTTATTACTCCGGAGTTTCTCAGCTTCCTGACAGTATTCAAACGTCTTTTAACGTGTCTTGTTGACTTCGCATTATCCTTAGCACTATTCACTTTAGTGATCACTGTTTGATTATCACAGTTCATAAGGATAACTGGTATTGGTTTTTCAACCACCGGCAAGTCGACAAGAGCTCACGCAGCCACTCGCCTCTGCGAGATCTTTGTATCCAAAGCGATAAGTTCTGCTTCCATGGTTGATTTAGTCAATATAGTCTCGTTTACAAGACCTCCATGACACTTGCACCACCTCCAAGAGTAAATACATACCCACTAGTGGCGTAGATTTGATCAATATCAGAAATCCAGTTCGCATCACTATATCCCTCAAGCACAGCTGGGTGCCCAGAATAGTGAATCCCAAAACTCATTGTACCCTTAAGATAACGCAGGACCCTTTCAGTCCATGCTCACAGCAAAAGAGATGTATGGTCTGGTTGCGCTAGCTAGATACATGAGTGAACCAATTATCTGAGAGTATCTCAATTGATCTCTAGTAATTCTCTTGTTCTTTCTCAATGTCACACTAGGATCATAAGGTGTTGGAGAAGGCTTGCTATCCATAAAGCCAAAACGACTCAAGAGCTTCTCAACATAGTGAGATTGCAACAAAGTAATCCCACTCTCTTCCTTAATCAACTTGATGTTTAGAATTACATCAGCCTCTCCTAGATCTTTCATGTCAAAACTCTTAGACAAGAAAGATTTGACTTCATTGATCACATCAATGCTTATTCCGAAAATCAGAATATCATCAATATATAAGCACAAAATAACAGATTGGCCCCCACCATGTCGATAATACACACATCTAACAGCCTCATTAACAGCAAAGCCCGCACTAGTTAAAGTGGTGTCGAACTTCTCATGCCATTGTTTGGGTGCTTGTTTCAAGCCATACAAAGATTTCAATAATTTACACACCTTCGCTCTTCACCTTTTACTACAAATCCATCGGTGATCCATGTAAATCTCCTCATCCAACTCTCCATTAAGGAAAGCTTGTCTTCACATCCATTTGATGAATGATAAGACCATATGAGGCAGCTAAAGAAAGTAGTATTCGAATAGTGGTCATTCTAGCAATAGGTGAATAAGTATCAAAGAAATCTTCACCTTCCTTCTGTGTATAACCCTTAGCCACAAGCTGAGCCTTATACTTATCAATAGTACCATCTGGCCTAAGCTTCTTCTTGAACACCCATTTGCAACCAATAGGTTTATACCCAAATGGTAAATCAGATAACTCCCATGTTCCATTAGAAAGAATCGAGTCTATCTCACTCCAAACAACTTCTTTCCAATCATCTGCATCAGGAGATGCATATGCCTCTGTAATAGAGGTGGGAGTATCGTCCACAAGGTATACAATGAAATCATCACCAAAGGATTTTGCAATCCTTCGTCTCTTGTTCCTCACAGGAACTTCATTGTCATCCTCCTCAGAGACTTCTTCAAGTGGTTGTTCAAATGGCTCAACAGGATGCTCGATAGGTGTAGTAAAATCAGGAGCTAACTCAGTAGAAAATTTAGCATTGCTACACATATCTTTCATAGGAAATATATTCTCAAAAAATATAGCATCACGTGATTCAAAGATTGTATCAACATACATATCATAAACTTCAGATTTTACTACTAAAAATCTATAGGCAATGCTCCGATGAGCATATCCTAGAAAGACACAATCCACAATCTTTGGTCCAAGCTTACGCTTCTTAGAAATTGGAACATTGACTTTTGCCAAACATCCCCACGTGCGCAAGTATGAGAGTGATGGTTTCCTTCCAACCCATTGCTCATATAGAGTTGTCTCTCTATTTCTGTTTGGAATTCTATTCAGGACATGACTCGCAGTCAATAAAGCTTCCCCCCACCATGCCTTAGATAAACCAACAGTGCCTAACATGGCATTCACCAAGTCAGTCACTGTGCGATTTTTCCTCTCGGCAACCCCGTTGATTCGGGCGAATAGGGAGGTGTCCTCTCATGAATAATGCCATGTTCCGCACAAAAATCATCAAATAATGTAGAAAAATATTCACCACCACGATCGACCTTAGACATTTAATTTTCTTTTCTAGTTGATTTTCAACTTCACCTTATAGATTTTAAAGTAGTCTAACGCTTCATCTTTAGTTTTCAGCAAATAAACATAGCAAAATCTAGTTGCATCATCAATCAAAGTCATGAAATACCTTTTACCACCTTTTGTCAACACACCATTCATCTCACAAAGATCGAATGTATGAGTTCTAGAGGTGCCAAGTGTCTCTCCTCCGCCGCCTTGTGAGGCTTTCGAGGTTGCTTAGATTGCACACAACTATGGCACTTAGAACCTTTGGCAATAGTGAAATCTGGAATTAAGCTCAAGCTAGACAATCATGACATCAAACCAAAATTCACATGACATAAACGAGAATGCCAAACACTAGAACTATCATTAATTGTGCCACAAATGTGATTCACTGACTTGTTACAAAAATCTGCTAAAGGTAAACGAAACAAACCTCCACAATCATAGCCTTTACCAATGAATTGTCCATGCTTAGATATTACAACTTTATTGGATTCTAGTACCACCTTAAACCCATCTCTCAAAAAAAGGGAGGCACTAACAAGGTTCTTGCGAATAGTAGGAACATGCTGCACGTTCTTTAATTGCACAATTTTTCCTGAAGTAAACTTCAGATTTACCGTGCCAACACCATGAACAGAAGCATGTGATCCATTCCCCATCAAAACAGAGGAACCTTGAAGCCCATGATAAGAAGAAAACAAAGATATGTCAGCACACACGTGAATATTAGCACCTGTATCAACCCACCAACTTGGGGACTGAAACACTGAAAGCACGGTAGGAACATTATCGTACTCTTTATCAGCGCTGCTAATAGTCACGAGGTTGACATTCTTCTTTTTTCTACTGGAAAAGTGACCAAGCTCTCCACAAGTGAAGCAAGGCAACTCCACTTTAGTTTGCTTCTTCTCACAGGTAGTTACTATCTTGGCATTAGAAGGTTTATTATTCAGGATTGTTCTTCCTCTAAGAAGAGTGTGGTCTTTCTGGAATCTTCTCTGATTTTCTCTAGAGATATTTCCCTCACATGAGCCAACACTAATCCAGAACACTTTAGCCTCTAGCCAGAGCATGGCCTTAACTCGCCATCTCTTAAAATGTGCACTAGAATATTTTTCTAGTTTCGGCACGTCAGTGAAAACAACCATACTTAAATCAGGAAAAAGCCTATATTAAGGTTTTGGACTATTGGATAATTAGGCAATTTCCAGATTAATTTCTAGATTTAAAAATAGAATATTAGAATTTCTTCATATGGATTTTAGGGGAATATCCATATAAATTCTAACACTAACTCCTGAAGAAAATGTTGTGCAATGCCCCAACCGCTTTTAGGATAAGTGTTGTGCTGTGCTTGTAGCATTTTGACTTAGACAACCTGTAGTTGCTTTCTGTAGCTGATCGATAGCCTCTGCTTTGTTGACTTCCAACTCAGCCGCTTAATCTCTCTCATCTTTCTTTATGCTATTTATTTTCCTGGGTTGGTTTCACCTTGTGATCGGTTACCGGTTCTTATTCCTGTTGTGACCCTTTTTAAGCTGCTCATATTCCTGCTGTGACTGTATCTGGAAGTACACTGGACGGGAATGGAGAACTTGTAGGTGGAAGTTCTTCGAGCCACCAAGATGAGGGTAACTAACTGGATTGCCTTATCGGGGCCCTGTTCTGATGGTATGTACTCCCTCCATCCTAAAAAAAAAATGTCATTTTAGATTTTTCAGACATCGTGTTTGACTGTTCGTTTCATTCAAAAAAAAATTATACAAATTATTAAATTAATTAATTATTACTAAAGTATCTCTAACAATAAACTAAGCCACAATAAAATATATGATATTTATATAAAAAATTTGAATAAGACGGATGGTCAAACACGATTTCTGTTGGTCAAAAAATGACATTTTTTAGACGGAGGGAGTAATTGTGGGGTTTCTAAATGCTCTCGAAATATTCTTTTTCTGTTGCTTTCAGGAAGATTTGTCGGGTTTTTGGAGCATGGAGTTTCAAAAACTGGTAACACATTCACACACCCTCTTTTTTAGCTGCTAGCAGGGTCCCATCACTGCAATGAATTTATTTCCTGAGTTTCTTACAGACTTAAGTGTAAATGATGATTCCTTACTGCTTCTGACTGGCTGAATATGAATACCTGTTGTTGTATGATCCTCAACAGTGAGGATTTTACTGTGGTAAAACAGCAAGCCAAGGACCTAAATGAACTAATGGATACCTGTTGTTGTATGATCCTCAACTGTGAGGATTTTACTGTGGGTGCCTTCGTCCGCCAAGCTGGGCGGGGAGCCCAGTACGCCGATACACCGTTGGGCGGGGAGCACCGATGACGCCCCTCCCGGCTTCTCCTCGCCAGCACAGGCAGCGCTGCTGGCCAAGGGAACCCCCCGGCCGACAAGTCCTGATCCTTCACGGGCCGCCTGAAGAATTTCGCCGCGCGCGCCTTCAGGAAGGCGACCGCCCCCTGTTGCCGCAGCCGGTGGCCGAGTCTTCCTCCGCCTAGATGCCGCACAGGAGGAGCAGAAGAGTAGCGGCACAACCGCTCACCAAGATCCCCGTCTCCAAGAGGGGCGAGGTCCTGATCATGCAGCGTCTCGGGTTCATTCAGGCACACCCCACGGAAGAGGGGCACCAGAAGCTGGACGAAATGTTCGAAGGAAGACCCGGAGACGACCGGGCTATGTGAGAGCTCTTCCCCGACGAGGAGAGGCGACGGAGGACGCGGCGGAGCCGCGGGAGCCGCGCATGAGCGCTCAGATCGATGTCGCGGCGCGCAAGCTAGAATGTTTAGTGCGTGAGTAATCCGTTATGTTTACAAACCGAGGGTGGCGGAGCGTGTTTAAAATCTTGTGGCCACCTCGGGAAAATTTGTTCAAACTCTATTCTACTTAAATACAATGATGCGTAAGTCTTTTGCGTATTCGAAAAAAAAGATTTTACTGTGGTAAAACAGCAAGCCAAGGACATAAATGAACTAAGAGGTGGTATTCTTCTAGGGCTCCTGGTCTTCTTGTGTTGTTCTATTGGTTAGCTGACCTGTGCTTATATATCTCCTTCAGCTCGGGCGTTTCTCTGGCATGGTGGGTGAACCATCTGAAATTGATACCCTTGGTTGGGAGGAGTTTGAAGAAATGCAAAAGCCAGTTGAAGTAACTGATGATCGTGGTATATTTTATTTCACCTTCTGGTGTAAGTTGGTTTCAGTCGATGACTTTAATTATATTCCTTCATTAGTTTGGGAAATATGGCTCGCTATCATTTGGGTCCTACCGCTATGGCCGAAGGGCACGGAGGGTGTACACACTAAGGTAGATTCTCCCTTTCTTTTGCCCCTTCATTTCGAATATTTTTTCATGCATGTGAATCCTTTGTCCATCTTGTTCCAGTCATGTGCAAGGAACTTCGCTGGTCCATTACAGAGTTGTACAACCAACTCCTCTAACAACAAAGGATCGGATGTTCTTGTGCATCTTGGAAAACATAACGAGAACCTACAAGGAGTGTTCGACTGTGAAATTGCTGAGAACAAGAAGCTCCTGGAGAAGATGCAGAGACGGCCACCCGGTGGATGGGATAGATGTTAATTTGCTGACAACCGCACGTACTGTTTGTTTGAAGTGGATGATACCTGTGGCACAATGAAGCTAAGGATAGTTGGCTGTTGACTCACTACTAGTTGTGTATAGTGCATATGCGATGATATTCTGTGATAGACTGTCGATGACTCAGCACTCTTTTTTGCTACCACTACACTAGCATTCAGAATACAGTGCAATATCCTTGATACTCCTTGTATACTGGTTTTGGGTTTACCTTCTTGTGGTAAGTTGGGATGTTCCGTCATGTTTATTCAATAGTACTGAGTGCCCACTAAGGGCATGTACAACCCACAGACGGCGAGCTGTCTGCAAGTTCTTGGGATCTGGACACAGACAGCTAAATAGACAGCTTGTACAATGGGTTGACTGTTTTGCTGTCTGCAAGGTGTTTAATGCTTTGCATATGTCTATGATCAATTATGAAAACAACTTTGTATATCATTGTGTTGCTACTTGAGAAAATTAATCAAGATAAGGTAATGATAATAGCTACAATATTTTTTTATAACTATCAACATAAATGATTGATTATAATTTTTTTATAACTATCAATATTTTTTTATAACTATCAACATAAATGATTTTTTTTTCATAGCAAAATCGATAACTTCATCATACTACATCCAATAAACATGAAATTTTTACCATATTACACTTATAGAATTAGTAGCATACGATGAAAAAATTGACAATAATTGTAGCACCATATTAATGCTATATTTATATTTTATTTCATAGATTTTTTTCATGAATCAAATAAAACCAGCTGCAGGAACACATTTGCTAATTGATAGCCCGAGCAATGGAACACATTTGCAATATATAACATGAGCATCGTCACGTCCACATGCATCTAGAGTATTCAATAGGTAGCATCGCAGTATTCATCCTCTCGGAGTAGCATGGCAGTCGCAGCACAGCACATGCCGCCGCCGCTACACAAGATAGATAATACTGGGAAATTCGGAGGGAGGAGATGAGCGCCATGAAGAGGGAGTTCGCCTGCAGGAAATGATGAGCGCGCGCGGGCAGTCCGCCGGCGGCAGGTGTACGTGGTGCCGCGCCACGCTCGCGAAGTCGGATGTTTTCCACGCTCAACATCTACGACGCAGGCGGGGAAGGACGAAGGAGAACGGTGCAGAAAGAAAGAATGACGGCGGGTACGGATTTGGCGCGTTTCTCTACCGCTCGTGCCACAGATCGATCCAGCGCAAGGCTTCAGCCGGCGACTCCACCTGGGAGCACGAGCCGTTGCCGTCGTCTCAGGACGCGACGGCTCCCGTCTCTCTCCTCGCGAACAGGGGGTTTTTTGTAAAAGTGTTAGCACGAGACGACGGCAAAAACGGGCGTTGTACGTGCCCTAAGTATGGGTGACGCTGCCTTTTTCCTGCGCTAAAATCGCGTGGGACATTGCCCCGGCGTTTGAGAGCCTGCGGAGAGTGCTCGATCCTGACCGTTGCTTTGGTTTTTGTTGGCTTGATTTTTTAGTACAAGACTTTTTCCTTGGGCTGCATTGTTGATACAGACTCTTCATGGGCTGCACCGAGGCTTCTCTTTGGATTGTCCACTTCACTGACTTCGGGAATGATTGATGGACACTTGGACAGGGTGTTAGCTTTGCCCGTTTGGGGGGACTCGATTATGCACAGCCCAGCCCAAAGAGAAACCCAACAGAAGATGTTCAGCCCAACGCAAATTAAATGGGAGGTATAAAAATACTTGGAAACCCCCTTGCCATTCCTCTGTGGCGGCGGTCACATGCAGTCTTGCCGTGCTGTTCTCCTGCTACATGTATTAGTGGGCGCAGTCTTGCCGTGGCAGGGAAATGGTTGCCTCCTCCGATGTGAGAGGTGGGAACAAGCGAGGCCGGCGTATCCTCGCCGATGCTCTCCCAGAACGAGAAGAATTCGGCCGGATTGAAAGGTTCGATTTTTTTAATCGATTTTTGCTTGCCTCCCGCAATTGCTTTCGCTTTTGAAATTATGCGTTCCCTCCTTGGTGCGTTGCGCAAGAACAGGGTGGTGGATTGGGCGTGTCTGCTGCCCGAGCTCGTGGAGGACGTCTCCGGCCGGCTGCTCGCCCTTGACGTGGCCGAGTACCTCCGATTTCGCGCCGCGTCAAGCGCTGGCGCCAGGGCACGGTCGGCCCGCGGGACGGGCTGGACAGCCGCTTCCGTTCCCGAGACTGGATCGTCCTCTCGCACTGCGCCGCCGGCACCACGCGCCGTCGCCTCCTCAACCTCGCCACGGCTGCTCGCGCCGATGTAGACCTCCCAGTGCTCTCTGCGCACCATCACGTGGGCTCCGTGGACGGCCTCCTTGTCCTCTGCGACAGGGCCACCGAGGCCGTGCGCCTTCTCAACCCGCTCACAGGGTCCCTCACCGATGATTTCCCACCAATAACTGCGTGGGTGTCCGTCCCGCCCCGCCGTGGGGTCATCCCTCGCCCGTGGTGTTGCACCGACGTCGTCGATCCTTCGGTGATCGACGGCGCCGGCATAGACGACTCGACCTCCCCACCGATCCTCTTCCTCTGCCTAAGAGGGCGAGTGCGGTGGATAGTGTTCGTCAGGCCCGGAGACCGGCACTGGGTGTCTGTCGGCCCCTTCAACTTCTACGGCCAGGTGATGTACAAGTCGCTGCTCACACGGCGGGGCTGCACCTACATCACTAGGCCCGAGGGGAGCATCTGGGCGGTGGACTTGCGCTGGCCGGAACCATGGCTGGATCCCGTCGTCTACGAGAAAACAGTAAGTAACAACACATTTATAAGCTCCTACCTGGTGCCGTGCCATGATGCCCGCGACGGGATGCTCGTGGTGCGCTACATCTCCAATGTCAAGGTCCACGAGGCCGAGAACGGACTGCTGCACGTGACCTCCGAGGTATTCACGTGGAAGGGCATTCGCGCGTGCATCGAGCTTTTGGAGGTGGACCTCGGGGCGGAGAGGCTAGTGCCCGTGAGGAGCCTCGGCGGCCGCGCCGTGTTCATTGGCCAAACGCACTGCCTCTTGGTCTCCACAGAGATGTTCCCCTCGCTCGCTCCCAACGCCGTGTACCCGAGCCGCTATCTGCAGGAGTTATCTGGCGTCAGTGTCTATTACCTAGACCCCGAGAGCACTGGGCGGCGGACAGAGCCGATGCAGGAGTTCGTCGTCAGTGAGGATCTCCATGTGTCGCCGCTGTACCGTCCCTGCAGCCTGGCAGACTATCTAGTCTGCTATGTCGATCGGATCCGAATGTTGTATGACTGATGCTCAACTAAGTTAATGTATTTGCTCATGTACACTTTCAGTTCATCAATCAATAATAATAAGTATGTGTGAACTTTTCTCAGTTCATTAATCAATAACTCTTTTTTTGTGTGTGATCTTTGCCCTATCTGTGAGATGAAATATGTTTGTGCATCCTTGTTATACTTCACCAGAAATGAGTAGTGGTTGTAGAGCAAATACACGGCATTTTTACTCTGCATCAGTGACATTTAGATCAGAACACATTTGTCACTGGTTGAATGATAAGTTGTTGGTATTCCCTGGTAGCTAGTATAATTAAGAAGATGAACCCACCGTCCACGACACGCCCGACACCCAGGGCGCTGATAATATGGAGGCGCATCTCTATCGATCATCATAACTGGGACCACCAAAGGGACGTTATCAAGAATCCTGCAAGGCAAGCAAAGGCTCATCCTCCCATTCCAGCTATCTGAATTTCTTTGAAGCTAGCAAGCAGCAGCTGATCTCATATGTTTACACGGTACTCATCATCGATTTTCTCCTTGATATCATTTGCTTCCTGTTCGGTCAGAACAATTTTTTATTGCCTCAACCTTACAATACAAGCTGTAGTATCTGAACTCACACAACAACGCACACCATACGCACGCTACTCACACACCCACCCACCCCTAGTGCGCAAGCTAGACATACAACTTATACCTAGGCTAAACAACACGGCTGATAGATCTGACAGTTGTACCATATCCGTGCGAGGTAACGAAATTATACAGGGAACCTACTGTTCCGGGTGCGAAATCCAGGCGCTCCACCGAGCAGCCTTAACGCGCTGCACGCGCGTTCGCAATCTTGCACGTGATCTGACACCGTTGGGCTCCATCATCTCGAACTGCATCGCGAACACAACCATGGTCGAGCGAGGAAGACGGGACACTTCTTGTTGGGCTGTCCAAAATGGGGAGGGCATGTGTGTGGCCCAATAGTTGATAGCCAGTTGATAGCCCAAGGGCCTAGTAGGCGTTCACATCGGCCAGACACAGTCAGAGCAAGTTGGTCCATTTATCAGGCAGAGCTTCAATCTTTCATTTTTTTTTCTGCACGACTTCTTCTTGCTTCACATGAGCCCATTCAACTACCACACCACACAATCATGTTTGACTAGGTAAACGATGCAATGTCCTTTTGTATTAACTTCTACGAATCCACATTGAATATTCCATCCCTAGATGGTCTCAAGTGAAAAAAGTTTCAATTACAAACTTTCATATCTCTCGACCTCTACAAATTTGATATATGGTGTGTCTCATTATTTGAAAATTTCAAAAATTTAAATTTAAATATTAAACAACTTAAAAACGTAATATTAGGCCCCTAAATGATCTCAAATAAAATAATTTATCAACTATATATAATGTTTAAGATCTTGTTAACCTCTATTATTATTTTTTTGAAAATTATAGTATTTATTAACTTGAGAAAAATTATAAACTCTACAGCTATTTTCAGAAGTAGTTCACTTTACTTGTGCCCACTAGAAATACACTCATTTTCAGGGGTTGTTACTTTTTTGGGGTAGTTTTATTAAGCCAGGTATCCTCGAAAATTGATTTCTAGAGTCGGTCATTTACAAAGACAACTTATTAGATTGGCTTTGGAAAATGAAAGGGCATTGTAAAATTCATCTATATATGTGTAGTGTATTCTTTTCTTAGAAAAGACATTAAGTGTCATGTTTGTTGATTCGAATGTACAATTATTCGAATTATGTAAGCAAGCTAAGGCAGGCTGATAAACTAGCTGATGTTGTTTTCTTTTAAGAGAAAAATATTATGCTATGACCGATAAGTTCAAACGAACACAACGGACATGCATGTCAACATACTCCCTCCGTCCCACAAATAAACGCAATTCTTTGACTTCTACGATACTTATTTGACCATTTGTCTTATTTAAATTTTTATGTAATAAATAATTAAATAAATCATTTATGTTTTCTGCTCTCCCTCAGTGTCTTCCATTCTAGAAAAAAAAAATACTTATGTTTTATCATCTGCTCTCCTCCCGTTTCAAATTATAAGGTGTTTGAGCTTTTATAAATATATAGTAAAATCAATGTATCTAGAAAAACCAAATGTCCTATATAAGTGGGAATGAATGGAGTAATATATTATTACCGTACCAGGTTCATATAAAAAAACTTCTCCCAAGGAAAAACAAAACAATGTTCCAAGCTGAGCGTAACAGCACTCTCATCTGACTGCCAATACTTTTTGCATGTACGGATGCTATTATATCAACCGTTGCCAACATGGCAAAGCAAGCATGAGACTTATCCAGTTAGGTAGCTAGGATCCTGTTTCTTCTGCAGTGTGTGCAAAGACTGGCGCCGCACAGGTGCCTTCAGAGGAAAAGAATGTGCACATGACTGACATGTATCAATCTTTCCTCCAACTTATTTTAACGCATCATGCGCTAAGCATGTCACTAGAGTCATAATTGCAAGAAGATCAGCTAATCATTGCTTGTCTCCGTGGCTAACAAACCCTTGCTACCTAGCGAGTCCTTATCCAGCGGCTTCCATGCATGGGGTTTCATGATTCAGTTGAGCATCAGCAATCACGTGTACGCACGCATGCTAGCAAAGGAGAGCTAGCTAAGCTAGGTGTAGCCTGCAGTGCCTACTCAGCAACATTTTAGTCACCTTTTTATACAAAGATTCTTCCGTGTGTTTCTACTCTCAACATCGATGAACAATGCAATTCTACAAATAATGCTAGGCCAAATAATTTGAACTTTGACTAAAAATGTATATAAAAAGATATAAATAATAAGCATCATGTGATTTGCTATGAAATAAATTTTCATTTTATCTATTTGAAGCCATACATGTTGATAGTTGTCGGGTACCTGGATTAGGGGTACCCTACACCCTCGACTAATTCAGGATCATCCTTAAAATAAAAACCAAGACTCACCATCATTTCGCTCCGTAACCTAGCCCAAGCACTGTGCTATGCTGGGCCAGCCCACGAATTGGGCTCGATGGCCCAGGAGACCAAATGCCCGAACGGGATCCCCTCAAGCTCGAGGCACTACGCCCCGCTCGACGGACCCCCTCGATTACGGAACTCTGCGCGGGCGAACGAGGCCCCCTCGAGCACCGTCCCTCCCTCGAGAATTAACCTTTCCACCTGCTCCCGCCTAACTTCATGGCTACAACCACCACGACAGTGGGCAGTACGCTTCCCCGCCTAACCTTATGGCTACAACGAGGGTAACAGTGGGAGGTACGCCGGTCAATTTCACCTTTTTACCGCCCATGCCCCGGGGTTTCAGCAAATCAAGTCACACTGTTTCGCCATACCGTGCATTGTGCCCCGTTCGGCACCCCCTCGAGACGCAATTGTCAACATGCATCCCATGTTTCCTGGGGCTCGGTCACATCAACCAGGGTCTCGATGCTCCTCGACGACCCCTCGAGCGAGTCTTTAATCGCTCAGGACGGGACAACCACAAGGAAGCGCACGTCGCGTACAGTCATCAGCCCATCCCCGACCATCGACCACATCACCGTGTGCCAGAGAAGGACGACAGCCACGCCTGAGGCATGCCTCTACAGTCCAGCTGACGAGGCCGATCGTCAGGCCCTCGACGTCATGGCTACGACCGTCCTAGCTATTGTGTACCCCTGTGCCTCCCCTTCATCTATAAAGGGGACGCCAGGGCCTAGTTTTAGGGATTCCGATCCAATCCGAACCACACACACACAGCTACACACAAGGCAAATCATCCCTCTCGCGCTTGTAACCGCCCCTGTACAAAGCACTCTTCGGTGCAAGTCAATACAAGTCATCCCCCCCCCACCCCCGGACGTAGGTCTTTCTTTGCCCAAACTAGGAAAAACATCTTGTGTTCTTCTTGCATCACCATCCGGATTAGAGAGCACGCGACACAAATTCACTCGTTGGTGCCAGGCCCTCCGGGTCGAAACACCGACAATAGTACTTTTATAAATTTAGTCAAATTTAAGATAATATGACTTTGACTAGATATGGAGTTGCATCTTTTTATGAAGACCGTCGTGAGCAGATTCCATATTCTAATAGCTCTAAGCTAGTATTAGATTCCACATGGAGGAGGAGAACAGTTAAAGAATATATGCTAGCGAGAAGAGAAGAGCTAAGCCCTTTGCCCGTCCCAATGCATATATAGGAGGGGCTCCATTATCGTAGAAATCGGGGGATTTTAGTCTTGCCCACCCATCCTAGTTAGAGGTGATTACCACAAATTGAAATTATACCGCCTAATAAAAATGGGACATCAAAGTCATTTTCGCCAAACACTAAACAACACTTTAATTTATAATGATTTTTTTCCCCCGGGTGTGTGTGTGTGTGGGGGGGGGGGGGGGGGGGCAATATTGTAGTATTTAGAGTAAAATGCACCGGTGGTACTTAAACTATTCGCCTTTCCTCATGTAGGTACTCAAACTATCAAAATGGCTATCTGGGTACCTCAACTTTCACAGCAACGCATCCACGGTTCTTCGGCAGACACGTCAGCCTAAATTTTTCAAAAAGAACCCTATCTCTTTTCCCTTTCTTACTCATAAGTCCTTCCACGCCATCCTGCCCTCTCGCTACCGACGCCGCTGACACTGTGCCGGCATACGTCTACGCCGCGGCGCTCTCGTTCTTCCTCCGCCCTGCCGGCGCTGTGCGAGGAGGTGGCCGGCGAGTTCAGTTGTCGCGACGAGAAGCTGCATCCGAGCGTGCTCCGGCGAGGTCCTGGGAGCTCCACGGGAGGGCCATGGGAGATGGTGGCGAGCGGCATGGCGGCGAACGCGCCCAGTGCGCGGGCGAGCGTGGCTCCGCCTCGCGTGCGTGCCAGCCGCCGCCGGGCGCGGGCGAGCGCGCAGGCCGCCGCGGGGGAGCGCGGCTCCGCCTCGCGCGCCGGCCGCCGTAAAGAAGTCGAGGATGAGCACGCGGCCGGGAGACCTCATTGTCCAGGCACGCTGCGAGCTCCTCCGTCGAGTGCGAGCGCCATTCTCCTCACCTCTGTCCTGGCTCTTCATCACGGCGGGAGACCAGCTCCAAGCGAATCCCGATGCCGACGGCCGTCGTCCTTTCCCCGAAGCCGGTAGCCGCCGCCCACGAGACTCGCCTTCCAGTCCATGCTGCCGCCTCCGGCGCGACGCGCGCCTCGTTCCCATGCCGCACTCGCCCGCCGCGCGAACGCCGCCGCGCCGGCGTCTCTTCTGCTTCTGGCCGACCGCACCGCCGCCCCAAATGTGCACGTGTTTTGGCATGGCCAACAGCGAACGCGAAGCTGTGGCGCATGCACGGTCTCCAAGGGACTACGATGAATCAATTTGGGGGCTCATACAGGAGCAGAGATGACCTGGTGCGAGTGCTCATCGTGGTGGTGCGTGGCGGCACCGTTCGACGGCTCAGGTTCGCCGGCGGGAAAGCGCTCTGGCGCACGACAGCCCAGGATGAGGCGTCGGAGGGGTCCACGGGGCGGAGGAGGTGCTGGTGGTCCAAGGAATCGGCCCAGGATAGCTCAGGGGCGGCGAATTTGGGGCGACGGCGCGGTCGGCCGAAAGCAGAGGAGATGAGATGTCGGCTCGGCACGAACTCGTCGAACTCCCAATCCACTTTGGTGTGTGGCACGGGCAGCAAGCTGGAAACATGCTATAGATTCGATGGCCGTGGTGACATGCAACAACGAATTTCCGTCCGATGCACGCGTGCTGGCTCCTCCTGCCCCTTCTCCGACGTGGTGGAATTCGACGATGCATCGTGCTGCTGCTCGCCCCGCTCACCAGCTTGTCCGCGGCAGCGTCAGCGGCTCGCATGCGTTCCATTGGCCGCGGCAGCCACGGCGGCGGCTCGGACGCACGCCTGCTCGTCGCCCTCGCGCACCTGGTCCGCCGCACGCTAGCTGCAGGCCATCGGGGCTTTGCTCACTGCGCTGCACGCGCATGCGGCGGGGCTCAGAGCGCCTGTCTACTCCATGGGCTGTGTGCTCCACCTCACGGCCTGGGCGCTCGTCGCCGCCGTCCTGTGTCCCGACCGCTGCGTCGATGTTCCCGTGGAGGCAGAGGAAGAGGATGGAAGAACCGGAGTGGGAGAAAAAGAAAGTGCGAGGGGGTTTATGCAAAAAATTAGGCTGACGTGTCTGCCAAAGGACCGGCCGTGCACCGCGGTGAAAGTTGAGGTACCCAGATAGTCGTTTTGATAGTTTGAGTACCTACATGGGAAAACGCCAAAAGTTTAGGTACCCCCGGTGCATTTTACTCTACTATTTAAGAAAGGAGGAAGAGTGTGGCAAACAGGACATGTTAAACCCTAGTCATCTATGGATTTAAGAAATCCTAGCTAGATCTAGAGGTGCAGACATGTTAAATGTAGTTACATATATGATTTATTTTTAATCTAACATTTTAGATTATAGAAAAATATTTAAAACACTTTAGTTAGTCTACAAACTACAAATCCAACATAGATCTCAGAGCCAGAGTTGTGCCAAACAGGTCCTATACCAAGTGGAGGTCAGCAAATCCTATCCGGCTAGCATCGGATTAACTTTTCACCAAATTCTTTGCAAGCTAAGCTAGGCATGCATGCAACCGTAGCCTTTCGATTTCATCATTTCTTCTTCCATGCATATATGCATCATCTCTAAATCACATTTTGTCGATGCCTTTTTGGCATCAATATCTTTGACTAAAGCCGAAGGAATTAAGCCGCTATTTTCCAACTAACTCGACAGGCATATGAATGATTCCCCTCATATTAGACGTTAAACGTACCCCACTACGACCTAATCTCGACGCCACCAAGATACTCCAAACTCCAAAGTGAGGAGATACCCCTAGCACGCCCAGTGGCCTGGGTACGTGATTCCTTTTTGGCCCTTTTGAGAGAGGTACCCGTACGTTCTTACTTGCTCCGATCCATCTTTATCTCGATCGCTACAAGTCCTACCGGCGCTAGGCTTGCTTGCTCTCTCTCTCGAGTTACTTGGTGACATGATGTGAGAGCTCTCTCGTGCAAGCATGCATGATAGTGATGATGGAAATATAATACTACATATGTGCATTCATATGCAAATGAACTAAAGATGCACTTTCAATGTTGGACACGTTTCTAAACACAAGAGGTTGAGAGGCAGTGGCGAGAGCTAAAGATTAGTGGACAGTACATGGGTGCCATGAGACTTGGTATTGTTTTTGTACTAGTTAGGAATTGTTTGACAATTCTAAAGGTGAGCACCTTTTTTGAGCATCGATCAGTAAAATATTAACACGCCAAAATCTGTACTAGTTGGCATTGTTTTTTGACGACAACTCTAAAGGCAGGCATGCATGCATCGAGCTTATATATTATCCCTTAGCAAAGCATGTAGATCAGGCTCAGGGGAAGGGAGATTAGATTAGCTACAGTACTAGATTACGACAAGGCACTATAAAAACCAGGGCTTTGATTGTTGGACAACGAAGGACCATGCATGGAAGCCTTTGGTTTGAGCTTAAAGAATGCAGGCATTAGTGTGTTTGAGCTTTGAAAAAAAGAATGGAAGAGCACAACGGATGAACGCAGCTTCAGGCGACCGATGTTTCATGATGTGATAGGCTGCAAGCATATATATATGAGTTACCAGAAGATTCTTGTCCAACTGTCGCTAATTAATTCATGAGCTCCACTGATCATGCGATGTGTATTTATGTATCAGCAGATTCTGCAGGCGAGACTGCGATTCGGCTGGGATCGATTGTAAGCCATGATTTGGCGGCGGGCAAAGCACGACGAGTGGTCAACAACACACCCGGCATCCCCGCGCCGCGCCGCGCAGAGTGGAGACGCTGCTTATGGCATGATTGGTTTCCCGAATCCACTTGTTAGGGCACGGTAACGGTATAAGTCGGTTGCTAATTTTAAGCCAATCTTTCCAACAATGCTAGCTTTTAGTGATGACTCTTGACTCATAGTATGATTAGGTACACATGACACTCACATGATCTTTATGTATATGAACAGCACTTGATCAAGAACTAGGTTTTCTCTCTCTTCTATTAAAATATAAAAAATACTTAGCTAGTTTATGAGTCAGCCATTGTGGATGTCCTGTATTAAAATATAAAAAATACTTAGAAAATTTATGTTGTCTCAAATAATAATTTCGATAAATTGTAAAGGATCACTCACATATGCATCGTATGGTCCATTAAAATATAAAAAAAATACTTAACTAGCTTATGAGTCAGCCATTGTGGATGTCCGGTATTAAAATATAAAAAATACTTAGAAAATTTATGTTATCTCAAATAATAATTTTGATAATATGCATGGTATGGTCCACTAAAGATCACGATTATGCAGTAAAGCTGAACTAAAACGGCCCCCACGTCGCCCCACCCACGCGGGCGGCTCGGGCGGCGAACCCTAGCCGCGCCCCCCCCCCCCCCCCCCCCCCCCCTCCCGCTGCGCCGCCGCCGGAGCAGGCCGCCGGCAAGGCCGCGCAGCCGGCCGGGATGGCGGCGGCGGGGCCCTCTTTCTCTTCCGGTGGCTTGGCGGCGCTGGGTGTCGCGGGCCGGCGGGCGTCGCCTCGCCCGAGCCGCGTGGGACTCGGCGAGGTCGCCTATCCGCACTGCGACGGCGCCGGTCAGAAGCCCGGGTTGGCGCAACGTGGTGGTGGCGGCGGCGGGCCCTCTTCTTCCTCCTCCGCCGTCCCCCTTCCTCCTCGCATGGCGGCGCCGACGAGGCCGGCATGGGCTTCTCTGGAGCCTGGGCGGACGGATCCGGCGCCCGGCCGCCGGATCCGGAGCTCCTGTCGGGGGCGGCGCCGGTGGTGTTGGCCATGGTGGGGGTGTTTGCGGCGGCCTCGGGGCACCGGGATTCCGTCCTCGCGGGCTGGATCCGGGGCCCTTTGGGCCGGGGCGGCGTCCACGGTGGTGGGGCACGCGCGCCGCGGCCGGGCGGCGGTGGCGGTGGCCGGGCGGGCGGCGAGTGCCCGGGCCGGCGACGATGGCCGGCAACGGCCGACGTGCGGCGGTGTGACGCGCGCGGCAAGGTGAAGCCCGGTCCGTGTGTGCCTCGGCCGGAGGGTGGCGGGCGACGCAGCTGTGCGGGCCGCTGCGGCGGCCGGCGCGTCGATGCCCCTCCGGATGGGTTCTCGGGATGGCGGGGCAGCGGCGGCGGCGAAGACGGCATGCTATGACCCGGGGTCTTGGCCCGACGCGGTGCTTTGGGGACATCTTGGGCGAAAGCCTCGGCGATGGTGACGCCGTGGGCGCCGCTTCCCTGTTGAGGGCGTCGCGTTCCCCGGCCGCTCTTCCATGGGCGAAAGCCCGGTCCATCTCGGACAAGCGACGGTGGCGTCCTCAACGTCATGCCCTTCATGAAGGCGTCGCTATTCAAGTTCGTCTCGGCCACGACGTCGCCTTTGGTTGATGCTCTTCTCTTCTCGGCACCCGGTATGCGTGTGGAGGGTGGGACGTGCATGAAGTCGGAGCCGCCACGTCGGGGATGTAGCTCGGCAACGATGACATGAGGAGAACCCTCCCTTCTTCGTGGATTGGTTTGCTCCGAGGTTGGGCAAAGGCCGGGGCGAGGCGAAGGACCACGATTGGAAGTCGGAGCTGCTCTGGTTTGAGCTCGGCAACGATGACTGTTGTGGTCTTTCGCATCGGGCCGTCTACCCGTCTTTGTTAGGATCGTCGGGGGTCTTCCATGGGAAGTCGGAGCTGCTGGTTGCTTTTGCAATCATGCTCGGCAACGATGACTCATGGCGGTTTTGTGTTCTTCCGCGTCGCGTGGGTGGGTCGGCCTTCGTGTGTCCCACGTTCGGCTGCCCTTCTTGTACATACTTTTCATTCGTCTTAATTGAACGGCAGAGCTCCTGCCTTTATTTCAAAAAAAAAAAAATGGTATGGTCCACTAAAAAATGAAGAAAAAAATGCATATATAGTATGGTGGAAAACGTTAGTCCCACATTGTCTTATCGCAAGCAAGATGTGCATGTAGTTTGGAACTGAGGGAGTAAGCAAGACGAAGAGTGTTTTCTAAACTATATATGACTAAGTAAAATTAAAAATGTTTTATTACTAGACAAGATTTCATTTATAGACCTATAGTACATCCAACAAGTGCAGGCCCAACAAAGTATGTCTGCATGATTGCTTGTGTATCATATCTAAGCTTTTCTCATAGAAGGAAAGAAGTTTATGTTACAAGAATGCCGTTTCCGGTGGTCAAATCATTGAAGCACTACATTTTGAATGTACGTGTTGGTCCATATCCTAGGAAGCGGCTGAGGTACTATCCTCTCGCTAACTCTCCGAGACCGCCTGCGCCCGCCTCTACCCATTGATCGGCTTCGGCCCTGATCAGCTGAAGTACCTCGCTGATGGATGTGTTGTCGCTCCCCTTAAGCCCTGCGAGTTTCGCTCTTTCCATATTGCCCCAAGAGGTTAGTGCGAACAGGGTGTTGAGGCCTTTGCGTTGATGGATCGTCGATTGGTTTGCCGTCATTGTACATACTGCTATTTTTCGGTTGAATAGTTTTGCTTTGTGCTATGGATCTTGTTTTTTTCACAAGTGCATTATTCAGTTGGAGGTGGAGGGGAAATGAGACCCATATATATTGCAATGACTTGTTACTGTCCCTGGCCGATTGTACCGTACCCTTTTGGCCATTTTTCGATTCCGGGAACTTCTTACATAGTGCAAATTCCATGGGACCACGTTATGAACAACTGCTGAAAGTTTCAACGTTTGTTAATCTATCACGCGTACGTCTCCATTGCCACCCACACGACACGAGCACAAGCTAGCACGAGACACAAAAGTTTGCATGGTTCTCTTTCTCTCTGTAAAAACGGATGTGTTATTTACGCGTACAGTGCAGTGGTCGATTACTTAGGTCCAGGTAGAAATATCTGCAGGCCCTACACTGCCCCCCTGCACGTAATATGCCGGTTCTCTCGGGAAGCTTGTGAGTCGCGCGCGCGCGAGAGAGATCGATCTCCATCGACGCCGGCCGGCCCTCCCTGCAGTCGACGCCGGCCGGCCCTCCATGCAGGCCGGTCCATGTGCGGCACAGTAAGGTGAGCCGGTGACAAAGCGGTCAAACACGGAACTACGGAAGCCCACCCATCGGCTTTGCCTTTGCGTCCAGCCAGCTCGGCGTCTTCCCTCGTGCATGTGCATGTGCATGCATGCATATGGTACACGTACAGACACACAGTACTGCGCTCACCTGAAGCTTTGCCGCTGTCTATCACGTCGGCCGGTCCTGTTCATACACTGTTGCCGCTAGCTGTACGTAAGGACGATGGAGCCGGAAAAAGGTGCTGAGAGAAGACAAGATAGTACAAGCAGCGCAGTGCTCATCGGTCACACTAGAGGCTCTCGATCACCCTGTAGACGTTGTACGGCCGGCTGGCATGCAGATTCCCGTACTCCATCCAGCTCTTGATGAACACGTAAAAATCGGTCGATCCCCACAGGGAGGCCACAGTTCCTGATTGATCACTACTCCATCGGAGCTCTGTTCATCATCCCTGCATGTTCCTGATTGATCACTACTCCATCGGAGCTCTGTTCATCATCCCTGCATGCATAGGATCGAGTCGTACACAAGCAAGAGTAGAAGAAATAGCGATGCATGGCAATGGGCAATGGCATGGGAACACAGAAAGGCTAGTACGTGTGCGCATGGGGGTGGGGCAAACGAAATCCCGGCTTTTCCACGGCACCAAAGATCTCTTGTCGGGCCCAAAAGGCCGAAACATTCGTGGATGCCGCGGCCGCCACACGATGGATTGGATGCTCCTGCTCGCATCAGTAGACGATAGGACGAATCTCTGTCGGTCTAATCTTCGTGGTAAGCTGATACCATATATATATACTACTCGTATATAAGTAGGAGTAGTAACAATTTGGTGGCGGTGCAAAAAGATGCGATCCTATCGGCGCTGCATATGTACTACGCCGTATACGTAGATATTGTCAACGCTCCCGCCACACAATCCAGTGCATGTCCAATGCACCAGTGTGGTGCACCACCGAACACGGCCAGTGCACGCGTAGCACGACCAACTCATCCAATTCAAACAATCTTTGACGATCCAATTCAAACAATCTTTGAGTTGAGTTTTCAATCCAATCTATATCTTGGGCTTCTTCCTAGCGCTAGTTTTCACAAGTGTACACCACATGCACTCACTACACTTAACTAAGTCAAGCTACCTATTCATACTACCCTTTACACCATTCACGGTTAGAACTAGTCGATCCTACTCGTCTTTGCACTCATCATATTTGCAAACTGAAACGAGTACCCTACCACTGGGGCATGGAAACCATGATTTCCCAACCAATCAACATCATATCATCGTGACCTCACTTAAATAATGTCGCTGCAAAACACATATTAGTCGCAATAATTGTGTCATTATTAATCACTGAAACTAAATAAGAGGCCTAGATAAGCCTCTCTGGATTTCTCAGGTGACCCCACCTAAGAGTGGGTTCACTAAAGGTGTTTTTTTACCAATACACGCTATAACAATACGATGGGTTGCCCCAAAGCATTCTTGTTGTGACCAAGTGTGGAGGTATAGATAGAGCTTACTAGAATCCTCTAGTGCCTCACCAGAGAAACCACCAGAGATGAAAATGACCAAAAGTCTGATAGTGTGTCAGTGACTTTTAGTTTCTCCAGAGCTAGGCTCCAGTGCTCTGCTTGCGCTATCACTGTGCGGCTCTGCCCTTCACTGCGTGCTACACTTTTGCAGGCTCTAGCTCTGCCTGCCACCAAAGAGTTGCCAAAAGAAGCAAGGGTTTAGGTGCTCTGGCCAGCTCCATCACAGTGTAGCTACATGCCGGTTGGAGCCCTAATCACAGGGAACTCTCTTGGACACTTGGAAGGCCTCAAACACAAACAAGAGCAAACGTTGATCATTCACTCATGCACTTGCTTTGATTTGCATCTATGGGGTGTGAGAGCAAGATTCTAGTTCTAAGCTTTGATAGATTTGCATCTATGGGGAGTGAGTCCACTAAAAGTGTTTTCTTTACCAAAACACACTATAACAACATCGATGGGTTGGCCCAGAGCATTCTCACACTGACCAAGTGTGAAGGTACTCGTCCCAAAATATTTGTCGTTTTCGCTTCTTTTGAGAAATAACTTTGGAAAAATATCTTAAAATATATTAATATTTATGGTACATAATTAGTATCATACATCTTCGAATCTAGTTTTTTGAAGGTAGAATATGTTGCATGTTTTTTCTATAAACTGAGTCAAACTTGCGATATGGAAACAAAAAAAAATATATAACTAATTTGGGACAAAGAAAGTACAGGTAGACCTCACTAGAATCCTTTGGTGCCTCATCAAAGAAACCACCAGCGATGAAAACGACCAAGTGTCCAAGTATGATAGTGCGTTAGTGAGTTTTAGTTTCTCTAGAGCTAGGCTCCAGTGCAACAATGGTGCTATCTGGTGTTTTCGATATAAGTGTATTGGCTATGTTTGGTTGCACTCTAGGCGGCTCTAGCTCCAGTTGCACTCGCATTGTGCGGCTCTGTCCTTCACCGTGCGCTGCACTTTTGCAGGCTCCGGCTCTGCTTGCCACCAGAGAGTTGCGTGAGAAGGAGGGTGTTGGGTGCTCTGGCCAGTGTAGCTACATTGAAAGAGCCCGCCGCAGTCGGAGCCCTAATAACGGGGAACTCTCTTTGGACAGTTGAAAGGCCTCATACACGAACAAGAGCAAACGTTGAGCATTCACTCATGCACTTGATTTGAATTGCATTGCATCTATGGGAGTGACAGCTAGATTCTTCTAAGCTTTGAGAGATTGATTAAGTATATTACTTTTAGAAAAATAGTTTAAATTAAAATTAAAATAGTTTTTTTTTTTGTGAAATTAAGATAGTTTGACTTTGATTAAACATAGCATTGCTCATAGACCGGGCGAAACATACACGCGCACGGGCGCAGGAGCAGAGACGGCAAGGGCACGTGAAGATGAATTCGTACGTGCAGCAGCTAGCGTCCGGCCGGTGAGCGACGACGCGCCGGCCGGCCGGCCCAGCGCTCAGGCAAGTGGGTCTGCCGCGCGCGGGTGTCAGCAGCAGGGTGCAGGGATCCGGCCGGGCCACGAGAAAAGTTGCCGCGCGCGGGGTCGACGGCGACTTGGCGACGAGCCGACGAGGCCGACGGGATGCATGCACGGAAGAGCAGGGAGAGCTGACCGCCGAGCTAGCCGCCAACGCCACCCATGAGATCGACCACCGGCCGGAGAGACGCATGCCGCCATGCCGGTACAGTCACTTTCCTTAAAACAAACGCCATTAATTTTCGACCGCGTCGTCTACTGCTGCACCCGTCGGCCGGCCGGTCTATCACTCAATCCAATATCCATCCGGTACAGTGATCTTTGTCTTCCGTGAGATCGAGTACTGTACTGCACTGATCTGCACACCACATGCATCCGTGCTCGTCGCCATTCTTCTACTCCCTAAAATACTAAGCACTAAATCTAAACTCTAAATCTAAACACTAAAACTTTAAACCCTAAATCTAAACACTATAAACCCTAAGCTCTAAACTCTAAGTACAAGAAAAATACGGTTGAAAAATAAAGATTTTTAAAGAAAAATATAATGGAGAGAGAAGGTTGTACACAAATCTTGATGCATCAGGATAGTAGGTGCTGAGCATATGTACAGTAGGAGTAGACGGAGGAGGATTATGTACTGTGGCTGACACCGCCCGTTCGAGCGTGGGGTTGGAGCACTGTAATTGGCTGGGAACATGGAGCGTGTCAGCACGGGTTTATACAGTGTACTATAGTGAGCATGCATCTCCTTGTCCGTTCTTGCTGCATGGCTGACCGCTATGCTTTCTCTTTTAGGCACCTCTAGGCTGATGACGATGCCATTTCGCGTAGGCCATGGTTTTGACCGTGATTACACTCATTAGCAACATTGATATTGTGGTACACAGTGGGCAACTGACAGACATGCCTCTGCTATGTTTCTAATTTTTCATTACTAGTCCATCAACTCATCACTCGTGCTTCACAAATCTTATGAGTGTTACAGTGTTACTAGAAGTTTATGCTACAACTGATCAATATTGTCAATCTTTGGGGTCTCTCGATTGATTCTATGACACGACACCATAATAATGTACGTACTCTCTCTGTATTCTTGATTGGGATCACTTTGTATTCTATGACACAGTTATTAGACGTTTGACTTTTTCAACACTAAGTTTGACCACTTGTCTTATTAAAAAAAAATTGGGCAAAAACAGGGAATTTAAGCCAGCTTTGAAGAACTTTTATTAGTAAAGGAAACCACGTCAAGAGAAATGATATTTTGAACAATTTTTTGAATAAGATATAATTTTTTCGCGACCGGGACTTCACCCGTTTTTCATTAAGAGGGAGAAAACGAAACATACAAAAGTGACATAACAATAGTGGCAAGGTGCCACATCATCAGGTCACTAAACACGAACACACCTATACTACTGGTTTGCTTAGGTTTTATATTACACTGATGTTTTGCGACCAAACCACTACTAACTCCCCTAGCGTCCTGAACCCAGCAGTCACCCAGTCCTCGGCCTCCCGCAGAGCAGCAAGAGCTATGGCAGCGCTCGTCGCCGACGCTCGCTGAAAGACTCTCGAATTGCGCTCCTTCCACAAGGTCCAACTGACCAGCAGCACCAATGAATCAAAAACTCTCATGTGTTCCTTGGTCAGTCCCGACCGCCTTGCAAGCCACCATTCCCCAACATCGACGTCGTCATCAGGCTGCGGTGCCAAAGCCTCCTGGTGCACTGGCCGAAGAAGTGTCACCCAAACCTCTCTAGCGACGACACAGCTCAGGAGCAAATGACTGCATGTCTCTGGCGATTGATCGCGCAGGGCACATGTATCATCATCTTGTAGGCCATGCCTCCTCCTACGCTCGGATGTCCAAAGACGACCGTGAAGTAAAGTCCAGAAGAAAAACTTCAGTCGCGGTGGCGCCTTGGCATTCCATAGCTCACGCGCCCCGATCAGTGATGCCGATCCATGGAAGAAGGCCCGATATGTTGCGCTAGCCGAGTACGCACCATCCGGCGACCATTTCCAGATGAACCGGTCCGGCGTCCCGGGCTGAAGCTCGATGGTTCTCAGTAGCGCCCAAACTCGAAAGTAGTCCCTGAGCAATGTCGTGGTGGATGCCCCGCTGATGTCGTGTGCCCACCTTCGCCCACAGATCGCGTCACGCACGACTCGACGTTTACCAGCTCTGGAGGTGGCGCGATACAGCTCAGGTGCGAAGTCTTGCAGAACGCCGACCGGTGCCCAATTGTCACTCCAGAACAAAGCCTTGCAGCCGTCCCCGAGTTTCACTGATAGGCTGGCCGCACACATTGCCACGACGTTCCGCTCCGAGGTGGCCGGCAGACGCGCCCAGCAGCTGTCCGGCTCCAGAATAAGATATAATGATATATAAACGATTAAACTTGGTGTAAAAAAGTCAAAATGTCTTATAATTAGGATGGAGGGAGTAGTTATTTGAACTCGAATATTGGATATTTGCATTACTCTACCCTTTTCTCCTTATTCTTGCCGACGTTGTTCTGCCTCCATATTCCCAATTCCATTTGAGCGAGCGTTCACTCGTTTCACTTCTAGCGAACGATCCGACCATGGAAACACTTCCTTTCTTTTTCTCGTTTCCATTTCCGTCGGCCGGACACGCGCGCATGCATATGGTAAAACACTGGCTTAGTCTGCCACGCCAAATTGCATCTGATGTCATTATAAAAAAACCAAAATATTTTTTTCTAAATGCTATAACTTTTAAACAGTGCATCCTTTTTAATTTCGTTTTCATCGATGTGTTCTATGTAATGAGACAAACAAAACTAGATCCCACTTGAATATATTTCAAAACATTTTTTTATTCACTTTTTTTATATTGTTATTATTCTCTATATAAGTTATCTTTTTGTGTTCTAGTACCTAAGTTACAAGTAAAAATTATGTGTATAAGTTAGATTTTCTAACTTTGCATATGTGTTTTGACATGATAAGTTAGATGTATATGTTAGATTTCTAAGTTTGTAACGTGTAAGATTATGTAAGTTATATTTTTAAGTTAGATTTCTAATTTCGCAACGTGTAAGATCATGTAAGTCATATATAAGTTAGATTTTCTAACTTTGCCACGTGTTTGATTACATAAGTTATATGTTCTAAGTTAGATTTCTAAGTTACGGCTGCCTAAGTTTGACTACTAACTTAAAAATATAAGTTATATTGTACAATTTAGTTTGATCTCTAACTTGCATGGATAAAAGATGTTTTAACTTATAACTGTTAAATTTGATATTTAACTTACAGCTGTTAAGTTTGGCTTCTAAATTTCGACCTTTTAAATTGGGCATAAACATCGTACTCAAAAAAGAAATAAAAAAATGTTGGCGCAAAAAGAAAAGTGAAAGAGAAAAAAAGAGAGAAAGAGAGTGTTGGGAGCGCTGCATGCGAATGTTATCAAATAAGGAAAGTGGTGGGAACTCATTATTTCCTAAAATAGAAACACTACTCTCTGTCTAATCGTTCGCTACTTCTTGTTCTAATGAACGTTCGCCGATTAGTCGTGCCCCTCCATATTGGCCCATTGTATAATTCGGCTGATTTTCGCAATTATGCAAAGATTGGGAGTTGAGATAAAGAGTTATTGAGCTGAGATTAAGGAGTCATTGGTAGCTCTTGGGGTCATTGGAGTGGTGTTTTCAATCTTGAGAGGTCGGGCGGGAGAAAGTTCTCGGAGATGCTCTGACCCACTTGGCACTCTTTATTTCTTGATGAGTTCGGAAAGTATCTCACGCCGCTGGCCAATGGGCCCATGACATAATCATCCATGGCATACAGCTGTTAATGCTGTTATAAGTTTCCCGCCGAACACAGAGAGCTTGCTGCCGCGGTTAATTACCCGGTTAGTTAGGCCCAAAGACGCATGCATATGCATGTGCAAATCCAAAGGCGTGTGACAGAGGCTGAGGCGCGTGGAAAGCGCCGAAAAGCTCCCGCGCTTTCTGCTGCACTCGGCACCCCGCTGGCCTCGGCCCCGGTAAACAACGCAAAAGGAGGTCGGCGGCCGGCCGGCCGAACGAGGCGACTGACGGCCGGCCGGCCAAGGGACGGGACGGACGACGAGCACAGCCGCGACGGATGAGACGGGCGTACGTCTCATCGGCCGGAGGGTCCGGCCGGCCGTCCGCGCGCATGCATGCGAGACCGCGGGAGGTCGAGATCGGGCGGGGCGGGGCGTCCAGCCGGCTGTCCGTGCGGCCGGCCGGCCGGGGGTTTCATCACTCGTCCGGGGCTCCATGTCCAAGCCAGCCAGCCATGAAAAGGAGGAGCCAGGAGCCAAAGCTAGGTACGTAAAGCCGGCCGGCGGGGGTAACCGGGTGCGTGCGCGCGTGGATCACACTGTGCATGCATATGCCTGCATGCCCGTGCGTCACGCCGGGCGAGGAACTGATGAAGACACGCCACTGCGTCTCCGGTAAGCTCCGTGTGTGTGACCGCGTGCACGCATGCACTAGTCGTCGATCAACGGCGGCGGCGTACCGCGTGCATATATGATATATGATATGCTTCTCTCGGTGTGCCACACGGAGCGTGCGCCGCGTACGTAACTATATACACAGCTACTAGCTGCCTAACAAAAGTACAGTGGTCTTTAGCTAATAGTATAAGCACTAGCTGGTAGTATCTAGTGACACACTAGGCATGCAGTAACCATCCCCTGTTGAGGATCTCGTTGCTAATTCATGAATTATCAAGGAATTTTTTTATCAAATATGTTTATAGGTCTATTGACCACTCTCTTCTTTTAATAAAAAACAGGCTATATCCTGATTGTAAAAAAAAAGTAACCATCCTTGTTATTATATAGCATAGGACGGTGGACGAAGTGTATATGCATGGGTATCACTTTGTCAATGCAATGTACAGTATTGTGTCCTGTTGGTTTCGCTGAAATGTCATGCCGGAAAATGCTACACTCTGTTGTGTGGCAAAAGCACTAGTACCATAGCTAAGCGAACAAGACCATAACGTACGTACTCCTACGCTTGACGCCATGTGCATGCATGCCCTGATGGCACGGCGGCAGCCCTGCGGCCAGGCCTCGTCGTCTTTCCTCTGTCCCGTCGGCCGCCGGCCGGTCCTCACTCCTCGCCGTCACAGACCGCAGTTCGAGCAATGCATTCACGAATGCCTTGCATTTACGGCCGGCTGGTACGTACGGTGAAGGCAGTCGCAGTCAGTTTGGTCGTCAAACCATTGATAAGCCAGAATGGACAGGAACGGACGTACTAGTACACGCCACGTCATGCACAGCCGACATGTGGCAGGGCCCGAGGATCTGCTGCTTGGCATCTCTCTGCTGCAGTGTTGCTCACCGAGGCCTCGTTTAGGATCGGTGCTGCTTGGCATCTCTTACTGTTGTCTTTTTTGCGAGACGAATATTTTAAACTTAATTAATCAATGTTTGGACAGTAAAAACAAAATTGCTCACCGAGTTCAAACAAGGCCCGAGTTCACCAGGTTCATGCCACGCACTGTACAAAGTAACCACACACACACAGGCATGCCCATGCATGCATGCATATATGCATGTGGTGTGGTGTCCGTCACGTAGTCCTACGTGGTGCTAGCGGTCTCTCTCTCTCTCTCTCGATATGCATATGCATGTGGTGTGGTGTCCGTCACGTAGTCCTACGTGGTGCTGCGGTCTCTCTCTCCATCTCAAGTCATGTCGGCCAAAACACCTGGCGTTGATGGGATGCTTGCATTGAGAGGGCACGTGAAGCTCAGGGCGGGCGCCGCTAGCTATAGGCCGGCTAGCGGTTTGATGAGCATGCATGGTGGCCTCACCGTACCCTTGGTCAAAACATAGATATGTGTGTGCATGGAGATCAGAACAAAAAAATCCGCTATTACAGGCGACTGTGGAGTCTATTTCAAAAGTCTTGTATGTCATACTAAGAAACTTTAAAAAAATTTAAAATTTTACACACCAATAGTATCAAACTAGATGTGCATTGTCCCAAAATTTAGAATCTAAACAACTTTTGTAAAAAATCATATGAAAAAACAAACATCAACCACTAGAGGACAAAATTCAGGATGGGTGAAATTTATTTTTTTTATATGAATTTTTACAAATGTTGTTTGAATCTTAAATTTTGGGACAATGCCCAGTTTGGTACTATTGGTCTGTAAAATTTCAAAATTTTCTAAAACTTCTAAGCATGAATATCGTAGACTCCGCGGTCGCTTATACTAGCGTGGATGCTTTTCACGCATGGAGATATATATGCAACATTGATGAACATTGATGGTTTAGGGTAACATACATGCCCCCTCCCACCCCCCCCCCCCACCCCACCCACCCACCACCACACACACACACAAAAGATTTTATTCAAATCTTTAATAACAATAGTACTAAACATTTAGATTTTGTAATATATTAAAAAAACACTTCCTCCCCCACATCTTCTTTTGTGGAGACCAGTTTTATGAGTTAGAGTTTTTTTTTCTCGAATACGCATGAGACGGTGTGTATCTTTGTATTAGAAGAGAGAACAAAAAATCTTTTTTTACAAATGCCTATTACGGCTAAGCAAATAAATAAAGCGGATTTACGTCGTGGTATAGACATTTAACATTCATCGATGGTTCCTGCCGGTGCTCAACGATCAGCGAGTGCTCTCAGTCCTGAGGCTCCTGCTAGGATCCATCTGTTTCTTGAGTTTAGCAATGTTTCTTGAAAACTCGGGGAAGTTAAACAGAAGGCTCTTGAGAGAAGCCTTGCCAAAGAGGACCTAGTACTTATTCGGTATCACAAATGTTCGTATCCTTTTGTTGATTGGTTAAACACTATAAACTTGAAAATGTTTGATTCCTTGAAAAAGAAAAATGACGTTTTTTTTTGCATCAGGGTTGTACGTAAATGTAAATTCATTAAGAAATACTCCCTTCATCCTTAAAAATATGCAAAATCACGCTTCTTGAGAAGTCTTATAACAATACCAAATTTTGACCTAATAATCTATAGAAAGGGTAAAATACATTTTTCAGCGTCCGACTTATACGCTGGTCATTCTATTTTCAACGTCGAAGAACTATACGAAATCAGATAACGGACACCCTCCAACTATTATCGTAACCCCGCAAAAAATAACTTTAAAAAAGTTACTTGTTAGGACGACGATCCAAAGTTTCAAACTGTTTGAACATCGACGGAGTACACGCAGCTAGTTTGCATGCCAACCTAATATTAACTATGCAACGAGCTAGTATATAATTAGAGGCAAGACGACTCCAAGCTACTAGCTTGTTCATACATACCTTGTCCGAGTCTCCTATTGTTTGACGAAGAATGCAACTACATTGACTTTCCTCATGCATCTGCACGGAATATTCACGCGTCTAGACCAGCACTTGCAGAGAAACATACTTCACTCATATTTTACGCGGACTGGTCCAGTCCAGCATATATGAATAATATATGATCGTGACTCGCGAAAGACACTAGTAAACCACAACTTGGACTCCAAGTAAAAGAGGTTTGGACAACACTAGAAGAAGCCAGCCCAACTGTAAATTATATATGCTAGCCAAGTTTGGCATACCTTCGCAGACGACAGACACTAAGTGATCGAGCAAAGATTTGACTACTCAGTCGATCTCTTGATGATGAGGGCATGCAACGGCGGCAACGTCATTAAACTAATCAAACACCAATAATCAACGGCGGCAACGAGGGCATGCAACAAGCAAATACCTTTTGACCCTCCCTAACCCTCTTCCTCCTCCTCGCTCTCTCGCTCCTTTCCATGTCTTTGCATGCTTCCATTAATCTATGCCCCATGAGACCATGAATACAATCTTTTTTGCAAAAGCTAGCTAGGGTTAGGGAAAGGCACAAGCAACAACCCAAGGGCAGGGCCACCTGTCACCAGTTGGAAAGCATCCAGCAGAGCCTGCTGCAAGGAAATTGAACCGGCCCGTGATGAGGTCAAAAAGGATGGTGATACATGCAAATTGGCAATAGCAAACTGCCAAGAAGCTGTGTACTCTAGCTACCCTTGACGCGCCAATTAATTAGGCCGCCAATGCAAGTTAATTCCGCTCCAGTACCGTACTACACACATGTCCTGTCGACGTTAAACCCCTAGCTAGCTAGTCACTTGACAAAAACATGGTCTATACAGCAGCTCCACACTCTGCTACAGCTTTTGGTGCTCATATCCCCTCTCATCTGCTTGGATTGCTGCCTAGATGCCATCACTTTGTCAAACAGTCTATGCTGCTCTCGTGCTCTCTGGTCTGGTTGCTGTTCAAAGCTCTTGTTGACCGTTGAATGGGCTAGGCTCGCTAGGCGACGCATAACATAATGCAAATCAACTAGCTCTGCTAGCTTTACATCCCAACAGACCAGACGACGACGATGCAAAACACACGGCAAGCAAATTCCACGTAGAAGCCAGATATATAAACAAAGCGGGTTCCTCGCAAAAAAAAAAAAAAAAAAAAAAAAAAAAAAAAAAAAAAAAAAAAAAACCCAAAGCGGGCATTGTATAGACAAGATTTGTCCAAGAAACATCCTCTGTCGATATATGGACGCGACAATGGGTGTTTATACAAATCCAAGCTTGTTTCTCTCGGCTGTACGCTGTTCAGGTGGCCTAATTGTATATGAGAGCGACGACATGGACGTAGACTGATTGCATTGCAGGGTATATAAAACTGGCATGCCATGGGGTGCTAATGAGAGACAAAACCATGAAGCAACTCGATCTGCAGGGTCTTCCTTTGTCAGTATGAGAAACTATAAACTTTTATGCATGCCCCTCATTGGAATGGAGAAACTATTTCAGGGTTGTTGTGCTGTGTGTGTGCTTCTGATGAAATTTCTGTGGAATTCATGCGAAACTATATGAACGCGTCTAGCGCCCCTATAAAACAGGTGATTATATAGGATTATATAATCCTAGTTTCGCATGAATTCTGGACTCGCGAAAAAGAAGGAAGGTACGGTTCCAAATATATATACCCATCAGTCGCGCGGCTCCATTTCCAGGACCCCCTAATTCGGAAAGGCGCCTACTTATTTTTGCCATATGCTGCCAGAATGCTTGATTCTAGCGCTTTCATTCACATGCATGCTGCTACTACCCGAAAAAATCTCCTCGAGACTGGTCTGGAACGAAGCCCACCTCTCGCCACACATCAGTGTGCAATGACTGTGTTCGAGATGTAAGCATTGCGTGGATTATTCCTTTGAGACACACAAACACTTAATTGGGGTGAGTTTTTGGTAATTTCCAAGTGCTTGAAACAAATTAAGGAGCTTGTATTTCAGCTGCACTAAAGCAGCAGCTGTTGCAGGCAGCTCCACAAGCTGACGCTGCTGCAGTGCTGGGGCATTCCAGCAGCTGCTACTTTAGTTGCAGCGAATAGAGCCAAACTTCACTTGAATAAAAGCAGAAGAGTTATATGAGAATATATAAACTTCTAGGGTAATTAGTACATGTGCACAAGTTTGTACATCTACGCTGAGTAAAATATTTGTTGTGCAAATCAACTAACTATATCTGTCAAAGAATATTTCAGGTTTTTTAATCTCTTTCAAGACCAAAATGTTATTTTATTCATTTGGCAATAACTGAAAAACTGATTTCTATTTTCTTCTAAAAAAACTTCAAATAAAAAAACAGAGAATCGCCCACTTATATGATATACTATATGCGCAGCCACAAAGAATGATCCTCTATGAATCATATCTCTCGAACTGCCTCTCTTGGAATATATGTTTGGATGCCCTACAATCGGTAGGTTCCGACCTACAAATCCTAATTCCAATCGCCATATATACTAACCTTTGTTGAACTGGGGAGAATCTCACTTGTTTAAAGGCTGGTGTGCTTTAGAGTAATAGGGTATTACATAGCTAGCTAGCTAGGTTGATTTGGCGCCTTTATTCAACTGTCTGCAGGCATTGTTTTTTGTTGTCTGAATGAATGAACAGCTACTGAACTATAGTCTTCTTCACCGCTTCAGTTGAGCTAGATTATGCTTTTTTTGTCTGAAAAAACTAAACCGGGCCGTTAAATCAGCTCCATTCTCCCAACTAATCAAATCCAAGAGGGATGGTTTGATACTATTTTACAAAATAAAGCCGCCGTTTTGTTCTTGGTTCTCCGTCTACGGTCGTCAGTCATGGCGTTGCGCCGCATCATTGAGAGTGCGTGGGAGATTACTTTTTGCCCCGGCCCTCAATACCCCTCTCACTCCTCGTCTCAGCCCGTCAACCTACTAGCTAGCTGTATAAATTTGCTGCACGCCCTCCACTCCACCTCCTCGTCGTAGAGGAGCTGCAGCAAGCTAAGCTCTCCTTGAGCTAATATAAGCTAAGCTAGGCTAGTTGTGACAGCGACGAGCAAAGCTTAAGCTAGGTAGATACTGTCGTTTGAGGTCAGCCGTCAGCGTCATGGATGGAGAGAAGAAGGTGTCGTTTAGGGTGAGGGAGTTCGACATGGAGAGGGACCTGGCGGCGGTCGAGGAGCTCGAGCGCCGGTGCCAGGTCGGCCTGTGCGGCGACGACGACACCACAGCCGCCGCCGCTGCGGACGACGACGACAGTGGCAAGCTGAGGAAGACGACGAAGAGAAACAAGACGAAGAAGAAGAAGAAGGGCATGTCGCTCTCCGTCGAGCTGGTCGGCGACCCGCTTGCGAGGGTCCGCCACGCGCCGGAGCACGTCATGCTGGTAAGTGGCGGCGGCCTAACTAACTAATCTACGCGCTGCAGCAAGCTACCCAATTAACAAGCACATACAAACTAATGATATTATGATAATAAACAAAAGAAGCACATCTTGTTTGTTTGGCACACCAATCCGATCGTTGCGCTATAGTGTTTGAAGTTCAAACACTGCGGGAGAGTGACAGATTAATCTGTTACTAATAGCTGATGTGCACGAATGAAAAGATGAGTGCGTTTGACAGTGACAATTTATCAGACTATTTTGTACGATTGCTGATGAATTTGCAATGCTCAGGTTGCCGAGTATGGCGAGGCAGCGGAGATGGTCGGGCTCATCAAGGCCTGCGTTCGGGTGGTGAGCAGAGGCGGCGGCAAGAAACAGAAACCATCTTCCTCCCCGCAGCGGCCGCCGTCGCCGCCGGCGTACGTGAAAGTGGCCTGCCTCCTCGGACTCAGAGTCTCTCCGTCCCACAGGTACGCTGCCACGGTGGCCGGCCATGTCCGTCCTCCGCACCACTCCACTTTCTCTTGATGTTTCTTCAGTTTTCACCACATGCGCGGATGGATGCATTTGCATGCACACAACAGCACAATGCGTCCATTTCTCTGCTCCACGCCAACGTACTTTCTCTGCTTGCCTAATCGCGCGCCGCGGAGTGGGCCCACGGTCCGGCTGGTTGGCCGGAGTCCACTGGCGCACGGTACTCGAGGCTCAGCCGTCGGCGCCACATGGTTTGAACGGCTATGTGCTCACGTTGATTGCGCTCTCTTTGCAGGCGACTGGGGATCGCGACGGCGCTGGTGGAGCGTGCGGAGGAGTGGTGCCGCGCGCGCGGCGCGGCGCACGCGACGATGGCGACGACGACGTGCAACGCGGCGTCGCTGGCGCTGTTCACAGGGCGGTTCGGGTACGCGCCGTTCCGGCGTCCCGAGTTCCTGG
Organism: Themeda triandra; assembly: GCA_018135685.1. Lineage (NCBI taxonomy): Eukaryota > Viridiplantae > Streptophyta > Magnoliopsida > Poales > Poaceae > Themeda > Themeda triandra. The sequence goes on along the minus strand of JAENPR010000019.1, from coordinate 342,544 downwards.
GCCGTCCGGTGCACGCGCACCGCCTGCCCATCCCGAGCGCGCACCGCGTGTACCAGCTGCCGCCGCCGCTGGCGGCGGCGGCGTACGCGCGCCTGTGCCCGCCGCACGCCACGGAGTTCCTCCCCGCTGACATGCCGGCGCTGCTCGCCCACAAGCTCACGCTGGGCACGTTCGTGGCCATCGAGGACGGGCCGGACCCGTCGGCGCCGCCGTCCATCGCCGTGCTCAGCGTCTGGGACTCCACCCGCTCCATGCGCCTCCGCGTGCGCGGCGCGCCCGCGATGCTCCGCGCGTCGCTCGCCGCGCTCCGGGCGCTGGACCGCGGCGCGCCGTGGATGCGTGTCCCGTCCATCCCGGACATCTTCCGCCCCTTCGGCGCCTACCTCCTCTACGGCCTCCGCATGTCCGGCCCCGCGGGCCCGGACCTCCTCCGCTCCCTCTGCCACCACGCCCACAACCTGGCCCGCGAGAACCCGGCCTGCGCCGTCGTCGCCGCCGACGTCGCGCCCGACGACCCGGCGGCCGCCGCCATCCCGAGGTGGCGCCGCTTCTCCTGCGACGAGGACGTCTGGTGCATCAAGAACCTCAGCAAGAATGCCGACGACGTCGACGACTACGGCTGGGCGGCGCCGGCGCCGTCCGGGACGGTCTTGTTCGTCGATCCCCGCGAGTTTTGACGCAGCCGCCATGGCCACCGAGCCATGCATGGCAGGTGTAGGCAGAGGGCTAACCGCCTCGCCTCTGCCAAGTTTTGACAACTAGTACACACGTGTACATACGCTTGGTACCACCGCAATGGCAATCACCTGCCTTGCCATTTGTGGTATCAAACCACCCAAGCTAAAGTGATGATGTCTGTAACGGTAGCATTTGCTTCTGGATTTAGGATAGCGACGAGGTTTGGCCTAGTTTCTTTCTAATTCTAATCAGTGTCCAAGGAAGAAGAACCGGTTAACGTGTTTTCCTGAACTGTGCATGGCAAAATTGGTTCATGGCTGAAAGCACTCCGAACGCACGGCAATTGCATCTGCAAGTACCCACTGACGAAAACGACGTGCACTGACAGAGAGACGACGACGGCGACATCTTGCAATGATTCACCTGGCCAGTTGGTCTGAATGTGATTGTGACTTAGTACATAGGAGTATAAGTGCACGAAGCTCATCAGCAAATGCAGTGAAATTTGGGGTCTTGTTTTTACAGCTTAAGTAAAACTGTCGTCTTAAGCAACAACTAATAAGAATTATTCAACTTCGGTTAGTTTTAAAATCTAGCAGTCCTAATCTAATTGACCGTTGTGTCTAGCAGTCCTAATCAAACTGACCGTTGGGAGAATTATTCAGTGGGAAAAAATTAAAAGGAGATGAAAATGGCATTTCTGTCATCTGCTCATCCTTCCAATCACGCAGAAATCAGAATTCACCATGCTACTAAAATCCATCCATCTTTTGACTGACGAAACCTCTTTTTTTTTGTGACATTTTTTGACTGACGAAACCAATCAATCCAAAAAGATATTGGTAGGTACTCTAGTTACTGAACCCCAGCAGTTGAGCTTCAACGACCTAACGACCTCATCTATATTCCAGCACAAGTAAGCAACCAAATCTTCTTTATTCATCATCTATTCCACGCACAAAATCAACCAAATATTATTCCGAGATCGCCTAAATCCCTGTGCCCCACCAATAAAAACAAGGAGCTTACAGTTGGTGCAGATCTGATGCTTCCATGTCCATGATGTTGCTCTGAAGCATGGTGATGGTCCATGTCACCAACGCCGCATGAGAGGTCCACAGCACAAGGAGAAAGTACACTCACATCCCTGCTTCAGAGTTTAGAGCCAGATCTTCACATGGTACCAGCCAAACATGGCATGTCAAGGAACTGATCATGAGCGCTAGACGGCGATGGTCCAGGCTCTATCTATATACTCTGACCGAAGAAAGCCATGGATGGACCTCTGCAAAAGAGCCTTATTAGGTTCATCAGAAACGGCTCAGTAAACTGCAGAAGCAGCTAGGTTAGCGTGGTCCCTGAAATCTTGCCCGGCCAATGGATGAACCACTCCCAAATCAAAGCTCGAGAAGTGAGAGTGACAGCACTGGCCTGTATAGATTAGGCAAAGCATTTCGCAAGTTGTGGCCTTTCATGCAGGGTTGCCATTGGCCATTAGGATTCTTTTTTGCTTTTTTGAACAAAATTAGGGTTCTTTGGTCCCCTACACAATCCTAGGAGGGGCTGTACATGGCCATGGCTGCAGTCACGTTCACTGCTCACTTTGTTCGGCGTCGGCGCCGCGCGCAGAAAGGTGCAACAAGTGGAAACCAGAGGGAAAGAGACGGCTGAGAGGAATTTGCAGCAGCAGATTCAGAACCAACATAACAGCACAACAAAAGGCATGAAACAATGGACAGAAGATTATTTGTCTGTTGCAAAAACATAGGTATACATGACAGGAGATTATTAAAGACAGGCACACCTGTTTCATATACATCTGAATCTGATTAGTTATGCAGATGAATTATGAAATGATTATTAAGCCTATGATTGAATAACATAAAATGCCTGGGCAAAAACCTAACGAACAGCATAACCAGATAGAGGCAAATAAAACAGAAAGGATGGCCTTATCAGAAAGGAACAATAGAAGAAGAGTCTTTTTCAAAGGAAAAAGGAGCTCAAGCGATGAGATACATACATGACAGAAATTGCCTTTGAAATCAGCCTAACAGATGCCTGCACTGCAGAGAATATACCAATAGAAAAAGAAGGGCAGTGCCAAGTGCCAACTAGAAAATCGAAGATATGTTGGACAAGAATATGGAAAGGCGAAACAAAAGGAATATTTGAAACCTTTTATGCTGGTGAATAAGTATGTCATAGCAAGTTTATTTTATTTCAACAAAAGAAGGAGCTCCTTTTGTGACCCGACAGGGACGTTAAGCTCCATTTGTTTAGTTTCAGAAGATACCCTGATTGCATCAGAAATGCACTAACGAGATAAGCTGGAACATCCGTATCTGAACAAAGACAAGATAACAGATCGATGTCTGCATTCGAATGGGGTTTATTTCTTCAGGAGCGTTGAACAAGAATCTACAGGTGTTGATGTCTCCTCATCATTTTCAGGAGCATTGAACTAGAATCTAAAGCATTCAGAATCACTGAGCAATGTCTCCATCACCCTCCCTGATGCATCACTGTGTGTTTCGGCAACGTGCTTTCTGGTCTTCGGAAAGAAACTTCCCTGGACGAGTCTAGTCTACACAGAGGCGACTCGGCTTCTTTATCCAGCTTTTAGGGGATGCTAAGTGGAAGATAGCTGCCCCACACCACAAATATTGTATACATCCAACAAGGAATTAGATTTCATTTCAGAGAACCGTTTAAACTTTATAAAGTTTTTTCTTTCCACTCTTTTATAGCTCATCCTTGCCTTGTAAACTCTTGAGACTAACATTTAGGGTGCGTTTGGCATATATCAAAATTGTAATAAAAATGTTTCGAATCAAGATTCTCTTAAAAAAATTTCAGCTGATGACTCAGAATCACTTTGTAAGATATATTTTCACAAAAAAAATCATGTAAATTAATATTCTCAGCAAAATTCAGAACCTTTTGTGGAGAACAACTTCCTAGATGACATATGGGCCTTATAGGTGGGCTTAGGGGCGGAACAAGGGCCCAGTGACCCCGGGCCGTTACGCGGGCTCATCTTTTATATATGGACCCTTGACGTATACATGAAGGACCGGTAACGGCGACCGGAGGGGGGGGGGGGGTGAATGGGAGTCTCAAAAATTTCTTTCGAAACTTTCACGTCCTAGGCCCAAACCAACAACCCCAAAATGCGACGCTTAAATCGTAGTGATCACGACCCTAATGAGAGGGTGGATGTTCTCTAGGAACACAAAGATCATTACTCAATTAGCGGAAGAAGCGGAAAAACAATCGGAGCACACACAAACGCAAAGAGAAGAAACCAAAGACTGCCGTCAACAAGGATCGTCCGAAGTGACCGTCCGGACCGTCCGCAAGGATAGGCCGGATCGTCCGCGGTTGATCTTCCGTAAAACAAACAGCTCGGGACAAAACCGAACGAACACTGGTTTTGTACGTCGGACCGTCCGGGCTTCGGGCCGGACTGTCCGCTTATAATTCGTACCGGTGTCGAACAGAGACTGAGAAAAACCGGCGAAGACCCGGACTGTCCGCGTCACACGGCCGGACTGTCCGCGGTTCAAACTCGAAGAACAAGTAACCGCTTGGAATGATTCTGACACAAGCCACAAAGAACGCCGGACTGTCCGCGTCACGAGGCCGGACCGTCCGCGGTACAACCTGGGAAAACGGACCGAAAGTAACCAGTTCTGGACTCGCTTGACCAAGACTCGCGGACTCGTCCGGAGCACAAGGTCCGGACGTCCGAGGTCCGGACCGTCCGCGTGTACAACGCGGACCGTCCGCGATCCTTTAAACCGAATCGCCCAAAATCGCCTCCTCCAAGATCCGTCCCTAACTCATTCAAATCGAAACCTCTTGCAACCAAATTTGGGGATGTTGTTGCTTATGCGGAGGAGAGCCTATCTTCAAAAGATCATCGGCCAATTTGAAGTGAGGAGGAGAAATCAAGAAGGGGTGGAAAAACTCGTTCTTGAGCGACCGGAGAGGAAATCGCGTGGATCTTTGATCTCAAGAGGAACTAGCATGATTCCTTCGGTGGAAACATCACTCTTGTGTCATAGATCGATCCAACGCAAGAAGAATGACTCGAATCGGTCAAGAAACGAAGAAATCATGCGAAGAACAAAGTGCCCAAAAGTCAACTCGGGAAGAACACAAAATCCATCACGAGACACGAGCACGGGTGATTTAATCACGAGGAAACAGGCGAGACTCGGCGCTCGGCTTGCCATACACGCTGGTTCGAGTACAAATCACAGATTTGCGAGACCTCTCTCTCACAAAGATCTAGAGGAAGGGAAAAACCTAAGGAAAATGGAAATAGCCGAGGTGAGGGGAAGGAGACCCTCATCCTTTATTTATAGGCAAGTCTATTTTACATTCCTTCTTTGCCCTTGGATACATGAAGAGCCACACCACTTAGCCAGGGGCATAAGGGTCCAACTCGAGCTTCACTTGATCCGACGGCCACCGCGCCTCCTCACCGGTAGCCTTGCTTCCAAGCAATCTCCCCGATGCCGCCACGTGTCGTCCGTCCGCATCGGGACCTCCGCCCCGGTTTTGAGGCGCAAACCGGGGAAACCCGCCGCCGATGGTTTTGAGGCGAAACCACCAAACCCTCCGCGAGTAGCGTAGCCCATACGCATCCCCCGCCGTGTACACTTGCGCTCGTCGATGTCCTAGTGTCGGTCCACCACGGCCGGCCACCCGGTCCTCGGTCCTCGATCCAAGCCTCACGTCCGCCCTTCACCGCACCCGGTCCGTCAGCACGACACGCCCTACTTGATCTTCACCGACCGTCGACCACCGTCTCCGAGCTCGACACCTGCAGACAACACAAGCCAAGAGACACCATTGCTTGACACGAAGCCGCGTGCCATCGGTTAGTAAGAACACACACACGCCTTGTGTTGGCATGTTGACAATCACTCATCACACAAAGGTCCACACAATGGTTATGGTAAAAACCATGTGTCCTCAATCTCCCCCTTGATGAGTGCATTGTCAACACCAACACAAACCAGAGACAACCCATCCAAATGACCAAGAGCCAAAGAAAAGCAGAAAACGGGTCATTTGCAATGAGCAAAGCAAAGTCACAACTTGATCCCCAAAGACATGGGCAACGGCTCGACGCGACCAAGAAAACCAAAGCTAGCCCTCAAGAAGAGGCAAAAGGCTCAACACCACTAGCAAGGCAAAGAAAACCTGAAGAATAGCTAGACCCTCAAGAAGAGACAACGGCTCAACACATCATCTAGCAAAAACAGCTCAAACCGGAGTGCAACTCCCCCTTGACAAATGCATACTCACAAATGAGCTCTCTGGATTTGTGGATGTTTCTCCCCCTTGTTGGCACATGCACTTATCAAGATTGGATTAAAAGAGACTGCAACTCCCCCTCAAATCATGCCATGAAAGAAATGCAAATTGACAGAGCTTCACAAGTATAGCAATTTGAGTACATGGATGATCTAGCAAGTATGGCAAGTGTATAGCAAATGGCACAAGACAAAACCAATGCTCAAGCTGATCAAGTGGTACGGAGTATGAAACATAAGTATTTTGATCAGGTGTTGGGCATTTTATAAAAGGTGTTCACCAAAAAGAATAGCACCTAGCACATATAAGCGGAGATCAAACAAGTGCTAACACATGTATACAAGAGTGAACTACCCCATATAACGGTCACACATCATGTCTCAAAGATACACTTAACAACACTTGTTACTACAACATTGATCAGATTTAAAACAGTAGTTAACAAGGTTTCATTTAGACATGTGTGCACGAGAGGATCAAAACTGTCCGCCAAAAAGATTGTTTTTATCATGTTTTTCAACCACGCCGAGTTCATCCCTTAGTGCAAGTGGGAAGCTGTCTCGTCACGAGTGGTTGTGGACTAGCACTACAATGCCCAAGTTCATCTCACTCGAGTGAATGAGAAGCAATCTCGTGACATTGCCGTGGGACAAAAGATCCAACTCAAAACTTTTTATCATTTCTTAGCTTAGACATCAAGTTTTAGCACAAGATTATCAAGAGATCCGAGCTAAGTGAATGACTCAAGAAACATGAGACATAGCAACTCAAGCATACACATGAAAGCAACGAGGTTCTCACAAAACCTACACATGCTAGTTGCCATCTCAAAGGTGAACAATTTTCGAGTTGCATCAAGATTTAAGCGGTTCACATTTAGAAAACAGGCTTAGCTCATAACATGTAACAAGTGATCGAAGAAGCCTAAGCCGCAAGCTCCAAGTGACATATACAAGTCATACTAGCAAGATCATGAATGTAATCAAAAACCGCTATAGTCATGAAGCTCAACAAAGGTAATATGATACATGATGATATGCAATATGATACACATGAAAACCAAAGAAACAAGCAAAGAAGAAAGCCAAAGATCATACTATACATCAAGATACAAACTACCCTACTCTAAAAAGGGTAGCAAATGCCCAACTCCGCTCTCAAGTGGGCAAACCGGGTTTGATCGAGGGGCTTTGTGAAGATATCGCAAGCCGTTCATGGGTTCTCACAGTGAAGGTCTATGTCTCCTTTCTCTTGGTGATCTCTCAAGAAGTGATATCGGATCTCAATGTGCTTGGTTTTTGAGTGGAGTACCGGGTTCTTAGCAATGCTAATAGCACTAGTGCTGTCACTGAAAAGAGGCACTTTCCTAAAGTTCAACCCATAGTCTCTCAAGGTAGCAACCACCCAAAGCAACTGAGAACAACACGCAGCAGCAGCGACATACTCAGCCTCACAAGTGGATTGGGAAATAGAAGACTGTTTGCGAGAAGACCAAGAGATCAACGATGAACCCAAAAACTCACAAGTTCCCGAAGTGGACTTTCTCTTAATTCGATCACCCGCATAATCGCATCGAATAACCCGAAAGAGAAAGAGATGAAGAAGTCGAGTACCATAGACCAAGCTCGGGAGTGAAGCGAAGGTACCGTAAGATGCGTTTGACAGACCGCCGATGCGAAGTGCGCGGTGAAGACCGGAAGCGTGCGCAAAGGCGACGGCGAACGGATGTCGGGCCTTGTCGCCGTCAAGTACACAACGACCCGATCATGCTGCGGTACTCCTTCCGGTCCACGACTTCTCCTTCTAGATCGGCATCCAAGGCGGTCGTGGTCGACATGGGAGTTTGAAGTGGCTTGGCATCACCCATGTCGAAGCGCTTCGAAGATCCTTCGTGTACTTGCCTTGATGTACAAATGTCCCTTCTCGAGTTTGCTTGATTTGCAAACCGAGAAAGAATGTCAGCTCACCCATCATGCTCATCTCGAACTCCCTGCTCATCATATCTGAAAACTTTGCAACAAGAGCATGTGACGAACCACCAAAAATGATGTCATCGACATAAATCTGCACCAAGAGAGTGTCACTGCCATGCTTGAGGAGAAACAAGGTTTTGTCAACCGACCCCATGGTAAAACCCTTGCTCAGCAAAAAGGACTTCAGACGCTCATACCACGCTCTTGGGGCTTGTTTGAGACCATATAGGGCTTTGTGGAGTTTAAAGACATGGTCGGGATGCTTGGGATTTTCAAAGCCTGGGGGTTGCCTCACATACACTTCCTCATCTATGTACCCATTCAGAAAAGCGCTCTTTACATCCATTTGATACAGCTTGAACCCTTTCGAAGCTGCATAGGCTAGGAAGATCCTAATGGCTTCTAAACGGGCAACAAGTGTGCAAAAGTTTCCTCATAATCTATCCCTTCTTTCCGACGGTACCCTTGAGCAACCAACCTAGCCTTGTTTCTCACCACAACCCCATCCTCACTCGCTTGTTCTTGAACACCCACTTGGTTCCTATGGGATGACACCGAGGTGGAGGTGGCACTAAAACCCACACTTGGTTTCTCTCAAAGTTCTCAAGCTCCTCATGCATGGCATTTACCCAATCTGGATCAGTTAATGCCTCAACCACTTCTTTGGGTTCGAAATTTGCAACAAAAGCGTAATGTGCAAAGTGTGAAATCTCATAAGATCTCGTTGCGAGTGACCCGCTCATTTATGTTACCGATCATGGTTGAAGGAGGATGGCGATGCTTTGAATGTGTCGCGGTGCTTCTCTTGATGAAGACGCCTCCCCTCAACAGCCAGTGGAGCTCCCTCGGTGCGAGCTGGAACAAGCCGAGGAGCCCGGCCGTACGGTCCCCATGTGGTGGAGGATGTAGGAGTGGGACCGTCAACGGAAGTAGTCGTTGTAGGGTTAACTCGGGCAGGTCGGTGGAGTCGCTCGGGATCACCCCAATCGGCATCGTCCCGCTCCTCCTCCACAAAGATGCTCTTGTTCATCTCCTCATCACCCGCACTTTCAAAGACGGAAGAAGAACAAGGTGCGGTCTCGTCGAAGGTGACTTCACAAGTCTCCATGACACGGTTAGTTTCAAGGTTAAGTACTCGATAAGCATGCGAATGAGATGCATAACCAAGAAAAATCCCGTCAGAAGATCTTGATTCAAACTTGTCTAAGTTTCCCTTCTTCAAGATAAAGCACTTGCAGCCAAACACTCGAAAATGGCTCACTTTGGGCAAGCGGTCAAACCGCAACTCATAAGAAGTCTTCTTCGTAAAAGCTCGAAGGAAGATGCGATTTGAAACATAACAAGCCATGTTGATTGCTTCGGCCCAATAGCGCCTAGGAGTCCTATGCTCATCAAGCATCGTCCCGGCCATCTCAACAAGGGTTCGATTCTTGCGTTCAACAATCCCATTTTGCTTTGTGGGACATACGGCGAGGAAAACGATGTTCAAGACCTATGGATGAGCAAAAGGTCTCAAAATGAGTATTCTTGAATTCGGTGCCATTGTCACTCGCGAATAGCTCGCATGGCATGCTTTGGTAACTCATTTTGCAACCTTAAGATCAAGTCATGAACATGAGTAAAAGCCTCATCTTTGCTCTCCATGAAAAAGACCCACGAATAGCGAGAAAAGTCATCAACCACGACCAACACGTACCACTTTCCACCATCTGACCGGACCCGAGCTGGACCTACAGTGTCCATATGTAAAAGCTCGCCGGGCCCCTGAAAGTCCCTAGTTTGGTTTTGGCTAATTGATGAAACCTAGGACTAACCTTGTTTATCTAAGTGGTTGATTTAGAGAAAGGTTGTCCACATGATGAGCTTATTGCATATGAAGCATGACACATGTCATGTGATCAAAGATGAAGATCAAGACGATGCTTGGCTCTATGGACCGGTGTTGAAGGTGAAGGGCTAGTCGAGGCTTCGGAGTGAAGGACCATGCGATGGTGAAGCTCGGGCAAGACTAGGCGCCGATGGACCGATGCACGGTGAAGGGCAAGTGAAGTCGAGGTCGATGGATCGAGACGGTCACATGATGGTGTGAAGTGTTCATATCATTTGGAGGAACAAAATGGGCTCAAGGCAAAGGTATAACCGATAGGGCCATTTTGTTTTGCACTCAAGACACCATAGAGGGTGTGAGTGATTTAGGATCGATAGCCGCACTATTAAGAGGGGAAGTCTTATCGGCTATTCGACGCACGGGTGCCACTAGGTGAATTCATGAAGTGCATTGCATGTAGGGCCTAGTGAGCTAACCTAACCATTGGGAAATGTTTGTGAAAAGCTAACACACAAGCACATGGAGATGTACACTTGGTGGTGTTGGCACATTTACAAAGGTGGCGTTTTGGTGCGCCGTGGTTTGCGGGGTAGAGATGGGTTTGGGTCCCTCTCTTCCTCCCGCCGAGCCTCGTGAGGCGGGATTCGGCGCTTTCGAGAAAAATGGATGCATATTTTCTATTGCGCCGGATGCAAAATTTGGTTGAATTCATGCTATCTTTGTTGATCAAGTTGGTATACTTGTTGGATAGCATGTCCGAGAAGTTGGCGTTACGACGGCCGAAAAACGAAGTTTTGATACGACGCGTTAGGGAGCTTGGCGCGGACGCGTCCGGCGCATTGTGACTTGGCGTGAGCGAGTGTCGCGCGTCGGACGCGCGCCGGACGCACGCGGCGGACGCGGGCCGTTCACTGTGCAGAGTCCGGCGCGTCTTGGGCTTCGTCGCGAGGCTGCTGGGCCGTCTGAGGGCGGCGGACGCGGGCCGGACGCGGGCCGGACGCGAGGTGATTTGAACGTTGGGCCGCCAACGGTCGGCTGTCGCGGGCGCGCGAGGAGGCGCCGGACGCGTCCGGCGCTTGAGCCGCGGACGCGTCCGGCGGGTTGAAATCGGCCTGCCCGAGGGGTAACGGTTGGATTTCGCCTTGGGCTTATAAATAGCCCCTTGGCCGGCCATGGGAGGCTCTCTTGCCCATTTCTACTCACTTGCTCATCCTTTGTGCTAGAGAAACACTCTCCTCTCATCTCTCTTGCTTGTTGCTCATCCAAAGTGAGATTGAGAGATCACCTAGTGCATTGCATTGCTTGAGAGCATTCTAGTGGCACTTGTGGGTGGTTTAGCCGGTGGATTTCTTGTTACTCTTGGAGAGTACCGCTCCTAGCCGGCTTGGAGATTGTTGGAGGCGTTGGCAAGAGAAGGTGTATGTTCTTAGCCACCTCCGGTTGATTTGTAAGAGGTTCTTGTGCTCACCTCGCGGGGATCGCGAAGAGTAACTCTATTGGATTGCGCGTGTCATTGAGTATCACACTTGAGAGTGGCGCCTTGTGGTTTCCTTGCGGGGAAGTGCCTTGCGGGGCAAGTGGCTTGAGGGTCACACCAAAGGACCATCTAGGTGTTGATCGACACAACGGGTGACGTAGCTTGGCGGTGCCCAAGTGAACATCCGGGGATAAATCATTGTGTTCATCTTGTCTCCCGGTGATTGGTCATCATCCTTTGTGTGTTGCCGATTGTGATTGATTGTTCATCTTCTTGGTGATTGGCAACCTCAACTCGACGCGTCGGTATAACAAGTCTCAACCTCTCGTATTACTTTGATTACATTCTTGCAAAGTAGAATTGCTTGCGTGGTCGGTCGGGAACCACATCTTGTGTAGACTAAATCCCGTGGGTAGAATTGCTTGTGTGGTCGGTCGGGAACCACTTCTTGTGTAGACTAAATCCCGTGGGTAGAACTCTTGATCACTAGTGGTAGCTCTTGTGTGTACTAGTGATCACCTACTAGAATTGTTTGGATAGGAGGCTTGCAACACCTAGTAGGCTAAGCATATCTTGCTTTCCGCCGTTTGTGTATCTAACGAAGTTTGCTTAGTGAGTTTGTAGAAATTTTTATAGGCTATTCACCCCCCCTCTAGCCATCTAGGACCTTACAAGTGGTATCGGAGCCGAGGTCACCGTTTTAGTGCAAGGCTTAACATCCTACGGTGTTAAGATGGCTCAAATTGTGTTCAACCATGTTGGGGGCAAACCGCCTATGTTTGATGGAGTTAGTTCTTTTGATCATTGGAAGAGAAAGATGATCATGTATCTTGGTTCAATTCAAGAGAGAGTCTTGCAAGCTACTTTGCATGACTATGCTATACTTGATCATGATCACCTCACCGATGAAGATAGAGCCAACATCACGTGCAATAGAATGGCTCTCAACACCCTATACAATGGCATTGATACAAAGGTGTTTGAGGGAATCAAGGATTTGGAGCTTGCAAGTGAAGTGTGGACTAGGTTGGGTGAGACCTATGAGGGCACCAAGGTTGTGAAGAGTGCCAAGCTATATGGACTCAAGAGTGAGTTCGAGAACTTCAAGAAGAAGGAGGATGAAACAATCATTGAAATGTTTCATCGTCTACAAGTGATTGTGAATGATCTCAAGAGTTTGGGGCACAAGACAAAAGATGAAGACTTTTGTCACAAGTTCTTGATTTGCTTACCGAAGAGCTTCAAGATGTTGAAGCTAATGCTACAAAGGGATGGGCTTGAAAATAAGAAGCCAAATGATTTGCTTGGTGAAGTCTTGACATATGACAAGTTTGATCAAGATGATGAGAAGGTGGAGGAAGAGAAGAAGAAGAAGACCGTGGCATTTCAAGCCACATCCTCCAAGGGCAAAGCACCTATCTTTGATGAAGAAGAAAACAATGAGGAAGATTGTGACTTTGAGATTGATGATGAGGCACTTGCTCTTGTAGTGAAGAAGATGGGACACATGTTCATCAAGAGAAGAGGCTTCAAGAGGAACAACTTCAAGAAGCAAGAGCAACCAAGAAAGTGCTTCAATTGTGATAGCACCGAGCATCTACAAGCCGAATGCCCATATGAGTAGAAGAAGAACTACAACAAGGGCAAGTTTGAGAAGAAGAAGCATGAGGCCAAGATGACACTCAAGAAAGGCAAGAATGGTGCGTTTGTGGTCACTTGGGAAAGTGACAATGATGATGAAGATGAAGATTCAAGCAACAAGGCTATGGCTTCCATCGCCATCAACAAGAAGTCTTCATTATTCTCTACATCACCATCATGCCTCATGGCCAAGGAAACAAAGGTACAATATGATGATAGTGATGATGATAGTGAGATGGAATATGCTCACGATGTTGATAATGTTGATGATGATGATGAACCGACTAAGGATCAATTATATGACTTGATGCAAGAAACTAGAGATATAGCTATTGCCAAGGAAAAGGAGTGCAAGAAGCTTTCAATGAAAGTAGAAATACTTGAGAAAGCCCTAGGTGAGCTTATGACCACTCATGAGAGTCTAGTGGTAGACCATGAGAAGCTTGGTGATGCTCATTCTAAGCTTAAAGAAGCTCACTCACTTCTACTTGAGCAACAAGCAAAGAAAGTGGTTATTGCATCATGTGATATAGGTCTTACTTGTGACATCATTGATGAGTCATTTTATCAACCTATCATCATGACAAATGCTAACCCTTCTTGTAGCACATCATCCACCACCACCACCGACTCTATCTCTACTACTAGTGATGGCTTCACTTGTGATGCTACACTTATGGTTGAGAATGAGACTCTCAAGAAGGAGGTGGATGAGCTCACTCATGCCTTAGGCAAAGCCTATGGTGGTGAGGCCCGCTTGCTAAAGTGCTTGGGTAGCCAAAGGTTCTCTCTTAACAAAGAGGGATTGGGCTATAACCCCAAGAAGGGCAAGTCGGCCTTTGCAACTCCAAAGCCTAGCTTTGTGAAGAGCAATGGTCGGTTTTGCTATAGATGCAAGCAAGTTGGGCACCTAGAGCAAAATTGCAACAAGAAGCAACAAAACAAGAAACTTGACAATGCTATACCTTTTTGATTCTTGTTATGTGCTTACCAAGGGTGTGAAAGGTGTACAAGCTAAGTTTGTTGGTACACCCATTGTTGGCCCAAAGAAGAAGGCAATTTGGGTACCAAAGAGCTTAGTCACTAACCTACAAGGACCCAAGCAAAAATGGGTACCTAAGCTTCATTGATTTGCTTGTAGGTGAACTATAAAGCCGGAGGAAGGCATTGGATCATTGATAGTGGGTGTTCTCAACACATGACCGACACATCAAGAATGTTTGATTCAATTGAGAAGAATGATAGTGGCATTGAGTCAATTACTTTTGGCAATAACAAGAAAGGCAAGGTTGTTGGTTTGGGCAAGATTGCAATATCAAATGACATGAGTATCTCCAATGTGATGCTAGTTGAAAGCTTGGATTTCAATCTTCTCTCCGTGGCACAAATTTGTGATCGAGGCTACAAGTGCATTTTTGGGGCAAATGATGTTGAGGTAGTTTCTCTTGATGGCTCCAACTTGGTGTTCAAAGGCTTTAGATATGAGAATCTCTATCTTGTTGATTTCAACACTAGTGAAGCTTCTTTGACAACATGTTTGATATCAAAATCAAGTTTGGGTTGGCTTTGGCATAGAAGGCTTGGGCATGTTGGCATGAAACAATTGAAGAAGCTCACACAACACAACCTTGTTGAAGGCTTGAAGGATGTTGTATTTGAGAAGGACAAGTTGTGTAGTGCATGTCAAGCCGGGAAGCAAGTTGGAAGCTCACATCCAAAGAAGAGCATAATGAGCACATGCAAAGCATTTGAGTTGTTGCACATGGATCTATTTGGCCCAACTACATACACAAGTATTGGTGGTAACAAGTATGGGTTTGTCATAGTGGATGACTTCACAAGATTCACATGGGTATTCTTTCTTAGTGACAAGAGTGAAGTGTATGACACCTTCAAGACCTTTCTCACTAGAGTTCACAATGAGTTTGACATGAGAATCAAGAAAGTGAGAAGTGACAATGGGAGTGAATTCAAGAATACAAGAATGGAAGAATTGTGTGATCACTATGGCATTGGTCATCAATTCTCGGCCAAGTACACTCCACAATCAAATGGCCTAGTTGAGAGGAAGAATAGAACATTACTTGATATGGCTAGATTAATGCTTCATGAGTACAATGTTAGTCAATCATTTTGGGATGAAGCAATCAACACGGCATGTTACTATATCAATAGGCTCTATTGTCATACTTTGCTAGAGAAGACCCCATATGAGTTACTTCATGGAAGAAAGCCCAACATTGGCTATTTTAGAGTGTTTGGTTGCAAATGCTACATCTTGAGAAAGGGCACTAGATTGGGAAAGTTTGAAAAGAGATGTGATGAGGGGTTCCTACTCGGTTATTCAACTACAAGCAAAGCTTATAGAGTTTGGAACAATTCAAGTGGCATTAGAGAGGAAGTCCATGATGTGCAATTTGATGAAACCAATGGGTCACAAGATGAAGATGAGAATCTAGAAGATGTTGGTGGAACTCAATTGGTTGAAGCTATGAAGAACATGGACATTGGGGAGATTAGAGCAAAGCAAGTGGTTGTTGTGCAAGATGATAAAGATGAAGTGCTCAATTCTCCATTGAGGCAAGCTAGCAATGCTCAAGTGCAAGATCATGGTGCTAGTTCATCCAATGAGGACAAGTCAAGTGATCAACCAAGCTCAAGCAATCAAGTGCAAGTGCTACAACCACAACATGTTGCAAGAGATCACCCAATTGATGGTGTCATAGGTGATATTAGAAGTGGTGTGCAAACAAGATCAAGAGTGGCAATGATTTGTGAGTATGCATCATTTGTGTCAACCAAAGAGTCAAAGAAAGTTGAGGAAGCCTTGGTGACATAAGGCATCACTTCATAAGAGATCATCAACAAAAGGGTGACATTTCCATTGAAAGTGTGGGCACCGATGATCAACTTGCCGACATCCTCACCAAGCCACTTGATGAAAGAAGGTTTTGCAAGCTAAGGAATGAGTTGAACATTCTTGACTTCTCAAACATGTGTTGAATGCACCCCACCACTTATTGACATGCCTCTCCTTCGACAAAGCAAGGTACCATTGTGTGACATGTCATTCATTCTTAGGATTATTCTTGTGGTAGCACATGTAGACATACAAGGTGCATTTGGAGCATTCATGATAAATCAAATGTGTTTGATGTATATATGCTTACCACTATTGCTTCTATGCTTTGCTTGATCTAGTGGTGACATATGACATGTTTGTGGGCTTGCAATCCTAGTGTTGAATCTAGAATATTTGCTACAAGTGTTTAATTCAACATAGGCAAGATAACCCTTGTCATGAGGTGTGAAGAAGCTTGTCTTTGGTTCAAACCGAATTAAATGTCTTTGGCAAGTGGTCTAGATTGAACCAAATTTGACTAAAGTTTTGCTTACTCCATCAAAGTCATTTTCTCTCCACAATTTGATCCCATTTTGGGCAATTGTTGACAAAGGGGGAGAGAAAAAGATGATTGAACATGATAAAGGGGTAAATAAAATTTTAATGCACAACAAGTAGGGGGAGCAAGCTCATGAACAAAGTTGTTGCATTTGTTTGTGCATTCTCATATGACTTGCTCATGGCACCTAGTTTCAAAGTTTTATACAAGTGGTGTCTCCTTGCTTGTGTGGTGCAATGCTAGTATAGGTTTTGAATGGTGAAATGATCTACTAGCATGCATAGGTTGTAACTAGACTCCCTTACCTTACAAGTGGTTCAAGAACTTTGCCTATAATGTTGATCTCACGGGGTTCTTGAGTTTTGATGGATGTCTAGTTACTACATGGTGCTAAGGATGGTGTAAAAGGCAACTCCGATTGGTATCACGCTTCAAAGGTCCATTTCTTACACCTTAGCATCATTTTGGTAGAATTACTCTCCCCACACCTCTATCCATGCATATGTGCAAAGCTTCAAATCCAAACTCTATGCACATATGTAGAGGGAGCAATACTACCAAAACCGAACTTGCTATAATTGTCCAAATTTCTCTTGTGAGCATAATGATTGGACAAGTATGACAAGTTCAAAATCTTTATTATAAAATCATCTTTGTTGAGGTTGTCATCAATTACCAAAAAGGGGGAGATTGAAAGTCCCTAGTTTGGTTTTGGCTAATTGATGAAACCTAGGACTAACCTTGTTTATCTAAGTGGTTGATTTAGAGAAAGGTTGTCCACATGATGAGCTTATTGCATATGAAGCATGACACATGTCATGTGATCAAAGATGAAGATCAAGACGATGCTTGGCTCTATGGACCGGTGTTGAAGGTGAAGGGCTAGTCGAGGCTTCGGAGTGAAGGACCATGCGATGGTGAAGCTCGGGCAAGACTAGGCGCCGATGGACCGATGCACGGTGAAGGGCAAGTGAAGTCGAGGTCGATGGATCGAGACGGTCACATGATGGTGTGAAGTGTTCATATCATTTGGAGGAACAAAATTGGCTCAAGGCAAAGGTATAATCGATAGGGCCATTTTGTTTTGCACTCAAAACACCATAGAGGGTGTGAGTGATTTAGGATCGATAGCCGCACTATTAAGAGGGGAAGTCTTATCGGCTATTCGACGCACGGGTGCCACTAGGTGAATTCATGAAGTGCATTGCATGTAGGGCCTAGTGAGCTAACCTAACCATTGGGAAATGTTTGTGAAAAGCTAACACACAAGCACATGGAGATGTACACTTGGTGGTGTTGGCACATTTACAAAGGTGGCGTTTTGGTGCGCTGTGGTTTGCAGGGTAGAGATGGGTTTGGGTCCCTCTCTTCCTCCCGCCGAGCCTGTGAGGCGGGATTCGGCGCTTTCGAGAAAAATGGATGCATATTTTCTATTGCGCCGGATGCAAAATTTGGTTGAATTCATGCTATCTTTGTTGATCAAGTTGGTATACTTGTTGGATAGCATGTCGAGAAGTTGGCGTTACGACGGGCCGAAAAACGAAGTTTTGACACGGGACGCGTTAGGCTTGGGCGCCGGACGCGTCCGGCGCATTGTGACTTGGCATGAGCGAGTGTCGCGCGTCGGACGCGCGCCGGACGCACGCGGGCCGTTCACTGTGCAGAGTCCGGCACGTCTTGGGCTTCGTCGCGAGGCTGCTGGGCCGTCTGAGGGCGGCGGACGCGGACCAGAAAGTTTCTGAGCGCGGGTGTTTCCTCCGGACGCGGGCCGCCGGACGCAGGCCGGACGCGGGCCGGACGCGAGGTGATTTGAACGTTGGGCCGCCAACGGTCGGCTGTCGCGGGCGCGCGAGGAGGCGCCGGACGCGTCCGGCGCTTGAGCCGCGGACGCGTCCGGCGGGTTGAAATCGGCCTGCCCGAGGGGTAACGGTTGGATTTCGCCTTGGGCTTATAAATAGCCCCTTGGCCGGCCATGGGAGGCTCTCTTGCCCATTTCTACTCACTTGCTCATCCTTTGTGCTAGAGAAACACTCTCCCTCTCATCTCTCTTGCTTGTTGCTCATCCAAAGTGAGATTGAGAGATCACCTAGTGCATTGCATTGCTTGAGAGCATTCTAGTGGCACTTGTGGGTGGTTTAGCCGGTGGATTTCTTGTTACTCTTGGAGAGTACCGCTCCTAGCCGGCTTGGAGATTGTTGGAGGCGTTGGCAAGAGAAGGTGTATGTTCTTGGCCACCTCCGGTTGATTTGTAAGAGGTTCTTGTGCTCACCTCGCGGGGATCGCGAAGAGTAACTCTATTGGATTGCGTGTGTCATTGAGTATCACACTTGAGAGTGGCGCCTTGTGGTTTCCTTGCGGGAAGTGCCTTGCGGGGCAAGTGGCTTGAGGGTCACACCAAAGGACCATCTAGGTGTTGATCGACACAACGGGTGACGTAGCTTGGCGGTGCCCAAGTGAACATCCGGGGATAAATCATTGTGTTCATCTTGTCTCCCGGTGATTGGTCATCATCCTTTGTGTGTTGCCGATTGTGATTGATTGTTCATCTTCTTGGTGATTGGCAACCTCAACTCGACGCGTCGGTATAACAAGTCTCAACCTCTCTCGTATTACTTTGATTACATTCTTGCAAAGTAGAATTGCTTGCGTGGTCGGTCGGGAACCACATCTTGTGTAGACTAAATCCCGTGGGTAGAATTGCTTGTGTGGTCGGTCGGGAACCACTTCTTGTGTAGACTAAATCCCGTGGGTAGAACTCTTGATCACTAGTGGTAGCTCTTGTGTGTACTAGTGATCACCTACTAGAATTGTTTGGATAGGAGGCTTGCAACACCTAGTAGGCTAAGCATATCTTGCTTTCCGCCGTTTGTGTATCTAACGAAGTTTGCTTAGTGAGTTTGTAGAAATTTTTATAGGCTATTCACCCCCCCTCTAGCCATCTAGGACCTTACAGCCCCTTGGTCATCACTTGGTTCACGGGAGGATGAGAAGCTGCAATCATCTTCCCATGACGGCACGGATGACAAAAAAGATCCTTCTCAAACTTGAGCTTGGGCAAACCCCGAATTAGATCAAGTGAGCTCAATCTTGCAAGCAAGTCGAAACTCAAGTGACCAAGTCTGCGGTGCCACTTCCCGAGCTCGAGGAGGAGTTTGCCATCAAACAACGGGAAAGACCAAATGAGCGAGAAAAATCAGCACGAAACACTTTCCCAAAAGGCACAATCTTGCAAACGAGGTTCACCCGAGCATCAAGAACACGACAAAGTCTTGGCTTAAAACGAACCTCAAAACCGTCATCAAGAAGCCGAGAAACGAAAGCGATTGAAGTGCAAATTTGAAACCAAGGCCACATCCTTAAGCACAAAGTTCTCATTCGGACGGATGGACCCACGTGAAAGCACTTTACCCTTCTTGTTATCCCCAAATGTAATGTATTCACTACACTTCATTTGGGTGAGGCCGGAGAACCATTTTGAGTTCCCGGTCATGTGTCGAGAGCAACCGGAATCTACTAGCCACGTGTTCTCCAGCCCTTCATCCCGCATCAATAGCGAGACATGGGATGAGCAAATGATCCAACACCGGTTAGTAAACGAGGAGAAAACCGGTGTTGGCTCATTCGCCCACGAGAGGTGTTAGCAAAAGCATCATGCATGCCATGTCCCATTTGAGTAGAGCGATCACCACGATGAGAAAAACGTGGTCCGCTCATCTGTAAGACGAAAGCCACGGTCACGAGATCCAAGGTCATAAGAAAAACCTGAACCCCGTCGGGCACGACCACCTCGTGGTCTCACACCTTGAGGCCTAGGTCCTTGAGGTGTTGCACCTCTTGGCCTAGCACTGTGCCTCTGGAAACGTGGAGCAAACACACCATGAGTAGAGTTATTGAAAAGCTCATACTCATGCCGCTCATCTCTCTTCCTCCGAAAGCAAAACTCAAACAAGTGACCATCATGGTGACAGTAATCACAGTGATACACCTCTCTCTTGGGTGGTGGTTTACTCACTCTCTCATGGGTATGGGTCACTCTTTGGGTTTGCTTGTTCTTTGGAGGGGGTTTAATAGAGATGTCGGGAAGTGTGTCAAGTGAGTTCCTTAGGTGGTTTGGCTTGGGAGTCCACACTTGCTTTGGAGGTGAAGCTTTGGGAGGTTCCTCAAACACACCATCTTTCACATTGGGCTTGTTAGGGTGGTGGGGTGATTTTGATCAACTTGGGAGTGGTGGAAGGCTTGGTGGATTTTTCAGATGCACTCAGACCACTGTGATCACCAACCTTATCAAAAACATATTCACCCTTCCCACCTGTAGCAAAGCCTAAACCCGTTGTGTCAGTTCCCCTCTTGAACTGACTCATCATCATGCCAAGCTGCGGTTCACTGCAAGACAACCAACTGAGCATGGACCGAAGATTTGTGATTTCTTCTTCGGCCCTTTTCTTGTCATGCCTACAAGAGCCTAGTTATAGTTCCAAAGCTTCACAACAAGCACATCTAGAAACTTGACTAGTTTTCTCTAGCATGGCAATCTTAGTCATTTTCTCACCAAGCTCGAGACTTCAACTCATCACAAGATTTGCAAGGACTCACGAGAGACGGACTTAGCCTTAACCTCATCAAGCTCATCTACCAAAGCCACATACTTGGACTCGCACATCAGCTAGGTTCGCCATATGAATGGCACAAGCATCACATTCGGACTCATCGAGATGTGCACGGTCTCCCTAATAGACTCTAGCTCTTTGACAAGCAAGCAACCACTTAGCCTTGAAATCTTTTCTCTCACGAGCGGCAAGCTTAAGCGAGCATCTTGTCTAAGCAAAGTGGTAGTCAAGCTATCAACCTCAGCAGCAAGAGATTCAAGAGTTTGTTCTACCTCAGGCTCGGTGTCGTCGTTCTTCTCAATGCTTGGGGTAGACTCATCGAGCGCCATGGTGCAGTAGCCTCCAAGCTTGGAGTCAGCGAAGAAGCACAGCCCGTTGAACTTGTTCTCGACCTTTTGCTCGGCCTCATCATCACTTGGAGGTGAGCCTCTGTCGGAGTCGTCGTCAAGATCGCTGAGGGATGCGAGGAAAGCTCGCTGCCTTGCCTCTTGCTTCTCAAGGTACTTCTTCTTGACAGCTTCCTTGTCGAATCCTCCCTTGTACTTGTACTTGTACTTGGGTGCGAGAGGACTCGTGCTTGTCCTTGCGCTTGCTTTGTAGTCGTTCTTGTTGTTGTAGTGGTTCTTGTCGGCCTTGGGACGGTTGGCGACGTAGTGGTCGGGATCTCCACACCCGAAGCATCCTTGCTTGGTGATGCCACGCCGGCGATTCAAACGGTTGTTGTGAAACCGTGAGAACCGGCTAATCACCAAGGCGAGCTCGTCGTCCCCAAGAGCCTCCATCTCGCTCCTCCGTAGCCGAGACCCGGAGAAAACAAGGCAAAAGACAGTGTGAAGGGTTAGTCAAAGAACTTGAACCTCCCGTACACCGAGACCAAAGCCATGGTAGGGGCGGGCGGATTTCGATCCTCGCCCTGCGTCGGTGGTCAATCTCGGTGGACTTGAGCTTGCGAACAGCTCATCCACAAAAGGAGAGTCTCATAGCCGGGCGATTCGATGATCGCCGAGACCTTTACTTCCCAAACCCTCCGATCTAGAGCATATAGAAGCTTAAGCGCTCTCGATGATCGTCATAGGGCATCTGAGGGTTGTTTGCCCTCATCTTGTTCACGATGGTTTGAAAGCGAGTGAACAAAGAATCAATAGATTCACCATCGATTTGAACAAAGTTCTCATACTCTCTCTTGTGTGTCTCATAGAGTCTGGTCTTGACATGGGCAGTACCCTCATGGTATTTCTGCAGTCTAGACCAGATCTCTCGAGCAGTGGTACAATCAGAAACACGCTCAAATTCCTCCATAGAAAGAAGCGAGAAAACAAGACGGTTAAAGCGGTGTTGTTCGCCTTGTGTTGGTCGATCCGTGCTTGGTCAACACGGGCAGCAAGTACCACGTAGTCCGCATTCTCACGGATCTCCCAAACACGCGAATCAATCCCTTGGAGATGCGCCGACATGCGGATCTTCCAATAGGGATAGTTCTTGTCATCGAAGTGCGGTGGCTTTCCAAGCCCACGGTTCTCCATGATGTCGCCTTCGGGGATCACGGACCGATTAAGGTGAAGTGATCCTTAACCGGCTCCGATACCAATTGAAGGACCGGTAACGGCGACCAGAGGGGGGGGTGAATGGGAGCCTCAAAAATTTCTTTCAAAACTTTCACGTCCTAGGCCCAAACCAACAACCCCAAAATGCGACGCTTAAATCGTAGTGATCACGACCCTAATGAGAGGGTGGATGTTCTCTAGGAACACGGCGGATCATTACTCAATTAGCGGAAGAAGCGGAAAAACAATCGGAGCACACACAAACGCAAAGAGAAGAAACCAAAGATTGTCGGAGTCAACTGCGGATCGTCCGAAGTGGCCCCATCCGGACTATCCGGGTCGGACCCCGCAAGGATAGGCGGGCTGTCGCGGTTGATCTTCCCGAAAAAACAAACGGCTGGGGCCAAACCGAACGAACACCAGGTTTTGTACGTCGGGATCGTCCGGGCTTGGGGGGCGGACTGTCCGCTTATAATTCGTACGGTGTCGAACAGATCGAGAAAAACCGGCGAAGACCCGGATCCCCGTCGTCACACGGCCGGACTGTCCGCGGTTCAAACTCGAAGAACAAGCGCCCAACAGATTCGACACGATCACAAAAAGAACGCCGGACTGTCGCGTCACGAGGCCGGACCGTCCGCGGTACAACTGGAAAACGGACCGAAAGTAACCGGTTCGGACTCGGCTTGACCAAGACTCGCGGATCGTCCGGAGCACAAGGTCCGGACTGTCCGCGTGTAACGCGGACCGTCCGCGTGTACAACGCCGGACCGTCCGCGATCCCCAAATCGCCCAAAAATCGCCTCCTCCAAGATCCGTCCCTAACTCATTCAAATCGAAACCTCTTGCAACCAAATTTGGGGATGTTGTTGCTTATGCGAGAGGAGAGCCTATCTTCAAAAGATCATCGGCCAATTTGAAGTGAGGAGGGAGAAATCAAGAAGGGGGTGGAAAAACTCGTTCTTGAGCGACCGGAGAGGAAATCGCGTGGATCTTTGATCTCAAGAGGAACTAGCACGATTCCTTCGGTGGAAACATCACTCTTGTGTCATAGATCGATCCAACGCAAGAAGAATGACTCGAATCGGTCAAGAAAAGAAGAAATCATGCGAAGAACAAAGTGCCCAAAAGTCAACTCGGGATGAACACAAAATCCATCACGAGACACACGAGGCACGGTGATTTAATCACGAGAGGAAACAACAGACTCGGCGCTCGGCTTGCCATACACGCTGGTTCGAGTACAAATCACAGATTTGCGAGACCTCTCTCTCACGGCATCTAGAGGAAGGGAAAAACCTAAGGGAAAATGGAAATAGGCGAGGTGAGGGGAAGGAGACCCTCATCCTTTATTTATAGGGGCAAGTCTATTTTACATTCCTTCTTTGCCCTTGGATACATGAAGAGCCACACCACTTAGCCGGGGCATAAGGGTCCAACTCGAGCTTCACTTGATCCGACGGCCACCGCGCCTCCTCACCGGTAGCCTTGCTTCCAAGCAATCTCCCCGATGCCGCCACGTGTCGTCCGTCCGCATCGGGACCTCCGCCCCGGTTTTGAGGCGCAAACCGGGGAAACCCGCCGCCGATGATTTTGAGGCGAAACCACCAAACCCTCCACGAGTAGCGTAGCCCATACGCATCCCCCGCCGTGTACACTTGCGCTCGTCGATGTCCCAGTATCGGTCCACCACGGCCGGCCACCCCGGTCCTCGGGTCCCTCGATCCAAGCCTCACGTCCGCCCTTCACCGCACCCGGTCCGTCGGCCAAGACGGCACGCCCTACTTGATCTTCACCGACCGTCGACCACCGTCTCCGAGCTCGACACCTGCAGACAACACAAGCCAAGAGACACCATTGCTTGACACGAAGTCGCGTGCCATCGGTTAGTAAGAACACACACACGCCTTGTGTTGGCATGTTGACAATCACTCATCACACAAAGGTCCACACAATGGTTATGGTAAAAACCATGTGTCCTCAATACATCGTGACGAAAGTCCCCACCCCGGACTTTTGATCCGCCAAACAATTCATATACCTGACACATGGGGTGTTCAGCTGATGGTCTTTTATTGTGAGAGAAAAACAAGCTAACAAGTTCGAGCGAATATGACGCATATCTTCATTCCAAAGAACAAACTGCTGAAATTATTTTGTTTTGACTGGACATCTGAGTTCTGGTGCATATCACAAACTGCCGAAACCAGTTTGTAAATGCAAACTGGACCTAACAGTTTCACAATCAACCTCACCTTAAAAAGTTTTACCCGGACACGTGAGTTCTGAACTTTGTTGCCAAATTGTTCCAGTTCGACGCGATACGATTCGTGTGTTAAAAAAGTGTCTACAGCTAAATCAACAATAGCTTCATATTACTTTGTTTAATAGATGTAAAATATGGCTCTGTAAATCGTGGTCACCCTGGAAGACAACCATAACACAAGTTCTTGGCCAGGTTAAACCATAACCACAAAAGGCAACATCCCTTTTCAACAAACATGATTCAAATCAAAGGCGCATGCATGCATGTCAAAAATATGAGCACAATCTTACTCAGCAAGTGACGAGGATAAGGAAAGCCAGAAATTAGATGATAACACGATTGATTTTGCCAACAATCTTACTCTGCAAGTGATGAGGTTATAGGAAAACCAGAAAACAGACAGCAACACGATTGATACAGCCATTTAGGTGAAAAGACAGATCAGATGGCAATTGAATGAACTCAGGGCAATAAGAATGATATATTGCAACTGAATGAACATAGCTCAAGCATTTCTTAAACAGTACGGATGACACCTGACTCTAGTGGTCTGCTAATCGCATTTTCGCATGGCACAATCAACCACCACCCAATGCAGGACTTCAATTCTGAAACAATTGGATGTAACAGATAGCATAATAAGCAGAAACTAAAAGTTTAACTTTTTAATCTATTGGCCACCCCTCAGAGCAAGCACAAGATGGAGCACTGAACCACCTCCAATCAATGTTGTAATCCTTGGCAGTTTTGTCATCAGCAAGTTGCTTCCCAGCATAAATGAGCCTGTGCATCCAACAGTTTATTAGGACCACACAATAATGATAAAAGAAAATTAAAAGAATTTGGAGCTTATGGAAAGGTTTCACATCATTTTGATTGTGGGGGCAAGTAGAGTACCTCGGCTGAACAGGTGGAATGCCTTCTTTCTCCATAACACGCTCCTTGATCCTATCAATCGCTCGATGTCAATCTCGATTTCCTTCCGAGTCAGTGTCTTCACCTTGATCATAGTTCCATCCCTGGGCCTCAGGACCAAATGGAGTGTCGACTCCTTCTGAATGTTGTAATCAACTAGTGTTCTCCCATCCTCCAATTGCTTTCCAGCAAATATCAGCTTCTGCTGATCAGGCGGAATGGCCTCCTTGTCCTGAAATATGTAAGGCAGCATGTGGTTGCATGCTCACCCAAGAAGATGGCAACGCCATGGCAAAACGCCTACCGCGCGCAAATATGCGCGTGAAGGACCGGTGGATGGCAAGTTGGGAAAATTTGCCAAGCCATATGCCAAACTGTTGAACCTTGATTTTCCTAGTTTTGTCAAAAAAACAAGGATAGCAATGAGTTTTGGAAAACTCTTGGAGATGCTCTTAGAGAACTTGTGAGTTAGAATGGCATTCCTTCACAAGTCTGTCAAGCAGTGTTACATGGAATTTAGATCACGAGTTTTGGGATCTGATGATTCAGACTTGAGTGCACTTGGGGAAAAAGTGGTATAGGAAAATGGTCAAATATGGACAACGGCAAGGGAGTACAAATATTGAACATGGATAGGTGTTAGAAAACAAGCATTACTTGAACGTGGACAGAGTTATTCAGAGCTAACTCAGATTGCGGTGTTTGACTAATCAATTCTTCTGTGCACCAGAAATGTCTCAGAGTAAGCTTTTATTTCCTAAATGTGATTGAGAATGCACTAAAATACATAAGCAGCATCAAGGAAACCTTTTCTACTTAAAATCTAATAAGGCAAAGCCTAGCATAGGAAAATAAACCTGTTATTCAGCACTGGGGTAACAGGTAAGATCACAAAGTCATGTTTGACATTGTCATTGCCACCAAAAAAAAAAAAAAAAACATATATCAAATGAAGTATTTATTACGATAATAGATGGTCTCACCTATATTCAAGTACCAACCATGATGCAATTATTTGGCATGAATACTACAGAGGCTGAGACCATTGCAGACATGTCAAAGCAATATGGTGATAATCTGTATCAGTAATGATGTCAACTCTCCACATCTGTCATACCCCTACCACAGCATATATGGGCCTTGATATCATGGGCTTTAGGCCTTGTGAGCTTTAGGCCTTGTGATTTTGTGCTGGTAACAATGAGTGGTGGCTGTATAGGAGAGAGGCTGGAGGCAGAGAGGAAAACAGAAAATGTTCAGAAAAAGATCAGGAAGCAGAGCTTTCTTCTCTTATCCTCCGATTTCCCCTGTGATGTGCTCACGTCGGTGGTTCGACCTCTTACTGAGATCCTCGCCGTGGGCAATGGGTGGTGACAAACATCCCTTGTCATGACTCATGAAAAGAATACCTATGCTAAGTGCTTCAGGAAGATTTGCATCTTCCCAAACCACATACAGAGGGGCTGTCACAGTTGATAGGCACTAAATTTCCTAGAATTAGGCCTTGTTTAGTTCGCCCGATTTGGGAGGTCCAAAGTTTGCACAGTAGAAGATTCTTCACTGTAGCATTTCGTTTGTATTTGTAAATTTTTGTCCAAATATTGATTAATTAGGCTCAAAAGATTTGTCTCGTAAAGTATAATTAAACTGTGTAATTAGTTTTTAATTTCATCTACATTTAATATTCCATGACAAATTACATTTTGATGTAATGGGAAATCTTCTTTTTCGTAGTGAATTTGGTGGTAAAATCTGGGAACTAAACGAGGCCTTATTTGTTCGTCGCAACAAAGACTTAGAGGCGACAGGGACAGACAGGCGAAGATGGGGGGGGGGGGGGGGGGGGACCTGGATCTTGGCTTGGACATTGTCGATGGTATGGTTGCTCTCGACCTCGAGCGTGGTTCCCTCTTCCTCGTCAGCTTCTTGACGAAGACCTGCATCTCGCCGGCTACGACACGCGTTCTGGAGCTAGGGTTTTACGGCGGCTTCCCGGCAAAGCCCGGAACCGAACGGGGGTGCCGCGGTGTTGGTTGAAGAATCGACAAGACGATGGATGATGATGATGATTGGGAGAGCGCATGCGGCACACGCGGCCGACGGGTAGGCGCGCCGTGGAAGGCAGCACAGCATGCAAGAACGCGACGCGCGCACGGCGTGGCCGGGCGCCGTGCCACCAATCGGGGGCCGCGGCCGCATAGGGATCAACGGAATCCATCCATCCATCGATCCATCGCCCATACGGCCCTGCCACCGCGCGACATTAACTCCGCGCATTGAAAGCCCCTCACTGCTCCAACCACCTCCTGCCTTCCTTAAACGCACTCTGCTCCTCCGAGAGAGAGTGGAATCTGCACTCGTCTTCTTCCTGTCCATCGAGAGGAAAGGCAGAAGAGAGACGCCCAAAGATGTCCAAGATGGTGGAGGAGAAGGCGATGGCCGTGGGCGGCGGACTCGGCGGAGGAGCCGGGGCGGCGGCGGACGCGGCGGCGCTGCAGCAGCAGCAGCAGGAGGCGGCGGCGGCGCGGGTGCGGCCCGTGGAGACGCTGCTGCGCGCGGCTCCGCTGGGGCTGTGCGTGGCGGCCATGACGGTCATGCTCCGCGACCAGCAGAGCAACGAGTACGGCACCGTCGCCTACTCCGACCTCGGGGGCTTCAAGTACCTCGTCTACGCCAACGGCCTCTGCGCCGCCTACGCGCTCGCGTCCGCCTTCTACACCGCCGTGCCCAGGCCCGCCACCGTGTCGCGCTCCTGGGTCGTCTTCCTCCTCGACCAGGTCCGTTCCCTTCTTCTTGCCTCTGCTGCCTCGATCTACTCGCACTTTTCGCACGATTCGCATGTTGAGAATATTACGAAGAATAAAGTCTTATTTTTTCTTGTTTCCTTTTCTACCAACAACATCACGTGACGAATTTTAAGAGTAAAAGAATGGTATAAAAATTTGTTTTTTCTTCATGTGCTTAGCATGTTTTTGTTCTTGTGTGACTTGCTGCTACAGTAATCACGAACATGATTACTTTGATGATGTTGTGGCACTGTCCTTCCATCATGATTATTCGGCTGTAGAGTAGTTTCCACAAGATTATTCGGCTGTAGAGTAGTTTCCACTCTCTTGGACTCTGGACAGAGGCAAGTTCCAGGGGGATTCTAGAGGATCTGTTCCTTCTATAGAACCCATGCGAAACTCGTGCCTGAACAAACAAATTAACAGAAATTAGCTTAGGCAGCTACTGTATCACAGCTTAAGCGTTGGATATGTTTGATTTCTGTTTACATCCATGTTTTTGTGTCTCAGACTCTCAGTGTTTCAACAAGAACAACAAGCGCCCACCATGTAATTTCAGCAGTGAATCCTGTCAGATCGAGAATGAGATTGATCCATGGCATGTGTTATTCTATTCTGCAGGTGTTCACGTACGTGATCCTGGCGGCAGGTGCGGCGGCGGCGGAGCTGCTGTACCTGGCCTACAACGGCGACAAGGAGGTGACGTGGAGCGAGGCGTGCGGCGTCTTCGGCAGCTTCTGCCGCCAGGCGCGCACCTCCGTCGCCATCACCTTCGGCACCGTGCTCTGCTTCATACTCCTCTCCCTCATCTCCTCGTACCGCCTCTTCAGCGCCTACGAGGCGCCCCCGTCGGCGGCGGCGCTCGGCAGCAAGGGCGTCGAGATCGCCGCGTACCCACGCTGAAGCGATCGGAGGCTGTCAAGGGAGGCGTGGATGCCAATCTCAATTATGTGTAGGCGATCAAGTCAAGGAATAAGGGCTTACTACTTATATTGTGATATATATACTTTGTTCATAGTACTTCTGTACTTGTTTTCTGCTACATATGATTAGTACAGTTCTGCTGCTGCTGCTAAATTGTGCTTGATGACTCGGTAATTACATAGTTTGCATCGTTCTTGTGTGTGCTGGATGGATTGATCTTGAAATTCTTACTACAGGCGTAGTTTCTGTGCATGTTTAGTTATGGCAACTCCGTTCTGTGCACAACAAACATACGAGAAATTGTCGCTGCCAGGTTCAGCTTCAGCTACTTCCTCCGTCGGTGAGCCTTCAATTTGTGGCCTCCTAGTTATTAGTAGTCACCAAAACTTGGCCAGCTAGGAAGAAATTCGCCTAGCAATTTGCTGACAGTATGTCATCTCTTTAAGGATTGCTCCTTGAATTTGCGCTAGTACAGCTGGGGGACAAGAATCAAAATCGTGTGAAACCACCTAATCTGTCATTTCTCCTTGCATGCAAGGCTGCCAAAGTGCCAAGGCATAAAAACGAGAAATAGTTCCAGTGATTCAAGTGAAATATTTCTCGCCTGACCCGTGTGGCAATGATTCTACCAATTGTCACAAGAATTAGCAAATGTTTCTGGTTGCCCGGAAAACAGTTTAGTTATTACTATGTTCTTATTATTGTGGACTTTGATTCGCCAAATTGTGTGAATTGCAACCTGTGTGAAGACAACAATTCATAGTAGCACTTCACATGAACATGTATTCAATACATACATAGTGTAAACTGCAAACCAGTATGTAAATGCCAAATGGACTCTTAACAGTTTCACTCTCAGTCTCACACTAACTAGTTTTACCGAGACAACATAATTCTGAAATTTGTTGCCAATTTGTTCCAGTTCGACACAATAACTGGTGTGTTAAAAAGTCTTTGGTGTGTTAAAAAAGTGTCTAGCTAAATCAACAATAGCTTCAGATTAGTTTGTTTAACAGATGTATAAGCTCCAGCTCAACCGTGGGAGACAACAGTAACACAGTTCTTGCCCAGGTACAGCAGAAGGCAACATCCCTTTTCAACCAACATAACTCGAAGGAGCATAATAATAACAACAACAAAAGGCAACAACCCATTTCAACCAACATGACCCAAATCAAAGGGACATGCATGTCAAAAATATGAGCACAATCTTACTCTGCGAGTTATAAGGATTGGAGGAAAACAAGATATTAGATGGCAACACGATTGATTTACACAACAATCTTACTCTGCAAGTGATGAGGATTAAAGGAACCAGATAATGCCACTTAGGTGAAAGGAGAATCAGGATTTGGCAGCTGAATTAACTCAGGGCAATAAGAATGAGATGGCAACTGAATTAACTTAGTTCAAGCATTTCTTAGACAGCACAGATGACATCTGACTCTAGTAGTCTGCTTATGGCATGACACAATCAACCACCCAATACAAGGCTTTAATTTTGAAACAGCTAGTAACAGATAGCATAAGCAGAAATTACATGTATAACTTCTTAATCTATTGGCCACCCCTCAGAGCAAGCACAAGATGGAGCACGGAACCGCCTTCAATGTTGTAATCCTTGGCGGTTTTGTCATCAGCAAGCTGCTTCCCAGCATAAATGAGCCTGTGCATGAGACAGTTTTATTAGGACCACACAATGCTAAACAAAGATTACAGGAATTTGGAGCTTACTGAAAGGTTTCAGATTCATTTAGATTATAGTAGGAGCAAGTCGAGTACCTCTGCTGAACAGGGGGTATGCCTTCTTTCTC
Source organism: Themeda triandra (assembly GCA_018135685.1). Taxonomy (NCBI): domain Eukaryota; kingdom Viridiplantae; phylum Streptophyta; class Magnoliopsida; order Poales; family Poaceae; genus Themeda; species Themeda triandra. The sequence goes on along the minus strand of JAENPR010000019.1, from coordinate 311,359 downwards.
CTCAACACGCTCCTTGATCCTATCGATCGTGTCAGTGGGCTCGATGTCAATCTCGATTTCCTTCCCAGTCAGTGTCTTCACCTTGATCATAGTTCCACCCCTGAGCCTCAGGACCAAATGGAGTGTCGACTCCTTCTGAATGTTGTAATCAGCTAATGTTCTCCCATCCTCCAATTGCTTACCAGCAAAAATCAGCCTCTGCTGGTCAGGTGGAATGCCCTCCTTGTCCTGAAATATATAAGGCAGTATGTCAAAGAACCTGCCTAGTTCGAATGGTATTCCTTAACCCAACTTTCAATCGGTGTTACTTGGAATCTATGAGCACAAGTTTTGGAATGTGAGTCGAATTTAAGTGCACTTGACAAGAAAAAAAAACTAGAGGAAAAATCAACATGGACAAAGGCATGGAATACAATTATTGAACATGGACAGGTATTAGAAAACAAGTAAATATTACTTGAACATGGTCAACGTTGTTCAAAGCTAACTCAGTCACTCAGATAGAGGTGTTTGACAAGGAAATTCTTGTGCACCGAAAATGACTCCAAGAGTAAGCTTTTATTTCATAAAGTGTGATCGAGAATCTAAGTAACACTACACTAAAATACATAAGCAGCATCAAGGAAACATTTTTCTACTTAAAATCTAATCAGGCAAAGCTTAGCATGGGAAAATAAACCTGCCAATAAGCACTGGGGTTACAGGTAAGATCATAAAGTCATGTTTCATATTGTCATTGCCAGCAAAAACACACATATATCAAACGACATATTTATTACGATATAATAGATGGTTTCACCTATACTAAAGTACCAACCATGATGCGATTATTTGGCATGATTGATAACTATAGAGGCTGAGGCTATTGCCAACATGTCAAAGCCATATAGTGATAATATGCATCAGCCATGCGAACTCTTTACATCGCTTGTCATGAAAAGAGTTCCTTGCTTGCGGAAAATTGCATCTTCCCTAACCACATAACAGAGGGGCTGTCACAATTGATAGGCACTAACTTTCCTAGATTTAATTGTCAATTTGTCATCACAACAAACAAGACTTAAGAGGCGACAGGACACCTAAACCACATTACTTTAGTCGCGAAAACCATCATAAACCTTCATATGGTCGCGAAAACCATCATAAACCTTCATATGCGCCCGTTCTAAGGAGAATCTCCATACTGCAGACAGCAGACACTATACCAAGATCTATCTCCCCGCAGTGGGCAAGAACTGCACTAAGAAAACCTACCAAATCGGGAAGCAATCGATACGCTTACTCCGATGTTATTATCAATCACGACGTGAACAATACATCTACGAATCGAGAGTTATGGACGTGGACACCCTTGGGGATTAGGGGGGGGAGGGGGCGGCGGCGAACCTGGATCTTGGCCTTGACATTGTCGATGGTGTCGCTGCTCTCGACCTCGAGCGTGATGGTCTTCCCCGTCAGGGTCTTCACGAAGATCTGCATCTCGCCGGCTACGAACCCGCGATCTGGGATGAGCTAGGGTTTTACGGCGGCTTCCCTCGCGAAGTCGCCGCCCGAACCGAACCGAACGAAGGCGCTGTTGATTGAAGAAGAATCAATCAAGCCGATGGATTGATGACGATGATTGGGGAGGCACGGAGGCGTGGCTGTTTTGCATTTATGCACCCGGGGGGGTGCTCGTATTCGCGTCGAGGTCCTCCGCGTCCGCGTGGGCTGTGGGCCCAGTAGCATGTCCGATTCGGTGGAGGGCCTTTCGACGTGGTGGACCGTGAAATAAGGCTGTGTTGGGCCTCATGGGCTGTCCGGGATGATCACCACCGCGAATTTATTTGGGCCGCATGCTTGTAACGGGGGCCTGGCAAGTTGTGGGCTACAATTCCTCAATAATACAAGTTTGTGGCCTGCAATTGAACTGGTGTTTCTCAAAAAAAAAAAAAAAAAAAAAAAAAAAAAAGCAATTGAATTGGTGCTTGGCGGAGCGCCGCTTCCCGTCCGTGATCTCCGCTCGGCACGCTCACGAGCTCCCCAGTTCCATTCCATGGCTGCCTGAGCTCCAGCTCCAGCTCCGTCGCCAGGATGGCCGCCTCGGATCCCGCGCGCGCCGGCCCGTGACCGTGAGTTGGGTCCGGAAGCAATGCAAGCCGCCGCATGCTTGCATTGCTTGTTGCTGCATGCAAGCATCCGGTAATCCCGTGCCTGGCCGCCGGACGCGGCAGGGTGAGGCTGAATTCGCGCCGCGCGTGCCGCCGGCCGGCCGGTGACTCAACTGCGTGCGCCGCCGGATTACCGGAATTACCTACCTCTGTACGTCTAGGACCCAACTCGACGGTCTACTTAAGATTTTAGGTCTCTAGTAAAAAAATATTTAAAATTTGACCAATTCTAATGTACAATGGACATACTATGAGAATACTTTTTTTTTTCAAGGTAAATTATCTAGTGACACTCATTTGGTATTAGTACGATTGACACTTTTTTTGAATAAAAAAGACCGTTCAATATATTTCTGAATACTCCATATAAAGTCCCTTTTATGATCGAGACATTTGTCTCGACGCTATCATGATTAGGACAGAGGAAGTAGCAATACCACTACTAAAAAAAAAAAAACTTAAGGTGGGCAACCGACGTCAAAATTTGTTTTTCACAATAGTTTTCTTATTTTCCTGTGTGTGTTTCCGGGCAAACATTGTTATTTTCTTATGTGCTTCATTCGCAGTAATTGACAGGGATATTTCAGTTTGCAGTAGTTCTCTAGCTTTGAATGACAAACCCATCGCTAGCTTAGCTGCTCTTAACGCAGATGATACCCCCATTTGTTCTAAATTATAAATCATTTTGGTTTATTGATACATATTTTTTATGATGTATGTCGACATGACACATATATAGATGCATATGGGAAAGATATTTACCTAAAAACCAAAATGACTTACATTGGGAACAAATGTATATACCTAAAATTAAGGACCCTTAGCTTAGAATGGCAAACTTATAAGTAGCTTGCTTCCTCAAAATGCTAATAATACACAAAGATGAATAAGACATCCCATCTCTATGCAGGGTTCCTCCCATAGCTTAGTTGCTTGAAATGGTAAAGATATAGAAGTACTCCAAGATGAAATTAGCAATAGTACGTCTAACTAGACTTTAACAGAGATGTAGGCGTTCTCTCTAAAAGAAACCTCAGCTCAGCTTTGAATGAGAAACTAATTTCACCAGCTTTACAAGTTTACATGATCTAAGAAAATGCAGATGCTATACGTCCTCCAAAAAACAAATGAGGCAAAATACATCTAAACAGATCGTAACAAAACTTATACACATGATGCAAAAGAACCCTTAGCTTTGGAAAACAAACTCATCGCTTGTATAGTTGTTCCAAATGCTAAAAATGTGCACCATGACAACAAACTGCTGCTTCCTTCTAGCTAGCTAAAGCTAGCCTCTTGTGAGTTCTCGAGAGTCGTTTCAGGTTCACGAGTCGTTCGTAGCTACAGTCAGTTCGTCGTGGTCCATGCATGAGCAAGGCAGCAAGCATGGCTACAAGCCCGGCCGGAGTCCCGGACTGCCTGCCTCTCCGCCGCAAGTCGCCGCCGGACGGTCGGCCCGTGACCCGGCCTGCCCTCTGCAATGACAATGCCCCCTGCAATGCCATGCACTGCACTCAACTGCCCCGCAACAGACGCCACATTTTCAGTTGCTTCCAACGAACAACTACCATATCTGTCGTCTGCTTGCGTGTCACACTATTGCTCCACTGACCACTGGCCTATATATATATTCCACCTGATTAACATTCTGACAGCATGCACCCTAGCTTTGCATATCGATTGAAGCATCGAGCTAGCTAGCCAATGGCGCCCATGAGGAGCTCTTCTTCCAAGGCCACGGCGGTGTTCCGCATCGCCCTCGCCGCCGCCGTCCTCTGCCTCACGGCATGCAGCAAAAACGGTGTGGCGGCGTTCAACTACGCGGACGCGCTGGACAAGGCGCTGCTCTTCTTCGAGGCGCAGCGGTCCGGGAAGCTCCCGCCGCCGCAAGGGCAGCGCGTGACGTGGCGCGGTGACTCCGGGCTGTCCGACGGCTCCGCGGCAGGGGTGGACCTGGCCGGCGGCTACTACGACGCCGGGGACAACGTCAAGTTCGGCTTGCCCATGGCCTTCACCGTCACCATGCTCTCCTGGAGCGTTCTCGAGTTCATGCCCGGCGCATCCGCCGCCGGCAACGGCAGGGACGCCGTGCGCTGGGGCGCCGACTACCTGCTCAAGGCGGCCGCGCCGGCTCCCCACGCGCTGTACGTGCAGGTGGCCGACCCGAACCGTGACCACCAGTGCTGGGAGCGGCCCGAGGACATGGACACCCCGCGCGACGTGTACAAGGTCACCCCCGACAAGCCTGGCTCCGACGTCGCTGGCGAGACCGCCGCCGCGTCGCTCGTGTTCCGGACCTGTGACCCCGCGTACTCCGCCAAGCTGCTACAGACTGCTCAGAAGGTAGGTACACAATGCATCAACTCTCTGCCACTCTGCCTTGCCTTGCTCTTGGGCGGCGAGTCGGCGTGCCGCCCGTGACGGGATTGACGTGCTCTGATCCATTGCCACTGTCGTGGCATGGCGTGGCGTGCGGTTGCAGGTGTTCGACTTCGCGGACCGGTACAGAGGCTCGTACAGCGACTCGCTCAGCTCCGTGGCCTGCCCATTCTATTGCTCCTACTCTGGCTACCATGTAAGCTAGCTTTTTGACTCTTTTGTCGTTGGTTTCAGTTTTTTTTGTTATTGTTGCATGCAATCGTCACGACTGAATTTCAAAATAGTTTTAACTGTCCTAATCCACAACAACCAACAATGCAGGACGAGCTGCTGTGGGCGGCGGCGTGGCTGCACATGGCGACGGCGGCGGCAGCGCAGCCCGGGAACTCGTCGGACGTGTACCTGTCGTACATCTACAACAATGGGCACAACCTGGGCGCGGAGCAGGACGACTTCACCTTCAGCTGGGACGACAAGCGCGTGGGCACCAAGGTCCTCCTCGCCAAGGCCTTCCTGCAGGGCATCGGCAAGTCGCCGGACTCCGACGCGCTGCGGCTCTACAAGGCGCACGCCGACACCTACGTGTGCTCGCTCGTGCGGGGCGCCGCGGGCTTCCAGCAGTCGCAGTTCACGCCGGGGGGGCTCCTGTTCAAGGAAGGCGACAGCAACATGCAGTACGTGACCTCAACGGCGTTCCTCCTCCTCGCGTACGCCAAGTCCCTCGCGTCCGCCGGCGGCCTGCGGCAGCAGACGGTCTCCTGCGGCGGCAGCGGCGTGGTGCCGGCGTCCGCGCTGGTGGCCGTCGCCAAGCAGCAGGTGGACTACATCCTGGGCGCCAACCCGGCGGGGATGTCCTACATGGTGGGCTTCGGGGCGCGGTACCCGCGGCACGTGCACCACCGCGGCGCGTCCCTACCGTCGGTGCGCGACCACCCCGCGCGCATCGCCTGCGACGAGGGGTTCCGGTACCTGCACTCGCCGGACCCCGACGCCAACGTGCTCGTGGGCGCCGTCGTCGGCGGGCCCGACGGCTCCGACTTGTTCACCGACAGCCGCGACAACTTCGCGCAGACGGAGCCGAGCACGTACACCAACGCGCCGCTCGTCGGCGCGCTCGCCTTCTTCGCCGCCGGCCGACACCTCTGAAGCAAGGACGTGAGAATGAGATCGATCGATACGATTGCTAGCGCCTGCTGCTGTACTGCGCATAAGCAAGGGGCATGTGCATGCAGGTTCGGTATATTGTGTACCTGTTGTGTCGACGTCGTGTCGTGTTTGTGTGAAGCGTGTAAGCCGATGGACGATGATGATTGGCCAGCCATCTCTGTCATAATCCTGAGAAGATAAAGTTATGTCCAAAGTTGGCAAACCATTCCCCATCCTCCCAACATTCTGCTACAGAACATTTTTGATCCCTCACAAGTCACAAGCTTGTACAGATCCTCAGAGGTGATTTTCAATGGTGCATTACTTTTTTTTAGGGAACTTCAATGGTGCATTAGTAGCCTCGCAATCCTGCCAAAAACTGCTTTACTTGCCATTACCCACTTTAGGAATGGGCCCCCGCTTAAAAAATATGGCATGTCCGATTCGTTTGAGGGGCCTTTCAGCCGGTGAAATGAGGTTCTTTTGGGCCATATATGGGCTGGACTATGCTAATGGTAAAGAAATGCTTCGATGGCCCGTATACCTGAAAATTGTTTTAGTATATTTTTATATAGAAAAAAATAGGAAAGCTCTCGCCTCTGCTGCTGTGGCAAATCAAATCAGCATATATAGGAAACTCTAGTACAGACTCTACAGTCCTATACTCCTATACGAGGAGGAAATGAACTGATGAAGTAGCAGTCGAGATACTCAAGGGATCAAGAATATGCCGGCCGACACACCCGTCACGTTTGAATGAACGGAGAAAAAGAATCGGAGCAAATGAGGCGAGGCGGCATCTTCGGTCTGTGGCCACGGCCGATTGCTCCCCTCTTCGTGTGACAAAGTCAACCGATGCAGCCGCCACTGCGCGTTTGACCCGTTCTCATCTGACTATCCGAGGCAATGCCTTCACATTTGGCATTTGGCCGGTGCAATTCTCATCTCATTTTAAATAGGGAAAATCTGATCACTTCAGTCTTTGATAGAGCACTTGGCAGATGCTGATGCATACGGACGACCGGCATAACAAGGGCAAAGGCAGAAGCAGCGCGTGCGGCATGCATGGTTATTGATCACTTTCACAGTTGACCCTCCAATTCGAGTTCGGTTCCACAGTCGGACAGCTTCACACTCCACACTTGGGAGTTCAGACTGACATGACACGACGAGCCATGCCTTCCTCTCCCCACCGGCGGCTCCTCCTCCTCCTCCCCGTAGTCGTCGCTGCCGCCGCGCTATGGGGGGCGGCGGCGGCGGACGCCGGCGCCGGCGCGGGCACCTGCAAGGCGTGGCTGGTGCAGTCCATCCCCACCGACATGCCGCACCTGCGCCGCGTCCCCGGGGTCCTCTCCACCGGTTCGTGTATCCCACTCTCTCCCTGTCTCTCCCTCTGCCTCACCTTGCGCGTCTTCGCAGTTAGGCGTCTATGGGGGTAGTTGCAGGCGCCGCATATGCGTCAGAATGCCGCGACTTTGATGCTATCGTTTTGGTTACCTCCAGACGGTCTGGATAATTGCTAGTAGCTCATTAAAAAATTAGCGAAGATAGCTCTAGTTCACCCAAACAGGAGGTGATGCTGATAAGTGGGCTGATTTTTAGCTCCAACTAATAACGATCCATGTGTATCCAAACAGGCCATGAGGTAACCCATTTCAGTAGGCTAGGTGATGTGGAAGATTTGCATTCTTACTGTTGCTCTGTATCAGCCTCGCTGCACAACTAGGATATTGCAATGCTGACGGAATAGTTTAGGTGGGGTACATATGGCGTGTCCGGTTACTAGTTACTAGAAAATATGTACTGTTCATTCTTGGAAAGATGAAAACTCCTGATTTTATATGAAGGTTCTGTTGTGCACTCTGTAATTTGGCTGAAGAGTACTTCATTGAACTATTGATTCCCCTTCAGGTTAGTTTTTTTTTTTCTTCTTCCCGAAACTGCAGTTAGGTTTCAGTAAATGATGTAACTGATGCTGATAGTGGGTTTTGTGAAATTACTAGTGCTTCTTGCAGTCACTGCATATTCATATTTACAGGGCTGTTAATTTCTGTTCTTTCTGTGGGTCCTCAGGAGATGTACTTCAGTGGCTCTCGGGGAATGCGACAAAGAGTCTGGACATCCTTGCACAGTACTGGCAGTTCTTAGCTCAGCCAAACAATCCAAAATCGGGGGATTATGGATTCTCTGAGAGTGACATGAAGAGATTTGGGGCTGATGAGGGCCGCCTGGTTTACAAGGCATTGGAAAATGCTGCAGATCGTAAGGTCAAAATCAGGCAAGTTTTGAGTATGATACTTGAATTAACAGTTTCTATAATGTCATTGATTACTTAATCATAGGATGATGGAATAGGAGTAGAATGTGTTGGCCTATATGGAATATTGACATAGCTATCTGCCAACAGCAGTGTGTGCATGGAGAGATTTAATTTCTTGATTAACAACTGTAGTATCATTTCAGGATTGTCCAACACTCTGGATTTGCTCCTGATTTTGACAAAGAGAGCGCCGATCTGGCTGCAGGAAGACCAAATGTTGAGAATGTAACCGTTCTTTTTGAGGATTGGTGGGGTTCTGGTGTCATGCATGCAAAGGTCTGGATATCAGACAAAAAGGATGTATATATTGGGTCAGCAAACAATGATTGGAAATCCCTTACTCAGGTATATCCGACAACAACAAGTTCTGTTACATTCGCAGTATAGTGCTGATAAAGCAATTTGGTTAACCTGTGTGGCACTACTTTTACGTGCATTGCAGGTCAAGGAGCTTGGGATCTATTTTGCTGATTGCCCACAAATAGCAAAAACTGTGGAAGTATATTTTCAAAATCTATTGACGCTTTCAACCCTTAACCCAACTTCATACACCAAACAAGCCTGGGATAAGCAGTGGCAAGTTTCTAGAAAGGTTCCATGCTGGTCTCATTTCCTACAGCCAAAAGAAAGATGCAGGTTTGCATCTCCCTCTGTAGTTTGCACCTTTACTACTTAGCGCACAATTTTGAAGAAAAAAAAATGGCTGGTACATAAATGGAAATAGATTATGTACAGTCTATCTGTTATGCTATCTTGTCTGCATCTTTCTTAATTTTGGTCCAGCTTCAGTTCTGAAAATGCTCAGTACATGCTATCCTTTATACCATTGTCATTCTTCTTTGTAACGATTCAGCGTGCTAATTACAGAGTACTTATTAAATCATGTCTTGTGGTTTTGTCAAGCGCTCTAAAAATATTTAGGCATAGTATTTTTCGTTTAGACTTTTTTGTTAGATCAAATAATAGAGATTTATTCTTAATCGGCGAACAGGGCACCCATACCACTTTCAGTTGACATCCCATATGTAGATGGATATCCAGCTCTTGCAAATCCTGAAATGATTGATGTATCATTTGAAACCCCTGGGTACAAGAAATCTACTCAGGAGCACTACTTGAGCTACCTTTCCTTTGCGCCACCTGAGGTAACTTCATAACACATTATTAACACCTAAGTATTGCTAGTCCGTAGTCTTGAATGAACAGATGCTTTAGTAAACTAACTTTTAGTATAAACACATCATTGATATTCATGGTGATAGTGCAAATTCAGTGGAATTTTTCGGTTCATAAGGATGATAAGGTTTTTTTTGTTTCTTTGTCTACATCATCTGGTTGGCCTAAGAAAAAAAAAAGGTCATCTTACTGACATACACACATGATTATTCATGTTTGACTGCCTTGACCTATCTGACATAATTTATTCCATAAACATAGAATTAAGACTTGCAATTAAATAAAATATAACTGGTCCGAGGACTAATCTAGTAAGTAGTACATTTCAGGATGTTGGTTTCATCTTTTCTTGTTTCACAGGTGACATTTGATAAATTCCAAGCAGATGAGCAGGGTTGGGTTGACACCATTAAGTCTGTTAAGTTAGGGGGAATTGTACGAATGAATACCATGGATTGGCTTGGGCAGTCACAGTATGCTACTGAAACAGTCTACTGGTCATCTTTATCATCAGCAATCTCAGAGGTATTTACAGTTGGATCCAACATGTTGATTCTGGCAAAAATCCAGACTCACTCTCTTCTCTTAAGTTTTTTTCTTCAATTTACCTCTAATTAACAACAAAGCAGCGATCTGAACAAGGGTAAATTGATTCTCTGGCAGGTAGTATTCTCGAAGAATGCAACCGTGAGGCTACTTGTTGCCTACTGGGCACATTTCATCCCTAACACCGAAAAATACCTGAAGAGCCTTCTATACTCCAACATCCTCTGCGCATCTTCGACATATAACCACTGCGGTGGCAAGGTCGAGATCAAATACTACGTGGTTCCTGGGTACAACGAGACCGGACCTGCACTGTCCCAAGGTGGCAGTGCGACGGGGAGCCGTTACCCTGGCTTCACCAGGGTGAACCATGGCAAGTACGCAGTCAGCGACGTGAGGGCGAACATCGGCACCAGCAACCTCATCTGGGATTACTTCTACACCACGGCTGGAGTCAGCTTCGGAACATACAACCCTAACATTGTCACGCAGCTGCAGGATGTCTTTGATGCAGATTGGTATTCTCCTTATACCGTGCCAGTTGAACCGCTGGAAGAGTCTGTGTAGGATCAGCTGAGTCCAATCCTTTTTTCCCCCAGGCCCCCACCACACACATAACCAAGCATCATTGTGTTGCGAAATTATTTTCTTCTGAGAATAAGCCATCTCGCTGGCAATTGATTCCCAAATGTATAACTGTAAATACTTTCCACAAAATTAGATAGTCACTTTTGAGAATTACTTGTTGATCAGATCAAGCCACATTCAAAGAATCTGGAAACAAAATTGTGAATACACAAAAGCTTTTTTTCTTACAACAGTTTTCATATTATTACAAAGAGAGTGCTCAAGGCACAGAGAAAGAGATGAGAAAAATCAAACTAGAAACAAGAGCTACGAGTGGGTTTGTATCCATATGATTGAAGAGCTGGTATGAACTTTCTTTTGGCTCTGAGTAACAATAAGTTTAACTCATCAATGGAGACTCTTGTGCAATCGCTTACAAATGCTTGTTTTCCTCTGAAAATTACATCGTTTCTCACTGCCCAGATACTCCAACACAATTAAGATGAAGATCTCAAGAAAGAAAGGGGCAAAGAAGTGTTGTTTGAAGCTTCAATTTTTTTTTTTTGAAACAATTTGAAGCCTTCAATTAACAGGGGCAGGGGTTGTGCTCCTCTTGTAAGCACACCCTACCCAGCCCTAGTTGCTGTGGTACATCTATGTGTGGCAAGCACACTTTGCATAAATTAACAGGGGTAGGGGTTGGTTTGTCTGGAAATTAAAGTTCAGAATACCCAACAGGGTTTTTCTGTGCAAATGGACAGTCTTGGAAATGATGTTGAGCTGTTTCTTCTGCATTGCCTAGGGAAGAGGACCCAATTAAAATTTTCCAAGTTCAAGTTGTTTCTTCTCAAGATGTTCCTGGTGCGTAATCTATCCTTCAATAGCAGCCAAAAGAACACTTTATGCTTGCACCGGCAAGAGGTTTTCCAGAGCCAAGTAGACTAAACTAAACTCCACATTTCGGAGGTTCCATGACCGCTCTCCCTAGGGGCTCCGCCCCGTCCACCACCACCACCCTTTCCACCGCCGAGCTGCCACCGCCACCGCCACCCCCACCTCCTCCCTCTCCCATGGCGTCGCCTCCCTGCTCTGCTGATCCAAGCGCCCTCCATGGCGGGACTCTCGGATTTGGATTTCAACCCGGGGCTCAAGTTCGCCTCCACTGCCAAGGATTGCTTTGGATGTCCAGTGAGTCCTCTCCCGTCTTCGGGAAATGCTTTTCGCCTGGTTGTTAGCTTTGGCCGAAGTGCCATCAAACTGAACACCGACTCTGTGAGCTTGATTTTGCAATCTTGCCTTGGAGGCAATAGCAAAAACTTTGATGTCAGTTTCCTATCTGGTTGGATGTTCAGTTTCTCTGTGTTCTCCAAGAAAATTGGTTTTATGGTTTACAACCTTAAGAGATTTTGCTGCAAACTCTTTGATGCTTTCTTTCACCTGTGGAGTGGAGGAGGCCCCAATTGGCGCCGTGATCTCCAACTCTGGCAGCTAGAACAAGAGGCCGAATGGATGCATGTTGGATCCAAAGGCAAAATCAGGAAAAGCCCTCTTCTCACGGGCAATAGCTATGCTACTAGCGCTGTCAAAGCTAATTTGTCTGCCCCTCTCCCCAAGCCCAATCCTTTCAAGAGGCTGTCTTTTCCTGGAAATGACCATCTCAATTATGCCTCCGATCTCGATCTTGATCAGCCTGCCATTCAGTTGCCTCCTCGAGAGAAGAAGCGTGTTCTTCGCTGGATTCAAAAACCAGCCATTAAACCGTCAGTTTCCAACCCGGCAGTGATTCCTGGGCCGTTAAGGACTGAGAGCCTTTCAAATTTGAATCCCGAGCATTCATCAGCGCTTTCCCCGGCGTCAATCGCGGCCCAAGATAGGAAAGGCGGCCCAATTACTTGCTCCCGGTGTTTGGGCCTTGGCCATGAAAGGAAAAATGCACAAGTTTGGTAAGGTGCAGCAGCTGCTTCAATTATGGGCATAAATCCTTCACCTGCCTTCGCCGTCAGCGCAATCGTCGGGTCTTCCGTCCGGTCCACCGTCTGGAAAACGGAGAGACACCCGAGAGTGGTATAAATCCAGACGGTGTGCCCAACCTCGGCACTTTCGCCTCCCCAACTCGTGTTCTCGAAACGCCGCCTGCCACCACTACTGTTCCTCTGCCATCGTCGCCCATGGCGAACTGGGCTTGCGACCCCCGCCCGTTCGTGCCGGAGGGCTTCGTCCTGGAGGACCGCTCCAACCGCGTCCCGCTCCGCCACGAAGTCTTCCTCGCCAGCTGCTACACGCATTGCAATGAAGACCTGGCCATCATCAGGATGAACCCGCCAGTGAAGAAGAGCAAGGAGGACTTCAAGAAGCTCAAGATGGCCCTCCTCGGCTTCTTCATCGACACGCATCAGGTCTTTCCCTCTGAAATTCAGCCTTGTGCAACTGGAGATGCGTTTGTCAGGTTTAGGAATCCTATGGAAAGGGAGCGTTTCTTGGGTCCTGTTTTTCGAGTAGATGAGAATTACACCATGTCGCTGGTCAAACATGATGAAGATATCAATGCTAGATCCTTTGATTTGGACCGTGAGGCTTGGGTAATGATTATGGCTTTTCCTGAGGATCTGAAAACCAGGGCTGAAATAGCTAAAACTGTTACGGGTTTTGGGATTATGATGGATTGCTTCGAGGTAGAGAACATGGCTCGGGTTGTGGTGCAGGTTTACCTCAATGATGATGCCAAGATCCCAGACTCGATCAAGGCCAGTGCAGGTATGCCGCCAAAGGGAAGATCCTGGTCCTTACCCTGCTATGTTCTCAAGAGACAGGGCATCCCTGAACTTCGTGATGAAGATGGTGGTATTGTTGTCGGGTCCCTGCACCCACTGCCTGAAGATGCACCTAGCTGGATGAGTCCCACGCCATCAGCTGACTCAGATCTGACACCTGAAGCATCCAATAACAGCAATCAGATGAACGTTGATGTCAGAATGGAGAACCAGGCTCAATCAGATGGGGGGGAGGGGGGTTGACAGTGCTGGCCGCTGGGAAACTTGGACAGCACCCAACATGGATAGCCCAACACCGGCTGCATTAGTGACAACTGCTACTGATGGCCCAATGCTTGCCAGAATCCCAGCAGAAGTGAAAGGAAAAGCAAAGCTTCAGATGTTGCAGTTTAGCCCAAGACAACCCAAGGCCCAACGTACACTGGTCCTAGACTGAGGTCTGTCATCATCGGCTCAGGGAACAGAGAGGATCCTCTGGTTGCTGTCATCCCCTCCCTCATCAATCAGGTGTCCAAATCACCTCTGTCATATTCTAACTTTCCCTTTCTAAGAAATCTATCAGCCATTTATTCCTTTGATGATTACCACATCCCTGATTATTTTAATGATGCCCAAATACTTGTCCATTTGGCCTTCATCTTGGATCCACAGATTGACGACAAGGGGATGGAAAAGATTGCCATGGCCTGTGGAGTCGACTTGAACACACTTGGACTGGGTGAGAATATGATGGAGGATGAGCCAGAGGAGGTTGACATGATGAACGCTGACTTGAGCCAAAATCAGGTTGAACCTGCAGAAGCCCCCTTCACTGGTACCACGGTCTTTGATCAGCCAGAGGTACATCATTGCTCTAGCCCTATACTTGAAACTGCATCCATTAAACTCTTAGCACTGTCGGCTGAACCACACTCTTATGCCCAGGACAAAACTCCCTCGGATTCAGATGTTGAGATCCTGGACAGCCCACCTGCAGTATTCCAGGGCATGTCCAGCAAGAAGAAGGGCATAAAGATCAAGGACCAGCTGGAGCCGGAGTTCCTAAGGAGGAGCACCAGAGTTGCACAAAAGCTTGGAGGCTTCAAGACCAGTGAAGGTGCAAGTGCTGCCAAGGGCAAGAAGGCTGAGGTGACCAAGAAGAAAACCACCAAGAAGCCAAAGAAGAAGGCCACTGGTGAAAGTACAGTGCTAGAACCAGTTCCCCTTGCCATGATCCCCCCTGGTGAGGTGCCTCCCTACATGACGCTGGAGGACATGGAGGGAATCGGCCACAACCTTCTTTAGATTCAGTCTGGGACTGTCTCTGCTGCCATCCTGGAACAAGATAACATCGATGAATAAGCCCCCTCAGAACTCGATCTGCACACCGTCAGTCTTAGTGTGCAGCCACTTTTTTTCTTTTGCTTGCTCTATCTCCCAGTGCATGTACTGGAGTTTAAATAAGTTGCTTGGATGTAACCTGGACATGTGTCCCCACTTTGGTTCAGACTTATGGTCACTTCGGTTTCCCTTAATATCATCAGAACATCGTTTCAGTTACTTGATCGATCTTTTTTATCTTGGCTCCCTACAACCTTTATGCATTTTGTTCTATCCCATAAAAGGTTTTGGTTTCTGTTCCTATGGTTCAGAACTTTCTTAGATCCATGAACCTTAGATCCATGAAGATCCTATTTTGGAACATTAGAGGAATAAACTCACAGGGCAAATGGGATGCCATTAGAGAAAAAGCCACAGAAAGTGCCTGCCAGATTCTCTGTATTCAAGAAACTAAAAGGGAGTCTTTTGATAACTTCTACATCAAAAAGTTTTGTCCTAGAACCCTGGACAAATTTGCTTTCTCTCCTTCCCTAGGGGCTTCTGGTGGGCTCCTCACAGTTTGGAACAGCAGCCACTTCGAAGCAACAGTGGTTCAGAGCTGCTCTTTTGCTCTAACAATGAAATTTACCTCCAAGCTTGATAACAGTTGTTTTCACTTAACAAACGTTTATGGTCCCTCCAGTACTTATGCAGAGAAATACAACTTTGTTACTTGGCTAACCAATCTAGATACCACAGATTTTGATGATTGGGTGCTTGGAGGAGATTTTAACCTCTACAGATCTAATGAAAATAGAAATAAGCCTGGTGGTGATGTAGCTGAGATGAATCTTTTCAATGACCTGATTGCCAACTTGGATTTGGTTGACATCCCTTTCAGTGGCAGGAACTTCACATGGAGTAACATGCAAGATGATCCCCTACTGGTCAAGCTTGACTGGGTTCTTTGCTCTTCCACTTGGCCAATTAGCTTCCCAGCAACCTTTGCCCAACCAATGGCTAGACCCACCTCTGACCATATCCCCTATGTGTTGCACATTGGTACTGCAATACCCAAATCAAATCTATTCAGATTTGAGGATTATTGGGTCGACCATCCAGGTTTCTTTGACATTGTTTCACTACACTGGAAGCACTCACCATTCCATGCCAATGCTGCCAAAAACCTGGCTGTAAAAATGAAGCAAGTCAGGTTTGGGCTGAAGAAATGGAGCAAAGGGATGTCAAATCTAAACAAACAAATACACAACTGTCAGTGGGTTATTCTATTACTAGATGGCATTGAAGAGCAAAGAAACTTATCTAGATTGGAGTCGGCTTTCAGAAGGTTCATCAAGATGCACCTGGAAGGACTTATGGAATCCAAAAGGATTTATTGGAGACAAAGGAACACGGTTAGATGGGTGAACCTCAGTGATGAAAACACACACTTCTTTCACTCTATGGCTACCATAAATCATAAGAAGAACTACATTGTATCACTCAGTGACAGTGATGGTAACCTCATTCTGGATCATGAGCAGAAAGCTAACATGCTCTGGGATTCTTTCAAGAAGAGAATGGGTACTTCTGATTTTTCAGGGATCAGTTATAATTTAGCTGAACTCCTTCAAGCACATGATCTATCAAGCATAGATGGTGACTTTAGCAGTGATGAAATTGAAAATGTAATTAAGTGCCTGCCCAACAATCATGCTCCTGGACCAGATGGTTTTAATGGCCTCTTCATCAAGAGATGTTGGAGTATCATCAAGGGAGACTTTATCAGGTTGTTTCAGGATTTCTCTCAGCATAATGTGAACCTGCAAAGCATAAACTCCTCAGTCATTGCCTTAATACCAAAAAAGGAAAACCCAGAGAATGTAAATGACTACAGGCCCATATCCCTCCTAAACTACTCTCTGAAATGCATCACCAAACTGCTCTCTAGCAGACTCCAGACTGTGATTCAACAGATCATACACAAGAACCAATATGGGTTCATCAAAGGGAGGACAATACAAGATTGCCTGGCATGGTCTTTCCAGTTCCTACACTTCTGCCATCATTCCAAGAAAGAAGTTGTCATCCTAAAACTGGACTTTGAAAAAGCTTTTGATAAGCTAGAACACCAGGTCATTTTAGAAGTCATGAAGTATAAAGGTTTCTCAGAAAGACGGAGAAACTGGGTGTCTAATCTGCTGGGTTCTGGAACCTCCAGTGTTCTACTGAATGGACTGCCTGGGAAGAACTTTCAATGCAAAAGAGGTGTGAGGCAAGGTGATCCTCTATCACCTCTCCTCTTTGTTCTGGGGGCAGACTTGCTACAAAGCATTGTTAACAAGGCTTGGAGAAATGGTACCCTTAAACATCCACTGCATGATTAGATGCAAGGGGATTTCCCAATAGTCCAATATGCAGATGACACTCTTCTCATTCTGCCTGGGGATGCAATGACCATTTTCAATCTCAAGTGTTTGCTGAGATCATTCTCTGACTCTACTGGCCTTCATGTCAATTTCTCAAAATCAAATATGGTACCAATAAACATGAGCCAAGAGAGAGACTTGCACCTGGCAAACACCTTTGGCTGTCAGGTGGGATCCCTACCATTCACCTATTTGGGCCTGCCTTTGGGGACAACTAGGCCAACCATCAGTGATTTCTCCCCTCTGGTCAATAGGATTGAAAGAAGGATGTGTGGCATCAATAGATTCCTATCCTACCATGGTAGACTGATACTGGTTAATTCAATTTTCTCTGCCCTCCCTACCTTTTACATGTGTAGTCTGAAACTGCCACTTCAAGTGATCAAGCAAATTGACAGCTGCAGGAAAAAGTGTCTCTGGAACAAGGGTGACATTGATAGAAAGGGGAGAAACTTAGTAGCCTGGGAAACTGTTTGCAAATCCAAAGATGAGGGTGGGCTGGGCATCATTGACATTGAGGCACAAAATGATGCCCTGCTTATGAAATTCTTGGATAAATTTTACAATCATGCTGACACCCCTTGGGTTAACCTCACATGGCAGCAACTATAGCCCAATACAAACACCCCTCCACATGGTAGAACACCAACTGGGTCTTTTTGGTGGAAAGATGTCCTAAAACTCTTCAACAAGTTTCATGACATGGTGAAATGCAGTCCCAGCAAAGGTAACTCGGTTAGCTTCTGGACTGATGTTTGGTTGAATGAAGCTCTCATAGACAAGTACCCTCATCTTTACTCTTTTGCAAGAAAACCAAAGTGCTCCATCAGGTTCTACCTCAGCTCTACCATGGACAGAATGTTCTGCCCCACCTTGTCCTTGCAGGCCACTGATCAACTCAATGAACTTATACACATCATGGACTCGAGAACTTGGGATCAAGACACCTTTGACAGATGGACTTATGTTTGGGGAGAACAAGGATACAAAAGCAGAAAAGCCTACAAGCTGCTGGTTGGCAGAGGTCAGACACCTCCCTTATTCAAATGGACATGGGCAGCAGGTAACCCAGGTAACCACAAGTTTTTCTTCTGGCTGCTCATTAGTGACAGGTTAAATACAAGAAACATTTTGAGGAGAAAGCAGATGGTTTTGGAAGATTACACATGTGTCCTTTGTAGCTCAAGATGTGAGGAGACAAGCTTTCATCTTTTCTTCGAATGTAGCTTTAGTCAGCAATGTTGGAGCATGATCTCCATTGCTTGGGACTTGAATGCATTACCACTGGATATGGTCCTGAAGGCCAGAACAAGCTTTGGTGATTCGATATTCAGAGAAATCATGATAACATCCTGCTGGGTGATCTGGAAGATGAGAAACAAAATCATTTTTGACAATGGGCAAGTTTGCTTACAACTCTGGAGAAGCTGGTTTGTTCAGGAGCTTGGCTTGGTGTGTATCAAGTGCAAGCCACCTAGAAGCAGTAGATTAGAAATCTGGAGAGATAGCCTTTAAGAGCTCCCCTTTTTTCTTTTGGGCTTGAAAGCCTTGTAAATAACTTTGTATCCCATTCTTTCATTTAATTGAAAAGCAAAAAAAAAAGGGGTCGGGGACTCCCCGACCGGTTCGGTCAAAAGGTTTTCCAGAGCCATTTGAACTTTGAAGGCAGGGTGGATAGTAGCATCTAGCATGTCCAGTCAAGACTTTGTATGCCTTTGATGAAGAAGTTGGTTCCCCAAAGTCCAAGAATCATGCTCTTGAGATAATTGAATATCATTAAGAGTTTCTGCGAGCTGCTGCATCCGGAGAAAAGCAGCTTCTGAAACTGGAATATTGAATAATTCAGAGAACAGAGGCTGAATTCTTAGCCCTTGCAACTGACAAATCTGTACGTTTTGCAAAATAATGGAGTTCCGGGTACTCTGCGCTGCCCCTGATCAATGCTTTCCCTTGGTCTGTTGGCTGCTCGCTCGGCGTTGTCGATTCACCGTGACGAACCCACGACGAGGAGGGAGCAGACCTCTGTCCATGGAGCCATGGAGGAAACAGGGAACATACATCGTTTTCCTGGAGACGCCGCGAAGATGTCATCACTCTGGCTGGCCCTGGGCTGCCCAGACCCCAGAGCAGTCGCGATCTCAGGTGACGCGACACTGACAGCTGAAGGGCTAATGGTACAATAACCTGAAGCGGGCAGCGCGGGCCTGCTCGTCCCCGGCCTGATTATTAATGCCCCTAACCACCTCCAATCTCCAACCACCTGTAGAAGCTTATGGGTCGCAACGGCGATCGTGAAGCTAATGGTACAGTACAGTAGAGCACAGGAAGCCGCTTTAGTAGAGATACATTCATACATACACTGACCGAGCTCGTCGGCCTTGCTGCTGCAAGTTGCAAGCTGCAACCTGCTCACACATGACCTGATGACCAGAGAGAGCTGAGAACTCTTCTAGTCTAGTCCTAGTCCTAGTACTATCAGAGGTAAGTATCCGTCACCATTGGAGTCGGAGAGGTAATAAAGTTGGAGTCGGAGAGGTAATAAAGTTGCAGGCTTGCAGCGTGCAATCTGCATCAGTCCGGTTTCTGACTTTCTGTACGTGCGCCGGTTGCTGTGTTTTGCACTGTGAGCTCCTGCAATTATATGTGTCAGCTACTCTTGGTACGTACGGTGATGGTGTGGAAGACGGGCCGGGTAACACCAATTATGGATGTCTGCGCACTGCGTGTCGAACGCTCGCTCGCTGTCACTGGAGTCCATGCGTGATCGTGGCGTTCGTGTCCTGGGTGTGGTGGGTTGGCATGGGCCGGGATGTTCGTACATACGTAGCATGTAGCACGATGGATTATTGCGTCGTGAATGGTAACTTTGAAATGGCTAGCAAGACGAGACTTGGAAACAATTGAAAAAGAACACTACAGCTTGGAGTTACATAAGTTGTGAAAGAGTTGTTCCCAAAAGATCATGCTACACTAACTATTTAGAGTCGTTAACTATTTGATCTCTATTCTTGATAGCTACTAAATTAAATAACTTTTAGACTAAGTTATTTAAGAACCATTGAAACACCCTTAGTTCGTGAGTATGTGAGTCATGACTCGCTTCAAGTTTTTTGTTTTTTTTGACAACAGCTTCAAGCTGAATTTTTTTTTTGGCAAGAAAACAAGATTTTATTGATTAACGCGAGAAAGCTCTTTGCAACAAGAGTACACAACTCTATGGATACATGATTAAGAAGCTCAACCGAGGGGGCAAGCATGATGATGACTAGGGTTAATACGGGATACATGCAAAGCCTTAGAAGTCTTTGCCCTAAGAATTTGTAAGCCGAGGCAGCTAGGGAGTGGGCTACTAGATTGCTCTCTCTGCTAATTTTGCTTGATTGAAAAATCAGCCAATTTAACATTATTCGAAGCGTTGAGAGTAAGGTTTGATCCTCCAGTCTGGAGGATTTTCAGGGTCTCCTTTGCTGAAGAAGTCTGACAAGATTTGGTTGTCAGTGTTGAAAGTGACTCTTGGGACCTGGAGTCTGGCACATATCATTGCCGCTGCAAAAAGAGCAGCTGCCTCAGCAGCCAGCACTGCTTTCCTTGGTTCCGGAGAGGCTCCATCCGGGCTGATAGAGGCATCTGTGAAACATAACGCCCCTCCTGGTTCTCCTGAGCCACCTGCAAAATGAGAAGAGGAGGGCAGCTGGTGCCCTAGACAATTTATGGTTTTTCCATTTCCATCCTGAGACACATAGTTCTCTCTTCTTTCCCATGCAAGCTTCATGGTATTTAGATGGGCTCGAACTTCACTGTTAACCTGCAAAACAGACCACTTATGTTTACGAAAACGGAGCTCATTTCGAGCCCGCCAGATGAACCACAAGGTTACAAAAACCTTTTGCCATATTTCATCATCTGTGCATCCTGAAAGAAGAATTTCCAGGCAGCTTACCGTCTGGTTCTGCAGGGAGAGCAGAAGCTCTTATCGAGGGTTTGGAAGAAAACCAGACTGCACGAGCAAAATCACAATGAAAGAAGAGATGCGAGTCTGTTTCGGCTTGTCCACACACTGCAAATGCGTTTTTGTCAATGTTGTTGGAAAACACACTTGTGTGGCGGCTTTGTCGCAATAGCCCTTCGAATTAACCTCCAAATGAAGGTTTTGATGATAGGAGCAAGAGATTTCATTTTCCAGGCCTTCCTAAGAATAGCCATAGCACCTGGAGAAATGCTCCTTGGTCCCAAAAGAGGGGGTTGGACCTGCAAGTTCTTGTTGAGAAATTTGAAAGCCTCCTTTGTGGTGCACTCTCCTTTGGAGGAGTGATTCCATTTGATCACATCATCATTATCAGAAGGAATGGTAGGGGTGTTGTGAATGACAATGGAGGCTCTGTGGTCAAAAATTTGATTAATTAGATCTGAATTCCACTGAAAGGATTGAGGGTGCCATAGATCGGATATGGAATCAGGGAGCTTGGGGATAGGCTTGGGTAGAATGAGGTGTGAGTGGATTTCCTGCCATATGGAGCACCAAGGAGTAGACCAAATACAGGAGTTGCCTTTCTGGATTTGAATTGAGCAATTTTTTATGAGGATGTCCTTGACATTCATTATGGAAGCCCAAAAGGCAGACTTGATGTGAGAGCTAGATGATTTCCAGAAGCTATCATTTGGATGATATTTAGCTTTGAGGACCTGTGAAAGAAATGGATTTTTACCTGTGGCAATCTTCCATGCTGCATTAAGGAGAAGACTTTTATTAACGGTTGAAAGGTCTCGATTCCTAAACCTCCTTCCTCTTTTGGCCTGCAAATGTCTTTCCAAGATCTAAACTGAATACCAGAATTGTTGCTTTCTTCTGTGTCACCAGACCACCGGAATTTCCTAATGATGGAGGTAATCTTTGCAAGAAATTTATTAGAGAACAAAATAGTAGTCATATAATAGATGGGGATAGAGGCCAACACCGAGTTTATGTAAGTAAGCCTACCCGCATGGTTGAGTTTTTGAGATTTAAGTTTAGTTAATTTAGCCCTAAATTTGTTAATGACAAAGTTGTAAGCTCTATTTCTATCTTTATGGTTAAAAATGAGAGGATGACCAAGATAAATAGTATTAGGAAGAAGGTCTTGAACTGGAAAAATATCTTTTACCTCCCTCTTGCTTTGTTGGTCAACATTGACACTAAAAATGATGGAGGATTTGTCCAAATTTGGAGTTTGCCCTGAAGACCTGCAAAAAGACATTAAAATCTCATGCAGTTTGTTGGCCTCCTCCTTGGTTGCTTGCCCACATATAATAAGATCATCAGCAAATAGAAGTGAATGTATAGGAGGACAGTTAGGTCCCAGGGTGACACCATGAATGTCGTGCAAAGAAGCATGATTCTGCAAGCAAATGGATAGTTCATTTACAGCAATAATGAATAAGTAAGGAGACAGAGGACATCCTTGCCTTATTCCCCTTTGAGGGTGAAAAGCAGGAGTTGGCTCACCATTAATAATGACTGATATAGTTGTTGTAGAAATGCAATTGTATACCATATTGATGAAGTGATCATGAAAACCCTATCTTTTGAGAGCCTTAACAATAAAATCCCATTCAATCCTATCAAAAGCTTTGGCAAGGTCAACCTTCAAAAGAAAAGCCTTTTGTTTCCAACTCTTGAGATGAAAGCTGTGAATGATTTCTTGAGCTAAGATGATATTAGTAGCTATATGTCTACCTTGGATAAAAGCTGACTGTGTTGGATGAATGATGTGAGGAAGGTGGCATTTAATTCTATCAGCTAAAGATTTAGCAATGACCTTGTAAGCAACATTACATAGGCTAATGGGTCTATAGTCTTTAGGCCTAATGGGATTGTTGACTTTGGGAATGAGGGCAATGTGAGTTCTATTAATTTCAGGAGGCAAGAAACCTGAGTCATAGAAATTAGTGACCAGAGCAGTTATATCCTTACCAGTCCACTCCCAAGAAGCCTTGTAAAAACAAGCATTGAGGCCATCAGGACCAGGAGCAGCATTGCTTCTCATGTTCTTAATGATTGCTCTTACCTCATGCTCATCTGGGGAAGAGGTAGTGAAGGCGTCTGCTAAGTTTTCCACTTCAGCTTCGGGTTCTGGGTTAAAGGAACTGTCCTCCCTGCTATTGATGTCAGAAGAGAAAATATCTTTGAAATAATTAGTGGCTACCTCTGACAACTGTTCATGAGTGGTAGCATAGGAGCCATCTGATTTAATGAAATGAGTTATAGTATTTCTCCTAAATCTTTTCACAATGCTTTGATGAAAGAATTTTGTGTTTCTATCACACGAGATAGCCCAATTTTTCTTGTATCTTTGCTTATGGTAGACTTCCTCCTCTCCATGATTTCCTCATGATGATGGATAAGCATATTACGCAATTTATAATTTTGCTCACACAGGGGCTTGCCTTTGGAGAGCTAAAAGTTTCTCTTCAATCTCGGCTAGAACTTTCTTGTTGTTGGATTTGTTTTTCTCCACCCGCAAAGGTCTTTAGCAAGATATATAGTTTTCAAGTGAAAAGGCCTGTTCCTAGATTTTTGCCGACTTTCCTTGGCCACCTGCTCATAATCGTTAGTTAAGAGCCACCAGTTTTCAAATTTAAAGCGCTTAGGAATCCTGCATCGAGAAGAGTTAGTGACTGCTAAAATCGGGCAGTGATCACTTTTAAGCATAGGTAAATGATAGACAATCGTATTAGAAAAATGAGAGCACCAATCAGCATTAGCAAGGAACCTATCAAGGCGTTCATAGGTAGGATTATCATCAAAACGCTTATTTGTCCAAGTGTAAGCCGGACCATGAAACCCAAGATCAAATAAACCACAGTCCTTGACTAAGCAACAAAAATTAGAGATAGTTTTACACTAGGCGGCCGCGGACCGAACTTTTCGATACATGCATAATATTGTTCAAATCACCCATACAAATAAATGGAAGGTTCTGGTTCAACATAATGAAATCGCGAGCACTCTTCCATATCCATTTGGTCCTATTATGATGGGGATCACCATAGATGCAAATAAGACCAAATTTCTTGGAGACTAACTTATTAAAACAAGTAGCAAAAATAAAGAAAGGGCTTGAATCAGCTACATCTACTTGAACATCACTTTTAGAGAGCAACCGAGAGACCTCCCGACTCCCCATCACTGAAACAATGTAGGCACTATCAAGATTGAACCTATTTACTAATTGGTTCTGATTGAATTTGGAGCTCTAGTTTCTGAAAGGAAAATTACCTGTGCTTTAGTAGAATTGATAAGCCTAGCGAGATGTCGCATTTTGGGACTGTCAAGGCTCCCGCCGGATCCTTGACAGTTCCAAGCCAACAAATTCATGGCGCCCGAGGCTGGGTTTTTATTTGGAGCAGAACAGATCATATTTTCTCGACCAGTATTGCAAGGATTGTGAAAATCAACAACTTCGGGAGGAGGGTCGGGCGGATTTGGAGGAGCCGGAGGATGACCACTCTCGAAGTGAACTCGGTGCTCATGCTAGGAAGAAAAAGAACGTAGGCAAATAGAGGGAAAGAGCAACAATGGTGAAAAGCATACACAAGGAGAAAAAGAAACGAGATCACGAAAGGAAACAAGTCACGGCGAGAAGGAAACAAGAATTTTTTTTTTTTTTTTTTTTAATTAATTTTAGCTGAATCGAGACAAAATTTAAAACTACTTGTGAGTTGGACGAACAGCAAGAAAGGCTTACTGATAGAGCACGCGAACAAGCAACAAAAGCAAGTAAAGCTCATGAGCAAACACACAGTGATGAATCTGCTTGCAAGCAACCACTATAGCAGAACATGATAGATGACGGCTTTGCACCTGAAGATGGGGAGGAAACGAACGAGCACCAAAAGCAAGAAAGGCACAAGAACAAACAACGCACAGTGATGTGCTCCTTTGAAGCTGCAGAGCGCAACAGACAGGTAGCCACAACTAGCACGGCACAAGAAGCTCAAACGCAGAAGGCCCTGCTCCTCAGCTCGACAAAGCGATTCAAGGAGAACTTTTTATTTGGGACTTGATTCACGGAGGAAAAGTGAAGGGGGAAGAAGGGGAGTTCCTGTAGATAAGAGGAAATATATAGTCGATTCAAGAACAGGAAGCAATCCCAGCTAAAACCGATTGGATGGATGGATAGATCATGCAAGAGAACACTGATTTGCGAGCAAGATCTGGAAAGAACTGGATTGTGCGAGGAGATCAAGAGGGAAGGGTAGAAGAGCTACAGTAGTAGGAAAGAAGCGGCAGTCCGCCCAAGTCTAGAAGAACATAGCAAAGTCTTGCTGAAACTGAAAGCTGACTTCAAGCTTAATTGAACATGAACAAGCCCATCAGTAGAGCAATATAAAACATATTTTTACCCTATAAATCTATAAATAATTATTTTTTGGGAGTTGCTATAGTCTAGTCGTCTGGGTTTTTTAAAAAACCCGGGCGACATCATGGATCGTTGGATCAACATCCAACCGTCACATCTGTTTCTATGTGCATGCATACGTGATCGGTCTGTTTTCTGTCTATGTGTACAAACGGGTCCGCAAATAACCCGTAAACTCACCCCCATCCGGTTACCAGGCCCGCAACACATAAACGGGTACAAGATGCGAAACCACGTAAACTCATTTTGTGCTCATTTGGGCCACAATCCAACAATCGGCCCAATAAAAGCATACATCTATAAAAATTCACAATTAAAAAATGAAAATTACATGTTTACAATACTGCAATTACTAATTATTATTAAGCAACTGAACAAAATATCAGATTATACTAGATCTGTAAGAATCTAAGGTGCATCTTCTAGTCATATTGCTAAAGCACAAATCATAATTTTTTTGACGTAAAGCACAAATCATAATTAATAAGCACTGCAGCTGTAGCTTCTCTGAACTGAGATCACATTATGTGAATAGATGAATCTGAACTGGAGTAGCAGTAGACTCGCTTTCATAGCTAGTAAGCCTGGCCTCTCCCTATATTCATTGCTTTTCTCTGTAATCAAACAACAAACAAAATCAATAGTATTGGAACACATCAGTAGGATGCATGAACAGAGGAAGCAACAATTAGTAGGTAAAACTTAGAAGAAATTATTGAATTGAATTGTGACTTAAAATATAGTTTAATAACACTTGGTACTATATCGATTTGATTGGAGAAATTAAGAATTTTGTCATTCTACCACTTGTTACCAATAGCTACCGGCCATTGTCTGCATAACACTTGAGACATTGGCTCTTTTTTTCCCTCCATTTCATCGGCTTCCTTGTTTCCTGTGGGAATGTGTGCTCCTTGGTGTGGTGGTGTATGAAATGGCAAAGGAATCATGTGGCTAAGGCTACACCTTATTCCGCTACAAGAGCTAAGACTGTCTTTTATGTTCATTAGTTTGTCCACAACTTCAGCTTAAGCTTAGATTAAGCCACAAGAGCTCTAAGTTAGCCAGGTAGCTTAGATTAGTTCAATATGAAAAGGCAATGAGAAAAATGAAAATTGGTTGCTTCTAGTTCCAATGTACTGTGCCCTAAGAGTCCTTACCAACCAAAAAAAGTCTATAATACCATTCTGGGAATGCTAGATCAAGCAAATAAGCATTGTTTATTTAGTAGTGTGTTCCACATGTGCATTAGTTGGACAAACTGTATTTTGCATGGTAATTGTTAAGTATGACAGAACACTACAAAATCAAGTGTTAGTACACTAAATGAATATTCATAGAAGCAGCCCATGTCCAGTGCACATAGGCAGGCAAACCAAGAATATTATCAAATAACAAGCGATTCCGAGTCACATGTGGTCGAATGTTTCATGTGCTAGGCAAGCATTTCTGAATATTTTGGCAAGTTGGACACGGATCGGTGCAGTAAGATGGGCATAACTTACTCTCCCATAATTATATGAATGTGAAATTTGCATCTATACAAAGCTTACAAAATTCTCTACGGTATTCATTGAGAACACATTACCGGATTATGAACACATTCCCGAGTTCATGCTAAGTTGCGAACAAGTCATATGTATTATCGTATTTATAGATGCATAAATAAAACTACAAATCACAAATATGAAAATTGCACTTTTCAATTAGTGCAACTAGCACTAGCTGTTATTGCAACTTCGTATATGAATGGTTTATTAGCATTAACAAACCAGTACTTGCCAGTAAGGATAATATGTTTATTAGCATTAACAAAGATAGAGTCACTAACTTTGAGAAAACCATAAAGTGGCTTCTTAGTGAGGGACACACCTGAATGCCCAGGGCCTTGAGCCACAACACATAAGCAGCTTATCTTGCTCTCTTTCTCTCTCTTATCTTCCTCCTCTGTCTTATTTGCTCAATTCTGGTTGGTT
Organism: Themeda triandra; assembly: GCA_018135685.1. Taxonomy (NCBI): domain Eukaryota; kingdom Viridiplantae; phylum Streptophyta; class Magnoliopsida; order Poales; family Poaceae; genus Themeda; species Themeda triandra. Next base: position 284,201 of record JAENPR010000019.1, on the reverse strand, counting down.
GTACTCACCAACCTCCTCCCAAGTACAAAAAACCAACTAGTGCCATGGACTGTGGTGTGCTGGAGAGACAGAAGTCACTATGAATGAATACATTCTCACACACATCCCAACACAAATGACAAGGAGAACAAAATTGGTTTAGGTAAGCAAAAATCACAATAAACACAGTAATATGTATTTAATCTAGATTTTTAGAACTGACTGAAATGAGCAAGTAAATGAAAAATTGGTTTAATTTGGATTTTTAGAAGCCATATAGCAGTGAAGTAAAAAATAATAACTATTTAAACAACCAAGTAGCAAATATACAGCTCCATGTGTGAACTAGCTAGAGAAAAAGGAGTAGATGGATAGAAGATCGACATGCCTTGCACGAGATAATGATGAACAGACTTGCCGGAATAGCCTATTGGACAAATGGAGCACTATCAATCAGGTCCATGTATTGTTGGTTCTTCCTCACCCACGTGCTAATGGACGGGATAGCATGGTGTGCCCTACGAACATAGCTTGTTGGTTCTTACATAACCTGTGGGCGGTGTCTTCACTTTGTATATCTCCGGGGCCATCCACGGCTTGCGGCATTTTGACAAAAAATATTAGGTTTTTGTTGTAGTTAGAGAACTAAGAATCAAATAAATCCAAGTGACTCAAGAACAAGAGGAAATACCCATCAAGATGAGGTCAAGGCTTGAATGTAATAGAAAACTGTGTCCCATTGCTGTCTAGTCCAGAATTTGCCATTGACAGGACACTAGGCTGATCTTGCGGTAGTCTGAAATTTTCATCTGTAGAACACATGATGGAATGAAAGAAAACTTTAGTACATGCTTACAATCACTGATAGCTAACAAACTACTACTTCTCTTTCACCTACGTGTTGGATAAGTGACAGCTTTGTGCATGTTAATTCTGAACAACTAGACAACAAAGAAATTAGAAATGAACAACTAGACAAATCCTTGCCTTAGTTAATTTTGGAAGATACTAGTCACGGCCCAGATTAGTTACCTCTAGCAATTGCTCACAACATTTTGAACCCACAACCTTGTACACCTACAAAATTTCTCCTCAGACCATTAATCACCTCTAACACCACACCTCTAGCTTCTCTGTAATCTACTCTAACACAATATCTATGTCATCGCTGATCCAAAATAGAAATGGGTTTTAAATTCTCAACCACTAGGTATTACATGTTGCACATGTAGGAATTGCAGCTAATGTAAACTGCAATTTTAACATAAAATATGTGCAATAAACATCAAATTGTGTACCATTACAGTAAGAAGTCTGATGCATTTCTAAATATCCCATCACATGCACAAAACAGTCAGTAGATACTTACAGCAATGCCCTTCGGATTGCATAGCTTCTCCTTGTTAATCTCAACCTTGCGCTAGGCTAATTGTGGAATGTTGGCCTAAAAAGAAAAATATCCTGCTAATTCAGGACCAAGATGAACCATGAACTGACAAATTTAGATGCTATGCTAATGGAGTGATTCAAATGGGTTCAGTTTACCAGCATAGCTCTCCCATGTAATATACAGGTACTTAGCAAACCGGCCTTGCAAAGAACTTCAAAATTTTCTCTGATTTGCAGATATTCAAAACACCTAAAACAAGAGTTATGTTGGTCTGCAAGTAATATCTTCAAAGACCAAACCTGACAAGCATATACGATCGCATTAGCTTTTCAAATGTGCTATCGAGCAAGCTTCAAATTTAGTTACAAAAAATGAGTAGGTTCGAACATGGTATTCTAGGTCCCAGTCATAACTCATCTTAAAAATAACAGACTCTAACAACTAGTAGCACACAACTGAATCGTATGAGTGCTAGGATAAATTTTCACTTTGAAATCACTGCACACTTTAAGAGTTTGCATTAATCTCTGTACCTTTGCATCAATATAAATGGCCTAATGATCTAGCTTGAAAGACACCTTGCGACAAGATGCGAGGAAGCCATGTTGTTTACAAAAACATGGAATCTGCGGTAAGTGAACAAGGAATTGAGAGTGAGACATGGAAATCAACCCACTCGAACTGCACTTTGGCTCCGAAACAAGTTTATTGTCACAGTTATGGGCGAAGCCGGTAATTTCACTTGCCTACTAAGCAAAGTACCCTTAACTAAACATATATCATGCTTGCATGTTTAATCGAGTGTCACCACAAGCTACACACTTTGGAAAAAGACGTAGCTGGGCTGGATAAAGGAAAATATATATATGGGAATGAATTCGAGAACCAAAAAGATTATACACAACAAATTTCACCTAGGAGCAAAATAGACTTGCACGAGAGGTGTGAACTTGGCTTCAAAACCCAAGACAATTGCGGGGCCAAATATTTTGCCCCCGGCCAAATATTAAGTCCCAAGCATGATTTTTATCTCCCAAGGCTAGCAAAACTAGAAACCTAGGATAACTCTTAGTTTTGGACATAGATGGTTGCACTCACATTTTAGTTGCTAGTTCCCCTAATGTAAACACCATCCTTGGCTTCTTTAGTTCCACTAAAGTTAAAAGTTGCCCTCCATAGAACAAACACAAACACAAACACAGAATACAAGGATGTGTGAGGCTAGTTTGTAGAAAAAACACTGCATACACAAGAAAACAACAATACTACGATGGGATATAGCGGCACAACCTCAAAGACAATGAACAATTTTTTCTATAGAATGACAATAGGCAAAAATTTCTCACTAGATCGAAACAAGCACAATGACGGAGGGACAATCACAATGACAAGGGGGACAATTTTTTTTCTATGGAAAGACAATAGACAAAAATTTCTCCCTAGATCACAATTTCCTCGAAGATCGACGAAGCACAATGACAAAGACAAATATTTCTCACTAGATTGAAACAAGCACAATGATAGAGGGACAATCACAATGACAGAGGGACAATCTTTTTTCTATAGAAAGACAATAGACAAAAATTTCTCCCTAGATCTTACATTCAAAATGTATATTGCATCTAATAGATTTTAAGTTCTAACCTATCTCACATAGTTCATATAAGAATATATGGAACTATAATTAGACAAACAAACATATACAAAAGCACAGTTAATACAACTGCAATTTTAAGGAATCTCTAGGGGAGGAAGATCGAGAGCAAATTTTAGATTAGTGATTCTGACATATGCAAATAACTTGATGACAACTACAGAGCAGCTTGGGAAGAATAAGTCTGTACATGAAGTGGCATGCTCGGTGTAGAAGGGCAATTTGCTAAATATCATGTCTCGGGACAAGCAAAATCGGTCCAATATCATCTTTATGGACAGAATGCAGGTTTTGTCAGTATAATCTAATTTTTTCAGAGAGAGAGATATAGTGGAGAGAGTAGCATGTGAAAAAAAGCTAAATGGAATATGCTACTTTGGCATTCCCAAAACAAGTTAATAACTAGCACTTGATGTTTGAAAATAAACCATTGGGAAGGCATTTGGCATTGCATTTTATTATCCAATCCAAAAGAAATATGTGTCTTTTGGTGGCATCATGACAGAAAAATGTCAAATGCCTCTGTATCACTTATTTAGTTATCCATTTCCCTACAAGAATTCAACAGGGCATAAAGGGTGTATGCAAATTCTCACATCCCATATATATATGACAACACGATGAGGAATGTTAAACCCGACCCACAACACATGCACCTAGAACCTGCATACGAAACAACCAATTTTTCTTTCCTCCGTTCAATGCAAAGTAAGATTCAACAATAGCATCACATCATTGTCCTGAACATAGGAAGCTAGTAAGTTCCGAACCAAGGACATGGATGAGCTGCATGGAAACAAAGAGAGGGTCCATGGTGGATGACTTGGGCTGCTCCTAAACTTTCACCTTACTAGAGTGCACGAGCACTAGAAAACAGAGAGGTGTGGAGTTCCTTGAGTTCCTAAGATTTTTCATCGATTACCTAATGGCATGCCTTACTTTCAGCATAGCAGCTATGCACAAGCTCCCATATCTACAACTGAAAATTTGTTCAACCCTATCGGGTAAGGTAAGACAGAGAGTGCTGCAAATAGAATGGAAAAATTAAATACCCATCATCTAACATAAAACAGAAAGCTTTGTGCCGCACACAGACTAGCAAAACCTAAAATTAGAATTATAGGAAAATGCTTCTATAATTCTAATTTTAGATATTCAGGGACTACTACTTAGCACCACTACTTCAGATGTTTAGATGTTCGGGGAAAAAAACAAAGTGGACAACCATTTCTTTCTAGGACTAGGAACTTGGAAGGAAGGAAGCGAGATAGGACTGAATGCAAAAAAAAAAAAAAAAAAAAAAAAAAAAAAAGCCTGATCCTAAAGGAATCACAGGCCATCATTAACCACCTAGCTATTGTATTCCACACTTCCCGAATGATGCTTTAGGAACCCTTATAACCCACACTACATTTGACAACTATGACAATTGCAACAGACATGCATTATGCATCCCCTCCAATCAAACCACTACTCCACAACTAGCGAAAAAGAATTACATTACTAATTTCACCATGGATGCCATGATTTTGAGATCAGAAAGAAGTCCATAAGCGTGCTAAAGTTATTCTAGTTGAGTAGGCTTTTATAGTAGCATTACAAAAGCAACAGCTATTATTAGTAAGTTAAGTGTCAGAAACTTTGGAACAATTTGCTCTATAAAAATAAGACAAACAAATAGACTAGCAAAATAGATAGGCATGCTCAATCAACACAGAACCCATTTACAAGGACATAAAAAAACTCAGTGGTGTGCACTGGTGGGTCTTGCATATATGGGTTTTAACTGAAAACTTTTCTTGATTCTTGATATAGTGATGAACGGCCCCGCTACATTTGAAAAAAAAAAGAATTGAATAGCAAGAAGCACCATCAACCACTCATTAAGATAAAGGGAACATAACTCTCCAGATTGCATGTACTGCTTACTGCTAGAACCAACAGAGGTTTTAGGCTAATCAATTCTGAATCATGAAGTTGTAGAGATACAATTCTGGGAGGTACTGAACATCTAAAGATCTGCATGCACTACCTCCCACTCGCCATGCACCTCCGAGCAAACAACCAGGACCACAAAATAGAGCAATAAAGATTTGAACTAGTCTGAATCATGCATACACGAGAACTACCGAATAGCAACAAAAAATAGAAAGCCTAAAATAGAGTCTGAATCATGCAGTTGGCATTTCGCAAAAACCCCCACTACCAGCGCCTAAAAGTAGAAGTAATGACATCCACGGCCGGGAAGAGATGCATGCATGACAAAGGACGGCATCAAACGAACAGCACATCGGCTGCAACCAGTCGTCATCCCCTCTTCCGTTTTCCCTCCCCATGGACTAAATCATCAAGGAACCGACAGCATCCCAAGACAGCGGATCCCCCATTTCAACCAATCATCCATCACAAAGGCAAAATCCACCGGCCAATCTTCCAACCATACATGCAATCGACCCAGATCTGGAGGAACAACCTCCAAACAAACAGCAAAAAAAAAAAAAAGGAGGGAGAGGAAGGAGATCTCGAGAGGAAGCCATGACCGAGTACCCACCAACGCTGACGACGAACCACCTCCGGCGCGCCTCCAAAGCAACGAGGGAGGACCAGCGGCGGGCCTCGACGGAGACCAGCACGAAGGCGAATGGAGGAATCGCCGGTCGCCCCTCCGCCCGGGCAAGCTTCCCCAAATCGCTGAAAGCGCCGTCCCGTGTGCAAACAATGCCAAAAGAGGGTAACGGGTGTCCGCTCAGAATGTTGGACGGACCCGACAAGGCACCGGACACGACAACGGACAACCGCCCCCGTGAAGCGTCGCGCCGTGCGTCGCCTCCGATCGTGTCTAGTCCGCGCGCGACACGTGTCGCCTGGATTCTGTCAGGTGACAGTGGTTTAGGATTAAAGTTGAGAATCATACGAAAACGAGATTTATTAAAGTTGATAACATATTTTTGAGATTGATTGGTGACGATTCAAAACATGAGATTGAGATGTGTATTTACTTTTAGAATTGGGATTGAAACCAACAGGACGTGTCGGTAGATTGCCGCTGAATAGTCTCTGTCTTGGAATTATCGTACAATCTGGTCCGGACGCGTGCGTCCGTGGTCCACGGGCACGGAAAGAAGAAGATGCAGCAAGCACGGAAAAGAAGAGGCAGGCAGGCAGCAAGCGCCGTGCCCGTGCAGGTGCAGCAGAGTGCGGACGGAACCAGCGGAAGGCTCGAGAAACGGGTTCCGTTCCGTTCCGATCCCCGTCCGCAGGTCACGGGAAACGGGACGGCCCCAGCTACGGGGCCCCTGGCTTCCTCGAACTGGCCCGACCACGTCGGCCTCACACTCGCGCGTCGCGCGGGGCGGCGGGCAGCGGCACGGCGCGTGGGATAGGCCCACTTGCAACGGGCAACGGGCAACGAGCAACGGCAACTGCACGAGTGCACGAGGCTTCGGCCTGGACCACCGCCCCACCCGCCCGCCGGTAACCGCCGGCAAGCAAAGCAACCCATCACTGTAGATGCCGCCCTTGACCACTAGAGATAGCAAACGTTAACCATGTCCTCGTCTCCTGGTTGCCATTCATCACTCTCTGCGTGGCTAAAATCATGGTGCACACTTTTTATGGATGACCCTTTTGCATTTTCGTTTCACGTAACAACAATGCTAAAAAAAAAGAGACCATCATATCATGTCATAAATGCGCAGTCACGTCTGACTACATCACGAGTCTAAGCTATTTATTACACCTTATTTATGGTATTTTTCTTGATGTGGAAGATATTTATTGAAAAAAGAGGGAGAAAAATAAGACTTCAAGTCTTATTTAGACTCCAAGTCTACAGTGTTCGAGGTAATAAATAAGTTTAGACTCCATGGTAGAGTCTGCATTGGGACTGCCCTAAGGAACCTTCGCACAACTTTGCGTGCCTCCTGGTAGCCTTAAGCCTTTTACCAATCGTCCAATCGATCGACCATCCAAATTGCAATGATATGCCACCATGTACCCTTGCACCTTTGTTTCTGATGGGTTTCGTGAAATTGGAGAGTACAATTAGTCATTTACTCTTTTTCTTTTTCAAATTACAGATTTACAATAGACATGTTTGGTTGTTTTCATAGCAATGTTGTATTATATATCATAGTGGAAGCAGGATAAGTAGACACACTGATGTAAAACTTATAGTTAGGTCGATTACATGGACAAATACAATAATTATGTAGAGACGTTTGGTTGCCTATGTAGATGGATAAAAGACTTAGGGGCTTTGGTGTTTCTACTCTTGCTTTCAAGTGAAATTGTGATTTTACCCTTGTTTTTTTTTAACTTTGTGATTTTACCCTTGTTATTTTGAAACGAAGGGAGAGTCTACCCTTGGTCTGTTAAGTACCTCTAACGGTGTTAAAAATGACATCTTTGTTCATGTGTTTTTACCCTCAATTTTGCCTTGGTTTAGATCTCGGCACCATTTCAGCCGGCATCCATGTAACATATAGGACAAACAATTTGCACTGGGACCCCTGCAGACAACTTTAATTAAAACAATCAAGCAAGTCCTGATAACACTATCCATATGAGTCACAGACTTTGCACTATGGCCCTTCCATTTCTTCACAGACAACACGTACACAGGGGATGGGCCGACAAAAACCCGGCCGGTGGAGGGCCTCACCGGCAACGAGCGGCGGCGATGGAGCATCATGGGGCCCGCACGGTTCCGGCGCTGGCTGCGACCTGACCCGAGAGGGCCACGCACGCCCCAGCCGCGAGCAGCGGCAGCCACGGCTGGCGGCATCCGCGACGCCAGCACTCCTTGCACGGACTTGGACGGCGAGTGCGAGCGCGGCATGCAGGAGATCAAGGCAAAGCTGATGGTGGCACTCGTGGGGAGTGAGGAGGCGCAGCGCAGAGCAGCGCCGCCGGAATCCTAGGCCGCGCGTCTGCTCTGACGGTCTGCCCGGCAGGGAGCAGCCGAGGCCCGAGCCTTGAGGAGGTCGGAGAGGGGGAATTGGTGGGGGGAGAGGACCTCCGCTGGGAGCCGCCGGCCTTCGGGGTCCGCTCCGCCGTCGGGAGCCTAGCCGCCAGAACCCTAGCTCCGATTGTTTCGTGCTGTGCGGGAGCCATAGGCCAGGGGCATTCTGGGTCTATTTGTTCCCTTTCTTTTCCTTTTCTATTTTTTTGCCTATTTAATCCAAATATTACTAACGGTGTTACAGACGAAGGGTAGACGGTGGCTTCAGTTCAATAAAACAAGGGTAAAAACACAAAGTTTAAAAAAGAGGGGTAAAATCACCATTAGCCTTGAGAATAAGGGTAAAATCACCAAATTCCCAAAGACTTGCTAGCACAAGATGCATTGCATCCATCTAGCCAGGATGAACCGAGAACCGTGATAACTTATTTAGAACGACACACATGGCCAAGATGATGGTGTACTTTTACGCCTGCTCAACAAAAAAAAAAGAACTTTTAGATCGCATGAATCCACATAACCATGATGAACGAGATGCAGCTAATAAACAAACAACCTTTTCAGAGTACATGTGAAAAACTATTTGCCTCGTGTATAGCCGTGAAGAAATCAAATCAACAGAGTGTGGAACCATTTCAGGTGCTAAGATTAATCACGAAAGAAATGGGGCTAATGATACAGGCTCAGATGGAATTTCCAACATTCTTTTTTATGTCCTTGTTCAGCTTGTCTTAGGTCGGCATATTTCGACTTGTTTTTGTTGTCTAGGCTTTCAATGTATCAAGACCTTATAAAACATTTGCTTGCTCTTCTTCTTATATGACGACATAGCAGAGCTGCTGCTAATTCTTAACAAAAAATCAAATTAGCCGGCCGTTACACAGTATTTTTGACAAATGTATGAAACAGGTGGGCCACGTTGGAAAAAGTACACCACACCATCAGACAGCAAGAAGCGGCCGGGCCCACACGCAGCGGTCCATGGCAGCACAAATACAACCAAGCCCTTCTCTCCTACGATTCCACAAACGTTATGAAAACTTTCGCAACACACCCCCTCCCGGAAATAAATTAAAAACAGGTGTAAAATAAACAGAAGAGGCTAGTGCAGTGTCCCCCTCAGCTCAACCTCCCTCTCCGCCAACCTCCTCTCTCCTTGGATTCCACTCCTCCCTCGTCCTCGGAACAGTTGCTGGCTTGCTGCTGCAGCTCCAGTCCCCCTCTGCAACTCTCCAGCCTCCCCTACCCTCCCCGCCCCGCTCCTCCGCCGTATAGGGCGTCCAAATCCCCCTCAGCTTCCCCGGATTCCACTCCCCCCCGGCGTTGTGCGGCTCCCGGAGGTTCTAATCTCCTTTGAGCTCCTGCCGCCCGCCGCCGCCGGGGCCGTGTCTTGGTGTTTACCGCGTGGCTGCGCTCCTCCGTGCAATGCTGGGCCTAAGCGCGGCTGGGATTAGGGTTCTTGGCCCCGAGCTCGCTCCACTATGAATTTTCTTGGGAGGGAAAATAGTTCGGATTTCGAGGAGTTCTTGGTTGCGTGCGTGTCTCGGCGGAGGGGAATCTTGAGTTCGTGAACGGGGGGTTTTAATTTTGGCTCGACGAGGCGGGTGATTTTCTACGGCCGTTTGGGAATTCTTTGCTCGGTTCTTGAGGTGCCCGGGTGAGAAACCCCGGTAAAATTTGAATTTTTGGGCGGTAAAAACTTGAGGAGTGGTTGTTTAGGCTGCGGTGGCGTCCATGGCCGGGGCGCCGAGGGTCCGGTCCCTGAACATCGCGGTTCCGGAGGCGGAGGCGTGGCCGGTGCTCGTGCCGGGGGGCAACAAGGCCAGGTCGGGCCCGGCGAGCGCCCGGAAACCGTCGCCGAAGCCCCTGCGGAAGGCGGCGGAGCCGGCGGCGGCGGTGGGGACGCCAGAGAAGGCAGCGGCCGCCGCCGCCGCGCCCAAGGCGGAGGAGGGCGCCAAGAGGAATGCGGTCGGCGGGGGCGGAGGTGGCCCCGCGCCCAAGGGTGCGTCCCCTGTGCCGTCGTCACCGCGGCGCACACCGCCTGGGCCGTCTTCGCCGCGGCGCACACCGCCTGGGCCGCCGTCGAGGAGGGGCGACGCGCAGGCGCAGCTCCTGCATCCGGGCTTGCCGCTCAGCGCGTCGTCTTGCTCCTCGGATGCCTCCGCGGAGTCGGTCCGCGTCCGGGCTTTCGCTGGGAAAGCGGAGAAGGGCCGGTCGGGGCCGGCGGCTGCGTCGAAGCAAGGCAAGGCTGTGGGTAAGGCGGCGGAGAGCAAGCCCGTCGTGGTGGAGTTTGTTGCTCCGGTGACACCAGAGGCTGTGGAAGGGAAGAGGAGGTGCGCGTGGGCGACTCCAACCACTGGTGAGCTTCTTCTGTTCTGGAACTTGTTCTTTGCTGTAAGAATCATTCTTCTTTCTTTGCTTCAGAAGAAGAATACAATTCTTGTTTCTTGATGTTTTGTTTGCTGACTATATTTTAGAGTGTGTAATTTATGCCTGTTCGAATTATTGGCTAATCAGTCCATTCATATACATTCTAGCATCCTTAACCAGGCACTTTTTATCACACTTGTTCATATGATGTAGACATGTAGTAAAGCTATGCGAAACGCACAGGTTAATTAAGAATATATTCCCTTCTAGCATTCCCTTCTAGCCTTTCCTCAAGAACAGCATGCTACTGAGTTGGCTTGCTAACCGGAATGATGATATATCGTCTACTGCGTTAATAGCTTGTTAAACTCTAGCTGTTCTTGTTTGTCACGGGGTTGGATGGAACCATTTGAGATGCCTACATTAGATAAAGTTAGCATTCTTCCTTTAGGTTGCCTATAAAGTGTAAAGAGCATATTCTCCTTTTTTTTGGTTTCCCTTTGTTTTTATTTCCTTCATTCAACGGATTGGTTAATCTCTTGCAATTTCACATCAACATCTGTAGTTGACTATAGTTGCATATATTATTAACATTAGATGTGCAATTTCATCTGAAGGATTGCCTTGCAATTGACACTTCCACAGAGTTACATATGTAATTAGCTATATTATATAGTTTTGACTCATCAACTAAATACCAGCCCGTTAGATCAATCTATGCTATTATGTACCATGTGCCCTTTGATTTTGATCCTGCTGCAGCAACCCACTGTAATTGCTTGAAACCATAAATTTGGTAAAAGGAATGGTTACATAACAACCTGAAAATAACACACTAGTAGTTTTAATAGCTCCATCTCTACCGCCAATAAAACCAAACACTCAAAGCTTGAGGTACAGCTTTATTTGACAGCATCACATGCTATGGTTATCCTGTGCCTTTTTCTAGGCCTTAATGATGAAGTGTTTCTCAAGTTATGCATTTTTACGAACAAAGCTGATTTATCGTGTTTTCTACTGACCAGATCCTTGCTATGTCACTTTCCATGATGAGGAGTGGGGGGTTCCCGTGCACAACGACAGGTATGCAAACTGAAAATTGGAAATTCATCTTTGCTATTTATCTTCTGTGAATAGGAATCAGACCGCCCAAGGATATTTGACCATGGTCGTTCTACAGGAGATTGTTTGAGCTACTTGTACTATCTTGTGCATTGGCTGAGCTTACATGGCCTGAAATTCTGAAGAGGAGGCAACTTTTCAGGTATAGGTCTTGCAATATTGAAAATAAGGCCCCTTTGGAATGCAGGATTGTTTCATGTTTTCTGTGTTTTTCCTGTGAAAATAAACTTAATCCTGTGAAGTTCCTACATGGTTCTTGTGTTCCAAAGGGGCCCTAAATAAATTACTTTGCATGGTTTATTTTGTAAGATCCATGCTGAATCTTCCAGGGAAATTTTCATGGAGTTCGACCCTGCTGCTGTCTCTAAAATAAATGAGAAGAAGCTTGTGGCACCTGGAAGCACTGCCCATTCTCTTTTGTCAGAGCAAAAGCTCCGAGCTGTCCTTGAGAATGCTCGCCAGATACTAAAGGTTGGTAGTGCCTGCTTGATATACCGCCAATTCGATACTTCCGTTGGTGTGTTTTTTTTTTGCCTTGAACTATAAGTTTGTGCAAACTGATGCAGATTGTTGATGAATTTGGATCCTTTGATCGGTACTGCTGGGGTTTTCTGAACCACAAGCCTATTGTGAGCAAGTTCCGATATCCAAGACAAGTTCCTGTCAAGAGCCCGAAGGCAGATATAATCAGCAAAGACATGATGAGAAGGGGATTCCGAGGTGTGGGCCCAACGGTCATATATTCCTTCATGCAGGCTGCAGGTCTAACAAATGATCACCTGGTCAGTTGCTTCCGGTTCGGACAATGCAATGCCATTCCAACTCTTTGCACGAGTGACATTGACAGGGTAAATGTGAAGGCAGATCCGAAAAAAGATGAGGTGACAACGAAGATTTATTGTGAAGAGATAACCGCAAACCCAGAGATGCCAAGGAGGATTGATGCTCTTATAGTTTCGTAGCACCATGTGGAAATTGGTATAGCAACGTGGCTACTGAACTTGTGTTATCTCTATGTAGACATTGTGTTAGGTTATCCTTGAATTGAGGTCAGGAACCAAAATGTTTTTGTAAAAATCATTTCTGTTGCTAATGCTTACTCTATTGTAAATTGAATGGTTAGGGAAGCTGACCTTTTCTTACTGATCCAGAAACTGTGAAATTATTGCTGTCAATCATCCAGCAGTTTTCTTCTGATCACTGCTGTTTATCAGAAAGATTTCCTTGGCATATTATGATTTGAGGTCGCATTCATCATAACTGGATTCCCTGTGGCTGCTTGCTGCAGGGCTCATTTAAGCAGGTGACCAGAGATTACTGCTACGGATTAATTTTTTGGGGGCTCACCTAAGTCAGTTATGCATGACTGCCGGATGCCTTCTTGTGAGGACTGAGGAGTGAGCCATGGCCTTTCTTTTTTTGAACATCACTCTACGGCCCTGGAACGAATTTTGTTTGCCTCCGTAGCCTTCTCTCTGTTTTATGTGGTTATGTGTGAATTTATTTGCTTAATAATCTAGGGCCATAGAGCTAATTCTCTCTAAATAAAACATGTTAGTTCACAAGCTGAGATTCTGGACTCCGGAGCACAGGGCCATAGATCACAAGTGGCCAATAGCCATCCTGCCAATGTCAAGGCAGACAGATTGAGGCAACACGAATTAGTATTATAACATTGCTGTGTTTCAGTTTGCAATAGCATACTCATGACTCATACTAGTCTTCATTTAATCTTTTATGATTGGACAATCGTAATATTGTTGAGATGTTGTCATGGACATGTGTTAATTAACCTTTGCCGATTCATCTTCCAATTTTGGAAGAGATAAACACACTCACAAGTCACAATGCAAGAATACAGTGAAAGGAGACATATTTTCTTAGTCTGATATGGAGTCTGATGTCATAAGCTGCACAACCAGACAAGTGCATTTACCACACAATACCTTAGTAAGCAGAAAGATTTGACGTATCAATATCCAAAATCACAGCCTCAACTATCAAAGGTGCTTAGGTAGTACAAAACGTTAGCTCGCTATATTTTTTTTTCTAAGACCCATCATATCACAGGTGTGGAAACTACATCTATTCATTCACATAGCATTGAGTACAAGACTGGGAGGGGGAGGCGATTTATCAACTCTCGGACTCAACTGGAAATGTCTTATCACAAATCCCCTTAATGTTTGGTGTTGCAGTATTTGCTGGAGCATTTGCAGCACAGCTGATGTCCTTACTCTTGACTGTTACTAGCTGACTGCATTTTTCGAATCAGAAGCCTTGCCCAGAGATGCTTTATCTTTCTTCGCAACCTCCTCTTTGGTCTGTGAATCAGGGGAAGAGAGTTTCCTTTTGTCATCCACAATTTCCTTAACGACAACCTCTAGTGTATCTAGCCTCTCTAATGCCTTTGAAAACTTTGAATCAGCATCCTTCTTGGCAGATTCTTCCTCAAGCTGTTTTTGTTTCTCAAGTTCCTCGTCTTTTTTCCTTTTCTCTTCTGCTTCCTGAAATATGACATCAACTTTCAGTAAAATTACGTTTAGTGCGCATGCCTATCATAAGAAACTTCTTTCTTAGTGGGTGTACTTTTTATGTTTGGGCATTGGCACATCTGAAAATTGGATACTTCATTTGAACTTGCTGTGGGTACAAAGTAACAATAGACCATTATCTTTGATAGTTAGAGCAATTTGGTTGCAAAGCCACTTAAAGTCAAAAGCAAACATGATAAGTAAAGTTTGGTTTATCAAGAATTTTAAGATCATCACTGAGTACATTTTGAGAAACAACAAAATATGGCATTCTACAGGGAGATGATACATAATTGGTCGAGCAAGGGGAAAAACTGCAAAACAACAATGTCATTCTGCATTTATACGATTATACCACAGTGAAAGAGAAATCCAATATAGAATATATGGTTCCAGGTTCTCCCAAGTAAATATAAGATGCAAATGCAAACAGTCTAAAATGCATCAATTAACCATTTAACTGTCCTCATAAGCAGCATGATTGATGCATATAGGATAGACTCCATGACAGCTCTATCCAAACAGACACGACAGACATAGCCAACTCAAGTGTGCTTTTCAAGTGAATGACAATGGTTAAACTCAATTAAATTAGCATTATTACCAAACAAATAACCTCTTTCAGTTTCAATTACTGTGGTTGCAGATAAATGCATCATTTAAGTAGCATTTGGTCTATGGAAACAATTCGCACCACCATATTTTTGGCAAGTACAGCTGGACATGCTTTAAGTAATTCATAGTTCAGCCCTTTGTTGTCAAATATCATATTTGTTCCAAAATAGATAATTTATTCCATTAAAAATTGTTCATAAGAGATCACAGTAAATTACCCCCTCCATCCTTTTGATCTCGCTCCGTGCATATTGGGCCAGTAAATAGACAGCTGCACAACAAAACAAAAGGACACAACATAAGATTCTCAAAAGGAAGAACCAAGATTTACAGTTGGCTTTCCAAAGCACAGCCAAGAATCAGAAAGGAATAGATTGATTGCATGAAACAAACCTAGTGAGGGCATGCAGGCAAAGAAGAGCTGCACAAGGTGGAAATCAAGCCTGAAATGGAATGAGAAAGACAGAAACCGGTGAAGTTTGTCACTGGAAATCAACTCCAAAACCTACAATCCACGCAAATTCTACAGATTGAGTGGTACTCAGTTTGGGATGGTGGTCTAAGTTTCAGTCATCTTTGATAGAAGTATCAATGTATCACAGTAGATAACTAATACATACATTCTAAAGAAAATAATCAACAGAAACTGGAAACAAGTGGGATCAATGCTTCTTTGGAGAGGAGCAAGTGACAAAATACCATGAGGTGATATGAGATGCTTGCCTTAGGTATGCTAAATAGAAGGTTTTGAATGAATGTCTTCTCATTAAATGGATCTGGAGAGTTGAAAGTAATTTTCAACACCCATGGTATCAGTTACTTTTTTTCTCTAATACGCAAGAGAGTTGATATCATTGCATTAAGAAAAATAAATCAGAGAATACAATGAACCCAAGACTCACACCCCTCGTTCTTTGACAAGTAGCAGGTAGACAAGTTCTTTGACTGATATTTGGACACATGATCTCTCTATTACAACCCTATTCCCCTTTGTCTTCTCAACTTGCAGGGATCAATTCACAAAACTAGTTCACTTTTACAAGGAGGGGGAATAAGAGATTGGGTTCTGGAGACATTTTGTCCAAAATAAATATTCAGGCAGTGGGAAGTACTTAATATGTTGAACTAAGTACCATATTATTAGCTAGCTGCTGATGGAAACAAGGGCTGAATGGGTTCAAGCAAAGTGCAGACAGTATACAAACAGGGGGCAATCTATGCATAGATACTTGACTGTGAGGTATGTTTCAAGCTACAATGCACTTGGAGGTAAATATTTTCATATGGCAAGCATTGCATGATAAGATCCAATCAGCTGCAGAAGAGAAGGGGGAAAAACTGGCAGTGGGGTGAATTCTGCGCTCTATGTGGCAGGCTTGAAAGTGTAAATCACATATGTTTCGTTGCTTCACGACATTCCAGTAGTCCTGCATCAAAGAAGAGTGCAACTTCGATGCAAACCTTAGGTCTCTGGAGGATATTATTGCTGACTGGATTTTCCATAACTTGGGAGTTACTTCTCTTTGGGGACAATTCAGTTTTTTCAGAGGTTTTCTTGGCTATTTTGCACATCAAAAATAAAACAGGGTTAACAAATTCCGTAACAAATCTATACATGCATTTTTACTCATTTGTAACTAATTTGGAGCGGTGGAAACTGCTTCTAGAAGGCTATTCAAAAGACATTCTTGTGACAGCTAATGCTATGATTGTCAGGATTGTAACTTGTATCATGAAGTAAAAGCAAAACAAGCTCAAACATTCCCAGCGAAATGGGACTAGTCAACTTCCATCTCATCTCGTTGCTCCTATCCTACTCCCATTCCACCAAACCTCGCCGCGAGATGTAATCACTACCGACACCATAAAACCCCCATAAACCTTAAGAGAAGAAGATGGTCGTCTATTGATACTCACCCGAACTCCCTGCGCTTGGGTGGGACGGTGAAGAGGATGTTAGCGGCGGTCTTCCAGTCGGCGCCGCTGCTCCAGTCGAAGTTCTGGACCTGCTTGTACGCCTCCGCCTGCGCCCGCGCCGCGGCCTCCGCCCGGGCCTTTGCGGCGGCGGCGGCCGTCGCTGCTGCGTCGACGGGGAGATTGCCGCTCTCGCCGGTACCAGAGGAGGAGGAGGGGGTGCTGAGGAGGCGGCGGAGGGATGCCGCCGGGAGCCGGCGGCGACGCCGCAGCGCCGGAAGCATCGGGTCGGACCGTGCGGAGTCGTGGCAGCTCTCTGGGCCTTGTCGTGGCTGGCCTGGGGCTGACTCGTGGGCCTGGCCTGCCACAGCCTGGAAATCAAACAGGCCCATCCACGACTCGGGACCAGGCGTTTGGAAATTGGAATGCAGCAATTCAGTACACGAGGGGAAAGCTATAACGCCAACTTGTACTTGAAGGGTTGAGGCATCAAAAAAAAAAGCTATAACGCCGTTAGCTTAAAATGGATGGAATGGAAATTAAGGGAGGAAAAAATCTATATGAATGGCAATTAAAAATAATTCATATTTTTGGATGATAATGAAGGGATTGTTAATTTCCAATGGCAATGAAGGAATTTCTCCATCAAAATTAGGCAGCAGGCCGGAGTGGACTCAGCCACTTAGCAATCATGGTAGTGGACGAGATGATTCCAACATGAGACAAACTGAAATGCAGGTCCCTTTCGTCAGCAAAAGCCAGGATCAGTAGAAAGCGTGGCTACTGGCTAGGTCAAAAGTGCTAGGAATGGGCCCCGTCTAATAACACATTAGATCCGGGGCAGGTTAATTATTTTGCAACAGTCCAGGATGCAGATGCAAACAGATCACCTAGAACTAAATTTTAGGTGGACTAAAGAATAGACTTGGACTGAAGTTTAGGTGGCTAGAGTTTAGTCCAGTATTTAGATATAACAAATAGTTTTCCTAGACAAAGACTCGTATAGATGCACCTATTAGTCCATATTTAGATATAACAAATAGTTTTCCTAGACAAAGACTCATATAGATGCACCTCTTAGTCCATATTAGTTTATTATATTTAGATATAACAAATAGTTTTCCTAGACAAAGACTCATATAGATGCACCTCTTAGTCCATATTAGTTTATTAGTTCACATGACCACATGTTTGGATACCTAGGACTAAAATTTAGTCCATAGCACCCAAACAAGTCTGTGGCAGTGTAAAGCATTAGTACATTGTAGAGTAAGAAAAGAAGGTTCAGAGTCGCCTGACCACCCAACCCTGATTGCCTTATAATGACTGAAATACGGACTGTCTTTTCGTTTAGGACCATTTTACATTTTTACTAGCTCTTAAGACATACATGTACAGTTGCCCAGGCTACAGGTGATCTCAGATTGAACTCGAGTGTTGCCACTGATTCTAGGCTGACATACACAGTATTGTTCAAGCACGGAAGCCCATCAGAGGATAGTCTCTACATGGTCCAGTCCTTCCACGGCTAAGCTTGGGCTTTAATTTGTTTCTCTAATGCAGTCGACAGTCTACAGAGTAGAGACCCAAACACTACAAGCACGGCAGGTCAATGCCTAAAATGTTGGCCACTAGGCTTCACGGCAAAGACAAGGGCAGGCACCAGGCAACCAGCGAGATGCATCGACAGTAGCACCTGAATCAATATTTACTGAATTAAGATAAGGAGCAGCAGCAATTGCGGCCACTGGAGGACTACAAGACAAGGAGTACTAGTACAATAGCATCGGCAAATACAGAACCATCGCAGAATGTACAGTACCATGCACCCTCCATAATTTTGGCATGCGGCATGTGCATGTCTCTCTATAATTTTGAGTGGCCATTGGAGCGTCGCCTCTTCCTGGCCCCTGGTGACGGTGCTTCGATGCGGCGGATCAGCCTTGCCTGCGGCTGCGTGTGCCATCACAACAGAGATACTATGATGGCGACGTCGCTTGGGGTCGCGGGCATTCCTTTGCCCTGCTGCCTCTACCGGCGACGTGGGGCGCCCGGGTGCAGAGCCAGCGGCGGAGACGGAACTTGGGGTGAAGAGCCGGCGGCAGAGACGGCCCCTCCTCCATCTCGATACACAAGCGAACACCGACGGCAGCACAAGAAGTAGAGGCGGGATGGAGGAGGTCTACGCACGGGAAGTAGAGGCGACGGGAGTACGGAATGCGAAAGAGCGATGCGAAGCTGTTTCCGCGCGTTTATATTTGCGCGCAACACCGGAAGATTTGGCAAGTTAGGAAAGATAGCAAGTTGAGATGGCAACTGTTGGAGCCTCTTTTTTGTGGTTTTGTCAACAATCAGTCATTATTATATGGTTCAGACCCCAACCCTGATTGCCTTATAATAATGACTGAACTACGGACTGCCTTATAGTTCAATCTAGCTACAGGTGATCTCATATTGAACTGTGTTGTTGCCACTGATTCTAGACTGACACACACAGTATTGTTCAAGCACGGAGCCCATCAGAGGACAGTCTCTACACATGGTCCAGTCCTTCAGGGCTAAGCTTGGCCTTTAATTTGTTTCTCTAATGCAATCGACAGTCTAGAGAGTAGAGACCCAAACACCATACCAGCACGGCAGGTCAGCAGCATCCTCAGCAATGCCTTAGCAATGTACAACATGTTGGCCATTAGGCTTCACTGCAAAGACAAGGTCAGAGATTCTTAAGAACAAAGGGACTCATGTACCATACTGCTGATTTTGCACCTTCACCAGACATCACCAAACCTGGTTGCTTAACAAGGTGGCAAGCCAACCAACAAGTCATCCACATCTGACTGAGTGGCAACACCTAACAGAAACAATATACACCTAACATGCAGGGTTTGAGGTCGATATCACCGAATCCAATATAATAGGAACACAACAACAAAAGGGGAATAGTAAGTACTCCGTAGCGTACCTGCTCTTTTTTGCTTGGAGCAGATGACAGCCAACTCAATGGTTGCTGTGCATGATTTCCAGGGTCAACAAACTGCAAAGCACGTTAGTAGAAGACAAGTGGCCAACTACTTTCGCATGCGTGTCTCAATGTAGTTTAGAAGTAAATGCATTTCTGGTAATTTGGCAAGACATATCATGGAATCAGTACATAGGTATACCAAGATGCAGATCAACCCAACATTGGACCCCTTTCAATTGATACCAAACATGCCCCATCAGCACAAAGGATAACTGTAGCCTACAGATAAAAAATGTGGATATCTGATTTTACAAAATGAAGGAACACTGTAATTTCGTTGGACGGTTGCTTCTAGTCCCAACTCAAATAATGTATATACACATCATATGACAAATAAATAATCTCAGATAGTAGCATATGTGAAAATGCTTCAGAGTTGCATGGTATCTAAAGGAAATATTGTATCCTCTTTTCAGTTATAACTATACCAAAATTGTACAGATATACATACATTGTTGCTAAGAAGTTAGGAGATTAAAGACGAGGACCTAAGCTCCAAAAGACAAAAGAAAAAGCTATTCTATACCATGTGCCATGATAATACCTCTCAAGCAAGTCAAAGATGGGACTCTTACCATCACCAATCCACCCTTTACATCAACAAAAAAAAATCTGAAACTGAAACATCTTTATCCTGAGATGGTATATGCCGCTCGTTCTATCTACAAAGAATTGTAGTTAAAATACTTTTATGTCCATATGTATGCTGAAAAATTTGTCTTATCTGTTAAGTGGCTCAAGCTGTACTTCCATTGGTTCAGGTGACGAATTAGACTCCATTTTACTGACTACCCTTTCAGATTGCAAAAGATCGACTGTATCATCTTCCTCGCTGCTGCCAAGCACCCATTTTCCTGAAGGACCATCACCTCCTGCTGTTCTTCGCTTAATCGCCATATACTCAAGGTAAGCGGTTACCAAAGTAAGGCTTATAACCCATAAGATCAGCCCACATGTAAGTCCCTTGATGGTCTTACTGCCATATCTGTGCCCAAGATGCTCCAAGCCAGTAAAGAGCGCCACGGTACCAAGAACAGCAGCAGATCTCCCGGCCAGAACATGCAGGTATTCCCAAACCACTCTGTTCTCAGGAGGAGACTCTCCATTCTCTGTTCTATGTGGTCGAAGATAAGCATTTATCGGCTGCACAGATGCAAATGTCAATGCTACTGCACCAATTCGAGCATGTCTGGATTTAAAAGAAAAACCTCGGAGCTCAGCGACTGCAAACAGAACACCCAAGAACATGACGGCTATGCTTGAGTACTGCAGATAGGTGTGAGCCTGGAACCACAGCCCGCCTTTCAGATGTTTCAGGTATCTGGCAGCCATGATCCCCCCTGGGAGCAGAATAGCCCATGCCACAAACATCATAAACCCATGAACAGCAAGCACCGGGCGGAGATCCTCCACTGCTTCAGCCAAGCCGCTCAGCAAAAGAATCCTGATAGGACGATTGCTTGTGTCCGAGTGCATGTTCTTCAAACTTAAGGGGCCCGGTGACCATTGAGCACCCATGGCCCAGATGACCTTCAGAGGAGTCGTTGGGTCAATTATGTTCATGCACTCCACCTTTCCACTGCATGAAGGTGTCAATGGCCGAGTGAACTCAAATACGACCGCACCGTTTTCCGATCGGCATCGCTTGTGCGTAACATTTTCATGTGTCTCGCGCACACTCATCCCGTCCTTGCCGTCGATCCAGTAAGATTTGACATGCCCCTTGCCATTGCCATCGACCCACCCGACATAAGCATAGCTATTGACCATTGCGCTACCAAATCCAATTGCAAGGTATCCACTCTTCTTCTCACCCCGTGCAGCAATGTTAATGGAGTCACCAGAGAGAGTCCAGAAGAAAGTCACCTGCTGATCATCCAGTAGCACGCTGTTGTTGTACATGTCGCTGAGGCCTCCGTCGACGACCTGAATTTTCCAGCCCATCTTGGGATCATACAAGGACTGGTAGTAGACTAGGTCCGGCGTGTTCCGATCAGGCAGCCAGACGAGCTCTGTTGGTGTCGCCGGCACGCCCTCCGCCTTGGGTCCACCGGAGTAGATGGTCTCTGACTTGTTCCTGAAAGTGGCATTGCCTCCGACGGGGTCCGACGTGATGTAGAGCGGCGCGTCGTGCCCGGCCTCGATGGAGAAGGTGACCGGCACGCCGCGCTCCACCTTGAGCAGAGGCGCCTCCTTCTTGTTGATGTAGAGCACCTTGTCGGGGTTGGGCGGATTGGGGTAATGCAGCGCCGGTCCGACCGTCACGGCCAGCGGCGTGTTGCGCTCCGTCGTGATCCTGTCCTGGTCCTCCTTGTCCTCGGCGTCCAGCGGCCCGACGCACCCGTTGCTCGCGTCCGACGACAGGTTGAGCTTGGCGAAGGTGAACGCCGTCCCCGGAGACCCGCTGCGGCGGCTCATCAGCGGCAGGTAGTACGGCCGGAGCGAGTCCGGCGGGCGCAGCAGCCCGATCGCCCAGACCACCGTCATGTTCCTGGTGCCGTCCACGGAGACGTCGTACCTCTTGTCCTCGGACACCAGCGGGCGCGAGAAGCGCACGAAGGAGACGCCGTCGCGGCGGTGGCCGTAGACCAGCCGCGTGTTGTTGACGAGCCCGGTGGTGTTGTCGCGGTCGTAGATGGTGTCCGGGCACACGCCCTCCACGAGGCCGTCCTTGCGCAGCAGGCACTCGCTGTTCTTGGTGACGAAGTAGTCCTCGGCGAAGGGGAGCCCGTCCTCGGTGAAGCCGGCGACGGCGAGGTCGGCGCCGATCACGGACGGCTTGGCCGCCGCGCCAGGCTTCGCCCACCCGAACGCCATGTAGTACTCCGATCCGACCGCCGCCTCGAGGGCGATGTCGATGGAATTGTTCTTCTCGTGGACCGTCCACCGCACGCGGAAGCGCCGGGAGAGCTGGGCGCAGGAGTCGAGCATGGTGGGCGCCGCCGCGGACGAGGAGGATGAATCGGAGGCGTTGGCGCCGGAGAGGCGCACGAAGCCGAAGAGGGAGGAAGTGACGGGGTCGAAGGCGGCGAGGACGGGGACGCGCGGCCAGGACAGGCCCGGGAGGAGGCGGAACACGCGGGTCTCGGACCGGAACGTGTGGTCCAGCGGCTCGGCGGCCGCGGGCTCGCCGCGCGACAGGGCGTCGAGGTCGGTCCCGTCCGCGCGCCACCACCGCGCGGAGGCGGAGCCAGGGAGGAGGTCGAGCGCGGCGACGCGGAACGAGCAGCCGTCGAGCACCTCCACGCGGCCGCGGAGCTGATGCTGCGACATGCGCAGGTCCGCCTTGTACCCCGCCAGGCTCGTGTTCGATCCGCACCCCGCCGCTGCCGCCGTGCCGGGACCCAGACGAGCGGCGAGGCAGAGGAGGAGGAGGAAGCGGAGGGCCGCGGGCGCCATGGCCGCGCGGCGCGGTCGGGGTGTGCGCGCGGCGGTCAGGGAAATAGGGTGGCGAGGCGGGGGCGATCTCGCGGCGCGCGCGCGGCGGCGAGTTCGTCGGGGTCGCGGCGTGGGAGGACGGGGAGGGAAAGGAAGCGGCTCCTCCTGCCGTGCCGGGCGGGTTCGATTTTGTTCGGTGCGCGGTTTTCTCTTGGAGCATGGTGGGACCCACCTCATTTTTGTGTTGGTGATTGATGACTGATTAGTGGTGACTTGTGTCACGGAGCATGTGGTTGACACCGTTCTTTTGTTGGAAGGCCTAGCCAAAGACCATCTTCAATACTAGTAGATCTTTATAAATAATGGAGTCGGTAAATTGATGACCTCTGAATTTAACCTCACCGTTGGCGCCGTGACTCGTGGTGCTGACCTCTGAAACTAACCTAAACATAAATTATCATGACATGTACATCCTAAATTTTTACCATGATATACTCCCTCCGTCCTGATATATAGAGCATTCTAGTTTTTGATTTTTTTCTAAAATATAGTGCATTCATGAAACAACAAGATAATGTTTACTTAAATAAAAGCGCATGATTATTTTATATATAGAAAGTAATTTATTTTCTCGCCTATTTTGTATTAGAAGATTGAGAGTTTCTCCTTTAATTATGCAAATCTAATTAAATTTCAATACATTAGTAAGGTAAGTGAGGGCTACATGCGTCTATTGCTCTCTCTATTATTTTAGCCCAAAACAGCAACAATGCTCTATATATCAGGACGGAGGGAGTATGGTCTAATAAAATTTGGTTGCATTTTTTTCTATTATGAGATAGATATACATGGACAATGTTCGAACGCCAAATTATATACACATTTCATAGTAAAAATGTAACCATTGACATTACCATTCCAAAGCTATAGGCACCACGACTCATGGTGCCGAGCTCGACGCTGCAGATCATAGTATCGAGCCCACACAATTTCTGAGCTCCTACCTCGGTGGCATGACCTATGGTGCTGAGAAGTGTTGCCTCGCCACTGTAGGCCATGGCGTTGAGCTTAGGGTCTAAAATTAGTTTTTTTGACACTAAGGAGTATAAATGTGAAATTTTGATAAAAGATGCTAAATTGCAAATAATTTGACCTTGCTAGCGCAGGAGTGCAGGACCCTAAGGTAAACACGAGCTAGATATTCAAAGATTTTTTTTTACAACAATCTAGATATTCAAAGTTGATGCTTGCTCCAATTCCTAAGGATCCATGCATGTGTGTGTGTGTGAGAGAGAGATAATAATTGTATGCTTAGTTTTATAGGAATGACTGTACGCTAGATCATGGATAGTACCTCGTAGTCCGTTTAATACACTAATGCTAATAGTACAAGTGTACTATCTCTAGGCATTAGGTTGTTGGATGGGACCTGATGGAAACTGTGCAGCTTGTTTGAACATTGTGTGGTATAAGCACTCTCCAGGACTTAGATGTGACGTATCTCTCCAAAAAGGCTAGAAATATAGTCGCAACTGATTGTATAACGACATTTCATGGTTCAGTCGGTAACCATCCTGAAAGTGACTCTTTAATAGTCAATCTAGGACAAGGATGAAGCGAAATTGTGTGACTTTGGACTCTTGGAGTGGTTGGATCCAGACAACGCCAAACTCCTTTGGATGAAACAGAAGATTGACAACTCATCACTAGCAATTTTTCAACCACAGAATGTGCCAAGTGAGCTGGAAAAACAAGAACCGACGAAGGCTCTAATAACCAAGTTCAGCACCATTTTTTTCCCGATCACGCCCAACAATGGACGCGTTTTTCCAAGTTCAGCACCAATTGTCGATCTCCTTTTTTCGAAGAGCAATCCATGCCTCCAAACTCAGCCACCTAACTTTTTTTCTCAAATGACGCAAGAAAGCCGTGTCATTTCATTAAGAGAACAAAGTCACCAGACTCTTTTGCTAACCTAAAGGAGCAAGGAAGGAAGAGATCAATGTATTATAGAGTTTTGTGGCCTTGACACTACACCATAATAATTGGTGGGAGAGGATCCTCTGACTTAACATGCATTTCTTACCTAACGATTGGCCGATTGTTGAACAAATAAGGATGGCAACGGGTCGGGTTCGGATCGGGTGGAGTCTCCGTGCACCCAAACCCAAAACCCGAACCCGAACCCGAAACCGATTCGGGTGGAATTTCATAACCAAACCCAAACCCGCGGGTACCCAAAACCCGAACGGATACCCGAAACCCGCGGAAATATATACACATATATATACACATATTCACATGTATATGACTATATATATACACATTCACATATATATACATATTTCGGATATCCATTGGATATCCACGGGTGAAAAACCAAACCCGAACCCGAACCCGATAGGTTTCAGGTACCCAAACCCGAAAACCGTGGGTGAAAAACTAGTCCCAAACCCGAACCCGCTAGACCCGAAACCCGCGGATACCCGCCCCGAACCCGACCCACTGCCATCCTTGTGAACAAAGATGATCGGCACGAGAACGATTTCCAAACCAGGGACACATCCCAAACAACGCAGGCCGGTCTGCTCCAAAGACGTCGCAGGCATGTTTGGTTCGGATCCTAAACCTAAAATTGTTATCTGACTCAGGCATCAACCTTATACGTACTATGTCCAAATTTGGGCAGGCAAGCGCTTGACCGAAATAAAGAAAAGACAAAAAAAAAAAGATCAAAGATGATTTATCTTTTTTAAGACACATCAAGATCAATAACTTTTAAAGCAAACATCAATGTTTGACAGTACATCCTTTTTTTTTTGTCTTAGATCAATGTTGGACTGCCCCCTATATATGAATCCTGGCCGGCTCCATTCTTGTTCTAAAGCCATCTCTAAAAATGGGTACAACACAACTTTATAGTTGACAACCTTTTTATTTGAAGTTCTCACATTTTAAATTCATCTTTTTTTAATGTTTCAAACAACCTTGGAGAAATAACCTATGGTCAAATTTAGTCTGAAATCCTCAGATATTGAAATTCAAAATTTCGAATAACCACATACGAAGAAACAACAAAAAGCATAGTTATAGATCTTGAAGAGCTATACAACTTTATAGTTGGCAACCTTTTTACTTGAAATCATTTATCCAACGAAAATTTGGTTTAGATTTCTCACATTTTGAAATCTTATTTTTTAAACGATCTTGGATAGAGAAAAGACCCAAACCAAAGTTTGTAGTACTTACATCTACAACTTTCTAGTTGAAACTTTTTTTATTTTAATTCATTTAAGGTCTCAAATATTCATTTTAAAATCTGTGTATCTAGCCTCTAAACACAAGTGACTTTGGGAGTGGAGTGGTTAGGGGAGGTACACACGAGGCTTGAGGTCATAGGTTATGTGGTTTTTGGAATTCAATTTGTAAGAGTGGTTGTGAGCCATCTCTACCTGTCCCGGGTAGAGAGATCATTTCAACACCGGGTGACCGTGGTCGAAGCTTTTATGGTCATGACTACTACAGTGATACAAGTGGCGTTGTTGAATGTTGCAGGCCTATGGACGACGTGGAGGAAACCGAGGTGGAAGGCCGGGATGTGGCTCAACAAAGCTCCTGCTCCTACACTAGCAACAATCGCCAGCGCGATTCAGCAATGTTTTTTCTTTCACAATAAATCAGCAACAACGAGAATCAGTCAGCCAGAAACGACCAAACAAACAGGGCGATGCATCTAGTACCTAATTTGGTGATTGAGGAGGATTGATGAATACAAGTGTTATAACATGTGTTTTGCAACGGTATACACATTAGTTACTTAGTTAGAAATCGATTGGGTACAAGTGTCGTCGTCCTGAAGACTCGGATCAATGATTGAGAAGTGTGATGCAAAAGATATCTATTAAGCTTGATGCTCAGAAACATTCATTGTATTGTCCTGAGCCCCAATCCTTCAACCTATGCTTGCAGGACCTCGCAACAAGTTCTATTTTCTCCTCTTATTGTTGTTGTCCATGTTATTTACTATGACATGGATTAAATTAATTGAGCGGTTCACAACGTCGCTGCTACTCTTTAGCACAATGAATTAGTTGGAATAGGAAGTTCCACAGAACATTCAAGGAGAAAGACTATGGCCTTGGATGATTATAATTCCGTTCTCTGTAACCCTTGCAGTGAGGAATCTCTTGTTCATCTCGTCCTGGCCTGGCCTTTTACAATAAATTGTTGGTCAACTCTTGGTTTGATCGGCCTTCGCGCGCCCTGATGATCCCCTCGGCACTTTGATCTTCAAAAGCCAGCTGCAGATTACATTTTTTTTATGGAAGTGATTATTACTATGCACTGGTCCATTTGGATAGTAAAGAATGATACCACATTTCAACATTTGCGGCCCTCGATTCTGCAAGACAATCTTCCGCGAGAAGTTTGCTCAAGTTATGCTCAGAGCAAAGCATAACTTTTAACCACTAATTAAATGGTTAGATGTTTGTGTGTAAATTTGCTAATCTTATTTATCTCCTTGTATAAAACACGGTTAAACGAATGTTCTATGGTTAAACGGAAGTCTCTTTGTAGGAACTTTCGTTTTTGAATAAAACACGGTAGGGGCCGGGGTGAACCTGTCCTGTTTTCCTTCAAAAATTAGTTGGAATGGGATCCGATGCAGAAGACAAATATCAAAGGAAGCACCAAATTAGTAGAACAAAATTGTAACACCCGAGTTATTTGCTTAATTGGAGGCTACCATACAACTCCTAAAATCTACAAAGATAGGGATTTATTGAAAAATTCGACAGAGGTTCCTTTGTAAATTAGACGTCCAAACCAAGAAATGCTTAAGATGAACATATTAGTAATATCAAATGAACTAGAATTTAAGCATCACAACCCATCACAAGAACCAGAATATATCTACCAAACCCTTGGCAATATCATCTTCAGCAAAGCACAGTTAAAGCAACAAAATCTAAATTATTACAATGTAATAACTTGATTTTAGGAAGCTAAGAACATGAAATTTAAATGTGTGTGCTCAAGATGAAGGTTCAGCTCCCACGCCCCATGCAATTCCACAATCGATAGGTACCTAAACCAAATAGACACAAAGCATGAGCACTCAGCAAGTACAATCGAAACCAGAAGAGAAAATACAACATGTGAACCATAACAAAGGTCGAATAAATCATCAATGGAGCTGTAATTTTTTGTCTGAGACAACGCCTAATACATCCTTAGCATTTACTGACTGAGAGCAAGTAGGGCCAACACTTACACGAACATGAATATAATAACAACCAAATTGCACATCTAGATCCACTGGAACATGAATGGAGTGTAAGAAACAACTAGCAATCCTGATACATGAATACCACGAACATGAATATTGAATAACACATTCAGAGAGCTTGAATAAACACAATCAAGCAAACATGCCATTGCACAAGTTCAGCATGCACTTGCCTTAATTATGAAGAGAATTTGGTACTTCCCAAACTTGTGAAACACTATATATCTTAAGAACTACTCCACGTGAATACCAGAATAAATCCTTCACTAAAACCCTAAGTCGCAAATTCTCACAGTTTCTGAAAATTTAGCTAGATTTCCGTGTTGCTTGCTGTTCCAGCCATATCTTATCTACTTAACCAATCGCATTACATAAATACAACTTGGACATCAACACAGAATTTCCAACATCTTTCATTACAGTTACCATGCCACACTTTGGATCTGACTTGCTCAAAAATAAATGAAAATATTTCTGCACTGAAAACTCCTAACCGGACAGCAGCACAGCTTAACTATTACTCCTAAACTGCCTATTGGATTCCAGTGAAACCAGCACCGTGGGAAAGATAAAAATGAGATCTACAATTTTTTTGTTTCAGTACTGTTGAAATGCAGCACTAATAATTATCAGAAATTACAATTACAGACTACCAATAACAAAATTTGACAGCCAACCAAAACACCCTGTCATTTGATTTGCTTTGAGAAAGGCCCCAACCTGTCATTTTTCAGAGCATTTCTTACTAGCTGAAATCCAATAACAGTATTTTGTTATTGAACCCACATGATAATGAGCGTTTTGATGGGCCTGCAGTATATATGAAGACAATAACTGTTCATATTGCCAAACCAAATTTCTTAGTCTCTAATGCTAGTGACAACAATGCAAGGATAATTGTATGCTGCCCAATTGAATGATGAGAATATATAAGGCTTCGAGTAGGAAATGTACATTTTTCCTAATTTTGTTCATGTAGAAGATAATGTAGAGCTTAGACCTAATTGTCCTTGCTTTTGATTCACTTGATTTCTAGAAAACATAATTCAATTGTTATGAAGAAAATATATATAGGACTAATGGATCTTCTGTTCGTTTCACTCTATTTGAATGGTGACATAATGATGCATATTTTTCCCTATCTCGTTTCCATTTCCAGCAAACTGGCAACCTGGGATATTCTTTTGCATAATACATAAAAAAAATGCAATTGCCTAATGCTGAAGTTAAAAAGATTAATAGTACACATTAGATGATGTTTGGATATTCCCTTCAATTTGCAAAAGATTATTCACGTTAGTGAGGATGTTGGGAATGATGCAATCACACACCAGGAACTACAAATTAATGGGACTTCCCCAGGAAAAGCTTAGGAGGTATGGATATTGACAAAGATGATGGTACACTGCAAAACAGTAAGACCAGATCATAAATATGGATAGGCTATCTGACCTTGCCAAAGCAAGCAGAGGATACAAAGCTCTCAAGGTAACCTATTGCATTTAACAATTTCCACAACTTTCCAGTATGCAGGAGCTAATCATCATATGCAAGAGAAAACTCAACCTCAAACAACCAAACCAGTAACTAACAAAATTTACATTTGCAATAACATGAAATAAACCTGCTGGTAGCTGCTGCACCAGAACCAAAACAACAGTACAAAATGGCTAAGGAAGAGGAAACTCATGGTAGCACCAATGATGATCAACCAACACAAGATCAATGACCAGCTATCCTCTATATGGCATCATCATTCAACTTACTACCACACTATCCAATTAACCGCTTTAGCAATCAACACACTGGATCTCATGTCCAAGCAACCCAAGTTCATGAGCGGCTGTCTACCACCTAGCCCGTATTTGTTAATGCCACATAGTTGTCCGGCTGAGGAGGAGGAGAACCAGAGAACACTACTACATAAAAAATTTTAGCAGACACTATCCAAACATACAGAGGCGGGCACATAACAGCATCTCCAACACTACCAAATCAGACTACCTAAATGTCTGTTTAGGTAGCCACCTATTTCTATGCTACTTATTTTTTTGCTTTCAATTTCAACAATGCTACTTAAATCTGACTACCTAAATGCATTTTAGTAGTGTATGCCATGTGGGACCATGATGTAATCCTCTCTCTCTTTTCTCTACGGTGACTAGGAGGTGGTCATCTTGCACCGGGTCGGAGAAGGTCGTTCTGCGTCCACGCCGGATGTGGTTGTCGCAGGGGGAGACGCACCGACGAGGAAGGTGCGTCGTGCGCCGCAGGAGAGCCGACCTTCCGCGCTGATGGAGGCTCGCTGGGGAGGGCCATTGCGGAGATCCGCTAGGAAGTCGCACCGCTGGGGCAAGGCATGCCATGCTCGCCTCCCGTGCCGCTAGGGCAGGGCACGCCGTGCTCGCCTCCCACAGCCGCGGCGAAGCAGAGGGTCATCGATGGTGGTGGAACTCGACATCCGATGGAGGAACGGCCGGCGACCGCGGTGGAGAAGGGCGGTGTCGGGCGGATGGTGGAGAAGACAGACCACATGGTCGAGGAACGTCGGCCGTAGGGGTAGGAGCACTGTCTGTCTAGATCCGGCGAGGGGGGCCGGCGTGGGGGGAGGAAGGCCACCGGAGGGCAACACTAGCGAGCAGTGCGAATGGGAGTCGACGTGAGGAGGAGAGAAGCGGGAGAAGAGAGAAAATTTAGATGCCTTGATCTGTTGGGCCAACAGGAACAGGTACAGGAGGAGAGAGTTTAGGTAAAGCAATAGAAATAGGTAGTCAAGTAGGTAGCCTATTGGAGTGGTCCATTGCCCGAATATAAGATATATATTTAGATAGCTTGTTGGAGATGCTCTAAGGGTGCCACCTCTGTTAATGCTTGGCCACCCTTGGGGAGAAGTAGCCGCCTTAGTTAATGGTTTATGAACGGAGGCAGACAATATAATGTGACCACGAGTAGTAGAGGACCATTAACAGTACCACCTTTGTTAATCTATTAACAGAGAAGGGTATCTTACTACCGCCGTCTTTGTTAATAGATTAACGAGGTGGTCAGGGTGCCCGCCTTCGGAAAGTGCGATTAACTTGAGCGCTGCCTATGCAAACATGTACACATAGTAGTGCCATGTCCACATAAAAAGTAAGTTTAGGGAGTAAGACAGAAGAGCCAAGTAGGAGCCATAGATACTATCCATCTTTAAGTTAGGCCTGGAGATGAAGCTCCACCAGAGTAGACTCCTTTGTTTCCATACATCTAGGGTGTGATTAGATTGTGCCCTAGCATACAACAATCCTAACCCTAAGCCTAGCTAGGCAGCATTGAGGAGCACATATAAATAGTTCCCTAAGATGTAGATTTTAGTTTCTCTTATTTAAAACATTAAACTTTATTTTCAATTTTATATAACCTGCAATCTATAAAGCTATTCATCTTGTTTAATTTTTGTTGCTCTTGCTATTACATGCGAGTTATAGCTGTAATTTGAGTATATGTGATGTATATAATCAAAGTTATGATTTATTCATCGTTGTAAGATGGCAAATTGCTTTCATCCCCTTCTCATCCTTCATTAGAAGAATTATTTATGTCCTAAAATGAGTAGAAATAAATGCCTAACTTAAGTAATCTAAGTTAGGAGTAAGTGTCATGAAGCCCTTGCAATTAGCTAATCAGACGCGAGCCCCTCCTTGGGCGGATTTCTCCTTTTGCTCCTCGGAGGATCCTACGACCCACATATATCTTCTCTCCCAATTATCACCCTTATGAAACCATTGAACTGTCGATACTTTGGGATACCACGAAACACTCCCGAGTGAAGTACAACACGTGTGCTTGTCGATTTTCTCTATTAGGCATAAGAACCGCCAACATCAAGCATGTCTATAGATCGAGGCAAAGCTGAAGACCGTCAAATCAAATGGTGGGTCACCTGATACTGTAAGTTTTGATGATCCCTAGTGATCAAATTTGTGACCATCAAAAGGGTGTCACCCATGTTCTAATGGGACACCAGACAATATGGTGCCCAATTTTTTTTCTACAGTGATTAATTTTTTTTAAGACTATATATAAATGCCCATGTGAACCAATTTAAAGGTTCATAGGGCCAATGAGAGTGTTGCTATATATATTTGAGAGCTCTTGTCACCACCCAAGCCAAAGTAAACTACTACAATAGTAACAATTGATTAGTGCTACTCTAGGACAAATTCTCATCTTGCAAGGTGATGATTTTAGACCAGGGGATTAGTGAGTGATCCACACATATGGCATTTGCCAGCACCTTGGTACCTTTGTAGTAGTGTCTTGCAAGACCATTCAAAGGATATTATGGAGTGGCCACAATTTGTGAGCAATATGCAATGAATTGCGCATACTAGAGAAGTTGGCAGCGGTAGATATTTAGGTCTACACATGTAATAAAACTAGCTCACAACACTAATTGGTGGTCAAACCAAGAAATGATGGAATAGTGGCTTACCACAATCAGTTAGTAGTAAGAAACAACTCAGCTACATTAATTATAGTCATCAGTTTTGCGACACAGTGAATTTTAAATTGAACTACACAATAAAGCTATAGAAGACTTCACCGTGCCACAACACGAAAGTTGGGTCAAGATAAGAAACCGGGTGAAGCACCAATAAGAGTCTTCTGTAGCAGCGCAGCTAGTTTGTCACCACTAGTCTGATCTACTACTCACCTAAATTACCCTTTCCAAATCATGAGAATCCTTGTAGGCCTCTTTTGGAGAAGCAAGGGGGAGCAAAACCCAGGGATGGCAAACCTCCCACTAAGAACTAAGATGGTAATCGAAATGATATCCCCATGGATTTCCCACCCAAGGAAAAGTCCGGGATCTCGGAGAGATTGGAGTTTCCAAATTAGGTCGTATGTAGCTGTGTTTCCTTGTCCATGATCTACTGCTCTGTATAGATAGGATACATCCTTAGCCCCTCCCTTTCTACTGCTAGTATGTCCAACCATGGGTGATTTTGAGAAAATCTAGCCACCACATGAATGCGAGGAATGAGCTTGCTATATGGCATATCAAAAACAAGGTTCAAGTTCATATTCAGTCATGCAAGCATGAGTTACTATGAAGTGACAATGTAATTAGTATTTTATTTTAAAAGCAAGCGAACAGTTATGCACTGAGACTGCACACACCGATTCTTTCAAAGTTTTCAGCTTATTGATCGTTAATCAACAAATGACGGGAAAGAGTAAACAAGAGGAAGAAAAAACTCAATGGTAAATAGTCTATTATTTCTTCAACCATCCTTGACACAAGACATCAGAGAAATTAGTATGATGTTTCGATATAATTTTATGAATAACTAATATAACATAAATGTATGTTAGAGTTGAGCATTACTCAAGTTAGTGATTCAAGAAATAGAAGGCATGCCTTACGATTATATAAAGGTATTGTAAGTCAAGTTTGTATGATGCTACTCATGGTGTTAGGCTAAGCTACATTGGGACCCTTCTGTTTTGATATTTCAGCAGGTGTACTCTCATCTTACATATTCATGATCTATTCAAGACAAAATTGATGCCATACCACATCACATTTTAATCGGTGGGATTATGATTCTTTTCCAACTGTACATGTATTTGGACTAGCGTTGTTCAGTCAGTGTAAGCTAAAACAACAGCAACAAAGCCAAGATGAGCAAGTCTCTATACGTGCAACTATGAAAGGAAAATTTTAGACACAAGTATATCAGTATATGCAGATGTACATGCTACTTTACATACAATTAATTATTGGTGGTCATCATATGTTGCTGGTTGCAGATAAATGCATGTGAAACCAGCAGCATCTTATATACTACCATGGACAAAAATAAGAAAACAATCTAAATTTATAAAGTGATTAAGAGTACATTTATAAAAAATAATGAAGTGTAAGAGTTGAAGAAACAATAGTACTTTTTACCTATACAATAGTACTTTTTCGTCTCTAATGAACAAAAGCCTACCTTTCTTTCCTACTGATTTTTAACAAATATTCTCAGGCAGCCAGCTCCATAAAACTGCACACAAACTACTGGTGTGCATTCTCATATAATGGTTTCATTTCTGCAAATACCGTGGTATCCTCACCATTTTAGTGGAGAAAGGCAAAACAAAAGGTGCTCCCCACTAGCTACCATACAGAGAGCAAGTTGTTGTAAATCTTGTTTAACTAGGCGAATACCCCGCGCGTTGCTGCGGGGATTTTAGATAATTTAAAAATAAATTAGACTATTTATATTTATAGTTATATGAAAGAAACTATCTTAAATTAGTTTTGATGAATGTTTTGACACATCAATGTGAATAACTAAATGCATGTTAGTGGATGAAGAGAAACTATCATAATTACATGTGCTAGTTGGCTATAATTGCAACTTCTAGTGAATAGTTGATGTGGATAGCTAGCATGTTGAGAGTAGTGACTTGCGGGACCCATCTAATGATGTGGCTTCATAAGATTATAGAGAAGCTAGCGGGTCTTAACTTTATAGGAATTTATAAGATGTTAGAATTACGTCACTTTTCATAAGACATGGTGCTTTGAGAAAATAAAACCAACCAAAATGTAAGAGTGCATGTATACAATAGTACTTTTCATCTCTAATGACAAGAAGCATGCCATTCTTTCCTACTGAATTTCTAATAAGTAATTAAATGGCCTAGATTGAAATACAAAGCTAGCATCCCATGGAGAAAAAATAGAACTATTTTGATACAAAATTAGCTTGCATGGTCTTAATTCAGTTCTTGATATTCTAAGAAAACAAACTGCACACAAACTATTGTTGTTCATTCTCATATAATGATTTCATTGGCTGCAAATACCGTGTATATCCTCTCCTTTTTAGTGTAGAAAAAAAGGCAACACAAATGGTGCTCCCGACTAGCTACCACTGTGGTTTTTTCGA
The DNA here is from genome assembly GCA_018135685.1 of Themeda triandra. Classification (NCBI taxonomy): domain Eukaryota; kingdom Viridiplantae; phylum Streptophyta; class Magnoliopsida; order Poales; family Poaceae; genus Themeda; species Themeda triandra. Next base: position 249,044 of record JAENPR010000019.1, on the reverse strand, counting down.
AAATAAGACCAAACCAATGTGTACATTCTACAAACCCACACCTCATTTTAACGAAAGAGGTAGCCTCAGATGGCTAGTACTTGAAAGCAGGCAATCCATTCTAAGTACTCAACGACAGATGCTAACAAATGGGCTTATCCCATGAAATGGTCCTTTTGCACTCAAATAACTTAATTTCCAACCATTTTTTTGGGTAAAACGTGTGAACTTTTAAACAAAATATTACAGTATATATCAACATCCAAAGCTCCAACATAACTTCGTCCATCCAAATTCAATAAACAGTTAAAACACACATGCAACTACACAATGCAACAAGCTACAAACTATTAATTTATATTGAACCACAGAACTTCATATATCTTCAGAGATAGCATATTAGAGCTCAGTTAGCTATAGTAGAAAGAAAAGGGTCTGTGTTCATGCATACCTTGGCCAAGTAATCTTTGCAAATGACGTTTCCCCATTAATTCATGGCACCCATATATCCTGGGAAAGAAGAAGAAGAACACAGATTACTGAAGATATGAAAGTAGGAAGATCACAAGAGTCAATCACGAATGAAGAATAGGAGAATAGCCATGGACCACAAGATAATGCACTGTGGTAGATAGGTCACTGTGAAGCCATGAAACAAAACGGCACTCGAATCTTACCAACAACCCTCTTCATCAGTAACAAGCAGCAGCGTGATCTTACCAACAACCCTCTTCATCAGTAACAAGCAGCAGCGTTGATGTTCTCTACCCCTTTATCTGAGAGCTCGAAGAAGAGAGGCGAGGATATGATATGAGTAGTAGTAGTAGAGAGAGGAGACGAAAATTCATGCAGGGCCAGCCAAAACCGCCATGAATGAAAAGACCAAACCCCCATGAATGAAAAGACCAAGTGTGTGTGACTTGTGACTATGTGTTGTGAGAGAGACAAGAAGGTACTCAGTCCTACCTAGATGCAAACCAGATCTGGCAAAAACAAGGTGAGTCCAGGGTCTTTGCCAAATTGGGTCATCACATGGTGCCCTCCACGCTCCATTTTTGAGCCAACAGGAGCTTATTAGCACCGGCGCAATAAACACCTGGATCGCCATGGCCGCACAGGAGGACCTAGCAAGAACTAGAAGAACCCGAGCAACCAAGAGCAGAAACAGCTTGAGCTAGAATAATGGCTACAGTGTCCAAAGACGAGCTGCACCATGATAAAGGAAAGAAAGGAGAGAGAGAGTGAGAAATCATGCAGTCTTTGCTCTGTTAAATCCTTACAGTGCCGCCGCAGTGTACTGTCGGGTCCTGATTCAACCCCCAAGGTGAAGGAGAGGAAAATCTTGCATTGCATCGGGAGCATGCAAGCAAAAAAAATAAACGGCAAATAAAGCTAGTACCAATACCAATCATTTTTCAGTGTACCGCAAAACCTACCACAGCAAGCAAGCTCCTTCCTTGGAAGTGGTTTTTTCAGTGTACTGCGAAACCTACCACAAGCAGATGGAAGAAAAGTTCTACCACTCCTACTACTCTTGGCTTGGCTGCTCCATGGGCGTCCGGCTCCGGCCTCATCCTCTTCCTCGGTAGTAGCCCCCCGACAGCCTGACCGAAAGGAATCAATTTGAGAGCAAAAAATATTGGAAATCTACAGAAGATAATGAAGTGACATGTCCTTGGTGCCTGCAAAAGCCGTCGTCTCTCGCAGCATGCGTGTCGTCCATCTCTGCGCGGGACGACTGCGTGGCACAGTTTCCACCGTGTTGTCCTCTCTCTCCCACCTTCACCTTCAATTCCAGCCTCGATGGTGGTGGCGTCTCAGCGTCTGCCGACCCACTAGCACAAGTCGTAGCCAGTAGGAAGACAGCAGCTGCTGCCCAGATCAGAGCAGGCTAGCTAGCCTAGAGTCACCCAGCACCAGCTCGGCGTCGCCGGCCCAGGACGAGAGAGAGGCTGACAGAAAGAGAAGCGAGCACGCGGCGGGGACGGCATGCGCTCCATGCCGGCCACCGCGCCGGGTGCTCGCTCTCTTCTGTCAATCTCTTCAGGGCCTAATCGACCGCTGCAACTAAATAACAGTACAGTACGTACGAGAAATAACAAACACACAATCAAAACATGAATCAGTTCGTCGTTCTTCTCGGATCCGGTGAGCGGCAGTGGCTGTACTTGGAGCAGGAGGAAGCTAGAACGGAGAGAGTGGGTGGCCTGCCAGTGCCAGCTGATGGGACGGGGGTTGTATTGATTTTGATTGTACCTGAGCTTAACCGCTTAAGGCAAGCTAACAATAAGCTGAGCAGCTTGAAGATGGGGTGAGGGTCTCCGAGGTTACTTATATTTATTAAGCACGTACTATGCTGACTGGATCGGCAGCATCAGAATCAGCGGGAGATTAGACTGGAGCAGTGCTCAGTGGACGGCGTGCTAATCAATCTCAGAGAGATCTAGCCGAGCTGCCAGAGGACCAGTAACACCAGCCATCCATCCATCCCCCCGAGCACAGAAAGCCGCCCACCAGTCGAGTGCTCAAGGACTCAAAGGACGGCGAGGGGGGGCTGGGGCATCGTCCTCTCGACGACTTGAGCTGATGACGTTTCGGCCGTTGGTTTGCCTGCCCGTCCATTGTGCTTGTGCTTGTGGCATCGAACTGCGTTCTGCTTGCGGCACGTCGGCCTCGGTCATGTTGTTCTCAGTCAGTGCTGTAAATAAGCCGCCTGTAACTCGTCACTGTTGGACTTTTTGAAAACTCATCACCATTGGTCCAAAAGAGCATTTTTAACATTATTGGACTACTTTGTTCCTTCCTGTCAAATCTGATAACATTTCATTATAACAAATGTTCGTTATCATAATAACTTAACTTGTTGGCTTGAACCTATCAGTCCAGCTTATGACCAATAGTACAATATTTTACTCTCACAACAAAATAGCGCCACGGGAAGTGAGCCTGGCTCACTTGGCTAGGTGACTCAACGTGGCACTACACCTAGCCATCCAGGTTCGAATCCCATCGGGAGCGAATTTGGGTGCCTATTTTCAAAAAAATAAAAAATAGTACTGTGGGGAACTTTCCCACAGTCTTTTCTTGTCAAAAAAAAAACAAAATAGCGCCACCAATATTACTGGTCGACAAAAAAAGTAAACGGAGAAAATGGTATTCATCGTAGTTGGTTTATAATTTGATGATAAAAAGTAAATTTTTTAAAAGAAAAATATCCTAGACTATAGTTGTCGTTGTCCTTACCTCCCATCTGCTGCCTAGATCCTCCATACGAAGAGGGGAGTGGATCGCCGCCTCGCTAGGAGAGCAGGAGTGGCCCCTCGCCACCATCATGCCAGGTGAGGATAAACCTTAGCCATCATGCCGCACCGTGTGTCGCTAAGGTCGCTGCACCATTGGGAAAGAGAACCGACGGGTAGTGATGGAGAGAGTTGGCCTAGAGAGAGTGCATATGGCTAGAAGTGAAAGATGAGCCAGGAGATTGAGTGCACTAGGGTTTGAGGTTTGTGATTACTTATATATACTTATGACCAATTTTCACTATTTATTTACATTTATTATTTTACACAGTACATTGGTCATTCTATCATTCGACTTATCTTAAAGTCCTATAAAGATAATGCTCACTACCTATTTCTCTAAAATATGGTGAAACCACGTCATCCTAGAGGCCCACAACCATGTCATCATCCACCTATAATTCCACTACCATTAACTTAAGTATGCTAATAGATACCCTCTCTATTCCTTCGTCCATTTTTTTAGTAGTTTACGTTTAATCCTTTCTCATTCCACTACTACATGCATGCAAAATTAATACTCCAATTCTTAAACTCCTATAAAACTAATGTCCACTACCTATTTCTCTAGAATGTGGTGAAGCCACGTCATCCTAGAGGCCCACAGCCATGTCATCATCCATCCACAAGTCCACTACCATTAACTAAAGCTTGCTAATAAATATTCTTTCCATTCCTTTATCTATTTTTTAGTGATTTACATTTGATTCTTTCTCATTCCACTACTATATGTATGCGACATACATCGTGTCATTCACATAAGATATTATTTTAAGAAAAAATCACGTAGCAAAACGTAAGATATTTACCTAGTTGTTCATCCTATTTTATTCGCCGTACTTCTCTTTTGAAAGATAAGGGTTCATGGGAGAAAGGGAAGGGGATTATCCACTCTTGTCCTTCAATGAAAGCAAGCAAACCTGTATTTGATGACATCTTCACTCAATAATAGTATAGAGGTGAAAGGTCCTTTGTTTGGTTTTGATAATTAAGTGACAACTTAGGTGGACTAATTGTGTGATCATGAGAATACACAAGGATTTAGTCCACAGGTGAATGTGAGATGAAGGAGCTTCATTGAATATGTGACATGACATGGAGTCATGTAACCAATGGTGAAGATCGAGATGAGGCTTGGCTCGAGACCGGAGGGTGTGTGAAGGACAAGTCGAGGCAGTGGAGCGATGGACCATGAGATGGTGAAGCTCGGGCAAGACTTGGTTCCGATGGACCATGAGGCGGTGAAGAGCAAGTGAGGTCAAGATCGATGGACCGAGAGGGTTGCATGACGATATGAAGTGGATCATATCTTCTTGAGATCGTGTCGGTGCATGTGTTGCATTGGCACTTCGGTAGAAGACGGTGGAAGTGGAAATGCGCAAGGCAAAGGTATAATCTAGGGCATTTCATTTCACCGGTCATGAGGTGTGTAGAGAAGTTGATGACCGGATTTAGGATTGATAGCCGTACTATCAAGAGGGGCAAACTTGTTTGCATCCCGGTCATCTAGTGCCACTTGAGCGATCTAACATTGCGACATGCTAGGATCGAGTGGCGGTGTGAGAACAAGAGAAAATCCTTTGAAAATGATTGTGAAAATGCTAACACACATGCACAAGGTCGTGTTCACTTGGTGGTGTTGGCACATTTACAAAGGTGGCGTTGTTCGCGCTTTGGTTTGCAGGGTTGAGTTGGGTTTGGGTCCCTCTCTCCCTCCCGCCGAGCTTGTGAGGCGGGATTCGGCGCTTTCGGGAAAATTGGAGGCATATTTTCTATTGCGCCGGATGCAACGCAGGATTCGGCGCTTTCGGGAAAATTGGAGGCATATTTTCTATTGCGCCGGATGCAAAATGTGGTTGAAAACATGCTATCTCTGGTGTTCAAGTTGACATACTTGTTGGATAGCATGGTGGAGAAGATCGTGTTTTCGACGGGCTGTAAATCATGGATTTACAGGCGCCGGACGCGGCGGCCGGACGCGTCCGGCGCGTGGTGGCCTGCTTCGGGCGGTCGGCCGGGCGCTGCTGTGGGCGTCGAACGCCGGGGAGGCGCGTCCGGCGCACACCGGACTCGGACCAGAAACTTCTGGTGCCGAGTGTCGCGCGAGCAGGGTCGCCGGACGCGCTCCGGACACAGGCGGCGGACGCGGCACAAACACTGTTGAGCGTCCGGCGCGTGTTGCGCAGGGTTTCTTCGCGCGATCGGCAGCTAGCCGTTGGGGCTTCAACGGTCGGCTTTGAACGGTCGGGATACGTGGCGCTTCGTGGAGCGCCGGACGCGGCTTGGAGCGTCCGGCGGTGGTGGCCGGACGCGTCCGGCGCGTCTAACTTTGCCAGCGTGGGGGCAATGGCTAGTTTTGGGCTTTGGCCTATAAATACTTACCTTGCTCGGCCATGACTGGTTGCTGAGCACACTAGGGCCTTAGTGGCTTGTGTTGTAGTGCTTGGGAGCCCTCTAACTCATCCATGCTTGAGAGTGTTCATCCACTTGTGTTAGAGATCGATTCTAGTGCGTTGCATTGAGAGATTAGCATCGTGTGGCACTAGGTGATCGTGTTGCAAGCCGGTGTGCTTGTTACTCTTGGAGGTCGCCACCTCCTAGACGGCTTGGTGGCAAGAGACTCCGTTGAAGCACGCGTGGAGATTGTGCGGTGCTCGGAGGAGGATTTGTGAGGGGTTCTTGAGCCTTCCCGCGGGTGCGCGAATTGGCTACTCTAGTTGAGCGTGGCTTGGAGGATCCCGTTCTTGTGTTGATTGGAGTTGGGGCTCCCCGGAGGGGTTGTTGGCGATGAGCCAACTTGAGCGGCCATCTCATCACCAAGTCGGTGTATCGCCACAACCGGACGTAGCTTGGTGGCGACCAAGTGAACCAGGGGAAAAATCGGGTGTCGATTTGTGATTGCCGAGGCTTCGACCTCCTTGTTCTTGTGTGTGAGGCTTCGACCTCCCTTGAGCTTGTTTGCAGGTGGTTGGTCTCTACGCCCGGTGATTCGCCACCGCCGCGACTTCGTGTGTCCACTCTTCGCGGTGGTTTGCATCCCCTCTAGCTCAAGCTTGTATTTACATTTGCTACATTCTTGCTTAGCTTGAGTAGCGGCTCTTGTGCTCTTTCGCTTGTGTAGTTAGTTGAGCACCTTCTTGCTTGTGTAGCTAGAAGTAGAGTAAGTGTTTTGCTTAGCTTGTGTAGTTAAATAAATTGCGCTCTTGGGTTCGGCTTGTGTAGCCTTGTCCTTGAGCATCTAGTGAGCTTAGGTTTGGCTTTGTGCTTTTGCTCTTTAGAATTGTGTAGGTGCTCGCCGGTGTGGCAAAGTACTAGTTGCTTAGGTTTGTGTGACCTTGCAAGCTAGAATTGTTTAGGTGAGCACTAGCTAGTTTAGTACCTTGCTTCTTGTTTAGGATCTTTTACAAGGTGCTACTAGAGTTGTAGTTAGTGGGGGTTAGTCTTGGCTAGACCGATAGTTTTAATTCCGCATTTGTCTCGGTTAGCCGGTGCGTAAGTTTTTAGTAAGGACTATTCACCCTCCCCCCCCTCTAGTCCATCTCGACCCTACACGAGGCCTCTATACTCTGTTAATCCTGAGCTCTTTCACTTATATGAGAAATGGGCAATACACAGTTAAGAAGGTGCTAAATACTCCTGAGTTCACTAATCTGCTTCAGTTATCTATTTCTCAGGTGGCTTTCTCACAGCTTCAGAATGTGTTGAACTTGCTTGAATCTATGAATCTCAATGAGAATTTTGACAAACAGGGGTACAGGAGAGGATCTGAATCTTATTCTGTTAAGATAACTTACAGAGCACTTATTGGTCACTTTGATGTTCACCCCACCTTTAAGTGGTTTTGGAAGAACAGGGCTCAACTAAAGCATAGGGTTTTCTTCTGGCTCCTGATTAAGGACAGACTGAGCACTAAAAATCTTTTGAGAAGGAAACACATGGAGTTGGGATCATATCACCGTAACCTTTTTTCTTTTTTTTTTCTCTTTGTACCACTTTCTGTTTTTTTAAGACTCTGTGCTCTCTTTTTAATAAACTCCTGTAGCGGCTTCGGCCCCTCCGGTTCCTTAAAAAATAATAGCATAGAGTGCTCCATTGATAGTAGATCTTGTGTAAATTTACACACATAGTCATCGTCTCTGACGTGTGCAATAGGACGAGCCAGGCCAAGGGCTTATTTAGGAGTCAGGATCACCTCTACTACTGTTGAGCACGAGAAGGCTCGTCGTCGTTTTCTAGTTATTTTTAAAATGTTAATTAACTAAATATATAATAAAACTAATATTTATGATTCTTGATAAACAATACTAGATTAATTTTGACATAATTTTGATAATAAATTATCTAGAGATATAAAGGTAGATATTATTTTCTGTAAAGTTAGTAGAACTTAGAAAAAATCAGCCTTTCAAGAATTAATATGTGAGTTTTAACGCATGCAAACGCAGAAGCGCAAACGCCAAACCACTGCTGGAGCTACCAGAGATTCTTTTACATGGAAAATAGCCACCTGCCCTGCATGAGACTGACTGCTTACATGGAAAATAGCCACCTGCCCTGCGTGACTGACTGACTGCATGTGTCGCTTGCTCATGAATAATGCCTGACTAGTGGACCGGCGCGCCCTCGCGCGCATAGAATGGAAAAACGTGTGTTCAACAGCTGGAGAACTATAGTAATGAACACAAGGATCTTCGATGGTTATAGCTATTTGTTGATAGAATAGCACATCCAGCAAGCGCAACAGCACAGAGCATTGAATATAAGTGTCAAATAGGCCACAACAAAAGCTTTAGATGGCACTGCCATATTTTACAGCCATGAGTGTACATAAAGTCGGATATAAAGACGGACATAAAGTTCAGTTAACACTAATTTGGAGTACAAATAGGCCGCATCATACCTCACCACTACCTTCTGCAGAAAAGGAAAGAGCTCTACGAAATTGGGACTGCGCTGTGTGTCCCTGATTATAGCAACATGAACAGATAAACATGTGGTAAATACACATGGATGAACATGTGTTTTTGATTGAGGATAGCAACACGATTACCCAAAAGCTCCTTTATTTAGCGACGTCTCTTCAGGCTGCACAACTGGTGGAGGTGTCTGTATATGGGATCAAAAGTTAGGCATACAGTTATACATAACATGTGGATAGAAACAGTAGGCCATATCCATCTATACACACCTTTAAGACATCTTCTATTTGAACACTGGCCTCTTGCTGCTGTTTGGTAGCAGCCTCATGAGATGGAGGGGACACAGTGTAAGCATTTTCAGACAGACTGTGAATGTTGAAACAGAAGAATCCGTTAATGTAATACAAGAGGAGAAAATGGGTGCCATCTATATATGTCAATAGGTGGTGGGAGAATGGGTGCCGAATGGAAGGCTAGCTTTAGGTAGCTTGGACCCGAACATAGCAATGAACATACGTTACATGGCTCGGTGAGGACAATTATTTTCTAAAAATTTAAACTACGAAGGGAATATCGAAGATGTGCAGTTTCATAGCCTAAATATGAATGTGAAAGTTTTACTGTGATCCACTCAATTGAGTGGTAACCTAGAAATGCGTAGGATCAAGCTTAATGGAAGGGAAATGATGCAGTCATAATTTCTGTTCATATTTTTGAGGGAGAGAAGCATTTGTTTGCAGATTCTATATCTCCTATTATACTGTGCCTTTTGTCAGTCAATGAAGATGGAACCAATAATCTTTACTGCCATCCAAATCAAGATAGGGTAGTAATCACCTGATATTTTAGCTTCTGAGGAATCACCCTTGGCATAAAATTCTTCGTCGCAGACCTCCTCTTGGATCGCTATTTTTGCTTGAATTTGGTGGAGTGAATCCTACCAAGGATAATGTGGTATGATGGGTTAGGCTGCAGTAGCCCCAAGGCACTGCAAGATAAACCGTGTCTTTCCTTAACCAATACAGTGGAAGTTAATGAGTTATTCAGTTTTTTTAAAAAAAATACAGTCATCACATCAAGAACTGGATTCTTTCTCGGCACGTTTCCATTGCCTGTGGCTTAGTGATCATGTTAAAACCTCAAAATTCCAGCAATTTTTCTTCATCAATCCTTTTAAAGCATAGAAAGCATAGTGGCTCTTTCTTATCTGGTTTAGTATATAAGATAATGCACTTATACTATTCTACCTGACAGAGATAGGGGTATTTGTTATGCTTAATTTTTTTTTCAGTTGGCATCTGTCTTCTTACTTCCCCTGAGGTTAAGCGTTACGTACAATAGTTAGCACATTTGTAAGTGAACATGATAAAACTGAGAAGTATAACTAAAACATGTATTTGCCAATACAGTTCAGTGCACTCGAAACAGTGGGAACACATTTGTCTACCCCACAACATTTGAGGATATGTGCTCGAAACAGCAAACCAGAATCATGCAAGAAAGGAAAATGGGAGTAAGGATCTATTACCAGGATCGAGGGAGCCAATGAATTTGATCAAGATCCTGTAAACCAGATTTGGTAATGCGACATAATCAGAATCAAGTTTCACTAAAGCAGAGAATCCAAGCAACACTGCTCTTGCTGAGGCAGCAGCTCAACAAACAGATGCAACCGTTGACCCTGTAATGTATTTGATAAATAATTGATCAGAACATTAAATCAAAAAAAATATTTGATCTCTAGTTGAGCCATCATTTGAGTGAAGCAATTTACATATAAAGCATGGTAGATACAGAGGTAGAGACAAAGCTCCAACATGGTCATTAATCAAGCATGCTAAAATTTGAGACCACCAAAATGACAAGTTTGAAAGTAATTCTGAACTCCACAACAGCCTTAAGCTATGGAACGAACTGTACATGAGCTATAGAAATTACAGCAGAAACGCTAGCATAAGGACATTGATAAAAGAAAAAAAAGGAAGCACAAAAAACAATGGAACGGCTCAAATCCTGCTTAAATTATAAACAAATAAGGCAGAAGAAGTAGCTATAGCAGAGCAATGTAGTGTAAGGCTAATAATTTAGGCCATATCTTATCTTCCTTTTTTCTTTATTTACTGAACCGAATAGATGGGACAATGAGTTTCAGCTGAGCCCCAAAATATATGCACCACAATTTGGAGGCTATTCTGTTAACCGAAATCACGTGTAGAGTCTAATCTAACACATACAGTTTACCAAACTATTTTCTGTGACACTTGTAGAGCACATACAATGAACTTGGTGACACTGTGCACATCACCCTCAAACGGCTCAAATTGGATATGGGAACCTGATTGATCTTTGTGATGGTTGAATAAAATACCGTAACATGCGGCGGTTAATAAGAAATGCTTGCTCTGACAAAGTGGCGGGTAAAGCACAAGGTAGAGGAGAATAGTATTATTGTATATAATACATGTTCATCACCGCTTTGATCAGGCTCAATATGCATTGAAATCATGAGGGGATACCTGCCAAATGCTGATGAGCTACAGAAGCTGATGCACTGGGTTGTTGCCAATTGCCACATGCTTGTTTGCTTGGCCACTGGTTGGTACTAAGAAGCACAACCTCAAGAGTTGTTGGCTGCTGCTGGGAAGCAAGTGCAGACCTCCTGCTGCTGATGCCGCCACCCTCATACCAATTCACATGAATATATCCCATGCTGCATATAAGAAACATCACTGCACATGAGACATGGAAGCAATAGTTAGCATTCCAAAAGGATAAAACTTCAGGTGCAGATTGAGAACTGAAATCTCCTAGGCTCTCCCCAATCGTAAGGAAACAACGTATTTGAAGCAACCAAATATTACGTACCAATAGAGATTGCACTATCAAACAAAGATGAACCATACTATGAAATCAGACAAAGGGAACATAAAGAGGTGACCACAAGAGATTAGGTAGGTACTCCAGATTTTTTTCCTTTTCACAGGCGACAGGCCTCGCTGCAACAGGAAGTTAACTGTTGGGCAACCCTTTCCAGGTTACCACCTATACCTGTGTGGTCATGTATACGCTAGGCAAATTGAACTCATAGTTCTATGTTGTAAGATAGTATTAGTAAATTATCGGTAACAACATATGAGATCACAAATGTCTATTGCTATCATATCACTTGAATTAATGTTAGGCTCAACCTCATTGCAAATTCAACATATATAACATGATTTGTTCCAAATCAATTTCAAGTGGGGGTAATTTTAAGATTTCCTAATACCCTTTCTCTCTGAGCTTGTAGACGGTCACAACATTACAAAATGAGGAGTTCATCAGCCCTAGCATATGAGGGCCCAGAACAACTGTAAAGTTTGTTCCCAAATTAGAGAAGACACTAAACATAACAAAATATATGGAATCATGAATTCCAGCCAGTACATGAATACATGTGTTTCCTTGATTGGTGTGATCTCTGCATGAAAGGTAGTTACCTCTTGGAATTCCAGAGTATCACCTTTCTTTTTTGGGACTTCTACCATGCGACTTGAAACATCTAAATGGAAACACACAATAATTTAGTAGTTACAAATGTTTTCTTAGATAATTTGCAGCTCATGATGTTGTATTACCTCGATAGGTACACTGAGAATTCCCTCTCTCTATGCCTCTATTTTGTGAACCGTCAACTGGTCGCACAATAAAAAAGAAGCTCAGAATCACGAAGTAAGGTCTTTCTGAAGTGCTTTTGTAAAGAAGACACTAAAAGAATCAGTTGTCACATAGCTATAGGGAGGAACCTTGTAATATTTCTTCTGAACACCAAACCATAGAGGTTCTGCAACTTCTGCCTCTGTAGCTGGAAACAATCCTTTAGGTTGTAACTATCTTTTCTAACTAATAAACTTTGCTGCGGATGGAAGGTGTGGTGCTCCCAAAATGTCGTTGTCACACAAACCATCCAAAAATAGACTGAAGGCTAACCTTTTACATGTTGGTAGTAGCAGCCTAGCAGGTAGCTTCCAATCTCTTTATTATCTTCCCGATCCTGTGACCTAGAAAAGTAGACCTCAAATGTTGACATCAAGTTACGAAACAGAGAATATTTACAATTTATAGAAGGGGACAGTGCTCCTTTTCAATGCTCTTATGTCAATCTTTGCAAAATATAAACTTTCATATTCAGAAAGTAAAAAGTAGAATCTGGAATAGCTGAACTGACCACTCAAACAAAAATATTATTCCATCTTTGCAAAATCTAGGTATTCATATTTAGGAAGAATAAATAGGATCCGAAATAACTGAACTCTGACCCTGCACACAAATTCGAAGTAGCCAAAATTTATTATACTGGTTTCAGATCGATTAATTCTGAGAGGCAGATAATCCTTAATAAATCGCTGTAGGACGTAGAAAATACCAAATAGACAGGCGCCAGCGGAATCAATGGCCTAGGGTTTCCTGTAGCAAGGCAGGTAGGGTTCCGGCGAGTGAAGGAGACGAGGAGCAAGGGAGAAAGGCTGCATTCACCTGGAGGTAGCCACGCCGGAGTCCTCGCAGGCCGCCCGTGCCTGAGCCGCCATGTGGGGCTTGCTCGCGAGCTCGCGTCGGGGCAGTGGCAGCCTCCGCACCTGGACTCGCCAGCACTGGCGGCCTCGATGCTGGGCGCCGGGGAGGTGCTCGGCCGCCGGCGCTGCGGCATGGCGTGCTTTGCGGCCACGGGGCCCGCCCTAGCCGGTGTGGCGCGGTGGGCACCGTCGCCGTGCGCCGGTCGAGAGAAAGAGCGAGAGAGAGAGCGTGGGGATGGAGAGAGGAAGGAGAGTAGAGGAAGAAGAAGGGCAGGGGCGGGAGCTGCGGCGTCGGGGGTAGGAGCGACGGCGGCGGCGGCGTCGCGGCGACCTTGGAGAGGAGCCGAGTACGGGGAGGAGATGAGGAGGCCGGTTTTTTTTTTTTATCGAAAGGAGAACTGTGAGGCTGTATATATCCGGTGGACTGGCTCCTAGACGAATCAGAAGCTAGAGTCCACACGGGAAGCACCAAAAGCAGCAGACACGAGAGATGGAGCCAAAAGAAATGAGTAGAAGCCAGAGAAAGGCACAGTAACAGAATCTACTTTTTACCTTTTCTAACCGCACGATGACAAATCGGATGGCGCGACTTTTTTGTGGCGACGTGCAGGCTCGTTCTGTGGCGGAGCTCGGTGCGGATTGAAGGGGGTAAACAAGAGGAGGCCAGAGGTTTCAGAATTGTTTGCATCTTTCAGCCAACCAAAACACCAAAATCCTTAAAAATATATACTCCCTCCATCCCACAAATAATTGTACGTACATTTTTAACTTTCATAATTCTTGTTTGACTGTTCGTCTTATTCAAAAAAATTAGTAAATATTTATCTTGTCATCACTTAATTCATCGTTAGAGATATTTTTATAATAATTTTTTTATTTATTATTTACATAAAATTTTGAATAAGTCGAATGGTCAAACAAGAACTGTAGAAATTAAAGAAGTACAATTATTTATGGGACGGAGGGAGTATATCTATAGTTAAGTTAAACTCAATATTTTCTTTAACTTGGTACTATGCTAGAATTGCATTTTAGATTCATTTTATTGATGTTGTGCTATAATTGTTTTTTTTCTATACAGGGCGAGAGAGAGAGAATATGAGGTACAAGAGCAACTTCAAGAGATTATATATCTTCCGTATGGATACAAATAAAGATTTTAGTAAAAAAACTGCCAACAAAATTTTCAACTAGATCTTTAAATATTATCATCATGTTTAAATTTCTAGTTTCTCACTCGCTAAACTTGGTAGCAGAGTTGGCTCTCCAAAGCCCTGTTTTCATATCGTATTATCGAACCTAGTCGTATGACCCTCGATCAGACGACTAATCGCGATTAGTCGTTGATAAGGGTCGATTAGTCGAGGCTGATCGGTCTAGTCGGCTAATCGGACATTTAGTCGTCCTTATGCCTAGATGACCTGATCGACCATGTATATACTATATATATATGATGTAAATATATGTAATCATGGCCATAATGGCTCATTAACATGGTGATTTGGCCACTTACCTGCAGCTGCTGCTTGCAGATGCCTGTTGGCTGCTGCAGAAGGTCACTCTCTCCTCACTCATCACTCACTAGGTCACTCCCAAACCCTAATGGGCCGGATACAGCTGGGCCGTGTTTCCCAATTTTTCATACAGTTCTCGGCCCAACTAATCGACATCATGGCTGATCGGACGACTAATCGTGATTAGTCGTCCTGATCGGACGACTAATCGATCTGATCGAAAAAACCTGATCGAGGACCCTTATCGAGCACGCAGTTACGATAAGGACGACTAATCGTGATTAGTCGCGATTAGTCGTCCGATCTGAAAACAGGGCTCCAAAGTATACACTAGATAAATAGTTGGAGGGTGAACAGATAGAGAACATTTTATAAGAATGAATCTCTAAATAAGGATTTAGAGAGTGTGTGTTTGAGATGCTCTAACACCATGTCTACCAACCTTTTCTATAACCAGAAAAGAAGAGGAAAGGGCCTAGAATGCTCTAACACCATGTCTACCAACCTTTTCTAACACCATGTCTACCAACCTTTCTCCCGTTAACTCGCGTGACCACCGTTAAATGCCCGAATGCACGACTAGCGCTTGTGGAAAGAGCCTAGAAGGGGATGAATAGCCCAAAAAAATTCTAAAAACAACACTTAGCCAAGTGGTTAGACAAGCCACCTACTCAATTCTAGGCTATAATCTTTATTTTACCACTAGGCTATAATCTCTAGATACACACTAAGAGGCCTATGTCACTACTCTTACTCTACTCCTAGTGAGCTAACTAAATGACTAAGAACAAGCTACACTAGAGAGCTACTTAACTAGGCAACTACTACCTCTAAACAAGCTATTTTAAGTAAGTAAAGGAAGAGGTAGGATGATTATACCGCCACGAAGAGTAGAGAGATGAACTGATCACAATATGCATATAATAAAAATCCTCGGCAAGAGAGACGATACAATATGTTTTACCGAGGTTCACTTACTTTGTTGGCATTCTAGTCCTCGCTGTGGCGATTCATACGCCAAACCCGCTACCAGGTGCCTCACAACCAACACAAGATAGGGATCTACATGCCATGGGCAATCCACGTAGCCAATTGTGTTCTCCCTCGTGGAAGGCTCAAGAACCTCTCACAAATCACCACCAGTGTGGCCTCAAACAAACTCCAACTTGAGCTCAACACCGCCGCTGCTCCAAGCCATTAGGAGGTCGGCAAACCTCCAAGAGTAATAAGAAATCTGCAGTCAATGCAAAGAACAAGTGTCGTGCAACTCATAAGCAAATACACTTGAATCTCACTCAATCTCACTTAGAATGCCCAGTCTAGCAAGGAGATGAGTAGAGGGGTGTATGATCAGCTCTAGAGTATGTCAATAAGTGCCAGAGAGACCCTCCTAGAGTCGGCCAAAGAACTTAAATAGGGAGCTCGACCAAAGCTCACCTAGTCGTTAGAGCCTCTAAACGACCATAGGACCAAGGCCGTCAGACTAACTCGCCAGTTCAAAGTTTCGACCGTCGTCATGCACATGAGAAGCCCTAGACGCCGTCGAACTCGCACTTTGTTGATCAGATGCCTAGGTCCAACGCGATCCAAAGAGCATCCAAAATGGAAAATGTCGTCACACCAATTCTGCCAAGGTCTTACACCACATGTCAGGCCCACATTCAAACCTTCGTCTTCACGCCATTGTTGTTCCTCCATATGGGCCGTCGAACCGAGTCGAGATAGGCCGACCCATCCGTGCGCTACCTTGGACCGACGCCCGCATTGTCTCTGCCTCTAGCTGAGTTAGTCTTCGAACTCAGGTGTGCCAGAGTCAGATGCCGTTCGGAGTCAAATACGAGCACGATCTCACCTCTCTTGTTCTCACGTGCCAACACCAAAGTGTCCCAAACACTAGTGCAAAGTGTGTTAGAATTTTTCAAAACATTTTAGCAAGGGGCAAGAGCTAGTCCACTATATCCTAATACATATGCTCATGTTGTTTAGACCTAGTGGCACTTAAACCTCAAATTCATCGTGAATCTTCCCTCTTGATAATCGGATATCTATCCTAAGTCACTCACACCCACTAGGTGTCTTGAGTGTAAACCGAAAAACCATATTTGATACCTTTGCCTTGATCAACACTTGGCTTCTTGTTTCTCTTTCTTCTTTTTATTTTGGAGCTTGATCACCATGTTCATCTCCACCAAGTCCATGGTTTTATGATCTTATGTCATTCACCTCCTAGCACCTTGCTCCACTACTTGAGTTGGACTATCCTATCTCATGTCATCACTTAGAGCAAAGGATTATTAGTCCAAATGGTTTCATCAACTACCCAAAACCAAACTAGGACTTTCACTTGTTCGCTTGTAAAGACCACCGCTGAGGTTAGCACATTGGGAAGCGGTTGTGGCGTTGTAGGTTGGGCCTCCGTACAAGCGAGCACACAAGCCACCCATATGACATCACTTCGAGGGCACTGCACGGGCGAGCATAGGCAAGCACCCGATTGTTGGGGCTCCACACAGATGAAGGGTGGCAGAGAAAAGAGAGATGAGATGGAAGACTCTTTTTATCGATGGACAGGTAGGTCCTACTTAATAAAGAGAACAAGGTTTTCTTAATCAGTTGCAACAACACCGGATAGCCTAAAACTCTATTCTCTCAATTCTCCATATATAGCAAGCAAATTTAAGATAAAAAAGGATCTGGTAGAGGTGATCTAAGATCTTGTTTAAAGAGCTCTAGCTATGCAAAAATAGCTATATAGCACCAACTTCTCAATAGAGACACTGCTTCAAAGTTGGTCTCCCACTAGAGAGAAAGTAGAGTCTAAAAATCATGTGATAGACATAGTAGACGATGCTACTACAAATAGATCTCATCAACAATAGGACGAAATCATAAAGAGTTCTAAGGCTAAGATATGACAAGAGATTAGGATGGCACAACTAAACATGTACGAAGGTAAGGTACAACGAGAAAGGTGTTGATAATTGTTGGATGATGGTCTAGATTTTGCGACAGAGTGACTAAAATAGTTTTAAATAGCAATTAGTGCACTATTCCAGCCTCTTATTCTTCAAATGCCTGCAATCTCCAACAAATTTAGGCCACGGAAGAATACCATGATGTCACCAATATAATTGTTATGATTAGAAAGGTGTTGAGATTAGAGTTTTGAGGTTAAGGCTCCAGGGTTACCAAGGTAAAATTTGAGTCAGCACACTAAAAGATGACTCTTGGGCAAAAGGACTAATAGTGAATCAGAATATGTGGGAAGGACTTAGCATAACAGGTAGCAGTATAATGAATACATTGACTTGTAAGCCACTAAGGACAAGGGTGTACCTAAGGAGATAGCATAAGTACGATGTATCGATAGATGGAGAAAGATTAGGGTGTACCTAATGGGTGGACAAAAATAGCTAGCGACTAGCGCGAAGGAGGAGAGAGAAAATAAAAAATATCAACTGTGTGGTACTCCCTCTATCCCGCAATTAAAGTCGTTCTTGTGCTCCTTTTGAGTGTCTAGGTAGATTAAGTCAAGAGCAGTATACCTACTTCAATGTTAGAACATAAAACGTTTAGCATATTGGGACAGAGAGAGTAGGAAACGAGGACCACATAATCCGTCACAGTAGAAGCCGTTGGGGACGCCTGTAGTCACCTGTAGTTCTACACATAAGATATAGAAAAGTGTGGCACTTGTGCCGCTGTGCGTGCGTGTATGTTTTGTGAAGTGGCACTTGTGGATAATTAGTTTTTTTTTTTAGAAAGCGCCTTCATGGGCGCGGCCTTCCTGGAGGCCGGGTGCGGGTGCCAGGGATCGAACCCCGGCCGGCAGCTTCCCACCCCTGGGAGCTTGCCACTAGGCATTATTTAAGAAAAATATGGATAATAAAGTTTGATTTCATTCTTTTTTTAAAAAAATACTAACTTTGATTTCATTCATCTCTACTATAAAATAAGGGGAATGGACCCGTCGCCGGCGTGGTGAAGCCGCACTACGAAACGATCCCCGGCGTGGTGAAGCCGCACTACGAAACGATCCCCGGCGTGGTGAACCCGCACTCCGAAACGTTCCCGCCCGGCCGCAGCGGGAAAGTTCGCGAAAAAGTTGCCGCGCAGCCGTTTCCAAATCACAAGAACGAGCCACACCGCCAGGCCGCGGTGAAAATTCGGATGAAATCTGCCGCTGGCTTTTCCAAATCAAGGTAACGTAATCGCTACTCCACCTTCCTATCCCTCCCTCCCGTAAAAGGCAACCGCTCCTCCACCTTCCGAAATCACTCCCTCCGGTAAATCTCTCGGTCCCGTGAAAAAAAACCTCGCCTACCTCCTGCCCCGCTGCCGCACTCGTCGCCTTCGCCGCGCCGCCGCGCGAGGAGCTGTGCGCCGCCGGCGACCCGCCATCCCGCCGCGCCGCGCGACGAACCGGGCGCTGTTCTCGCCGCCGTCGGAAGGGCGCCGCTCCTTCACTCCGCAACCTCGACGCCGCAGGGCCGCCGTGCCGCCGGCGTCAAGAGCTTCGCGGCTCATAGATTGGAGTTCTTCCCCATCCCATCTTCCTTCTCCCGGTGTGTCCGTCGGTGGTCGGCCATCTCTCTCGCCGCGGCGCTTCCGCGGCTCTGGGCGGTGGCCGTGACTAGGGAGAGGAACGACTCCAGCCATCCCGGTCGGCAGTCAGAGCAATTCGATTCCTTCCTCCGGGTACACACATCTCGACGTTTCTCTGAGTTTCTCTCAGTTATTCATTCAAGTTATAATGTCGACAGGAATGGATTGCTATTCTCAATTTGTTCTGACGGGACCAGGGAATCTGGTGCGGTGTTGTTGTTTCAAGAGTATCTGAATCTGCAGGAGCGGGTGAGCAAGGTGGTGCCGGCGGTGGCGGGGGTGGCAAAGTCGTCGTTCGTCAGGTCCAGCACCACTACGCTGCTGCACAATCTCAATCAGGCAGAGAAATCGTCGTACGTGGCACACATCAACACTTACCTCCGTGAAGACCCATTCCTGAAGAAGTACTTGCCCATCGGCCCGTCTGGAAACCAGCTGTTCGATCTCATCCGGGATGGTGTTCTGCTCTGGTGAGATGCCACTCTTGTTTCTAGATAGTAGCAGAGTGCATCCCCTGTTAAACAAAAGTTATCTGAGACTAGACCTTTCTGATAGTTGTTCATTTATGGTTTATTTTCTCAGCAAATTGATCAATGTGGCTGTACCTGGGACCATTGATGAGAGAGCAATAAATAAGAAAAGAGTTCTTAACACATGGGAGAGAAATGAAAATCACACACTCTGCCTCAATTCTGCCAAGGCCATTGGATGCACTGTTGTCAACATTGGGACACAGGATTTGGTAGAGGGAAAGGTATGATATGTGTGCCTGCCCTTGAAGCCTTACTTCCAACTTTTACTACTATGCTGCAGTCTAATTCATCTAGGAAAGTTAGGTGATGATGTTCGTCAAACTATATGTCCTACGATGTGATACTTCACTTTATCTAAAAAAAAAAAAAAACGATGTGATACTTCAGCGTATTGTACAATGCCTGTTTAACTTGGGATACCTAACTAGCTATGGTTACTACTTTGTACCTATCTCTCTATTCTTTACACCTATTGGTACATGTCGTATATTTTTATTGCTCTTTGACCATTTGCTGCTTGTTCTGTTCTCCTATATGCTTCTCTATAAGTTATCTACATTTAGTCACCTTGTTGCATGGACACATTCATTTCTCAGTTTTTATTCAAGCAATTTACTGAAGAACAAGATGACTTAAACAAACTTGCATTGTTTTGCATGCAGCCTCATTTAATTCTTGGATTGATATCACAAATCATAAAGGTAAGTGTTGAACTGAGCTTATATTCTGGTGTGGTTCAGCTTTCGACTATTGTTGAACTTTTGCTTCAATCAAATAAATATTTACTGCTTCGTCGATTCAACTTTTGGCTGATCCGAACCTCAAGAAGACACCTCACTCGTGGAGCTATTTGATAACAGCAAGGTAAACCAAAGCATTTTGTCATTGTATTTCCTGTTCCTGGTAGTTTTCTTGTAGCCAGCTTTTTTCAGATGATGGTTCATCCACCGGAGTAGCATCTTTTCTGTGACAAAGCTCAAAACCTCGTCTATATCCTGCACAATAAGCAGACTTGCATATTACTTTTTTTTCCCTACCTTATAGTTGAGAGTCAGGTTGTTGCAATGTAAGAGAATATCTGAAATAGTATATAAGGCAAATATTACATACTGTTTGAGCTTAAATTCAAAGCTTTCAGTAGAGCCAAACTTAGCTGTATTTATAAATTGCTCAAGTGTAAAACACATTTTTTTCATTGATATGACTCATTTTTATCTACTTTGATAATTATTAGAGCAGAGTTGGAAATGGTAACTCAGGTACCTTTAGCATGATTCCGGATAACATCTACCATCAAATGAATTTTACTCCTCTGCATAGATTAGCCAAATCTTTGCTACACACAAGCAACATTAAATTGGAGTATCTACTTCTATGGAGTTTCAAGATACATTTTTTTCAAGATATCAATAGTGCTTTAGCTTTAAAAATTAACAAACATGTTTTATATGCAGGATATTTCCAACTAAAGTTTCAACTATCTCGCATACTTCACCGCAAGGAGTCGACGCCACATCTTAGACTTGAAATGTTAAGTTAATTTTAATTATGTTTCTTGAAGACTTATGTGACATTTGTTTCGAACAACACGATTGCAATGTATTTTTAATTTAACAATACATTGTTGTGTTGGGAAATGGTAAAGCCACGTTTCACGTGCATTAATCTCCACTTTATTAATCGGCAACACCATCGATGGAACAAATAAAAAGAAAAATAAATGTTAAACTTACTCCAAAATCCTTCAAAATCCTGACTTCATAAGAGAGGTAATGCATCAATACATTTTTTCAATATATAAATCCTACTTTAGCTTTAACAATTAATAAATAACTTTGATATGCACGATACAACTACAATTACAACCATCTATATACTTTAGCTACCAAAGAGTCAGACGCTGCATCTTGGACTTCAAATTTGAAGTTATATTTTAGTTATCTTTCTTGAAGACTTATGTAATATTGTTGTTTCAAACATCACGATTACGGATCTTTTTATTTAATAACAATACAATTATATTCTTATACATATATGTTATCGTAGTATTGTGTTTAAGCTGCAGAACGACGTTTTACCTTTTAGATAAAGAGAATTTAGATAAATTTTTTATTATAACTCGCACAAGATGACAGACCGAGTCTACGGGAATCATTTTAAGTCAATTCTACGGACAAAGGGCTACCAGAGGAATCGAATAATCCCGTGCGGATGTACTGTAGCTGGCGGGCGCAGAGTTCGGTGCGTCACCGCAGGCCTGACCGCCGGCCGGTGCGTGCGCCAGGCCGGCCGGAGCCGGACTCCGGAGGACGACGACGTACCATGTACTCCTACGCGCGATGTTATCCACATCGCTGATCCGCTCGGTTCGGTCAGGCGCGCGATGCTGTGGCCAGGGCCTGTGGGGGCAGAGACGGCAGGCGCGCTTGCCGCGCGGGGCGGCAGTGGAGCCGTGGTACTCCCGCCGTCCCGTCGATCAGGCCGCCGGATCGCGAGCGGCAGGCAGCGGTGCCAACGGTGAGCGTGACTGGGTGAGCCACACGTACGGGTTGCGTCCCCGCGTGCCGGGAGTCCGTGCGCCCGCGCTCTGTCGACTCGTGGTTGGGTTGGTTGGACGAGCGGGAGGGACGCCGGGGACCCCGGCCGTCCGCTAGCTCCTGGCGGGGGCTCTGGGCGGGGTACGGTGGGTGGCTGGGCGCCATGGGTGCTCTAGTTCTGCCGTGCCACCGCCTCCGTCCCCAGCGGCCAGCGACCTCCGTCCCCAGCGACCAGCGATCTTGTGGCCGGAGTGGAGCACGTACGGTACGGTCGGGCTAATTGGCATGCAATGTTTGCCGACCGATGGTCAGGTAAAGGCGGAGTGTGCCATGCGCCATTCGTAGCTGGCACGTACGTTTTCGTTCAGAACGTACGCTCGACGGCTAGAGGCATCCACCCTGCCGGGGCCTCTTGTTCTTTTTCGTTTCAGAAACGCTGCTGAATGTTAGTTCAGCCCTGGTTCAGCAACCGCGTGTTTAACAGTTACAAGGTCCCATTCGATGTGGGGACACGCGAGGGCCGCCTGAGAACAAGGCATTTCATCACGTGTGGAGAGATCAACTATTAAGTACGGAGTAAGCTGTAGACACAGAAAATAAACTAGAGAAATCGGTGTAAAAGAAGAAGAAAAATGACTGTTTCTTGCAGCCATATATTCTTTCGGTTCAAAATTGCAGTTTATTTTGATTTTATTTTAAAAATATATAGATTTTAGTGTACATCTAGACATATTTAAATGTACAGTAGCTAAAAATATCAAATCGCACATGTGTGTCATTGTGCAAGGTCAACGCTTGCCAATGATGAACAGTTTGCATGCTTGTTGTCAAAGTATAGCACATGAACTTGCATCTATAGGAAGCAAGAGCCAGGTTTTGGAGCCTCTAGTCATGGCCGGCCAAAGGATGTTGGGTTCAACTGGTTACCCCAGCTAGCCTAGCACTCTGACGGGACCCCTCAGGTTTTGAGTCCGATTCCCCGTGGGAGCGAATTTCCAGTCTGAGGTGAAAAAAATCCCCTAGGGAGGAGTTTTTTTTTCTGCGATCGGGGGGATCGCAACGGATTTTCCTCTGCTTAATGAAATACGGTGCTGGGCCTTGTCCCGACCCGATCGCATTTTTTTTTTCTAGTCATGGCCGGTGTTCCTGATTGTATTATGGTTCTGGTGTTAGGCGATTTAGCTGACATGGTTGAATAATGGAATGAAAATTCCTATAAAAAAGCATGGTTTCAAGGATATACATCAATGACCGTATTTAAGTTTTTGCATTGTGCTTGTCGTACCTTATGTGTCGTGGAATGTAGGCTAGTTAATAGAACTGACTCTTGGTTGCAAAGTTGCTTGTCGCTTGGATAGATAGGGCATAGTAGAAAACTTAGGGCACACATCAAACTAGTTAGGAGGAGATCCAAAATGGGGGTAAGGGATACAACTGGTGCATCAATAGAGATATGGAGAGGGCTGACGGAGAAGAAGAGGCGAAGGAAAGAAGAATAATGAAGAGAGAGAGAGAGAGAGAGAGAAGAAGAGGAGGGTGAATCGAGTTCTCTATAAACATAATTGCTCCATGTAACACCCAAGAGAGGAGGGTGAATTGGTTTTTTTTTTCTATGTATCATGAAAATTCTAGGTTTATGTTTATAGAGAATCCAATTCACCCTTCAGTATTACATGATGCAGGACCACCAGTTCACCAGAGTACTCTTATAGTGTGTGTGTGTGTGTGTGTGTGTGTGTATATATATATATATATATGACGGTTTTGGACTTAGGTCCTAAAAACTTTGAGTTCATATTTTACTTCTTTAATTATTAACTAGGTTCATACCCGTGCATTGCTACGGGTGCAAAATAGAAAAATATTAGGAATGCGATAACTCAAGCACCAAAAAAAAATTATCCGTCATGATAAGTGCCGCAAGTATAAACCCATCTTGTCCATCGTCGTTTTATTCCACACGCACACCCACAAATATAAGGTGAATGATAAGTGATACGACGTGTTGCTTTGGGCAACAAAAAGGAAAAAAATCAATGCAATACAAGTATGGCGAAATATAGTGGCAGAACCAAATTGGTCGTCCACTCTTGTTTCACAAATAGCAGGTCTTACAAAGGGGATCAAGGACAAACTACAGAAATCAAAGAGAACAAAGAAGCTACCCCTCTGAATCAGCACTTTCAAAGAATGTTGAATTAGGCCTATTTTTTCAGTCTCTACAAGGATAGGAATACTTGGGCTCTTGGATCTGCTCGACAAAAAAAATCTGAATTGCATTCAAGATCTCTTGTGTGAACTGACACGCACACCCACAAATATAAGGTGAATGATAAGTGATACGACGTGTTGCTTTGGGCAACAAAAAGGAAAAAAAATCAATGCAATACAAGTATGGCGAAATATAGTGGCAGAACCAAATTGGTCGTCCACTCTTGTTTCACAAATAGCAGTTCTTACAAAGGGGATCAAGGACAAACTACAGAAATCAAAGAGAACAAAGAAGCTACCCCTCTGAATCAGCACTTTCAAAGAATGTTGAATTAGGCCTATTTTTTCAGTCTCTACAAGAATAGGAATACTTGGGCTCTTGGATCTGCTCGACAAAAAAAATCTGAATTGCATTCAAGATCTCTTGTGTGAACTGACATTCAATTCTTTGTCTCAGTCGATCTAGATGGACAGTCTTGAATAGCAGCATACATATAAAAATAATACAATGAAGACCCTACATGAAACACTCAATATACATGTATTGCAGCTCATAGTTGAGAATAAGTACTACCCTTGCTTTTTTGCTTTTGAAAATGAGAAGCTATTTCCCTTAACAGCAGAAGTTTTTTTTTATGGAACCTTAACAGCAAAAGTACTGGCATCACAATAAATTCATACTAAAATAAGATAATAACACTCTTCAAATGCAGTGTATATACAAAATATGTTCTAAATATATGCTCAGGGACTATAGCTTGTAGAAATTTACCTTTTGGTGGGAGAAGAGGGCAACTATGAATTTTGTAAGTGATAAAAATTGAGTAAATGGACTGATCATTAGAGACTTCATAGGTCAAAGTCCTTAGATCTGTTAGTCTCATGTCATTAAAATGCAACTACACCTCAACCAACAAATTAGCCTAAAAAGAAAGGTATCCATTTACTCTCTTATTTCCTAGAAATAATGATTTGGCAATGGTTAATACCTGCAACCAATACTTTCGCCCCACAGCTCAATGTAGGGCGGTTGCTCCCTGGATACATCATCGCCCCTGATGGAATAACTCATGAGTTCAGATCATCAGATGGAAAATTTCAGTATACTGAACTACAAAAGATAGTGGAGATTGGTCCAAAGTTAAAACCTAACAAAGCATCTAATGTTGCTGCAGTAAAGAAAAAGATACATGTGGTTTTTCCCCAGGATCATGTTAACATATTATGGACCTAGGAGTATCTACTTACAGAATAGATCAGTGGACATGTAAACTATATGCAGTGCGATCAAGGCCTCTATGAAGGCTACAAAAATGCAGAATCGACTACTTACATTCTGGAAGATGCTGACGGACAGATAAAAAATGAAAACTGGTGATCCTTCAGGTTAACAACTATCCATTAATAATATGAAAATTGGTGATCCTTCAGGTTACTACAGTGGAATGATCGAAAGATGATGGCATCATATTAATATGTCAAAATTAAAACATGTAGCCATAGTGCGTGAGAAAATGGATCATATTGATGTGACTTTAGTACCTGTACATAAAAGGGTTAGGGGCAGAGAATCCAACTCCTTGTATTCATAATCATGCCACCTTAGTACCAGTAAGTAAATCTTCCAAAAAAAACATGATGCCCAATTCACCAAACATTTCAATAATTTTGTGCACTAAATTTTGTTAATCCAACTGGATTTTGATTTAGATCAAGAAGAAAGCAGAAGAGGGCTCCTAAAATTTGCACCTGAAAGATCATGTTTCAAGTAGGAAGGGGATCAGTTAACTGGCTACATCAGTCCATTAGAGATTATGATATAAACTCAATACAAGATCACATGTTTGTTGCTACTTCTATGCAATATAATTTTAGAGAACATGATCGGGTGAGAACATTGCTAGTAAGGCGTTGTTTCATCATAAGGGAGATATAAACTTGTAAGAAGGATCAGTGAACTAATATGATACTTAAAGAGCCAGTATTTGTAGAGCTACCTGTTGGGCTTTCCCTTATTCCTGAATAAGGGATTAGTGGACCAAGCAAACACAAGCTAAACCGGTTTCCTACCTGCAAAACAATAAGAACATAGAACAAATTATTCACAACCTTCACACATAATCTCCACCTGTTCAATTTCTCACTTTAAACTGAATATTTGAACTATTACCCCACCTATATAGGGACTGCTAATACATAGGAAACTAATATTAAAATAGTTAGTCAATGTACAGATACATACGGTCATTCCAATCCAGTCCGCAGACTATTTCTACAAGATTTTTTTTGTGGATATGCAAAAGTTTCACAAGGCAAGCTTCAGACCTTGAGAAACAGAATGGTAAAGTCAACTTGTAATGCTGTATTTCAGAAGTGGCGAGAAAATCAGAGACACTGTACATTTGGACGCCCAGATCAACGAGCTCCTCCTTGATGACAGTGTCGAGCGCTGCTACGCCAATATGCAGGTTGAAGTGAATCTCGATTTCCTGATTTCCTGGACAAACAGAGACATTCATTTCAGTAAAGATATTTCTGTGCGGAGTATCACGTAAAATAAGACCCTTAACAGATTGTCGATAGTCAAATCATGGAAGAGGCAATATAAGATGTTTCATTCAATAGGAAACCATACACAGGCCAAAAGCCAAGAAGTGTTTAACTAAAAGATTTTTTTTTTTTTACAATAAACTTGTTGGTTTGGATGGGACATCAAGCAATGATGATCAAAAGTTTGCTACAATAAACTTTTTGCCAGTGAGGATACTCGATAACTGGACTCTGTACAATGCAGATCCCAAGCTTATATCTTTGGAATTGATCCCTATGAAATCAGGAGCAGAAACTGATGTGGTTGTCTTTGGATCTGGTTTCATGAGAGATGATGATGGCAGTTGCTATTCTACAACTGAGTATGAGAAATCATCGTCTTCCTCCAGCAAAGCTGACCAACAGGATGCAGAAGTCCCTATTTATTTGAGCCCAATCAAAGAATGGCTTATAGAGTTTGGTGGATCAATGATTTGTGTAACCATTCGGACTGATGTGGCCTGGTAAATACCCTCAGCTAGCTACTTTCTTTCAGCACACTGCTTCATTATGCTGTCATTAACTGTGTTCTTACTTCTTAGCAGCTGTAGCACTGAATCCTCTTATATCATTTGAACATCACTTTAGTTCTTTTCTCTCAAACTTAACATCATTGCATTGAAGCTGAGTAATCACCAGCATCCATATGTTTGAATAAAACAGTTTTGTTAGAATTAACAACCATACAAAAGTACCATATTGTAAAACTTGAGCAGATACATGTGCATTCCTGTAAATAAAGTCGGACAGGATTGTTCAGTAATTTATAGGTACAGAAAAGGAATATTGCAATAGGTGCTTCTAATGTTTTTTTATTAAATGGCAAGACCCTGCTAACAAACCACAATTATTGATAGGAGTGCTGCAATCTCTGACATATATGATGCTATGCTCATTCTCCAAGGAGAGTTTAATGAAGCTAATTCTGGGACAAGCTAGAAGATTCAGTTCAGCAATACATCCCTTTCATTCTGAAGAAAAGCAACTGCCACCCAATGCATTGTAGAATTCTTCTACCAAAAAACATCTAACATAGTTCAGCAAGATTAAGTTTGAAACAGTATTCCTAATAACCATTTGTACAGAAACTCAAACAAATCTCAGCATTTTCACTTCTAGTGTATTCCTAATGTTTGAACCAGAAACCCCAATGCATGTAACAGTAGGTGGCTCCTCAATCTGGACCGTCCCTTTGCACATATTGCTATCCTGACTCTGCCATATTACATAAGAAAATATATGTTTCAAATATGCATAGGAATTGCAGCACAATCAGGTTAAAATTGGGCACCTATAGATAAACAAGGATAAAAGGATAATTACAATGGAATTTTAGGATATTTAATATATCAGAATAACGTATGTCCTTTACAAATATAAATCAACATGGACTTGCACATTTTCTGTAGCCATTCTTCTCAGCTTTCTATTTCTCCTTCAGACACAGCAAAGCATTTTGCATAGGCATGCTCTTTTGACCAAATCAAAGCACACAGAATCACATGTGCGGATACAGTAAAGGACATTCACCGTGCACATGTATACTTGTAATTAGATCAGATCTAAATATAAATGAAGACAGAGTTCGGGTGTTCAGTCTCGCACATCATAAACTAATGAGAAGTGTGAGCATACCTGTTGGCCTGTTGGCTGTCCTTCTTCGTCGAAGGGTCTGACAAAGACCTGAGCACCTGGAGTGGAGCGACGGCACCTTCTTCTTCTCAGTGCTTTGTCCTAGGAGTAGCTTATGTCGAGCACGGATCGAGGACGGGCGTGGCGCCAGCACAAGTCGGGGACAATGGCCTTGTGACGGCGGCACAACAACAAGGGCACGGCTGGGTCGGAGACCTGTGTGGCTGCGCGGATGGGCACCCCAGCCCAATCTCCCGCGGCGAGGGCCACGGTGCGGACCCGATGAACACGAGGCCAGAGCAAGGACGCAGGGGAGATGGATCTCGGCGAGGGCACCTGGGCACACGGTGGCGTCAAAGGTTGCGAGCTGGAGATTGGGCCGCGGTTGCGAACTGGAGATAGTGGATGCACCTGTTGCCCTCAACGTCGCTGCGGGGGCAGCGACGACGGCGGCCACGGGGGAGCGAGCGCGATCTGGTGCCCTCGACGACGGCCGGCGGCAGCGAGCTGTAGGCACGGGCGAGGGAGGGACCCGTTGCCCATGACGACGGGCGGCGGCGGCGACGTCGGCGGCACGACGTGCGTGCTGCGACGAAGGAGAGGCCGGGAGCGGGGCGGCGGTTCCAGCACAGCGAAGCGAGCGTCGTGCACGGGAGCGGCGGTTCCGGGTCAACGCGCCAGGGGGAGGCTGAGTGATTAGCGCTAATTACCGCGGGAGGCAGGTCGAAAGCGGTGGCTACGATATCATCTGAGGATTTTTAGTAGTAAGATGTGCTATATTGGTGTTCATTCCAATAGAAATGGGACCAAGAGAACGTATTATATGTAAAATATGTATTCGACAGCTGTGGTCCTGAAATGGACCGAAAAACAAACACATGCATGTATTCCAGACG
Source organism: Themeda triandra (assembly GCA_018135685.1). Taxonomy (NCBI): domain Eukaryota; kingdom Viridiplantae; phylum Streptophyta; class Magnoliopsida; order Poales; family Poaceae; genus Themeda; species Themeda triandra. Next base: position 219,777 of record JAENPR010000019.1, on the reverse strand, counting down.
TTACGACGACGACGATGTAACACCTACGGAGTATATCGACGGAATCTTTCAGAAAAAAAAAACGCACCTACATCGATGCTTCTCTAGCTTATGGACTAGTGGTTTTTTTTGTTGAATCTTCGATGTCTTCGCCTTCACACCGGTGTACATGTACATCGGTTTGATGTAGGAAAAGATGACCATCTCCTTTTTGCCAACACTCGAGTTTCCATTTTTAAGACAGAGTTAAGAAAATGGTAGGCCCCGTACCGTGTCCGGAACTGATGGAAACATGAAGACGACGCCCCACCAATTGGCCAGGTGAACAGCGTTTCTGACGTCAAGGAGCCAAGCCAGGAGCGTCTGGTTCAGGAGTCAGGACCACCGGCGTAAGGATTGTCACCACTCACCACCAGGCACCACAGCACTAGGAACCAGCCAATCGAATAGACAAAATCTCGTACGTACTACTAAACATTTTGGATTTTATCGCAAAAAACAAGAATGATGTCACGAAACCAACGGGTCTATTATTAACTGACGATTCACTTTCAGGCCCAGGGCTCTACTTTCAACGCAAGATGCTGCAAGCAAGCACATGGTTACAGGGGTGCTTCGTTGGAGGTATAGGATGATCTATTTTCTAAATCATATTTTACATGTTTGATGAGAAGTAAATAAAATGAATTGGTTTGTCACCACAACATCCGTTCATCCCTTACGAGCACATTAGCTTACAATAATATAGGCCACCCCATGATAGACAATTGCATTCAAGCTATCGCTTACAGGCACTTGTACATTTAGTGGCCTTCATAAGATGACAGCCTAAAAAATAATAATTTTACATAACGTAATTACCTAACAATAATGTTACCATGTTACAACACTCAACAAAGGAACTGCCGTGCCTAATTCTGCAGTACATGCTGGTTTTGTTGGGATTGCTAATGAAAAATATTAGCTCTACAATTGGATCCACAGCGGAGTCTCCGAGATGCCAACTTCACTAAATGTCAAAACCGGAACAGTTCTAGTTGTATTCTACAAAATACACAGCTTATGACGAGCTTAGCGAGAGAGCACCAGAGGCAAATAGGAGGTTCCTCCGAGAAAACTGCAATATAGCCAGAAATACACAAATTCTTCAGTTTTCACCAGTACCACCATAAAAACAATGATGCTTAATAAAGGAGAAATTCTCACCCGCAGGCTATAAACAGGAGTTGATTTTGTAGGGAGAGCTTTAAGCAGTCTCAGGCGATTAGCTGAGCTGCCTTTGCTGTTGCAGAAAAAAGACAAGGGCGTTTTGCAGTCAGAGCAAGAGAATGAAGTGTATGCTCGAATGAACGAGAATCTTGACATGTCAAACTTACATGTCCTCTGTCTTCATGTTTTTTGTGCTGGAAGTGACATCCCAGAGCTTTACAGTACAGTCAGCCGATCCCGATGCAAGCAATGCTCCTTCACAGCTAAAACAACAGCAGGATATATTAACAAAGGGTGTATTTCACGAAGTCATATAATTAAGCAAATCATTCAAATTACAAGTAAATGCAGTTCACAGAACAGCGCCCATCATGAACGGTCACAGGAAGAAATAATATACTCCCTCCATCGCAAAAAGAGTGCAATTCTAGCTCTGAAACAAAGCTAGAATTGCACTTTTTTGGGGATGGAGGGAGTACATTTGAGGCCTTACATTGCAACTTAAATAAAGTGGAAACCGGCGCAAAAGGAAAAAGGGGCAACCAACAGCAGGGTTTAATCTTTATATGCTATATGTATCCCACTGGTATGGGGCTTGCCGTAAACCAATGACTGCATATAGCCATTTGCAAAGGTTCCCACCCAAAAGAAGGTGCATTGCTGCTAGTGTTTTAAGGATTTGCCTATTAGTATAACAGTAATATGTGAAATTTTTTGTACTGCTTCTCGCAGTATAGGGATCCATGGTATATTGAAATTAGAAAACAAGAAATTATCAAACATCCCTCTTTCTGGCTTTTCTAGGTACCTTGTTTTTGCTATGCACTAAGTCCACATACATAACAAAAAGCTATGTATCTAGAAAAGCTAGAACGAGTTATAATTTTGATTTTGGAACGGAGGGAGTACATGAGTGATTAAGAACCTCTAGTGTACACCCAAAGGACAATGAGAGAATAACAAAACAGAGAGCGCTAAACCCAAAATAGTACTATGCTGTGAAGCCTAGACGTTAATTTGGCTATTTCCTTAATTGAGAAGCAGATCTCCTGCTAAGTTTTCAAAAAAGAAAAAATGGCTATTGACATTTGAATTAGATTGCAAACCTAGGTGAGAAAAAAGTCTGAATGATCTGTTCAAAAAGCTCATAGGACAAGCATCAACTTTCACGGCCTATAAAAACAAAGCAAGCAGGAACAGATCAACTTTGCCCTTTTAGCTGATGCCCATAGACTCGTGTGTTCTGAAACACATCAGAACTTGTGAGACCACCAATTTAAAGACATCATTTAATTAATGAGATTAAATTACAAGATATTCAAATTAAATACTATCAATAAGGATTAAGAAATGCTTAGCACTGATTCCTTGATACAGCAATATTGTAAAATTACGCTTAAACTGGTTATGAGTGGCTGCTGGACTTGCCAGCTTATCAAGCCATGTTTTCCTTGAACTACAATGAACACTTGCTCTTTGGGCAAGCTCACGCAAGAGCTACACAGATAAAAAAGAGACTTGGCGTGAACTAAACAGGTTACAACAGCAAATAATGATTACCTGAAAGCAAGTGTCCACACACAAGAGCTGTGTCCTAGTAGTGGTGAAACACAACGGCCAGTCGAGAGATCCCATATCATTATTGTTCCATCTTCATCTCCGGAGGCCATGTATCGTCCATCAGGTGACATTGCCAGTGATAAAACCATACTCCTATGACCAATAAACATCCGTATACATTCACCCGTCTGAACATCCCATAGTCTTACAGTTTTGTCGCTAGAGCCAGTGGCAATGTAGTTACAGTTTACATGCCACTGGACACACTGTTATGCAAATATTTCCAGGCACAAGGGAAAAAAAAAAGATCAGCCAAGGCATGATGGCACCAATACAAGGCATTGATAAAATAAGTAGATATCCAAATATAAAAGAATTAAAAACACCAATAATTCAATCTAACCAAACCATTATTCTTGAATTATATTAACGTATTGAACCAACCAGTTCACTTACATCAACATCAGAAAGATGCCCAGCCATTATTCGCAAAGGCTGGATTTTATCCATTGACCAAATTCTAGCAGTCCTGTCATGCGAAGCACTAGCAAAGTAATGGCCAACTGGGCTGAACTGTCATAAAAATATAAACAAAGACGGTATCAACAGATAGTATAATGGATAAGGAGTATTAAGAGTACAAATACAATGTCAACATCATAAATGGTTATTCACATACTTGGACATCCCAAACCGGGTAGTTGTGTCCTTTGTAACAGACAAGATTGGCATTCAGCTTGGTGCTCCATAATCTTACTGTAACAAATAAAATAAGAATAACAGTGATACATTGAAAAGGGCTAAAAAGAAAAGGATTGCTACATAATTTAAACACTGTCTAAGATGTGAGATGCCTTACTTGTCGAGTCTGAAGATGATGATAAGAGGAAGTCCCCAAACGGGCTAAAGGCCGCAGAATAAACTGGTCCAGAATGGCCCTGAAATAGAGTATATGTTTTTTTCCCATCATCTAATGTTGATATGCGCTCACTCTGAGAAGACCCATTCTCATTCTGTGAACTTGCTGAAATTCAAAGTTTACTGAATTAGCAAACACCATCAGTATTCAACTAGAATATCTGAATGCTAGAATTATTCTCAAGTCCTTAATAGGCTTTGGAGACATAATGCAATTGCGAGTTATTCCCTCTGTTCAAAATTTCACTCTAGCATTGTCCTAAGTCAAACTACCTAACTTTGACCAAATTTGTAGAAACATGTCTCAACATCTATGATATCAAATTAGTTTTACCAAATTCTCCATGAAATATGTCTTGATAGTACATTTATTTGAACTTGTAGGTGTCAAAATGTTTTTATCAAAGATTGGTCAAAGCTAGCAGAGTTTGATTTATAGGACAAAGATAAAGTGAACCAGAGGGTGTAGTTGATAATTGAAAAACACAATCAACTTTGATTTTAAGATGATATATTGCACTTTGTGTTTTTAACACAAGCCGATTAAATTTTCAAAACTGTCAAACATGACCTTGGCCTAAATGTTCAGCATAGTAAACATTAAGAACATGAAGATACAAAGTGGAAGAATTGGTAACGAATAAGAAAGTGTCTAACTTACATAGTTTTGCTGGTTGGCCAATCTTTGACATATCCCAGACCTGTTGGAAACCAAGGAAATTTAGCAACTAATAATACAAATAGCATGAAAAAGAAGATATGGCATTTGACCTGAATGGACTGACCTTCACTGACGAATCAGAAAACCCACCAACAACCAGTGACCCATCATGTGATATTGATGAGCAGTTTAATCTGTGTTCCACATGATGATACTCAAACCACAGTGTTAACAATGAGGTTATAAGTATTTAATAACAGTTATATTTACCCATTATGTGTATTAAGGAATGTGTAGAAGCTAACAGATGGCAATGCCACGCTATTCAGTTGTGCACGGTTTCGCAGGTCCTCAAGAATTGATTGTTCAACTTCAACAGGCCTGAAATATAAAGATTTCATACTAGAACATCCCAAGGTTGATCAATTTGAAAGAAAAAAGTGCAAAACAATTAAACCAACACAAACCTCCAAACTAAACAATTAAACGTTATAGAGTACTATTTGTCGTATGAGTTCAAACTGCATATTAGAATGTATCTCAGCTATCACCATAAATGGGGAAAAGGCTTAAAAATATGCTAGCCCCAAGCATTGAGCACAAAAAGGGTCAACAGACAAAGCAAAAGGCATCAATTGGTCTGTTGTGAATTATTCAGGGCCTTAATTTTTTGTGTTGTCCTATTAAACGGGCTTCACTTTCAGTTGTATAACAAAATAAGAATCCTGATCACAAAATCAAAATTGCTATAGCAAGTAGATGACATTCACATGTGGGACCTGGAGGGTACCTTTCAGTGACAAAAATGATATTTTGAAGGAAGCCTAAAGTAAGGTATTATTTGGGACTTTGAAAAGATTAGACACACTAACAGACGATACACGAAAAATTGGGAGGACAATTTACCATAGACAGCCAGAAAGGAATTACAAACATACGTTGCTGGAAGAGTTAGCTCAGGTTTCACTCGAGGTGCCACAGAAACCATGCTTGTTTCAGTTCTGACGTTTTTTCCAGTCGCACCTACAACCTTGTCCTTTTTGGCCTTCTTAAGAGAAGCACCTTGCTTTCCACCTTCTGCGTTTCTTTTCTGAAGCAAAATATAATGAGAAAACTTATGACAAGGAATATTAAATGAAATATGGATTGCAAAGACACCAAAATTCCTACGACCAGGAACAGGAATGCACAGTCAAACCAAGCAACGAGCCTTTGCTATTAGCTAAACTGATAGCGCAGTTAGGAAACAGTACAGATTACAGAACACATAATGTGAGAAGATTCTGATATTACAAAAGAGTCCCTTGCCTTGTTATCTTCTGCATCAGCATCCTTGCTTTCAGCTTCTATTTTATCAGATTCTGCTAGTGCCTTCTCCATTCGCTCTTCAACAGAATCTTCAAGCAACTGCAAAACATGATTTTAATGGAAGTTCATGAGAGCATATTAAACAGAATATATTAACTTGGCTGCAAATACATCAAATACAAAAACTGCAAGGTTGGCTATTTGACATAACTTAAATGGAAAACAGACTAACTGATGCATAACATACCCCCCAATGTACTTCCTTCTGATTTATCTGTTTTGCCAAGTCCTTACTTGTCCCAATCAGAGCAACAACATCAGCATCATCAGAGATTAATGAGGGCTGCCCAGGAGATACTGCCAATGCATTGAAGTGGTAGAGAAATTGTCAGAAGTGAAAACGCAGAAGTTCAATACAAATTTACAAATAGGAGAAGTGGAGAACATTTCAAAAGATCATGGAATCATACCTTCAAAAGTTATGTGCTCATTGATTACTCCAAGCACCACAAGAGCTTGTGTTTTCTGGAGATACTGGAGAAGCAATTCATACGAATACTGCAATTGAAAATAAGGTAAAAAATATTAGTTGGGGCAGCTGATGTTTTTTTTTCCAAATAGCAACACCAAAGCTTCCAAGAAATCAAATCACAATAGCTGTCAAGGAATGCAGAAGAAAGATACAGAGTAATGGTGCTACAACACAAAAACGTGAAAACTTCAGCAGAGAACACTGAGCTTGTTCCTACAAAAATCAGTAACACAGATCTGCTATAACTCCCGAAATATAACCATATGAAACCTGTTATGGCAAGTGGGGTCGGCCCAGCAGGGCCCATGTGGTAATGCATCGCGTGAACAGTACCACAAAGCATTAGATTAGATTGCTTTGGTTTGTTAGGAAAGAGGGTAGATTGATTCTGTTAGGCATTTGCTTAGGAGTCAAGTCAGCTCATCTCGTTAAAAGAGACAATTAGGTACCAATTACTATTAGAGGCAAAGCAGAAATAGATCTAGAAAGCAGCTCAGCGCCTCCAGAGGGAGAGCGAGTTAGCAGATCTATCTGTTGTTCTTGTATCCCGTTCCCCAATCAATCTATCACAAAATCTTTGGTATCAGAGACCCAAAATCCTCGGTCCTGTGCCAAATCGCTAACAACCATTGCCTTCCATGGGTGATTTAATCACCGCATCTCTGCGGTGTATGATCACATTGCAATGGTGATCGATCGGATCTACGAGACAGTCATTGAGCTTAGTGAATGAAGGTGTTGATGCCAATTTGGGTCACATACCAGTAGGGGCTAATTCGCCCAGAGGCCGCACATGGTCTTAGCACGCAGCGGAGGGCGATACCAATGGCGAGGCCGACCAACAGGTCGACGAGGCCGATTAGACACTTGTTCCTCGCCCAATAAAACAACGAACACCTCCAGGAAGACCCATCGGGGAGACGCAATGGTGGGGGTGTCCAAGGATCAGCAAGGCCACCTAGAACGCCCACAAATCCCGTCGAGGGACATGTAGGGCAGCAAGGGGGTTGGAAGAGATAAGGGGTAAAAAGTGGGTAGATCGATAAAAGATTGATTGTGTCGTTGGATCCCTCAATCGGCTGTCACCCTTAGGGCACCTAATCTTTCCTGCAGCTCCCTTGTTAGGAAACTTAATTTACTACATGCGACTAATCTGTCTGTACATGGCCAAATATGTTAGTCAGCCGTGCATGAGTGTATCTCTAATAGTCAGACATGTATTCCAATCATCTCTGGTTATGACGTGTGCACTTTCCTTTAATCTTCTAGCTTCTCTTGTCTCTTCTCTCCAGAGCACCTGGACTTGATGGCTCTCCTATCCAAATATATTAAACAAATCTTTCCTAATCGGCAATGGTGACTGATTTAACTCTTAGCTCGTATAGCAGTTGGACTCAACTCAACAATCCTGTTCCTGTTTGCTTCGGCAGCTGCTCAAAATACCACACGCATACATGCAAGGAAGAAAACATTACGCACATCAGATCTCCAGCATGTATGTATGATGCTAGCTGATTCTCCATTGTCAGCTTGCTAACTTTCCTATTCCTTTCCCGCATCAACAAGCAAATTCCATCTGTCCTCTTAACACTGGACAACCTAGACAAAACAGCTGAAAGCCTTTTCATGAATAAGGCTAATAAATGAGTTCAAGCCAAATTTGAGTGTCAAAAGAAGGCTCAGGACTCGTCACTACCAGCTCCTCCAATCGAGACGTACCTGTCCCTGGGAACAGCAGCATCACCGGACCCCTCCACTCACCACCGTGGACGTACACGTTCTCCGTGACGTCGCTTCCTCCAGGGGCTCCCAGGCTCACGCCCCAGCCGACAGCATCTCCGTGGTTGTGGCCGTCTCCACGTACCACCCACACGCATGCCATCTTTGGGGAGCTCTCTAGAGCATTGTTGTCCGCTCCACCAAAGTGGGTGTTCTCCTCAGTCTGGGCCACAACGTCTACCACACTGCCATTGTCTTGTGGCCACGGTTGTCTTCTTCCAATAGCTTCCTGCATCACCTTCATTATTGCTCAGCCCCAGTTCTGAGCAGGCCTGAGGGAAAGCTGTGATGGAGGGGTGTAGTAGTGTTATGGCAAGTGGAGCCAACCCAGGGGGGGCCACGCGGTACTGTATTGCATGAACAGTGCCACAAATTGCATTAGATTAGATCAGACTGGTTTGGTTTGTTAGGAAAGAGTTAGGCTCTGATTAGTCTGGAAATAGAAGGCGGCCGAGTATCGGCACCCGTTCATGCGTGCATGCAACATTTAGTGCTGCATCGCCAATCTGCTCGGCTCCCAAGCTGCATGCAGCTGACCGTTCATCACAGGGCACAGCGCATGCATGTTCTGTCGATCGAGACTAGTACTCCTATATGAAGGCAAGTAGAGTCAGCTCTCAGGATGCATCTTCTTATCTCTCGTGAGCGTCACATGCAAATAAATTTCCATTAGTGTCACTAGGAAAAAATTCTAGGCGCCAAGGGACATTCCCATGCATGCATGGCGAGAGAAATTAGCACGTGTGGTGCATTAGAATAGTTGCTTTGGCACGCCAAGGGAAAAAAATCCGAAAAACGAATGGGCTAGTGGTTGCTGCATGCACGCATGCGTGACATCTAGTTAATTAGGTGGAGCCAAAGCGCTCTCCTCGGTAGGCACATCACTTGTTTATTGATCTTTGCAATAAAGGAGTTGCTCCTTCTATTCATGGACGGAGGAAGTATAAAAGAGACAGTCAGGTACAGTTAGAGACAAGAAGAAATAGATGTTATAGATCTAAGAAGCAGCTCAGAGTCTCCAGACGGAGGGCGAGTTTGCAGGCCCCTGGGCCAGCTCCACTTGCCGTAACAGACCTGTTAACTATCTTACTGTCCAATAAATACAATTGAAATAACACTTCCACTTTCAACAAAATATCCAACGAATTAAGCAACAGAAGAACAAAAAACAGAACATAAGGTGTCCATCCCCTGTGACTACACCCAGGCCAGCCCTGAGTTTTTAGAGGCCCAGGGTGGAACGAAACTTAGGGGCCCCTTATATACACATGAAAAAAATACTTATATATAAAAAAGTGTTAATGGTAAACACTTAGTTCCATATATAAAAGTGATATTCTCAAATTCAAAAGAAATAATTCATATATATTAAAAAATACCTTAAAATTTTAATCTGACATTTCTCAATGCGAAATCACTAATGATGGTATACTCTTGTTTGGATCTCTGTGCTTGAATTACTCTTAAAAAACTTATGTATAGATCTATGTGTGATCGTAATTGTATTAATTCATATCTACTCATGCTCACCTTTTTCTTTTAGCTGTTTGACAAAGCTTTGTACAAAATATTTTTTTTAAAAAAAGAAATATAAGAAGCAAGAAAGCTTTACTGTACGTGTACGTGTACGTGCATGTATAATATCATGTGCGCTTTGAAGAGGCAAGAAGATAGTGAAGGAAGAAGCTAGCAAATTGTTGTCTTGTTTGAAGAAAGCAAGTTAGCTTACTTAATGTACCTGCATGGCAGGCTTGGCAGCATATGCTAGCACCAGCAACAACGCTGGCTCGCTGCCTTATAGAGCTCTAAACAATGCAATATAGGTATATGTGGGATGAGGGCCCATGGGATTGGGGGGCCCTGGGCGACCGCCCTCAGGGCCGGCACTGACTGTGACACCATGATAAAAGCATTACATGACTTTTTTTACATGACAAATATTTTATCTCCATAAAGTGATCAATCTAAGAAAGAGCATGGATGAACTAACAATCACAATTCAAAAGTACAAAAGAAGAGATTAGTAATGCAGTTACCTCACATAATTTAATTTTAAATTTATTTTTCCTAAAAGCCCGGGCCAGTTCCATTTCCTGAAAATTATGGCATGCAGAAGTTAAATGCACAGTTCTATAATGCTAAAAAAAGGTAAGATCAGTTATATAAAACATGGGCCCATTCACAACATAGTGGCATATAGTGCAGAGCTAAATAACCTCCAAGTGTGAAGGAGAGAGGATGCCTTCCAGCTTCTGAAGATCCCTTGAATGCATCACCTCATGATCTTCCCGAAATGTATGGAAAAATGACCGAGCTATGCAAGATAGTATCAAAGAAAAAAAATGCTCTGAGTAAATTAAGGTAAATAACAAAAACAAAGAAAGTCTGTCAAATCAAAATATATCCAAAATAGCAAATACCTTCCTGCATATGTCCCTCTGCAACTATATCCATGAAGCTATGGATAAAAACAGGGTAAAGGACGCGAAGTAATTCGTGCTACAACAAAAATATCTGAATTAAGAAACACAAATTATATTGCAAGGCTTACGAACAGAATGGTGGAAAATAAGTAAAAAGATCAGATCATGACATTAAATAGTTCACCTGCCATAACCAAACACCCTTTTCAAAAACTAGAATGACAAGTGCAAACTCATGCTTATATGACAGATTTGAGATTCATACAAGCAGGTCTGCATGTAAGTTTGTGCCAGAGACCACAGAGAATTCAATAAATGTGCCATTTGAAGGTAACAATAAGTTGTCAAGGGCAAACTCATGCTTATATGACAGATTTGAGATTCATACAAGCAGGTCTGCATGTAAGTTTGTGCCAGAGACCACAGAGAATTCAATTAAATGTGCCATTTGATGGTAACAGTAAGAAATAGTTTGAAGGTGTCATATGCCTTGGTTGGGAAAAAAAATCACATTTACAAAATATGTGGATATGAAGTGTTTATCTACAAGCAGTGCACCTTATATTGATCAAGAGAACTATATGCCCATGTTCTTAATCTGCTATATCCATCATGGTATCTTGCTGGATCATTGTCAGACCTGTTATTGAAGAATATAACCAATCAAAGGATGTATACAGTAAGACTATAATAGAAAATATAACCACTTCAGAATCTGAGGCATTAGAAATATAATTGTAGGAAGAGTGAAAGACAATGACGACAACTGAACTTTGATTACTGTAATATCAATAAAACACCACTGAACCAACAAAGCAGATTGCTTCACCAATCATCACAAGCAAGCAGTCCAGCAAACACTGTTTTCCAAATGCCACAGACAGCAGGCTCTAACAACTTGATGTCACAGAAATTTCAGGCAGAGAAACATTGAATTTGCTGTTACCTATCCCTTCCCTTCCCTTCCTTTCCTAACATGATAGTCGTAACATCTAAGCAACATGTAGCTCATTTCCTCCTCCCCAAAGAACTGATGTCTTATACATGAGTGGAAACAACCTGAGAAAATAAACTATGGCACTTGCTACTAAAAGAAAAGTAAAGTATCTTTCTTTTCTTCCAAATGCAGGAGAACTACATGGCGTTGTATCAGGATTCAGGAGATACAATAAAATGGTAAACTTGCAACACAGCCCACACACTCTTCCTCAAAATAACAGTGGAGCCAAAGTTAAGCATTTTTCAGAACAAACTTATTGCAATTTTCAGTTAGTGATAAAATTTTAATCAGGGTTGCTACCATGATGAGCCTGAACAATGGCATGTAATCTGCAGGTGGCAGCCACTTAAAACATGGATTTTCATGTAAACCGAATTGACATAACTTTAACCCCTCAATCCACAACATGAGTGCCAATTCATCCTACTGGAGTATCTAAGCCAACAAACAATTCACATCGAGCAGCCAAACTGGTCAGATCAACAGTCAAGCGAGAGCACTGAAGACAGAGGTTCACACACCGAGCAGCCAAACAAAATGCACCAATTCTGACTTTACACGAGTCCACTAGATTTCCTCGTTCCAGAAGCGCCGCCAACGGCCAAAACGACTAGGGCAGAGCTACGGCCCAACCTAGCTAGCCAGAGAAGCGGGCGAACGCACCGTGCAAGCGCGACGTCGGAGGTGGCGGAGGTGGAGAGGCGGTTGCGCTCCTCCTGGAGCGCGAGCTCGGTGAGGCGGAACCCCTTGCGCTGCAGGTACTGCTGCACCTTCTTCTCCATCTCCTCGTCCTCCATTGCCGCCGCCAGCGAAGCGCGGAGCGAGCGGCGAGCTCTAGGGTTTAGGGGGCGTGGATCTTCTCAGGTGAGAGGAGAGGGCGCTGCGCCAAAGCGCGGAGAAGATGGAGGAAGCGGCGGAAGGGCGGAAGGCGGCTCGCTGGCGAGGCGGCGGAGCGAGGGCGAGCTGCTGCGACTGCGAGTGGGGCCGCCGAGGTCGTGGCGTGTGGAGCTGACCGCGAGCTGGTGCAGGTCGACGGCGAGGGAACGCCTCGAACGCGGCGGCGAGCGACTCCCTCCGGCCGTAATGGGCCGGTCAAAGCGTCGGGTCGAGTATTGGGCCTAACTGGGCCGTCCGCTCTACAAGGCACTCAATGACTCACCAGAGAGCGGACGACGGATTTGGATCGCTTCACTAAATTTGAACAATTTGAAGTCCACCACAGCACCGCCGGCCCGCTACCTGGCCGCGCCTCAGACTCTCAGAGGTTGCCGTCGCCCTCTACTGGTGAGGAGGAGTCCAGTCGAGGGCTCGATACTCCACCAGCAGTCTTTTTTTTTTTTTTTTTTTTAAGAAACATGTATTCATGTTAGTGCCTTAAACCTACTTTTACGGCACCGACTCCAAAGAAAAGGAAAATTACATGAAGTTTACAACTCCCGTTCATCTTCCTCGAAGCCTTCGAGATCCATCCGTCACCGCCATCGAAGCCGCGTACCAATCGTCGTCGGGCACCGAGCTAAACTCCACGGGGTGGAGGCCACAGAGGAGGACTTACTTCGGGCGAATCGGCCCGACGTTGCCTCTCGGCGCATCGGCCAACTCTTGTACCCACGACGCATCCTTCGATTCCATCGCCGCAACCCGAGCGGTGCTCGGTTTTCACCAAACATGTTCCTCGAGATTAACGGGGTCAACAAGATCATCACCGACGAAGACAACGATGCGCCGGCCCTCGACTCCAAGAGAGTTCTCCCCGGCCTCTCCGTTGACGTCGGAGTAGATCGCCATCGGAGAACGAAAGAGACGGGAGAAATTATTCCGCGCCGCCGCCGCTTCCGCATCGCCGGCGTCGCCAGGAAGACCAAGTCGCAAATGAGCCACGCTCCTCCGACCAAACATAGCTCCGCCGCCGAAATCGACGGCGAGCAAACCCTAGACCTAGGACTCGATTAAGACCCGCAGTCTAGCACCGCTCAAAGACTAGAGACAGAGCCGCGCCTTGTTTAGATCGTAAATTTTTACAATTTGAATATTATAGTATTTTCATTTATATTTGGTAAATATTCTCATCATGGATTAACTAGATTATTATAGTATTAACGAGACTTAAGATTCGTCTCATGATTTACAACCAAAGTGTGCAATTAGTTAGTTTTTTTATCTATATTTACTGCTCCATGTAAGTGTCCAATTGATGTGATAGAGGGAGAGTGTAAGAACTTAGAATTTTGTATATATATCTAAACAAAGGCCTAGGTTTTGCGAGGTCTCCCTCTCACGTAGGGTCACGGTGCAGCAGTGGCGGATCCTCGGGAGGGGCTGGGTGGGCTGCAGCCCCTCCGTGAGCCACAAACTCAGGCAACAACTCTTCTTATTTTCCTATTTTTAATACACAATTAATGCATTTTTAATTTTTTTCCTATTATTAGTACATAATTAGTGTAATTTTTATATTTTTTCTATTATTAGTATATAGTTAGCATAATTTTTGATCTTATAATATTGTTTTAGCATCTCCCTTAGTCCGTTTCTGGATCCGCCACTGTGGTGCAGGTCTGGCACTCTGGCCACTAGGTTTTGTGTCATACCCATTTTTGAAGGAACAAAATTGGATATATTAAACCTTATGTGCGCCCCGGATCGGTGACTCACATAAGTGACAAATTGTGGGAATGTATCATCACAATGCTTATTACAAAATCAAATAGTATCGAATACAAATTATAAAAACTTATTACAGCGGAATCTATGATAATCTCTCAACGCGGAAGCTCCAAGAACGGGTACGTCGACTGGTTGACCACAACCTGGCGGTAATCCTCAGTGTAGTCTTGATCTGGTGTGGGTGGGAAAAGCAAGGGTGAGTACAAACGTACTCAACAAGTATAGCATGTAGTTTGATCCCATGAACTTATGAACAATGTAACATAAATAATATTAAGCATAAACGGTAAATAAATGAGCAGGTTAACAATCTAAAGTTCTCATCTTTTGTGTAAGGATTCAAGGCCACCCTGTCCGTGGGCACGGACAATATATCGATTTAAACTCTGCGCAGAGTTGTACACTTTACCTGTGAGTCGTGCTTCTCAAATGTATGGGTTAATTACTCCCAAACACCAAGAGACACTATGAAGCCCCTCATAGGTTTGTCTAACAAGTTGGGCAGCAGGGTCATCAGATATAGGAAAACCCTCCTTCCAATACGGCACATTCCTTCCCGGCTATACACGTAAGGACAGGAGCCGTCCTATACCCAACTCGCATACCTCAGACCGGCTAGAAAAGGTCCTTTGAGGAACTAAAGTCAGAGCCATGTAACCCTCACAGCTGTACTATAAATCCCGGAGGTTCGCTTACAGATAAATCCTCAAGTTGCTAAAGAGTCATTTTTATCGTTCATTGCATAAACATTAATTAAGTTGCATAGATCATGGCCATAGAATTAAAACCCCAAACCATACTTGCCTTAATTATCAAAGTTTCCCTGCTGGTCCTGCTGATCCTCAAAATATTGCTCCTGATCAACGTGATATGGCTCACCGTCTAGACTCGATAAAACATCAACATACAATCATCCAAAGGCAATCATGCACGAAGAAAACAATTCTTTAATTAGAACAGTACATCAACAGTGATAAAACAAATAGAAAATTTTATAAAATTATTCTACACGTTGCTACGATCACATAGACGTGAAGATCACTAAAAACGGAGTTATAACGAATAAGTTATGCATTTATTAAGGTTTCCTATAATAAAATAATGAATTAAATATAAGTTCGAATTTTAGAAGTTGAAACAGTGCTAAAAATGACACTAACATAAAGTTTAAGAGATTACGAATCCAACGAAATTTGAACGGGTCAAAACGGAGTTAAAATGAGCATTTTATAAGCATTTGAAATGCAAAGGTGGCAATTCCGTAGTTTATCGGAACTGTAATGGCATTTAAATAAAATAGAAAATCAGGTTTATCCAAATCGGCCAGGGATCTAATCATAAATGGATGAAACGCCAGGGGCTCTTTATGAAGATTACCCGCAAAGGGGTATCTTCTAATCTTGATCGTCCGATCCAGATCGGATGGCTGTGCGCGTTTAGGGACAAAGGGCTCGCCGGCACAGTGGCAACGGCGGCGGCGCTTCGCCGGCGTGTCGCCGGCGTGCGGCGGAAAATGGCCTACGGGCCACGGGAGACGACGGGGAGAGTATGGGGAGAGAGGGCACGCGAGCGCGAACTCACCTAGGGCAAAAATGGATGCCGAGGAAGTGTGGGGACGGCGCGCGACGGAAAATGGCGGACGGCGGCTGTCCGGCAACTCCGGCGAGAAATCGACGTCGACTCGGTCACCGATTAGTCGGGGGAAGAGGTGCGCCGGGCGCGGCTTGTCCTCGCGAAGACAATGAAGGTCGCCGTGTGGTGGGAGGTGGAGCGCGGAGGGCGGATGACGAGCTCGAGCGAGCTCGGCAATGGCGGTGTGGTGGCGGCTGCGGCGCTGGGGCGAGGGCGACGGCTCGAGTGGAGGTGGGCGCGTGCTCCGACGCCGCGAGTGCACTAAGAAGGAAGAGAGGGAAGGAGTGGAACGGCGGGCTCGGGGAGGCCGGGTCGCGCTTCATGCCGCCCATGGCGGTGGCGCGGTCTTGACTGGGCACCAGAGAGAGCGGGTCGGGCGGCAGTGTTGCGCGAGTGGCGATGCGGAGGGAGCGGACCGAGGCTTGGTCCACGCGGGGAACCGGAGGACGCGGGAGCGGGGCGCGGCGCTCGGGTTCGGATCGGTCGGGGCGACGGTCGTCCCTCTGCGGCTGGAGGTAGGAGCTGACACGTGGGTCCCACCTGTCGGCGAGAGGCAGAGAGGGGGTGGCGCTGATGGGCTGTCTGCTTGCCTTGTTGCTCATGGGCCAAAGGAGATAAGTGGGCTGAGAAAGGGAAAGAGGAGGGGCTGGCGGCCAGGCCGCTGCCTGCTGTGCTCGTGGGCCTCGGCCCAGTTTTGGGAGAGAGGGGAAAAGAGGCTGGGCCGGCTGGGCCCAAAGCGGGAATAGGCCAGCAGGCCGAGAAGGAGGAGGAGGAAATCCTTTTCCTTTTTCTTTAAGCTATTTCCCAAGGCAAATTTTCAAATGAATTTGAACCTATTTTAAAATTTTGTCAAAACCAGACAATACAAAAATTTAAATGCACCAGCATGAATGCATCAACATATTCCTATACCTTATATTTGATTTTAATTTCTTTGAAAATATTATTTGGCCTATGTTAAAAATTTCCAAATATTGCACGACTAATTTATTTTAGCTATTTTAAAGTATTATAAAATTTTGGGTGTTACATTTTGCGAGGTCTCCCTCTCACGTAGGGTCATGGTGCGGGTCCGGAACTCTGGCCGGTATACTTTGGTTCTATTTGGCACGGCTCTATTTCACCAATGAATCACCAGTGAAGTTGTTTTTAGAGACTTTGGCTCCACGAATAGCTTTATCGGTAGACCTGCAGCTATTTTGGTAAATCATTTGGTAAAACATCTCTACATATAGAGTTCTTTAAAATATGCTCTCACACAACGCCAGGTAGGATAAGGTGAAGTCAAAAGAAACTATTATTTTTAGCTCCTTATCACCTCAAAGCTCTGTGAGAGCATGTTTTTAGGGCTTCATCGATGAAGTCGTTTTTTTTACCCTGTTTAGCAGAAAACAGCTCCAAACAGCTTCTGAAAGACATTGGAGAAGCCCTGCCAAACGGAGCCATTGTGCTGGGATGGGGCGTTGGGCCATAGTTTGTTGGGCTTAGACTAAGTTGATTTGTTGGATGTTTATGTATATTGTATTCGATAAATCGGGTATAGCATAACTTATTACCCAAACTATCCAAATTAACATCGGGTATCTCAAGTTAACATTTGAACTATCCATAATAATTTGGATTCGGGTTTGGGTCCGAGTATTTCGAGTTCAGACAAAATAGGTATTGGGTATTTTGCCTAGGCCTATGACCATGTAGAACAGGGGATGTTATGTGTGGTGCTCAGACGCGAGCAAAGTGTCAGCAATTTATAGCTCTTATCCCAATCATCCTCGTTCTTTTTTCCACCTACTACTTCCTATGTTTTCCCACTACCCACCCATATTTTGCGGCTCCTCGCCACTAGATTTGCCGCTATCCACTACTAACATGGTAAACCCCACCCCACCCTTGGCTATCAAATAACACCTTTGCCCTTGTCTTGCCCAACCACCTCCTCCCAGCACCGCCGCCAGACTAGCACCATCACTGCCATCTTGCTCACCACCACCACCAGTCTAGTGTGCCATCCCAAATACCATTTTCTTCTAAGCCTCCATGATGTACGAATTCTTAACTCATCAGAGACAAATAAGATAAGACAAGAAAGAAATGAGTGTTTTTTAGAACAAAAATGAGTGTTGGTGGGCCACAAATAAATGAACAAAGGTCCCCAAGGGGAACAAGTCAATTACGACCCATATCATCGTACGGGGTGACTCCGGTCTAAGCGCTCAACCTAGAAGACTTGTTGTATTAACCGTGTGACTCCCCTTCGCCTCTCTTCCTATTATAACGACACAAGGGTGATTCCGATTCTGGTGTCCCTTCCACCGCCTCCTTCTAGCCTTCAGCGGCCGTTCCGGTGTCAAGGGATACAAGGGATCGATGTCCAGTGTACGTACCCTTTTGAGCGAAGTCAGCAAGGGAAACCCCAACCTATTTTTTTATTTTTTTTTGATAATGCAAACCTGTTTAAATTCGCCCCTACGGGGAGTCGAACCCAGATCTGCTGGGTGCTACTTAGGTGCTCCAACCACTAGGCTAGAGGCTCTTTCGCCATTGTACATTCTAGGTTTCCTTACGTTAGGGTTAAGTTTTCAGTGGTGCTTGTCAGATGGCCGCTGGCTCTTTTGCTCCTCTTGGCGTGGTTGCAGCGGATTTGGTGGTCGTGCGTGTGAAATTGGAGCTCCTTCCTTCTGGGATGATCCATGGAAAATAAAGCATGCTCTTGTCGGATATGGAGTCCTGATAGGTGATCTGGTTCTCGACAAGATTCCCTACGATCCCTTCCTCATTTTCATTAGCACCGGCAGCGATATTAGATTCTTCGGCAGAAGCCGAGTTAGTCTTTTGCTCCCACTTTTTTCTAGTGGTTTCATTCCCCTTCGAGGTGGTATGTTGGCTGGCGTGTGCTGCTCTTGGTTCCGTCTGGAGGGTGGTTGGCTTCAACACGACTATTCCAGCCGCTGGCTGAGAATGACTAGGAGAAGCTTGCAAGGGTATGATTGTAATTTTAATTTCTTTTCAGGGGTGCTGTTTGTAATCATTGGGTTGTAAACCATCAGAAATATTTAAGAAATATGTACCCGGTTTCTCAAAAAAAAATGGTTGTAGAACGGCCTTCGTTTTGGTGGAATGGTGGGGTCCAAATGATATGAGACTTCCCTATTCCCCTTGTGCCCCCCACCCCCTATGACGAAACAACTCTGGTCCCTGATTGATCGATGACAAATTGTTTTCTAGATTTTTTTTAGATTACACAATACACAACGTAGACGTTCACAACACGTATGAACACTCACCCTTATGAACACACGTAAGTCTATAAGCACCTCCGATGGACTGAACTGATAGATCTTAAAGTTTACAAAGTCACCACAGATGCATCGCTGTTAACGGGGACCTCACCTACCACTTAATACATGCCGCCATTAAATCCTAAAATAAATCCAGCAAAATGTGTTTCTTAAAGAAAACAAAACAACACTCTCACAGGCCTCACAATCACGGATCCGCCTGTACGGCTGGCTCGCGAGTTACATGGGCTGGCCTAATTATTTTGAGGCCCAAATAACAACGCAGCCCCTCCATACTCGGCCTCACTCTCCATATTCTGGGCCGATCTTTTTTCTTCTCTTTTCAGCCCTCCAGCTCGAGGTCATACTCTTCGACTCCCATTGTTTCGTTTTGGTCACCTTTTTGAAGACGACCAATTGCTCCATACCATCGCGTCTGCGCAAACTTTTCTTTCAATGCATCGGACTCGCCACGAACGGAGGAACAGCGCACGTTCCAAACGTGACACCAACTTTATGATCCGTCCCGTATATAGTCCTCGTCGACGTCAACCATGCATGATGCACCCATCCTACACCGCGCAAGCGTTCGCGGCACGTGCGCACGTGTCGTCTGGACGGCGCAATATTCTGGTCGAAGAGATCCGGGGAGAGATTCATGGTGAGACCAGCGGAACAACTTGGATCTCTGAAAAAGCATGCGGACAAGGACCGGAGAAGGTCGTGAATTGTCGCCTGTCATCGTGTCGGTGATCAAGGTACGGCTGTCACACTGCCACGACACTGTTCTTATTCTGAGCTTGACAAAGGATTTTCAATAAGGGAAAAGTACTAGTTGTAGTAGATGGAATGTGCATGGAGTAATATACATACACCAATTAATAGTAGCACGGCTATTTCAAACGGTTTCAGCATGAATGGACAAGTAAACACAACGCATCCAGCCGGCCCGTGGAGGGTCAATTGAGCGAGTCATTAACACGTGAGTGAGCGTGTCAAATCTTCAAAAGCTCACGAATCAACTGTCAATTTCTTTTTTTTATAAAAAAAATCCCCCAAAATACAAGGCCAATCTAAGGTAAATTGTGACTTTGCTTATGTGGCAACTGTTAGAGCCGGTTCATTCGACATTCCAAATTACTAAATGACATATTCAACTATATGCAACATACTCTCTTCGTTTCAAATTGTAAGACGGTTTATAACATCTTCTATTGTACCTTAGCCATGTCCCTATCAATGATTGAACATTTGATGTTGTTCCTACAAAACGAACCTATGATGCAAGACATAGCATGAAAACTCCTATTATGAGTGGTTTATTATTAAGAATGTGTTTGACACGGCTCCTCCTGAGGGAGCTCTCCCGCATGAGCTGGAGTTGTTTTGGAGGAGTCATAATTTCTAGCTTCACCAAAACGACCTTAGCTCCTCTGCTTTTGGCTAAAACACAGCTTCTTAACAAAAAAAAATTAACAGGACTCCTCTGGAGGAGGCAGAGCCGGATCCAATGAGTTGTACCAAACATGCCCTAAAATTTTCTATTTTAAATTATAACCCGTTATATGACGTGCCTTATCCAGAATTTTCTTCTTTCACTAATAGACACAATACCAAGGTGGCCCCTACCGTCTCTTTAATGATCTTACTTATAGTCAAAGACATAGCATGAAAACTAGTACTACTGTACGTCTGTACCTTAGCCATGCCCCTGTGAATGTAATGAACCTCCAAGCTCCCCATACACTCCCGCTAAACTCGCGATGAAATCTATGGGCATCGCTCTCCGGCTAGATGGCGCTGCAGACTACTAAAAAGGGCACGCATGCATTGCAGCTGGGGCTGGTAATCCGGTCAAGTTGAGCAGGAGAAAAAACAATGCGTTGTTCCGTTCCAGTCCACTTCGTCGTGCACCCCGGCCAGGAGGATCCGTCTGCTTCAATTCGTTTCAGCTGTCCGTGGATTGCGACTCCGTGGCCGCGACTTCAGAAGCTTCTCTTCTCTCCGGAGACGACGATCTATCTCTACGACTACTCTCGCTGTCGTCGCAGCGCAACCAGAAACAAGGAGACGATCGAGGAGCCTTTTCCATGCTCTCTCTCCTACGAGCTGGCGTGGACGTGTTGACCATTGATGGGACCGCCGCCACTCACGTGTTTGACTAATCGCCCGCCCCCGACCCCACCACATCCAGATCCAGCAAAGCAGAGTGACCGGGTGGGGCCCGCTCCTTCCAAGCCGCAGGCACGCGCCTGCTCCGCCCGCCCGCGCGGCTTTCCGCTCAGCTTCCTGGCCCCGTCTGCTACCGTCCCGTGGGCCCCGCCTCCAGGCGCCTCCAGTTGCAGCAGCTAGCTGACTGGCTGACTTGGTCGCGCGCACGTGGACCACGGGGTGTGGTGGTGTGGCTGACTCCCGGGTCCCACCACGCGTCGGGCGTAACTTTTCAACGGCCTGCTGCCTGCCGTCCGAACCCGGCGACACTACTTGGAGTTCACGCGACGTCATCGGGGTAGACGTGGCAGTCCTTGGAAGCCAAGGGTGTATGACCCGGATGCATGCATGGAACAACTCCCGTAGCAGCCGGACACACTTTGTGTGTACAATTCTATTCTATTAAGGTGAACAATTCGGATCGTCTCACATTAAAGAATGTATGTAAAAAATTACGAAACATGCTCACGACTCGATTCTGCGTTGCAGTATAGTATTTCTTTTTGAATCACAGTATAACCACACAAGCTCACATATAGACGCAGCCGCACCTCTATTAACATGTGCATAAAAACGCCCTATTAATTCTATAACTGCTTCTGACAATATGATGACTCATTAATACAAACATATCCTCACCTTTATGAACCAAGCACTCTCATTACCTATAATAATTACTTTTGATTCGAAAAACTAACTTTGATTTCAAGATTAACAAAATTACCATTAATGACCCAAACAAGGCTCAGTCGAAAAATTTCAAGATTACTAACAAAATCATATGTCTCACTGACACACCACTAACTATTAAAAAACAAAGTCACAACAAATGTCTTCTTGTTAGTGGTAATGGACATGTCGCCTATCAAATACGGAACTATACAAGCTTCAATGTCAAGTCAAAGGCTTAAACTTGGATAGACATAATTCCACCATAATAAGGAATCCTAAGAACTCACTGAGTTATACTCTGTTTGCATCGATTATACTTTTTATAGAATATGTTAGTCAAATCATCTATGTATTTGAGTTGCACAAATGTTTTAATCGGAAACCGAACCTGATTATAAACAAGGACGGTGCTTTTTTCTCTAGAGAACGTAGGTGTATTTATTGTAGGAGATATTTGGTGCACGAGATAGGCCTCTGAGTGGAATTACATGAGTTCTAATCTTTTTTTTTTTTTTTTTTGACTTACATGTTCTATTTGTAGCTCTCTGGGCTCTGGCTATTTCTAAGTTTTATTTATATCTCTAGTTGTAATCGTATTTTGAATTTCCGAATCTAAGGTCATAGCAAATGTGCTTGTGTAATAAAATTTCAGAAAGAGAGAAACGATATCTGACAACATATTTTAATTATGTGGTCAAATTTGTTAGATTTTTTAAATAAGAATGACCTAATAGGCAATAGTCGCACAAATCTTAAAGCACAAGGAATGTATAGAATTTGATAGATTTAGTAAAAAACTATTAACATGCTAGAAATAAGGCAAGAAAGAAAGGTTGGTACTTCAATGAAAAAATAGCAACCTGATCAGTGATCAGATGGAATACTATATCAGCACAGGGATAGATCACCCTGGATTTTACATCGAGATAGATTTTCACGAACATCTTAATTTGTCGCTTAATTAGAGCATGCGCATGCGATGACAATATCGATGTTCTACATACTACCGCGCCGCCCGGAGCCGTACAGAAACTCGGTCTTCCTCGTGATATTTTGATCACTTCAATATTCCTTGCATTAGCAGACTAACACATCCAAATCCAAGCGTCCGGCGACATACTATGCGCACGTACGTGGAACTAATCAGGTGTACTACTGGTATATATACAATTATATATACCATTAATCTCCAGGCTTCATCATCTCTAGCCATAATATAATTAGCAACTTGAAATGGTCCGCGCGCGGCAGTTGATATTCGAACGCACACATGCATATATACGCAATAAGGAGCTCGAATAAATTCACTCTTCTTCGCCTGATGAAACTCCAAAATTCCTGAGCTATGCTTCTGAATAATTTCGCTATCTACGACGGACTAATTCGTCAATTAATCACCATATATATTTTCGTCTATCACTAGTTAATCTCTGGTCGGGGAGAGCTCGAGGATCCGGCCGGAGAGCGCGCTGACGAGCGCCGCCTTGAACCCGGGATCCCTGGTCAGGGTGACAGCCATGTGCTCCGCGAGGTTCTTCCGCGCAACCTCCGACGACGGCCCCGTCGCCAGCGCCTCCGCTTCTTGTTTCAGCTGCTGCTGCTGGTACTGCTGCTGCTGGTGCTGCAGTGGCAGTGGCGCCGGCGCCGCCGGTCGCGCTACAGCCTCGCCCGCCTGTGCATGTGCCGACGACCTCCCGGCCTTGCCACCGCCTTCGTGCTGCGGTGGCTGGCCGTGGTTGTGCTCGCCCTCGTACGTGGCCACCAGGATGGTGGTGTCGTCCGCGCTGCGCTGCACCTTCTTCTTCACGGGGCACGACGGCGCGAAGGAGCACCGGAAGTAGGCCCGCGGGCACGGGTTGTCCTTGGTCACCTTCTGCCCGTACTTCCGCCATTGGTACCCATCCTTCACCACCTGTTGTATTTGTTAAACACGATCGAGTTAGTTGACCGTAAATTCGGCGCGAAAAAAGCCATGGACGATGGTTACGGCGGGATCCGTTACTTACGAGGCTAAGGTCAGAGGGGTCGGCGTGGACGTATCGCCGGGACACCTTGGGCTTGCACTCCTCTCGGACGGCACGCCGGAAGGCGGCGGCGGTGACGCTGACGGCGGCCGACGTGCACTCCATCTTGTCGTGGGCCGCGGGGGCGCTGGCCGTGAACTGTGGCGACGATGGCTTGAGGCTGTCACCGCTCCGGATGCGCTTCCTGGACGGCGAGGCCGCGGAGGAGCCGCCCTCCGACGAGGAGGACTGCTGGCGGTTGTTGTTGTTGGCGGCGGCAACCATCATGTCGTTGACCTGGCCCTGCAGCTCCGTGTACTTGGCCACCACTGCCCGCAGCATCTCGCTCAACCGCTGGTTCTCCTCGCTGACGCGCCGGAGCTCCGCCTCCAGCGCCTCCACCTGTAACCAAGTTCATCTGCTAATCAGCAAACCGCCAAACATTTGCAATCGAGGGATGAATCGAATGAGCTGCAGACAGAGGCATATGCTCGCTCGTGCAGTCGTGCATCGCCTATACCTCTCGGTCTTTCTTGACGGCCAAGAAGTTCTCCTCGACCAACACCTTGGCCTTGGCCGCCGGCCCCGCCGCCACCGCGACCGGCCTCGCCGTGGGAAGCAGGCCGACGTTGAGGTCGAGGCTCAGGGAAGGCTGCTGCCCGATCCACGGGTCCATGTCCGCCGCCGCCGTCGCTCCGACAAGAATCGTTAGCCCCTCAATCGCGTACAACCCAGACGTCAAGAACTGCTGCTACTCGTACAGCTGAGGAGTACTGGAAGCCAAGTTAGGAGGAGAGCTGAGGAGTTGGGAAACACTTGTGCATGGATGAGGGGGGCACGGGTCCAGGAAGGCGAATATATAGGCGAGGACGCGGAGGTGGAGGAGCAGAGGCACATGTGCAAGTTTGGTGGGACGAAGGCTCAAGGCTGGCTGGACTGAGTGGCTGGCTGGGCGGGACGGAGAGCGACGGCTAGTTCCGGGGCCGGGGTACTTGTGTTGGGTGGGAGACGAAGCATCTTGGGACCGGGGGCAAAAGGCCTGCTCGTCCGTCGACCGTCGTCGTCGTCGTCTTGGTCGTGACAGAATATATCAAAGCTGGGACGAACGGCATTAGAATACGTGGGTTAACCGGCCATTATTCTTCTGGCGTCGATGTGATCTAGGCGTAGTTCGAGTTCTAATTTGTCGCTTAATTTAATTATAAACTAATCTCTTCTGGACTCCAGCAGCTAGCGTGGTGGCGGGCGGATCAGACTGGATCATCGAGGGAAAGAGTCGCCGGGGTCAAATGAAAAACACCAGAAGATTACAGGTGGGAGGCTTGCGATTTTGCACTCTCAGACGGGAGGGGTTTAGCGCATTTTGGGAGGATTAGCTTGTTGACTCCAGCTGCACCCCCTCTCGTTGGCTGGACTCTGTCTAGACCGTATGTAGCATGTTTCACTAGCCGGGAAACAGATCTAGTCGATGAACTCCAAAGGCTTTTATGTTTCACTTATTTGGGACTACATGTACTGGAACTTTGTTATCAGGATTTATTTTTCCTAAAAAACAAACATAGACACACATAATCTATCTGTCCTAAAATGAAGTGTATTTTGCTTTGTCCTAAGTCAAACCATTCTAAGTTTGACCAAATTTATAGAAAAAAGCAATAGTATTTATTATGTCAAATGTGCATAATTAGATTTATTGTGAGATATATTTTTATAATATACTTGTTTCATGTGTTAGATGATAAAATTCTTTACTATAAATTTGGTCAAACTTACACTAAATTGACTTAGCACAAACTAAAATGCATTGTATTACAGGACGGAGGAGTATCTAGCACCTGGCTGTAAAGAACCATTTAGGGCGTGTTTGCGAGGGTGTACCTGGCCAGCCTGGTTGGCCGGCTATGGCATCGCCACACTTATTCTGGTCCAGATGGTGCAAGTGTCCGTGTTTGTCAACATGGTCCAGCAGAGCCGAGCTCAATTCAGATCGTATTTATCTTGCCTGTTGTTAACACCAGAATTTGGTCAGGAATATGACAGGTGGACCCGCAGGGAGCAGAGAGAGCGATTCGGCAAATGCGTGTGCGGTCGGCTAACTTCTATGTGTTCGGCAAACGGTCAAAGCGGTCGACAATTGCTTCGTTTGAAGACGGAAAAAGGAAAGAGAAGCTGATCGAAGAAAAGGAAAGAGTCGTAATGATCAAGGACTCCGATTATGGATAGAGTTAGCGTGTTTTGTCTTTCCAATTTTGTTTAGGCGGTTCGTAAGTGCTTAGAACTCGTGTTTTGTCCAGGTATAAATATAAACCCTCGACCATTGTAATAGGGTTCACAACCAAATCAATACAACCGGCTACGTGCCACCCTTCGAGTCCTTTTAGTCGTGTCGTCGAGTTCTTCGAGAGGGCCAATCGATCCGTCGACCTCCGTAAGTCCCGCAACCTTGTTATCATGTCTAGTATCATGCGGTGGATTTAGATAATGATGCAAGAAGTCTTGTTGCAATGCTTAGTATCATGCGGTGGATTTAAGCATTGAACCAAGAGGGTTCCGTGTTAGTCATGAGTCGTGCGGCAGGCTAAGATTAGCTAGGAGCTAGTTACCAAAGTTTCTCGATTAGGTCATGAGTCGTGCGGCGGGCTAAGATCTAAGCTTAGAGGCTAGTTATCGGCTCTTTTAGATTTGGCAAGATCTAATAGATTCATTAAGTTATCACGTGTTGCATGCTTTATTTAATGTTTAATTATTTGCAACACTCTTTTGCCCAATCTAGATTGATACTCTTTCGGCTTGTTGATCGTATCTCTCATGCTTATTCAATATCGAGTAGATCAAGCTCATATAGCCGAATTAGATCGATCTAGATTGTTACATGTTGCGGGTTCATTCACGTTATATGTAGATAAGCCTTGACAGGACCGGGTACCGGCGGATGCGTGTCTTTGGGTTACTCTAGAGCTAGTCATCCGGTGGACTAGAGATCGGTTTAATCGATAGGCTCCTTTTACATGTTGCTTGTTTGTTCCTTCTTCATGGACCCCGATTCGGCAATCTTGCCGATACGGTTATGCTTATACATGTAGCGAGTATCTATAGATCTGTTAGATAATTATATGCTTTTAGCTCTTTATTGCTAGATTGTATCATGCGGTGGATTGATCTAGTAGCAAGGAGTGGTGTAAATTCATAGTGAGTGGTATCATGCGGTGGATTAGCTTGCTTGAGTTTATGCTCGACGGGTTTATGAAGGCTAGACGTGCGGCAGACTAGTTGGAGTGGCCTATGCATGTGTTGTTTAGTAGATTTATAATTATAAGTTACTTATTCTTAATTTTTAGTGCTTGATGATGCTTTAAACATGAGATGTAGTTTGATATGCTTTAATGATCTAATCTTGTTCAAACATGTCTTCATTTACGTATTCGGCTAGTTTGTTCGTTTACATCGGTTATGTTACTTTAGCCGAATGAACGCATCCTGTTGCGAGATAGCTTCCATAGCTATGTGTCGTCGTAAGTGGCTTCAGGGCCGTAAAGATGGAACTGTCGGTCTCACCCAAAGACGTTCGATTATGATCTTACCGTTTTATCCCTTGTCGATTTCCGTGTCAAATCGATCGGCACGCCACCGGATTCGTACGCCGGGCACCCGATTGAAGCTAGGCTTTCCGGCTTGCTGTGTGTGAGACGCAGGGTGGTCACATTTTGCGTCAACACCTGTACATATGGATGTGGTGAACCTGGACTCAGAAAAATGGTAACGTTACCCCGAAACGGTTGGCTTTGTCATTTCATCGAACATGTGCAGGGCGAGCGGCATGGTGAACGCGGACTTACCGTCCTCAGCCTACAAGCCGTCGCTGCCCACCTCTGACGCCATTGGAGGCTAGTACGAAGAAGATGGGAGAGGGAGAGGTCGGTGTGCTTGCAGGCGCCTCGCGCGCCGCCGTCGTGATGGTGGTGCTGGTGCATGGCGGCATCACCATGCACGTCGACGCCGGGGGCAGCGCCGCCACCAGCAGCCCCGGTGGTGGTGGTGCGCCACGGCCAGTGAGCTCAGTGGGTGGTAGTGGTGCCCGTGCAGCTGCCGCGCGAAGTCGTCGAGACGCTGACACCCGGCGGCTCCTTACGGTGGAAGTTGCGGTGGCACCCGCACGCCAAGCATCGGAGCGCGTCCAGCGACCCCTGCTCGCTCGTGGGCATAACTCGCCGCAGCCGTCCGTCGCGCTCCCGCCGATGGCAGCCGCGTGGTTCTTCAGGCACCGGTGGCACCTCACCCAAGCTGCTGACTCCGCCTCCACATCCGGCGGCGACATGTGCTGCAGGGGGCGGTTGGTCGTGCCTCAAATCGAGATGGCGGCCCCCTCCTCGTGGCTGCCGGTCTGGTGCCGCATCTCCACCGCGTGCAGGGTCTCCTCCTCCTTCGTTGGCTGGGCGTCGTGTTCGCCCCCACCTGCTGCTCCCCGACGGCGGCCGCCATCACAGTCCCTGCCCCGATGCTCTTGCGCAGCCGCCGTGTCGGATCCGTGTGCACTCAACCTCGCCATGCCGGCGCACGTCTCCTTCCCTTCGCGTCGCTCGTCACGGAGAAGAAGAAAGCGATGGGTGAGAGATGAGTCGGAGGTGATTCGATTTCCACCGCGAGCTCACGATGCACTTCAGTCGGCCAGGCTCGGAAGAAACGAGGAAAATTGGCATTCCCCGGGAGCCATGAGTGAGAGCATTTTTTTGCACGGATTGGGCATGGCTCGCTGGTGGTTCAAGGTCGCAAACAAGTGAAGTTGCAGCTGGAGGGCGTAGCCGTGCCGTCGGGCCGACCTCACAAACACACCCTTAGGGTCCGATTTCCTGCGCAAACAACCAGAAGTGCTATTTGGCGGAGGGCGTAATAGCATCTGCACCAGTTCCCAATAAAACTCCCCCAATAAAGTGGTATTGGAATAGCCCAATGCTACTTTTGTGCTTATTGGGAAGACATGCTACAATACATCACCAATAATACTCCCCAATATGTGGGACCCATCTATCACCTTATTTATTTTCTTTTCTTTCTTATTCTCTCGGCTCGTTCGTCCTCTCCTGCATCGGGACTTTGCCATACGCGTGCCGCCAAACCACGCACAGGCGAGGACAACTCCCCCGAGGAAGCAAGTTCCTAGCGCCGCCCGCAGCTCTCCTAGGCCCAGCCGCTGGCGGGATGATGGGCAACGCCATCACGGGTGTCCATCACGAGTGTGGCCGTGGCCAGCGAGCTCGGCCGCACTAGGTTCTCTCTCGCCTGGAACACGAGGCCAACATACACCTTCTATCTCACAGGAGGAGTGCCAGGGGTGACGCCGCCATAGGAGGGCGATGTCAGATGAGCCGATGAAGGGGTGCCGTTGGCTTTGTGTTGGAACGCCGAGCAATGGTGTGGGAAGGGAGGAGAAGCTTTGGGAGCTCATGGTCAGTGGCGGCCTAGGCACCTGCCTGAATCTCGTTGCCCGATGGCGGCCAGCCCTCCGCGCAAATCTCGCGACATCCAGGTGCTCCCGGGTGACGGCCAAAGGGGTAAGAAGGCAGTTGGAGGTGGGCCCCAGCTATGGGGGGAGATGCAACCCCCCTCTATTTGAGGGGAAAAGAGGTGATTTTTTGTGGCCACTAAAAACTGAGTGAGTTATTAGGAGACTGCTAGAGAAGAAAAAATGACCTATCTCCCTCAATATGACAATTTTATGAGGATGAAGTTGAAACTCGTCAATTGGTCATACGGCCACATAGGGTATATTAAACACACACACATATTTGTTGGGTTCGATCATGCCTTTGCCAGTTTAATTTGCCTGCCCAAATGTGCATTTCCCAACACACGGTCTCCTTCCCTCAAATAAACTAAATAGAAATTTAAACCCATGAGTGATCTGATCAGGTGGTCATGACCTGCTGCCACCTCGAAGGAGGGAGGTTGCTGACGAGCAATAATCCTGATTACGTACGCAACTAGCCCAGTTCTTCATGTTTTGGGTTAGAAAGAGAAGAGCCGCCTCGCGGTGTGATGATGTTGGCACGAAATATTCATTGGACCTGGACCCGGCACGCAGGCAGGGGAGACTCCGGATTGACGAGAAGAGGACGACACACTCCCGCGCAGCAGCAGGCTGCTGTAACCTGCAGGCACGACTTGGACCTGATTACCAAGAACAAGTTGGCTTGATCTCTTCGCGCCAAGGTAGCAGGCTGCAGGGGCAGGCAGGACGGGAATGGGTAAAGTTGGGGAAACCACGGAGACTAGGTCGGACGTGTTGATCTTTTCCTGAAAAAGCGCCACGTTTCTTCAAGTTCAAGATCATATATCAATAGGCCCAGATTAGTAGTACCAAATACAACTAGTAGGTCTTGAAATTATCCACAAGAAAAGGTAGTAGTATCCGAGTACGGGATCCCATGATGTTGAAAACAGAGGAGTGCATTGGCCGGACCAAATTCCGCTTTTTGACAAGAGCAGGACGGACGGCATCAAAGGCACGGAAAAGGTAGCCACAACTGGCTCCTGTGATGTTCTTCTCATCATCGGTGGTGGCGTAGAAGAAACCGTGAAGAAATTCATCCCAAATCGTGCATATAGCCATTACATTATAAAAAATGATTTTCAAGACAAATTAGGTTTATCCTAACTTGACCAGACTATTACTTACAGGCCCCGTAGTCAACAGGATTCGGTTCTAGTTAATCGCCGCAGTTTAGAGCAGGAGAAGCTGTATCGGACTAGTGCACTATTTGTCTGCTGCCCTTTTGGTCACGTATACTACATGTGCAGTTGTGAACTGGACCGCAGCCGCCACGACGTACGCCCCTGTTCTGAAATTTGAATCTTTGTCGCTGGGTACAGAGAGGTGGTGCATGCATGAACCGAAAGAAAACTCTCCGGCACGGCGGCACCACCGTCTTCACATTTCCCACATCTGGTATACCGCCGCAAAAAAGTCAAGGAATCTAGTGATCTGCATGAGTGTTTTTGGCACGATGCATGGTACAAGACAATAGACTTTCCAAGTTTCTATATCGGGGTCTCTGTACTCTGTTCCACGAGAAATAAACGAGCGGCACAGAACAGAGTACAAGACTGACTGGATTATTCCGTGACTCACTTGTTCAACCCGGTGCTTTGTGCTGTAGATGCCCTCCGGGTGAAGTTGTCACTTCCATCACGGAAATGGTTCAAGTTCAGTGCATTGCATTGGATCAATTGCTGCCGATTCTTTTTCAAGCACACAGGTTTCACGAAACAACTAGTAAAAAATCTTGACTATGTTAGATACTCTCTAGGTTTCAAATTAATTATAAATCATCTTGACTTTTATAGATATATAATTTTTACAATATATTTAAATATAATAATACTATATATCTAGGTGTGTAGCAAAACCTATATACTAGAAAACTTAGAACAACTTACAATTTAAAAATGAAGGGGTAAAGAAAACTATATAACGGATTTGCAAGTAGCCGGTTTCATTAAAAAAAAGACCATTAGTAAGGTTGTGTCTGGATGTACTAGTATTCATCACCTCAATCAACGTATGTTGGAGTAGATGTACTTATATTCACCTTATTTTCACTTGTTGAAATCCACTCTAATCTACGCTAACACATGATAAGTCATAATCGAAAATGAGTAGTAATACAACAGTTGCGAGTCACCATCTATGTTACCTAGTTTGACAAAACAATTTTCTAATTCATTTGTGCGACTTCTCTATCACCTGCTCCCCTCAACAGCTATCCTTCAACAGTCACCACCTGTAACCACCTCATTTCTTTACCCTTCCCTTCATCGTCTTCTCTATTCTAACCGTCTCTCGAAGCCACTCCTCTACCATGGAATGGCATAATCTGATTTTGGCGTCAAATAAAATCGGTTGTGAAATACTCTATGAAAACTTATGAGATACTCAGGGGATAGTGAAAGGTACATATGTGCAAGGAATATAAACCATTGTAAGTATTAAGCCAAAGCGGCTTATAATTTAGGATGATAAGGGAAAAAAGAACTTTGAGTCGCTTGTCTCATATGAAAGGCATTGTAAAATATTAAGAAGTAACAATCTTTCCTTCAAGTTGTCTTGAAAACGCGAAAAGAAAAAATTTCTAACACTTAGCCATTTACTATAGAGGAGATATCAGATATCTTTACCAGATGGGCCCAATGAAGGCGCCAGGGCCGGATGGTTTTCCTGCTCATTTCTACTAGGGTCATTGGGAGGTACTTAAAAATAATGTGGTCGCTGCGGTGCAAAGATTTTTTTTGAAGATGGCAACCTTCCTCCAGGAATAAATGATACAACCATATTACTTATTCCTAAAGGTTCTAATTCGGAAGAGCCAAAGATTTTCGGCCTAAAAGTCACTAAAATTTCATTTAAAAGATCGTGTCGAGTGCTTGGTGAACCGTCTTCGGTCACTGCTAGATCAGATTATTTCATAGGAACAAAATGCGTTTGTGCCAGGTCGGATGATAACATACAATGCCTTGATTACCTTTGAGTGTATTCATGCCATTCAAAGAAATTATGGTGAGGAATTTTGTGCGTATAAGCTGGATTTATCGAAGGCGTATGATCGTGTAGATTGGGGTTTTTAAAGAGTTTGTTGGAGAAGCTAGGCTTTCAGCATAAGTGGGTGCAGTGGGTCATGACGTGAGTTTCCACTATTCGTTACTCAATTTGTTTCAATGGGGCGCCTTCACACTCCTTTTTCCTATCTCAGCAAGGTGATTTACTGTCCCCATATTTATTCCTCTTTGTTGCTGATGGTTTATCCATTGTCCTCATATTTCTTTAACCTTCCTCCATCGTCTTCTCTATTCTAGCCGTCTCTTGAAGACAATCCTCTACCATGGGATGGCATAATCTGATTTTGGTGTCAAATAAAATCGGTTGTAACATACTCTATGAAAACTTATGAGATACTCAGGGCTTAGCGAAAGGTACGTACGTGCAAGAAATATAAACCATTGTAAATATTAAGCCAAAACAACTTATAATTTAGGATGGAGGAAATAAGGAAAAAAAGAAGAACTTTGAGCCGCTTGTTTCGTATGAAAGGCATTGTAAATATTAAGAAGTGACAATCTTTCCTTCAAGTCGTCTTGAAAACGTCAAAAGAAAAAAATTTCTAACACTTAGTCATGCATCAAGAGGATCTCGGACTTGAGTGACTAAGAACAGCACGATGTACACTACGAAGTGCAAGCTCTAAACGGAACAATAATTTGTGGCATGCATTAATGCATTATATGCAAGCACTTTTCATATGTATGAATTGGATATGGCGGCTCCAAATATGCACGTACTACTGTCTACAAATTGTCAGGCTACCTGTTGGCTAAAATGTTTGAACCCTTGGCCGTGCACGTGTCTTACTGAAAGAAACGATTTGGGAGTGGTGTTTTTCTGTGACTCGGAGAACATGTGATAATATCGTGCGCTACTAGCAATAACATGATTATCATGTCGTTGTGAATTAAGCACACCAATGTTGTGCTCCATTAGCCCACATGGTGGTCACATGTTTCATAAAAAAGCGCTCTTCTGGAGTATGAGATCATACAGTATCCATGAGACAATGGGAGCAGAGTGCGGTGCCCCCTGTTTTGTTTGGAGCGATTGGGAAAAAAAGAAGGCACGTGGAACATGTGACCGCGACAGTATCCTCCTGCCAACCGGCCTGCACGAAGCGGAAACCGATCTCCGGCTCCGCCCCCACCAAAGAAACCCACGCGAGACGGAGTCGCCGGGCCGCGGGCCCCATCGGCGGCGGCGCAGATGTCTGGATGGATGCGGATGCGGTCGCCGTCGCGTGGACCCACGTCGAAGATACGGAGAGGCCGCGGCCGCCGCCTTGGCCAGCCTCGCGACGTCGCGTGGAGGCTGGAGCCCCGGCGCTCGTTGGTTGGTCCGTCCGCCGCCCCGGCAGCAAGTGGGCGGCCAGCGACTTGTCGGTCCTGGACCTTGACCGTGCGCTCGAGTCATGCGGATGCAGACGTAGATGCTGACGAAGAGTGCGATCCTCCGTTTTGGTTTTGGTGGTCTCGTCAAAGTTCTACTGCTGCCACTACCGTCAGTGACCTGCGACTTGTCTGTTCGCAGTCACGTGCGTAACTGTGCGGCACGGATTGAATGATGGAAGCTTGGTGGTGGGCTGGGGACTGCGTGCCAAAGTGAAGTCTTGACCAAAGGTTGCCATTTGTTCTTCTACACACTCTTGCATCTTACCCTACAATAT
Source organism: Themeda triandra (assembly GCA_018135685.1). Classification (NCBI taxonomy): domain Eukaryota; kingdom Viridiplantae; phylum Streptophyta; class Magnoliopsida; order Poales; family Poaceae; genus Themeda; species Themeda triandra. The sequence goes on along the minus strand of JAENPR010000019.1, from coordinate 185,686 downwards.
AAATCTGTACACCCATTTTAATTAATATAAATGGTCGCTATATGGGGGGCTTTGAGGAAACATATATTCTTCGTTGTATCACCCACATGGTATATTATTTTTAATACAATCCTCTGTTTTATCAGTCGGTATAATATATCACATTTTGGGCGAAGAAAACAAGTTAAATAAATTCTAAATGCTACTTTTAGCGCACGCAGGCCTAGGATCAGCAGCTCGCACATCCCATCCACTGTTCGATCAAATTCCGCACCTGCCTATTCATCCTTTCCGCTGGTCCCACACTCACAAGTCACACCTGCACGCTCGAAGTCGTCTTCCACTTCCCACACTCGTCCTCTTTTTCCCTCTCCCCGGCGGCCACCTTCCCGGCGAGCTCCTCCCCGTAGGCGACCTCCTCCCCACGTTTGAGCTGCTTTCTCCATGCACTTCCTGCCCGGTGCCTAGCGACCTCCTCGCGCCCGCGCCCACCACCTCCCCACACGCAGCCATGATGGATCCGGCCTAGGTAGGCCTCCTCCTCCTTCTCCTCCAACTCCGGCAATGAGCTAGGGTTCCGGCGAGCCTCTCCCCCCTTTTCTCCAACTTCGGAGGGCTATAAATTGCCGGCCCGCGGCGGGGAGGGGTAAGGGAAGACAAGCGGTGGGGATTGTTGATGGACAGTTTTGGGAGCCCAGGTGGCGAGGGCTTGTCTGTATAACTTGTCTAGAGATGATGTGGCTTGGCTTAAAGCCAAGCTTATTGTGCTTGCTCTAACTACCACATGAGACAAGCCACAAGCACGCACGGTTTGCTGATGGGAAAACACATCTAATATGGAGTGCATGCATCATCAGTTGTTAATCCCGATGCCACAATAGAATAAAGAGCCGATCAAGCACGGGGAAGCGACCGCGGAAGATTATTTATACGGCACCTTGGATATGATATAATTTGGTCGTAGTCCCGATTCATGAGGTTGGTCAATCAACCAGTTTGACTGTTTGCAACAAGGTCACAGCGTCAGACTCAGAGAGATGGTCCAAGAGATAATGAACCTTGCAAGTTGCAAATCAAAACTCCTATCTATCCAGCATGCAGATTACAGATATACAGGCAATCGATGGTTAGTGCGTACGAGAATACTGCATGCATGTCGGGCGCGCGCTAATGAAGTTTTAACAGCTCCATGACCCGCCGGCCGGCGAATTATTAGGGAGCCAGCAGCTACTCCAGCTAGTTAGCTAGTTCCTGCACTGAGTCCTGACCGAACTGATATGCATCATTGGGCATAGTGCGTGTCTAGAGTCTGGACAAAATAATAAAAAGGTGAATGAATGCATGCAGTGCCGTGGCGAGGAGAAAATAGAGTGGAAAGAAGAGAAAAGAGAACGACCAAAGCTTTCCATTTTCCTCAACGACCAAAGCTTTCCATTTTCTTCACGCCGCCGGCAGCTGGCTCTCCTCTGCTCGATCGCCTGGACTATCTTTTTCACGGTTGAATTCATTCCGGGGGATGCAGTGGTGTTGCACCTCAACCATCAAATCAGATCATCAATTCATCGTGGAAGAACTCACGCGCGCATGGACTTCGCGCGCGGGACGCGAATCCGTGGGCTGGGCGTCAATACCACTGAGCTAGCAGGGTCGCTCTCCGACAATAGCTGCTCGTTTCAGTTTTGCCTTGCCTGTCTTCTCCCTTACCTTTACTTACCTCACATTCTGGATACTCTTGTGGGCAAAAGCACTACTGGGAAAAGCTGAGACATTAGAAATGGAAGCACTTTTGTTGCCTAATAATTCTGTTTTGTCAAGCAGGTTGGAGCAGAATGAACGGAACATGTCTTGACCGTGCAACCTAACCCGGATCACTCCGCAGACATGTTAAATTTGGTCGATGCCAAATTATTTTCTTACCATGCGACTGGCTTTAAGTAAAGATAATCTCTACCGTAAAAGGTATGATGAACAAATGACAATCATGCTTTTGACGAAAAAAGATGTGTATGTGACATACGGAGTACGTGGTTTGTCGGATCAACCTTTTGACAAGGAAGTAGTACGTCTCAGTCTCCTGGTCCTAGCATTTGGTGCAGAAACATCGAGTACTCCTACTATATACTTTACTGACAAAGTACTGCATGACTAATACAACTAGTACAAAATAAGGAATCGACAATGAGACCACGTGCCCACGGGACTCCTGCATGACTAATACTACTATTTATCGATTTGGTCAATTTTTAGGGCATCTAACACTATGAAGTAAGCAATACTTAAGAGTTGGGACGAATGACAGCGACATGCGAGTCACCACACGGAGTAATTCATGCAAGGACTAAAAGGGCGTCTTTCTGCCGCTGCATGCATGCATACACGGTCCAGCGATCGATGTCTATAGCGGTGGGCAGCCAACTATGATCCGTTGTTATTTTACAGTACGTCAAGAGAGACTAGCTAGCCTAGCTACCACTAGTAGCCCCAGAAGAAGGGAAGGCGAAAGCGACGGCGGCCGGAGTATGTAGCCGCCGTCGGGCGAGGTGGTGGAGTGGACAGTGGATCCGTGGAGGCGTGCGTTCACACGGCGGCGGCTCGGTTTTGGTTTTTCTCCGTGCCAGTTCAGCTTCAACCCGTCGTGTCAATTTCGCCTGCGTCCGCTCCGCCGCCCGTCGCCGTTGACGTATGCGAGACGTGCTTCTAATTCTAAGCAAACAAAGCTGCTCGTGCAACTGGCAAGGAAGGATCGAGCAGTGTCTGACTGACTGGCCGGGATACTAAAGGCTGAAAGAAAAGAAAAAAAGAAAGGCTGGAGTGGAGCCGACCTGTTGAACTTGTCCGGTTGAGATCGACGGCGACGAGGCGTATACTAGTGTATAGCGCTGTGCGGACTTACTCTGCAACTGTCGACCCGTGTTCGATTTTGCAGCTTGTTTTACTACATAACTTGTCCATCTGTTAGCTATCACTACTAGAAGTTCAGTTCAGGCCACAGATAATGCTGTTGTAAAGTACGTGGTAGAGTACAGAGAAGGGAAAATTAGAGACGTGTAGACGTAGACCGAGAAAAGGCACCGGTATCTGAGATTCAGGATCTAGATACAGAAGACCTTGACACTTGAGTTTTGATTCCCAGTCAGATCGTCAGTTCTTTTTTTTTTTCTAAGCTTTGACGTTGACTCGATGCAACTGCAATTCGCGCCGCACCTGCAAACGTACCATAACGTCGAGCTGATGAGGACGTACTACGCAGTTAGTATATACGGAAAAACAGAGTTACCAATGTGAAACATCATCACCTGTTATGCCGAGAGCAAGCAAGCAAACGTCATCCCTTACCTGTCCTGCATGCATGGTTAGTTGTTGTCGGGCGATAAACAAAAACAAGTGCATGATGCATACACGCACACTTGCAGTGCAAGGGACAACTGATCATGACCAATCCATTATAGAATACGGCTGCTGCTGCTGGTGGCGGCCTTCAGTTTGGCCCCCTTCAGTTTGGCCACTCGATCGTTCCAATGGAGAGTCGTCGAATGTTGTCCAACAACCAGCAGGATCGATTATTCCTCAAAAACAACCCCAACAGGATCTGATCAATAACGGTGTCGGTGGCAAAGGTATCCAATATAAAAACTTCAGTAATTGAGTGTCATTTATTTTTCCGGCCGGGCTCCTCCTCGCTGATCGAGCACGTGAAACCTGTGCGCTACATCTTTCAAAAACGCGCACCGCGTGCTAGCTAATGCTACCTTGAAAGACAATATCTGTTTAGTTTAGTCGTTTAATTAATTAACATCGTATTTTGTGGCCGGCTTGAGTAGTACTGTCCGTACAGGGAACAAATAAAAACAGGAGGATTGTGAATTATAGATTAATTCTTTGAAATGGGTGATAGAATCATTGAATGATACTAGAAGCACGATCAGTGAGGCGGCTAATTATTCAATAGGGATCGAGCTGGCCGGTCGTCTCTTCCTCGCATCCATCGGCTCGGGGCCAAGTGTATTCGTTCAGTATTGTGCAACAACAGACAACATGATGGTCAAATTCCTGCTGAATTAATTCTCTAGAAGGGTTTCCCCTCTCTGACTCTGATGCAGCGAAACGTCAACCGAAAAGTGCCCAGAACTTGTGTTGAAGTTTTCCTCTTACTTTCGCTTATACAGTACGTACTTGAAGTTCCCTTTCGTTGGCCTAGTGAAGGTTGACCTTGCAGCCGAGAAAGTGACCAGACCATCGGAACATCAAACCGGGAGTATTTGATCGACGTTCGTGCTATTTGGTCCCGGGTTGACCTTTTGCCGATCGCTCAGCGGTGGCGACGTACCGCCGTGCGCCCTCAACTGGTTCTGACTCTGAGGCGCCAGCATTTCATATCCACATATTGACATGCACTCTACGTACTCCGTACACGCACAAGGTCAACCTCTCACAAGTGATCTTCCTGCAAATCCCTTGTAATCAGGCAAACGCACTCGAAGAAATTAAAAGGCCTGGTGGTGCCTGGCTGCCGCTGCGCCAGCAGTGTGCAGATCCGTCGCCGGCGACCGAACATCTTGCCCAGTCTGATAGCAGTGTGCAGATCCGTCGCCGGCGACCGAACATCTTGCCCAGTCTGATAATACTGGTGGGAGCAGGACGGTGGGGGGCGACTTTTTGACGTCAAACAACAGGTTCCTTGCTTTTAATTTCCGCGGGCCCTGCCAGTGCCTCGGGTCAGACCGTTGATGGAGCACCGGCAGGCGACGAACGAATTTACCACCTGGCGGTCAACGCCCTCGACCAGTCGTCCAGGTCGGTCACCGGAACACGAGGTTTCGGCCCGGATCCGTTGGGCCCGAGCCCGACCTCGCCACATGTGTGCCGCACGCAAGCACGTCTGGTTGCCGTGGCGCCGGCGCTCAAGTGATGTCGGCCCTGACATGCACTGCCACGGCGGCGGCCTCGCCTTCACATTGGTAAAGCTGTGATGTTGTCTTTTTGGCCCACATGTTCGTGTCTTCCGGTTTTGTCCGTGCGCATGCATTGGGCTTAGACCACCATAGAGTCTAAATTCATTTATTACCGTAAGAAACCATATAAATATAAATAAGATATAAAATCTTATTTTTTCTCTCTCTATTCAATAAATATACTACAACATCAACACAATATTATAAATAGCGATTCGTCAAAAAAAATATAAATAGCCGAATAAGAAATAGCTTTAGACCAAAGCTCTTGGTGCAGATGACATTCCCACACATTTTGACCAAAGCTGGTCATGGTGTGCAAAATGGCTGAAAAACTCAGAATAGTTCCATGCTATTGGTATATGTGCCATATGCTAGGCTATTTGGATGATGAGAAATAGTATTTGCTTTGAAGGAAAACAATATCAAAACCCTTTGTCTATTATTAGCCATGCATGCGCACTAATGAAAAATTGGTTAGGTTTGCTGAAACCGGAGGACAAAGAAGTGCTGATGACTGGCGTGGATGAGATGTACCAGATGGCGGTGAAGCTCCTGACAGTGAAGACCCCGACACCCCTTTTGCTACTGCCGGTGCCGACTGTGGAAGAAGGTGATATGCAGATGGGGGATGCTCAAGATGATGTCCAGATGGAAGAGAGCCAGGAGTGATGGGGTGTGCCTGATGACCATCAAAGCAAAAAAGACTTCTGTGCTTTCATTTACTAAATCCTTTTCATTGCTGGATGTAATAGGAGTTGGTTTTTCTTGTTGGCAATATCTTATTACAGTCAGATTTCCTAGGCCGAGTCCTCGTTTTTTTTTCTGAACCGGTCTAAAACCCTGCTTGTATTTCCGTTATCATTGGTAATGGAAGTGGGGGATCCCCCCTTGGTTGAAAAAAAAGAGAAATACTTTAGACTTAGATGTTTTTGGTTAATTCCCCCTATAAGTTATCCTAAACTATCTTAAAATTTATAGAAAGGACTTGTAAGATGGGGATTTCCCCTGCAGTTTTTGCCGTAAAAAAAAAGTAGGCTTAGACTCCTCTACATTGTGAGTGTCCTTTATGATCCTATCCTCTTGTTGTCTAATCTAATTTTTCTTGTTTTTGCTTAGGGCACACACCTAACGTAGAGACTACCATAATTTCTAAGGTCATTTATTAGCTTGCCATATCACTATTTTGATAATGTGGAAGTGGAAGGCAGAAGAGAGAGAAGGAACCTTTTTTTTTTTTTTTGCGCTCAGCACTCGAAACCATTTCTTATTTAGCGAACTCATAATGCAAGAAACCATTAGCAATTTCTATAGCATAGATTGGAGTAACTACTAAGAAACTATTATTTCTAATGCAATATTTTCTATAGCATACGACATTAGTAGTGAATAGTGATAGAAACTATATTTGCTCTCCTATGTGGTTAGATTATTGTCCATTGACAATCGTGAAGAACTAGCTTCTTCGTTAGACCTAGTTTTTTGAATCCCCCCCCTCTCTCTCCTCACTAAATCAATTGTCATATCTGCAAATTACCATAGTTTCTCCATTGTGAGCATCTTTAGAAACGATGTATACGCGCGTTTCGAGAGGATGAAAGTAGCGATTTTTGGCGTTGGGCAGGGCTAGCATCATTTTGTTCTCTCGCAGCAGATCATGTGTGCCCGAGCTCTCCCACAGGCCGCCCGACACACCCTTTGTCATGTTGGCTTGTCGGTCCGCGCATGCCTCCTAGCGCACGCCTCGCCACGCTGGCTCACCGGTCCGCACACAGGTCGCCAGACGTCATGCTTGCCCACCGAGCCTGGCCGCTGGTGGGACATCGCGCCCACCACGGAGCTTCGTGCACTAATAGGGAGCCTCGATGGTCGCACCACGAGTGGCTTGGCGTTGACATTCTCGCGTGTAAATGGGGATGGGGACACGGAGGAGTGTTGCCATCCATTTAGCAATCATCGCGGTCATGCTCGGTGACGAGGAGGACGAAGGAGATGAAGCCTTGCAGTGGGATAAGGAAATATGCCACGAGATGCTTGATTTCTACTTTGTAAAAATGTCACGGATCAGCTTATTCATGTCTTCTAATCCTTGTCATTCGTAAATAAAATAAGAAATATTAGTATGATATAGTATTACTTAGTAATTATGTTGGTAGGATTAGAGCATGTTTATATCCTATGAGTAACAATTAGTTGACTTTTTTTGCCAGATTATGATTGTGTCTTCTACATAAACAGTGCAGTAGAGTCACTGCACCACCTGATGTTTGATTGCCCTTTTGCATTGGCCTGTTGGAATACTATGCAGCTCTTAATCCCTACCCATGCTTCCACTGAGCAAATTATTGAAGCCCTCAAAATTTAGCTCCGGGTACCATTCTTTTTAGAGATTGTGGTCACAAACTCACAATGTCTTAGTCTATTTGGTCAGTAAGAAATGATACTATATTTAGAATGATCGCCCCGTCCGTTCAAAGATGAAAGACAATCTTCAAGAAAGAGTTTGCCTTAGTTATTCTAAGAGCAAAGTCCAAATTCCACCCACAAATAGATCAATGGCTAGAAGCATTTTTGTAATTTTATTTATTTTCTTTGTAAGTTTCTTTGTTTCTTGAGCTTTGTATTTGAACTTTGCTTTTAGTTTTCAATAAAACGCAGTAGGGGCGCCCCCCTCCTGTTTTCCCCCAAAAAAACAACTGGTTGACTAATATTTAGTCTTTGGGAATCCAAACAGGTGGACTAACAACTAGAATAAGCTTCAATTAATTGTTAATTCACTAGTCCATACAATCCAACAATTCAAACTAACAAGTTCTACACTACAATAGTACTCGTTAGTCCCCGTGGATCAAAACATGACATATCTAACTACTTGTTAGCTTTTATTAATCCTACTAGTTATCCACCAGTCCTGTTCATCCAAACAGAGGCCCAGTTTAGATAAGTGCTAATGCAAGATTAGTGCATGTTGGCCGGAGAGCGCGCTGACTAGCGCCGCCTTGAACCCGGGATCCCTGGTCAGGGTCACCGCCATGTGCTCCACGAGGTTCTTCCTCGCGACCTCCGTCGACGGCCCCGTCGTCGCCGCCGCCTCTTGCTTCTGCTGCTGGTGCTGGTGCTGGTGCTGGTGCTGCAGCGGCAGTGGCGCCGGTCGTGCGACGGCCTCGCCCGCCTGTGCACGTGCCGACGACCTCCCGGCCTTGCCGCCGCCTTCGTGCTGCGGCGGCTGGCCGTGGTTGTGCTCGCCCTCGTACGTGGCCACCAGGATGGTGGTGTCGTCCGCGCTGCGCTGCACCTTCTTCTTCACGGGGCACGACGGCGCGAAGGAGCACCGGAAGTAGGCGCGCGGGCACGGGTTGTCCTTGGTCACTTTCTGCCCGTACTTCCGCCATTGGTACCCATCCTTCATCACCTGTTTTCATTTGTTTGTTCAGCACCATTTAGTTGACCGTAAATTAGGCGCGAAAACCCGATAGTTACGGGATCCGTTTCGGTACTTACGAGGCTGAGGTCAGAGGGGTCGGCGTGGACGTATCGCCGGGACACCTTGGGCTTGCACTCCTCCCGGACGGCGCGGCGGAAGGCGGCGGCGGTGACGCTGACGGCGGCCGACGTGCACTCCATCTGGTCGTGGGCCGCGACGGCGGCGGCCGCGCTGGCCGTGAACGGCGGCGACGACGGCTTGCGGTTGTGAGCGGTATCGAGGCTATCGCCGCTCCGGATGCGCTTCCTGGACGGCGAGGCCGCGGAGCCGCCCTCCGACGAGGAGGCGGACTGGCGGTTGGCGGCGGCGGCCACCATCATGTCGTTGACCTGGCCCTGCAGCTCCGTGTACTTGGCCACCACCGCCCGCAGCATGTCGCTCAGCCGCTTGTTCTCCTCGCCGACGCGCCGGAGCTCCGCCTCCAGCGCCTCCACCTGTAGTATAACCAGCATGTTCCGATCAGCAAACCGCGCGCCCAACGTTTGTAATCCAGCGATGGATCGAATGAGCTAGCTGCAGACAGAGGCGTATGCTCGCTCGTGTAGTACATACCTCTCGGTCTTTCTTGACGGCCAAGAAGTTCTCCTCGACCAAGACCTTGGCCTTTGCTGCCGGCACCGCGACTGCCGGCCTCGCCGTGGGAAGAAGGCCGACGTTGAGGTCGAGGCTCAGGGAAGGCTGCTGCCCGATCCACGGGTCCATATCTGCCGCCGCCGCCCCAACAAGAATCACTGGCCCCTCAATCGTGTGTAGCACCGGACGTCAAGAACAGATCAGAGGCGCGCGCCGCTGTGGTACTGGAAACCAAGGATGGAGGAGGAGCTCAGGACTTGCTGCGCTTGTGCATGGATGAGGAGGGCACGGGTCCAGGAAGGCGAATATATAGGCGAGCACGCGGAGGTGGAGGAGGCACATGTGCAAGTTTGGTGGGAAGGCTCAAGGCTGGCGGGACGGGACTGAGTGGCTGGCTGGGCAGGGCGGAGAGCGACGGCTAGTTCCGGGGCTGGGGGACTTGGGTGGGAGACGAGACGACCTGTTCGTTTGGCCGCATCTTGGGAGTGACCGGGGCCAAACCAAAAGGCCTGCTCGTCCGTCGTCGTCGTCGTCCTGGTCGTGACAGAATATATATCAAAGCTGGGACGAGCCGCATTAGAATACGTGGGCTAACCGGCCATTATTCTGGCGTCGATGTGATCTAGGCGTGGTGCGAGTTCTAATTTGTCGCTTAATTTAATTAAAACTAATCTCTTCTTGACTGCATGCAGCAGTGTGGCGGGCGGGCTGGATCAGACTGGATCATCGAAGGAAAGGGTCGCCGGGGTCAAACGAAAAACACCAAAAGATTACAGGTGGGAGGCTTGCGATTTGGCACTCTCAGACGGAGGACGACGGGTGGGGTTTAGCTTGCATTTTGGGAGGATTAGCTTGTTGACTCCCGCAACCCCTCTTGTTGGCTCTGGTCTCTGTCTAGACCGTACGTAGCAATGTTTCATTTGCTGGGAAACAGATCTAGTCGTCGATGAACTACAAAAGGTTTTATGTTTCTTATTTGGGACTACATGTACTGCAACTATGTTGTTAGGAATTTTTGTTCTTAAAAAACACAGACACACACATCTAAAAAACACAGACACACACACACACACACATCTAGCACCTGGATGTAAAGATGCATTTTGTTTTTACCCCTTATTTCTGATAGCTTGCTCCCAAGCAAATTGCCTGGCGCCAGTCCTGCTCCCAAACGTCCGATTTCCTGTGCACGGCCTAAGCAAATACGCCCACCCTAAAACTCGGTCAATTGGTCATGCGGGCACACCTATAGGGTAACAGACACATATAAATTTGTTGGGTTCGATCACGTTCATGCCTGCTGCCTGCCGAAACGTGCATTTTCCTTCCCAGAGCACCCTGGGATCGCTGGAGGACGAAGTGGCACGGAGTCAAGAGGAAAGGAGCGGACACGCTGTTCACAATCATAGCCTGAGAAATCTGGAAGGAAAGGAACGCACGCTGCTTCATAGGAGCGGAGGCCACCCTCCAACAGATCCTCAGCAGCGTCAAGCACACCGCCGACATGTGGATCGAAGCCGGTGCGCGGAAACTAGAATGCTTAGTGCGTGAGTAGTCCGCTTTGTACGCGTTTCGGGGTGGAGGGCCGTGTTGCATATTTATAACCACCCCCAAAAACCTGTAAAACTCTCTTCTACTTAAATACAAAGAGACGCAAACCTTTTGCGTATTCGAGAAAAAAAACACATGCTCTCCATCCCTCAAATAAACTAATTAAAACCCAGGAGTGATCTGATCAGAATCAGGTGGTCGCCACCTGCTGCCACCTCGAAGGAGGGAGGTTGCTGACGAGCAATAATCCTGATCACGTACGCAATTATTCTGAACGGTTTCTTCTTGTTTTGGGTTAGAAAAAGAAGAGCAGCCTCGAGGTGTGATGATGTTGGCACGAAATGTTCATTGGACCTGGACCCGGCACGCAGGAAGGGGACAGTCGGAGAGAGTCCGGATTGACGAGAAGGACAAGTGGACGACACACTCGCAGCAGCAGCCTGCTGCAGGCACGACTTGGACCTGGTTACACCAAGAACAAGTTGGCTTGATCTCTTCGCGCCAAGGTAGCAGCCTCTGCATATGGTTGGGGAAACCACAGAGACTAGGTCGGACGTGTTGATTTTTTCCCACGTTTCTTCAAGTTCAAGATCATAATATCAATGCTGGCCCAGATTAGTGCCAAAGTATACTAGCAGGTCTTGAAATTATCCACAAGAAAAGGTAGTAGTATCCGAGTACGGGATCCCATGATGTTGAAAACAGAGGACTGAATTGGTCCGGACCATATTCCGCTTTTTGACAAGATCAGGACTGCATCAAAGGCACGTAATAAAAGGCAGGAAAAGGCACCACAACTGGCTAGACCCTGTGATGTTCTTCTCATCATCGGTGGTGGCGTAGAAGAAACCGTGAAGAAATTCACCCCACATCGATCGTGACTATAGCAATTAATCCATGTTTCTCCTAACTTGACCAGACTACTGCTTACAGGCATGGGAGTCAACAGGATTCGGTTCTAGTAAATCGCTGCAGTTTACAGCAAGAGAAGCAGTACTATATTGGACTAGTGCACTACTGCTTCCTGCTGCCCTTTTGCTCACGTACGTATACATGTGAACTGTAACGCAGCCGCCACATCTGCGACGCCCCTGTTCTGAAGTCTTGTTGGTCACGGAGCAGTGGTGCATGAACCGAATGAAAACTCTCCGGCACCACCGTCTTCACATTTCCTACATTTGGTACACGCCGCCCCGCCGTAAAGTCAGCAGGAATCTAGTGATGACCTGCGTGAGTGTTTTTGGCACGATGCATGGTACCGGATAGACGGATAGTAGTCTAGTCTTAGTTTCTATATCGGGTCTCTGTACTCTGTTCCTGTGTTCCACGAGTGGGAAGAAACCTAGCGTCACTGATGAACAGAGTCCAAGACTACCTACCTGTCTTATCCAGTGACTCAATTGTTGAACCCTTAGCAGGGTAGCTACTAGCTAATGTAGATGCCCTCGGGGTGACGTTGTCACGCTCATCACGGAAATGGTACGTTCACGTTTAGTGCACTTGCATTGTTACTAGTACTCTTGCATTGGATCAATTACTGATGGTTCTTTTTCAAGCACACCGGTTTCACGAAACAGCTAGCAAACAAAAATCTGAACTATACTAGACTAACCAGACGTTACCGATGCTTAAAGAACATCTCAGTATACCACCTCATATCGATGCCCGAAACCGTATATAGACACAGTGGTAAACATCATGCTTTACTATACGTGGGACCCAAAGTTTCAAAGCCTGTCTTAGAGATACCAAAGTTTCAAAACCGATGCTCCAAAGTTTCAAAGCCTGTCTTACTATACCCAAAGTTTCAAAGCATGTCTTACTATACCCAAAGTTTCAAAGTCTGTCTTACTATACGTGGGACCCAATGTTTCAAAACTGAAACTCCAACACACTCGCTCTCTCCTCTTTTAGCACCGCATAAATATACAGTGTAGCCAGTCTTAGATACTTTCTCAGTTAACTTTGTTAGATACATAGCTTTTCCTAAGTATCTAGATATAATAAGATATAATTATGTATATCTAGATGCATAGTAAAAATTATATATGTCCAGAAAAGCTAGAACAACTTATACATTAAAAAGAAAGGGAGTAAAAAGAAGTATAACCGGTTGCTAGCCGGTCTCAATAAGAAAAATATCACTAATAAGGCTATGTTTAGTTGTAGAGTCTTTTCCACTCATGCCATCGAAAAAGTTGCCACTTCCACACAAGCCACTAAAAAGATGGGTCGGTCACATATGCCATTGTGAAAAATCTTTGTTACCACCTGCGCCATTCCGTCTATAGTCACTGTTAACGGTGTCAAATAGAGCTGCAAAAAGACATAAGTGCCCTCCTCTTATTCTTATCCTCTCCGTTCTTTCTCTCTTTCACTGTGGGCCCAAGCAGTAGTCACGGCGGCGTAGTCGAAGAAGGGGAGGGGCGGGAGCGATAGCTGGGCGGCACCGGGCCCCTCACGCTCGCCTCGCTCCGGGCCGCGCAACGCGCCGCGCTCCACGCCGCGCGCGCCGCCGCGTCCTGCCTCCTCCTCGCGCGCCCGTCGCTCCACGCCGCGCACCTCGCGCGCGCGCGCAGGGCCATCGCCAGGCTCTTCCCCGCTGACGACTGCTCCTCCGCATCCTCCAACGCCTCCGCGTCTAAGGCGGCCTCACCCTCCGCGCGCACCATGCGCGCGCTCTCCTTGAGCGTGTCCAAGAACTGGTCCGCGGGGCGGCACATGAAGGCACATGAACGCCATGGCGGCGCACCTCGCGCCGCCGCTGCCGCAGTCGTCAGGGCCCGCCGCGGGGGCGGGGTGTGGGCTCGGCCTGGCGCCCCAATGGACATGAACGTGGACGAGTCGCCGCGACGCCGTGTCCCCGCTCCTCAGGGACCCCTTCGCGGAGTCCGTGCGCGCACCATCGAAGCCAACCGCGGTGCGCTCCTCACGGACGTCGTGCTGCTGCTGACCTTCGCGCGTCGTGCCACGGTGCCGACGCCGAGCGCCGGTGCGCCAGCCGCGTCCTGGAGCTGCGCGCCCGCAGGGGGCGGCGTCCGGTAGAGGAGCGGCCCAGGCCCCAATCCCGCCGAGGCCAGACGCAGAGGGCGCCGTCGGGGAGGGCGCGCCCTCCGCCCGTGCGTGCTTGCTGGCCGCCTCGGGGAGCACGGGGAGCAGAGGGCGTCCCGCTCGTCTGGATCCAGGGGAGGTCGGAGGTGGACGACGGCTCTCTGCCGAACGGCGCGAGCGGTGCTGAGGCGGAGGAGCGCAGCGCGGCCGGCGAGCGAGCATTGCAGCGGACGGCACAGGTATACGGCGACGTCTGCCGGCATGGCGAGCATGAGCACGGTGAGGAACGGGAGGCGGAGCGTCTCGGCGGTGGCCAGGAGCCCCACGAAGAAGGCGAGCAGCAGGAGGCGGCCAGGATGTGCGGTGCAGGCGGCCAGTAGATCATCTGCTTGCTTCCTTTCTTGTATACACAATATATGAATATATGATACACGCACGTCCATGGAACTCACGCCGTATGCACGTCACATGCTCGATGTTTTGTCTGTATGAACATCTCGGCATGCCGAGGTGAGGGGAGAGAGGCAGAGAGGTGAGGGCCCGAGCGCAGGCGACTGGGAACTGGGAAGAACAAGATGCATCAGGTGGGGGTATTGTGGACATTTTTATTGGTAGGACCCACATGTCAAGACTGTGGAACTGTGAAAATCAAACAGAATGCCAACGGAATGGTCTGGGTGGTAAGAAAAGATTTTCACGATGGCATATGTGACCGACCCATCTTTTTAGTGGCTTGTGTGGAAGTGGCAATTTTTTCGATGGCATGAGTGGAAAAGACTCTTAGTTGTACTAGTATTACCTCGATCGACATGTGTTGGGAAGTAGATGTACTAGTATTCATCTTAATCCACGTTTGTTAACGTCTACTCTAATGCACTCTAACGTACATGTGGATGTGGATAGATGAATACAAGTACAATATCAAATAAGTCTAACTGAAAGTGAGTAGTGATACAATAGTTACGAGGCAACGCCTATGTTACCCGGTTTCACAAAGCAATTTCCCACTTTCATTTGAGTGACTCCTCTATCATCTATTGTCCTCAACAACTATCCATCAACAATCACCACCTATAAGCACCTCATTTCTTTGTCTACCCTTCGTTTGTTGTTCTAACCATCCCTGAAACCATTCCTTTGCCATGAGGTCGCATAATCGGATTTTTATGTCAAATATGATTGATTGTGATATACTCTTTTAAAATTTTTGAGATACTCAGAGGAGAAGGAAGGGTATATATGTAGAAAAGTCAAAACAACTTATAATTGAGGGTGGAGCCGTGGAGGAAATAAAAGAAAAAAAAAACTTTGAAATGCTTGTCTGATATGAAAGGCCTTGTAAATATTGAATAGTAGCAATATTTCCGTCAAATTATCTCGTAAAGAAAAGAAAAGAAAATGTTCTAACACTTCAATGAATAAAGACGATCTCGAACGTACTTGAGTTACTAACAACAACACTAAGAATACAAGATGACTTACACTAGGAAGTGCAAGCTCTAAACGGAACCTTTGTGACCTGCATCATATGCAACCATACTTCCATGAACCTATGAGTGTGGCGGCTCCAAACATACGTACACGTGGTACATACACGTACGGTCTACAAATTGTCAGGCCACTTGTCGGCCAAAAGTTTTCTATTGTTTGAACCCTAGGCCGTGCACGTGTGTCTTATGGAATGAAACGATGGGAGTGTGGTATTTTTTGTGACTTGGAGAACATGTGGTAGTATCGTGCACTAGTAGCTTGGAGCGTCGCAAGAACATGATTGTCATGCCGTTTTGAATTAAGCACACGAATGCTGCGCTCCTTTAGCCCACATGGTGGTCACATGTTCCATGAAAAGCGCTCTTCTAGAGTCCGAGAGCACGAGAGCAGAGCGCGGTGCGCCCCCTGTTTTGCTTGGAGCGATTGGAAAAAAAAAAAGAAGGCACGTGGAACATTTTTTTTTTGGGAAAGAAGGCACGTGGAACATGTGAGCGCGACAATATCCTCCTGCCAACCGGAGGTGCGCTCTGCGCCTGCACGAAACGGAAACCGATCTCCAGGTGCCACGCGAGACGGAGTCGCCGGGCCGCGCGGGCCCTCGGCGCAGGCCTCCCGTTCGGCCGGGCCGCACTCGAAGCTCGAGCTGGATGCCTGGACGGATGCGGATGCGGTCGCCGTCGCGTGGACCCCGTCGACGATGCGAGCGGAGCCGCCGCCTGCCTCGCGCAGGCCTCGCGGGAAAAGCAATGGCCGTGCTTCGCCTGGAGAGGCTGGAGCCCCGGCCCCCGCATCCGGTCGGCAGGTGGGACTTGGGCGCTCGTTGGTTGGTCCGTCCGCCGCGCCGCCCCGGCCCGGCAGCAAGTGGGCGGCCAGCGACTTGTCGGTCCTGGACCTTGACCGGCTCGCTCCCCGGGTCCCCGTCCCGTGCATGGAGTCATGCGGATGGGCCGATGGGGACGTGGATGCTGACGGAGTGTGCGATTCTTCTCCGTTTTGGTTTTTGTGGTCTCGTCAAAGTTCTACTGCTGCCACTACCGGCAGTGACTGGCGACTTGTATGCTCCCACTCACGTGCGCAACTATGCGGCACGGATTGGATTTGACGGAAGCTTACCGGCGGCTGGGGACTGCGTGCCAAAGTCAAGTCATGACCAAGGTTGCCTTTTGTTCTTCTACGCACTCTCTTGCATCGACTACAGTACATAAAATTTAAAATCTATACTGCACTCATTTGAATACAAATGGTCGCTATATGTGGGCTGGAGGAAATATTTATTCATTCTTGGTTGCACCACCCAGATGATATACATTTTTTTTTTCTTCTACATGTCGACTACCTTCCGTCTTAAAAAATAAATATCATTTTATTCATTCTTGGTTTGATATACTTTTTTTTTACATGTACTCCTTCCGTCTTAAAATAAATATCATTTTAGGTTTCCGTTCATAAATTTGACTCAATTTATAGAAAAATACATATAATATTTGTATATGTAAATAAATTTGTTAAAAATCTAGACGTAATATTTTTCTGATGATAATAATTACTTAGATAAATATTATATATTTTAATATATAATTAATCAAAATTAGTTCTTGAAAAGCGAGAACGACACTTATTTTGTGACGGATGGACTACATGTTTCTAGTATCCAACATAATTGAATCGCTATATAGTATATGCAGATTGAATGAGTATAGTCTGACCAGTGTCAAATTTCTGTGTTATACGGAAGAATCCTCTTTTCATTTGTCGGCCAATATAATATAAGTGACGTTTTGGGCGAAGAAAATGGGGTAAAATAGCTTTTTCTCTAGCTTTCTCAATACACCATGCGTACCATTGAACACGGAGGTAGGAGCACTTTTTGAAGTCAAAGCTTCTAGCTTCTTTATCAATTTCGGTACCATGAATATGGTGCATGTTTTGTTTTTGTTAATTTCGTAATAAAATGATGTGGAAGTGACACAAAGAAGAACAACTTTGTTCGACTAATAAGTTTTTTTTAAAAAAAATTACTAATAAGGTTTTGCTACATACTTATAGTTATGGGGGCATATGCACCCTAAAAAATACAAAACCAATAAGTTTGGTTGAAATTCCACCGCAAATAGACCCCGACATATCTATACACCCAAAAAGACAAGTACGCCCCCGATATACAAATGTTAAAATCAACTACATATATGAGCGAGGATTGAATCAATACTAATCACTGAAAGTGACAAGCATTAGCTATGACAAGCACAATTTACTAATGGAAAGAGGTATATCTAATATGAAGTGTATCATCAATTGTTATCCTGGTTTCACAATGAAATAAAGAGCCGATTAAACGGACATGCGGCCGGGGAAGACTATGATTTATTTATACAGCCATATGTACTGTACTTCGCCGTATTATTGGATATAGTTTGGTATAGTAGTCCTGATTCATGAGGTTGGTCAATAATCCAGTTTGACTGTTTGGAAACAAGGTCAGAGCGTCAGAGAGATGACGGTCCAAGATAACGAAATCTTGCAAGTTGCACATCAAAACTCCTATGTACTCCACCTAGCATGCAGTGATGCAGATGACAGACAGACAGGCACTCGATGGTGCCGCGCGTAGTGGGTACGAGAATAATGCATTCATGTGACATGGCGGGCGCGCTAATGAAGATTTAACAGCTCCATAACCGGCCAGAGCTAGCTAGCTATTGAGTCCTGGCCGAACTGATATGCATCACCGTCCAGACCAGGCATAGTGTGTGTCCGGAGTCTGGACAAGGTAAAAGGTGAATGAATGCATGCAGTGCCGTGGCGAGGGAGAAAAGTGAATTGCAAAGAAGAGAGAAGGAGAACGACCAAGCTTTCCATTTTCCTCACGCCGCCGGCAGCTGTCTGTCTCTAATTGAGTTGAAAGAGTGCTCCATCGCCTGGAATATATTTTTCACGGTGTGCTTCCCACCTCAACCACCAAATCAAATCATCAAATGAAACTCGACGCGCGCATGGACTTCGCGCGCGCGCGAATCCGTGGGCCAGGCGTCAAACCACTGAGCAGGGTCGCTCTCTGACAATAGCTAGCGTTCCAGTTTGCCTGGCCTGTCTTCTCCTGATCTTACATTTGCCTCACGTTCTGGAAGGAGTAGCTTGACACTCTTGTGGTAGGCAAAAGCACTACTGGGAATTGGGAAATGCTGAGACACAGCGGAAATGGAGGCACTTTGTTGCCTAATAATTCTGTTTTGTCAAGCAGGTTGGAGAAGAATGAACGGAACATGCCTTGACCGTGTAACCCGGTCACTCCGCAAACATATGTTACATTTGGTCGATATACCAAATTACTTTACCGTGACTGACTTTAAGTAAAGATGTGTCTACCATAAAAGGTAAGCTGAACAAATAATGATCATCATGCTTTTGACGAAATTTAGTGCAAGAATGTGTCTGACGAAAAAAGACCTTCGTGGGTAGTTTAGCAAGCCAACGCATATGTGTTTAAAAATACGACTATATGTTGTATTTCCATTACATCAGGCAAACATGATCACTTTATGACCAATTTAGGAGAACACTCTTTTACTCACGAGTCACGTTCAGCAGTACTATACTAAACAGACTCCCTACTTGCATGTTTGCGTGTCCCATCTGTTTTCTTGGGGCCTTCTTTCTATTGCTTTCTCCATCGCTATTTCCTGAAACAAGGGCTCTATTCTTCTAATTGGAACCTTATTTGACTTGTTCAGTGTCAGACATCGAGAGAAGGGTGACCAGGCAGAAGGTATGTAATGGTCGAAGGACGGTCTTGGCACGCGGCTGAGATGAGACGCTGGGAACAGAGGAGTTGAGATTGGGTCAGGAGGCAGTGGCATCGGATGAGGAGGAAGCGAGATCATGCGGGGAGGGCCCGGGGTTGGGCTAGAAGGCGATGGCACCAGGTGTTTGGAGGAGCCAAGGTTAGTAGTGGAGGTAGTGGAGTAAGACTCAGGACATGGCAAGGAAGAGAATATGAAGATATAGGAGGGAGTATTTCGATAGCCAACAAATTAATTAGGCGGGGCCACAAGTAGGTAACATGTTGGAAACTTTTTTTTTTGCTTCACTACTAGTAGAATATAGAGTATGAGCCTGTTTAGAAAGTGCGCTCGACTAATGAATCTAGTACGATAATTAGCACGACAGTTGGTGCTAATTATCGTACTAGATAGATTAGTCAAGCGTCGGACCAGCCTTTTGACTAGTACTAGTTGTTTTTAGTCTTGTTGCCCCGACGGTTGGTGCAGAACAAGATCGAGCTAGTAATCTTATATGCTTACTGACAATTACAGTTTTGACAATTATAGTATAGTAAATAAGGAATCAGCAAGGAGATGGACCACGTGCGCACGAGACTCCTGTATGAAATAATTCATGACGATGCTACGGTGAATTTCTAGGACAACTAACACTGAAACGACAGTGCGTATCCAGTGAAGGAAGCAACACTGACGAATGACAACGACGTGCGAGTTCGTCATGGAATAATCCAAAGCGCAAGGACGGAAAGTGCGTCATGGACATGGATCGAGTGCCATGCACGGTCCAGCAGGGTCTATCGGTGAGCAGCCAACTATGATCCGTTCTCTTCTGCGTCTAGAGACAGTCTAGGCAGCTAGCCGAAGGAAGAAGCAGGAGGGGAGGCGAAAGCGACGGCCGGAGTATGTAGCCGCCGTCGTGGGGCGGGGAGGTGGCGGAGTGGACAGTGGATCCGTGGAGGCGTGCTTTCACACGGCGGCGGCTCGGTTGTCTTTTCTCCGCGCGCCAGTTCGGCTTGTCAATTCTGACCCTACTTTTCTGGCGGCGGCTTGGCCGCTTGGGGGTGCCTCCCTCTCATGCCATCGTCGTCCTAGCTTGTTCGACCGCCTTCTTCAGTTTGTTGCCTGGGTTTGGTTTTCTTCTCGTGCTCGTGCGTCGCGCCTGTCGTCGTTGACGTGAGACGTCCTTCTAAACAAAGATGCTCGTCTCGACTGGCAACTGGCAAGGAACGATCCAGCAGTGGACTTGGATACTGAAGGCTGAAAAAAAAATAGAAAGATCTGGAGCCGACCTGTTGGACTAGTCCGGTTGAGATCGACGGCGACGTGTAATATAGTCTGTAGCGCTGTGCGGACTTACTCTGCAACTGTCGACCCGTGTTCGAATTTGCAGCTTGTTTGACATATCCTGACCAACCGTTAGCTCGTAGTACTACTAGAAGTTCAGTTCAGGTCACATATACTGAAGTAAATAAAGTATTTAGTGGAGTACAGAAAAGGGAAAATTAGAGACGTGTAGACCGAGAAAAGGAGCACTGGTCTCTGAGATTCAGGATCCAGAGAAGATCGATCTTGACACTTATTTGAGTTTTGAGATTCCCAGTCAGATCCTCACTACTACTATATACTATAAGCTTGTGACGTTGACTCGATGCAACTGCATGCAACTCACTTGCACCTGCAACGTACGATAACGTCGAGCTGATGAGCACGTACGCAGTTAATTAGTTATACGGGAAAAAACAGAGTTACCAATGTGAAGCACCATCACGTGTCGCTTACCTTTATTATATGTGCGCGATCGAGCAAGCAAAAACGTCACCCCTTACCTGTCCTGCTGGTTAGTTGGTGTCGGGCGATAAACAAAAACAAGTGCAAGCGGACACTGATCGCGACCAAATAATCCATTATAGAATACGGCTGGTGGCGGCCTTCAGTTTGGCCACTCGCTCCGATGGAACGTCGAATATGTTCCAACAACCAACACGATCGAATCCTCAAAAACAACCACAACAGAATCAATAATAACGGTGTCGGTGGCAAAGGCAGGCATCCAAAATATGCTCCTTGCTGATCGAGCACGTGAAACCTGTGCGCTACCATCATCATCTTTCAGAAACGCGCACCGCGGGCTAATGCTATCTGAACAACTGCATCATCTAGTTTTATTTATGAATTGTTTAATTCACATTGTCGTCGTATTTGTGCATTGAGTGAAGGACCGGAAATGGCGACCATAGGGGGGGGGGGTGAATGGGAAATATTTAGGCCACCGTCCCAACTTCACCACCAAACTCACGAAGCAAAGACGTGGTGTCCACGACCCAAACGAGTGGGTGGATGTTCCTAAAATACAAATGACACCACCAAGCCAACGCAAAAATCGGATATCGAATTGGAGTTCGAACAAATAAACTGCGGACGAAAGCGTGATCTCGGAAAAATAGCCTGAAAAATTGGGAACTCAACCGGCAATGGAATCAGCAGATTGTTCAACAAATCTCAGAGAAACAGTATGTTCAAACACCCTTCGGTCAGGAACTTCACTGGACCGAGCTTGCTAGCTTCATTTACAAAGTGTAGAATTTTAAACTCACAACCGTGAACACATGACAGGAGTAATTTAATACTCTAAGAATTTGGCACTCATTGCTCTAGTATTTCACGGATGCAAGATAAGGAAATCACGTTCTGAAACTTTCTTCTTGTGAATGTAGCAAGTACTGACAGCTACTTCTCAAACAAGAGAACTGAACATGCTGAAGTGTATTTGTTCTGACAGAGAGAGCTAAGAAGCAAAGTCAAGAACTAATGGCACCAGCAGTACTAGATGAGTTCTAGATCAGCAATAGGAAAAGAAGTATTTAAGCAAGGAAAAATACTCAGAGCAAGAAGCAAGCTTTCAGGCCAAAAGCAACAAGTACTAATCCTCCTTGTCTCACGAGATGAGCACTTCTTGCATCAATCAGTGTCAGAGCACGAAGGCTCACAAACAGAAGTAGCTAGTAATTCTCTGAAGTAACTTACGGAAGCACTCTTGACCAAATAAAGATTGGTGTCTCAAAACAAGTAGTGCTATCTCAATTAAGCTAGCATGAACTAGACTGCTGGAGTATTGCAATCGACTAACAAAACTGAGAAAGAGGCAAACTGCAGTAAGAGTTCAACGAAGTGAATAAGTAGGCGATGGACTGCTCACCGATTCCTGAAACCTGATGGCGCCAATTTCAGCCTGGCTGCTTAGCACATACACAGCTGTAGAGCACCTGCACACAATCATCACCAAAGCACGAGACCAGCAGGGTCTGCTCTGCACAGCTGACCAAGAATCAGAGAGCGACGCTCAAGAACAGATAGGCTTCCCAGATCCGTAAAATCCCAGAACTTACAGGAATCAAAACTCCAGACTTTCAAACTTGGCACATCGATTCATGAGGAAGACAGAGGACTACACCTGGGAGATCATCTCACAAAATGCACTGTAACGAAATTCGAGAAAGAGCAAAAAGGAAGCCAGGAACAAGAAACGCAGCACAGTGACACATGAAAATCACAGAGCACGAAGTCAAAGCCCGGAGGGCATGAGGAGGGATTGGGCCTCCTCTTCCCACTCAAGAATCTCAGAAAAACATCACAAAAATCTTTGTTCTTGACCCCTAGCAAGAACGTAAGGAGAAGGGGAAAACTACTGTGAAAAAGAAAAACAGGAATAGAGAGAGGTGAGAGGAATTGGGGCTGCTCCATCCTTATTTAACAGACAATTTTTCATCCCAATTTCGCCCCTAGATATTTATTAGAATGAACCACTGTAGCCAAGGGCACTATGGTCCAACTCGAAGTTTTCTTGATCCGACGGCCACCGCGCCTTCTCACCGGTAGCTTCGCCGACGCGAACTCCCCGATGCCGCCACGTGTCGTCCGTCCGCATCGGGACCTC
Source organism: Themeda triandra (assembly GCA_018135685.1). Taxonomy (NCBI): domain Eukaryota; kingdom Viridiplantae; phylum Streptophyta; class Magnoliopsida; order Poales; family Poaceae; genus Themeda; species Themeda triandra. The sequence goes on along the minus strand of JAENPR010000019.1, from coordinate 162,889 downwards.
CGCCCCGGTTTTGAGGCGCAAACCGGGAAACCCGCCGCCGATGGTTTTGAGGAGAAACCACCAAACCCTCCGCGAGTAGCGTAGCCCGTACGAGTCCCCGCCGTGTACACTTGCGCTCGTCGATGTCCCAGCTGTCGGCCACCACGGTTGGCCACCCGGTCCTCGGGTCCTCGATCCAAGCCTCACGTCCGCCGCTTCACCGCACCCGGTCCGTCGGCCACGGCACGCCCTACTTGATCTTCACCGACCGTCGACCACCGTCTCCGAGCTCGACACCTGCGACAACATGAGCCAAGAGACACCATTGTTTGACACGAAACCGCGTGCCATCGGTTAGTAAGAACACACACACGCCTTGTGTTGGCATGTTGACAATCACTCATCACACAAAGGTCCACACAATGGTTATGGTAAAAACCATGTGTCCTCAATCTCCCCCTTGATGAGTGCATTGTCAACACCAACACAAACCAGAGACAACCCATCCAAATGACCAAGTGCCAAAGAAAAGCAGAAAATGGGTCATTTGCAATGAGCAAAGCAAAGTCACAACTTGGTCCCCAAAGACATGGGCAACGGCTCGACGCGACCAAGAAAACCAAAGCTAGCCCTCAAGAAGAGGCAAAAGGCTCAACACCACTAGCAAGGTAAAGAAAATCTGAAAAATGGCTAGACCCTCAAGAAGAGGCAACGACTCAACACATCTAGCAAAAACAACTCAAAGGAGTGCAACCCCCCCTTGACAAATGCATACTCACAAAAGAACTCTCTGGGTTTGTGGATGTTTCTCCCCTTTGTTGGCACATGCACTTATCAAGATTAGATCAAAAGAGACTGCAACTCCCCCTCAAATCATGCCATGAAAGAAATGCAAAAGGTAGAGCTTCACAAGTATAGCAATTTGAGTACATGGATGATCTAGCAAGTATAGCAAGTGTATAGCAAAAGGCACAAGACAATACCAATGCTCAAGCTGATCAAGTGGTACTGAAAATGAAACATAAGCATTTTGATCAGGTGTTGGGCATTTTATAAAAGGTGTTCACCAAAAAGAATAGCACCTAGCACATATAAGCAGGAGATCAAACAAGTGCTAACACATGTATACAAGAGTGAACTACCCCATATAACGGTCACACATCATGTCTCAAGGATACACTTAACAACACTTGTTACTACAACATTGATCAGAGTTAAAACAGTAGTTAACAAGGTTTCATTTAGACATGTGTGTACGAGAGGATCAAAACTGTCCGCCAAAAGGATTGTTTTTATCATGTTTTTCAACCACGCCGAGTTCATCCCTTAGTGCAAGTGGGAAGCTGTCTCGTCACGAGTGGTTGTGGACTAGCACTACAATGCCCAAGTTCATCTCACTCGAATGAATGAGAAGCAATCTCGTGACATTGCCGTGGGACGAAAAGATCCAACTCAAAACTTTTCATCATTTCTTAGCTTAGACATCAAATTTTAGCACAAGATTATCAAGAGATCCGAGCTAAGTGAATGACTCAAGAAACATGAGACATAGCAACTCAAGCATACACATGAAAGCAACAAGGTTCTCACAAAACCTACACATGCTAGTTGCCATCTCAAAGGTGAACAAAATTCGAGTTGCATCAGGATTTAAGCAGGTTCACATTTAGAAAACAGGCTTAGCTCATAACATGTAACAAGTGATCAGAAGAAGTCTAAGCCGCAAGCTCCAAGTGACATACACAAGACATACTAGCAAGAGCATAAATGTAATCAAAACTGCTATAGTCATGAAGCTCAACAAAGGTAGTATGATACATGATGAAATGCACTTATGATACAAAGGTGCAAAAAGAAAGCCAAATAACCAAAAGCAAAAGAAGAAAACCAAAACCATACTATACATCAAGATTCAACTACCCCACTCTAAAAAGGATAGCAAATGCCCAACTCCGCTCTCAAGTGAGCAAACTGGGTTTGATCGAGAGGCTTTGTGAAAATATCAGCAAGTTGTTCATGGGTTCGCACAGGCTGAAGGTCTATGTCTCCTTTCTCTTGGTGGTCTCTCAAGAAGTGATACCGGATCTCAATATGCTTGGTTTTTGAGTGGAGTACTGGGTTCTTAGCAACGCTAATGGTACTAGTGCTGTCACTGAAAAGAGGCACTTTCCTAAAGTTCAACCCATAGTCTCTCAAGGTAGCAACCACCCAAAGCAACTGAGAACAACACGCAGCAGCAGCGACATACTCAGCCTCACACGTGGATTGGGAAATAGACTTGCGGGACGACCAAGAGATCAATGACGAACCCAAAAACTCACAAGTTTCCGAAGTGGACTTCCTCTTAATTCGATCACCCGCATAATCAGCATCAGAATAACCCGAAAGAGAAAGAGATGAAGAAGTCGAGTACCATAGTCCAAGCTCGGGAGTAAAGCGTAGGTACCGCAAGATGCGTTTGACGGCCCGCCGATGCGAAGTGCGCGGTGAAGACGGAAGCGTGCGCAAAGCGGGCAATGAACGGATGTCGGCCTCGTCGCCGTCAGGTACAACAACGACCCAATCATGCTGCGGTACTCCTTCTGATCCACGGCTTCTCCTTCTAGATCGGCGTCCAAGGCAGTCGTGGTCGACATGGGAGTTTGGAGTGGCTTGGCATCACCCATGTCGAAGCGCTTCAGAAGATCCTTCGTGTACTTGCCTTGATGTACAAATGCCTTCTCGGGTTTGCTTGATTTGCAACCCGAGAAAGAACGTCAGCTCGCCCATCATGCTCATCTCGAACTCCCTGCTCATCATATCTGAAAACTTTGCAACAAGAGCATGTGACGAACCACCAAAAATGATGTCATCGACATAAATCTGCACCAAGAGAGTGTCACTGCCATGCTTGAGGAGAAACAAGGTTTTGTCAACCGACCCCATGGTAAAACCCTTGCCCAAAAAAGGACTTGATCGCTCATACCACGCTCTGGGGGCTTGTTTGAGACCATATAGGGCTTTGTGGAGTTTGAAGACATGGTCGGGATGCTTGGGATTTTCAAAACCTGGGGGTTGCCTCACATACACCTCCTCATCGATGTACCCATTCAGAAAAGCACTCTTTACATCCATTTGATACGGCTTGAACCCTTTCGAAGCCGCATAGGCTAGGAAGATCCTAATGGCTTCTAAACGGGCAACGGGTGCAAAGGTTTCCTCATAATCTATCCCCTCTTTCCGACGGTACCGGCCGAGCAACCAACCTAGCCTTGTTTCTCACCACAACCCCATCCTCACTCTGCTTGTTCTTGAACACCCACTTGGTTCCTATGGGATGACATTGAGGTGGAGGTGGCACTAAAACCCACACTTGGTTTCTCTCAAAGTTCTCAAGCTCCTCATGCATGGCATTTACCCAATCTGGATCAGTTAATTCCTCAACCACTTCTTTGGGTTCGAAATTTGCAACAAAGGCAGAATGTGCAAAGTGTGAAATCTCATAAGATCTGTTGCGAGTGACCCGCTCATTTATGTTATCGATCATGGTTGAAGGAGGATGGCGATCTTGAATGTGTCGTGGTGCTTCTCTTGATGAAGACGCCTCCCCTCTCAACAGCGGTGGAGCTCCTCGATTGCTGGTGGAACAAGCCGAGGAGCTGGTCGTACGGTCCCCATGTGGTGGAGGATGTAGCAAAACTGGGGCCGTCAACCGAAGTAGTCGTCGCGGGTCAACTGGGGCAGCCGGTGGAGTCGGCTCGGGATCACCCCAATCGGCATCGTCCGCTTCTCCTCCACAAAAATGCTCTTGTTCATCTCCTCATCACCTGCACTTTCAAAGACAGGAGAGGAACAAGGTGCGGTCTCGTCGAAGGTGACTTCACAAGTCTCCATGACACGGTTAGTTTCAAGGTTAAGTACTCGATAGGCATGCGAATGAGATGCATAACCAAGAAAAATCCCGTCAGAAGATCTCGATTCAAATTTGTCTAAGTTTCCCTTCTTCAAGATAAAGCACTTGCAGCCAAACACCCGAAAATGGCTCACTTTTGGCAAACAGTCAAACCGCAACTCATAAGAGGTCTTCTTCGTAAAAGCTCGAAGGAAAATGCGATTTGAAACATAACAAGCCGTGTTGATTGCTTCGGCCCAATAGCGCCTAGGAGTCCTATGCTCATCAAGCATCGTCCTGGCCATCTCAACAAGGGTCCGATTCTTGCGTTCAACAATCCCATTTTTTGTGGGACATATGGCGAGGAAAACTGATGTTCAAGGCCTATGGATGAGCAAAAGGTCTCAAAATGAGTATTCTTAAATTCAGTGCCATTGTCACTGCGAATAGCTCGCATGGCATGCTTTGGTAACTCATTTTGCAACCTCAAGATCAAGTCATGAACATGAGTAAAAACCTCCTCTTTACTCTCCAAGAAAAAGACCCACGAATAGCGAGAAAAATCATCCACAACGACCAACACATACCACTTTCCACCATCTGACCGGACCCGAGCTGGACCTACAGTGTCCATATGTAAAAGCTCGCCGGGTCCCTTGGTCATCACTTGGTTCACGGGAGAATGAGAAGCTGCAATCATCTTCCCATGACGGCACGGGTGACAAACAAGATCCAAACTTGAGCTTGGGCAAACCTCGAATTAGATCAAGTGAGCTCAATCTTGCAAGCAAGTCGAAACTCAAGTGACCAAGTCTGCGGTGCCACTTCCAAAGCTCTGAGGAGGAGCTAGCCACCAAACAACGAGAAAGGCCAAAAGATCGAGAAAAATCAGCACGAAACACTTTCCTAAAAGGCACAATCTTGCAAACGAGGTTCTCCGAGATCAAGAACACGACAAAGTCTTGGCTTAAAACGAACCTCAAAACCGTCATCAAGAAGCCGAAGCCGAGATTGAAGTACAAGTAGGTTTCTCAAACACACCATCTTTCACATTGGACTTGTTAGGCCGAGGTGGAGTGATTTTGATCAACTTGGGAGTAGTGGAAGGCTTGGTGGATTTCTCGGATGCACTCATACCACCGTGTTCACCAACCTTGCCAAAAACATTTTCACCCTTCCCACCTTTAGCAAAGCCTAATCCCGTTGTGTCAGCTTCCGTCTTGAACTGACTCATCATCATGCCAAGCTGGGGCTCACTGCAAGACAACCAACTGAGCATGGACCGAAGATTTGTGATTTCTTCTTCGGCCCTTTTCTTGTCATGCCTACAAGAGCCTAGTTCTAGTTCCAAAGCTTCACAACAAGCACATCTAGAAACTTGACTAGTTTTCTCTAGCATGGCAATCCTAGTCATTTTCTCACCTAGCTCAGACTTCAACTCATCACAAGACTTGCAAGGATTCACAGAGACAGACCTAGCCTTAATCTCATCAAACTCATCTACCAAAGCAACGTACATTTGACCCATCATCAGCTAAGTTTGCCATATGAATGGCACAAGCATCACACTCGGACTCATCGGTGATGTGCACGAGACTCCTAACGAGACTCTAGCTCTTTGACAAAGAAGCTCCCACTTAGCCTTGAAATCTTTTCTCTCACGAAAAGACGCTTAAGCAAAGCATCTTGACTAAGCAAAGTGGTAGTCAAGTTATCAACCTCAGCAGACAAGGGACTCGAGATTTTGTTCTACCTCGGGCTCGGTGTCGTCGTTCTTCTCAATGCTTGGGGTAGACTCGTCGAGTGCCATGGTGCGAGCCTCCAAGCTTGGAGTCAGCAAAGAAGCACAGCCCATTGAACTTGTTCTCGACCTTCTGCTCGGCCTCATCATCACTTGGGGGTGAGCCACCGTCGAAGTCGTCGTCGAGATCGCTGAGGGATGCGAGGAAGGCTCGTTGCTTCGCCTCTTGCTTCTCCAGGAACTTCTTCTTGACCGCCTCTTTGTCGAATCTTCCCTTGTACTTGTACTTGTACTTTGGTGTGGAAGACTCGTGCTTGTCCTTGCGCCTGCCGTGGTCGTTCTTGTTGTAGGAGCTCTTGTCGGGGTAGGGACAGCTTGCGATGTAGTGGTCTGGATCTCCACATCTGAAGCATCCTTGCTTGGTGATGCCTCGCCGGCGATTCAAACGGTTGTTGTGAAACCGTGAGAACCGGCTAATCACCAGGGCAAGCTCGTCATCCCCAAGAGCCTCCATCTCGCTCCTCCGTAGCCGAGACTATAGAAGACAAGGCAACGATGCAGTACCGTGAGGGTTAGTCAAAGAACTTGAACCTCCCGTACACGAGACCAAAGCCATGGTAGGGCGGACGGATTTCTCGATCCTCGCCCTCGTGTCCGGTGGTCAATCTCGGTGGACTTGAGATTACCGAATAGCTCATCCACAGTGAGAGTCTCATAGCCGGGCGATTCGATGATCGCCGAGACCTTCAATTCCCAAACCCTCCGATCTAGAGCATATAGAAGCTTAAGTGCTCTCTGATGATCGTCATAGGGCATCTGAGGGTTGTTTGCCCTCATCTTGTTCACGATGGTTTGAAAGCGAGTGAACAAAGAATCAATAGATTCACCATCGGTTTGAACAAAATTCTCATACTCTCTCTTGTGTGTCTCATAGAGTCTGGTCTTGACATGGGCGGTACCCTCATGGTATTTCTGCGATCTAGACCGAGATCTCTCGAAAGCGATGGTACAATCGAAACACGCTCAAATTCCTCCATAGAAAGAGCGAGAAAACAAGACAGTTACGCGGTGTTGTTCGCCTTGTGTTGGTCGATCTGTGCTTGGTCAACACGGGCAGCAAGTACCACGTAGTCTGCATTCTCACAGATCTCCCAAACACACGAATCAATCCCTTGGAGATGCACCGACATGCGGATCTTCCAATAGGTGTAGTTCTTGCCATCGAAGTGCGGTGGCTTTCCAAGCCCACGGTTCTCCATGATGTCGCCTTCGGGATCACGGACCGATTAAGGTGAAGTGATCCTTAACCGGCTCCGATACCAATTGAAGGACCGGAAATGGCGACCAGAGGGGGGGGGTGAATGGGAGCCGTAAAATTTCTCACGAAATATTTAGGCCATTGTCCCAACTTCACCACCAAACTCACGAAGCAAAAGACGTGGTGTCCACGACCCAAACGAGTGGGTGGATGTTCCCTAGGAACACAGCGGGACACCACCAAGCCAACGCAAAAATCAGATATCGAATTGGAGTTCGAACAAATAAACTGCGGACGAAAGCGTGATCTCGGAAAAATAGCCTGAAAAATTGGGAACTCAACCAGCAATGGAATCAGCAGATTGTTCAACAAATCTCAGAGAAATAGTATGTTCAAACACCCTTCGGTCAGGAACTTCACTGGACCGAGCTTGCTAGCTTCATTTACAAAGTGTAGAATTTTAAACTCACAACCGTGAACACATGACAGGAGTAATTTAATACTCTAAGAATTTGGCACTCATTGCTCTAGTATTTCACGGATGCAAGATAAGGAAATCACGTTCTGAAACTTTCTTCTTGTGAATGTAGCAAGTACTGACAGCTACTTCTCAAACAAGAGAACTGAACATGCTGAAGTGTATTTGTTCTGACAGAGAGAGCTAAGAAGCAAAGTCAAGAACTAATGGCACCAGCAGTACTAGATGAGTTCTAGATCAGCAATAGGAAATGAAGTATTTAAGCAAGGAAAAATACTCAGAGCAAGAAGCAAGCTTTCAGGCCAAAAGCAACAAGTACTAATCCTCCTTGTCTCACGATGAGCACTTCTTGCATCAATCAGTGTCAGAGCACGAAGGCTCACAAACAGAAGTAGCTAGTAATTCTCTGAAGTAACTTACGGAAGCACTCTTGACCAAATAAAGATTGGTGTCTCAAAACAAGTAGTGCTATCTCAATTAAGCTAGCATGAACTAGACTGCTGGAGTATTGCAATCGACTAACAAAACTGAGAAAGAGGCAAACTGCAGTAAGAGTTCAACGAAGTGAATAAGTAGGCGATGGACTGCTCACCGATTCCTGAAACCTGATGGCGCCAATTTCAGCCTGGCTGCTTAGCACATACACAGCTGTAGAGCACCTGCACACAATCATCACCAAAGCACGAGACCAGCAGGGTCTGCTCTGCACAGCTGACCAAGAATCAGAGAGCGACGCTCAAGAACAGATAGGCTTCCCAGATCCGTAAAATCCCAGAACTTACAGGAATCAAAACTCCAGACTTTCAAACTTGGCACATCGATTCATGAGGAAGACAGAGGACTACACCTGGGAGATCATCTCACAAAATGCACTGTAACGAAATTCGAGAAAGAGCAAAAAGGAAGCCAGGAACAAGAAACGCAGCACAGTGACACATGAAAATCACAGAGCACGAAGTCAAAGCCCGGAGGGCATGAGGAGGGATTGGGCCTCCTCTTCCCACTCAAGAATCTCAGAAAAACATCACAAAAATCTTTGTTCTTGGACCCCTAGCAAGAACGTAAGGAGAAGGGGAAAACTACTGTGAAAAAGAAAAACAGGAATAGAGAGAGATGAGAGGAATTGGGGCTGCTCCATCCTTATTTAACAGACAATTTTTCATCCCAATTTCGCCCCTAGATATTTATTAGAGCGAACCACATAGCCAAGGGCACTATGGTCAAACTCGAAGTTTTCTTGATCCGACGGCCACCGCGCCTTCTCACCGGTAGCTTCGCTTCGACGCGAACTCCCCGATGCCGCCACGTGTCGTCCGTCCGCATCGGGACCTCCGCCCCCGGTTTTGAGGCGCAAACCAGGGAAACCCGCCGCCGATGGTTTTGAGGCGAAACCACCAAACCCTCCGCGAGTAGCGTAGCCCGTCACGTCCCCCCGCCGTGTACACTTGCGCTCGTCGATGTCCCAGTGTCGGCCACCACGGTTGGCCACCCGGTCCTCGAGGTCCTCGATCCAAGCCTCACGTCCGCCCTTCACCGCACCCGGTCCGTCGCCCACGGCACGCCCTACTTGATCTTCACCGACCGTCGACCACCGTCTCCGAGCTCGACACCTGCAGACAACATGAGCCAAGAGACACCATTGTTTGACACGAAACCGCGTGCCATCGGTTAGTAAGAACACACACGTCTTGTGTTGGCATGTTGACAATCACTCATCACACAAAGGTCCACACAATGGTTATGGTAAAAACCACGTGTCTTCATTGAGTAGTAGCGGTCGTACTGGGAAAAAAAAACCAAAGGAGGATGTGAATTATAGATGAATTAATTATTCGTATTCGTGGTGCGTGGCCATTGGGTTATTACAGTATTTGAAATGGGTGGTAGTCATAGAATTAATGGTACTGGAAGCACCATCAGTTAGGCGGCTAATTATTCAAAAGGAAGCTCGATCTGGTCGTCTTCCTCTGACATCCATCGGGGCCACTATTCTTTCACCAATAGTACTGTACGACAAGACGATGGTCAAAATGCGTGCTGAAATCATCTCTAGAAGGGTTTTTCGTCTCTGATGACGATCCAGCCAGCGAAACGTCAACCGAAGTGCCGAGAACATGAGTTGAAGTTTTCTTCGTCTTCTGCTTTCGCTTACAACTAGTACACACAGTGCAAGGTTGACCTTGCAACCGAGAACTGACCAGACCAACGGAAGATCAAACCGGGAGTACTTGATCGACGTGCGTGCTATTTGGTTCCGGGTTGACCTTTTGTTGAGTGCTGAGCGGTGGCGACGTACCGCCGTGCGCCCTGAGCGGTGGCGACGTACCGCCGTGCGCCCTCGTCTGGTTCTGACTTCTGAGGCGTGCATGGCCCATGGTCAACCTCTCAAAGGTGCTGTCAGTCTCTACAAACTCCTGGTCCCACACTCTCGCTCTTGCTAGTCCCTTGGAATCAGGCGAAGCAGCTGGCTAGCCTCTCCTGGCTGCATGTGCATGCAATGCAGGTCAACGCCAGCGCACTCATGGAACCAAAGGCCTGCTGGTGATTCGTTTCCTGGCTGTCAATGCCAGCAGCGTGCAGATTCAGATCCGTCGCCGGCGACCGAACATGAACATCTTGCCTGTCTGATAATACTGGTCGGAACAGCGTGGGGAGGCGACTTTTTGGAGGTCAAACACCGGGTTCCTTGCTTTTAGTTTCTCCCTGCTCGCCAATGCGCCTCAGGTCAGTCTCTCAGTCAGACCGTTGATGGAGCACCGGTAGGCGACTTGCGATGAACGAATTTACCACCTGGCGGTCAACGCGCGCAGCTCCGGCGCTCGACCAGTTGACCTGGTCGGTCCTCATCTCCTACCGCTGCCGCCTGCCAGGTGGGGGTCAAAGGCAGGCGCCGGAACCAAGGTTCGGTCCGGATCAGTTGGGCCGATCGAACCGGACCTCGCCACATGTGTGCCACACGCATACAACTGTCCGTGGCGCCGGCGCTCGCGTGATGTCGGCCGTGGCATGCACCGACGCATCAATCCAGGGGGCGGCGTCTCCCCTTCACATTGGTAATTAAATTTTTTTTTCTCGAATACGCAAAAGATTTGCGCATCATTGTATTAAGAAGAAGAGAGTTTTACAAGTTTTTCTGGGGTGTTAACAAATTTGAAACACAGCCCGCCACCCCAGGACACGCACATAACGGATTACTCACGCACTAACATTCTAGTTCGCCTGACGGGACCGGCGCTCATGCGTGGCCCCCGGCCCCGCGGCGCCTCCGCGGTCGCTGCTGTGGGACCTCGTCTGCCAGCAACTCCTGCAAGGCCCGGGTGTTCCCTGGTCTTCCCTCGAACATCGCGTCCAGCTTCAGCTGCCCCTCCGCCGTCGGCTCTGACTCGATGAACCCCAACTTCCGCATGGCGATAATCTCGCCTCTTTTTGCCACCGGGTACTTGGAGAGAGGGTTTGCCGCGATGCGCTGCTCCGCGTGGGCGCTTGATGGGGCTGGGAGTCGTCCACCCTAGGCTGGGAGGAGCGGGGTGGCCGCCATGTGGAAGACTTTCTTGGCGAAATTCTTGAGCCGCCCGTGAACGACCCTTCCCCGGCTAGGGTTCCCTCCTCCCCGGTCGTCGAGTCGTCGGCGGTCCTCCGGTAGACGGGCGTGGAGAACCCTGGGGGCGCGTCGTCGTCGGTGGTCGCGTGCCTGGACGGGCTCCCAGAGGCCCCGCAAAGGTGCGCCACGCCCGCGCCCGGCTGCGAACCGCAGCACGCCCACGGTGGGTGACTCCAAGCTCCCCACTGGGTCAACCCCACCGGTCGCCCGTCCTCCTGTCGCCTGCTGCACCCCTGACGGTGCGTCGTCCGAGTCGTCGATCCCAGGGGGCTCGACGGCCTCTGCTGGAGCGTCCCCCTGGGCGTCGCGCCGTGGGGAGGGTCCCCCAAGCGCCGTTGTCCAACCGTCGTCTGCATCCGCTAGGGTCTCCCAACGGGGTATTGTGGTCCTCCGCTCCCCCGGCCGTGGGAAGGCACCCTGGATAGGGAAGCCAGGTGGGCCCTCGTCGAGGTCCACTCCCCAGTGTGCGAGAAGGGTGAGCGTTCCTTCCGGCAAGTCGTCTACGCCGTGTACTGGCGTAGCTGGGTCGTCCTCCTGCAGCACTACTTCCCCCACCGTCTCCTCCGCGTCTGCGTCCGCGTACTCGGCGCGCTCGAGGTCGTGCGCGCCGTGTAGCCGGAGGTCCGGCCGCAAGCTCCTCCCCCGGTGGGTGAGCGGGGCCGGCGTGCCTAGGGCTGCCTCGTCGGCCTCCACGGGCATCTCGAGGTTCCCCACCGAGACGCCCGTGGTGGCCGCGGTGCGTCGCGGCGATCCCCTTGCGTGCGCCCCCGGCCTCCACGGGTGGCTCAAGGTTCTCCACCATGCCACCCATGGCGGCTGCACTCTCGTCCTCAAGTCCTTCTCGTCGGGTGGGCCGGGTGGCGGGTGTCCGGCCGGAACTCCCCTCCTCCCGGTCGCCACGGGTGACTCCAGGCTCCCCGCCGAGTCACCCGCGTCCACCGAGTCCTTCGTCGCCTCCTCAGGAGATGAGGTGACCACCGCGACGGGGGGTGCGGGCTGTGACACGCGAGGGCGCCACACCTGTCGCGGCGTCTTCGTACGGTCGGCCCTTCCACGGCCGGCGCGACGCCCACGACGTCGCGCGCGGCGCTGCCGGTTCGACTCCGGCGTCGTGGCTCCCGAAGCAGAGCGAGCGGCGGTCGGCGCGGCAAGAGGTGGCCGCATGTGTGTGCTCGCCGCCCCGGCCCTCTGCTGCGGGGGCTGGATCGGTGGCCCTTGGCGGTCGTGTGCCACCGCAACCTCCCGGTGTCGGGCCACCACCTCCGCCATGGTTGGCTTGATGCCGTCCGCGCACTTCTGGTTGGGGCAGGAGATGATGAAACCCTCGGGGCATCGTCGGATCTGCAGCTTCCCCGGCTGGATCCCGATGGCCGTAGCAACCGCGGCCTGGATGGCGGCGATACCTGCGTCAGGGCCGCGCCTGGCGGCGACATCGGCGCCGACGTCAGAGGAAGGCGGGGGCGACGGGGCCGGCCCCTGCGCACCCACGTTCGTCCCCGGAGAGCGACACGGCGGTGGTGAGCGGCCCCCGGTACGCCCCGAGCTTCCAGGGTTCGGTCTCCGGTTGGACTTAGGAGCGCGGCCGGCGCCGTGCCCTCCGCCGGAGGACGAACACGTCCCGGGAGGCCTAGCGCGATCACGTGCCCGGTGGCCGAGCCCATGGCGGTTCCGGCACCGGGGCTCCCGCTTGCACGTCGCGATCCGGTGCCCGTTGCGGTGCGGTTGAGGCACCGTCCTCGACGTCCCACTGCGCTGTCGGCGGGCCGGAGGCCGCGCGCGTTCCGGCCGGCCTCGCCGCTGCCTCGCGCGCTGTGGCCATCGGAGGTGGCTTGCGTGGTAACACCTCACGCCAGCCGCCATTGTCTGGAGGGGAAGCCCGGTGGTTGGAGCCGAGTCGTCTGGACGCCTGGACCCTTGGCTCCGGGTCCGGGCCGAGCCTCCGAGGGGCCGGCACGCGGGAGGCGGCCACCGGGCCGAGCCGCCGTGGGGCCGGAGCCCTCGGCTCCGGAGACGGCCCGAGTCGTCGACGCGCGTTGACCCTGTAGGCCGCGAGGAGGTCTTGGGTGCATTCGACGCTTGCTCCCGCTGCTCCCGCGGTGGGGCCGCCACGCCGGCGCCGCGGTACGCCCTCGCCGGCATGCGGCGTCCCGTGGGCCGGGCCCCCGAGTGCCGTCGACCCGGCTTTGGCCGAGGACTCCCCGTCCTCAAGGCCATGTGCCGGGCGGTCATGCGCGGCGGGAGAGCTCACCCGAGCCGAGGTCTCCCCGACCTCAAGGACACGGGTGGGTTGGGGCCGGACGAAGAGGTGGCGCGGCATCCCGTAGGCCGGCTCGTCGTCGTCGGAGCGCCGGTGAGGTCGCCGTCGGCCCATCGCACGGTCTTTGGCCCCCCGCGGAGGAAGGAAGGGGGTCCGCGAGTGGGGAAAGGGCCTTCCCCTGTGTAGGCGGCGGCGGGGTGGTTGCCTGAGCCGGGGAGGCCGTGGACGGAGAAGAGGAGGTAGCGGGCGCTGCCTGGACGGCGGCCGGCCGGTCAGTGGCATCTCCAGCTCCCTGCGGCATTTCGTCGAACACCTGCAGTGCGCGTCGCGGATGGCTCCCGACGGTTTCTAGAGGGCTGGCCGCACGCTGCTCACCGGCCACGGGGCCAGCAGGGGACGATGCCGGGGTGGCGGCGCCCGCGCCCGCAGGGCCCTCGCCGGCGAAGCCAGGCGCGGCCGGCGACCCGGCCTCCCCGGCCTCCACGAAGAAGACGGGCGGCTGCGAGTCGGCCACCATCGGGAGAGCCTGCGCAGGCGGCTCCGGCGAGCCAGCGGCGTGGGCCTCGCCCTCTCCGGGAGGAGCTCCAGGCGGCGGGGCGGTGCGAGCCCCGCCGCCGGCTCCGGCCCGCCGCTCCGGCCGCGGAAGGGCGGCGGCGGCGGCGCCGCCGGCCCGGCCAAGCACGCCGTTGGGGAGGGGTGGTGGAGGAACACGGGGGGGCGGCGCCCGCGTCCGCAGCACCCGTCGCGGACGACGTCGGCGGCGGCGGTCGCACGCTGGCCTGCGCGCGCCGTCTGGTGGCGCTGCTCCTCGCTGGGTGGCCAGAGGCCTGCTGGCCGGAGCACGGCGGCGGCGGGTCGGCCGCGGCGGAGTCGTCCCCGGGACTACCGGTCGTCGCCCCGGGCAGGTCAGCCACGGGTGGGGTAGGTGAGGCGGCGGCTGTCGCAGCGTCGTCCTCGCCAGCGCCGGCCGCGAGCAGCAACTCCCCGCCGGCGGAGGCCGCGGCCGCAGTCTTGGGCGTCCCAGGCGGCTGCTCCGACGGCGCCCTGGCCGGAGGTGCCGCCATGGTCGTCACCCGCGCAGGGGACGGCCCGCCATGGCCGGCAGCGGCGTCGTGGCCATCGCGAGAGGGGGTGGGAAGGTCGCGCGAGGTGGATGTGGAGGAGGAGGAGGAGGGGGGAACGGAGGTGGAGGACGGGGATGGGGCCGCCGGCGCCGTGGTGGCGGCCGGCGGCGGCGAGGATGGCGGTGGCGCCACCAGGGAACCCTAACGGGCCGAGCGGCCCATCCTCCTGATTCGCCTCTCGAACAGTCTCTGGTAATTAAATCTGTGATCTGGAGTACTACTGATCTTGTTTTTCTTTATCACATCTGATGCATGCGAGATCACGTTCACGTACTCCGGCTTTGCCCGGCCGTGCGCACACGTGCATTCGCCATATGATGCTGGTCTCTTCTTCTTCTAAACCGATACCTTTGTTTTCGGTTAATCCCTAAATTAAACCTAGAGGATTTGAGGATCCTTTTATCTAAAAAAAAGGATTTGAGGATCCGAGGGATAAAGAGACCCTCTAAGGGCAGGTACATTGACGTTGTCTCATAACTTGTCTCATATAGTGCCACGTAATTTAAGACGATTCAATAGACTATATGTACAATGGTTGTTGTTTTAAGTTGTCTCATAGCAACTCATAATTCCTTAATTTATGGAGAGTGTAAAAATAGAATTGTGAGGTGCATGACAACAATAACTCATACAATGGTAAAATAGTTGTCTCATACTCCTAAATTTTAACTTATGAGGTGGTTGTTTCGCGAAACAACTACCTCATTCTCTCTCACCTCTCTCTTTCCTCCACATCATCAAAAATCCTACGTGGCAATGCATGAGACGACGCATGAGACCGCTTACATGGAGCCTACGAACTATACAAATTAAGGTGTTTTCGTCTGTCCAACGATTTATTGTGGACAGCCTTTTTTTTAGCATCATTTATTGTGGACACGTAATGTAAACTACTTCAATATATTTTAGAAATGCAGAGCAGCTATTTTATTTTATTTTAACTAAAGAGGTTATCCACCATGCTACCATTTAGTAAGGCCTTGCGCAGTGTTGTGTCAAAGTGATGCTTGAAATCACCTTTTGGTTTGTGGGCAGCACTTCAGGTGATACTACTTGAACATTGCAGCTTGGTGATACTGAACATTTGCAGCTAGTGATTAAACAAATCAAAAAAATAATTTGAGTAGTACTACTTTGGTCTCATGGAAAAAGATAAGACAAGAGGCTGCGTCTGTGGGCCACGGAGTGATGCCTACTACTCCTACACACAACATATGCTTCCTGGCTCGGAAACGCGAACTGCGCGCTCTTATGCTAGCTGAGAAACGAATTTTGCTTCAGTTTGATCTGTTTGGATTCACTAGCTGTTAGACAGTGTGATAGTTGTTGTTTAAAAGTCCAACTAAAAATTAGCTAGTAAACTATCTATACGAATCTAAAAGAGATAATTATTAACAAATAACTGCTATGTATAGGATCCGAAGTTCGGAACAAAATCTTAGTTGTATAATTAACATTGCTGTACTTGCCCATTGAGTAGTAGTGCCATACGTACATGTGAAAAAAAATACATATGAATTATATATTCTTGATATGCGTCGCCACTTGGTTACTTAAAAAGGGGTGATAGAAGGGAAAGTAAAGGGCGTGTTTGCTGGAGGCCCGAGAGGGTGGCCCGAGCCCCACTGCTGCAGCGGCCCGTGTTTGGTCGCTTGGCCCAACCTCGGAGCCTGCGCTGCACGGAACTTAAAGCAGCTTGGGCCAGGCTCTGGGGAAACGACTATGGGCTTCGTTTTTCCAGGGACAGGCTCGTTTGACAGCGTCATGCGCTCCAGGGAGTGGATACGGTTACCTCCAAACCATACCGCCGCCCTCACCTCCGTTCCCCATCTATCGTCGTTCTCTGTTTCTTCCCCCACTATCCCGGCCATGGCGATGTGGACCACCGAGCAGCTCGCCGTCGCAGCACCGCACCACGCCACCTACCTCTGCTCTCGCCGTCCATGCCCGGAGCCGTCCCCCGGCATCAGCGCCTCCTTGAGCTCCGCTCCCCACCGGAGCACGCAACCGTCGGCGCCCCGCGAGGCCGCACCAGCAGCTCGGCCACGCGCTCCTCCACTCGCCGTCGGCCAAACCCCTCCAAAACACCGGCGGTTGCGGTCCCAGCGCCATGCGCGCTCCTCCTCCTCCGCCTCCAGAGATGCCGCCGCGGACTCGAGCGTGGAGCTGCGAGCGCTCTGCTCCCATGACCAGCCCCGGGCGCACCAAGGTGTGGGTTGAGCCGCCGGACAATAGCCACCACTCCGGTGAGGTCAGTCGCGACAGCGGGGAGGGGGTCCGGAGCTCTTGGCGGCGGTGGCGGCAGCGTGCTCCCTCTCCTTCTGTTGCCTTTTCTCTCTATGCCATGGGTGTTCGATGAAATGTCCATGAGGAAAGAGGTGAGGAAAGAAGGTGGTAAGGCTACCTAAATGTCAGTGGAGAGTCGACGTAGCCATCTGAGCCAGCAAACAAACACGATCTCTGTTGGGCCTATCTCCTTTGGTGCTTGTCACCAAACAAAGGAGCTTGCACCGGCCAAGCCTGGCTCTGGCTGGTTTGAGCCTGGCCGCCGGGCCTGGCTGCCTTCATGCAGCGCGGCAAACACGCCCAAAGTGTGTCTTTAGGGGCACATACACTCGCATTGTGCCCGTATATTTCGCATTGAGATGTGTGCACAATAAAAGAGAGACAATAGTTAGTTTATTATTTTTTCTACATTTAGAAATTAGAATACCTTAATTGTGCAATTAGAAAAGTAAATGTGTTGCTTGATGTAATTAGGTCATCACTAAAGTGTGCTTGTATGTTTGGTTTGTTTGTATTTTCATTATGCTTATTCTTCGCATTTGTGCATGCATATAGAAAAGAAAAATATCGACAACGTTGCCTCGTAAATCTAGGAATTTGAGGAGGTCATCGAGGATATATAGGACCTGATTATTGACTTTATCACTAACATTCCTATTGAGGTGGCCGCCCCAGAAACGAAACAAACGAATTGCGGGGTAAGCCCCATGCATAACCCATGTTATTTTACTACTTTTCTATTTCATGTGCATTAAATGTGCATAACCCATGTTTTTTACTACTTTCATATTTACTGTGCATTAAATGTAGGAGTTGATTGTGCACAATACAAGGGCATATGCCCCCTATGGGGAAAAAATGTGCTCCTAATAGTATATCGTATCCCATACCTATAGGTACAAACTTGCTGATGGAAGATTATATGTGCTCAAAAGAACAGATCTTATTATCTAGTCTAGCATCTTTAATCCAGAGATCAAATAATATTTTAGTCCAGATTTTTATAATCTAAATTATCATAGTTCTGTTCACAATCTAGAATCAGATCCACGTGGCCTTTTGCTCAACGGAGAGCCTTTTTCCAGCGTTGCCTGGCCCAATCATGTCTGCCGCAGAACAGCCCAAACTAAGTCCGGTCCATATAGGCTTTTGACAGGCCAGTCATTCCGAAGCCCATCAATCAAGGCGACAACGGGAACGGCCCATAGTAACATGAAGCCCAAACCACCTCTCTCTCTCTTCCTCTCCGTTTCGTCGTCTCCGCCTCTCGGGTTTCGCCGTCTTCCTCCCCGAGTCCCCGGCTCCGTCTCGCTCGCCGAATCCGAGCCCTAAACCCTAGAGCTTGCCGGCCGGGCGCCCCATGGCGGCAATGGAGGACGAGGATATGGAGAAGAAGGTGCAGGAGTACCTGAAGCGCAAGGGTTTGCGCCTTGCCGAGGTCGCGGTGCAGGGAGACCGCAGCCGCGTCCCTACCTCCGCGGCCCCGCACTTGCTGGCCAGGTAGTCTTGACCGCTTTCCGCTACTTGTCGGAGGTACCTGGCTTCGGCCCGCTCGTCTCGGCTGGTGGCAAGTGCCAGTGCCGCAATCTGTGTCCATTTCAGTCACATCTCTAGTTGTTTGGGGACGCAGAAATGGGCTACATTTATTATGATAAATAATTTTGTAGAGGAATGAATCGATAAACCAGCTGCAAATTTTTATTCAGATCTCCATCTGGAAGTCCTGTGACTTCCAGTTGATAAATGCTGCAGCCTGATCTTTGCTTTGAAGTAATTAGATGCTAGTGTTCAGTGTTAATGATCCTTCCAGATTTTGTATCCTGTAATGTTGAACTGTTCATGCCTTCATATCCTTCTGTTATTTTGTCTCTGACACCGACTTATACCAGAGGTTATGCATGCTTAAATGATTGCTGTCTTGCTAAGGATTAACCGATCAGAGTCTAAGCACAGGGGGAAAAAATTGACGAACTTGTTTTTTTTGTTTAGTGCCCCCATTTTGGTTGACAGTTAGAATTGTTCACTGCTTCTCCTGTTTGAATGAAATCACATTCTGGAATTATGACCAGCTGTATCATTTGACAATGCATGACATAGATTTCCTCATTTTACTATGTACCAGCTGTATCTTTGACAATGCATGGCATGGATCTCCTCATTTTACTATGCTACTGATTGCAGTATGCCTGGAGGTTTTCTAAGCTTCCCCCCAAATGGCCATGCTTATTTTCCGCCACCATGGCCTCCACAACCACCACCTGGTTCAGTGACTCAACATGTTGCGTTGGGTTCACAAGGCAAACCTGCCATCAAAGTTGACGACGGGGATGATGTTAGGACTGAGAAGCGCCTGTCTTGGAAACCAGATGAAGACTTGAGATTGGTAAGTATTAAAGCAAAATCATTAAATTGGCATTTACCAAGAATCAAGCTATCTCTGACCTTGTAAGCTAAATTGTAGGTGCGCGCCTGGTTAAAGTATTCAAATGACCCTTTCAGCGGTAATGGCAAGAAAGAGCAATATTGGGGAGATTTACTTTCATTCTACAATAGCACTACATCGACAAAACGGACTAGGAAAGTGAAGCATCTCAAAGACCGGTTTCAAAAGATTAAGAGATGGGTAGGTTTTTTCTGCTGGTCTTTGAAGAAGGCTGCATCAAGTGATGACAGCGAACAATCTGATGACCAATTGATAGAAAAGGCTCTGCAATTTTATTTGGATGACTATAAAGAAGGCCCATTCATAGTTATGCATTGCTGGAAGGTTCTTCGTGACGAACCAAAGTGGCATGCAATATTGGAGGACCTTGAGAAATTAAACAAAAGGAAATTGGGTGATGATGGGGAGGTGGGGAACAGCACACCCACACCTGAAGATACCCAAGAAAAGGAAATTCCAATAGTAGTGAAAGAATTCAAGAAACAATGCAATGGCAAAGGCAAGGTCAGAGATAGTGACACTGATTTGAATGAAGCTATGAAGAAGTACATGGATATTCAGTCTGCTGCTAAAAAACGTCATGATCAATTCGTAGAGATCCAGCTGCGGGTTTCTAATGCAAAGGTCGAGGCGGCAAGGCTCAAGAGGGAGGCTGCTATGCTGAAAACATATAACTCTTTCATGAGCATGGACACTAGGGAGATGACTGATGAGTTGAAAGCTGAGCATGCAATAGGCCTGAAGCTTCTGCGGGAGAAATTGTTTGGCAACAATAATTGAGGTACTTGCAATATCTGCACTTCTTTAGTTTTGGTTTGATTTGATTGGCGATAGCTATTTAGGTATTTTGGGTCTGGTATGGTTGCATTTTTCATTACTAGTCTAATCATCCCTTAAAAGTATCTGTGTGACCACTATGCATGGCAAATATAATGCAGTCCAAATAAGGAATAAGCATGCAGTCTGAAAACATAGTTACTCCCAAGCAGTCCTGTTATCAGGGTGCTGCAATTTTGTGCTAATGGTAACGCAACTCTGGAGCCATAAGGTCATTGGAAGAATAATGCAAAACCTCTATTACTCTTTGTAACGTGATATAGTTAAAGATGAGGGAGATATGCGACAGTATTCTTTGACTTGACAGCCCAGGGCATCGACTGTTCTTCCACCTGAAGTGCAAAAGGGCAATAACATTAATACATCACTTCAGTGATATACATATAATGCTGATTTCCATGTTTGTTGAACACATACACAAGTACACAAAGTGAAAAGAGACTTAATTGAGCATATTTGGCAACAGGCAAAACAATGAGTAGTTGATCTTGTTCTTTATTGGTAACCTCTCTAATCTACTTGTTTGGACTTTGGTGTCATAATTTAGATACCTTTATTTAGTAAAGTATCTTTATACTGGTGAATGTTAATAATCATACATTTTCATATCAGGTGAATGCTAAATAATCATGCTGAGGTGGTGAATTTATGCTTACCGAAGGTAAACTTCTCTTTTTCTGTGAAACATCTTTTTTATTAAAAAAAAAGAATTTGGAGAAATAACTTATATGCACGTAATGCTGGTGGCTTCTTTTGTGAAATTCTTACATGTATTTTTTCAGGAAACTGTAATGTAGTGACGTTGCTGTTAGAGTGTTAGAGATGGTCAATACTGTTTGTAGATGAAATTTATGTAATCGGGATTTCTCCTCTATATACAGGTATGGAAACTGCTTTTGGAGGTGCTGCATGGAGATGGTTTTCATGGTTGTCTCAAGAAACGCCGGTGTAATCCCTTTTGCTTTTAACGTGTTCTGACCCTCCTGTGATACCAATGTAAAGGATGTAAAGGTGTTAACATGGTAGCAGTACTTTTGTCCCTTTTTCTTTTGGAGATAACTTGGTTAGTGATGAACTACTTTGTTTTCGGCGCCCCTTCTGGAACCGATGCATAGGACCTCTGTTGGGGTGGGTGTGGTGACTGAACGAACCAAAATGAAACAATGGAGTTGACAAGGATGACCAGGAGGGCTGAAAGAGTAAAAAAAAAGAATATGTAGATGGCCGGCCTGAAAATGGTTAAGCCAGCCGGCCTGTGTAACTCGCAAGCCAGCCGTGCTGGTGGATCGCAGATTGAGTCCTGTCAGAAAAAAATAAAGAAAGACATGGCATGATTTCTAGTCATGCCCGATAACCACTCCGGCACGAAGACTGATGTCGCTTTCGATTCGAGAAATTTACACGAAATGTTTTGTCATTACCAAACAAAATTAGAAAGGGAAATGTCCGCTCTTATCCACTCGGCCTACTCCAGGAAATCTACGCCTCGACACGCTGGAGACGTTCAGCCAGAAAACCAAAATAGATATGTCTGTTACTGCTTTTGTTTACTGCACGGAACAGCCAAAAAAAAAAAACTGCTGTCGGTCAATCAGGGACTAGAGTTGTGTTGCCGTCTTGCTGTGGCCTGTGAGTTTGCTACTCAAGTGACCTGATCTGTTGCGAGGGTGATTACAGTACAGATCGGGCGTCTATTGGTAGAAAATGGAACTACGAGCGACACTGGTACTGCTATCGTTTATATGCTCAAACTAGCATAATTGGTCAAATTTGTATAAAACTTTAAAAAATGGCATTGCTCTCTAAATTATCTAGGCCCTTCAACACGGGCGTAGGCCTTAATTATGAGACTCCAGGTCATGAAAAGAGTTCTAGATAATGCAGGTTTGAAAACATAATCATAAAAAAATCACGGGAAAGCAGATAAGATTCTTTCCTGCTCTAACATGAAAAGAGTTCTAAAATGCAGATTTGACGGAAAGCAGATAAGATTTTTCTTGTCACCATCAATTCATCATCATCACTATAATGAAAAGACCTACGACTCCATCGGATAACATATCACGTCATACTCTCAATGTATGGCAACATCATAGAGACCTACATGCACAAGAATTAATTCATGTGGACCATTTTTAAACTAAAGAATCCATAGTTCCACTAGCGATCACGAATGTTTACTGTAGTTCAAGCAGGTACAAGCTAAAGTCCATATAGTCACATAGATTCACCTAGAATTGTGCCACAACCACATCACTTTGCTTAAACTCCTATAGTTAGCACAAGTTGCCCAATCAGCTTCAGGTCAGCAGCAAAATTTGCAAAGGACCAGATCTAAACTCCCGGGCCTGCACGAACGGATAACCAAAGCTAAATTTCTATCCCCCTTACCAAACCTGCACGCCTACACTATGTGTCAGATACCTTTGGAGCCCGACATAGATTACGAGTCAGTAGGACATGTAGTAGATGTGGCCACAGCGTTTTCTTTGGCACCATCTTTCTCCTGACCGGCTACATTTCTTTCATCATTCCCCGTTTCCTTTTGGCCAGCTGCAACATCTTCTACCATGTCCTTCATTGCTTCCTTCTGGCCAGCTGCAACATCTTCTACCTTGTCCTTCATCGCTTCCTTCTGGCCAGCTGCAACATCTTCTTCCTTATCCTTCATAGTTTCCTTCTGGCCAGCTGCAGCATCTTCTTCCTTTTCCTTCATCATTTCCTTCTGGACAGCTGCAGGATTCTCTTTATCCTTGCTGGTTTCCTTCTTGCCAGCCACAGCATTATCTTTCTCTCTGCTCTTTTCCTTCGGGGCAATGACAGGAAAATCTTTCTCCGGTTGCCTATGCCACCGGAAATTTGCTGCTTCAATCCAGCGTGGGTGGACCAAGAACTTCTTGTTTTCAACACCCCAGCGGGCCTTCTCTGTTCCCAGATCCACAGTTACAACATGGGTGACACTGGAATCCACATCTGTAGAGCAAACGGCACCCAGATACTCAGCCATCTTCCAGAACATCTGCTCCTGTGGGCGAGAATTGTTTGGGAACACCCGACTGAAGACTATTTTGCAACCTTGCAGTATTTCCTTCCGTACCACCTTGATCACCTGCAAGGGGGCATACAAACACAAGAAGCAGCCAATTACAAATGAGATCTGTAAGCCATGCCACATAGAAGATATATTAAGCAAGCTATAGTTCAGTTATTCTAAAATTGATAAACACAATTCACCTACTCTTAAGAAAAAACATAAATAGTTCTTAAAGCATAAAAGGCAGCATGAAGGGTATATGCAAAGCCTACCTGTCTTACATCCCGTGAAAAAAGATCAGTTTCAACAGCCTACATAAGAGAAGTACAAGGACAAATGATTAGAAATGAATCTTTTGTCCTTATAAGATTCTGGTCTACTGAGGAATAGATGATAGAAAGAAAGAGTGATAAAATGTGATTAAACTTTGAACTGAAGAAACCAACCGTGTCAAAGAAAATCGCGTGTATACGCTTCAAGACATCTAAAACGATAGCCAAAGCACCATCACTCTCCCTTTCATCTTGCATCGACTCCGACAAAGACCTAACACCAAAACCAAATTGGCGGCAGCTTGAAGCAAAGAAATGATATCTCTCCATCAGAATCAGGTTCTCTTTATGCTTCTGCCATACCTGAAAAAAAATCCATTTTCAGCCTGAATGGCAAATGACAATAAAAACAGAAATTTAATCACTCTAAGCACCAATAACATGGTCCTACCAGCTTCTACACCTGATGACAATCATTATGATTTGATAATCGAGGATAGATGTTTCTATTTTTAAATCTATATGTTTGAAGCAAACTGGAAAAAAAAAGAGCAGTTACTGACCAGGAACATTTACAAGTGACCAGAGTATTCTATAATGAGACATTAAGACCGAGCTTGGACAATGAATTAATGTCAAATAATGTGATTTTTGGTTGTAAAATAAAACTATTCAGCATGATAGAATATGCACATACTTCTGAAAATAGTCATTCGACAATAACACTTACATACTCAGTGTCATCAAGAATCACTGCAACACTTTCAGCTCCAAGAATCACATCAAGACCTTTCAGGTGTCGCTGAGTGCAATCTGAGTTTGAAATCACTTTTGAAGGAAAATAGATGTTACTAGGGTCAAGAAGCTTCGCAATTTCAATTGCATAAGCTTTATCACCCATGGTGTATATATACATTTCAAACATATTGCTTGCTTCTTTCAGAAATTCTCGGACAAATGGTCTCAACTTTGTGAGCATATACATTGAATCTAGTGAAAAGATGCTTCTGTTTGGATCATCTGCATTAAGAAAATGAGGGTTTCACTAGCTATCTTATATACATTCATGGTTAAGCAACAACAGTTTCAGCAAGGGTCAAAAGATATGAAACATAGACAACTGCAAGAAAATAATCATTTGTAAATTGTAATTATGTAAAAGTTGTTAATCATTATTACTCTGCTTAATAATAGAATAGAGGTTGGAAAAGACTTGTAAAGTTCATTTATGTGTAATACCAACTGATGCTAACTGCACTGAGCCATAAATATGTTTGTCTGAGAACAAAAGATGAGGGACTAGAGGGCCCCAAAGTTCTTAATAATTTCAATATGTAACTAAAACCAGCGACGGAGCTTGGTGCAAAGTGAAGGGGGGCCATTATTGAGTTGTGCTACAGTAAATTTGACTGCTGCATGTGAAAGCAGAGCTACAAAAGGCCTGGCTGCTTAGCAAGTAGTACACTTATTACTGCTGCTGCGTTTAGCTAGTACTCCTACACGTACGGTGCTATTGCATTTAGCTTGCTTAACGTAACTTGTAAGCTTTGGATGGTTCTTGCTGAGAATGTTTTAGCGGGCAAGCAGGGGCCGGAGCATTTGGCCCCTACTGAGCTCTGCCTCTGACTAGAACCACATTATGCAGGAATAAATATAGACATGCCATGATAGCAACTTCAGAAATCCATACAATCTGTCCTTTGCTCAGTAAACTGTATGCACTTCAGTATACAATCAAACATACATGCCATCTTTTTATTTCCATTGTCTAGCAAAAGAGGCACCATTGGCCAGTACCCATTACTCTATTTTCAAACATAATTTTGTAAACAAATAGAAATTTTATGATGTAGGTGTATAAGAGATAATGTTACTCATGTAATTTTCATGCCACCATTCAAATAAAATCGTGTAAAAATCAAAAGTTGACAAAATATATCATGACAACATAATAGCATCTATATAATTGCAATCAGAGGTGGTACCTTATACTCATGGTAATAAAATCTAACTTCAGCAAAAGATGACATACAAGTTCTCAAAACTTATAATACAATTAAAAAATATTACCTTTTGAAGCAGCAGTCTGAATACCCAAATCCTTTTCAGCAGAAGAAATATCTTGGAGTCTGGTCGAGTTGATCAGTGTGTGATCCAAGTCCAAAATGAGTACTAATTTTCTTTCACGCAACAGATTCTTCAAATCAGCACCACGTAGTCTGTCAATTTCTGAGGTACCTAGCCTCAAGCCCTGCATTTTAATAATCCTCCTAAATTTGTAAAAGTGCTCATAGACAAGGCAATGTGCAAGTGCAACAAGAAATGAAAATAAAATGGCAATACAGCACCCACAAATTTGCAATTATGTGCGCCCACAAATACATGTGCCATAAGGGAACACCACATTCTGAAGTACCTTGTGGATGTAACCAAAAGCAACTCCTGAAACATTTTCCTCGTCTTGTGGCTTGCCACATCTAAAGCAAAGTCCACCAAAATATCCAGGATGTGGACATGCCTCGACCTGAACATTTTTAGATGCACCTGAAAAAAATGTATTCTCAATAATTTAACATGTCATTTATCACACATGAACAGCTAGACAGTCAATGCTCAGTAAATGGTGAACTAAGCCCAAGACAATTGCACAAGAAGAAAGAAATGAAGTTACACAATATTTTAGGGATATTCTAAAAAGAAAATATAATAGCCACCGGCAGCTGGACAATTTGTTCTGATTAGATTCAGAAATATAAATGACAGAAAGTGGTATATATTCTACAACTCTCAAAGGGCAACCATCTGTACAATTAGTGTATTCTAACAAGGATAGCAAGTCAACTGTGCAACACAATGCAGAAAAATATAGTTTAGAACACCACATTTCAATTTTGAATTAAATGCATAATCATGTCCCCTTAGGTTGCAAATGTCACTAACATATTTGCAAAGTGAGACTAAGAAGCATACCAGTGGGAACTTTGTCAGGCCTAACTGATGTTCCTTGATCTTGGCATTGTTCTGCCACTCTACGCCTTTTGGTACTGCATTTTGCATGCGGTCGACAGCAGTCAGATTCATAGTACAAAATATATGAAACAAGTAACGATTAGTTCTTTCTTAACACAATTTCATCCAATGAACTTTGTCCCTTCGTTTTCTCCAAATACTAGAGTGCTATGCCCATTCCTCAATGATAACTGAAAACTCTTACTACCCAGCATGGAAAGACACCACACTTGATACAACATCTGATGCAGCATTCTTACATGTGTGCAACTTTTCGATACAATCAATACCTCCACGATATAATAACTGCTGACATGCAATTCTATTGATATTCCATTTGTTTTTAGCACCAGAAATTTGAATTTCATTTCA
The DNA here is from genome assembly GCA_018135685.1 of Themeda triandra. Classification (NCBI taxonomy): domain Eukaryota; kingdom Viridiplantae; phylum Streptophyta; class Magnoliopsida; order Poales; family Poaceae; genus Themeda; species Themeda triandra. The sequence continues at coordinate 136,327 of JAENPR010000019.1, read as the reverse complement.
TGTGAATCAATGAACTAACAACTTTTTGGAAAGATATTGAACATGAGAAAAATGAAGCACAAAACAGCAAGGGGTAGCCACTGAGCCTGCCTAGTCACTAGGTAACACCAGTAATCCACCTAACTTTTAGAAAACTGACTAGGATGCAATGAATCTCCATCCCTCCCTGGACTAGAGGGCATGGACTAGGATTTTAATATATTGAACTAAACCTCAATCCATAAGCAGGTGTCTTGCTACTCTAGTACAAGCCAAATTTACAACTACTAGGCCCCAAAATCAAAGGCAAGGGAACAGATCTACTTAGTAACACAAGTTTGCATCAAAAGCCAAATTAATAAATCAAGCAGGGTAGTAAGAGTGCTCGAACTTAGCTAGGAGTGCTCGAAGTTTTGTTTGCTTTTGGATTCTAATTGATTAGAATTCACATTTCTCACTAGGATTGTCATTTAAATAGGCCTTGCAGCAACAGGATGCAAGAATTAAATCATTTACCACAACAGAGAGGATAAGCTATGGGCTATGGCACATGCTCGCGTGTCTTGTCCTAATTTTAACCTCTATCCATAAGCAAAAGATGAAAACATGAAAGACATGAGTGCAAGAATTCTATCATTTATTCATTTACCACAACAGAGAAGATAAGCTACAGCACATCCTCACATGTCTTGCCCTAATTTCAGCCTGTATCCATCAGCTAAAAATGAGAACATGGTAGACATCAAACTTGCATAACACAAGATAATGGATGCCTTCATCCCTATAGGTATCGACCTTCCAAACAAGTATAAGTTCCTCCTTACTACCATGTCCATGAGACCTCACCAGCAACTCTTCCCCCTCTGTGCTGCTGTGTGGAATTTTCTTAATTATGCTTTAGATTTTACAATTAGTAGCTTACTGACTTAGCTACTATTTTTGCTCCTCCTAGGTTCATGTTTAGCACCCCAATTAACATACACATCACAAAAGCCTTTGCTGCCCTGATGAATTCAAGGCACACTGACAGACTGACAGTTGCTATTTCCTCCAAAAGATATTATTTCAGCCTAGACACATATACCATGAATTGTTTTCAACTTGCAAGTTATTTGGCAATGTCTACTATTTTCGTGTAAATTTTGTATGGGGCCATCAAGCAAAACCCTGAAGCATAGGTTTAACCCGATGAAGCACGAAACCCTAATAAGCTCGAATCGGGGCAACTTTGCTTATCCCTAACCCTACAGCGAGGCCGATCATCCAACTCTAAATGCGCGCGGAATTCAAGGTTATGGCCGAAGCTACGAAACCCATTTGAGTCGTCTAGCGGTGGATTAAGAGGAAGGAGGATGCAGGCAGGCGGCGCGTACCCGTTTTGTTCTACGGCTTCAACCTCTAACTCCTCCGGATCCTCGTCGGCGGCGGCGGCGGAGGGGTCAGCAGGGAAGGCGGAGTCGGCGCCGGAGGCGAGCTCGAGCTCGGAGTCGAGGAGCGCCGCGAAGTCGTCGCTCCCGCTCGAGGAGGACGGGGACGGCGACGGCGCCTCCGCGAGGCTCATGGGCGCGGCGGACTCGCGCGGCGCCGGGGGCAGGCGGAAGCGGAAAGGGTGGGTGGGGCTAGTCGGCTACAGAGCGTTTGGAAGAAGGGAAGGGAATGGAGTTGCTGGGCTTTTCTACTTTTCTATTCTGGTGAAGAGAGAGAGTACCAGGCACATAAATTAGTTGGGCTTTCCAAAAGAAGCCCAAATGGTTCCGTTTCTGTGCGAGTTCCAGGCCCGTCCAGAGGACACGGCACGCGCGCACCGGCGTGGCGAATGGTTGCGTACTTGCCCGTGATTCATGGCCGACGCTGACGACGACGATGACGTGACGGTACAATTGTGGTGTCACAAGTGTTGCTCGCGGTCGGACATTTGGAACGTGTGCTGTTCCGTTTGTGTTTTCTCGAGGGGAAAAAAGTGACAGGTCGTCTTTCAAAAGACGATGAAGACTAATGAATGGAGAAACAAAAGGGAGAAGGTGATTGAAGACTGAGCGAAGAACCAAAAGGAGTCAAACGAGGATAACCGAGAGGGCTAGAGTCCAAAAAAAAAAAAAAAAAAAGCGGTACAGAAAATGAAGGTTGTGTACAGGCCGAGTACATTGCTAATTGGGGCTTAAAATGGCTAGGCTGGCCCACGTGATTCGCGAGCCAGCCGTGCAGGTGGACTGGACAATCGTGAGGCCCCGCCAGAAACGAAGAACAAAACAAAAAGGTTAGGCTCGTAGAGAGAAATAAAAAAGCGTGGTCGGCAGGATTCGAACCTGCGCGGGCAAAGCCCACATGATTTCTAGTCATGCCCGATAACCACTCCGGCACGACCACTTGGATGTCACTTTCGATTGAACAGTTGATATTTGTAATCACTAAACAAAAATAGAAAATGGCCGCTCTTATCAGCTCCAGGAAGGAAATCTATCTCCTCGTCGCGACGCCCACGCCGGAGACGTTCAGCTTTCATCAGCCAGCGACCCTGCTTAGAAGAACACGGAGCAGACGCCAGAGCTCGTGATTTTGCCCCGCTATACTGGATTGCCCACCACAAATCCACTCTCGCTTGGCGAAATGGCGATGCATGGCCGCCACCTGTGTTTCCTGTGGCGTGGCAGGCACCGAGTCCAAATCAGCAGTTGCGTCCGTCCGCCAATAAAACATCTGAATCGCACCCACTGTATTCAGGTAGGCTCGGACGCAACCCGGCACCGCACGCCGTCTAATTAAACCACCCAAACAAACAAACAAACAAACAAGAGCAGACAGCACAGGGGCGAGAGCGAGATGGAATGAACCTACTACAGAGCCGGCTCCTTCCGTTGTCGGCTGTCAGCACTTGATCAGCACGGGGCCGCACGCACGCCGGCTGATGATAACCCGTTGTGCCTCGGCAAGACGACAGTGGTCGGGGCGACGGGGCCTTAATCGCGTGACAATTCGGCATCGTCGACGCGAGAGGGACCGGATGGTAGTCTAATCTAATCAGACTGACACAAATTAAAGCAGCGGGCGGGCGGGCGGGCGGCACGCACGCATCAGGACGGCGACACATGCCGTGCGCCGGCGTGCGTCCGTGCGTGCACTGCTGATCACGCTCATGCATATGGCACGCCGCACGCACGCACGCAATCTTGACACCTGACCCATGGCACGCCGGCTTCACGCATGCGTCTTTTTTGCCGCGGCTGTTGCGCAATGCACGCACCGCAGTCCGCAGCACGGTGCACGGGCGCGCGCGGCGCCGCGGTCGTCGTCCTTGCTTGGGGCAGGGTGCACGTACCGGAGAAATTTTGAAATCTAACCCGTTATTGGTGCGCCCCTTGATATTTGACCCACAAATCGCATGCCTTTAGAAATATGACCCATGTCATATGAATTGTTTTGAAATTTAGTCTTTTCCAGAATTTCGCAATTTTAGTAATTCCAGCCATATGTTTGCACTGTTTGAGGCACGCAAAAAGACCAGATTGCCCCTCCCTCATTCCAGAGAGCATAAATGCTGACATATGGGTCCAGCAGCTCCACTCACTAACATGTGGGGCCCACAAGTCAGCTTCTTCAACCTCTCGCTGTAACTGTTGACTGGACAGGGCCACAGGGGCACCCCCGAGCTTGCCATCCTTGGCCTGGGTGGCTGCTCATGCTCGTGCTCGCGCCTCGCAGCAGCTCGCCATCCTTCGCTGCAGCCAGTTTGCCCTCACGCAGTAGTATGGTGGTTGTGGGAGTGTACGTACGGCGGCGGGAGGCCATGGTACGGGCTCCAGCTAAAGCCAATATATCATGGCCGGGCTTGTGTTGTGTGAATGAATGAAAACAAAGGAAAAGAATGAGCCGTGGACAGGGCAGACAGTACAGCTCGGAGACAATACGTATGTGCAGGTTTCGCAGGGTGCACAGCCAGCCGTGAGTTGCAGTGCTACGGTGTACGGTCTCGTCTCTGATACGAAAAAAAAACCATACACATGGTCAGTCTGAGCAATTCCTAGTATCTAGACCGTACGCATATTCAGAGTGCAGGTGCAGCCAGCCGAGCCGAGCCGTCGGGAATGGAGTGTCGTGGAGAGGGAGGCCGAGGTGGTGGCTCACCCGCCTCGCCATGTGCTGTGCTGAAGCTTGGAGGTGGAAGATGAACCTGACGCATGGAATGAGGGAGGGGCAATCTGGTCTTTTTGCGTGCCTCAAACAGTGCAAACATATGGTTGGAATTACTAAAATTGCGAAATTCTGGAAAAGACTAAATTTCAAAACAATTCGCATGACATGGGTCATATTTCTAAAGGCATACGAATTGTGGGTCAAATATCAAGGGGCGCACGAATAACGGGTTAGATTTCAAAATTTCTCCACGTACCGGCACCGGCTGGTGTACCGGAAATCTGCCCGGCCGTGGTACTGTGATTCCCTTGCCGTACCCGTACTTGTTCTTGTTTCTCCCGCGGCGGTTGGGTTGTTGCGTTCGTCGCTGCTGTGGGTGGTGACTGGTGAGTTATAGCGTACCTTAATCCGATCAGAATCAGACGGCGGCAGCGCGACCGCGACGCCGGGTCAGCGACTGACAGACAGGGCTCCATGATTCTTGGCGTTGGCTTGAGCTGGAATCCACACCGTACCGCGGTTGGTTGGGGCGCCCTGGAAACACGAAACCTATAGCTTGGTGCTTGCGTTGCGTGAGCGTGACTGCTCTGCCGGGCAGCCGGCAGACGGCGCTCCCCCGGCGGCCAACTTGGCTGTTTGTCCCGTCTTTAGCTCGGTGCACTACTTTTTTTTTCCCTGAGAGTGCATTAGCACGTTTTCATTGAGGAGGAGAGAAATTCAGTTAGAAATAGTGTTAAGCTACGGTAATCCAAAGGTTACCGAGACTCACACCAAAATAATCTCATCAGACTCGCACGTGGTTGTAATTACACAATAAAGGTACTATTGAGTAACAACGGCGTCGGAAGGGAGGAGCTAGATGTTTTTTATTAAGAGAAAAGAAATTCAGTTACAAATAGTGTTAAGCTACGGTAATCCAAAGGTTATCGAGACTCACATCAAAACAACCTCACCAGACTCGTACATGGTTGTAATTACACGGTAAAGATACTACTGAGTAACGACGCGTCGAAAACGAGGAGCTAGATGTCCTCGTTTTCCAACAAGAGCATATCCAGGTTGAAAGCCACTAGGTCAAACATTCCCCCTAGCAAAGACTCCAAATTCTCATGGTAAAATCTGACAGCGCACACTTGAGAACCGACTTGAGCTCGGTGCACTACTGCCGTCCTATTTTGCGGATAAGATTAACAGATTGCTTTTGTTCAGTACGTACTTCAGTTCCCGTCCGTGCTCCCTCGACTGACAAATGGGCCCGGAGACATGGTCCTGCCACTACTCCTGCGTTGCTGCCTACGCTACACATACCACAGGAGGTGATTTCCCATTCTTTTTCAAAGACGCCTGGCATAGGGCCATGCAACGCAAGGCTGCACCATTCCATGCTGGTCCGGAAAGCAACGTGACGACTGACCAGACTCGAGAGAGAGAGAGACCATGACCACTTCTGCAACCGCTGTACTCCTGTCCTGTAGCTGTAGGATAAGCCTGAATGAATAGGAAATAGGATGTGGGACAAAAAGAAGCGGCGAAGAGAACAAACAAAACGAACCTCCCCGGATACGTCACGTCGTCACGTCGCCATTTTAAAAATAAAATTCGTGCATCCCTTCCAAATCAAATCGCAACACCTCACCTGACCTGCAAATAATATTGTGATGCTCGTCTCAAGCAACTACTGTATTGTTGCTAATAATGCCGCCGCTGCCGTCCAATCCCTTTGCACCTTCTGCATTTACTTAAATTTTTTCTGTATTCTTTTCGAGCGAATCATCAGCGCGGGTCGCTGTCGTGCGGGCCCCACCGGCCCCACGACCATTCCCCTCGATCGCCGCCTCCACCCGCTCCAATTTGAAAACCCGCCTCTCCCTTTCCTCGCTCCACCCGGAGAACCCAACCTCTCTGCCTCTGGTCTCTCTGCCTCTGCTCTGGCCTTTGGGGCCTGGCGCTCGCGACTTCTCCTCGGGCGGCGCGCCTGGCCACTAGCCATGGCCTCCTCCTCTTCTGAGGTGACGGCCGCGAGAAGGAGGATCGTGGATTTTCTCAACGACGGCGAGGAGCTCGGGGCCGAGGGGACCGCGGTGGAGATGGAGACGCCGCCCTGCACCCCTGCGGCGGCGGTTGTGGGTGCCGGTGCGGTGGGGGAACCGGCGAGGTCGTCGGCGCTGCTCAGGTTCAGGTGGCCGCGGATTGTCAGGCACAGGCTCCGGAGGAAGGGAGGCGGCGACGGCGACAAGGGGAAGGAGGAGGAGGTCGTTGTGCACAAGGGCGACGGCGACGACGACCTCCCCGCGGAGGCGGCCGCGTCGACCTCAGGTGCGTGCTTGCTGCGTGACCTCGTCGTGCTCGGTGTCGATGCTGCGATTGTTCATTGTTTAGCAAAAATCTTAGTTTGGCAAGGATCCATCTGAGAGTGACCTCTGCTCTGCAATTCCAGGATGCGAAGAATCATCGGCGGCGAACGACAAGAGGCACTCCGACCTCGGCGTGGGGCTAAGCCTGGTGTTCCTGCTGGCCAAGACGTCCGACGAGTTCAACAAGATGATGAAGGTTCGGGCGGAGATGGAGGCGCTTCTCAAAGACATCAGGGACGAGGTTCGGATCAAGAGCGGCGGCACCGGCACCGGCGCGGAGGGCGGCGGGCACGACGCAACGAAAGACCGCAACTGCGAGTCCACCACGTCGAGCTGCGTCACCACCGACGCCGGCAACGAGGTGGTCCAGGGCGCTCGCGCTCGCATGGTGGAGTACCACCAGGCCGCCGCCTCGTCATCGTCTGGCGTGGAGCTCGCGGGCTGCGAGAAGTCGTCGGCGTCAGAGGATGGTGGAGGCTGCTGCTGCGCGAGTGAGAGGATGGACGTGCTTGAGGAGGAGTTCCACGCCGAGATGGAGCTGCTCCAGGTGAACTACGGCTCCGAGACGCCGTCGTTTCTGCCTGACCCTGAAGAAGAAGAGGACGAACACTATTCCGAGGTACCATGGTCCTCTGCTCTGATCTTGCATTCATTCTGACTTGACTGAAAAATGCGAAATGTCCCTGATTTGGGCAAACATTTCAGCCGTACGAGTACGACGAGATGGCCGACTACCGGGATGGAGTTGATGACGATTCAGGGGGAGTTGTTGCGGACGACCACGATCGCGATGACGACGACGATGATGGCGATGCTGATTACTACAACGGAGTTTCTGCCGTGCAGCTGGAGAGAAGGCTCCACGAGCTGCTCCATGAGAGAAACCGGGAAAGAATTGAGGAGCTGGAAGCCGCGCTGCGGTGTGCTGAGCAGAAGCTAGTGGAGAAGGAAATGGAGGTGTCCTTGTGGAAGGACACGGCGAAGCTTGCGTTGAGACAGGACAAGGAGCTGCAGTGAGCATCGAAGTTCTCCTGTTCTGTTTCAGTCGTACAGCTCTTGCGCACGATTTGTCAGCTGTGCATGGTCACAGCCAACGGAGGATTTTGGGCAAACAAAGGTTTGCCATGCGAACTGCTGAATGCGAACTGCAGAATCGATCTCTGTGGAAGATATAGACTGAACCTGTTCATACCAAAGTTTAGTGCTAGCATAGTAGATCTCCAGAGAATGTTTTGGGTTCGGTAAAATCAGTACTAGAATACTGTGTAAGTTAGCCTCACTGATGTACGGATCCATGTGAAATTTGATACTAGTACATGTTTCTGCAATCTGCACGAGCATGACATGGATGGATCATGTTCATGTGTGAAATCAGATTTCTCATATGTCTTTTAAATTTTGACCACAAATGTAAGCATTTATAGACATAATCCACCTGGATCGGCAGCATTTAACACTGTAACCTATGACAGTGATTACCTAAATAGGCAAGATTTAATTGCATCAATGTGATTCATGTTCCTGATTATGGAGGGACATGCTCAGTGCCTTTTCCGACCCTTCAAAGAATCAATTCCATGCATTTGTGAAGGGAGGGTGTATATGATAAGCTGGATTTCTAAATTGTGGCTGTGCCTTTTTTTTTTTCTTTTAGTTCAACTCACATATTTTTTTCCTTGAGGTCATGACGTATATATTATAATGTATCCAAGAAAAAAGAATATAAAATGTACTTTTAATACTAAATTAAGCTAATAATGTATACACATATTTCTTTTATGTTTCCAAAACTCACAAGAAGCTGACTAAATTAAGCTAATAAATTAACGGCTGAGCTGGAACGGCAACATAGACTGCCTCCTGAATCATCCAACAAAGGCGTCATCGTTGTCATTAGCCCCACCATTGTCCTCTGATAGTTCCATGGCTGAATAAACTACTTTGACCAGGTATACCCTATGCGCACATTACGATTGAATACTGATGACTGGCATCCAATAACATGCTCTATTTCTTTTATACGTCACTACTTGGGCTAGAAGTGTATAAGTACTTTTCTTTTCTTCCGGTATAATACATTAGCACATTTGCTAGTTATAGACATTAAAGGGCCATATACGAATTTCCGAAAGTGAAGTGTAGCTTAGCTATTTACTAGACTATAGCTATATATAGAGAAATGCTAAATACACGTGTGTTTTTTTAGAAAAACAATACATGGATTTTTCTGTGCCTATGACAATGGGCCCCGCACCTTCTTCTTCTTCCTCCCGCGCCCCGCCCCAGCTCGCGCCGCCTGCCCGCGGGCCCGCCGCCGCTCCACACCGGAGCCGCGCCATGGCCGCCGTCCTGCTCTTCTCCCCTCCCCTCTGTCCATTCTCTTCTATAGAAAAAATTGTCTTCTCTGTAATTGTAATTGTGGTTGTTGGGTCTTTATTCAATGGCTAAAAAAATGTGTGTTACTTTCCTAAAAACACACACACGTGTTCAGTAGACACCCCTATATATATGGCATCCTTTGTAAGGGTGTGTGCGTCCAAGCGTTTATATATTTAAAAAAAAATCTTACAAATAAAAGTTAATATAAAATCCTTAATGGGCTCAGTGGAGGGGCTCTAGTGAGCTCCTTATTTTTGTACCGAGATAAGGCCCACAGGCCGACAGGCCACATTGCGGAGAAGCCACGGAAAGATTATTGATCATTTAGCCATTAGTTTAGTCAGTGTGAGGCCAGTGTGTGTCAAGTGTCCAAGTTCAGTAACAGGAATTCAAGATATATGTGAGAACATTTGCATAAGCAAACCATATACTGCAAACTGAAGATGATATGTCTCATTGTCATATGCAGATCTCAGGGGAAAAAAGAACAATTGATCCTATCCAAATCAGGCTCAATTTGTCATGCTGTCGCTGCCTGGTCAAGTCGGGATCACTGTCAGCTCCAGTAGTGCATGTTGGTGTATTTTTCTATAAATTTCTATAACTTTGATTAAAGCTAAAGAAATCTGACTTAGAAAAAACTAAAATAAACTATAATTTAGAATAGAGGGAGTGCAAATTAACCCAATTATATGCGGACCACATATTTTAAGTAAAAATGACTAATGCCTTTCCACGGAGGGAACATTAACTGCTGTCTTGCTATCGTCATGAAAATCAGATACAAACTAATCCATATATATGTGGACCGTATTTAAACACAACAAAATAAAATGACTAATGCCTTTCAACAGAGGGAACATTAACACTAGTGTCCTGCTGCCTCAAAGGTGACATGTAGGCACTGATATGTCGTTCTGATGATGTAAACGTACAATAATTCGACCCAGCCCAGACGGCAGAGGATGATGATGAACGGCCTGATCAGCTCTCAGTCTATATTACAGTTACTATGCTCTTCAGCCTTTTTTTTTTCCAGACCACGCCGTAGCGTGTTTTTCAATGCTCTTTAGCCTTGACAAGATCTTCCTGTTCTTACTTTTTTTCTGTCACCACAAAAGAATATTAGAGCATGGCATCCCAACATATCTTGATCATCTTCCTGGTCTGCTTAGTTTGTTCCTGTCAATCCCTCGTTGATCGCCTAACCCCAGCAAGACCACTCTACCCCGGCGACAAGCTCATCTCCGACGACGGCGGCATGTTTGCTCTCGGCTTCTTCAACCTCACCACCAACTCATCAACCCCAAGTCTGTACCTCGGCATATGGTACAACAACATCCCCGAGCGCACCTACGTCTGGGTCGCCAACCGCGACATCCCAATCAGCACGCCATCAGCGAAGCTCGCTCTCAACAACGCTTCCGACCTGGTGTTGTCCGACTCCGAAGGCCGCACCGTCTGGTCGACAGACAACAATGTCGCCGTCGCCGACAGCATCACTCGAAGAGGCTCCGGCGTGCTCCGGAGCACGGGGAGCTTCGAGCTCGAGCTGCAGCTGCCCAATGGCACAGCAGGTGTAGTAGTATGGAAGAGCCTCGATCACCCCACGGACACCATCCTCCCGACGTTCCGGCTGTGGACCAACTACAAGGCGCACACCGCCATGCGCGTCGTGGCCTGGAAGGGCCCTCAGGACCCGTCCGCCGGCGAGTTCTCCCTCAGCGGCGACCCCACCGGCTGGGGCCTCCAGATCCTCATCTGGAGGGGCGAGAGCGAGAGCCGTCGTCGTCGGTCGTGGCGCAGTGGCGTGTGGAACGGGGCGGGGGCCTCTGCCATCAACAGGTTCATCTACTCCAAGATCGTCGACGACGGGGAGGTGATCTACGCGGCGTACAACGCGGCCGGCGGCCCGACGACGCACTGGAAGCTGGACCACACGGGGGACGTGGCGCTCCGCGTCTGGAACGCCGAGTCGGCGTCGTGGGCCGTTCTCTTCAAGGCCCCCGGCGGCAGCGGCTGCCTCCGCTACGGCGCGTGCGGGCCGTTCGGCTACTGCGACGCCACGGGGCGCGAGGGCGGCGTCCAGGAGTGCAGGTGCCTCGACGGGTTCGAGCCGGAAGACGGCTTCTTCCGTGACTTCTCCAGAGGATGCCGGAGGAGGCAAGCGCTGCCCACGTGCGGCGGCGCCGGCGGTGGGGGGAGGAGCCATTATTTCCTGACCTTGCCGGGGATGAAGGTGCCTGACAAGTTCCTGTACGTCAGGAACAGAAGCTTTGAGGAGTGTGCTGCCGAGTGCGATCGCAACTGCTCGTGCACCGCGTACGCTTATGCCAACTTGAGCACCATCGTCACCATGAGTGCTGGCAGTGACATGTCAAGGTGCTTGCTTTGGATGGGGGAGCTTGTCGACACCGGAAAGGACGGGGATTTGGGTGAAAACTTGTACCTCCGGCTCGCCGCCGGTTCTCCCGGTAAGTGCAAGGTCAGGTGTGCCTTCAAATCAATTACACGTCTAGGGCTCTAGGCGTGTTCTAGAAAAAGGTGTGCCTTCAAATCACACACAACACCCAACTCCACAACCTTCACATGATGTGTTGATGTGTTATTCTACAGGAAACAAGAAGAAGAAGATCGGCATGGCTATGGAGATTGTGCTCCCAACGATGGCATGTCTGCTGATGCTCACATCATGTATATGCCTTGTCACTATATGCAAGTCAAGAGGTACACCAAGAGACCAAGTACTGAAATACCGACATGTGCTTGTAATATGCAGCTTTTTAGCTTGCAAGTATCCAAGTGTTGAATGAATTGTTGACACGTTTTGTACCAGGGAAGCGACGGAACAAGGAAGCACATGAGAGGAGCGTTCACGGTTTTTGGGATCAAAATCCAGAGTTATCGTGTATTAGCTTTGAGGAGCTCGCATCCGCAACAAATAGTTTCCATGAAGCCAACATGCTTGGTCAAGGTGGCTTTGGGAAAGTATATAAGGTGTATATAATTTCCATAAAAAAATCAATTTTGATTTGTCATTTGTATGTCTTATTTCATCATGTTCAACTCAACAACGCTGATATCATAATTCATATCACACACACAGGGGACACTGAAAGATGGCAAGGAAGTTGCTGTTAAAAGGCTTAGCAACGGTTCTGAGCAAGGGAAAGAGCAGCTTAGAAATGAAGTGGTTCTAATCGCAAGTTTGCAGCACAAGAACCTCGTCAGCCTTCTTGGTTGTTGTATCCACGAAGATGAGAAGTTTCTCATATACGAATACTTGCCCAACAAAAGCTTAGACAAATTCCTCTTTGGTATGTTTTTATCGCACATTCTAAGAATTAAAAGAACAATTAATCAAGAACACTCCTTAATGGTTTAACTTTCCATGTTCATGGCAGATCCTGCAATGAAGTCTATGCTTGACTGGCCAAAAAGGTTCAACATAATCAAAGGAATAGCTAGAGGAATTCTTTATCTCCATCAAGATTCAAGAATGATGATCATTCACAGAGATCTCAAAGCAAGCAACATCTTGCTGGATGCAGAGATGGACCCAAAAATCTCAGACTTCGGTATTGCAAGGATTTTTGGAAGTAGCGAGCAGCAAGCAAGCACTAGACGAGTTTTTGGGACATAGTAAGCATTTCCTGGTTCTAGTTAATCAGAACTACTACATTAAAATTTTCACGTCCTTGGAGATATTCAAATTCTGACTACTTGCTTGTGAAATGATTCAAATAGCGGTTACATGTCGCCTGAATATACAACGCAAGGCATTTTTTCAGTCAAGTCGGACACCTATAGTTTTGGCATTTTACTACTGGAGATAGTCAGTGGACTGAAGATCAGTGCCTCTCCTCATCTACTAATGGGTCATCCAAGCCTTATTGCTTATGTAAGTGTTACTTCTAGCATGCTTTATTTAATTTAATAACTATATTATTGTAAAGTAAACAAGAAATTTATCATCATGTTTCAGGCATGGAACTTATGGAAAGATGGACTGGCAAGGGATTTTGTAGACACAATGGTTGTGGAGAGCTGCTCGCTGGACGAAGCCTTGCAATGCATCCATATTGGACTACTGTGTGTTCAGGACAGCCCAAATGACAGGCCACTGATGTCATTAGTTGTGTCCATGCTGAATAATGAGGCCATGCCACGCCCAATGCCCAGGCAGCCATTATTCTTTGCACAGAGATATTATGAAGCCCTATCAACAAGAGAAGACTCGGAACACTCGGTTAATCACGTGAGCCTATCGACGGTAGAAGGCCGATAAATATTAGGTCCTGTTTAGTAGATCTCATGAACACTCTGTTGATAACCTAGAAAGTGCTTTCTGCTAATAACCAAACATGGCATAGGGTAATCATTAGAACATGCTACTCCCATAAGCTGTCAGCAGAGTCTTATTTTTGTGTTTGTTTAATTATGATGTCTGCAATCTTAGTCCTTTTCTTGTGATGAGATGACAAAGGTTTTTCCCAATTAAGCCGTTCTGCTTTCAGTAATCCTACCTCCTACGCCCTACGGCAATGTTCAGAATGTTGTTTGATCTGTTTGACTGCTTCTAAGTTGCCTAGCAAGCAAGCATTTTTGCCTGTTCTAAGTTTCTTGATAACTGACAGAAGTAGACAGATGACCGGGCGTACTGGCTATTGCTGTGTGCAGTCATGTCATGCCAACTCCTAAAGCTTTCCTGTTAAAATCCTGCTGTTGTGAGGCTCCGTTTGGCAAGGCTTCTCTCCGGCTTAGGTTCCTACTCCTGCTGAGAAGCCTGACCAAACGGTTTAGGAGGAGCCGTTTTTCAGTGGAACTCCTCCAAAACGTCTCCGCCCCCAGCCGGACAAGACCGTATGGCGCTGCGCGCCGGACGGCATTTACACCGCCAAGTCAGCATACCAGATGCTGCACCAAGGATCAATCGGCTTTGTTCGCTATATGGAAGTCCTGGGCGCCGATGAAGTCGTAGGCACTGGACAGCGGACCGCAGACAAAGGCATAGCCTACCCTCGCACTCAATATGTTTCCTCTGCGATCAGGTGAATGAATCCATCGATCATATCCTCGCCGATTACCCCTTATCCAGGGAGGTTCGGTTTTCCGCTCTTCGGGCACTCAACTTGGCGATCCCGGCAGCAGCGCCAACAACCATCTCTTGGTGGCGACGGCTGCGTTCCACAGCACCCGGCTACTGGCGAGGTATGAACAACCTATTTACCCTCATATCTTGGCAATTATGGAAAGAGAGGAATACGCGTTGCTTCAAAGGAGCGGCAACGATGATCCAGGAGCTGCTTCGGGTAATCAAATTGGAGACTGACCGATGGATCCTTGCCGGCGCCGTTGGCCTAAGAGAGCTCTCGGAACGATAGAGTTTCGATGACACCTAGGGCCAAGGAGAATGTCTTGCTTTCGCAATGTAATTCCACATCGTATTTTTATTCGGCCGGCAACGGCACTTTGTAAAAAACTTTAAGACCTTGCTTTTCTTTTAATACAAAGATGTGCACCCCCTCGTACATATTTGAGAAAAAAAAAGGTCTTCACCCTCCCAAACACACCCTGAGCCCTGAGGGGTAAAAAAGAATCAGTAGACGATCTCATCCTTCAAACTTGACCTCGATAGCTCAACCCATACTAATCCATCCAGGAAGCCAAATAGACTGTTAATAGTTCGGCAATACTTGACACACAACGTCGGACACTGCTAGAAAAAATCAGATGCACTTGGCCCCACGTCCACTGACCAAAGCTTGCTCTCGTTCACTCCTTCTGTTCACAAGTCACAATGGCTCCACTCACCTTAACCTTTCTCATCATAGGCACACCGCCGTCATCGCACCTCCTCCTCACTGGGCTGTATGTTCCTAGATGCCACTGCTGCATATGGTTCCAACTTCTCTTGCGACGGTTTGATCCTGACCGGGTGAACAGAAGACAAAATTGGATGAATCCTTGTCTAGATATGATGAGTGATTGTTAATGTTAAGGTGAATTTAGAAGCTTTTATTTGAGTTGGTTTGCGTTTGATGCTTATGACTAACCAGACGTGAACTGGTGGTGGAGAAGACAATTGCTAGCAAAGGTAAAAGGTCAAGCGAGAAGTTCGTAACAATGTGTCAAGTGCGATTAAGGAAGGAGATGAAGGAGTTGGGAGATGGCAAACCAAAAAGGATGAGCATATACCATGGGCCACATGGGTAGATAGAGATGGTGACGAATATGATGTATATATGGCAAATACAATGTTTGTATATGATTATATATGGGTATATAGCTCTCGGGCATATTTGACGGCCTCGATTTCTCCGATGTCCAAGAGGAGGAGGGTGAGGAGGAAGATGACTACAACAAATCAACAATAAGAGCGAGGAGGAAGGAGAAGCTCAGATGTCCCCTGAATCCAAATTCTAGTGATTCTGTCTCGGCGTGCATCCATCCTCTGTCTTTTATCAAGCAATGGCTTGTTGGTAGCTAAGTTCGTTACGTTTCCATTGTGAAGCTAATTATACCTGTAGCATTGCCCTTACTTTATATGTTACTAGGAGAATACTCTGCGCGTTGCCGCGAGATTTTCTTAAAAAGAAATCTATTAGTTAGCATTAATATATTGTATTTGGCATATACAGTAGAAAAGAAGAAAAAACTGGAGATTGAACGAATAAAGAAAAAGGGGAAAACTACCGATGACTAGATGGCCTCCAGAAGCTCGGGACCTCGGTGACCCAAGGAGTGGTAGTAGTTCAGAGTGGTTTCTGCGGTCCATGTCCCAGTCTGACGCACTTGAGTGGCAGCAGTCAATGGTCTTGAAGATCCGGGTTCCGAGGTGGAGTTCGTTGTTTTGGTGAGTTGGTGCGGCTTGGGATGCCTCCTTGTTTCGTCCTAAATTTTAGTCGTGTCTGCAAGATTGGTGACCAAGTGCGCGTCGCTTGGATTCGAGGGGACTCTTTGGCCAAGTTGTGGTAGTTCAGTAGATAGAAACATCCTCAATTTTCCACGAAGGAAAAATCCACAGAATGAGTTACAATGTGAAGCCACATTGTCATGTAACAGTTGATAAACAATTCCATACATCAAATTAATCTAAAAGAGTACAAAAGAGAGGTTTACATAACCTATTACCTCGCCACATGGCGGATTCATGAATCTAAATAACATCCAAAACAGCTTTAGAGAGCGGAAGCAATATTGCGGAAGCAACTTCAATCTCCAACTTGAGCGCAGGCACGAGACCAATAAACCTTTTTAACCTCGACACCCCTGAGTCAGGAAAATCTGCAAACCGCCAGATATGTGCAGGCCATGGTCAGCACCGATGAGCTTTAGTGGAAAGAGAAAACAAGGGATCTGGCGATCCTATAATTTGGCAGTGGCTTGCATCCTAGCGCATACGAAGCAATATTAAGTAATAAATATAATAGTCAAGTTTTTAACACATACACCATCCATCCATCATCCATCCCAAATCCATCCAGAACCATCCCATATCCACCTTCATATCACCATAACCACATCCCACACTCAGGTCGACAAGCAGACTCCCTCTCTGCTTCCCTCAGTGGCCCACAGCCAACATCCTATGGCTCGCGGCCGGAAGTATCTCTCGGGGAAGGTAGAACACTCCTCTCTAGTCTAGTGAAAGTGGAACATAAGAAAGGTCCATAGCCGAGAAGTCGGCATATGTATCGATCGATCAACCATACACTCTGCAGAGGTTTTACTAATCCACCAGACCTGCCTTCATCGCTGGCCGTCACCAAGTAGGCTGATTCCGGGCGCCTGCCGGCCTAGTGTTAACACCAAAATTTGGTAAAGGATATGACAGGTAGGCCCACGATCGGCAGAGAGAAGGATTCGGCAAATGCATATGCGGTCGGCTAACTTTCCACGATTCGGCAAGTGATCAAGCAGTCGGCTGTCCTCAGCTGAGCAATGACTTCATTCGGGAAAAGAAATGGCAAGAGAAAGTTGGCCAAAAAAGGGAAGGAGTCATGATGATCAAGGACTCCGATTATGTTTAGAGTTAGGATTATGTGTTTTTCCAAATTTGTTTGGTAGATCGTAGTCGTTTAGGACTCGTGTCTTATCCAGGGTATAAATATAAACCCTCGACCATTGTAATAAAGGTTCACAACCAAATCAATACAACCGGCCCCCGTGCCACCTTTCGAGTCCTTTTTAGTCGTGTCGTCGAGTTCTTCGAGAGGGCCAATCGATCCGTCGACCTCCGTAAGTCCCGGCAACCTTGCTATCATGTCTAGTATCATGCGGTGGATTTAGATTATGATACAAGTAGTCTCATTGTTTTAGCTTAGAACATGCGGTAGATCTAAGCTCGATCATGGGAGGTTTTTGCTTATGCCTTGTATCGTGTGGCGGATTAAGACATGGGTAAAAATAGTTATCGGCTCTTTTAGATTTGGCAAGATCTAATTGATTCATTAAGTTATCACGTGTTGCATGCTTAATTCAATGTTTTTTTATTTGCAACACTCTTTTGCCCTACCTAGATTGATACTCTTTCGGCTCTTGGTTACTCTTTTCATGCTTACTCAATATTAAGTAGATCAAGTTCATATAGCCGAATTAGATCAATCAAGTTGTCACATGTTGCGGGTTCATGCATGCTAGAGCGTTTAGATCTTGGATAAAGCTGGATATCGTGCGGCAGATGTAGGCTTTGCTTAGCTCTAGATCGTAATAGCTTGTTTGTTTCTTCTTCATGGACCCCAATTCGGCAGTCTTGCCGATACGGTTATGCTTACACGTGTGATGAGTATTTATGGATCTGTTTAGGCAATTGCATGCTTTTAGCTCTTTATTATTAGATTGTATCATGCGGTGGATTGATCTAAGCATAAGGAGTGGCACATACTCACAGTAGGTCATACCATGCGGTGGATTAACTTGCTTTAGTATTGTGCTCGACGGGTTTATGAAGGCTAGACGTGCGGCAGACTAGGTGGATTAGCCTATGCATGTGTTATTTTAGTAGATTTATATTTACAAGTTACCTATTCATAATTTTTCATGCATTGATAATGCTATAGCTTAAGACATAGTTTATTATGTTTCAATGACTTCATCTTGTTCAAACATGTCCTCATGTACATGTATTCGGCAGTTGTTTCTTTTACATTATTTATCTTGTAGTAGCCGAATGAATTGCAAACATGTTGGCAGATAGCTTCTATAGCTATGTGTCGTCGTAAGTGGCTTCAGGGCCGTAAATATGGAACTGTCTGGTCTCATCCAGCATGTTCCAGTTTTGATCTTACTGTTTTATCCCTTGTCGACTTTCAGGTCAAATCGACTGGCACGCTTCCGGATTCAAACGCTCGGGCACCCGATTGAAGCTAAGCTTTCCGGCTTGCTGTGTGTGAGACACAGCGCGTCACTTTTTGTGTCAACACACTTTTTGGCACGCCCGGTGGGACCACTTTCAAGATCATGATGTCAGAAATTGACAATAATCACGTTCTGAACGTGACTATGGATGAGTTGCCACCAGAACATAGACAGATGGTGGAACTGGTAGTTGAGCAGTATCAGCAAAAGTGCTTGATGTCTTTCTCCAAGAATAAGAGCAATAAAGTGATCTTGAAGCAAGCACTACCGAGAGTTCTTCTCACACATCAAACTGATGTTACTGATGAAGAAGAAATGCAGAAGGTAGTCGGGATCATCCACAAAGCTGTGGGAGATACCATGCTGAATCACAATACAGCTTTTCTGAATACTTTTCGAACAGTCATGGTTGATACCTTCGGTCCAACGGTCGACAAGCGTTTTGAGGAGAACTTTGGTACAATTGTACCCTCAATGCTTTGCCGAATCCAGGGTACAAAAGTGCATCAGGAGTACCTTCTAGAGGACAATAAGGAGTTCAAGATGCAAGTGAGCTTCTCTTAAGCAAAATGGCTGATATGATGTAGAATCAATTCGGCCTAAAGCCAAAAACTCAGGCATATTCATACAAATCTCCTTATCCAGAGTGGTACAATAGGGTAGCTCTTCCACCAAGGGTGAAGCCACCAACAGATCTAGCCAAGTTCTCAGGTCAAGATGACACCAGTACCATTGAGCACATTAGTAGATACTTGATGCAACTTGGAGAGGCTGCCAGTGATGAAGCTTGGAGAATCAGATACTTCCCTATGTCTCTGACAGGGCCGGCTTTTACATGGTTTGCATCTCAGCCGGCTAATTCCATTGGTACATGGGCAGAGTTGGAACAAAAGTTGCATTCATATTTTTACACTGGGACCAATGAGAAGAAGCTAGTCGATCTATGGGCTATGAGAATGAAGACTACTGAGACGCCTATGGAGTACCTTCGCAGATTCAGAGAAGCTAAGAACATGTGCTACTGTTGACGTTTCTTAGCGCAATCACCAAAGATAGATAAAAAGTCTATCCCAGTAACGGCACTAGAAAACTTGTTGGCACTTCTTAACGTGTGCAGAAAGAATCCGCAAGCGTACGGAAAGTACCGTTGTAGCTTTCACCCGGAAGTATTCAGGGTATCGTATTTTCCACAGGGAACGGAGGTATTTCTCCTAGCTAATACGTCCAAGGACAACCCAAGGGTAGAGTTGGTAGGAGGGGGAGAAGGATTCTATGGCTTTTGGGTCTAAAAGTAGATAAACTACACCTACACTTGCTCACTTCGGGCACCGGATCGCACCTGGTCTGCCAAGTGATGCCGGCCTGTAACTCCATGTTGTAGCCGGACGTGGGGGATTACAAGGGATGGACAGGGCTGTCACCACCTGCCGCCTACCACCTCAACCGTGGACTATGAGGCAAACGAAGGTAGCTGCCAGCCTAGACACCACGTCTATGCTATTAGCTACTACTCTAGCGTCGTACAGAACATCCGTCTCTATCGAGTCCTCTACTAGAGCAACCACCACGAGGACGGTCGACGAACCCGCAAACAAGTATAAATGAAGAATAAATACCGAAAGACTTATTACCAAAGAAAACACGAACACTCACATAGCGGGGAAAACCTGACGAAGTGTAGCACTGGTGTTCGTTGAGGTACAAGGTTGGGGGAGAGACCGACAAGTCCGGCTCTTCCCCGCTCTTCCCTCAAATCTCTCCACTACCAAGCTCTACTAGCTAGCTAGGGCCTAAGCCCATGGAGTGTGGCTCTTTATTCTCTAAGTGTAGTAGCTCTTGATCCTTGGAATGGTGTGTTGAATGAGGAGGGAGCCTCCTTTTATAGGTGGAGAGGAGGGGGCTCTTTGGAAAAGTGCCATCCTCACATGGTAGGTTCAAAACCGACCTCATAGGGCGGTTTCGCACCTTCCATTCACAGAAGCATCACCGCCATTTGCATTGGGCTATTGTCATGGGCCACCAGGTCAAATTTGGACCTGATCGGGCCCCGCGCAGGCGCGCCCGCACCTGGGGCGTGGCCGCACCAGGTTTGGCTCCGATGGGGCCCATCTTTTACAGGCACGTGGGCCTCGTCGTCATCTTTCCGTAGCCTGGTGAATTGTGTCAATCGGAGTCCGGATGAGGGAGTTATGGCCAAATTACTACACCCCACTCCTGCAGCCCATGATCGAGTTGGACTAGGTTTTGGGCTTCCATTTCTTGGGTCCATGCTTGGCATTTTGGACTATGTTTGAGACCCGAATTATCCGATAAGTGGGCCACCTTCTCACATCATAGTTTTTCTCCAGTTCTTGGCTCATTTGAGGTGTATTTCAGTGTTGACCTGCAAAACAAGAATTCTGCGCCACACTGTGGAAATGGTTAGAGTAGAGCCCTATTCTAGGTGAAACTTAGTGTTGCCTAGGCTAAAGTTGGCGGGGTTAGAAACGAGTTAAGGACCGCCAACAACTCCCTCACACTTAGCTCTTTGCTCGTCCTCGAGTAAAGGTTGAAGAACTAAGGTGGTTGTATTCTCCCAAGACTTGACCCGCATACAGTTATTCCGAGCTTTTTCCCGCATTTGTGAACATTCATGGTGGCTACCAAGTTATCTTATAGCCATTGAAGAAGGAATAGCTTGAAATCAAGTCAACTCACACTACCCATGCTTTGAGACTTGAGGTTTTAGCATTTTCGCAAAGATAGCCTTAGCTCCTCATGTGATACTCTCAAGTCGCTCTTTTTAGGTGGCTAGTCCTATCCAGGTGTTCTTGATCATCCTACTACTACAGGCTGATATGTGGAGTTTTGGGTATGGATGATGAACAGGTTCCAATGTCAAGCCAACTGGACTCATGAAGAGAAGGCCATATCCCTAGATGTGCAAGTGCAAGAGCAAGTGTAGAAATATTTGTGGACTCCTGATCATGTTTCTCTCTTTATGAAGGAATATGCAAGAAGGTATGGACTCAAAGAACATCTCTAAAACTTGTTTTATTTCTTCCTTTCTTTCTCTCTTTTTTTCTTTTCTTTTTTTCTTCTCTATTTTTTTTTCTTTTCTTTCTTCTCTCTCTTTTTTTTTTTTTTTCTTCCTTCTCTCTCTTTTTTTTTTTTATATCTCAAGACCTTGGGAAAAAAGAACTCTTCCTTATTTACGAACTATGCCTTCTTTTTTAGGATCTTTCTAATAACAGTCCATACTCTTCTTGTATGAAAGATGGGAGAGAGATGCATGACTTTGTTGGCAGGAGTATTTTGGTGGAAGAGGGAGAAGATGCGGAATATGTGTGCTCAATTCTCATTGTAAGAAATGAGCGTGTTGGTGGAATGATGGGTGCATATGGTGCGCGCCTCTCAGTGTGAGAGTTGGCATGTTTATTTGGTGGGTGAATGCAATGATCTTGGGGATAAGGCCATCTCTAACAAGAATCTCAAGACTTGACATCGCTAAAAGTATCTAGAACAGGTTTTTGCACAAGTGTAAGCGTAGATATTTGGCTCTGGTAGGACATAGCACTTATCACATGAGGAGCATTGCTAAAAAATTTTAAATTTTTGCATAGAAATACCCAAGTCCATTGCACGAGTTGGTAAGCATCATATCATTCTACTATATCTCACCTGCCAATAACTTAGATAAAAACATGGGGTCCCTATTGCACAAGTTGTTCACACAATCAAGATCGAGAAGGAATAAAAAGTATGCAACTCGTTCTCAATTGATGAAAATAGGAGATGGAGTTTTGCAAAGTTTTTAGTTTTATTTAATCAATTTAAACTTGAAAACTTTAGGAGATGCGAGGGTAGAGTTGCACAAACCACCGTTGAAGGTGAAGGAGCCGATGAAAGTCGTTTGCTCGTCCTTCGCATGATGAGTTGCTTGATGTTGTGCATTGTGGTTGGGGAGATCTCGAATGTGAGAGTTAGTTATTCTTGAGAGATCTCCCCCACACTTGTTCTTGTACTTGCTTTTATTTTCAAAGAAACAAAAAGAAACAAACATGGGCTCTACTTGGCCGGAAAACCAGGGAGCCGATTTTATTGATTTTTTTCTATATTTGCTCAAGCAACTCGTAACTCAAACAAGGTCAAGATTAAGTTGCAAAGTAAAACAGACCTTGATTAATCTCCATAACAGATTACTTCCTATTGCTTGTGACAACAACTCAAATTCATTAATCAAAATTCAACACCATGCCGAAATTTTGATCAAAGAAGGCAATTTTAACCTAAGCACCATGCTTAATTTAAAAAGCCTATGGATGTATTGTATACAAGCACACCCAAACCAGAGCGTATGACATAAATATGAGAAGCAAGAATTTGTATGATCACATGGAGACAAGAATGAGCAAGAGAGTTGGTGAACTTTTATTACCTTTGCTTTACACGAGTGTTCTTCTTTACCTAAGCAAAGATGTGGATGGAAACTTCAAAGGGCCGCAACGGTGGCTTGTTCTCATGAGCTCCACTCAAGTAATTACCAAGGCTAGGTCATATGCACAACTAGTGCGCATGGGCCATAGGCCTTAGTAATTGCAAAGGTCTAGAAGAGGGAGGCTCTTCTTCTTCTTCTTTTTCATTTTTTTTCTTCTCTTTTTTTTTAATCTTTTTTTCTCTTTCTCCTTTTTTTTTGTCATCATCATTTTTTTAATAGTCTAGGGACCTTCATGTGTCCCACTCTTTTTTTTTCAAAATCCAGGGACCTTCATGTGTCCCTCTTTTTTTTTTTTTTCTTGTAGCAAGGCGAGACTACCATCAACTTTCTCCCCTTCTTTTTTTCTTGGCTCTTGGTGTGAGTGGAACTCGGGATTCTTGCAGTCTCCCCACACTTGGACTTTTATATAAAAGTCAAGTGTGTTGGTCAGGTCTCCTTTTCTTTCTTGGAGTGTGTCCTATCACCCAAGGGCACCAAAATTTATAGTTGATGTAGCTTCCATGTTCTCAAGCGTCATATGACCCGTGCCCCTATAACAGTTAGCAACAAGAATACCCGAAGGTGCATACGAACTTGACAACATGCCCTTGCTTTTATTGAAAAGAAAAGTTTCTCATGATAATAAATAAATTGATTATGATGATGAAGATAACAACATTAATAATAAAAATAAATAAAACTTTTCCTTTTTTTTAGATAATCCGGGGTATCTCCCGGCAGTGCTTAAGTTATGGTCTTAAGCTTGACCGTGGGAACTTTCCCTTGTAGCGATCGATGGTGGTGTAGTTCCCAGTTTCACCACCATTCCTTGGTTATTCAAGATTAAGCTACGAGGTTAGCATCGTACTACTACGAGATTTGCAATGTTTATGGTAAACGTAAGCATCAACAACCATCCTCTTAAATAGTTTAACAGCGGGAATGAAGAGGCGGTTGTGATTCTCGTATGAGTACGTGGTGCCAAGAGCAACAAATATTGGAGACTCTAAAAAGGAGCATGAATCTTGAGAGGTTTTAAACAAGAAAGTTTCATGCTCAATTGAAGAATCCTTCTTGGTCTCCAAATTTGGTGCTCTAGGTTTGTCCATGGCCTGTGAGTTTTCGTTCTCAAAAGATATATTATGAGGGACAAACGTTGATTTTTGATCACTACCGAGATCAACGTTGTGATGGCCATAGGGACAAATCTTGCGTTCGAGTGAGGGAGATGATGAATGTTCGTTTCACAAGGATGTGAAATGAACGGGGAAATGAACTTTGCCTCCTCGAACGGGTTATGTTTGGGGAGATGCTCCACCATTGGAATTCCTATGTGAGTGGTGGGAGCAATCTTTCCCAATATTTCATCAAGGCCCCCATTGGATGGTTCTTCTTGACTAAGACTTTCAAGAGGGTGGCCTATGAGAATATCAAAATCGAGGATGGCGTAGACGTAAAAATCTATGTAAGCCTCGGCTTCATGAATTGCGATTGGCACGGCCCTAGCGATCCCACAACACTCAAAGATGAGTCCTGATGGACCTCTAAAGAGTTTATCATTCAGGACTAGCGGAAAATTTCCCAATAGGGCTTTCGCAAGGAATTGTGACATGATATTTGTCCCAACTGTGGGGTTGTGTAGGGCTTTCATGGAAGTCCCTTTTATCGAACAAAGTATGGTTGTGGATGGTGAAAGAATCTGAATTGCTTCAGAAGAACGTTTCACTTCCATCAACCATTCTTTTGATGGTTTTTCATGAGGGGAGGCTTCCTTAGAATGAAATGTAGAATTTTCGGGACATGTTCGAGGTTCTGCCATAATCCTCGAAATTGATAGCGAACTCTGAAGGATAAAGCATCCCTTCCTTCAGTGTTCGTTGCTCGGGTGAGGGCTCACTAGTCGAATCTAAGGATGGCAAGGGTAAGGATTCGGCTGATGAGTGCTCCTCAAAACTTGACATGCCCTTCTTTTGGAGAGGTTCAGCCTTTACGACAGGAGAAGCATGCTTCTCTAGGAAGTGATTAAGGATTTTCCTCTGTTCCGTCGTAGTTTTATGTGAAAACGACCCTCCGGCGGCTGTGTCAAGGCATAGGGCAGCATCTATGTCTAGACCCGAACAAAAGAGATGCAATTGCATGCTTTTGGGTAAAGACAAGATTGGGTCGGCATCTACCAACATTGTGAACCTGGCCCAGGCTGCACCTATGGATTCCTTCTCGTTCTGCTCAAAGTCAAGGATTGCCCTAGTAGAGAAGTGATGTGAGACATGGGGAAGAATGCAAGATAAAACTTGTCTTTCAGTTCATCCCAGTCTCCACTCACACTTTCTATGGCTTTAGTGTACCATTGTTTTGCCTCTCCCATAAGGGAGAAAGGAAACAATTTCCACTTAAGAGTTTCTTGTGTCATGCTAGGAATGCTTAGGCATGAACAAATTTCCTCGAAATCTTGCAGATGGCTAAGAGGGTTTTCGTGATCAAGCCCTGAGAAGGGTTGTGCCCGAACTATAGCTTTCAAACTAGGGTGGAGTTCATAGCTAGATGAAAATTTTGGTTTTGAAAAATATTTTGGCTCGAAGAACTCCCCCTTTGAAGCAGAAGGATTTGGAATTGGTTTTAGCTTCATGGTCGAACAGGTAAAAGGAATCTTTTGTTTTGGAAAAAAATGAATTATAGAATAATTTTTTTATTTTTTTAAATAGATACGAGGACGAATTAAGTTCGAAGAAAATAGCAACCGTTCCCCGACAACGGCGCCAGAAAGCTTGTTGACGTTTCTTAGCGCAATCACCAAAGATAGATAAAAAGTCTATCCCGGTAACGGCACTAGAAAACTTGTTGGCACTTCTTAACGTGTGCAGAAAGAATCCGCAAGCGTACGGAAAGTACCGTTGTAGCTTTCACCCGAAGTATTCGGGGTATCGTATTTTCCACAGGGGAACGGAGGTATTTCTCCTAGCTAATACGTCCAAGGACAACCCAAGGGTAGAGTTGGTAGGAGGGGGAGAAGGATTCTATGGCTTTTGGGTCTAAAAGTAGATAAACTACACCTACACTTGCTCACTTCGGGCACCGGATTGCACCTGGTCTGCCAAGTGATGCCGGCCTGTAGCTCTACGCCGTAGCCGAACGTGGGAGATTACAAGGGATGGACAGGGCTGTCACCACCTGCCGCCTACCACCTCAACCGTGGACTACGAGGCAAACGAAGGTAGCTGCCAGCCTAGACACCACGTCTATGCTATTAGCTACTACTCTAGCGTCGTATAGGAACATCCATCTCTATCAGGAGTCCTCTACTAGAGCAACCGCCACGAGGACGGTCGACGAACCCGCAAACAAGTATAAATGAAGAATAAATATCGAAAGACTTATTACCAAAGAAAACACGAACACTCACATAGCGGGGAAAACCCGACGAAGTGTAGCACTGGTGTTCGTTGAGGTACAAGGTTGGGGGAGAGACCGACAAGTCCGGCGCTTCCCCGCTCTTCCCTCACATCTCTCCACTACCAAGCTCTACTAGCTAGCTAGGGCCTAAGCCCATGGAGTGTGGCTCTTTATTCTCTAAGTGTAGTAGCTCTTGATCCTTGGAATGGTGTGTTGAATGAGGAGGAGGGAGCCTCCTTTTATAGGTGGAGAGGAGGGGGCTCTTTGGAAAAGTGCCATCCTCACATGGTAGGTTCAAAACCGACCTCATAGGGCGGTTTCGCACCTTCCATTCACAGAAGCACCACTGCCATTTGCATTGGGCTATTGTCATGGGCCACCAGGTCAAATTTGGGCCTGATTGGGCACCGCGCAGGCACGGCCGCACCTACAGGCACGTGGGCCTCATCGTCAGCTTTCCGTAGCCTGGTGATTTGCATCAATCGGAGTCCGGATGAGGGAGTTATGGCCAAATTACTACACCCCACTCCTGCAGCCCATGATCGAGTTGGACTAGGTTTTGGGCTTCCATTTCTTGGGTCCATGCTTGGCATTTTGGACTATGTTTGAGACCCGAATTATCCGGTAACTGGGCCACCTTCTCACATCATAGTTTTTCTCCAGTTCTTGGCTCATTTTAGGTGTATTTCAGTGTTGACCTGCAAAACAAGAATTCTGCGCCACACTGTGGAAATGGTTAGAGTAGAGCCCTATTCTAGGTGAAACTTAGTGTTGCCTAGGCTAAAGTTGGCGGGGTTAGAAACGAGTTAAGGACCGCCAACAGCTACTCTCTGAATATACTAGATGATCAGCTCCCACAATTGGTCATTGCAGGCATGTTGCCACATATCAAGGACAAGCTATTTGGCATGGAGTTTGAAGACCTCGGGCAGCTCTCACAGAAGTTGACAACTATGAGCAACCAAGCCCAGGGATTCAGGAGAGATGCTCATTTTCAGAAGAACAATGCCACCATTGATGTGTACCAGGGTTTTCTAGAAGAGGCATCTGAATATGAAGATGAGGATGAGGTAGCTGCTGCAGAGTTGAACTGGACGAAAGAGCCCACTTTGGTCAGTCAACGATGGGTAAAGCAGCAGAAAGGATCCTATGATTTTGATGTCGCCAAGGCCGACAAGCTCTTTTTTTATTTGGTGAAGGAAGGACGCATTAAGCTGCCGGAAGGACATCCCATGTTGCGCCCTGAAGGAGTGAAAGATAAGAAGTATTGTGGGTATCATGATACTAATTCTCACCATATCAATGAGTGCCGAGTGTTCAGAGTAAAGATTCAGAAGTCTATTCAAGATGGACACTTGAGATTTGATGGCAAAATGCAAGTGGATAAATAGCCTTTCCCTCAGAACATGATTTCTTTCTCCATCGGCATGGTTGCGGCTAGTGATTCTAAAGAGAAGGGAAAAATGAAAGTTCTGACCTTTGAAAGAGCTAAGGAGAGTGGTGCTGTTGACCCCGATCAGCAAGTTACCAAAGAGGAAATACAGCAAGTTCAGTTCAAAAATAGCCGAACGGAGAAGGGCCAAACTTCAGATGCCGTCCATGAAAAGTGTCGAATGCATGGTAAACCAAAGCATAGAGTTACAACACGTCACTTGTTAAATAAGTGTCAGAGAGACAAGAAGCTGGAGTATGATGAAGAGCAGCAGTTCATTGAGGAGGAGCGCAGATTCATGGCAGAGCGTCGGAGATATGAGGAAGAAGTTCGCCAGAGAGAACAAGAAGAGTACAGGAGAGAGCAAGAGCAGTCTCATTGGAACTATTCCTTTTTCAGACATTGTTGGAACGAAGGCTTGAAATTACCTGCTAGGAACAATTGCCCTGAATGCAGTGATCAGTATTCAGAGTACAGGCAGTCTCGAGTCAACCGCCGTCCCGTCCATGATAGGCTTGGAATGAGGATTCCTGAGGATGATCGGCGCCTAAAAATAAACAAT
Organism: Themeda triandra; assembly: GCA_018135685.1. Taxonomy (NCBI): domain Eukaryota; kingdom Viridiplantae; phylum Streptophyta; class Magnoliopsida; order Poales; family Poaceae; genus Themeda; species Themeda triandra. The sequence continues at coordinate 108,284 of JAENPR010000019.1, read as the reverse complement.
TTTGATGGACATCAGAGGAAGAGATTTGCAGATCAGGTTTGGACTCATAGCAGTGCTCATAGTGCAGAAGAGAGCTCGTATAGATGGCAGAGAGGGCAATGGTGTCCTCCTGGTTTAAGGAAAAGCCAGAAAAGAAGAGTTCAGCGCTTGAGAAATCAGGAGTTGAAGCAAGAATTAGCCGAAAAGAAGCAGACATGGCGTCCTAAGAAAAAGGATGATGGACAGGGTCCTTCGGCCGATGCTAATATGGTCTTCTTTATCCCATTAGAGTTTATGGCTCCTAAAGATCAAGATGTTCAAGATGAAGTGTACTCTGACTTTGATGAAACCGAATGCCGAGACCTGATGGCTCAACTTGTGTTGACTCGGCAAGCAGTCTTTGACAAGCCAGTTAAAAATCGTCACCTGAAGCCATTATATTTGAAGGGATATGTCAATGGTAAACCTCTGACTAAGATGCTTGTTGATGGAGGAGCTGCTATCAACATTATGCCTTACACGACTTTCAGGAAGTTAGGAATGACAAGTGAGGATTTATTACAGACTGACATGTGTTGATGTTTATTAAGTGTAACTGAAATAAGGAGGGTTCCACAAGCGCACAGAAAATATCATCGTAGCATTTTAACTAGGAGTAATCCAGGTATCGTTATTTATAATTTTACCACTGGGAAGGGAATGTACTAGATAATGAGTGATGAGCAATGCACATGCGATAATGGAGAGCTTAACCTTGTCTGTATCGATCATCTCATACAGGGTAAGTGTCACATAAAATATAGGAATGAATGATAATTGACATAAGATAAATGAGAGCATTTAGCCACATAAAATGATAGTAACCATCTCAACTTAGCACTCTAAGCTTATAACACTAGCATGGACTAGGACGATCTAGGGTATAATCCTATGTTATTCTAACTATAAAGTCAAAGCATACAATGATTAGTGCAAGAACATCTAGCAATCATGGCGGGAAAAGGTTACATCTATGCATAGTGATGTTACCAGAGAAGACTAGAGACATAGCAATGATTTCAATGTAATAGGGGTATTCTGCTAGACCTATACTCGGGAGAAGAAGGGCTACAAAGGACTCAACAGGACTGTCACTCCCGCGATCTACCTCATGATCCGGAATATAGGGTGCAATCGCAGATAAATACGGTCTAGGCACCATGCCTACACAATATTTGCCACTCACCCATTGGCCTAATGAGCAAGCGCTATACGATCCTATGCATAAACATAATTCTAGTCCAACTATGCTAAACATATAATCAAAGTAGACTAAGAACGATATAATTGAGAACATAATCAAATAGAGGAAAGTCAATTCTGATATAATAGAATAGAATAAAGTACTATTCATAGGATCACGAATAATGATGAATATTACAAGAATGTAGAGGGGAATTACCAAGAACTTTGACAGATCCGGACTCCAAGCTAGGCTTGATTCCCTCTAGATCTATTCCTATGTAGCTATGCTACTAAACTATGGAGCTCTAATTGAGATGGTGGCTCTGGCTTCTCTGAATTCTCTCAGATGAATGAATGGAGAATGAATTAGGGTTTCACCCAAGGTCAGGGGCTCTGAATATATAGCCCCCTAGGATGCACCACAGCCCTCGGATCAAACCGACCTAAATGGACGATTATTATTCATCCTCAAAGGCGGTGGAGGCATAATCCGCGAGACTCAACCTCATTGGTTGAGGTGGAGAGGCGGTCACCTCTAGGGTAGAGTCGGCCGCCCCTGGAGGCTGCCAGGTGGGGCCCAGCTTCCAGGAGTTGCCTTCCCGAGTCTTCTAGAGTATTCTTTTTTACCCATTCGGTCTTTATCTCTTTGTAATCCCGACATGTGGGCCTTCATTATGTTCTTTCCTGATAACCCCCTGCAGAAATAGACAATCACCAAAACTCGTGGAATTCTATCAGTGTAACCCCTATATCTAATAGGTGAACTCATTTTAGTCCTTTCTCTTGCTGCGTTGATGGTATAAAATTGATACTTAACTACCGTCAACAAACTCCCCAAGCTTACCTTTTGCTCGTCCCCGAGCAAAGATAGGCTCAAAGATGGATCGAGTTGCTACAAAGCTTTCACTCCTCACAAGTACACATGCGTTCAAACAAGAACTCTCCTCCGGATTAGAGTGAACTATTCTGACTCAAAACTTACTCATATTACCTTTCACCATGGGGCTTGTAACCGTCACTTGGGTCTTGAGTAGTTGAAAGATAGAACGGTCAAGTCAAGCGCCTTGTTTCTCGCTCTTTGATCAACTATTATTCCAGAGTTTTTACAAAGTTTTTGAAATAAAACTCAGAGTTCCTTGTATGAACCTTTCGGTCTCTCATTTGTGGTATTTCGGATCCTCTCCAAGGCATGAGTAGTGTATGCCTTCTCTCTTCTCTCAAAATATGTGGTATTTATGGAACTAAGGCATAGTGGAAAGTGCCTTCTCTCTCTCACCCTACTTTCTAATAGGCTTATGTGGAGCTCATAGGTGGGGAGACACTCAAACTCACTTGCATATATTGCACAGCTTAAACCATGGATCCAACAGAACTAAAATAATAATAAAGTCATCTCAGTGCATGTGAATAAGGGAATGGGATGAATGATAGGATGATGATGATAAGGAAATGATTATGAGGGGTGATCACTTGGTGAACATCTACTTCTACACTTGCTCCTTTAGGGATAACATGACTCCCTTTATTCGAAAACTTTGAAACTTCTTGAAGGAAGGACTTGGCTACTCTTTCTTTCTTTCTCTTCTTCTTTTTTTTCTTTTTTTTTTTTTTTTTTAGAGCAACCAATCCTCTGAAAACAACACTTTAGCAACGGGGAGTATATAGCTTGAAATGATAATGATTGGAGCTTTGATGTAGGCAATGGAACGGCGATGATTATTTTTAGATGTTCACTCCCAAGATAGGAGTAACCTTTTCTGGATGAAGTGAAATGAATGGCGTATGTATATGTGGGTGGATGGATGGATGGATGGATGCGTACTCCCAGGGTAGGAGCAGCATTAGTGCATATCTCCAGGGTAGAGACAGCACATTATATGGGGAATGCGTACTCCCAGGATAGGAGCAGCATTAGTGCGTATCTCCAGGATAGAGATAGCACAATATGTGGTGGATATGGATCTATATGTGGGTGGTACCTCTAGGGACAGAAGTAGCACAGAATGAAAGTAGTATTTATAAAATGGGTGCATGCTTCTGAAGACAGAAGTAGCATAGATCAATGGATGGAGAGCACATAGTATTGACTTTAACCGCATGACCGATTCCTTATGGGTCCACAAAAGATAACCACACTCAATGCCTATAAAGACTACACTCAATGCCTATAAAATGATCTATATAAATAGATAGGTTTTCCTAATCTAGTAAGCATGAATATATGGTCATGGTAGGAATTTGAACTCTCATCATAAAGGAACTCATCATGCAAAAATTTGATATTTTCAAAGATAAATTCTCCGAACTCTAGTATCTCTAGGAACAAGATGGACAAGACTCAAAACTTTCCCATATCATACCCGTCAACCACCTAGACTTAGATCAAGTATTTGCTACCCACAAGTTTCGGTTCGAGCAAATCTCAAATCTAAACAAGTTGTGTCCAAAACTCCTGGAGAGTGCAAGGTTGAAAACTAGGTACTTGAAAGGAATTACGACAGAGCAACTATTCATCATCTCCATGTAGAGTTTATTCTAGGGAATAACTTAAAGACAAACATTGCAAGAGCTCTCCAAAAGTAGAAAAAGATAAATAAGGAAATCTTTCTCGGGTTTCTATGGTTATGCATCTTTTTAGTTGTTTTAACAAACACACTCTAACAAAGTATAAATAGATAAGTTGGAAACACTTAGCTTGGTACACGGGGGATGCTCTCCCCCAAGCTGGATGTTGACATAGTCTGCTGATGTTGCTGACAGGCAATGAAGACGTTCTAGTCTTCCTGGAGTGCCGTAGATAGTTGCTGTTGGAAACAGTGTTCCAATGTCGTGGGCAGCACTCCAACAGGGGACTGGGTGTCCTTCTGCCTGTTAGCTCTTCTTGATCCTTGATGTTCTGTGAAGCTCAAATAGACAATAAAGCTTGTGGAACTGATTAAGCGTTAGTGATAAAACCTCTAGGCCTTGGTTGTCTAGAACTTCCCTAACTTAAACTTATTCTAACAGGATCTCAAGAAATATTTTTTATCTTTTTATTATTTAAGAGATGCAGACAAGGAAAGATAAATATGCTGAGAAATTATTTTTGTGCCACCACAGTGAATGATTATCCACATGGGGCTTAATGATTTTCTGGATGCAAATGCACAACATCTTTATTTTCTTTTCTAATGCAGAGATAATAGCACAGCGATGCAACTAAGATGCAAGAAGGAAAATAAATATGCTAAGGTAACAATGCAATGCTGAAAAAGTAATGCTGATAAATACCAAGTTACCTCTTGGCGCGGCGTTCAGTGGTTTTAAGTCTTCTGAACAGGACTTGTCATGTTCGCTCATTTTTCAAGGGGCGCATTGGCTGGCGCCTCTGATGACGTCGCCTCGTGTGTAGGACTTGATTCTAATTTTTCTTTTACCTTCCATACCTTCTTTGTTGGAGAGGGTGACCTTGAGGAGGAAGCTTCTTGGAGCACTTGTTTTTCTTCTGTTGGTAGCACCTCTTCTTCTTCTGCAATGTTCTTCTCTTCTGGGTATCGATCTTCATATCTAGACACTTCTCCCTCATAGTCAGCCCATCCATCTGTAGTGATGTTCTTCTTGTTCTCGCGATGGGTGCGCCGCCTTCTCCTTGCTCGTTCTTCTTGGGCTCCTCGGTGATTATATAATTATTGTTAAAGTAGCGGCGTACCTTCTCAGTGGGAAAGTGGAAATGGATCTCTCCTGTTCCAATGTAGATGATAGCTCTGGTGGTATTCAGGAATGGTCTTCCTAGGATGATCGGAGGGTCGTAATCATCTCCCATATCGATGACTAGGAAGTCTATGGGGATATAATGGTTATCTATCTGGATGAGGACGTCCTTCACTTCTCCTTCGACGAAGAGGAATGTCTGATCTGCCATCTGCAGCTGTGCATAGGTGGGCTCCAAAGGCATAGCACCATATAGATATTCATAGGTTACCTTGGCCATAATGTTGACGCCCGATCCGGTGTCATAGACAGCTTTATTGAAAGAGCTTCTGTTGATGGAGCATTGAATGGTTGGGACACCTGGGTCATCCTTCTTGATCAGACGTGGGGACCTGAGTAGGTGGTCATGCTCCTTGTGGACTGCAGTGACCATCCTCACTGTCTCCGTCTTCTTGGTCTTCTTATCCTTGGTCTTGTTCTTCTTAGCTGGATTCTTCTTCTTCTCATTGTTCTGCTGATGAGGGTGTGCTGGGAACTGCAGCACTCTGTTCTTGAAGAAGAAGGTCTCTCTCTTGCCCTTGATGTTGAAGATGATCTTGGCAGTGTTGGCATACATAATAGCTCCAGCAGTGTTCAAGAATGGTCGTCCCAGAATGATGGAGGACCTTTCGTCACTGCCTGTATCCACTACCATGAAGTCTGCAGGAACATACGAGTTGCCCACTCGTACACATATGTCCTCAAGTATTCCCAAGGGAACACGGAGTGACTGATCTGCAAGCTATAAGCACATGGTTGTGTATGCTAGGGGACATCTGAATAGCTTCTCGTATATCACTCTTGGCATGATGTTGATGCTTGCACCGAAATCACAGATTGCCTCATTGAAGTTGGTACTTCCAATGGAGATCGGAATGACTGGTCTCCCTGGATCACCCTTCTTGATTGGCAGAGTCGAATCAATCCATGACCCTTTCGATGGGTCACTCCAGCTACTTTCTGCATTGAATATATCAACAAGATTTGCGCTTTCGAGCTCTTCCGGTTGTCCCGCGCTTTACCTTGGCCGGCGGAGGGAGCAAAGTTGGCAAGTTGTTGCACCCGAGACTCTAGCATTTTGTTGAAGCTGAGCTGATTCTTGATGGCATTGGAAAAACCATCCATTCTGTTGCTGATTGTCTCAAGGGCTTTGTCATTTGATGCCCTCTTCTTGGACAAGTTGTCCATCAACTTGCCTTGATTCAGCACTAACTCTCTCAAAGGCGGTTGATTGTAATTATTGTAGGAGGAGCTGTTACCTTGATAATTGCCTGAATAATTGCCTGAGTAGTTAGGCCTCTGCTGTTGATTCCAACCTTGATTCTACTGAGGACGATAGTAATTGTTGTTGTTGTTGTTGTTGTTGTTGAGGTAGTTCACGTCCTCCTTTAGCTCTGGGCAGTTAGCACCTGTGTGCCCAGTCTCTCCACACTCTTCACATGTCATGCGGGCATCATGTATATGCATGACTTCTTTCTTCTCCATGGCTCTATCATCGAGCCTCTTCATTAGCAGATCCATTTTGGCAGACAGCATGTCTACCTCCTTCAGCTGGTGTATTCCTCCACCTCTCTTGCGGGTCTGAGTTCTTTCTTCACTCCAACCTTGGTTGGATGCCATCTTCTCCACAAGAGCTGTGGCTTGAGGAATAGTGAGTGATAAGAATGCACCTCCAGCAGCAGCATCCATCATCTCACGTGTGTCGTTGTCGAGCCCATGGTAGAATGTCTCGCATAAGCGCCAATTCTCCATGCCATGATGAGGACATTCGAGGATGTAATCTTGAAAGCGCTCCCAAGCTTCTGGGACAGTCTCATCATGTTGTTGCTGAAAGCTTGATATCTTCCCACGAAGAGCATTTGTCTTGCCCATGGGAAAGAACTTCGCCAAGAAGTTGGTGGAACATAGTGCCCATGTAGTATTCTTCTCTTTATTGACGTAGAACCACTGCTTCGCTCTCCCCAAGAGTGAGAATGGGAAGAGACGAAGTAGTATAGCATCTCTGGGGACATCCTTGATAGTGAATGTGCTACAAATCTCCAGGAAATATTGGAGATGAGCACTAGCATCTTCATGGGCCTTCCAACAGAACTGGCTTGCTTGCACCATGTTGATCAGCGCAGGCTTGAGCTCAAAAGCTCTATCGATGTCCGCAGCTGGTCCAGTACGAATGTTGTCCGTAGTGGGAGCTGAGAACTCACGGAGTGACTTGTTCGCCATGGCTTCAAACGCTGGTGTTGTTGGCGTTTCTTAGCGTCATCACTAGGATTGCAAAGTCCTTGGCAATATCACTAGAAACACCACTAGGTATTCTGTAGCATTCATAGAACAAATCCGCAAGCGCACGGAAATACCGCTGTAGCATTTCACCCGGAAGTATTCAGGGTATCATTATTTATAATTTCCCAAAGGAAGGCATGGTATAAAAGAGTCTAATTTGGACATGGACAAGATAACATGATTGCATAATAGACCAATGTTCATAACAAAGGGGTAAATGGGATTTATAATTGGATACATGACACACACACTCAAGCCAATCTCAAGGATAAAGAGAAAAGAAAGAATAAAGAATAACCTAGACTCTGGAGCAGGCATTCCTACATAGCTATGTTAAGACAGCAGATAATCATACAAATACACATTTGTTATATAGGGTCAGAGGTTCTAAGTTAAGATAGTCTGGTCGCTGTTGATCTACTTCGGGCACCGGATAACACTTGGTCTGCCAAGCGTTGCCGGCCTACGTCTCTACGTCGAACCCGAACGTGGGGGATTACAAGGGACGGACAGGGCTGTCACCACCTGCCGTCTACCACCTCAACCGTGGGGCATGAGGCAAACGAAGGTAGCATCTAGCCTAGACACCACGTCTATGCTATAACTACTACTCTAGCATGAATTCAAGGCTTACCCGTCTCCGGGGTCGTTCTACTAGAGTATCCGCCATGAGGACGGACGACGAACCCGCAAACCAACATTGACCAAGACTAAGTTAAGAAAGAACTCATCACCTCAACTTAGCTCTAGATCTAAACATGCATGTATGATAGGTTAAGCATAAAGTTCTATAAGACAAGAATGTAACATAGGAACTATATGCTAGTTCATATGTAAACAATATATCATAAGAACTTTGCTCTAAATTCATAACAAAACTATATTGATAAGTTGAGAACAAGAACATAGAAGGATTTTTCAAAGTATTCATACCAAGCTTCTCCTTCTAGAGATCCTTGCCTCTCTCTTACAAAGCTCTTGCCAAACTCCTACTACTACATCCTAAAGCTACTAAAGATAGTACAAGTATGGAGGGAGAGAGGCTCTTGTGTGGTGTGTGTGAAGGTGGGGGGCCTCTCCTCTTCATTTATAGCCCCCAGAAGGCGGTTCGGGGGTAGTGGTGTAAAAACACCAGCGAAACCGTCATCCCCCAGATGGAAGGAGGTGAACCGCCTTGGCCGGGCCCACCTGGCGGCAGGGCTGGCGCGCGCGCGCCCCAGGCGCGCCCGCGCCTGGGTGACGCCGCCCCCTGACCGCCTTTGGCACGTGGGCCTGGGCCGCCTTCTGGGTCTCGTTTATGCTGGTGCTTTTGGCCCATTTCGACCCTAGGTGGCTGGCCCTTGTTCTCTTGCTATTTTACGCCTTCTGATAAGCGCCTTTTTATTCTGAAAATTCCTACACTTTGTGTATAATCTACAAAACAATATTTTCTCCAAGCACAGGTGGAACTAGGTCAATAGTAAAGATATATGTGAAATAAAATATTTATTTTTCCCATAATGACCTATAGTTGGCGGGTAAAAATCGGAGTTAAGGACCGCCAACAAGATCCCCCAAGCTTACCCCTTGCTCGTCCCGAGCAAGGTTTTGCTGTTGGGTTGTTGATCAGAAGTTGCTGCAATGCGGATTACGTCTCAAGTGTACAAAATTTAAAAGAGAGCATTCTGCTGCAATTTGAATAAATCGGCAATTGTATCTACTCGTGATTCCCGAATAAAGTGGGGCTTCTAATTTTTTTTCAGTCTTGAGTGATTGCAAGATAGAACAGTTTCAAAGACCGGTGCTTTTCATTCGTCCCAAGATCAACTTTCAGTCTGGAGGTTTTGTTAGATTTTGTAAAATAAACCAAGTTCCTCAAATGACCCACTCAATCGCTCAAAGTGTATGGTAACCTCACCGAAGGCTTTTGATGTTTGCCTTTGTGTCCTACCTTTAGTATTTTTGAGTGGAGTTCTGGGTAGGCATACAAGGAATGGCTTACTTACCGCTTGTGGGTAGCCGAGTCAAAGTCCAAACCATGTTAAGGTAAAGGCCATACACTAGGTTGAGATGTGCAAGTGTGTGGGATGGATGAAGAATGATTCCTAATTTTTGTGGTATTTTTGGGTCTCCATGCATCATGGAAACCTCTCTTTTATTTGGGGAAGAAGAGATGAAGGAAATATGGACTATCAAAGAGTAACTAAAAACTATTTTTTTCTTGTTTTCTCTCTTTTTTTTGAATGGGGATCTAAGATGTTCCCGTTATCTAAAAAAAGAATGCCCCTTGGCGTAGCCGCTCTTTTTTTCTCTTTTTTTTTTTTTTTTCTTCTTTTTTTCTTTTTGTTTTTTTTTGAACGGGGATCTAAAATTTCCCGTTTGTCTACAAGATTGGAATATCTAAAACTTATTTCTCCCTCTCTTTTTTTCTTTTCTTTCTCTCTCTTTTTTTTTCAACCAAAAAACATAGCCCATAACTTATTGCTTGGAAAAGGATGAGAGAGATGTCATGATGGAATGCATGGAGAATTTTTAGCAATCTAAAAGAGGGGTGAGCGATCCTCAGGGTAGGGGTCGGCACTTTCATTTGGTGGGATGGTGCGCAATTCTCAGTGTAAGAATTGGCATTCTGGGCGAGAGGGGTGCATGTTGTGCGCAACTCTCAGTGTGAGAGTCGGCAATTATTTGGTGGGTGCAAGTGAATCTCAACCATATGTGTAAGACCCAAATCTAGGTTAGATTCAAACCGTGACAAGGCCCAACAATTGGTAAAAAGCATACGACAAAGGGTTCTGTAAACTTGTAGAGAAGCATGTCGTATTTGGCCTTGGTGGGTATTTCACGATCGTTGGGGAACTATTGTTTTTGAAATTTTTAAAACAAAACTTCGGACGTCAGGTTTTCTCAAGGGGACAAAGTCATTGCTGTGGCCTATGTCACTATATCATATCGCGCAATAACCTAGACTAGAGCAATTGTATGCAACCCACTAAATCAAGTTTCTAGAGCATGATAATGTAAAGCCGATAAACCCAAATATTAGAGAAAACTCCATTTTAAATCAAGTACAAGAGAGACATAAAACAGAGCAACTATTCATCATATCAACATGGGTAGAACTAAATATTTCATGGCACATATATAGAGTAGAATTATTTTTTTTTGATTTTCAAAGCAAGATAAGAAACTTGAATTTAAACATGCTAAAAAAAATAAGATTGCAGGAATTTAAATATGCAATGCAGGTACCTCATGTGGGGGTCCTCCCCCAAGCTAGCTCTTTACTTACCATTAGCCTGGAATGCTGCTAGTTGGTGCATGCTATGGCCTGATTCTCGGTTCATGGCCTCCTTTGAGCATGCTAGGAAGATCCCCTCCCCCAAGCTTGTCTTGTGGTGACATCGAGATAACAGGACAACATACTTGAGGTTTGAAAGGTTTATTAAATTATTTTTTTTATTTTTTTTAGTTCACCAAACAAAACTTTATCTCCATTATCATCTCGAAGATGTACCCTCATAAGATTTATAAATTCCTGCAGGGGCTAGTCCACATGATCAACCAAACTCTACACTAGAAGCTTTGGTTCAATAATCAAACTCGACTCCATGTCTTATTTGATTAAGGTAGGCATAGCTAACCCAAGCACCATGCTTGATCTAGCAAGCCTATGGGAGTATGATCATTATGAATGACCAAAACTTCCAAACCAAAATATGCAGCATAGAAACTGGAGGCATAAAAAGATAAATAAGATTCATCCAACGGAGACAAAGGCATTGCACAGGTGAACAAGATAACCATTTTTTTTGAAAGAATGCTCATCCAACTTTTATTCAAACTCAAACAAGGCTAAAAAAAACTATGCCTTGTTTTGTCTCCAATATGAGTTACTTATATTGCTTATGATAACAACTCCAAGTTCATTAATCAAATTTCAACACCAAGTCAAGATTTGATTAAAGAAGGCTATTTTAATCTAAGCACCATGCTTAAATCAAAATGGCCTATGGATGCATTTAATTAGAATGCACCCAAATTGAAGTATAACCATAAACAAAAGAAGCAAGACTTTTATTTCTTTGGAGATAAAAGTGAGTAAATGAGTTGGTGAACATTACCTTTGCATACCTGAGAGTTGTTTACCGGCAACATTATGGATGTAATGACAAAGTTGTTGCTGCGGTTGGCATGATGGCTTTGCCAGGCAACCTCAAGACCAGGCCACACACTCAACATGTATGGGCCATGGGTCTTGACAAATTGTAGCAAAGGCTTGGAGGTGAGCCCTTCTTGCTTGTCGAAGCAATGTTGGATGGAGTTGGGTAGCCCAAAGATGTTTCTCTTTGGTTATGTGGGGCCATCCTTCTCCTTCTCTCCTCCCATTTTTTTTTCTCAAATATGTTTTTTTTTCAACACTCTTTTCCTTCATCATTTTTTTCTTTTTTTTAGCACTCTCTTTTCTGTCTCTTTTTTTTCTTTTTTTCAAGCAATGTAGAGCCAACATCTCTATTTCTTTTTTTTTCTAACCAAGATGGCCTTATAGTGAGACTCATCCTCCGCCACACTTAGACTTTTGTGAAAAAGTCAAGTATGTAGAGGCTGGACCACCAAAGGCATCAAAGTGTTTATCTGATGTGACTCTTGTGTCTTCATGTACCATATGCCCCTTGTTCTTTTTAATCTCCACCTGAAATGGATAGTGACCAAGAATACCCGAAGGTGCATACTAACTTGAAAACATTCCCTTACCTTATTGGTAAAAGAAAACATTTTTTTCGATAATCCGGGGTACCTCCCGGCAGTGCTTGCTTTAGGGTCATAAGCTTGACCGCCAAAAACCGGACGAAGTTTGTAGCCAGAAGCTATGATTGGCTTCCATTGATATGGCTCAAGAACTTGTCCCAAAAAGGAGATTTTTTTTTGGCTTGGTATAATTATTCAAAGGTCACATGTAGCATTTTCGAAACAAAGTGATCAAACATGTCGTTTAATCAAAGTAGGCAATTTAACCTCGCTCCATGCTTAGTTTAAAAAGCCTATGAAGATATGATCTTGCAACAACCACACTTCAAACCGAAACGTGCTTCATGCAAAACTCGAATACAAACCAAGTTTTTAATAAATAAAATATTTTTTCTAAAAATAGTTTTATAAAATAAAATTACTTATATAAATATTTTTTTTAAATCAAAATATTATAAGGTAACAAAACAAATAGTTTTTTTTGTAAGATAGTTTTATAAAGTATTTTTTTTGATAAAGAAAAATTATTTTTTCTCGTTATGATCAATGGCTACAACACAAGCAAGCTATCATGAACATGTCCTAATAAATTCTTTTAACCAGTGCCTTCCCCGGCAATGGCGCCAGAAATGCTTGTTGGCATTTCTTAGCGTCATCACTAGGATTGCAAAGTTGATCATGGGCCTTCCCACAGAACTGGCTTGCTTGCACCATGTTGATCAGCGCAGGCTTGAGCTCAAAAGTTCTATCGATGTCCGCAGCTGGTCCAGTACGAATGTTGTCCGTAGTGGGAGCTGAGAACTCACGGAGTGACTTGTTCGCCATGGCTTCAAACGCTGGTGTTGTTGGCGTTTCTTAGCGTCATCACTAGGATTGCAAAGTCCTTGGCAATGTCTCTAGAAACACCACTAGGTATTCTGTAGCATTCACAGAACAAATCCGCAAGCGCACGGAAATACCGCTGTAGCATTTCACCCTAAGTATTCGGGGTATCGTTATTTATAATTTCCCAAAGGAAGGCATGGTATAAAAGAGTCTAATTTGGACATGGACAAGATAACATGATTGCATAATAGACCAATGTTCATAACAAAGGGGTAAATGGGATTTATAATTGGATACATGACACACACACTCAAGCCAATCTCAAGGATAAAGAGAAAAGAAAGAATAAAGAATAACCTAGACTCTGGAGCAGGCATTCCTACATAGCTATGTTAAGACAGTAGATAATCATACAAATACACGTTTGTTATATAGGGTCAGAGGTTCTAAGTTAAGATAGTCTGGTCACTGTTGATCTACTTCGGGCACCGGATAACACTTGGTCTGCCAAGCGTTGCCGGCCTACGGCTCTACGTCGAACCCGAACGTGGGGGATTACAAGGGACGGACAGGGCTGTCACCACCTGCCGCCTACCACCTCAACCGTGGGGCACGAGGCAAATGAAGGTAGCATCTAGCCTAGACACCACATCTATGCTATAACTACTACTCTAGCGTGAATTCAAGGCTTACCCGTCTCCGGGGTCCTTCTACTAGAGTATCCGTCATGAGGACGGACGACGAACCCGCAAATCAACATTGACCAAGACTAAGTTAAGAAAGGACTCATCACCTCAACTTAGCTCTAGATCTAAACATGCATGTATGATAGGTTAAGCATAAAGTTCTATAAGACAAGAATGTAACATAGAAACTATATGCTAGTTCATATGTAAACAATATATCATAAGAACTTTGCTCTAAATTCATAACAAAACTATATTGATAAGTTGAGAACAAGAACATAGAAGGATTTTTCAAAGTATTCATACCAAGCTTCTCCTTCTAGAGATCCTTGCCTCTCTCTTACAAAGCTCTTGCCAAACTCCTACTACTACATCCTAAAGCTACTAAAGATAGTACAAGTATGGAGGGAGAGAGGCTCTTGTGTGGTGTGTGTGAAGGTGGGGGGCCTCTCCTCTTCATTTATAGCCCCCAGAAGGCGGTTCGGGGGTAGTGGTGTAAAAACACCAGCGAAACCGTCATCCCCCAGATGGAAGGAGGCGAACCGCCTTGGCCGGGCCCACCTGACGGCAGGGCCGGCGCGCGCGCGCCCCAGGCGCGCCCGCGCCTGGGTGACGCCGCCCCCTGACCGCCTTTGGCAGGTGGGCCTGGGCCGCCTTCTGGGTCTCGTTTATGCTGGTGCTTTTGGCCCATTTCGACCCCAGGTGGCTGGCCCTTGTTCTCTTGCTATTTTACGCCTTCTGAAAAGCGCCTTTTTATTCTGAAAATTCCTGCACTTGGTGTATAATCTACAAAACAATATTTTCTCCAAGCACAGGTGGAACTAGGTCAATAGTAAAGATATATGTGAAATAAAATATTTATTTCCCCCATAATGACCTATAGTTGGCGGGTAAAAATCGGAGTTAAGGACCGCCAACAGGTGTCAAGTCTCGAACGAAAGACTGACTTTCTGCTTCTGACAAACTTTCAAGTTGAGTTGATGATGATGATTGATTGGTCTTCTTCAACTTGCTTCTGGCCTTCTTGAATAAAGCTTCTGGATTGTCAATATAATTATCAGGAATAATTGTCTTTTTCATACATTACCCTACATAAGATATAAAATAAACGAAAGACAAGGGTAAGGCTGTATGAGTAGAGAATGGTGACAGCGCTCAATCTCATTATCTAGTGCAATGCTGCTCATTATCCATTGGCTTTCAACCTTCCCCGGCAACGGCGCCAAAAGTGCTTGTTGATGTTTATTAAGTGCAACTGAAATAAGGAGGGTTCCGCAAGCGCACAGAAAATATCATCATAGCATTTTAACCAGGAGTAATCCAGGTATCGTTATTTATAATTTTACCACTAGGAAGGGAATGCACTGGATAATGAGTGATGAGCAATGCACATGCGATAATGGAGAGCTTAACCTTGTCTGTATCGATCATCTCATACAGGGTAAGTGTCACATAAAATATAGGAATGAATGTTAATTGACATAAGATAAACGAGAGCATTTAGCCACATAAAATGATAGTAACCATCTCAACTTAGCACTCTAAGCTTATAACACTAGCATGGACTAGGACGATCTAGGGTATAATCCTATGTTATTCTAACTATAAAGTCAAAGCATACAATGATTAGTGCAAGAACATCTAGCAATCATGGCGGGAAAAGGTTACATCTATGCATAGTGATATTACCGAGAGAAGACTAGAGACATAGCAATGACTTCAATGTAATAGGGGTATTCTCGCTAGACCTATACTCGGGAGAAGGGCTACAAAGGACTCAACAGGACTGTCACTCCCGCGATCTACCTCACAATCCGGAATATAGGGTGCAATCGCAGATAAATACGGTCTAGGCACCATGCCTACACAATATTTACCACTCACCCATTGGCCTAATGAGCAAGCGCTATACGATCCTATGCGTAAACATAATTCTTGTCCAACTATGCTAAACATATAATCAAAGTAGACTAAGAACGATATAATTGAGAACATAATCAAATAGAGCAAAGTCAATTCTGATATAATAGAATAGAATAAAGTACTATTCATAGTATCATGAACAATGATGAATATTACAAGAATGTAGAGGGGAATTACCAAGAACTCCGACAGATCCGGACTCCAAGCTAGGCTTGATTCCCTCTAGATCTATTCCTATGTAGCTATGCTACTAAACTATGGAGCTCTAATTGAGATGGTGGCTCTGGCTTCTCTGAATTCTCTCAGATGAATGAATGGAGAATGAATTAGGGTTTCACCCAGGGTCAGGGGCTCTGAATATATAGCCCCCTAGGATGCACCACGGCCCTCGGATCAAACCGACCTAAATGGACGATTATTATTCATCCTCAAAGGCGGTGGAGGCATAATCCGCGAGACTCAACCTCATTGGTTGAGGTGGGGAGGCGGCCGCCTCTAGGGTAGAGTCGGCCGTCCCTGGAGGCTGCCAGGTGGGGCCCAGCTTCCAGGGGTTGCCTTCCCGAGTCTTCTAGAGTATTCTTTTTTACCCATTCGGTCTTTACCTCTATGTAATCCCGACATGTGGGCCTTCATTATGTTCTTTCCTGATAACCCCCTGCAGAAATAGACAATCACCAAAACTCATGGAATTTTGTCAGTGTAACCCCTATATCTAATAGGTGAACTCATTTTAGTCCTTTCTCTTGCTGCGTTGATGGTATAAAATTGATACTTAACTACCGTCAACAACATGATCCTTAGAGATTTTCCTGGCAATCCTTCTGATACTCGTGGAGCTGTGCATGTTGAATTGATGGTTGGATCCAAGACCCTGATTACTACCTTCTTTGTTATTGATGGCAAGGGGGCATATAGTATGCTTCTTGGAAGGGATTGGATCCATGCAAATTGCTGCATACCTTCAACCATGCACCAAATTCTCATTCAGTGGATTGGAGATGATGTGGAAGTTGTTCAAGCTGATGATTCAGTAAGTGTTGCTGCTTCAGAACTTGCTTATTGGGAATATGATGGACTAGATTGCCTTTCGGGTAAGGAGTGGAAAGAAGGTCCTGTCAATGTGTTCAACAGAGATCAACAACCGATCCAAGCAGTCGGCTCTCACAGTAATTTTTAATGGGCAATCCAATCGATGGCAACAAAGGGAAGCTGGGTCATGGTTTCATGTCGGCCGATAAATTAGAAGAGATTGATGTTGGTGATAGTTCAAAGCCAAGGCCGATGTATATCAGTGCAAATTTGGACCCAGAATATAAGTTGAAACTAATAGAGTTGCTGAAGGAGTTTAAGGATTGTTTTTCCTGGGATTATACAGAGATGCCTGGATTAGATCGATCTATTGTTGAGCACAAACTACCCATAAAGCCTGGATTTCATCCTTTCAAACAACCTCCATGAAAAATTTATAAAGAGGAGGTATTGGCCGATGTAAAGAAAGAAGTTGAGAGATTGATAGAAGCAAACTTTATTCGGCCATGCAGATATGCAGATTGGATCTCAAATATAGTGCCTGTATACAAGAAAAATGGAAAAATAAGAGTTTGCATAGATTTCAGAGACCTCAACAAAGCTACTCCTATGGATGGTTATCCAATGCCAGTTGCCGATTTGCTAGTGGATGCAGCAGCAGGTTATGAAGTTATTAGCTTTATGGATGGCAATGCTGGCTATAATCAGATTTTTATGGCAATAGAAGATATTGCAAAGACTGCATTCAGGTGTCCTGGCCATATTGGTTTATTTGAATGGATAGTCATGACATTTGGGTTGAAAAATGCCGGTGCAACTTATCAGAGAGCCATGAACTACATTTTTCATGAGTTGATCGGCAAGATTGTGGAAATCTATATTGATGATGTGGTGGTCAAATCCAGAGACCATGAAGGACATTTAGCCGATTTAAGGAAAACTTTAGAGTGCACAAGGAGGCATGGTTTGAAAATGAATCCAAACAAATGTGCCTTTGGAGTATCGGCTGGCGAGTTCTTGGGGTTTTTGATCCACAAAGGAGGGATAGAAGTTGGGAAAAAGAGCATGAAAGCAATAGACAAGATAGTGCCCCCAACTAACCTTACAGTGCTAGGCAAGATTAATTTTGTGAGAAGGTTCATATCCAATTTGTCAAAAAGAATTTTGCCTTTCTCTCCATTATTGCAGCTCGGGAAAGATCAGAAATTTGTTTGGGGTGACATACAGCAAAAGGCTTTTAATGAAATCAAGCAATATATGAAGGCACCACCAGTATTGGTACCTCCACAACTTGAGAAGCCTTTCATGCTGTATGTGGCGGCCGATAGCCTAACAATAGGATTGGCCCTTATGCAAGAGTTTGATGGAAAGGAAAGAGTCGTAGCTTATCTTAGCCAAAAATTGTTGGATCCAGAGACAAGGTATTCGGCTATAGAAAAACTCTGTTTATGTGTTTATTACTCGTGTACCAAATTTCAGCACTATCTTTTAAATGCCGAATGTGTGGTAATATCTAGTTTTGATGTCATTAAACACATGCTATCGATGCCAATTTTAAATGGAAGGATTGGCAAATGGGTATTAGCACTGTCAGAGTTCAATCTGAGGAATGAATCGACAAAAGCAGTGAAAGGCCAGATAATTGCCGATTTCATTACTCAGCACCGAGATCTTTCTGTTGAAGCAGTTAGTATTGCCCCATGGGCATTATTTTTCGATGGATCATCATGTGATAAAGGTGGTGGTGCTGGTATTCTCTTGATATCCCCACGTGGAAAAATATTTGAATACGCTTTCTCAATTGAATATCATGTCACTAACAATCAAGCAGAGTATGAAGCATTTCTCAGAGAGCTTCGGTTACTAATAGAAGTAAAAGCCGTTGTTGTTGAGATATTTGGTGATTCTGAATTGGTGATCAACCAATTAACAGGGCAATATGAGTGCAAGAATGATATATTGAGAGGATATCATGAAGAATGTTGAGAGCTTTTGAAAAGTTTTTCAATAGTCACTTTGCATCATATCCCTAGAGAGCACAATGGAGAGGCAAACAAGTTAGCTCAAATTGCC
The DNA here is from genome assembly GCA_018135685.1 of Themeda triandra. Classification (NCBI taxonomy): domain Eukaryota; kingdom Viridiplantae; phylum Streptophyta; class Magnoliopsida; order Poales; family Poaceae; genus Themeda; species Themeda triandra. The sequence continues at coordinate 89,811 of JAENPR010000019.1, read as the reverse complement.
TCCGGATATCGTGAAAATCAGGAGGTCTTTGCCATACAAGAGGGTATTTTTGATATTGATCAAGTAGATAATGATTGGAGGTGTGATATTATCAATTATCTGAAGGATCCATCTCAGAAAGTTTCCCGAAAGCTCAGGTATAAGGCTCTCAAGTTTGTGCTTCTTGATAATCAATTATACTACAAGTCTTTAGATGGGGTATTACTCAAATGCTTGGATCAAGAAGAGGCCAAAAAGATTATGTTTGAAGTTCATGAAGGGTCTTGTTCCTCAAAAAAAAAAGAAGGGTCTTGTGGTGCACATCAGTCGGCTTACCGAATGAAGTGGATAATTAGAAGGACTGGATATTTTTGGCCAACTATGCTAGACGACTGTTTTGAATATTACAAAGGGTGTCAAGATTGTCAGATATTTGGTAATGTTCAGAGAGCACCTGCATCTGCATTAAACCCCATAATCAAACCTTGGCCATTCAGAGGATGGGGAATAGATTTAATTGGACAGATCAATCCTCCATCTAGTAAGGGACACAAATTTGTGCTATTGGCTACAGATTATTTCACCAAATGGGTTCAGGCTATTCCTTTGAAACCGGTTACATCAGAGAATATGGTTAATTTTTTTAAAGAGCATATAATCCACAGATTTGGAATTCCACAGACCATAACAACTGATCAAGGGACTCAGTTTACTTCTTCGGAATTTTGTGATTTTGCCGAAAGCATGGGAATAAGGTTATATAATTCTTCTCCTTATTATGCACAAGCCAATGGCCAAGCAGAGGCATCAAATAAGATCATGATTAAAATCATCCAAAAGAAAATTGATGAGAAGCCAAGGAGATGGCATTTGGTCCTTAATGAAGCATTATGGGCTTACCGAATGGCTTGCCATGGATCTACGCAAGCATCTCCATATGAATTGGTCTATGGACACAATGTTGTGCTACCTTGGGAGCTACAATCAGGATCAAGGCGAGTTGAATTGCAGAAAGACTTGGCAGAAAAAGATTATAAGGATTTAATGATGGATGAATTGGAGGATTTGCATTTAATCCATCTCAAAGCTTTAGAAAATATTGAAAAGAATTGAAAAGAATAAAATGCGTGTTGCCAAGTATTACAACAAGAATGTCAAAGTTAAGCAATTTACAGAAGGAGATTTGGTTTGGAAAACAATATTGCCAATTGGTACAAAGGATAAAACATTTGGCAAATGGTCTCCAAATTGGGAAGGACCTTTTCGGGTTGTGAGTTGTGCACCTGGTAATGCATATATGTTAAAAACATTATTTGGAGAGGAGCTTACAAGAGCTATCAATGGCAGATACCTTAAAATTTTTATCCAAGTGTTGAAGTCGGGTCTTGATTATGGAAACTAGATAGCCGATTAACTTGGAATCACCTTCAGAATAAAGGAAGGAGGTTGAAGAAAATAGCCGATATCGTGTGTATCGTCTTTAGCGCAAAATAGCCGATATCGTGTGTATCGTCTTTAGCGTAAAATAGCCGATGCAATTGTATCGCCTTTAACAGTTTTTAAGTGTTGTGGCCAGTGATGATTCTGTCTCTCAGCCGGTAGGTTTATCGGGAGAAGATAAAGTGAATTAAAGTGCTATACTACAAACTGTCAAATCACAGCGCATGGTCGAGATCTAATCGGTTAAAGTGACGTCATGCGTTCAGGAAAAATCGCATTCGAGAGAACATCACAGTCAAATTCTAACTAAGGAATGAAAATTTCGCAAGAACAGACATGGCAAACAAACGCCATCAGAGGCGAGCAAAGATAGGGGAGAACCAGCATTCTTCATTAAAACTTTTTATTACACCTGCATCAATCCTAGATACAAGCTACTCAGAATCTTCTTCTTCAGCAAAGAGCTTGTTTAGGACTGATTGGGGGTGGGTGGCGTCGGCCATGGCGCGGGCGTGGTCCTCGTACTCCGCCAGATGACCATTGATATCGTCGATCTCGTGGGGGAGCCCACCTTGGAAGCCGACCGGCATGGAGACGTACTCGTCCCCGGTCCAGGACGACATCCCCGCCAAGCCGAGGGCGGTGCCGAGGCGCACACCTTGGAGGGCGGAATTGATCAATCTGACCAGGCACAGCCTCAAGGCGGTCCGCGACCGTCGCTCCCCTGGCGTTCACCTGGTCGGCAACCGCCGTCGCCGCCACCTTCAGGCGGTCCAGCTCCGCGGAGAGGTCTGCAAAACAGGAAAAGACAAGCCGATGGACAAGTGAATCGGGAAAAGAGGATTTGAGCAGAGTTCAAGAACTATCATACTGGTGATGGCGTCGCAGAGCTGCCTGCACTGGTCCTCCCATTCCAGCTCTGCAATCCCGTGCTTCTTGGTTTCTTCACCAAGAAGCTCCTTCATCTCATCCCTCTCGCGGAGGAAGGTGATGGCGTTGTTGCCGTTGTACGGATTCGGGATCTCCTCGTCCGCCCGACCCCATGGATAGAGGTGGTACGAACTGCCGGAGGACGAACCCGATGAAGCGGGAGCCGGGGCAGGAGCCAGAGCAGGAACCGGAGCAGGAGCCGGAACAGGAGCAGGAGCAGGAGCTGCAGCTGCCGCGGCCGGCGCGAGGAGGTGCCATTGGCCGGAGCCCATCCTCGCGGTCCTAAAACAGAGGAGAAGATCAAGATCGGCTAAGAGAAAGAAACCGCAAAGAAGGCGAAGAAGTCGTTTTATCACCTCAGACGACGGCCGCTGCGGTTGCTTCCCTCCACCACATCCACTGCCGGAGCGAGGGCAGGAGTGGGAGCAGGAGCACGAGCCCGGGTGACCTCCCTCCTGAAGTTGGAGACGTAGTCGCCGGTGATCCCTACGCCCTTGGGATGAAATCAAGAAAGCGAATGAATAACCGCAAGGGGGCAAGGAATGGAATCAAGATCAGGAGAAAGAAGTCGAGCAGTGAACTCAAAGAGTTGAAAGAATCTCACCGCCGGTGCCGGGTGTTGCTTCCTGTAACACCCGGTTTTAAGAACAAAACCAGATATACACCATATGTGAGCATTAAAAGTCAAATCTCACATATAGCCACAAATGAAAGGTAGTATCAGTAAACAATGCTTGATATATATAACGTATTTAAAATAAAAGACATAACCTTAGGTAGCAAACAGTGGAAAGATGAATCTGATCTCCGGGTGTAGACTCCACTGGATCCAACTGACTGGTTGATCACAAGCCTAAACTTCTCCTGAGGTATGGGGGAATAGCAAGAGTGAGTTCATGTTGAACTCTGCAAGTATAACAATAAGCGTAGTTCCATAACCACATGATCAATGTAACATAAATAATGTAGAGCATAAAACGGTAAACAATGAACATGTTAACAATCGGAAGTAATCATCTATGTAAGGATTCCAAGGCCGCTCGTGTCCTTGAGCAAGGCTAGTATACCCGGTTTATTAAACTCGCGCGAGGTGTACACTTTCACCACAAGTCGTGATTGCCCTTTTGCCCGAGGTGATCGCCTCTTGACCCACTTCCAAGGTAGGTTGGTAGGGTCACTACGAAGCTTTTCACTAGTCATTCTAATAAGTAGCGGCCGCTAAGGTTTTAGATTGACCAAGTAGATATAGATGCTCTCCTCCGAGAGTGGCACACCCATGACCGCAGCCCAAAGACACATCACGGCGGGACAAGAGCTATACCTCACTTGGCACCCCCTCTTGCCCTTTCGGTAAGCTGCTAACGAACTAGAACAGATCAAGATACCGGGCTAAGACCGAGCCATGTAGTTCTCGTGGTTGTACTATAAGTCCCGGAGGTTCTCTTACGATAAATTCTTAAGTTGCTAAAAAGTCATCTTTAACGTTTGTTGCATAAACATTAATCAAGTTACAAGATCATGATCATAGAAATAAAACTCAAGCTATACTTGCCTTCCGAAAGCTTGCCATCCAACTTTCCAACTCATCTCGTATCATCCTTGCATAGCTCCACTTCTAACGATAGCAACAACCATCACAAGCATCATAGATAAACCTATAAACAATACATCAAGCATTATAAAACAAGACATAAAGGTTTTAAAACACGTAGGGGTTGTAACTACTATCGTTGAGTGCAAAAACAACTAAAAGAAGACACAATTTAAAATATATGCAAGATCGAAGGTAGAGGCTAGGAGATTTTGATAAATGATAGGAATGAAATAAACATGATGGATACGGGCTAACTCGGAAGATTTATACAACACAAGGATCTATTGATGAATTATTGTTGATGACTATGGATTTGTGAAGAGGACACATGGAACATATTTTGACAAGTGGCTGTGCTAAGGTGTAAAACACCAGTGCAGCCAGAATGTGCACGTTGGCGAACAACTAGAAATAGGATCACAAGGAGCAAAGAATAGCAGCTCCAATTGGAAATCCATTTTGTGGGGCTGTTCTGGACTTCATGTAGTATGTTACAGCAAAAGTTCATGGTAGTTCGATCATCCGTTTGTCGGGAAACGTGAATACAAAACGGGTGGCATTGCTGATTTCCGGACAGCAACAATAGAAGATACTACGGCATTCTTATCTTGGCCATTGTGGCACTTGTGATCAATCCAACTTGCAGAGACATGTGCAAGTATATTAGGTACGAAGGGTTTGAGTATTTGGATAGTGGATTAGCGGGGAACGTGATTGCAAAACTGGACTGCGTGGCTGCTGGCATTGCAGAAGAAGCGACAACGGCTATGTTTATAACTTCAGTTTCATGGTTGATATGACCCATACAACTTTCAGAGATGTGTATACATCTGTGATAAACATTTTGGTCAAAGGACATGACCACCGGAGTGGCGAATCATTGGGAATGCTCATGCCAACTAGTTGCTGCGCAGCTGCGGGGCAGCAGGGACAGCGAGCGCAAAATGGAAGATATCTCATTGATCTTGGATCCTATGGACACAAAATTCCTCAGAGGCATGTGCAGGTATATAGATTATGTCCTAGCCAAAATATTTATTAAAAAACTCAACAGAACAATAGGGAACGTCATTGTCATCGACAACAACATTTCTGGACACATGGACAGCATAGAGTACCACAAGCAAATCTCGCAAAAATATGATCAAACATGAATGATGGTTCATGATTTACGGCAAGGAACATGTATATAAGATGGAGACCATGATGGGGGTCCTCACATCATGGTTGGCAGCAGTTGGAGAAGAAGATGATGCCAGCCCGGCATCGACGATGGTGATGATCGGGCCTGCAATCAACCGGATCGTGTCAATTCCACTTCAGTGACGATTCAACACCACATGAGAGATAAATAGATGGATGAGAGGATCTTGAGCAGCAGGATCGAAGAGGGAAAAGGGAGGGGCGACCTCACCACGTGCAGTACAGAAATGGTGGCAACAACTATCAGTGAGGTGCTGCTGCAGGTTCGAGGAGACAGCAAGGCACACCGGGGTGGCCTCCATGAAGCGCTGCAGCACCGTCGTTTTCCTGGAGACATGTTGAACATGAGTTTCTCAGCGAAGAACAGAGAAGGCCATGCCCCTTACCATGGACGATGCCAAGGATTTCAGGATTCCGGTGACGGGAAGACACGTGCAGCGGCAGCATGAATTCATCGCAGCAAGGGACGCATTTTGATGCAAAGGAGGGAGAAGGACTTAGAGAGAGGTGGAGGGGCGTCCATGGAGGTGGAAGGGGAGAAGATGGGGCGTCCTTTCTGTTGTGTGGATGCAGAATGGGAAAGGAGAGTAAGTGCGTGAGATTAGAGGAGGGAGAAGAGGTGTCCAGGTGCACTGTATTGGAGAGGGGAATGATCCTTGCGTTTTCATGAGCCTTTCACTGCAGTTAGAGAGTGCTAAATATAGGAGAATAAAGAGAGTTTGTAAAGGGAGTTAAGGAAAGGAAACTTGCTGCATTTTCTGCATGGAAGGAAAGGAATATGCGCCATAAGAGAATATAGCATGAAGGAAGATGAGATGTGGCTGGCGGTATCGTGCATGCATGTTGATGAAAATAAAAAGAGAAACCGATGAGGTGAAGAGTGATGTTAAGATAGGATTTAAGTGAGGTGTGACCAAGGAAAAATATATAAAGGGAGGAAGAATTATATATATGATGCTATTACTTTTGCATGAGAGTAAATGGAGGAGGCGCCATAGAGAGGACAGGGAAGCCTTCTCCACGTGAGAGTGAGGGTAAAGAGAAATTGATGTTGCATGCAAACTAAAGAGAGAGATTAGTTGAGGGAGTAAAGGGTGTAGTCAAGAGAATTATAGAGAGGTGTTACTAGAAATATGAGCTATTTGGCCAGAGACCATTATGGGAAGTGGGCTTCGGCGATATGCCATTATACAAATGGGCTTCGCTGAGGTGCCATTATGAAGTGTGACTCAACCGTGAGAATGCCATTCGAGCGGATTTGGGCTCTTTTATTCCCCTTCTACCCCTGCCTATTTTTTTTTCTTCGTTTCTTTTCCGACCGAACGGAAATACAAAACGGATCGAGCGTCTTCATCTCCACGCGCCCGCTGCTCGGTGCCGCCCGTCGCCGAGCGCTCCCCGTCGCCCGTCAGTGCCTGGAGCTTCCCCACGGCGAGCGGCGCTCTACGCGGGACGCGGCGCGCGTGGCCGCGCACCGCGGGTACCGCCGGCCGCAGGAGCAAGCCGGTCACGGACTCCGGGGACATCGGCGAGCTCGCGGGGCGGCGGCGTCCGCACCAAGGAGGCGGAGGTGTGCCCGCCCGAATACGAGAGCTACGTGCCCTGCTACTACAACATCACGGACGCCGTCGACATCTCGGATCTGGGCGCCGGCGTCGTCATCAGCTACGACCGCCGGTGCACGCGCGACGGCAGGGTCACCTGCCTCGTTCGGTCCGCGAAGCAACACGTCCGTGCGGCGCAACATGCGGTCCTGAGAGGCGACGTCGTGCTTGCCAGGATGGTCGTACACGGACTCAGGCAGCAGGGATGTTTCAGGCAGCCACTACTCTGAATTTCAAGCCTGTACGGACATGCACTAAATGTCGATCTTTGCCAGACCAGACTAGTCAATCTACGGAAGTCCCATAGTTGCTTCGTCAACTCCTGGCTCCTCGTCGTGCTGTGCTCCATGGCCGGCGTGGAGGCGGTGCAGTCGCGCCAAGGCGAGTTAGGCCGGCCATGCCGAGCAGGCTACGCAGGAGACGCTGGATGGGCGGGCGTGGAGAACCAGGCGGCCGTGACAGGCGTGGGGAAGCTGGCCATGGGAAGCTCGCCGGCCGTGTATGGGACTTGCCCGCTTGCTCTGCGTCGAAGAAGAACCAGCGCCCCCGGCCTCGATCCATTTTGCGTGGCTCCGTTGCGTGCCAGCGGCAGCCGTGAAGAAAAAGAAAGAGGCAAGGGTAGAAGGGGAATAAAAGGCTCCAAAATCGTTAGAATGGCATTTTAGCGGTTGCGTCGCGCTTCATAATGGCATCCTGACGAAGCCTCGTTGCAGGATGGCATATCGCCGAAGCCCACTTCCCATAATGGTCTGTCGCCAAATAGCTCCTAGAAATATTAAGGGGAAAAGAATTATATGCTACTAATGCTTTTGCACGAGAGGAGAGAGGAAGAAGAAATCATGCATCTGGTTGTGCGTGAGAGAGAAGGAAATGATTGCTATTTTGAGTATTGATGCATGTAGAATGGAAGGGAGAGAGTGGAATAAGTCTCTCTTAGTTGTTATCCTTTTGCATGAGGCAATGGAGTTTGTGCAAGGGGAAGAATTGAGAGGCTAATAAGGAATTAAGTGCTGCTGTTATTTGCACGAGGGAGAGGACATAATAGGTCATGCTAGATTTTTGTAGAATATCCACAAAAGACTTGATTAGAGCTTTAGATAATGATTATGATATTTTGAAAGATGAGGTTGGGATCAAAACCCTAGGCGTTCAGAAAACATTTAAATTCATTTTTCAACAATGAACACTATGCAAAGGCATGAATGCTACAAGCCAATAAATTGATTCACAAAAGTTTTAGAAACTCACATTTTCACTGTCTAGAATATCAACAAGAACTAAAGTTGGGAATTTTAGAAAAATAATAAAATCATTTAATTTTATTTAGTGTTTTCTAAGTCACATCCCAAAATTGGAATTTTGGGGTGTCACAACTCTACCCCCCTTAACAGGAATCTCGTCCCGAGATTCGCTGAAGCTACACTCATTACAAAGAGCCAAATCACACATGGGCATTATAACAAAACAAGCAACTATGAAGGAGCACACTAACATGATAGAGACCTTATACAAACACACTATCACTTCCCTTATCATCGTTACTAACGCAAAGAGCGCTCGGGGACAACAACTTCCTAAAGGCATTAGGGTAGAAACTTGACTTTAGAGATCATCATGGCTCTTGGAGAAAGTAGGGGCTTCCGCAAAAAGTTTTTCTTTAGAAAATATGAAGGCAAAGGAAGACAAGATAAGTTTTTAGTAAAATAAGTTTATAAAATCGACCATTTCTAACTAGGCTTGCGTCCTACAAAGCATTGAGCCGATACCATTTGTAACACCCGGTTTTAAGAACAAAACCAGATATACACCATATGTGAGCATTAAAAGTCAAATCTCACATATAGCCACAAATGAAAGGTAGTATCGAAAACAATGCTTGATATATATAACGTATTTAAAATAAAAGACATAACCTTAGGTAGCAAACAAAGTGGAAAGATGAATCGATCTCCGGTGTAGACTCCACTGGATCCAACCGACGGTTGATCACAAGCCTAAACTTCTCCCGAGGTATGGGGGAATAGCAAGAGTGAGTTCATGTTGAACTCGCAAGTATAACAATAAGCGTAGTTCCATAACCACATGATCAATGTAACATAAATAATGTAGAGCATAAAACGGTAAACAATGAACATGTTAACAATCGGAAGTAATCATCTATGTAAGGATTCCAAGGCCGCTCGTGTCCTTGAGCAAGGCTAGTATACCAGTTTATTAAACTCTGCGCAGAGGTGTACACTTTCACCACAAGTCGTGATTGCCCTTTTGCCCGAGGTGATCAGCCTCTTGACCCACTTCCAAGGTAGGTTGGTAGGGTCACTACGAAGCTTTTCACTAGTCATTCTAATAAGTAGCAGCCGCTAAGGTTTTAGATTGACCAAGTAGATATAGATGCTCTCCTCCGAGAGTGGCACACCCATGACCGCAGCCCAGCACACATCACGGCAGGACAAGAGCTATACCTCACTTGGCACCCCCTCTTGCCCTTTCGGTAAGCTGCTAACGAACTAGAACAGATCAAGATACTGGGCTAAGACCAGAGCCATGTAGTTCTTGTGGTTGTACTATAAGTCCTGGAGGTTCTCTTACAGATAGATTCTTAAGTTGCTAAAAAGTCATCTTTAACGTTTGCTGCATAAACATTAATCAAGTTACAAGATCATAATCATAGAAATAAAACTCAAGCTATACTTGCCTTCTGAAAGCTTGCCATCCAACTTTCCAACTCATCTGTATCATCCTTGCATAGCTCCACTTCTAACGATAGCAACAACCATCACAAGCATCATAGATAAACCTATAAACAATACATCAAGCATTATAAAACAAGACATAAAGGTTTTAAAACACGTAGGGGTTGTAACTACTATCGTTGAGTGCAAAAACAACTAAAAGAAGACACAATTTAAAATATATGCAAGATCGAAGGTAGAGGCTAGGAGATTTTGATAAATGATAGGAATGAAATAAACATGATGGATACGGGCTAACTCAGAAGATTTATACAACACAAGGATCTATTGATGAATTATTGTTGATGACTATGGATTTGTGAAGAGGACACATGGAACATATTTTGACAAGTGGCTGTGCTAAGGTGTAAAACACCAAGCAGCCAGAATGTGCACGTTGGCGAACAACTAGAAATAGGATCACAAGGAGCAAAGAATAGCAGCTCCAATTGGAAATCCATTTTGTGGGGCTGTTCTGGACTTCATGTAGTATGTTACAGCAAAAGTTCATGGTAGTTCGATCATCCGTTTGTCGGGAAACGTGAATACAAAACGGGTGGCATTGCTGATTTCTGGACAGCAACAATAGAAGATACTACGGCATTCTTATCTTGGCCATTGTGGCACTTGTGATCAATCCAACTTGCAGAGACATGTGCAAGTGTATTAGGTACGAAGGGTTTGAGTATTTGGATAGTGGATTAGCGGGAACGTGATTGCAAAACTGGACTGCGTGGCTGCTGGCATTGCAGAAGAAGCGACAACGGCTATGTTTATAACTTCAGTTTCATGGTTGATATGACCCATACAACTTTCAGAGATGTGTATACATCTGTGATAAACATTTTGGTCAAAGGACATGACCACCGGAGTGGCGAATCATTGGGAATGCTCATGCCAACTAGTTGCTGCGCAGCTGCGGGGCAGCAGGGACAGCGAGCGCAAAATGGAAGATATCTCATTGATCTTGGATCCTATGGACACAAAATTCCTCAGAGGCATGTGCAGGTATATAGATTATGTCCTAGCCAAAATATTTATTATAAAACTCAACAGAACAATAGGGAACGTCATTGTCATCGACAACAACATTTCTGGACACATGGACAGCATAGAGTACCACAAGCAAATCTCGCAAAAATATGATCAAACATGAATGATGGTTCATGATTTACGGCAAGGAACATGTATATAAGATGGAGACCATGATGGGGGTCCTCACATCATGGTTGGCAGCAGTTGGAGAAGAAGATGATGCCAGCCCGGCATCGACGATGGTGATGATCGGGCCTGCAATCAACCGGATCGTGTCAATTCCACTTCAGTGACGATTCAACACCACATGAGAGATAAATAGATGGATGAGAGGATCTTGAGCAGCAGGATCGAAGAGGGAAAAGGGAGGGGCGACCTCACCACGTGCAGTACAGAAATGGTGGCAACAACTATCAGTGAGGTGCTGCTGCAGGTTCGAGGAGACAGCAAGGCACACCGGGGTGGCCTCCATGAAGCGCTGCAGCACCGTCGTTTTCCTGGAGACATGTTGAACATGAGTTTCTCAGCGAAGAACAGAGAAGGCCATGCCCCTTACCATGGACGATGCCAAGGATTTCAGGATTCCGGTGACGGGAAGACACGTGCAGCGGCAGCATGAATTCATCGCAGCAAGGGACGCATTTTGATGCAAAGGAGGGAGAAGGACTTAGAGAGAGGTGGAGGGGCGTCCATGGAGGTGGAAGGGGAGAAGATGGGGCGTCCTTTCTGTTGTGTGGATGCAGAATGGGAAAGGAGAGTAAGTGCGTGAGATTAGAGGAGGGAGAAGAGGTGTCCAGGTGCACTGTATTGGAGAGGGGAATGATCCTTGCGTTTTCATGAGCCTTTCACTGCAGTTAGAGAGTGCTAAATATAGGAGAATAAAGAGAGTTTGTAAAGGGAGTTAAGGAAAGGAAACTTGCTGCATTTTCTGCATGGAAGGAAAGGAATATGCGCCATAAGAGAATATAGCATGAAGGAAGATGAGATGTGGTGGCGGTATCGTGCATGCATGTTGATGAAAATAAAAAGAGAAACCGATGAGGTGAAGAGTGATGTTAAGATAGGATTTAAGTGAGGTGTGACCAAGGAAAAATATATAAAGGGAGGAAGAATTATATATGATGCTATTACTTTTGCATGAGAGTAAATGGAGGAGGCGCCATAGAGAGGACAGGGAAGCCTTCTCCACGTGAGAGTGAGGGTAAAGAGAAATTGATGTTGCATGCAAACTAAAGAGAGAGATTAGTTGAGGGAGTAAAGGGTGTAGTCAAGAGAATTATAGAGAGGTGTTACTAGAAATATTAAGGGGAAAAGAATTATATGCTACTAATGCTTTTGCACGAGAGGAGAGAGGAAGAAGAAATCATGCATCTGGTTGTGCGTGAGAGAAAAGGAAATGATTGCTATTTTGAGTATTGATGCATGTAGAATGGAAGGGAGAGAGTGGAATAAGTCTCTCTTAGTTGTTATCCTTTTGCTTGAGGCAATGGAGTTTGTGCAAGGGGAAGAATTGAGAGGCTAATAAGGAATTAAGTGCTGCTGTTATTTGCACGAGGGAGAGGACATAATAGGTCATGCTAGATTTTTGTAGAATATCCACAAAAGACTTGATTAGAGCTTTAGATAATGATTATGATATTTTGAAAGATGAGGTTGGGATCAAAACCCTAGGCGTTACGGAAAACATTTAAATTCATTTTTCAACAATGAACACTATGCAAAGGCATGAATGCTACAAGCCAATAAATTGATTCACAAAAGTTTTAGAAACTCACATTTTCACCGTCTAGAATATCAACAAGAACTAAAGTTGGGAATTTTAGAAAAATAATAAAATCATTTAATTTTATTTAGTGTTTTCTAAGTCACATCCCAAAATTGGAATTTTGGGGTGTCACACTTCCTTCCGCTGCGTCCTCAATGGGGCGCTTCCCACGGTCGCCGCCGCTCGCCATAAGTGGTGATGGGGGTTTTCTGGCTCGAGATGGAAGTGGAAGAGGAAGAGATGAAGAATAGCAACTGCTTGGATGCGGTGATGATGGGAGCCGAGAGGTAGTCCTATTTATGAATGTTGAGAGCCGTGGCGGAGCCTTCGGGAAAGCCAAGCGATGAAATAGGGTTTTCCCACCTCTATGGGCCGATATTGGACTGGGCCGGGCCGGTCATTGCTATCGCTTCAGTTTTCGGCGTACGCTCGGCTAAATATCTAAGCAAAGATCATTCGGCTAAAGCGTGGATTTGGATTAAAAGCGGTTGCATTCAGAAAATAGACTTTCTTGTTAAAGGAGCAGTTATATTCAGAAGGCCGACGGCATTCGGCTAAAGGATAAGTAACAGGAAAGAAAGAGGAAAATTTCTGTTTCTCAGAAGAATGGAATGTTTCAACATAACATGTTCAGAGAAGCATAATGTTACATCTGCATTACAAGCCAAGTGTTTACACATTCAGAAAAGAGTTGATGATGTCGATAGCATCAGTCTTGATTCGGTTAACTTCATGAAGAGTTTTCTGGTCTTCCTCTTTGAAATCCTGGATCCTGGACAGCTTGCTCTTGATTTGCCGAGTCTCTTTTATGACTGATGTTATCTTGGCTTTGGCCGAATCGAGAGAGCTTGGCAGATTAGCAAGCTTGGCTTCATGAGACTGAATTTTGGCATTCAGCTGGGCCAATTGAGCTTCTAATTTAGTTCTCTCATCTCTCATGATCTGCAGCTCTGGTTCTAGAGTGTCCAAGGAGTGTTTGGTCAACTTCATTTCAGAATAAAGCTCCTTGACCTGCTGTTCTTTGGCCACCTTATCACTTTCTAGGTTGGCCCTGGTAGTTGTGTTTCTGTTTGCCCTCGTAACAGCAGCAAAGTGATCATCGAGATGGAATAAAGCTTCCAAAGCAGCTTTAAGATCAGAGGGGATCTCTTGATCAATGAGATCTGCAATTTCCCTTATCTGATCTGATTCCTGAGTCAAGGTAACAATGTCTTTGTTCAGGAAAAGAATTATTTCCCTCAGTCTGGCTTGATTCTTTGATGATAATTGCTGGCTGGAAGAGATCTCATCATCTTTGTCTTCAGCAAATTCTTCAGCAATGAGAGAAAAGCTAGCCTGTGGATGAGCAGTGTCCTGGTGGTAGACAGAGAAGGTGATTTAGCCGAATGCTTCAATTTAAGCAGAAAATGGCCAGTAAAGTGAAGGTGTTACCTCTTCGGCAAAAACCTGATCAATTACATCCTGAGTAGACTCAATGTTTTGAGTAGTTGGTACAATGGCCACCTCAGGATTAACAACCTCATGGCTTGTTGAGACATCTTGCATAGCTAGAGTTGGTGATTCTGGAGCCTGATGGAGGGAGAGTTCTTCTGTTGCTTCTCCTGGTTCATCTGAATCATAAAGACATAGGATGAAAGCCAGTGCATAATTAAAAGGGAGAAAGAAGACACAAAATGTAGGTACATACCATTGTTGCCAACAGTCTCATTGGCATCTATCTGACCAGTGGAAATTTCAGGAGAGTCTTCCAGGTTTACTATTTTGGCAGAGCCCTGAGGACTAGCTTGAACCTATTAAGGAAATGATGAGTATGGATGCACCAACAAATGATGACAGAAAAACTAGGGGCATTCATACCAGGGGAAGTGACTTGGCTTTCTTTGATCTTGTTTTCTTGGGTATGGCAATATCGTTGGTAGGAGAAGAAGGAATTTTCCTTTTAAGGTCCTTCAAAAGCACTGTGTCATCGACGGGGGTCCTGTTGAACATTGCCAGAGGTGGAGCATTGTGTCCTAAGGCAGCAACAGGACCAGGTTGCCAGTATTGGACTTCTGGAGGATTTGGGGGAGCATTATCCTATTCAGAGGAGTGCTTAGAATATAAAATGAAAACCCAAGAATAAGAGGAGTTCTGAAAGAAAATATACCTCATCGTCAGAGGCAAATTGAGGCAGCAAAGCTTGGCACAGAGGGTGGACTTGAGTGCTAAAAATATGAGAATGCCACTCTTGCCACCAGGAATTAAATGAAGAATGAGCAACTTCAGTGACCACAAGTGGATCAGGTGCATATGATGGGAATTTGCATCCAAAGTTGAAGACCTTGTTAGCCTCAGTGCTATTTGACAATATTTCCCGATGCCTTATGATGCTTGAAAAATATAGCCTTGGGGGCAATTGACCAAATCCTAGCTGCCTCGCAAACATGTTTGGATTATAGAATTCATAAGTTGGGTTGATTAGCCTGCCATGATGGAATTCTGCTGGCAGAGCACAAGGCCTGATGAAGGAGTTGAAAATTTCTTTAGCTACCTCATCTGAGCAGCCAAGCTCATAGCTGAATTTGCAAGGGTCCTCATTCTCCTTATAAGGGAACCAAGTTATCTGGTTGAATCCCTTGTAAAAAATCTTGAAGAGGTGGCCAAGGTCTATGTCAATAACAATAGATGATGCAGCTTCACCATAGGTCTGGCAGGATTTCTGTTTGGGGTTTTCACCTTCAGTATAATTAATTGATGGGAAGCCCAGGCCATGGAGGTCTACTGAAATGATCTGATGCATATATAGTTGCAGCCACATCTGAACTAACCACCAGGGACCATTGACACAGGAGATTTCACCGTGATGGCACATTTGAACAGTGATCTGATGCATCATGTGATAAACAGCTCCCAAAAGATATTTGCCCAGGGGAATTAGTTGACCTGCAGCTAGATCTTCAGCCATCACTATGTGATTCAAGGTTGGCTCGTTAGACTTGCTACAAAAGATGAATCTGCACAGCCACATGTTCATGAAGGCCTTGTATTCCTTGTCAGAGATAGCACCAGTTGATGCATAAGCTTGGATGTGTTTGACCCATCTACCTCCTGACTTGACTGATTTCTGAGTACTAGTGCCCTTGTACTTATTCGGGTATGCTGGTTTTGTGATGTTCAATCTAGTCATCATAAAAATGTCTGCCAATGTGATAGACATTGGGCCATGGCCGAAGATGAAAGCATTGACTGCATCAGACCAAAAATGTGAAGTAGCTATTAGGAGGGAGTCATTTCTTGGCATGTCAGCCAGTGATAGCTCTAAGCAATGTTGGATATCTTGTGTTTCCCAGAGATCACTGTTCCTGGCTTGCATTCTGCGGTACCAGTCACGCCATCCTGAAATTGAAGGGAGGGGCCAGGTTTTGAAAGTGTTTGGCCACCTATTCGGAGGAGCAATCCTAGATTTAAATGGGATCCTCAAGGTCTCCTTTTCAATAAAATCCTTCGGATTGGAATCTCCCAATGGACCAAGAAAGAAAGATTCAGGTTGGGCAAGGTTGGGAATTAAAATCTCATTCCTCATTTCCTTCGAGTGAGAGATAGGGATGAATAAGTTGAAGGCACATCAAGAACTAATTCAAGAAATTGCCGAATGAGTGAAGCAAGTAGGGTTACATCCAGAAGTTCCTCTTGGGTTCCCATCGCCAGAATGGAGCGGGTTGAAGCCTCCGTCGCCATTGAAAGTGGTGGTGAAGCAAACTCAGTTCTCAGGTGGCGGCTGTGGGTGTTGGCAGTACTGACCTAGGTGAAGCACACTGGTGGTCAATTTCGGAATAAAATCCCTTTTATCCCAAAATTGAGGGGGCATGTGTTAACACCAAAATTTGGTAAAGGATATGACAGGTTGGCCCACGGTCGGCAGAGAGAAGGATTCGGCAAATGCATATGCGGTCAGCTAATGTGGGGTATAAACCCCTATACCAGCACGACAAGACTTTAGGCCTGCTCGGACGAAGGCCCTTGGCCCAAGAGTACAAAGTCGACTAGGGTCCAAGTCTGGTCGGCTTCCTTGGAAGACAAGGCAGGAAGGATGAGCCAATCTGCGCCATTGGTCGGCTATCAAAGATATCGACCACTAAAGATTAGATTAGATTGAGGTTGTTACCTTGTATGTAAATCTATATCCCGAAATATCAGGCTTGTAATCCTGCTCCCCCACTATATAAGGCGAGCAGGACACCCTCCCTACGATCATCTCCATATCAATACACATACTCGATCGAGAACACAGGACGTAGGGTATTACACGATTCGTGGCCCAAACCTGTATAAACACAGCGTCTCGTGTTCTTGATTACCTCTTGTTCATCATCTAGCGTGCCTTACCGACCAATCTACTACCTTAGGTATACCCTAGGTAGACTGCCGCCGATATTTCGTCGATAGCTAACTTTCCACGATTCGACAAGTGATCAAGCGGTCGGCTGTCCTCAGCTGAGCAATGACTTCATTCGGGAAAAGAAATGGCAAGAGAAAGTTGGCCAAAAAAGGGAAGGAGTCATGATGATCAAGGACTCCGATTATGTTTAGAGTTAGGATTATGTGTTTTTCCAAATTTGTTTGGTAGATCGTAGTCGTTTAGGACTCATGTCTTGTCCAGGGTATAAATATAAACCCTCGACCATTGTAATAAAGGTTCACAACCAAATCAATACAACTGGCCCCCGTGCCACCTTTCGAGTCCTTTTTAGTCATGTCGTCGAGTTCTTCAAGAGGGCCAATCGATCCGTCGACCTCCGTAAGTCCCGGCAACCTTGCTATCATGTCTAGTATCATGCGGTGGATTTAGATTATGATGCAAGTAGTCTCATTGTTTTAGCTTAGAACATGCGGTAGATCTAAGCTCGATCATGGGAGGTTTTTGCTTATGCCTTGTATCGTGCGGCGGATTAAGACATGGGTAAAAATAGTTATCGGCTCTTTTAGATTTGGCAAGATCTAATTGATTCATTAAGTTATCACGTGTTGCATGCTTAATTCAATGTTTATTTATTTGCAACACTCTTTTGCCCAACCTAGATTGATACTCTTTCGGCTCTTGGTTACTCTTTTCATGCTTACTCAATATTAAGTAGATCAAGTTCATATAGCCGAATTAGATCAATCAAGGTTGTCACATGTTGTGGGTTCATGCATGCTAGAGCGTTTAGATCTTGGATAAAGCTGGATATCGTGCGGCAGATGTAGGCTTTGCTTAGCTCTAGATCGTAATAGCTTGTTTGTTTCTTCTTCATGGACCATGATTCGGCAGTCTTGCCGATACGGTTATGCTTACACGTGTGATGAGTATTTATGGATCTGTTTAGTCAATTGCATGCTTTTAGCTCTTTATTATTAGATTGTATCATGCGGTGGATTGATCTAAGCGTAAGGAGTGGCACATACTCATAGTAGGTCGTATCATGCGGTGGATTAACTTGCTTTAGTATTGTGCTCGACGAGTTTATGAAGGCTAGACGTGTGGCAGACTAGTTGGATTAGCCTATGCATGTGTTATCTTAGTAGATTTATATTTACAAGTTACCTATTCATAATTTTTCATGCATTGATAATGCTATAGCTTAAGTCATAGTTTATTATGTTTCAATGACTTCATCTTGTTCAAACATGTCCTCATGTACATGTATTTGGCAGTTGTTTCTCTTTACATTATTTATCTTGGAGTAGCCGAATGAATTGCAAACATGTTGGCAGATAGCTTCTATAGCTATGTGTCGTCGTAAGTGGCTTCAGGGCCGTAAATATGGAACTGTCTGGTCTCATCCAGCATGTTCCAGTTTTGATCTTACTGTTTTATCCCTTGTCGACTTTCAGGTCAAATCGACTGGCACGCTTCCGGATTCAAACGCTCGGGCACCTGATTGAAGCTAAGCTTTCCGGCTTGCTGTGTGTGAGACACAACGCGTCACTTTTTGTGTCAACACCTAGGACAATGCCACCCTACCTCTCAGCCCTGGAACACCCCGTATGAAGTGGCTGAAACTGTGAAGTCATGTTCCCTATCCCGAATAGGGAGCCATGATCGTCTCGGGAGGGTGTGAGACCACCTTCCCGTACCTCCCTAACACGTCCTCACCAAATAGTAGTGGCATCATCCTACCCGGTGGTTTGGCCGTCTCCCCCCATGGAAAGCGAGTGGAAAGCAAAGGATTCCTATGATCCGGTTACTAACACTTTCAGTTCCTAGGTGTGACCAAGCCGGAATATCATCATCAGGGTTTCCATTTAACGTGCCACCACAACACCTCCACCCCAAGCTCCACCCCATGGAGACTTACACAGGGTTCACCTCACGCACATTTACCCACCACAAGTATATCCAACAGGGATGTCTAGTTCATCCCACGGCAAGACTCGCTCCAAAAGCTTGTCATAGATTCCAGCTCAATCGACTCAACCCTGACCCTTCACACACCCAAGACACACGCAGATCCTCCAGAGCTCCAAAATACTCACCAATTCTCAAGTCCTCCAAGTTCGGTATCCCACGCCAAACCATTCCCAGGGGTTCACCACCAGCATCACATCCCAGATATAATGCGGAGTGGAGTTATAATAAATAGCAGTACTAGCAGCATAAGCGTGCATCTATCCTAACAGCGGGTGAGCAGGGTGAAAGGCTAAAGCAAGGTAAAGGCCGTCAAGTATATAACATACTACCATGCAACCCTATAGCAGCAGTTATATTCAACGGAAATATAAAGCACTAGCAATTCTAATATTTGCAATGTCTAATAGGATTCTCTAAAAGAAGGTGCTGCCATGACACCTGCGATGTCGAGTAGTAGTTGTACAATACTTCTGCGTTAGTTGTAGTTGATCAATAAGGTCTCCTCCTCCGATCCTTCTCCTTGCGACTCCGTAACGGTCGCGGTAGCGATCCCTATAGATTAGCACAAAGAACGAATAAAAACCAAAAAGATGCAAATGCACTAAAAAGTATTTCATTGCATAGGGCTCGATTTTAGATGAATTTAGATGTTTGGTTCATAATTTTTGGAGCTCCTATGAATAAGTTATGAATTTCTAAAGTTTATTATATTTTGTAAAAAAGAAAAAGAGTGGATTAATCTGGACGTGACACGTGGCAACATGTGAGTGGTCCACGTGTCAGTGGGGCCGTGCTGTCATGGCGTGGGATCGGTTGACGTCAGCGTTGACCTAGTCAATGAACATGGGCCCGGACTGGGCCTGGTAGGGCCGTACCATGGCTTGGCGGTCCGGATCTGGGCCGGGCCGGGCCCGCCACGTGTTAGCCTGTGGTGCTTCCACGTCGGTTGTCTGGATCCGATCTGGGCCCTGGTCTACGGCTCAGGCTCACGGTGGACTGGTCACTATGGGTCTATGGACCACCACAGGGTTCATGGTGGACCAGGTTCACCTTCCTTCTCCCTCTCATGGTCCATGGTGCACTAGGTGTACGGGTTGTGTAAGGCATTTGGGAGTCCACCCATCAGTCTCTCTCTCTCCCTCACTTCCTTCTTTCCCCAAATCCAGTCCCCTCCTTCCTCGGTTCCTCGGCGGGCTCGAGGCCGCCGGCGAAGTCAGGTGCGTGGGCTTGCGGGGCAGCAGCAGCGGCGGTGGCGGTGCGGCAATGGCAGGGTCTGGTGTGCCCTTGCTGCTTGGGCTCACGGTCATGGGCCGCTGTTGGGCCGCGCCAGAAAAGAAAGGAGAGGGGTGGCAGGCTGGGCCAGTTTCTAGAAGGAGAGAAAAAAAAGAGAAGAAACGAATGGAGTTAGCAGGCCGGTTTTAGTCTTTTCCCTTTTCTATTTATTTTATTTCCTTTTTTATTTTGTTTTTCCTATTTACTCCACTTAACTAGTGTAAATGTTATGTTAATCATACTTAGGGTTAGAGCTAATTCATCAAGGTTTAGTTAGGGGACTTAGGGTGCATAACCCTTATATGGCATTAGTTTAACATGGTAATTTAATAGAGTAAATAATTATTTATTGCTTAAATAATTATTTAGAAGATTGAACATCAATACAAAAGTCCAAATAAAATTCCAAATCACCCTCATGAGTTATAATGCAATAGTAGTATATGCTTTTGCAATAAAAACCTAGGGTGGACAATATGTATTTAGAAGATTGACTTAAATGTGACAACAAATTATAAATGAATTGTTTATGAGCTAAACCAAGAGTCATAGGTAGGGTTTTCTACATGACACTTAACAGAACATGGGATGTTTTCAGAAAAAAAATTGTTGGTTGCATTTTTCATTGTTTGCGATTTTCAGGGTTGTTACAGTGGAGTTCTTTAGTAGGGTCACTGAGTTGTTATAGTTGCAAGCTGCTCGTGTTGATGACCCAATCCGACCGAGGCTTGAGTTGCTTACAGTTGAGTAGTTTTTTGGTATCTATTTATGCAGTGGAGTAGGGTACCCACCTATTTATATGGTTTTTCTGGCCCGGTTTTCAGTCAAAAAATTAGGCTGGCACTAGTCTTTTTCTTTTTATTCATCCAATAGAAATCCCGACAAAGCTTTTGCCGACCCTTCTAAAAAAGACTAGATGGCCTCCACGTACTTGTGAATACTAAAGAAACAAACCCTTATGCATTGCATCCATGCCCTGTAACTAAATTTTAAAACTACCCAGACTCTGTGCGGATAAACTTCTAGGCTCTTCGACTGGTTGGAGAACTCCACAGCATGCCTCAACGCAAGGCTTCTCGGCTCTGGAGGACAGCCCAGAAGAAAATTGTTCGCTATTGACATTTACACATGTTGACACGCTAACAATAGCAAATGCATAGCTGTCAAGCAGCAGCACGTATATCATCTACGACGGCGGGACAAACCAAATCTATGCTCAGATTTTTTTCAATAAAGTCAATATCCGACCTCTACATCCGGGGATATACACAACCAATTGTTACCAAAGGTATAGAAAAACAAAAGAGCAAAAAGCGATGGTCTTATACATGGATCAGGACATTACAGCAAACGATAAAAACTTTGACCCTCTATTTGATCAACAAGAGGGAGTCCTTGGCTTGCTCTTGACGCCGCAGCTGAGTACCAAATGCCGCAGTGCAGGGCATGGCTAGGAGCAGGTGTGCTTGTGTTGATGCCTTCAAGAAGGTAAATGACATGCGCAGATGCCATCATCAATGAAAGGAAGAGGGAATTGCAGTGACACCTCCAAGGGGAAAGATGACGCTGATTGCGTCATCGCCGCCGACCCAGCATAGCTAGGCAAGGTTTTCACCCGTATTCTGAGATCCTGCAAAAACACATCCAAGCCGAACCTACATACGACTAGATGTTGGAGATGATCAGCAGGATCTTCACCAGATGCAGCGAGGCAGCAGAAAAATAGGGGGCGACAGTGTCCTTTGATGTGGATGTCAGAGCCGATTTGTGGGCCGCCTGGATGCGACGTGGTCTCGAGCCGATTGCCTGGTGCAGGATTGATCCAGGCCACGACCTCGTGGGTGGGCGGGTTGGACGACTTGTTTAGATAGCCGGTGCCAATACTGCCATCCCCGTTTGGTGCCCAGGAGTCCAAATCGACCCCAGGATACCGTCGAGGAAAGTATCCCCAACCCAAGGCAATGCCCGCCCGAGTTCGCATCGCCGGAGCACCACCCACACCGAGAAGGGGGCAGCACGGGCAGCAGCCGGCGAATCCAGGCTTGAGATACCCAGATCGGCCCGCCGCCGCCAGACCCCTTCACCGGTGCAGGTACGCCGACCGCCCTCCCTCCATCCACCAACCGATGGAGAGAACGGTGACGCTGTCCGCGTTGCCGAGCCCACCAGGGTGCGAGCCAGATTGGCCACCACCGTCGAGCAGGCCGCCACCTAGCAGCACCGCCGTGCGAATTGTCGATCCGGTGGAGGAGAACCTGATCGGCCACGCCTCCGCCCGGTGGCCGCCGGCCCCACCGCCAGCAAACCCTAGACCATCCGCCGGTCAATCCGGACGCGGAAGGGCCAGGTCCTGGCACGGAGGGGTCGAATCCAGTCGAGGAGGGGCCTGATCGGCCGCGCCTCTACCAGGGACCGCTGGTACCGGAGAAGAAAGGGAATCGGGGAGGGTGGGGGAGATGCACGGGAATAAATGGAGACGAGGGAGCGCGCGGGGAGGAGCCTTGTTGAGCCCTCCCCGCTGGCCGCCACTACCGAGGAAGCCCGACGGCGGCGGCCTAACTGGCGGCGAAGGAGGGGGTTTGTGGCGGCGGAGTCAGGCCCCCTCAAGTCGCCTCCTGGGAGACGACGCCTGGTCCATCTATTTCAGTTGTGCAAATTGTCGGCCAAATCTCTGCTCAGATGGAGATGCTGTTGGGGATGCCCACGGCCTTGAGCCCCTCGCCCTTCTCGCCGGAGACGTCTGAGGTGTTGGCGTACAACATGTAGGGGAGCTTCACTGGCCCGGTCCGGTTCATGAGCGCCGGGTCACCGTTCATCTTCTCGATCCGCTTCTCGATCTCCACTAGCCGGCTTCCGAACCTCTTGAATGCGTTTAGCGCCCTGGCGGCGTCGGACGTCCAGCTCGTTGCGCTGGCCGAGGTACACCTCATCAGAGGCGTGCTTGGCAGGATCTCGATGAGCAACACGCCCAGGATGGTTTGGAGCTGGATGGTGATGGTGCGGATGAACACCATGTCCACCTCCTTCTGCGTCCCGGCCTCCAGCTTCCTGTACTCGTCGCTGTCGGACTCAGGCATTTTAAATACCAAGGTAGCGATGGTAGTTTCTTCCGCATGGCTGATGTATCGATGCGGAAATAAATGACTCTGCATGTTCGTGTGCGCCATTACTCATATGATGTATTGGTGCATTCATTGGAAATTGTTGGCGCTCCTTATCGCTTATATTTTGACCGCCAACATGATCCAAAATGACCAAATTCGGAGGAACAACGTAGCAAAATATCATTTATTTAACAAGTTCCACGAGTTTTGTTGTTTCAACTTGTTATGCAGGAATATTCAATTTTTCATGAAATAAAAGTATCTCAAATAGCAAAACGGAGTACACCATTGCGACGGGCTCGTGGAGCTGATCAAAATGGACATATTATTTGTTGCATTTGGAGCTATAAATAAAAAGATATGGGAAATAGGAAAGTACACACCTGGCAGCCAATCAGGGACTGCCACGTGGCACTGCCAACAGTGCCATGCAAGGCCAACCAGTGGCGGCCACGTGGCACAGCAGCAGTAGCTGCCAGCAGCGCCAACGCGCATGGGAGACAAGGGGTCGGGCGGGCCCCGCCAGCCCAGCTTCTGTCGGCGTCGAGCCAGCCCGCCGACCGGGGATGACAGGCGGGCCCCGCGGCTGCAGCACCTGTCGGCCCGGTGGGAACCGCCGACCCGCGCGGCCAGTACCATGGCGACACATGGCGCGTGTGCCACTCCCTCGTGCGACGCACGAATTCAAATCAAGCGCGTGCGTGGGCGCGCGATTCGGCCGGCCCGGGGGGGAGGGGGGGCACGTGTCGGCCTCTGGATGGCTCGCGCAAGGCGGTTGGCCGGTCCGCGTGGCCAGCGGGCGGGAGAACCGCGGTTTAAGCCCGGTTTGGCCCGGTTCAGCTGCCAGGCGCCTGATTTCTCGCCCCAGAAAACACAGACAGCGCAGATTCCGCCGGTTCACCTCCGGTTCACCGCCTTCCTGACCGGTTTTGCTCCGGTTTTCGACACAGGTCGGTGCAGCAATTAATGTACCGCCTAGGGGAGGTCGGTTGCATGCCCAGAACCGCCTATAGGCAGGGGGTGATGTGCAAATGCACCTCCCTCCTCTCTAGTATAAAAGGGGACAATTTTCCCATTGTAAAGACACACTCTACTACACATTGTACACTATCAAGCATCAATTCCACATCATATATATTAGTAGTAGTGTCCCTCTAGGTGCTCTCACCTAGTTGTATAAGTTAGAAAAGAGGAAGAAAGAGGAGGCGCAGGGCGGAGGCGGAGCCGGCTTGTCGGGTTCTCCTCCAACTTGTACCTCTACGGAGCCGACTCATTCGTGAGTAATATCCGTGGAATTTCCTAGTGATATTTATAATTAAAGTTTAGCGCTCACTTATCTTGCTTACGGGATCTCCGCTCGACCGAGTGCTCTAGCCCAAGGTACCGGCCTAGAGTAGTAGCCTCTAGCATAGACGTGGTGTCTGGGCTAGGGAGTTACCTGAGTTTGCGCCCAACCCCATGGATAGTTGTGGTAGCCCCGGAGGTGACAGCTCCGACCAGGCCTTTGTATTCCACCATGTTCGGGTTGGTGTTTCCGTAGAGCTTTGGCGGCCTTCCCCCGGTTACGTTTTCCCAGTCTTTTCGAGAACTGGAAAGGTACCGCTGCTCCGAAGTGAGTAAGTTAGTAAGCCAAGACTTTAGTTATCTAGTGACCTTGGCCTGACCGTAGAAAACCCTTTCTCCCTACAAAAATATCCTTCTACCTTCTTCTCCTGGACGTTCTTGCTTCTCTCTAGTCCACTCCGTTCCCTGTGGAAAATACGATACCCTGAATACTTCCGGGTGAAAGCTACAACGGTACTCAGTGCGCTTGCGGATTTATCTGCTTGCGCTAAGAAATACCAACAAGCTTTCTGGCGCCGTTGCCGGGGAACGGTAGCTGTTCTAGATTTGAACCAAGTTCGTCCGTGTATCCTTTTTAAATTTCTTTTACCACAAATATATCCACCATCACACACCATATGGATTCCACTCCTATTCATAAATTTTCCGCACCAAATGGCGAGTTCTTAGAGCCACCACAATCGTCGAAGCCAATCACAGCTTCCAGCTATGAACTCCGTCCTGGCTTTATAGCCATGGTTCAGGACCAATCCTTCTCTGGGCAAGAGAATGAAAATCCTTATACCCACCTTCGGGAATTTGAGCAATTGTGCTCTTGCCTTCACATTGATGGCATGACACATGAGACCATCAAATGGAAATTGTTTCCGTTCTCTCTTTTAGGAAGAGCGAAGCAATGGTACGCTCATACCGTTGGCGGAGTAAATGGAAATTGGGATGAACTTCGGGACAAATTTTGTCTCGCTTTCTTCCCTGCTTCCCGAGTTGCCACCCTTCGAGTAGAAATTCTCACCTTTCAACAAATGGAGAAGGAAATAGTAGGAGCAGCTTGGGCTAGGTTCACAAACCTTATAAATACCGGCCCAAATCTTTCTTTGCCTGACCATGTCCTTCTAAACCACTTCCACCTTGGTCTTAGCAAAGAATCTGCTCTCCACCTTGACATATCTTCTAGAGGCTCATTCACGCATATGTCCATTAGTGAGGGGAAGGCTGTCTTAGAGAAAATCCTAGAAAACACCCCTTACACCGGCATATATGATGAGTTCCCTGAAGTTGTTGAGACTGGTCCCAACCAACAAGAGGAGGCACTAGCAACCGAATCTGAAATTCCTTCAAATCCCTGTGTTGATTCGGTTGCTATAGAACCTCCTATTGAGGGAATACGCCACACTACAGAGGATGACGAACCTCATCCTACTTCATTTCCCTTTGAATTCGAGGAAGATTTCTATGAAGATTTTGGAAATTCCTCGAATTTACCAGTTCAAGTGAGATCTCTAACACACTCTGCATCATCTGAGGATGATGATGGTCCGCACAATGAGTCCTTCCTTAGGGAGCACATCAAAGGACTGTCGGCCATCATGAGTCGTGAGTGGTTGGCCGAAATGGAGCTATCCACTGAGGTAGCCCGAATCATTGCCCCTTCAGATACTCTTCTCTGTATCCTTAAGGAAACCACTATAGAGGCTCACTACAGCCCTACCGTTGGGATGAATATCATGTCAAAAGCCTTGGCTGATATATTTTGCCCCAACGAGTCCTTGATCCCATCTCACAAACTTTTAAGAATTCCTACAGGAATTACTCTTGAAAGTTGTGGGGTCATAAGGTCTATTCTGATGCGCATAAGAGGTCTTGAGTATCGTCTAGATTTTCATGTCTATGACATCTCAGACACGTCCCTTCTGATTGGTTTACCTCTGGGGACACTCTTCCAGGAAAGACCAAAGTAGGGTCTATTAAATTTGAAACTAGGAAGTTCTCCTATCGCTGTGCCGCTTGCGCGATCACACAATGCAATAGTAGAACCCAAGTCCGAACGAGACCCTATTGAGGATGTTTTAGTGGCTTCTCTAGAAGACATGGTTCAACCAACTTTCGATGTTGAAAACTTTATACAAGAAGAGGAAGAGCTGGCTAAACCCATTGAGCTAGACACAAACGAAAAGCCACCACTACCCTCAATCGAACTTAAGCCCCTTCCTTCTGGCTTAAAATATGTCTTTCTGAATGACAATCGTGAAACTCCTGTCATCATTAGCGACAAGCTTTCCCAAGAGGAAACCTGCATACTTGTCGCTGTCTTAGAAAGACATAAATCGGCCATAGGCTACTCACTCGAAGACCTCCAAGGGATTAGTCCCACTCTCTGCACTCATAGAATCCCTATCGATCCTGATTCTTCACCATCGAGGGAACCCCAGCGGAGACTTAACAATGCTATGCGGGAAGTTGTTAAGAAAGAGGTCCTCAAACTTTTTCACGCTGGAATCATCTATCCCGTGCCACATAGTGAGTGGGTTAGCCCTGTTCAGGTTGTGCCAAAGAAAGGAGGCATGACAGTCGTTAGGAATGAAAAGAATGAACTCATCCCTCAACGAACTGTCACGGGGTGGCGGATGTGTATTGATTATCGGAAACTCAACAAGGCCACTAAGAAGGACCATTTCCCGTTGCCGTTCATTGACGAAATGTTAGAACGCCTCGTGAACCACTCTTTTCTTTTGTTTCCTTGATGGCTATTCCGCGTATCATCAAATCCCAATTCACCCCGATGACCAAAGTAAGACTACGTTCACATGCCCATATGGAACTTACGCATACCGACGCATGTCGTTCGGGTTGTGCAATGCTCCAGCATCTTTCCAACGGTGCATGATGTCAATTTTCTCCGACATGATCGAGAAAATCATGGAAGTGTTCATGGACGATTTTACCGTCTATGGCAAAACTTTCACAGATTGTCTGGAGAACTTAGACATAGTCTTACAACGGTGTGTAGAAAAGGATTTAGTCCTCAACTAGGAAAAATGCTATTTTATGGTCCAAGAGGGCATAGTCCTAGGACACAAGGTGTCCGCTCGTGGGATAGAGGTGGACAAAACAAAAATTGAGGTCATAGAACAACTTCCACCTCCCACAAACATGAAGGGCATTCGTAGCTTTTTAGGCCATGCAGGGTTCTATAGGTGATTCATCAAAGACTTTTCTCAAATCGCTAGACCCCTAACTAGCCTTTTAGCTAAAGATGCACCTTTCGTCTTTAACAATGAGTGCCATGAAGCCTTTCAAATTTTGAAAAAGGCGCTCATTTCAGCTCCAATCATCCAGCCACCTGATTGGAAGTTGCCCTTTGAAATCATGTGCGATGCTAGCGACTTTGTAGTTGGTGTCATTTTGGGCCAAACAAAGGATAAAAAGCATCATGCTATATGCTACGCTAGCAAAACCTTGTCTGGGGCACAGCTGAATTACGCCACAACTGAGAAAGAGTTGTTGGCTGTGATCTTTGCAATAGACAAGTTTAGGTCTTACTTAGTGGGGGCAAAGGTAATTGTTTATACAGACCATGCGGCTCTCAAGTACCTCCTCACTATGAAAGACGCTAAACCCCGGCTAATCCGATGGATTCTTTTGTTCCAAGAATTTGACATAGAAATAAGAGATAAGAAAGGGGTAGAAAACTCGGTAGCTGATCACTTGTCTAGGCTTCGTCATAGGCATACAGATGAGTTACCTATTAAGGATTATCTTAGGGATGACACACTCCTAAAGGTAACACACGCGGATCCATGGTACGCAAATATTGTCAACTATATAGTTGCAGGATATGTTCCACCAGGGGAGGATAGGAGGAAGCTCAAGCATCAAAGTCGTTCTCACCTATGGGATGACCCGTACCTCTTCCGAGTCTGTGCTGATGGCTTGCTAAGAAGATGTGTCCCAATGGTTGAAGCCACAAAGATCATGGAAAGATGTCATGCAGTAGAATATGCGGGACACTATGGAGCATTCCGAACACATGCCAAGATCTGGCAAAGCGGTTTCTTCTGGCCAACAATGTACCAAGATACAAAAGAATTTGTCAGAAGATGTGCTAGATACCAGAAACATGGAAACATCAATGCTCGGGATGCAATGCCGCTCATGAACAACCTCCAAGTGGAGCTGTTTGATGTCTGGGGGATAGACTTTATGGGACCGCTCCCCAAGTCTGGAGATGCTGAGTACATCTTGGTTGCAGTGGACTACGTGTCCAAATGGGTAGAAGCAATACCCTGCTCATCTGCAGACTCCAAGCACTCCAAAAAGATGTTCCATGAAGTGATATTCCCACGGTTTGGGACACCTCGACAGGTCATAAGTGATGGAGGGTCACACTTCATTGACAAGTCCTTTGAGAAGTTCCTAGCCGAATATGGAGTAAAACACAACGTTGCAACTCCATACCATCCCCAAACAAATGGTCAAGCTGAAACATCCAACAAGCAGATCAAAAACATTCTGCAGAAGACCGTAGATGAAATGGGGAAGAAATGGAAGTATCAGCTGCCTGATGCACTATGGGCATATCGAACGGCCTACAAGACGCCCATAGGCATGTCACCATACCAGCTGGTATATGGAAAAACATGTCATCTACCCGTGGAGTTGGAGTTCAAGGCACATTGGGCCATTAGGAAATGGAACATGGATCTCCACTTGGCTGGCAAGAAGAGACAAATACAAATATCTGAGCTAGAGGAATGGAGAGAAAAGGCCTACCACAACTCCAAGATCTATAAAGAAAGAACAAAAAGATGGCATGATAAAAGAATCAAGCATAAAGAGTTCACACCTGGAGATAAGGTCCTGATGTTCAACTCAAGGGTGAAACTCTTTGGTCATGGAAAACTTCGAAGCAAATGGGAAGGGCCGTTCAAGGTGATCGAAACCTCATCACATGGTGCAGTCACGCTCCAAGATGATGAAGGTAACACATTTAAGGTAAATGGCCAACGTTTAAAAGTTTTCCTTGAAACTCAAGAAATAGAAGAGGTTGATGTCATTGAATTTTTGCAATTCAATGATTCAATTTAAAATTGTTCATTCAAAAAGTTATTTTTATTTCAATAAATTTTAGACTCTCGGTTTTTCCCACCGAAGAGTCCTTGTTACTTTCACAAGTTTTTGTTTTTGAATAAAAGCCGGATATATAGCTCCAAAGAAGTGTGGGGGTGTTGCACACCCCCATCAAAAAGAAGAAGAAAGCACCAAGCCACACCATGAACTGGTGGAGGAGCCTGTGCACAACACGGTTTGATCACTTTCTTCCCACCTATTCATATTTATGCTCCTGCTTCTATTCATGCAAATCAAGTTTCCCACTTAGAATTAATTTTTGAAAGTATTTATGAATATAGCTTTTTGAGAATGGGCTGCATAATTGTTAGACCTTACATATCCTTCATGCTTGTGGGAAAAATATCTTATAGGAAAAACATTTTGACTAAGTTGTTGTGAAGTGAGATATGGTTTTGGCATGGCTATCTCACCTTATCTATCAAAGTACTTGGAGAATTTTCTTTTGATAAAATACCAAAATCATAGTCTCACATACTCCTCGATGGCAAAAATACCTACCAAGGCCAAATACGACATGCTTATCAACAAGTTTACAAAACCTTTTTGTCGTATGTTTCTTACCAATTGTTGGGCCTTGTCACGGTTTGAACCTAACCTAGATTTGGGTCTTACACATATGGTTGAGATTCACTTGCACCCGCCAAATAATTGCCGACTCTCACACTGAGAGTTGCGCATAACATACACCCCTTCCGCCCAGAATGCCAATTCTTACACCGAGAATTGCGCACCATTCCACCAAATAAAAGTGCCGACCCTTACCCTGAGGATCGCGCACCCCTCTTTAGATTGCCAAAAAGTCTCCATGCACTCCATCATGACATCTCTCTCTCCTTCATCCTTTTCCAGGCAATAAGTTATGGGCCATGTTCTTAGTTGAAAAAAAAAGAGAGAAAGAAAAGAAAAAAAAAAGAAAGGGAGAAATAAGTTTTAGATTTTCCAATCTTATAGACAAACGGGAAATCTTAGATCCCCATAAAAAAAAAAAAGAGAGAAGAAAAAAAAAGAGAAGAAAAAAAAAAGAAAAAAAGAAAAGAAAAAAAAAATAAAAAAAACACAATATAATTTTAGTTACTCTTTGATAGCCCATATTTCTTCATCTCTTCATCCACCAATAAAAGAGAGTTTGTCATGATGCATGGAGATCCAAAAATACCACAAAGTTAGGAATCATTCCTCATCCATTTCACACACTTGCACATCTCAACATAGTGTATGGCTTTAACCTTAACATGGTTCGAATTTTGACTCGGCTACACACGATCGGTAAGTAAGCCATTCCTTGTATGCCTACCCAAAACTCCACTCACAGCTATTAGTGGTAGGTCATGAAAGAAGGCAATCTCAAAATGCCTTTGGTAAGGTAATTATACACTTTGAGCGATTCGAGAGCACCATTTGAGGAGTATATGTGAACTATGCTTTATTTGAAAAATCCAATAAAAACTCCAAGTCACTGAGATATGAAAACGGGATGAGATGGCTATGTTTCAGAGCTCTTCCACTACTCAACCGCTCAAGGAGATTTGTTAGACACTCCACATATCCCACAGGTATGAGGTATGTTTTGGAATAACCTTTGTGCCAGTTTCATATCTTGACTAAGCTATGTTCATGTTTACTTTATCCTAACCTTTGCTCGGGACGAGCAAAGATCCAAGTGTGGGGGAACTTGTTGGCGCTCCTTATCGCTTATATTTTGACCGCCAACATGATCCAAAATGACCAAATTCGGAGGAACAACGTAGCAAAATATCATTTATTTAACAAGTTCCACGAGTTTTGTTGTTTCAACTTGTTATGCAGGAATACTCAATTTTTCATGAAATAAAAGTATCTCAAACAGCAAAACGGAGTACACCATTGCGACGGGCTCGTCGAGCTGATCAAAATGGACATATTATTTGGCCCAACGTAGCAAATATTTGGCCCGCGGCTGCATTTGGAGCTATAAAATGGACATATTATTTGTTCCCAACGTAGCAAATATTTTATTTATATAACAAGTTCCACGAGTTTTGGTTTTCGAGACATGCTTTGCAGGAAATGTAATATTTTATGAAATAAAAGTATCTCAAACAGCAAAACGGAGTGCACCATTGCGACAGGCCTGTCGAGTTGATCAAAATAGACATTTCATTTGTTATAAAGAAAAAGAGTAAATAATTCTCCATGCAAATATATGTGTGCGTGGTCTATATATACACACATCAAGGCACACGTCATTTCCCAAGCACTCTTGGCTACTTGGCAAGGACGAGATCGAGATGCACAAACAACCACGTGCATGAGCCTTGGCCACCAGCAATTCCGCCACCAGCAATTCCAGGGAGAGAAGCAATCAATTTGGACCACAGCATGCTGCCATGTGCCAGCTGACCAGCTCCTAGCTTTTTACCTAACAAGCAAATGCCCGGTATAGCAACATACATGCATCCATCTCGAGCACCATATATCCATTGAGTAACATGCATCCATCGAGCTGGGCAGCTGGGCTATACGAGCAGCCATGCAGCGAAGGAAGGAGGACCCACATGTCCCTCATTGACCCACGGCATTGGCGGCCATCCATGCTGCAAGCCACGCTGGATCACGTGATAGGCCAAGCCCAGCACAGTGCATAGGCGGTTGGAGCACAGAAGGCGGTCTGCTTGGACGTCGGTGGAGAAAATCATGCACGTAAATCTCGCTTCACCGACGTTGGGAGGTCGGCAACTCCAGGATCTTAGGAATATTCTTAGAGCATGTCCACTCTCTCAAGGCACCTCTCACCTATAAATAGAGACCCTCTCTACATTTGTAAAACACACTCTACACTATATATTTGAGCTACACAATACACATTCTACACAATAAAGCTTCATCTCCACATTATATATATTTGTAGTAGTGTCCCTCTAGGTGCTAGTGCCTAGTTGTATACTTTAGAAAAGAGGAAGAGAGAGGAGGGAAGAGCGGAGGCGCAACCGGCTTGTTGGGTTCTCCTCCAGTCTGTACCTCTATGGAGCCGACTCCTTTGCGAGTAATATCCGCATATTCTTTCTTTGCAATTCCTTAGTGATCTATTTAATTAAAGTTCAAGTTCTTACTTGCTTGCTTGCGGGATCTTCGCTCGACCGAGTGCTTTAGTCCAGCTAAGAATTCGGACTAGAGTAGTAGCCTCTAGCGTAGACGTGGTATTTGGGCTAGGGAGTTACCTGAGTTTGCGCCCAACTCCACGGATAGTTTGTGGTAGCCCCGGGGGTGACAGCTCCGATCAGGCCTTTGTATTCCACCACGTTCGTGTTGGTGTTCTCGTAGAGCTTTGGCTGCCTGACCCCGGTTACGTCTTCCCAGTCTTTTCGAGAACCGGAAAGGAACAGCTGCTCCAAGTGAGTGAGTATAGTGAGCCGAGACTTTAGTTATCTAGTGACCTTGGGCTGAGCCTAGAAAACCCTCTCGTCCTACAAAAATATCCTTCTACCTATTTCTCTTGGGACGACCTTGTTTCACTCTAGTACACTTCCGTTCCCTGTGGAAAAATACGATACCCCGAATACTTTCGGGTGAAAGCTACAACGGTACTCGTGCGCTTGCGGATTTATTCGCTTACGCTAAGAAATACCAACAAGCTTTAAAGGCGCCGTTGCCGGGGAACGGTAGCTGTTCGAGAATTGAACCAAGTCGTCCGTGTATCCTTTTTATTTTATTTTGACCAAAAATTTATGCAACATACCACCACCACCATCACTACCACATGGATTCCACTCCTATCAAAACTTTTTTGTTCGAAAGGGCGATTCATTGGAACCTTGTTGACGGTCGTTAAGTGCCAATTTTTACCGTCAACTAGACATGAGAAAGGACTAAAATATGTTCACCAACTAGATATAGGGGTTATCTTGATGAATTCCACGAGTTTTGGTGAATGTCCGTTTCTGCGGGTGTCAACGAAAATACCCAAGGAAGGCCCACACGTCGGGTTTACATAGAGATAATTGGGAACCGGTGAAAATTCATGTCTGGAAGGTTCGAGAAGGCTCGGACCAAATGGGAGCCCGAACGGGCTCGGTGGAGAGTCGGCCGACTCCCCTTGGGCGGCCGACCGCCCACTTCAGCCAATCGGCGTCGGCCTCGCGGATCCCCGTTCCACCGCCTTTGAGGATGAATAATAATCGTCCGTTTAGATCGGTTTGATCCGAGGGCTGCGGTGCATCCTAGGAGGCTATATAAGCGGGGCCCCCGGCCCTTGGAGGAGGCATCCCTTGAAACCCTAATTCATTATTTCCGAGAGGATCGAGGTGAGGGGTCCCTTGAATGGATCTCCTCCCCTAGAGCCTAGCATTCAAGATAGATAGAGAGAGTATAGGGTGGAGGTAGAGTTGGAGGAAGCCCGGCATGTCGGTGTCTCCTCTCCAAGTTGTACTGCGGGATCAAGTCTCCTAACCCGAGGCTTGGTTCTAGGATCATTACGCAATTCAACTTCGATACTAGTAAGTTCTTGTTATTATTGCTCTTTGGTTTACGAGTTTACTTTATTCGCTTCCGGTTGGGAATAGAGTAATCGTTCGTAGCGTAAGCGTGGTGCTTGGGCTAGGTTCACTCGTAGATGCTCCCTATCGGCCGGAACCATGGTAGTATCGAGGAAGTGACAATCCCTTTGTTACCTTTGTAATCCACTTCCCGTCAAGTAGGTAAGGTAGGTCCAAAAGTGCTAGGTTAAGCATCCTATGTGGTGTCTTTTCTTAGGTGCTCCCATAGAGTAGTAGTTGCAAAGCTTGCCATAGGTTGGAAGAAGATTGTGGTAGTAATCCTCTCTATATCGCTCATTACCTTGTGTGTAGCTCAGGGGTTAAGTATAGACTTGGGTTAGTCAGATGCACATTTTCTCCTAGCGGATAAATAAATAACGATACTCTGGAATATCTCCCGGGTGAAGTGCTCACCGATATCCGTGCGCTTGCGGATTATTTCTCTTTGATTCTTTCGTGTGCGTATCTAGTATCAACAAGCATTTTAAAGCGCGCGTTGCCGGGAGAAAGACGGTCTCCGAGATAACCTTAAGTCATGCTTAGCCTTGTATTATACTTTTATCTTTTTCTTGTTTTCTTTTGCCTTTTATTTTCTATCCTTATAGATAACCCAAATTCCACGCCTATCCACCAATATCTTGCACCCATGAGCACATGCTTAGAGCCTCTAGAACCCATGATTTTCACATCTAGCTATGAGCTACACCAATCTGTGGTTGCAATAGGTCAAAGCCAACCCTTTTATATAGCTAGAGTCCTATCTTCTAATCAAGAGGGTAATGTACCCAAGGTCCTATCCTCATCCTGAGAGGGTAATGAACCCCAAGTCCTATCCTCTGATCAAGTAGGTTATGAACTTTTGGCCACACTGAGGGAATCTTTTAATCTTCCTATAAACTTAGGTTTAGACCTAGCCTTACAAGACCATGTTCTTCTTCAACATTTTTTTATGGGTCTTATTGCCTTTGGAGGAGTTTTCCTTTCTTTACCCTTTAGTGAAGTGAGGTTTGTCCTTATTATTAGTGGACACACTCCTTGCACTAGCCTTCATGATAACATCCTAGAGGTAGAGAAGGAATCATCCCACAAACTAGAAGAGGAAGTTTCCATAGCCACTTTGCAAACATTCAAATCCCATGATTTGGCTACCCATCCCAAACTAGTAGTACTCCAAAGTCCCCTAAGGGAAGAAGTAATTCTACCCTTAGAGATTCTCTTTGATAATGATTTTGGGAGGAGTTTTAACTTCCCGCTTCATAAGAGATCTTTTAGTGCATGCATTATAAATCTTCTCGGAAGAGATCTCTTAGAAAGCGTCTCAAATCCAATCCCTTTGAAGGACGCTTAGAAAGACTCAAGGATGGCATATCAAGTGATGCCATGGAAGGAGAGCGTAGCCATTTAGAAACCACCTTTGTCTTCTCTCCTTTTATGACCACATCAAAAATAGAATATGAACCCACCTTTAAACCCATCCTTGACCCCTATGACTCGTTTTATGCTCTTTCTCCTAAACCACCCAATGATCCTAGAAATCCATCTAGCTATCCCATGCATAGGAATCATCAAAACCATAAAGAGGATCGCGAAGAGCAACATCCATGGCTAGAGAGCATTAAAAACCTATGTGCTATTGCCATTGAATGGATGGACAAGGCCTTAGATAAGATCATTTTGAGAGTCGGTCCAAGGGGAATTTTGGACATTTATGTCGAGTCACCCTTGGAAGTGGAAGATGATGGAGGCTTCAATGAGCAAAGTAGTTACTTCTTAAACACCCCATCAAGACCTTGCTCATATGAAAAACCTCCTGATTCACTTAGTCTCTCCAACATTACCACACACGAGATCTTCAACCCCATCATGCTCCTTGTTTCTAAAGACATTGAAAGGGTGGTTGTAGATGCATATGTTCTCCATAAACACTGCAGATCTCGTCGTGTTGAATCTTGATATAGTATACATAGACTGGTGTTGGAGGGGGAACCACTTCACCAATTCACATCTTGAAGGTTTCCCAAGGACAAGCTTAGTGTCCTAAAACAAGCACTGTTCAGACCATGACATGAGTGTACACCTTTTCACTGTGCTGCCCTTGTTAAATAAGCATAGATTCCTTCGGGTATTCTTGTCACTAACCTTTCCAGGTTCGAAGCAAAAAGATCAAAGGAACAACAAATGCAAGGTATGTCCAACCAATCATTATGCAACATTGAATTGCATTCATCCAATCTTGATTTCTGCCAAATTCAAGCTTGGGGGATATGTTTCCATAAATAGATTCCTTGCCATGTTGCTACACTGTCTTGGTTGTTCCTACCTTTAAGGCATGCTCAGTTTGTTAAACATTAATCATGCTCTGTCATCACTATTTGAGTAAATCTCTATAGTGCTTTCATGTTACCTTTGTCTACCATAGTAAGTGTTGGTTTAGAAGTACTGTATACATGCTTCTATTGGCTTTTAAATTAAGCGTGGTGCTTAGGTTAAATAGCCTTCCTTAATCTAATTAGACATGGAGTCCAGTTTGGTTCTTGAACTAAAAACTGCTGTAGTAGACATTGGTATATTTTGTTGGACTAACCCCCTGCCCGAAAAAACATCCAAAATCCAAATTGGGAAAGTCCCGAGATGAACTCACATCGAGAGATGAAGCAAGGCATGTGATGAACTCCGACAACTTCACATAGAAGACATAGCTCATTCATCGTCCAAGAAAGAGTTGAAAGAATTTATGGCGTACCTATTTATGGTGAACCTGCCAAATCACCACTTCAGTAATGGAACAAAGAAGGAGAGAAGAGTGCCACAAGAAGGATCTACATCAATGGCACTCACCCAAAAGCGGTGGATGAACAAGGTGACAAGCTATGAGAAACCTTGAAGACATCATAGCATTGAGCCCAAAACTCGAGCTAGGACACCAATGAGAAGCATGGCGCAACTCACCTCATTTTGGCTATTCAAAGACCTACTCTTGTGTTCTTGAAGACACCATCTTGCACGTCGGTAGCAAAAACAAGCATGTCATGATAGCATGCATCCTTGTGTCAACCAATCACCATCAAGGGTTGACTACCGACCAAGCCCAAGAAGACCATGAACAATTACATTTGCAAGATGATGTCCCTATGCCATTGGAGATGAAGCCTGCATACAATTAATGATGTCCCTTCCTTGATCATCAAGACGGATGGCGTATCATTAACTGCAACTCTTCGCCATGCTGCTAGAAGACAAAGACCATCAAGGAAGAACTCGAGTCTACATCTCCAATGAACATCAATTAGTCAACAAGACTCAACAAAAATCAAGAATGTTTGACAAAAGAAGATCATGCAACCTGTCTGCGCATCCTCATATCCTGGATTGGACAGTCCAAAGGAGAGATCTTTGCTCAATGGACCTAGAATCGAGAGCCCTCTCCGACAGACTTAAAAATAGAGGATGGACAGTGTCTAAAGAACATGGAGTTGCAACACACTTCGAGGGATGATTCAACACACAAACTTGGCTTCTAGTGACGAGCAACAACAAGCTTGGGGGAGGAAGGCTGCCGACTCCTCCAATGATGATCCAACAATGAGCTCCCTCTTCTCAAGCCCTCGTCGCTCTAGCACACTGGTTTGCAATCCCTCCACTCACAATTACTTCCTCTCTATAACTTTAAATGTTTTACGTAGATGTCATACACACAAATCAAGCTTAAGACAAACTAAAATCAATCCTTAAGAGAAGAAGTAATGTTGAGCAAATGTTCTATGCTAATTAAAATTTTCAACCCAACCTTTTTGTAGCATAGAATATGACCTTTACCTTTAAGACAACTCTACCCTTGTTATTTGTATATTCCTTCGGGTATGTGTTGTCTACTAATCCTAGGCGAGTGAAGAAACAATAAGTGGAGCACAAGGTCTAGGTAAAGGACCACTAGAAGCATCTACTACTCATCACAAGGTGCTCCGGTGATAAAGTTCGAACCCGCAACATGCACACTAAACAAGATCTTTTGCTAGCATCACAATTAAAGGTTCACTTCAAACCGTTGGAGAAGGAAAGAACATGGATGACCCCTTCCTCAAGAGATATCAACTCAAGAGGTGCAGTTCTCAAGGTCTCTACCTTTGAGATCAAATGATGACCGAAGGAGTGAACATGACAAGAAGTCCTATTCAGAGGGCTTAAAACACCGAACCCTTGCCAAGGAGGTAACTTGGTAGTTATCCATATTTCCCATTTCAGCATTGCACAAGTTTTTTCTTTAGCATATTCACTTTCTGCATAATCAGTTCTTGTTGCATATTTATTTTGCTACATCTGTATTAGAAAAGAAAATAATTGTGTCTTGCATTGCATCTAGAAAATGCTAAGCCCCATATGAATAATTTTGTGGTGCGACAACCCACAAAGATATCCACTGTGGTGGCATAAAAATAAGTTTTCATCTTAGTTGCATTTTTCTGCCTGCATATCATAAATATAAAATTGCAAAAATATTAAGATCCTGCTAAAAAGATTTTATGTGTTAAGGAAGTTCTAGACATTCAAGGCTTAGAGGGTTATCACTAACACTTAATCAGTTCCACAAGCTTTGCTGTCTATTTGAGCTTCACAGAATTTAAAGGATCAAGAAGAGCTAATAGGCGGAAGGACGTCTGTCCCTTGTCGAAGTGTTGTCTTCAACGATCGCGATCTTGTCTCTACAGCCATTATCCCGACACTCTAAGAGGGGCGATGCGCCTTCCTTTGCCCGATCGGCAACATCAACATACTACGTCAACATCCAGCTTGGGGAGAGCACCCCCGTGTATCAAGCTAAGTGTTCCAACTTGTCTATTTATTTATAGAGCTTGCTTTGTTAAAACAACTAAAAAAAATGCATAACCTTGGAAACCCGAAAGATTTCCTTATCTATCTTTTCTACTTTTGGAGAGCTCTTATTAATGTTTGTCTTTAAGTAATCCCTGGAATAAGCTCTTATATGGAAATGATGAATAGTTGCTCTGTAGTAATTCCTTTCAAGTACCTAGTTTTCAACCTTGCACTCTCCCGAGTTTTGGACACAAGCTTTGTTTAGATTTGAGACTTACTCGAACCTGAAACTTGTGGGTAGCGAATGCTTGATCTAAGTCTAGGTAGTTGACGGATATGATATGGGAAAGTTTTGAGTTCTTTGTCCATCTTGTTCCTAGAGATGCTAGAGTTACGGAGAGTTTATCTTTTAAAATCTTAAAGTTTCTACATGATGAGTTCTTGTATGACGAGAGTTCAAAATTCCTACCACACCATACATTCATGCTTGCTAGATTAGGAAAACCCATCTATTTATATAGATCATATTGTAGGCTTGAGTGTAGTCTTTATAGGCATTGAGTGTGGTAATGCTGTGGACCCATAAGGAACCAGTCATGCAGTTAAAGTCAATACTATGTGCTCTCCATCCATTGATCTATGCTACTTCTGTCCTCAGAAGCATGCACCATTTTATAAATACTATATTCATTCTGTGCTACTTCTGTCCCTAGAAGTACCACCCACATATACACCACCTACATATAGATACACATTCCCCCATATATTGTGCTGTCTCTACCCTGGAGATACGCGCTTATGCTGCTCCTACCCTGGGAGTACGCATCCATCCATTCATCCATCCACATATACATACGCCACTCATTTCACTTCATCCAAAAAAGTTCTACTCCTATCACGGGAGTGAACATCTAGAAATAATCATCGCTAGTTCCATTTGCCTACATAAAAGCTCTAGTCATTGTCATTTCAAGTTATACACTCCACATTGCTAAAGTTTCATTTTCGGAGGATTGGTTGCTCTAAAAAAAAAAGAAAAAAAGGAAAAAAAGAAAGAAAAAAAAAGAAAAAAAGAAAGAAAGAAAGAAAGAAAGAGTAGCCAAGTCCTTCCCTTCAAGAAGTTTCAAGGTTTCCGAATAAAGGGAGTTATGTTATCCCCAAAGGAGCAAGTGTAGAAGTAGATGTTCACCAAGTGATCACCCCTCATAATCATTTCCTTATCATCATCATTCTATCATCATCTTATCATCCATTCCATTTCCTCATTCACATGCACATATGACTTTATTATTATTTTAGTTCCTATTGGATCCATGTCTTAACTATGCAATATATGCAAGTGAGTTTGAGTGTCTCCCCACCTATGAGCTCCACATAAGCCTATTAGAAAGTAGGGTGAGAGAGAAAGGCTCTTTCCACTATGCCTTAGTTCCACAAATACCGCATATTTTGAGAGAAGAGAGAAGGCATACACTACTCATGCCTTGGAGAGGATCCAGAAATACCACAAATGAGAGACCTAAAAGGTTCATACAAGGAAACTCTGAGTTTTATTTCAAAACGTTGCAAAAACTCTGGAATAATAGTTGATCAAAGAGCGAGAAACATAGCGCTTGACTCGACCGTTCTGTCTTTCAACTGCTCAAGACCCAAGTGACGGTTACAAGCTCCATGGTGAAAGGTAATATGAGTAAGTTTTGAGTCAGAATAGTTCACTCTAATCCGGAGGAGAGTTCTTGTTTGAACGCATGTGTACTTTTGAGGCGTGAAAGCATTGTAGCAACTCCCCGATCCATCAGCGAGTTTATCTTTGCTCGAGAGACGAGCAAAGGGTAAGCTTGGGGAGTTGTTGACGGTCGTTAAGTGCCAATTTTTACCGTCAACTAGACATGAGAAAGGACTAAAATATGTTCACCAACTAGATATAGGGGTTATCTTGACGAAATTCCACGAGTTTTGGTGAATGTCATTTCTGCGGGGTGTCGGTGAAAATACCCAAGGAAGGCCCACACGTCGGGTTTACATAGAGATAATTGGGAACTGGTGAAAATTCATAACTGGAAGGTTCGAGAAGGCTCTGGACCAAACGGGAGCCCGAACGGGCTCGGTGGAGAGTCGGCCGACTCCCCCCTTGGGCGGCCGACTGCCCACTTCAGCCAATCAGCGTCAGCCTCGCGGATCCCTGTTCCACCGCCTTTGAGGATGAATAATAATCGTCCGTTTAGGTCGGTTTGATCCGAGGGCTGCGGTGCATCCTAGGAGGCTATATAAGCAGGGCCCCTGGCCCTTGGAGGAGGCATCCCTTGAAACCCTAATTCATTATTTCCAGAGAGGATTAGGTGAGGGGGTCCCTTGAATGGATCTCCTCCCTAGAGCCTAGCATTCAAGATAGATAGAGAGAGTATAGGGTGGAGGTAGAGTTGGAGGAAGCCCGGCATGTCGGTGTCTCCTCTCCAGTTGTACTGCGGGATCAAGTCTCCTAACCCGAGGCTTGGTTCTAGGATCATTACGCAATTCAACTTCGATACTAGTAAGTTCTTGTTATTATTGCTCTTTGGTTTACGAGTTTACTTTATTCGCTTCCGGTTGGGAATAGAGTAATCGTTCGTAAGCGTAAGCGTGGTGCTTGGGCTAGGTTCACTCGTAGATGCTCCCTATCCGGCCGGAACCATGGTAGTATCGAGGGAAGTGACAATCCCTTTGTTACCTTTGTAATCCACTTCCCGTCGAGGTAAGGTAGGTCCAAAAGTGCTAGGTTAAGCATCCTATGTGGTGTCTTTTCTTAGGTGCTCCCATAGAGTAGTAGTTGCAAAGCTTGCCATAGGTTGGAAGAAGACTCGTGGTAGTAATCCTCTCTATATTGCTCATTACCTTGTGTGTAGCTCAGGGGTTAAGTATAGACTTGGGTTAGTCAGATGCACATTTTCTCCTAGCGGATAAATAAATAACGATACTGGAATATCTCCGGGTGAAGTGCTCACCGATATCCGTGCGCTTGCGGATTATTTCTCTTTGATTCTTTCGTGTGCGTATCTAGTATCAACAAACCTCCACCATCATCCCATCCTATTCTTACAAATGGCTATGAGATTCGCCCGCTTTCATAGCCATGGTTCGGAGCAACCCTTACGTGGGCAACTAGACGAAAATCCTTATACCCACCTTCGGAATTCGAGCACTTGTGTTCTTGCCTATTTTTTCTCGGTATGACACAAGAAACCATTAAATGGAAATTGTTTCCATTTTCCCTTTTGGGAAGAGCAAAACAATGGTATGCTCATGCCGTAGGAGGTGTTCATGGAAATTGGTATGAACTTCGAGACAAATTTTGTCTTGCTTTTTTCCCTCTTTCTAGAGTTGCCGCCCT
The DNA here is from genome assembly GCA_018135685.1 of Themeda triandra. Taxonomy (NCBI): domain Eukaryota; kingdom Viridiplantae; phylum Streptophyta; class Magnoliopsida; order Poales; family Poaceae; genus Themeda; species Themeda triandra. Next base: position 47,619 of record JAENPR010000019.1, on the reverse strand, counting down.
TCGAATAGAGATTCTAACCTTTCGGAAAAGGAGAAGGAGACTCTAGGAGCAGCCTAGGCTAGGTTCACGAATCTTATAAATATTAGACCAAACCTCTCTTTGCCCGACCAAGTCCTCCTACTTCACTTCCATCTTGGTCTTAGCAAAGATGATGCTCTCCACCTTGATATATCTTTTGGAGGTTCATTCACGCACATGACCATTAGTGAGGGAAAAGCTTGTTTTGGAGAAAATCCTTTAAAACACTCCCTACACTTGGTATTTATGATGAGCTTCCGGAAGATACAATGGAGTCAAGCCCCGACCAACAAGAAGAGGCATCGGCAACCAAATTTGAAATTCCTTCAAATCCCTCTCATAATCCAATTGCCGATAAACCTCCCAATAAGGGGACACATCACAAAGATGATGAATCCTATTCGATGTATGCCCCTTTGAATTTGAGGATGACCTTTTTCTTGTTGTCGATTTTGGGAATACCATAGAGTTTCCCACTTCAACATCATCTCATACCTCAAATTCCTATATGAGAAATCAACATCACATAGAGGGAGGATCAAGTCACATAGAAGATAATTCTATGCACTCTCCTTCTATGCCCACACATAATGTCTCATATATTCCTGATATCGGGGGAGAACTTATGTCAATCTCTGATATATCCATGAGTTGTCCAAGTCCTGTGAAGGACTTGAACTATCATGAAGAAAAAAGTGCTCCCTCTAAAACAGAAAATTTTATCGATGAGCATGAAAGTTATTTCCTAACTGTCCCATTCATTCCATGCTCATATGAAAAATCTCCTGGATTAGTCTATAACTCGCCATGACTTGCAAGTTCTACAACCCTTTCTTGCTCCGTGTTCATAAAATTTTTAAGAAGGTTGTTGTAGATGCTTTTGTCTATCATAAGTTTTGCAAGTCTCGAAATGCTTTGCCATGAGTTTATAGATTGACCCGCAAAGGTTGGTGTTGGAGGGGAAACCACATCATCAACATCGGACTAGTTTCAAAAGGTTTCCCATGGACAAGCTTTGTCCTAAAACAAGCACTGTCGGGAGATACCCCGGACTATCTTGAAAAAAAAATTTTTTTTTTGTTTCTATTATGAAAAAAAATCTTTCTTTCAAATAAATCAAGGTCATGTTTTCAAGTTACTATGCACCTTCGGGTATTCTTGTCGCTAACCATTCTAGGTTAAGATCAAGAAGAGTGCGGGTAATATGGCACTTGAGAACATGGAGCGACATCAACTACAAACTATGATGCTTTTGAGAGGTGGAACACACTCACAAGGAGACTCTGACCCAACACACACTTTGACTTTTACACAAAAGTCCAAGTGTGGGGGAGGATGGTGAGAATCTTGAGTCCCACTCACATCAAGAGTCATCCAAACAAAATGATGATAGATGATGTTAGCTTTGCCTTGGTAAAAGAAAAGAAAGAGAATTAAAAAAAGAGATGAAAAGAAGATGAAAAAAAATATGCATATGAAAAAAGAAGAAGAAAAGGGGAGAGCCTCTTCCTACCTTTGCTACCACTAAGACCCAACATCCATATACACTAGTTGTGTGTATGATTTGGCCTTATGGTTCGCCTGAGTTGGAGCCTGTACAAACACGTCACTGGTGCATCATCTTCAAGGCTGAATTTACATATGCTGCCAGTAAGGACATTCAGGTATGCAACAAGTAATAAATGTTCACCAATCCTTTTTGCTCATTCTTGTCTCCATATGATAGTTCAAATTCTTGCTTCCATGTTTATGTCAAACGCTATAGTTTAGATGTGCTCCTGCAGGGTGCATCTATAAGCTTTTTCAAATTAAGCATGGTGCTTGGGTTGAAATAGCTTACTTTACCCATAATTTGACTTGGTGTTAAATTTTGGTTAATGATCTTTGAGTTGTTGTCATAAACATCAGAAATAATTCATGTTTGGGGATGAGTTAAGGCTAGTTTCATTTTGCAATTTTATCTTAGACTTGCTTGAGCTCTAATAAAATTTGGGTGAACAAGTTTTCAATAATAATAAACTTTTGAGTCTCGGTGTTCCCGACCCGAGAAGAGTCCATGCTTTTTTCACCTTTTTCTATATTTGAATAAAAAGCCGAGTTTTAGCTCCAAAGAAGTGCGGGGTGTCAACACCCCCATCAAAAAAAAAGAAGGAAGAAGAAGGGAGCACCAAAGCACATATGAACTGGTGGAGAAGCCTGTACAAAATTCGGTTTGATCACTTTATCCCCACCTATTCATTTTCATGCTCCTGGTTCTATCATGAGTTTCCCACTTGGATTTAATTTTTGAAAGTAAATATGATTATAGCTTTTTGAGAGTGGACTGCATAATTGTTAGACCTTACATATCCTTCATGCTTGTGGGAAAATTTTCTTATTAGGAAAAATATTTTTGACTAAGTTATTGTGAAGTGAGATATGGTTTTGGCATAGCTATCTTACCTTTTCTATCAAAGTAGTTGGAGAATTTTCTTTTGATAAAATACAAAAATCATAGTTTCACGTACTCCTCAATGGCAAAAATACCTACCAAGACCAAATACGACATGCTTATCAATAAGTTCACAAAACCTTTTTGTCGTATGCTTCTTACCAATTGTTGGGCCTTGTCACGGTTTGAACCTAACCTAGATTTGGGTCTTATACATATGGTTGAGATTCACTTGCACCCACCAAATAATTGCCGACTCTCACACTAAGAGTCGCGCACAACATGCACCCTTTTTCGCCCAGAATGCCAATTCTTACACCGAGAATTGTGCACCATTCCACCAAATAAAAGTGCCGACCCTTACCTTGAGGATCGCGCACCCCTCTTTTAGATTGCCAAAAATTCTCCATGCATTCCGTGATGACATCTCTCTCTCCTTCATCTTTTTCAGGCAATAAGTTATGGGCCATGTTCTTAGTTGAAAAAAAAGAGAGAAAGAAAAGAAAAAAAAGCGAGAGAAAGAAAAGAAAAAAAAGAGAGAAATAAGTTTTAGATATTCCAATCTTGTAGACAAACGGGAAATCTTAGATCCCCGTTCAAAGAAAAAAAGAGAAAGAAAAAAAAAAAAACAACAACGCAAATTTAGTTACTCTTTGGTAGCCCATATTTCTTCATCTCTTCATCCACCAATAAAAGAGAGTTTGTCATGATGCATGGAGACCCAAAAATACCACAAAGATAGGAATCATTCTTCATCCATTTCACGCACTTGCACATCTCAACCTAGTGTATGGCTTTAACCTTAACATGGTTCGGATTTTGACTCGGCTCCTTATTGCATATATTTTAACCGCCAATATAGTTCAAAATGACCAAATCCTGAGGAACAACATAGCAAATATTTTATTTATATAACAAGTTCCACGAGTTTTAATTTTCAGACATGCTTTACAGAAAATGTAATATTTTATGAAATAAAAGTATCTCAAACAACAAAGCGGAGTGCACCATTGCGACGGGCCTGTCGAGTTGATCAAAATAGACATTTCATTTGTTATAAAGAAAAAGAGTAAATAATTCTCCATGCAAATATATGTATGCGTGGTCTATATATACACACATCAAGGCACACGTCATTTCCCAAGCACTCTTGGCTACTTGGCAAGGACGAGATCGAGATGCACAAACAACCACATGCATGAGCCTTGGCCACCAGCAATTCCAGGGAGAGAAGCAATCAATTTCGACCACAGCATGCTGCCATGTGCCAGCTGACCAGCTCCTAGCTTTTTACGTAACAAGCAAATGCCCTTGGGCGAACTCGTCGCGACGGCCCCTCTAAAGCACCTTCTTGTGATTTCACAAACTGTTCTTCCTGTCTTTTCCGTTTCTTTTCGCAGCCCCGAACAAATGTTTCTTTGGTAACATTCTAAAATTATAGTATCTGACCTAAATTATAAGAGCAACAAGAATAACTATATAAGTTCCATTGTACAAAGTACTACGCAAAAAGTGATTAGTGAACAAGGAAAAACCCTAGGGCCTAGACAATTTGGAGGCTGGAACAGTACACACTCGTACAGTCTGTCTTTATAGCGTCGGTTCCAGAGAGGTCTGTACCGGCGGCTGTACGAACCGCCTGTACCAAAACGACTGTGGAAAAAATAAATAGAAACCGCTAGTGTAAACCTATAAATAGAAACGTTTGTTTACAAAAACCGCCTCTATAGAGTTACATCTTCACTAACGCTTCAGATAATTCATCCGATTGTACAACTTTTCTTTACCATGCGGTTTCTTATAAACGCCGCTTGTATAAATGTCACTTGTTTCACAAGCGGTTAGGTTCGGCAAACCGATTGTAAAGCTATGTCTACACAGGCGGTCGAGAGAATGTGGGCCACAGTTTAAATTCTTCTGACGGTATAGCATCACGACCGCTAGTGTAAAAATACGGTGGCGCCTGTATAAATTACGGCTGTGCTAGTGACAAGTACCAAGATCGAGATCAGATGCTGAATTGCCGATGCCGTCGTCCGTCGAGCGTGGAGCCCTGCGCCCTGCTTCAATGTATGCTGCTGCCTGGTCACCGCCGGCGCCGCTGGATGGAGATGGAGTAGGTCGCGATCGTGAAGACCGAAGAAGAGAAGCTGCAGCGTCGGGTCGGGGTCGGGCACGGCGCACGGGCGTTGGCGGCTGGAGTCGCTGGAACAAATGTCGTCGATCGATCTCCTTCTCATTGGCTGATGGGCCACGTTAAATTACCTAAAGACTAAAGATAGGGCTGTATTACATACTTGGGTCTGGGCCCCTAAGTCGTATGGGCCCTCGGCCGTCGCCCCTACTGCCCCCTCCCCCCATAGGGCCGGCACTGCATGCAGCGAAGGAAGGAGGACCCACATGTCCCTCATTGACCCACGGTATTGGCGACCATCCATGCTGCAAGCCCACGCGGGAGCACGTGATAGGTCCAGCCCAGCACAGTGCATAGGAGGTTGGAGCACAGAAGGCGGTCTGCTTGGACGTCGGTGGAGAAAATCATGCACGTAAATCTCGCTTCACCGACGTTGGGAGGTCGGCAACTCCAGGATCTTAGGAATATTCTTAGAGCATGTCCACTCTTCCAAGGCACCTCTCACCTATAAATAGAGACTCTCTCTACATTTGTAAAACACACTCTACACTACATATTTGAGCTACACAATACACATTCTACACAATAAAGCTTCATCTCCACATTATATATATTTGTAGTAGTGTCCCTCTAGGTGCTAGTGCCTAGTTGTATACTTTAGAAAAGAGGAAGAGAGAGGAGGGAAGAGCGGAGGCGCAGCCGGCTTGTCGGGTTCTCCTCCAGTCTGTACCTCTACGGAGCCGACTCCTTTGCGAGTAATATCCGCATATTCTTTCTTTGCAATTCCTTAGTGATCTATTTAATTAAAGTTCAAGTTCTTACTTGCTTGCTTGTGGGATCTCCGCTCGACCGAGTGCTTTAGTCCAGCTAAGAATTTGGACTAGAGTAGTAGCCTCTAGCGTAGACGTGGTGTCTGGGCTAGGGAGTTACCTGAGTTTGTGCCCAACCCCACGGATAGTTTGTGGTAGCCCCGGGGGTGACAGCTCCGATTAGGCCTTTGTATTCCACCACGTTCGTGTTGGTGTTCTCGTAGAGCTTTGGCTGCCTGACCCTGGTTACGTCTTCCCAGTCTTTTCGAGAACCGGAAAGGAACAACTGCTCCAAAGTGAGTGAGTATAGTGAGCCGAGACTTTAGTTATCTAGTGACCTTGGGCTGAGCCTAGAAAACCCTCTCGTCCTACAAAAATATCCTTCTACTTACTTCTCTTGGACGACCTTGTTTCACTCTAGTACACTTCCGTTCCCTGTGGAAAAATATGATACCCTAAATACTTTCGGGTGAAAGCTACAACGGTACTCCGTGCGCTTGCGGATTTATCTGCTTACGCTAAGAAATACCAACAACCGGCCACCTTACCCTGCACTCGATGGCCCCTACTGCCGCTGCTGGGCATGGCAGCTGGCTGCTGCCAATGGTGGGGACGGGCTTGCAGTGGGCGGGGCCTGCCGCGGCTCTCGTGGCCGGCTCTGCTTCGGCTGCTTCCGGGATCAATGGCAGACAGGGGTGAAAACCCCGCTTGGCTTCCTGGACGACGATGGTGGCGCACCGACATCATTACCTTCTTGGAGGCGTCGTCATTGCTCTGCCTGTCGTCGGTCTTTGTTGGGCGAGCGGCGATTCTAGGCGAAAACCCTGCCTTAGATGTCTCTAAGGCCAACGGTGATGGCGCCTTGGGCGTCACCTCCTATGTGAAGGCACCGTTGAAGAATCTCCTACCACCCTTCGCTTCTCCTGCGTGGTCACCTTGGTCGCTGCTCTGCGCCTAATTGTGCTTCATGTTTCTCCTCGCTCGATATGTCCAGCTAGTGAATTTAGTAGTCGTAGTTGTAACACCCCGACCCAGGGCTTAACAGGATTAATACGATACTCATATCAACAAGTTACAACTTCTTTTCCGGAGCCCATCTTCTAAAAACTCCAAAGTTAAGCGTGCTTGACCTGGGCCAATGGGTGACCGACCGGGAAGTTCTTTCCGAGTGCACACGAGTGAGGATAAAGTGTGCAGAAAAGACTAGTGTTGGTCTGTGAGGCTAGTCTATGTCCTAGTTAAGCTATCGGATGTAAGTGGGCTCGGCCTCGGAGGGGTGGGACGTTACAGTAGTCTTCCGCGGATGGTTTGCTGCGTTGTTGTGCTTGGGCGGATGCTTTGCCGCCGGTATTGTGGAGGATGTTTCTTGCTTTGTGTTTGTGTTGAGATTTTTGTTGGTAATCCTACGATTACCCCTGAAACCTTTTGTATCTTGTTCTTAAACTTTGGTTTACCACTGCTTAATGAAATAAATGCCAATGCATTTTATCGAAAAAAAGTTCACTAGTCCATAGAACCCAACTATGATAGGCTAACAATTAGTTCTAGTGCCAATAATTAGTTTATGATCCAAACAGGTAATGATGTTTTTCTCTAGTTGCATTGTAGGTAACTTAGGAACATATAAGTAGGTTATTCGATTTATTTTGAATACCGGTAGAGGTGGAAGTTTGTGTGCAAATTTGGGTTATTTTAGATTATTATTTTAAAATGGCATATGCAAGTAACTTAGACATAAATTCAGGGTGTTACTTTAGATTATCTTCATAATGTGATAGGCTGCCAATTAAGATGCTGACTTAGGTGGGTTACTTTTGTATTGTTATCATAATTGCAATGGTGGATAATTTTTAGAAACAGGACATATTCAACGGTTATCATTGCAATTGACGTATAATATAATCTCACAGTTATCAAGAATCTTTCGGATCACTCAGAGCATACAAAAATGCATGCTAACGAGGCAACTGAGAGACAGTCAAACAGATCAAACAACATTCTGAAAGCAGTGTTGTCAAAAAAAAAAAATTCTGAAAGCAGAGTGGCCGAATTGGAAACAACTTGACAACTTGTCCACGAAGAAAAGAACGAAAATACCAGAGTTGATAATTAAACAAACGCAAAAATCGAAAGACAGCACTGAAAGCTTATATGGGAGTAGCGTGTTCTAATGATTAGCCTAATATTTATCGGCCTTCTAGCATCGATAGACTCACGTTATTAACAGAGTGTTCCAAGTCTCCTTTTTTTTCTAGGGCTTCATAGTATCTCTGCGCAAAAAATAATGGCTGCCTGGGCATTGGGCGTAGCATGGCTTCATTATTCAACATGGATACAACTAACGATATCAGTGGCCTGTCATTTGGGCTGTCTTGAACACACAATAGCCCAATATGGATGCATTGCAAGGCTTCATCAATCGAGCAGCAGCTCTCCACAATCATTGTGTCTACGAAATCCCTTGCCATTCCATCTTTCCATAAGTTCCATGCCTGAAGCATAAGACAAATTTCATGATTATTGTGACAATATATTCATACTGTTAATTTGAATCGTGGTAGAAGTAACACTTACATAAGCGGTAAGGCTTGGATAATCCATTAGTAGATGACGAGGGGAACTTATCTTTAGTCTATCTCCAGTAGTAAAATACCAAAGCTGTAGGTGTCAGACTTGACGGAGAAAATGCCTTCCATAGTATATTCAGGTGACATGTAACCGCTGTTTGAACAGTTGCACAAGCAAATAGTCAGAATTTGAATGAAAAATAATTTTAGTAGTTCTGGTTATCTGGAGCCAGAAAATACTTGCATGCATGATTCCTTTTCTCCGAAAAGGTCTGAAGTCAGAACTCTTTCTAATTTCTTAGAGAAAAAGAGCCAGAAAATACTTACTATGTCCCAACAACTCGCCTAGTGCTTGCTTGCTGCTCGCTACTTCCAAAAATCCTTGCAATACCGAAGTCTGAGATTTTCGGGTCCATCTCTGCATCCAGCAAGATGTTGCTTGCTTTGAGATCTCTGTGAATGATCATCATTCTTGAATCTTGGTGGAGGTAAAGAATTCCTCTTGCTATTCCTTTGATTATGTTGAACCTTTTTGGCCAATCAAGAATAGACTTCATTGCAGGATCTGAAATGAACATGGAAAGGGGTGAAGCAATTAGTTAAACCATTCAGGATCGGAATCGGAGTGTTTCTTAGTCAATTCAAAATTTTCTTTCTTAGAATTTGTGATATAGCACATACCAAAGAGAAATTTGTCTAAGCTTTTGTTGGGCAAGTATTCGTATACAAGCAACTTCTCAGCTTCATGGATACAACAACCAAGAAGGCTGACTAGGTTTTTGTGCTGCAAACTTGCAATAAGAACTACTTCATTTCTAAGCTGCTCCATCCCTTGCTGAGAACCGCTGCTAAGCCTTTTAACAGCAACTTCCTTGCCATCTTTCAGTGTACCCTGTGTGATATCAGCGTTGGAGTTGAACATGATGAAATAAGACATATATAATTGACTAAGTAAAGGAAAACTGTATACCACCTTATATACTTTCCCAAAGCCACGTTGTCCAAGCATGTTGGTTTCATGGAAATTATTTGTTGCAGCTTTAAGGTCCTCAAAGCTGATACACGATAATTCCAGATTTTGGTCCCCGAAATCAAGAACGTTCCTCTCATGTGCTTCCTTGTTCATTCGCATCCCTGGTAGAAACGCGTCAGCAATTCAAACACTTATATATTCGGACGAGGTAAAGGCTGCATATTACAAGCACGTAGCGTATTATTTGTCTCTTGGGGTACCTCATGACTTGCATATAACAAGGCATATACATGATGTGAGCACCAGCAGACATGCCATCGTTGGGAGTGCAATCAGCATAGCCGTGCCGATCTTTTTCTTCTTGTTTCCTGTAGAATAACACATCATGCATGTGAAGGTGAAAGTCGGGTGTGTATGTGTGTATGTAATTTGAAGCTAAGGGACACCTGGCGCACAACGGCACTTACCAGGAGAGCCTGCCAGCCTAAGGTACAGGTTTTCGCCTATATCACTGGCCTTCTCGGTGTCGAGAAGCTCCCCCATCCAAAGCAAGCACCTTGACACGTCACTAGCACTCATGGTGACGATGGTGCTCAAGTTGGCATAAGCGTAAGCGGTGCACGAGCAGTTGCGGTCGCACTCGGCAGCACACTCTTCAAGGCTTCTGTTCCTGATAAACAGGAACTTGTCAGGCACCTTCATCCCTGGCAAGGTCAAGAAATGGCTCTGTCCGCCGCATGCCAGCGCTTCCGTTCTCCGGCATCCTCTGGAAAAGTTGAGGAAGAAGCCGTGTTCCGGCTCGAACCCGTCGAGACACTTGCACTCCCGGACGCCGTCGAGCCCCGTGATGTCGCAGTAGCCGAACGGCCCGCATCCGCCGTAGTGGAGACAGCCATTGCCCGGGCGCTCGAACACAGGATTCCACGACGACGATTGGTTATTCCAGACACGGAGAATCACGTTTCCCATGTAGTCTAGTTTCCAGTGCGTTGTTGGGCCGCCGGCTGCATTGTATGTCGCGTATATCTCCTCCCCGTCGTCGACGATCTGGGAATATATGAATCCGTTGATGGCGGAGGCCCCCGCGCCGGTCCATACGCCGCTGCGCCATGAACGACTTTTACCTCGCCAGATGATGATCTGGAGGCCCCAGCTACTGGGGTCACCGCTGAGGGCGAAGTCGCCGGCGGAAGGGTCTCGAGGGCTCTTCCAGGCAACGATGCGCACTGCGGTATGAGATTTGTAGTTCGTCCACAGCTTGAAGCCCGGGAGGATGGTGTCGGTCGGGTCATCCTCCATGCTTTGCCACACTTCTCTGCCGAAGAGCAGGAGGACAAAGCTCCCCGTGCTCTTCAGTACTCCAGCGCCTCCGACGCCACCGCCGGGGACCGCCCAAACCGTACGATGGTCGGAGTCCGACAGCACGAGATCAGAAGTGTTGGTGAGAGCTAGCTTTGCTGAAGGCGTGGTGATTGGCTTGTTGCGGTTGGCGATCCAAACATAGGTGCGCTCGGGGATGTTGTTGTACCATATGCCGAGGTACAGGCTTGGGGTCGTTGAGCTGGTGGTGTTGAGGTTGAAGAAGCCAAGAGCAAACATGCCACCGTCGTCGGAGATGAGCTTATCGCCGGGGTACAGTGGTCTTACTGAGGTTAGGCGATCAACGAAGGATTGGCAGGAACGAAGTGAGAATAACAGGAAGATGATCAACAATACATGTTGGTGGGATGCCATATTCTTTTGCGTTGTATGCTCTTGTTAAGGCTGAAGAGCATAGTAAGTTAGTTAGTAACTCTAATATAGGCAAACATGCTCTTCATGATGAATGGTGCAGATACTTGGACTTATATTTGGGGAACCTCCATCTTTTCTTCTAAGAGAGCTTATCGCCATCTTTCAGGATCGTGTTGGTCACATCCAATCTTTAAATGGATTTGGAAGTCTTCTTGTCAACACAACCACAAGGGTTTTTTTTTTTTTTTTCTGCCCAGTGCTCTGAATGTCAAAGTGAAGAAATTCAACCAAGCGCGGGTAAACGGCGGGAGTAACTATGACTCTCTTAAGGTAGCCAAGATAGACTTAGCACGCATAATAATATTCTGAAAAGAAAAAAACTTACAGTTGCCTTCTTTCAGTTGTGTGTACTGTGCTCATAATATTGAAGAGACGGTTGAGCACTTGTTTCTTGACCGTGAAATGGCTCGAGAATGCTGGGGCTTATTGGACTGACAGTAAACAACCCTAGTTGTTTTGTCATTTGCACCCGCTCCCCTTCCCCGAGCGCCCCTGCTTGGGCGACTCGGGGCTCCCCCACCGCCGGCCAAACCCCCCACCCCCCACCCCCACCCCCCGGCGCCGTCCCCCAGTCCGGCTGCCGCCGTCGCCCTCCCCCGCGCAGCGGCCCGCAGCGGCCATCTCATAGGGTGCTGCTGCCCCCTCCCTCCTACCCCCCACCTCTAGCCTCCTACTTCACCTGCAACCCTAGAGGTCCAATGGCGGCCGCCGGCGGTGGTTGGGGCCGGCCGGGCTCCCGTCGCCGGATCTGGGCCTCTGGAGGCCGGATCTAGGCGTGGCGCAGCCCAGCCCTCCTCCCTGGCTCGCGGGCGGCTCCGCCCGCTGGGGGGACGGCGGTCTTCTTGGCCGTGCGGTGGCCGCCGGCGGTCGTCGTCCTCCCCCACACCGCCGGATTCGGTCCCTTGGGGACCGGATCTAGGGTTCAGGGGTGCCCCGCCGCTTGGGGGCCGACAGTGGTCGGGTGCTGGTGGCTGGGGCCGCCGGTTCTGGTCGGTGGGCCCATGGGCTGGCGTGCCGCTGCCCTCCCGGTCGGTGGCTGTGGCGGCTCATGATGGTTGGCAGGCAGGGCAGGCGGCTATTTGGGGGGCGTGGCCGATATGTATGCCGTCTCGCACCATGGTAGTGTGGGCGGCTGCCTTGGCGGTATGTCATCGACGTCGTGGTGGCGTGGATGGCGGCATATCGCTCTTCCCACCGTATGACTTGGATGCAGGGAACTCTGGGCGAAAGCTCAGCCCGACGGTGGTCAGGCGGACGACGGTGACGCTTCTTGGCGCCACACCCTTCTTGAAGGCGTCGTCTTCGAGTATCCTGCTCCTATCACTGTTGCCGGATTCGGGCGAAGGCCCAGCTTTAGCTCTAAGGCCAGCAACGATGGCATTCTCGGCGTCACCGTCTTCGTGAAGGCGCTGCTGATGAATCTCTACGGCCCGCTCCTCCGCCATGGTTGCTATGGTCCTCTTGCTACACTTAATTGCGCTTTATGTTTCTCCTCACCTGGGTTTGTCTAGTTAGTGGATGTTGTAGCCGTAGTCGTGGTCCTTCCGGCGGATGCTTTGCCGCCGATGTGTTTTTGCTTGGGTGGATGCTTTGCCGCCGGTGTGTTGCAGGAACATCCTCCTTGCTCGTGGTTCTGTGGGTTGTGGCCCCAAGTGACTCGGAGGAGCTTTTTGGCGGATGCTGCTTTGCCGCTGTGGTGCGCTTTGCCACCGAGTATGCGTCTCCGGCATGTTGGCCGTTGAGGTCGCTGAGGTGGGGATGGATGCATGGCCGTCGGGTGTTCGGACGGAAGCTTTGCCGCCGTGGTGAGCTTTGCCACCGAGGACGCGTCTCCGGCAGGTTGGCCGTTGAGGTCGGTGAGGTGGGGACGGATGCTTGGCCGTCGGGAGTTTGGGTGGATGTTTTGCCGACGTGTCTCGCTGTTTTCGTCTACGGCTCCTTTCACTATTGGCTACCTAGGTGTTGAGATAGATTTTGTATTAGGCTCAGTTCTTGGGTTGTTAGGTGGAGGGTGCCCCCTCTCCATGTTCTTGCTTTGTGTTTTTGTGTTGGGGGCTTCGTTGGTAATCCTAGAATTACCCGCGAACCTCTTTGTACCGCGGCCTTTCTTTGGCCTTTCTTCTTAATGAAATACAGATGAAGCCCCGATCTCGAAAAAAAGTAAACAACCCTCTTAACCCCTACTAGAATTTTGAAGATTTCAGAATGCAGTTAAATATTCCCTTCTTCATGGAAATTTTTATTGTTATGAGTTGGAACATAAGGACAATCAAACGAAATTATTTTCAGAGGCATTCCTGCAGTCTTCTGGGCCGTTTGGAACGCAGTATTTTGTAGGAAAATCAAAGGAAACAAAAAGGAGGAACGGGAGGGCAGTAGAGCGTTTGGAACACAGGAAAATAAACTTTCCTTTCCTATGGAACACTATAGCTTCTTTGTAGATTCACAGGAAAGGAAAACTCTACTCCAATCTCGTGTTTTCTGTCTCCTTCGCTGAAGCCCGAGGTGACCACACAGTGATAATCTATCGGCCGCATGTGTCCCTCAATCGTAAAAAAAGAGTCTGGTAACTACTAATATAATGTGTAGTTTGATTATTCGTTTTGTGCTAAGTGCATGAGTGGAGAAAGATATTGTCCAGATTTTCATTTGATCTCAACTGTAGCAACATGGTTCAGTAGCCCCACATGTGAGAGGGTCATGTACATTTTTTTTGCAACTAACAAAGTATATCATTTCATTATGCCCTAATAATGACTCTTTATCATTCGCAATCTTATGATTCCTGTGTCATAGATTCCTGCATTCCAAACACCTTCCTTTCCTCTGTTTTACCACTACACACTCATCCCATTCCTGTGTTTTTCTTTCTATTTCTCTGTTTTTGATTCCTGCATTCCAAACAAGCCCTTCGTTGCTCCAAATTTTCAAGCATACCTTCGGTCTTTGGAGGAGGGCTAAGAAGAAATACTTTCCCTCAACAGAGTTATGGTTGGAGCAAGCTGTGTACTAGCTCTGATTTTCTTTGTTTTATTTCTAAATTTCTCCGGTTCTTTTTACTTTTTTTACCTAAATTGTATCTTCTATGTAACTCTCTTGGTTACGTTTAATAAATTTCCAGTAGAGGATGGACCCCTCTTTCCTTAAAAAAATAGGCACAAAGAGTTAATTATAATTTGTCTGGACCACAAAATACAAACAACTTGTGTGTGACTGGGTGAAATTATTGCACGTCGTCCAGACCATCAGAGGCATACCCAGTAACCTACTAGCTAGGCTAAAACTATTGTGCCTTTTCTAATTCTAAATTCTAAATTCTAAATTCTAAATTCTAAATTCTAAATTCTAAATTGAAAAGAAAACAGCTCGAGATTCAAGTCTTAGACCTTATTCTTTTAGTGTCAGGTGATGTGCCTATGGCCGGTGAGGCGTTTAGGGTGATTTTATGAATTTCGAGATTTGTTGGTCCAACTCTTTTTTTTTTGGGTGCTACTCGTAAGGATAGGACATATGTGTATGGTTTCGTATAGGAAAGTGTGCGCTCGTGTATATATGAACGTCTGTGCCTGTACTAGTTAAACAGTCAATGAGTAGATTGTGGGTAGAAGATCACTAACATAAAACACCACAACAATTAATGCACTGACCGCCATGACCATCAGGGCATGAAGGAGCTTATCCAGTCAATTTCTAGGAGCGGGCTCATTCAACTTATCTAAGGGAATATTCTTCTTTGGTGGCTGTTACCTGTTAGTTAGATCGTCGGTAAACTAAACACCTCTTATCTATGGATATCCAACAAACCACATCCGCCTTAATATTGCATCTATAAATAGGCATAGTCCTTTATATTTAAATATGGTCTACATATTTTTTTTTGATAATATATACTTGTATTAATTAATAGAAATAAACACGTCCAAATACAAGTACAACCTATATTCTACGAGAAAGGAAGCTGACCCCATCCGCTGCTGACGAAGTCCGCCGACATCAGCCGACACCGCCAAATCTGAATCACCAGAAGCCGGAGGAAGCCACCGGCCTTGAGTTGGACTGCAGCAGACGCGCAATGTCGCGGAGGTGATGAAGCCTTTGATTGCCCATCCGTCAGGACCACAATCCAGGTTGGAACGCCGAGAGCGGCGCCGACGATGGCATCCGCCGTCACGGTGAAGCCAAGCTCGCTCAATCCCAATCCGTGCCGCCGGCTCGATCCACCGTATTCCATCTTGCCGCCACCGTAACCTTGACCTAAAACGCGGCACGAGCATCGCCGCTCCGCCACGACGACGAAACAGCAGCCGCCGCAGACTCCTACACCGCCACATAGGCCTCCCATCATCACCGGAGCAGGCGACGACGAGATGAACGAAGACTGGGAGGACGTTATTCCACCATGGCTGCGCTTCCACCTCCACTAAGCTCGCGCCGCCGGAAACCCTAACCCTAGAAAAGGGACCTAATCTACACCGTCGGTTAAGGTCACGCGGTTCCTCACATATCCGAGGCTAAACACAGAGAGCAAGCCTGACTTTCTAGAGTTCTCACAAAATATATAAATGCTGTTAGAGGTTAAAAAGATATAGAAAACAATTTTATATAAAAGACTCTCCAAATAATGTTAAATAGTGAGTTTTAGAAAGATTCTTGTAGATGCTGTGACAATTGTAAGATGATCAATACATGAAGGAATGCCACCACATTATTCTGCGTCGTATACTCTTTAGTTTTGTCAAGCTGAAGAGCATAGTACGTATAGATGATCAGAACGACGCACCAGTAATTATACGCCACTGTTGAGATAGAAAGGCGCTGTTGTGTTAATGCTCCCTGTGGAAAAAAAGGCATTAGTCAATTTTTAACATTGAAATATGTAGTCAACATATATGGTTGGATATTTGTGTTTGATGTGACTCTTTGTGTTTGATGTGTGACTCCACGATTTGTATGTGCGTTGGAGGTGCTCACAGTTCCACGTAAAATAAAGACGTCTAAGTTTTGTGTATTTTTTTTAGTCTAAGAGTAGTTTTTTTATTCAACTATTCTCCGCAGCTCTAACCGAAAAAAAAAAAACTCCAACAAATATGCTATATAGTTTTATAAAATAGCAAACATGCTATCCTGAAATCTCGGAGGTCATATATAGCCAGTTAGCCAATTTCTACCTAACTTTGTAAAATAGCAAGGCTATTGTGAACCACTTATTTTTTGCAAGGTGGGGCGTCGGCACGGTTGCGGCAGTGGGGAGGGAGCGAGACGTGGCTTAGAGTTTGGGTCCACTCAACAAGGTTGGTTTTGTCCCGCCTCAATAAATAATAGATCATTATGTCAAGTTATGATATAATTTTAAAAAAGACTTATCTCTACATATCTTAATGTATTCTTTTGGGAACCAGAACGACGCACTAGTAATTATACGTCACTGTTGAGACAGAAAGGCGCCGTTGAGTTAATGCTCCCTGTGGAAAAAGGCATTAGTCAATTTTGAACATTGAAATATATAGTCAACATATATGGTTGGGTATTTATTTTTGATGTAACTCTTTGTATTTGATGTGACTCCACGATTTCTATGTGCGTTGGAGGTGCTCGACGTCAGAGACACAGTTTATATTCTAAAATAAATATGTCTAAGTTTTGTGTATTTTTAGTCTAAGATACAAATAGAGTAGTTTTTTTATTCAACTATTCTCCGCAACTCTATCGGGAAAAAAAATGAACTCCAACAAATGTGCTATATGGTTTTGTAAAATAGCAAACATGCTATCCCTGAAATCTCGGAGGCCATATATAGCTAGCTATAGCCATTTGCTACCTAACTTTGTAAAATAGCAAGGCTATTGCGAACCACTTCTTGTTTGGCAAGTTTTCTATTTTACTAAATGGCTAAACATTGAAATTTGGCTAATTCAGTTTAACCAAGCTATTGGAGTTGCTCTAAAACCGCAGAAAGCGAAATATTTTGCAGCGAGTCAAGCGTAATACGATCAAAAGGAAATGGGGTCAATGCCTCAAACAGTTCCCTAGAGGGGGCCCCGGGTTGAAAGAGCGAGCTACATTCTTTCATAGAAGGCGAATTTTTTTTGACCTATATTGGAAAAGTTTGGCCATCTTGCTAGTTTTAAATGGTTTCATTTTTCTAAAAATTATAACAAAAAAATATAAATAATTTATTTTGAATTTTAAAATATGAACCAAATATCTATTTTTTTATAAAATATCAATATACTTGTTCGTGCTCGTGTTTTGTCTACTCCTTTTGCAAATTGTTGCTTTTCAGTCGTGTCGAGCAATTGGATACCAAAAGCTTTGTCTAAAGAACGCATAAATAAAGTAATGGCAAATAAGTAATTATGTTGTCAATTTCCATGTTCAAGCTCATTTACCAAACAGCAAACGGTGAACTACAATTCTGTTTTTAACTCCCTCTATTAATTCTCAACACTTACCAATCAAGGATTTGAGACTAAAAATCAAACTCCCACCACAATTCCCATGCCCCTTAGAATTTGGGGGAAAGCTCTCTGTCTAGCGGCATCCAGACCAGAGAGTGAGTCTATTTCTTCTTCTGACTTTTGCATATAAGTCCTTTTACAATACATTATTTACACCAACACTCCCCCTCAAGATGGGTGTTGACACTTCTAACACCACTCACACTAAGTTGTCATCCCTAGCATGGCGCCGTAAGTGTTGGTATAGAAACCGCTCCTCTAGTAAAGAAAATATGGGATCCGCAAGCGAACGCATAATACACCATCGTAGCATTTTACCGGGAAGTATTCCAGTATCGTAATTTATATTTAGCTCAAGGGAAAGAACTAATGACTTAAACTATGAGATGAACTTGCTAAACACGACTACTTATGAGTGATTGATTGCACTATCACATACTTTGGCAGAGGGGTAAACCATGATAAATAAGGGAATATAAAGTATAAAGCTCAGGGTATAAATCACACAGAGTTTAGATATAGACTACTCAACAAAAGGTAGGTTGACATCTGATTAGTGCAAGAAATAGAAATCCTATGTAGGTTCTAATCTACTAAGTCATTCATCTACTCTAACGCTACACTATCACATATAGCACAAAAGACTCTTCATCTATGTATAAGGATCATTGCTATAACAAGCCAAGACATAGTAGGACTTACTACGCAACTTTGGTTCTTCTAGACCTACCAACGGGGGATGGAATACAAAGGACTCAACGGAACTGTCACTTCCGCGATCTACCACACGACCGGGCCAATAGGGTGCATTTGCAGGTAAACGGCATCTAAGCACCATGCTCACATGAAATCTACCACCTAACCCTCCCGCGAAGAGAGCTAAGCGCTTTGCAAACATATACATAAACTTATTATCAATCATAACCATATCAAATGTAGAACTAGAATAAACTAAGAACATAATAAATAGAAACATAATGATATTAGAGTAAAGTCACAAGAATAGATACAAGATAATACCAAATTCTTGATGATGAAGATCCGGAATTCCGAGCACAGGCACCTGATTCTTCCTCTATCTAGTCTAAACCTATGTAGAACTTGAAGAACTAGAGTAGCTATTCTAATTCTCTGGTGGAGAGATCTCTCTAAACCCTGGCTTTGCTGATGGCTACCTTTGAATAATGAATTCTTGAATGAATTAGGGTTTCACCCAGGGGGAGGGGCCCTGAATATATAGCCCCCTTGAAGGAACCACGACCGTCGGATCAAACCGACCTAAATGGACGATTTTTATTGCTCCTCAAAGTCGGTGGAGGCAGGATCCGCGAGACTCCACCTCATTGGCTGAGGTGGAGAGTCGGCCGCCCCTCCCCTGGAGTCGGCCGCCCCTGGCCAATGCCAGGTGGGGCCCCGCTTCCAGGGGTTGCCTTCCCGAGTCTTCCAGATTGTTCTTTTTTACTCGTTCGGTCATTCTCTCTATGTAAATCCGACATGTGGGCCTTCTTGGATGATTTCCTGATAATCCCCTGCGAAAACACATATTCACCAAAACTTGTGGAATTTGTCAGTTTAAACCCTAAGTATATGGTGGTGAACAGATTATGCCCCTCTTTCTCTCTCTAGTTGACATATAAAATTGATCGTTAACAACCGTCAACAAACTCCCCCAAGCTTACCCTTTGCACGACCCTGAGCAAACAGCTACAGAAGATGGATCAGGAGTTGCTGCAATGCTTTCACACTATACAAGTACACATGCTTTAAACAAGAATTCATCCTCAGACTAGAGTGAACTATCATAACTTCCAAACTTACTCATGTTTCTTTCAACCATGGGGCTTTTACCGCACTTGGGTCTTGAGTAGTTGAAAGACGTAATAATTAAGTCAAGCACCGTTGTCTCATGCTCGTTGTTCCACCTGCGTTCGGAGTTTTTACAAGATTTTCAATAAAACTCGAGTTCCTTAGTATGACCCTTTCAAGTCTCTCAATATGTGGTATTTTTGGATCCTCTCTAAGGCATTGAAAAGAGATATGCCTTCTCTCTTGCTTTCAGAATATGTGGTATTTGTGGTTCAAGGCATTTATAGATGAGCCTTTACTCTTTCTCTCTCTCACCCTACTCTAATAAAGGCTTATGTGGGGTTTATAGGTGTGGAGAACTAATGCATTGGCCTGATCGAACCATGGATCCGAAGGAACTCAACATACAACCAATCGGTGTGTGCATGTGTGGTTTTATATGTGGATGATGTAATAGAGAGAAATATTTGTGGGAGGAGAAGGGGTGCACAATACGAACTATCAATGCTCTTTATTTGGAAGAAACTTGGAACTACTTCAACACTTGAACTTCTTGAAACTTTGAACTTGGAAAACTTGAACTTTGAAAACTTGACAACGACTGGGCTCATAAATCTCTCTTTCTTTTTCTTCTCTTTTTTTTTTTACTTCTTGCAGCCCAAAAAGAAATGGAATACTTCTTGAATGGAATACTTCTCAACTTGACAACTTTACATCGGGAATAACAAATGATACTTGGAGCATTGATCTTGGAGAAATGGCTAGCAAAATGAACAGGGGGATATTTTTGGTGTTCACTCTCAGTGTTAGAGTAGAACAATTTCAATGAATGACAATAGGCTTTATGTGGCGCGTACTTCCAGGGTAGAAGTAGCAGGGGTGAATGTGAGTGTGTGAAACCAGGATTTAGCTGTATGATGAGTTCATAAGGATACGACACAGCCAACGGCACGAGCCCTAAACAAATGAGGAGGTTTCCTATTCTAATGATCAAGTTTTGGCTGTGGTAGGAATTTTACCTCTCTGTCATATAAGGAACTCATCATGAAACATTTATAATTTTCACAAACAAATCTCCGAATTTAGTGGCACTTTGGAATATAATGAACAAGTAGCTCGGACTATCATCATATCATGTCCGTCAACTACCTAGACTTAGTTTAAGCATATGCTCCCACAGTTTTAAGGTGTAGAGTAAATCCAGCTTGTCAAACAAAGTGTATCCAAATCTTGGGAGAACTCAAATTTAAAGCTAGGTACTTGCAAAGAATTAGGCAGAGCAACTATTCATCATTTCTATCATGCAGTCCTCAAGTCTACACAATTTTATTTATAGCAAACTGAATTGAAAGCAAACTTACACACTCTTTTCATTTGGTTTTCATCTTAACGCAAACTTGAAATGTAAACAAACACACTTAAAGAAAGCAAACTAAACAAACTCTTGAAACAGCAAGCAAATTTTTATTGGTTTTTTCTAGGTTTTCTAATTTTTTAGATACATAAACAAACTAAAAAACAAACTGAAATAAAAGAAAAGAAATACTTATCTTGATAATGGGGGTCCTCCCCAAGCTAGTCTTGCGGCGGCGGTGGTGGATAGTGGATGCTCAACATGTCCACCAAGCTATGCAGGCATAGAGGCGGCTTCTCCCCGATTCTCTTGAATGGTGCCTAGTGTCTCGGGAGGTGTTGAGGTTCCACTCGATGCTTGGTCATTCCACCTCTAATCATGGTGACTCAGAGTGGCAGTGGTGTTGTGCTGAAATGCTACTTGTTCATCATAATGCTGCTGGGTAAAAATAAACCCAGTGGCATCAGAGTGGCGACGTGGCTCAAAGCCATGGTGTGGTTCTTCTTCTTCATCGGTTGTACCAAAGGGGTCACAAGAGTATCTTGGTGGTTGTGAGGGTCCTGCTTCTGATGGTCCTGGCTCTGATGGTCCTGGGGTGGTGTATGGTGGGTAGAAACCATAGAATGGTTGTGATGGTTGGCTTTGTGGTGGGTACACCCATGAGTTTAGTGAGTGGTGATGAGGTACATCCCACTCATTGAAACCGGCATGTGCTTTGTTCCTTCCGGGCGCTTTCGGCACCACGCCAAACGGGTTCACAATTTCCTGTCACCCTCTCCGAGTGGACACTTCGGGGTGCTCTCTCATTCACTGGTTCTGCCTGCAACTCAACATGATATTCTTACACATGATACAATGCCAGCTCCGGGTTAGGTAACCGGATCGAGGCATTCCCATATTTTGCATACAAAACACCCTTCACCTTTTTCAACAAGTGGCCTTGGACAAAAGTGTAATAGTCATAAAATTCTCTATGATGCTCAACGTACTCAAAAGTGGCTCCCTCTAACAATTTCAAGCTTGTGGCAATGCGAGTGATGAGTGAACAAATGCCTACTCTTCCTACTTTGTAAGTGGGGACAGTCATCCAATGGTTTACCAAGAGGTGGATAGGAGACACTTTCTTTTTCTTGACAACCTGCATACATCACCGCAAGTCAACTATTCGATCTTACTTTCATCATCTCGGGGAAAAAGGTTGCTCCTATCCAAATGATGCAAAAATCTAAGCGTAGGATGTTCTATGTCATGCGTGCGGTGCGCTAGGTGATAAGGTCCTCTAGCAATGCAACTCCAGAACCTATGAGCGTCAAAATCACCTAGTGCTGCATTTATGTCTATGACGACATCTTGAGGGAAACCTAGGAGGTCGCTAAGGTTTCTCCACGAGACAGAAAATTCCAGAGCAAACATTCTAAAATAAACCCCATTTTCTATGTGTCAGAGGGTGCTAAGGAATTCTATGGTCAAAAGTTTGATCCTTTTCTCAGTGAGGTTTGCAAATGAAGTCCATCCAACTAGCGGAAAAATTGTGTCGAATTCATGAGCCATACCTGTGTCTAGCAGAAGTGTCGGATCGATGACTGGCGTGTGGGTGAAGTGCTTGTTCTTGAGCTTCTTGTATATCTCCTTCTCTTGGGCGGTCTTCAGGACGAGGTCGGATGTTCTCATGAGAACTCTTTGAGATGCTGATGGTGCTGCTGCAGGTGCTTGTTGGTGGTGCTGCTGGTGGTGGGTCGACACTCATGTCGGAACCAGCCACCGAGTTCTGGCGAGATGAACTCCTTGTCCTGATGCTCTTGATAGTTCCAGAGATCCCCTTGAAGACACCCTTCATCCTGATGCTCTTGCGGAAGTTCAGCGTCCAGTTCCATCACCTTACGCCCAACAACTTCCCGAAGCTTTGTGCGTTTGTGTGGGGGTGCCACTCACAGGGGGTGGAACCAACTGTGGAGGGGTTCGCGAAGGTGCATAGTATGCACGTGCAGAGGAAGACAAAGACCGTGACCACTGGCGACAAGTCGGTGATGGAGGAGAGTCAGTTCGGGGTTCTCACATTCCGTCGCCGGAACAACGTGAAGGTTCCGGTGCAAGCTCAGAAGAACAAGTGGGAGGGTTGGCTGAACAAGTGGTTCTATTACCGCTTGGATGACATGGAAGGACATGGTTTAGCGGGCGACCTTCGCCCGCTCCCGGACAAGGACGCCTTGAAGGTGACCACTGCCTCCGACCTTGGGTCGCGACTTTGCGAGGACGCAATGCGCGACCTCTCTCGGTGCATGGCGCAGCTAGATCTCTTCGCAGAATATCACTGCGCGAAGGTCGTGCCTCTGAAGGCTGACGATGATTGGACGGGCCTAGTAAAGGAGGGGTCGTCATCTTACACGGCTATGGGGTATGAGTTTTTGAAGGATTTAAACCTACCCGACCTCCGCGCTGCTTGGGCGGCGGAATTTTCTTCGTCCGCCAGCGAGGCAGAGGCTGTGAAGAAGATTCGTGCGATGGTGGAGGCAGAGGTATTGAAGCTCGTTAGCAAGGTGGACGATGCGGAGCAGAGGAAGATGAAAGAGGAGATGGAGGGTGTGACCCGAGTTGTCGGTGTTTCGTACCCCGGGGGGTGTCACATCAACGAGTAAATTTCTAAGTGTGCTCCCTAATCCGGATGGTGATGCAAGAAGGACACAAGATTTTTATCCTGGTTCGGGCAAAGGAAGGCCCTACGTCCAGCGGGGGGAAGAACTTGTATTATCTTGCACCTAGGTGCTCGTACAGGGGTGAGTACAAGGCAGTCCTGGGACTTGGTGTGTGACGGTGTGTGTGTGTAGGCATGAAAGTCTCAAAAGCCTGCCCTAGACTAGGCCCTGGCATCCCCTTTTATAGGCCAAGGGGAGGCTCAGGAGTACAAGAGTTGGTAGGGCAATCGTATGCGTGACGTCGAGGTACGGGTGTCTAGTCGTGTCGCTGGAACTGTGGGTGCCCGTCTCGATCCGGTTTAAGCCTGTGGATCCCTGCTTTTACCCGGGTCGAGCCTGTAGCAGCATGGTCGACGATGGGATGGCTGTCCTTAGCTGACGCGAGCCGATGTAATCGAGGCATGGGTGATGATGGCCTGCCTGGGAAACCCGTCGTGCGGCCATCGAGGTGGGATGGACGTATTACTGCTCATCCCGTACACCGGTCACATCCGCCATCATTTCTCGAGCGGCGGCGGAATGTCTCGAGGGGTCGACGACCCGAGTGATGGGATGGTGCGACGTGCGTGATGGTAGGGAAAGTTGACCATGGCTTTTTGAAGGGGTGCCGTACGCGACACAGTGCAAGGCATGGCGTAATAGTGGCGCCTGCCATCCTCGAATCCAGGGGATGGGCAGCGTAATGGTGGAGGCGACCGGCGTACGCTCCACTATTGCGGGCCCTGTAGCCATGGAGTTAGGCGGTGTCAGTGTACTTTGGCACTGTTCGAGCTCTGTAGCCATGTGCGTGCCCTGAAAAGGCAATCATTGCGGGCAGACTCGAGCGGTCGCTCGCTCGAGCTGTCTCCATCTCCGTCTCGAGTGGCTGCTCGTTCGAGCAGTTCCCGTCACCGTTTCGAGCGGTCGCTCGCACGAGCGGTTTCCGTAATTCTTTCTCGAGCGGGCGAGCGGCTGCTGCTCGAGTTAGTGGGTTCTGTGGCTTTGTGGGCTTTGATCGCTGGGCCGGCCCAGTACGAAGTGAATTGGGGATTTCTTTCGGTTAGCCTTTGAGATTTAGAGAGGGGTGAAGATGGTTCGCATATCTCTAATCCCCCTAGTTTAGGACTCCCTAATCTAGGTACCCGACACGAGTGAACCGGGTTTATGACTTGTTGGGTATTGAGTACCGGACCGAGTCTGATGCTGCTGCTCCAGCGAAGGAGAAACAAAAGAGGGTTAGGAAGCGATCGGCGACTAAGGCGGCTTCAGAGACCTCCGAGGTTTTCTGTCAGCGATGATGTCCCTGCCCCCGCCGGTGGAGGTGGCCATGGAGGTGGGAATATCCAGAAGACGTCGGCCGGCGGCCGCGGTGGTGGGTCGGCGAGGGTCACTCGCTCAGCCACGGCCGACGTTCCTGCCCAATCTGCGAAGGAGGCGCTGAATGTTCTTCCTGTTGCCCAGCGACCTCCACTGGCGCCTAGGGGTGGACGGGGACGAGGGCTTGCCAGAGGCCGCGTTTCTTCTTTGGCTTCACTGGCGGTGCCAAAACCACCTCCAGTTTTGGCTGTCAGTTCCTCTAGCAGCAGCAGCAGCGAAGACAAGTCCTCTGGCAGCTCGTCCCCTTCTGGTCGCACGGGCGACAAGGCTGAGGAAGAAGTGGACATTACTTCGTCCCACATCCAGGTGCAGCAGGCCCCGGCGGGGGTTCAGCAGGAGCCTGCTGCTCAGGAGGTTGCGGAGGGGCAACAAGGAGGAAATGGCCAGGATGTGGCTATGGTGGATGCGGAGGCTACGTCTGGCGCGCACGACGAGCCGCTGGAGTATGAAGGGATCCATATCTGGGTCGATGGGGAGGAAGCAATACCTCCGCCCCGTACGGAGCCTGGGAAGAACGCCTTGGGCAGCGTTGCACCGAGCTCCTTGCCTTACTTCACCCAGTCGGCTGGGGTGAAGGATCCCAAGGTGCACCTCTACACCAGCGCAGACCTTCGCGGCTGCCAACTGATTTGCAGCGAAGAGGAGCGGAGGTTATTGGTTCCCGCTTTCGGGCGTGTCGGTATGCCGAAGCGGAGCTATTGTGGCGGGGCAAAAGGTGGAAAACAACTTGGTTGACATAGAGGCGAAGATGGTCGAGGTGATTCTCGCTTTGCACGGGGCTCGCGGCAGCGTTTTGCAAAGGGGGAAGCGGAGGCCCAGGCAAGGATCGTTGAGCTGGAGAAGAATAACAAGAGGCTCGAGAGGCGTGTTCAGGAGCTTCTCGCGGAGCAAGCGTCGATTGACTCTGAGGTGAAGCAGCTTCGTGCGAGCTCCAAAAAGGCACGTGAAGATTGCGACGATGCTATGTCGCGGAACCTGGATCTGCGGGAGGAGTTGCGGAACGCCAACAAAAATTTAGAAGATATGAGGAAAAGGGCGGAGGATGCTGAGGGCCGCAAGGAAACCTTCGAGTAGTGTGCTAAAGATGCGGAGGAAAGGGAGGCGGATTTGATGCGCGCCCTTGTGACTCGCATGGCGCATGTCAAGCAGACCTTCGATGCGCAGCTCGCTCACACCGGGGGAGCTCCCACTAGTTACCTGCCTGCCGATCCAAGCGTCGAAGGTTATGTGGAGTGGCTGACGGCTGAGCTGAACTACCTGACTCTCTTCTTCGACCAGTTGACCGAGGCAGGTATTTTCTGCGGAGGTGCGGCCACTGCCTGTGCCCTTAGGGATGCGGGGAGCAAGCATGCCCGCAAGATCATCGGCGCTGACTTCCGCTGGCCCACTGTCGAGGAGGTCCGTGAATCAAAGAAAGATTCTTTGGTTGCCGCTGTGGGCCACGCGGTCTTCGACAAGTTCGCTGTCCGCGGAGGTACTAGACTGGCGTACGAAATCGTCACCGAAGTTGCTGCGGGGGTAAGAGTCGCACGACTATTTTACCGATGAGTAGGTGTTCTGATTATTGAGTTGCATTGATTTCTAAGGAGGCTTTCCTGGCTTTCGCAGATTGACGTGCTGAACGAGGGGACGCAGGATCAACCACCTCCGGAGGAAGGCAACGCCACGACGACCACCGGGACGACCGCCGACGGAGGTTCGGCGCCAGGACCCGTGAACACAGGCGCGCAGGAGGCTGAGACTGCCCCCGCAATCAACCCGCCTCCGGAGGGCTCCGTAGAAGGACAGGTTGGTGTTACCCCCGGTGACCAGGCTTAGAGTATAGTTGGTTGGCCCTATCTTCTTTTGGTGAGACTTAGAGAGAAATTTGGTTTGAACAATTCGCACTGTGTGCTTTCTGGATGCCTGTAAGATACATTGAGCCATAAGGCTTTTTGGTTTGGTTATTTAATGCTACCTTCGGGCTTTTCGCCTTCCGGTATTCGATTGACGGTTTGGAGTTCTGCCTTCGCGCTTCTACTATTTTAATACGCGGGTTTGGTTCCGAGGGTTAGGGCGGGGGTTTGAGCGGGCACTGATCGTGTGCCTTCGCTGCGCAGGTTCCATTGGACTTTGGACCGGCCATTTTTAATGTGGTTCCGCTGATGCTGAACCGTCAAGACTTTTTTATGACGGGAGCCAGCTGAATTAATCTGAGGGGCAAGAATCCGCATGCGAAGTTTGATAGGATTTGGTGGTGGAGAGTAGCGAAGTACGATCGGTCAGTTTAGGAGTCGCGGCAACACCTCTGAATCTCTGGCCGTGGAAGACGGTCTGGGGAATCCGGAGGCAGCAGTGATTTGCTTATTCCAAAGGAGGAGCCGGTGGAAATAGAAACGCGTGATCTCCGCCAATGCTTTCGCTCGAGAGTGCTTGAAGGTGACTTACCACTCGTGGTAAAAAAGTTGGCGGGGCTCTTGGAGTGCCCCGATTCTTATTGAAGACAGCGATGATGATGAGACCGATGCTGTCTGTCAGCCTCCCCCGGAGGTGGTAGTTATTAGTGACGACGAAGATGACGAATGTGTTGCTGGTCGTGAGATAATTATCATGAACGTGGAGGAATTTGTTCGCATGGTTGCGGAGGTGCTTGTCGATGGTATACTGGAAGGTGTCGTGCAATCGATGGCTGCGGAGGTGACTCGGCCATGATCCCGGCGGAAGCGTGGTCGAGTATTGCATTATTATGTTGACTCCCATGGTCGCTTGAGGAGGTGACTTGTAAAGGAATCTTTTAACTTGTTGCTGTTAATAAGTGTTGTGTTTGTTTGCGGAGGTAATAAAATGCGATGACGCCTAACTTTTCAAAAGCGAGGCTCGCGTTTGTTTATGGAGATAGTAAAGCGTAGCGATGCCCAACTTTTCAAAAGCGAGGCTCGCGTTTGTTTGCGGAGGTAGTAAAGCGCAGCGATGCCCAACTTTTCAAAAGCGAGGCTCGCGTTTGTTTACGGAGGTAGTAAAGCGCAGCGACGCCCAACTTTTCAAAAGCGAGGCTCGCGTTTGTTTTCAGAGGTAGTAAAGCACAGCGACACCCAACTTTTCAAAAGCGAGGCTCGCGTTTGTTTACGGAGGTAGTAAAGCGCAGCGACGCCCAACTTTTCAAAAGCGAGGCTCGCGTTTGTTTACGGAGGTAGTAAAGCGCAGCGACGCCCAACTTTTCAAAAGCGAGGCTCGCGTTTGTTTTCGGAGGTAGTAAAGCGCAGCGACGCCCAACTTTTCAAAAGCGAGGCTCGCGTTTGTTTTCGGAGGTAGTAAAGCGCGACGCCTAACTTTTCAAAAGCGAGGCTCGCATTTGTTTACGGAGGTAGTAAAGCGCAGCGACGCCCAACTTTTCAAAAGCGAGGCTCGCGTTTGTTTTCGGAGGTAGTAAAGCACAGCGACGCCCAACTTTTCAAAAGCGAGGTTTGCGTTTGTTTACGGAGGTAGTAAAGCGCAGCGACGCGCAACTTTTCAAAAACGAGGCTCGCGTTTGTTTACGGAGGTAGTAAAGCGCAGCGACGCCCAACTTTTCAAAAGCGAGGCTCGCGTTTGTTTACGGAGGTAGTAAAGCGCAGCGACGCCCAACTTTTCAAAAGCGAGGCTCGCGTTTGTTTACGGAGGTAGTAAAGCACGCGACGCCCAACTTTTCAAAAGCGAGGCTCGCGTTTGTTTACGGAGGTAGTAAAGCGCGGCGACACCCAACTTTTCAAAAGCGAGGCTCGCGTTTGTTTACGGAGGTAGTAAAGCGCAACGACGCCCAACTTTTCAAAAGCGAGGCTCGCGTTTGTTTATGGAGGTAGTAAAGCGCAATGACGCCTAACTTTTCAAAAAGCGAGGCTCGCGTTTGTTTTCGGAGGTAGTAAAGCACAAATACACCCAACTTTTCAAAAGCGAGGTTTGCGTTTGTTTACGGAGGTAGTAAAGCGCAGCGACGCCCAACTTTTCAAAAGCGAGGCTCGCGTTTGTTTTCGGAGGTAGTAAAGCGCAGCGACGCCCAACTTTTCAAAAGCGAGGCTCGCGTTTGTTTACGGAGGTAGTAAAGCGCAGCGACGCCCAACTTTTCAAAAGCGAGGCTCGCGTTTGTTTACGGAGGTAGTAAAGCGCGCGACGCCCAACTTTTCGAAAGCGAGGCTCGCGTTTGTTTTCAGAGGTAGTAAAGCGCAGCGACGCCCAACTTTTCAAAAGCGAGGCTCGCGTTTGTTTTCGGAGGTAGTAAAGTGCAGCGATGCCCAACTTTTCAAAAGCGAGGCTCGCGTTTGTTTTCGGAGGTAGGAAAGCGCAGCAACTTATATTCAGTTGATACAGGATCTTTTGCACGAACTGTAAGCGGAGCTCAGCCTACATGTGTTTACATAGCACTAGTTTGGCCTTTGGAACAGCAGTCCTATGAACTGAAGCGTGTCCTTCGCATCGGAGGTACTGACTGATGGTGAACCTTGGCTACGGAGTAGCGGAGGTTGATAGTTTCGCAGCATCAAACCGAAGGTTGAATTCGGAATCGCGCGCTAGTTTGCCTACTTTCGCGTGTTCAGACTTTTGCTTAGGCACAGCTCTTCCTGGGTTCCCAGCGGTGGTTTAAGCTGCAACTGATGTCAAGTTATGGCCTTGCGCGTGACTATATAAAGCTGCAGGGTTTTGTTGCGAAGGTGGTTGTGGGAGGGTGTGTGCAAGTGATGGCCGGTAAGGGTATTGCGCTTCATGCCCCTGAACTTCGGAGGTTGTTATTGCGGGGGTTGCGGTGGTATTGGCTGGAAGCTAGCTGGAACTGTGCTAAAGCAGCTATGCTGCGGAATCAAGACCTTCGACTGTATAACTGGCTTAGGCGCTCTCTCCTGACACCTCTCATTCCTATGGAAGTGGGTTAATGGCCATACATGATCTGAAAATGCTTGGGACTGGGTGTTGGGCCTTGCTTAAATAAGTTGGTTTTGGTGGTACTGATGCTGGCGCTGACATGATGGTTTGAGATTAGGTTTGAATGCTGGGATTTGCAAAGTACTATGGTGGGTGCGGTGGTTGGGGAAAGGTACAAGGCTTTTAATTTTCAATCTGACATGTACGGCGAGGGTTTGGTGGGTGAGGACTATATATGCAAGTGTGCTGGCTAGAGGTGAATGGGTAAATGAGTGAGGCGCTGCATTGGTTGGAGTGATTTTGGAACCGTGTGGGATTGACTGTACTTGGGATATGCTTTGTGCTGCAGATTTTTGCTGGTTATTGGCTCTGGAGAAAGGTTTTGGTTTACTGTTGGAACAAAAGTTGCCCTGATGCGGTTCTTGGTTTGAGGGGTGAAGGACTGCTGGTGCTTATGCCTCCGCTCCTCGCCCGCTGCGAGGGTCGGGGTGGAATTTGTATTGATCGCAGCCCCTGGCCCAACTAGCGGGGGTCTGCGGATTTTGATGCCTCCGCTCCTCGCCCTCTGCGGGGGTCGGGGTGGGGTTTGCTTTCCTCGCAGCCCCTGGCCCAACCGGCGGGGGTCTGCGGGATTTTTGTACCTCCGCGCCTCGCCCTGCGGGGTCGAGATGGAGTTTGCTTTCATCGCATCCCCGGCCCGACGGCCCGACGCGGGGGTCTGCGGATTTTTGTACCTCCGCGCCTCGCCCTCTCGCGGGGTCGAGGTGGAGTTTGCTTTCATCGCAGCCCCGGCCCGACGGGCGGGGTCTCGGGATTTTTGTACCTCCGCGCCGCCGCCCTCTCGGGGTCGAGGTGGAGTTTGCTTTCATCGCAGCCCCTGGCCCGACTAGCGGGGTCTGCGGATTTTTGTACCTCCGCGCCTCGCCCTCTGCGGGGGTCGAGGTGGAGTTTGCTTTCATTGCATCCCCTGGCCCGACTGGCGGGGGTCTGCGGATTTTTGTACCTCCGCGCCTCGCCCGCTGCGGGGGTCGAGGTGGAGTTTGCTTTCATCGGATCCCCTGGCCCGACTGGCGGGGGTCTGCGGATTTTTGTACCTCCGCGCCTCGCCCTCTGCGGGGGTCGAGGTGGAGTTTGCTTTCATCGCAGCCCCTGGCCCGACTGGCGGGGGTCTCTGCGGATTTTTGTACTCTCCGTGCCTCGCCCTCTCGCGGGGCCGAGGTGGAGTTTGCTTTCATCGCAGCCCCGGCCCGACCGGCGGGGGTCTCGCGGATTTTTGTACCTCCGCGCCGCCCTCTCGCGGGGTCGAGGTGGAGTTTGCTTTCATCGCATCCCCTGGCCCAACTGGCGGGGGTCTCCGGATTTTTGTACCTCCGCACCTCGCCCTCTGCGGGGGTCGAGGTGGAGTTTGCTTTCATCGCATCCCCTGGCCCGACTGGCGGGGGTCTGCGGATTTTTGTACCTCCGCGCCTCGCCCTCTGCGGGGGTCGAGGTGGAGTTTGCTTTCACCGCAGCCCCTGGCCCGACTGGCGGGGGTCTACGGATGGGCTTGCATCTGGGTGACCTTCGACCAGGGTCGATTGTCAGCCCGAGGCAATCCCTGCACTTAGAACGGCTGCTGATGAGGGCGAGGCACAGCCTAGCCCGTTTCGGCGGTGGTAGACAAGCAAATCTCAGGGAATCAAATCTTTATTACATAGATTTCCTACCTCATCAAAAAACTTTATGCCCTGACATAAGGAAAAAGAGTGCAGAGATAGTCTGTGCTTGCGAAGGAAAGAAAAAACTGGTACGAAAGTAGAGGTTACATAGTTTTTTAATGGACCATTATGGGTAGTACTTGCGGAGGTCGTCGATGTTCCACGTGTGCGGTAGTTCGCGACCTTCGGCATCCTGGAGGTGGAACGATCCCGGCCTTGCGGAGCTTGAGATAACGTAGGGGCCGAGCCACTTGTCTTGGAGCTTGCCCGCCATCTTCGCGTTCTGCTTCTGATCAATACCATGTCTCCTTGGTGGAGCTCGCGTGGTGAGACCTTCTTGTCTCTCCACTTCTGGGTTTCAGCCTGGTAGCTGCGGAGGTTGTTGACCGCTTTGCACCTTACTTCCTCGAGTAGGTCCTTGTCCAGTGTTTCATCTTGATTTGGGGCATCGGAGGTGGTTCTTGGTGAGCCATGGCGGAGCTCTTCTGGGAGGACGGCTTCCTCTCCATAGAGCAGCTTGAATGGGGTGATGCCGGTGGCTCTGCCATCGGAGGTGTTGTGAGACCATACTACAGTGATGAGTTCCTCCGCCCATTTGCCCAGTGGCTTGTCTGTGAGATTCTTTTTGATTCCTTGCAGTATGATTGCGTTGGCCCTTTCAACTAGCCCATTAGACTGCGGATGTCTGACTGAAGCAAAGTGGATTTTAGTGCCGATTTGGAAACAAAATTCTTTGAAGGCGAAGCTGTCAAATTGGGTTCCATTGTCAACTGTGAGATCCCTTGGGACGCCAAAGCGACAAACGATTTGCTGCCAGAAGAACTTTTGTACTGTAGCGGAGGTGATGGTGGCAAGCGCCTGAACTTCGATCCATTTGGTAAAGTACTCTACCGCTACCACCGCGTAGCGGAGCTTCCCGGGAGCAGTCGGTAGGGGCCCGACCAAGTCCATGGCCCAGCGCTGCATTGGCCATGTTGGGCAGATTAAAGTGGTCGGAGCTCCAGGTTTGTTTGAATGGTTGGCGGCCCGCTGGCAACCTTCGCAATGTCGCACCAGCAAGGAAGCATCGGACAGGGCGGTAGGCCAATAGAACCCTTGTCAGAATGCCTTTCCAACCAGAGCCCATGGGCCATTATGTGAGCCACAGATGCCCTGATGGATTTCTTTGAGTATGGCGATACCTTCGCTAGTGGCGACGCATTTTAGCCAAGGAGCGGTGACCGAAGCCTTGTAAAGGTTTTGGCCTTCGATCTTGTACCCTCGCGCTCTCTGAATCGTTCTCTTTTCTTCTTCCTTCGATTCGGGTTCATAGAACCCTTTGATGTAAGCTGTGATGGGAGCCCTCCAATCTTCGCTGGATATGATATTGACCGTCCTTACATGTTGTGCGTTGCAGGTGATCGCCGGTGCAGTGAGGGTCTCATAGAAGACATCCGGAGGTAACGGTATTGCTTGAGCTGCTGCCTTTGCTATTTCATCTGCCCCTCTTTTTTCACTGCGAGGGATGGACTTTGTGGTGATGCCCAAGAAGAAAGCTTCTGCTTTGCGGACAGTGTGAAGGTATTTCTGTAGCTCCGGGTCTTTTGCCTTGAAAGTTTTCTCAATGTGGCCGGCGATCACCTGAGAGTCAGTCCGGATTACCGCCCGGCGCACCGAGAGAGCGCGAAGCTTCGCGAGAGCCAGAAGGACGGCCTCATACTCGGCAGAGTTGTTGGTGCATTGAAACTCGAGTCTTGCGGCATATCTGAGATGAATTCCCGAAGGAGACGTCAGGATTGCTGCAATTCTGGCTCCTTGAGCTGCCCATGCTCCGTCCACGTGCACTGTCCACGGAGGTTCAATGTCTTCTGCCTTGTTGTGAGGATCTGGTGTCCAATCCGCAATGAAGTCTGCTAGAGCTTGTGATTTGATCGTGTGTCTTCCAACGAAGGTTAGCGTGTAATCGCTGAGTTGTGAAGCCCACTTGGCGATTCTCGCCTCCGCTCCGGTTTACGAAGATGTTGTCCAGGGGGAACTGCGAAGGTACTGTGATGGGATGGGATTGAAAGTAGTGCTTGAGTTTTTTCGCAGCCATGACCACCGCGTACGCGACCTTCTCGAGCTCCGAGTAATGCTTCTTGGGGCCCTCGAGAACCTCCGATACATAGTAAACAGGGATCTACCGCCTTTGGTGCTCCTCGAGGGTTTCTTTGACCAGAACGGCGCTGACTGCGTGGGGCGATGCAGCGACATATAGCAATTGCGAGAGTTGTTAACTTGAGCAGGTACTGTTTGAGACTGTCGAAGGCAGCTTGCTGGGGCGGACCCCACTTGAAAGGTTCGCAGGTTTTGAGGACTTCAAAGAATGGCAACCCTCGCTCTGCAGACCGCAAGATGAACCTGTTGAGCGATGCCAATCGCCTGATCAAGCGCTGGGCAGATTTCCTTGATGCCGGAGGTGACATAGAGACGATGGCATCTATTTTTGTTGGGTTGGCTTCAATTCCTCTAGCTGAGACGAGACAACCCAGAAGTTTTCCTTTGCTGACTCCGAAGATGCATTTCTCGGGGTTGAGTTTGACCTTCGCCTTTCTAAGCTTGTCGAAGGTTCTGGCTAGATCGGCTATGTGGTTGGTTCTGAGTTTGCTCTGGATCATAATGTCATCGACGTAAGCCGAGACTGTTGGGTCATCTTTGAAGACCTCCGCTGTCATGCGCGCGAAGGTTGGGCCCGCGTTGCGGAGCCCCTCGGCCATTCTCCCGGCGCGAAAAGTGCCATCGGGGTGATGAAGCTAGTCTTTTCTTCGTCGTCCTTGTTCATCCGCATTTGGTGGTAGCCGGAGAAGCAATCGAGCGAGAGATAAAAGTTCACAACCCGCCGCGCATCCACGAGGTAATGGAAAGCAATCCTTCGGGCATGCCTTGTTGAGACTTGTGAAATCAACACACATTCACCACTTGAGGTTCTTCTTTTGTACCAGCACCACATTGGAGAGCCGGGTTGGATACTTGACTGCGAATGACCTCCGCTTTAAGCGGGCGATCTACCTCCGCCTTGGCGGCTGTTTTTCCTTTCTTCGACATCTTGCGGAGCTTTTGCTTTATTGGAGGATGATCTTTGTTGACGTTGAGGCAATGCTCAATGAGTTTTCTATCTACACCGACGAGGTCCGAA
Source organism: Themeda triandra (assembly GCA_018135685.1). Lineage (NCBI taxonomy): Eukaryota > Viridiplantae > Streptophyta > Magnoliopsida > Poales > Poaceae > Themeda > Themeda triandra. The sequence continues at coordinate 13,503 of JAENPR010000019.1, read as the reverse complement.
GCCGACCATGCGAAGGCATCGCTGTTATCGCGGAGGAATTGAACGAGCTGAGCTTCAAATTCGGTGTCTAGTAGAGCTGATATGATGACTTTCTTTTCAGGATCGTCCGGGAATAGCTGAATCTTTTTTGTCTCTTCTTCCGGCGTGCGTGCGAATGTAACCAAGCTACGTCTACCTTCGGCTCGCTTCGTTGCTCTTTTCGTTCCTCTTCTTGCTTCTTTGTCTCGCTCCTTTTCTTGGAGGTAGTGGACGTTTTTCCGCCGGAGTGGCCGCTTGCTCCGCTATTCGCCGTGTTGTGGTCCCCGTAGACGGCAACGATACCTCCGGGTGCTGGCATTTTCATGCAAAGATAACCAGGATGGATTGCGGCGTTGAACTGATTGATGGTACCTCTTCTGAAGATAGCGTTGTAGTTATATGGGATGTCAACAACATCGAAGGTAATGTGTTCCGTGCGAGTGATGGATTTGTTACCAAAGGACACTGGTAAGGTGATCTTTCCGATTGCTTTGATCTCGCGGCCACCGAACCCAAATAGCGGATGTCCCGTTGGTTGAAGCGAGTTTCGTCGAGTTTCATGCCGTCGAATGTAGATGCAAATAGGATGTCGGCGGAGCCGCGTTGTCCACAAGGATTTTTGTCACCGTCCACTCCCGCAACGTTTGTTTCTATAACCATCGCGTCAGTATGTGGGTATTGCTTGAGCTTGAGGTCTGAGTTGTTGAAGGTCAAGGGAATATGGGACCAATGATCGTTTCTGTGTGGTCCTTCACTGGCTACATGGTTGACCCGGCGAAAGTGCTCTCTGCGCTGCCTTTTGTTGCCGTGATCCTCTCCTGAACCTCCGGATATTGCCATGATGACCCCGTAGGTGGTTGTGGGGTTGTTTACTGCAGTCTGTGCCCCCTGTGCTTCTCCCTCGACCTTGACTGGTTGTGGCGGAGGTAAAGTTGGTAGAGGTGGCGGCGGTGGTAGAGTTTGTACTTGGGCCTGTTGGGCGATTGGTTGGGGTTGTTGGTACTGCTGTTGTGCTTGGCGATGGTAGTATTGCTGCCGCCGGTTGTGAACATACTAGCCCTGAGCGAAGGTCGGCTGAGGGTAATGTATTGGTTGTTGATACGGGGGTTGCTGAGCTCGGTGGTTGTGGTTGTACCCCTGATTACGGTTGCGGGGGTTTGGTGCCACTCTGCGAGTGTGGTTGACTGTTCCCGCTTGCGGAGCTGGTGGGGCTTGGCCATCCCTGCATCCAAGCCCTCTGATGTACCAGACGCACTGCTTGGTGTAATGGTCGCTGCCTTTCCCACAGAAATGGCAATAATGCAGCTGCGAAGGTTGCTGTCTCTGCTGATCCGAGTTGGTCATTCTTACGTTGACTTGCGGCGGGGCCGTGCAGGGTCGGCGAGGTTTTGCCGAGCTTGCCGATCGTGGCTGCCGTCAATAGCGTTAACATTTCCCATATCGATGCGAGGGTAGTCGTTGCGGAGGTTCGAATTGCGCTCTCTTTGCTGTCATTGCGGAGGTTGGGTTGACTGAGACTTGGTGCGTTAATTGTTATCTGCTCTGATTTGCTTTTCCATGATGTCATACAGTTCAGCGATGGTTTTTGGTTCCCTTCTTGATAGCTTCGACGAACATGGTCCTGGCTGGATCCAACTTGTCACTGCCAAAATCATGACTTCGTCCGTGACACCGGGGGTGCGATTCTTGGTGTTAAGGAATCTTTTCCACCAATCTTGCAACGGTTCATCGATTCTTTGCTTGCAATTGAGGAGGGCGGTGGCCTTGGCTGCGGACCGACTGACACCTTTGAAGTTTGTGCAGATTCTCTCGCGAAGGTCATCCCGGCAAGACCGGATGGATCCCGCGAGGTTGCTTGTACCATGTTTGAGCAATATCCCTAGCCACGATCACGAAAGCTTTGGCCATGATGTCCTCATCACCTCCGGCGACTGAAACGGCGGCTTCATAAGACATTAGGTATTGGCGCGGCTCATAGGTGCCATCATACCGTGGCAGATGCTGCATGGCGAACCCTGGGGCCACTCGGTGATCTGAAGGTCATATGACAAGGGAGACTTGGAGTCATAATGCGGAGCCCGCGGCGCGGCTCTTGGTTCTGGAGCACCTCCACCGACGGCCGCCGGGTAAAGGATGTTGGCGCGGAGGTCTGGCTCCGGGCGAGGTGGGTGGGGATCTTGCTGCTGCTCCAGTGGAGGTTGTGCGACTGGGTGGCACACGGGAAAGGCCGGGTCTCTGCAGTTCCTCACCTCCGCACCTGCTTCAGCAGCTCTAATGCTTTGCTCGATGCGGCGGAGCTCTGCTTCTGCTTCCTCTGTCCTGCGCCGTATGGTTGCCGCTCTTGATTCTCTGTTGATTTGCTCTAGGTGTCTCTTACCGGCGAGGATGCTCTCTTGGAGCCGTTCGAGATGCCCGGTCAATTTGTCTTCCTTCGAGGCTTCACTTTGTCGGATCCGTTGGAAATTCCATCCCGGAGGTGTGAGGGCGTGGCCGGACGATGATGTCCCGGACCACCGGGTTCGCCGACTTCCGGATGCGACTTGGTCCGGGTTGGCGTCAACTCCCAAGTTTGCAGATTGGTCGAGCGGGGGTTGCTCAGAGAGGGGATTTGGCGGAACAATACCTCCGCCAGCGAGGGTTGGATCCGCGTTGGCTCCCTGTGCGGAGGAAAGTTCGCTAAGGTTTGGAGCCATGGCTTGTTTCTTTGTAAGAATCCCACGGACGGCGCCAACTGATGGTGTAAACTCTTGCCCCCTACCCTCGCCGATGTCCGGAGGAGGAGGGCGAAGGTTTCCCGCATGAACGTGAGATCTCGCACAAATGCCAAAGAGAAACACGTGTTGGTGGGCCCCCTTAGGAATTTTTGCATTAATTGGGACTAAAAATGTCAAGAGTTTCCCCTCTTACACATGCCATACCCCCGGTATTTATAGGCCATACCAAGGGTCGCATGGATTTTTACACTAGGGTTTCAACCCTCATCACACTTACAAGTGGGCCTCTGCAGGGGCATTATCGTACATTGCAAATTTTAAAAGCATTTCCTTCTAATCCTATCCCAAGACGCCACGTGTTACGCCTTCCCGAGGACTCCACGTGTCGCCCTTTGCCGCCGCCACGCGTCGGGCCTTTGGCATTGCCCCTTGTCGACCTTGTGGGCGACCGTCCGAGGTCTTCCGCCGCCCGGGTGGATGGACGACTCGTCCGAAGGTCTTCGGGAACCCCGCTCATCGCGGAGGTCCGTGAAGACTCCGCCAAACCTCGCATACCCGCACGATAAGAGATTTGAAGAACACTATTGTGGAGGTAAGACGTACCTTCGCCGAATCGTTAGGACGGAAATGGAGACCTTCGCCATGAATGGGCGCACCATGGCGAAGGTTGTCCTAGATCGCTTGGCGGTTTTGCCTGTCTTGGCCCACGCTAGGGCCGCGGAGCTAAGTAGGGGGGTCCTAGCGGAGGTTGTTCCCCCCAACAATTTGGTTTTCATCTTATGGCAAACTTGAAATGTAAACAAACACACTTAAAGAAAGCAAACTAAACAAACTCTTGAAACAAGTAAGCAAATTTTTATTGGTTTTTTAAGGTTTTCGATTTTTTTTAGATACATAAACAAACTAAAAAACAAACCGAAATAAAAGAAAAGAAATACTTATCTTGATAATGGGGGTCCTCCCCCAAGCTAGTCTTGCGGCGGTGGTGGATAGTGGATGCTCAACATGTCCACCAAGCTATGCAGCATAGAGGCGGCTTCTCCCTGATTCTCTTGAATGGTGCCTAGTGTCTGGGAGGTGTTGAGGTTCCACTGATGCTGGTCATTCCACCTCTGATCATGGTGACTCAGAGTGGCAGTGGTGTTGTGTTGAAATGCTACTTGTTCATCATAATGCTGATGGGTAAAAATAAACCCAGTGGCATCAGAGTGGCGACGTGGCTCAAAGCCATGGTGTGGTTCTTCTTCTTCATCGGTCGTACCAAAGGGGTCACAAGAGTATCTTGGTGGTTGTGAGGGTCCTGCTTCTGATGGTCCTGGCTCTGATGGTCCTGGGGTGGTGTATGGTGGGTAGAAACCATAGAATGGTTGTGATGGTTGGCTTTGTGGTGGGTACACCCATGAGTTTAGTGAGTGGTGATAAGGTACATCCCACTCATTGAAACTGGCATGTCTTGGTTCCTTCCGGGCGGTTTCGGCACCACGCCAACCGGTTCAAGATTTCCACATGTCACCTTGTCCGAGCGGACTCTTCGGGACAAAAGTGCTCTCTCATTCACTGGTTCCGCCTGCAACTCAACATGATATTCTTGCACATCAGCTGCAAGTCGACTATTCTGATCTTACTTTCATCGTCTCGGGGGAAAAAGGTTGCTCCTATCCAGCGATGCAAAAATCTAAGCGTAGGATGTTCTATGTCTGCGGTGCGGTGCGCTAGGTGATAAGGTCCTCTAGCAATGCAACTCCAGAACCTATGAGCGTCAAAATCACCTAGTGCTGCATTTAAGTCTATGACGGCATCTTGAGGGAAACCTAGGAGGTTGCTAAGGTTTCTCCATGAGACAAAATTCCAGAGCAAACATTCTAAAATAAACCCCATTTTTAAATGTGTGTCGGAGGGTGCTAAGGAATTCTATGGTCAAAAGTTTGATCCCTTTCTCGGAGGTTTGCAAATGAAGTCCATCCAACTAGCGGAAAAATTGTGTTGAATTCATGAGCCATACCGTGTCTAAACGAAGTGTCGGATCGATGACCGGCGTGTGGGTGAAGTGCTTGTTCTTGAGCTTCTTGTATATCTCCTTCTCTTGGGCGGTCTTCAGGACGAGGTCGGATGTTCTCATGAGAACTCTTTGAGATGCTGATGGTGCTGCTGCAGGTGCTGTTGGTGGTGCTGCTGGTGGTGGGTCGACACTCATGTCGGAACCAGCCACCGAGTTCTGGCGAGATGAACTCCTTGTCCTGATGCTCTTGATAGTTCCAGAGATCCCCTTGAAGACACCCTTCATCCTATACTTGCTCAAAAGAAACAAAGACAAACACTAGTGGAGAGAAGGATTAGCACAAGGTTAGTGTTGGGGGGAACAACCTCCGCTAGGACCCCCCTACTTAGCTCCGCGGCCCTGACACGGGCCAAGACCGGCAAGACTCGCGGTGCAACTTTGGACAACCTCCGCGGGGCACCCAATTATGGCGAAGGTCGCTAGGCTCGTCCTAGCGATTCGGCGAAGGTACGTCATACCTCCGTGTTCACGCTCTTCGCCCTCTTATCGCGCGAGTAAATGAGGATGCCAAGGAGCCTCCCGGACCTTCGCGATGGGCGGGGTTCCCGAGGACCTTCGAGGAAGGAGCCACCTGGCCCTGCAGGCGATGGAAGACCTCCGGACGATCGCCCGCGGGATCAGAATGGGGCAATGCCGAAGACCTGATGCGTGGCGGCGTCACGGGCGACGCGTGAGTCTCGAAGGCATGGCACGTGGCGTCCCGGGATAGGTCTAGGAGGAGATGCTTTTAATTTTGCAAAGTACAATATTGCCCTTGTTAAGGCCCACATGTAAGTGTAACCAAGGGTGAAACCCTAATGTAAAGAACCACATGACCCTTGGTATGGCCTATAAATACCAAGGGTAAGGCAAGTGTAAGGGGAGAGGACTTTGGACATTTTTAGTTCTAATTAATGCAAAACCCCCGATGGGGCCCATTGATTCGATCCCACTTTGGCAATTGTTTGAACCCTCACCCCCGTCTCGGGAAACCTCCGCCCCTACTCCGAACCCGGCGAAGGTAAGGGGGCGAGCGTTTATACCAATAGTTGGCGCCGTCCGTGGGGTTCGAACAAAAGAAGCAAGCCATGGCTCCAAACATTAGTGAGCTTTCCTCAGCACAGGGAGCCAACGCGGATCCGACCCTCGCTGGCGGAGGTGTCGTTCCGCCAAATCCTCTCCCAGAGCAACCTCCGATCGAGCAATCGGCCAACTTGGTAGTTGATCCCAACCCAGACCAAGTCGCACCGGAGGTCGACGAGCGTCGGTGGTCGGGATATTATTATCCACGGCACCCTCATACCTCCGGAGATGGCATCGCCAATGGATCCACGACCGACGTCGAAGCTTCGGAAGAAGAAAAGTTGGCCGGAGCATCTAGAACGGCTTCAAGAAAGTATCCTCGCCGGCAAAAGGCACCTAGAGCAAATCAACAAGGAATCAAGAGCGGCAACCATCCGGCGCGGGAAGGAGAAGCGAGCGAGCCGCCGCATCGAGCAAAGCATCGTGCAGCCGAGGCAAACGCGGAGGTGAGAAACTCACGGGACCCGGCTCTCCCAGGGCATGCGCCAGCCGCACAACCTCCGATCGAGCAACAGCAAGATCCCCACCCACCACGCCCAGAACCGGACCTCCGCGCCAACATACTTTACCCGGGCACGGCCGGGCGGAGGTGTTCCAGAGCCAAGAGCAGCGCCGCGGGTCCCGCACTATGACTCCAAATCCCCCCTGTCATACGACCTTCAGATCACCGAGTGGCCCCAAGGCTTCGCCATGCAACATCCACCGCGGTATGATAGCACCTACGAGCCACGCCAATATCTAATGTCCTACGAAGCCGCATTGTCTCAGCTACGGAGGTGACGAGGACATCATGGCCAAAGCCTTCGTGATCGTGGCGAGAGATATTGCTCAAACCCGTACAGCAACCTCGCGGGATCCATCCGATGTTGGGATGACCTTCGCGAGAGAATCTGCACAAACTTCAAAGGTGTCAGTCGGTCTGCGGCCAAGGCCACCGCTCTTCTCAATTGCAAACAAAGAGTTGATGAGCCATTACAAGATTGGTGGAAAAGATTCCTCAATACCAAGAATCGCACCCCGGTATCACGGATGAAGTCATGATTTTGGCGGTGACGAGTTGCATCCAACCGGGACCGTGTTCATCGAAGCCGTCAAGAAGGGAACCGAGAACCATCGCGAGCTCTATGACATCATGGAAAAGCAAATCAAAGCGGTGCTAACAATGAACGTGTCAAGTCTCGCGTCCCAACCTCCACAACGACAACAAAGAGAGCGCAATCCGAACCCTCGCAATGAGTACCCCCGCATCGACATGCGAAACGTCAACGCTATTGATGGCAAGAACGATCGCAAGCTCGGCAAGACCCTCGCCGGCCCCGCACAACCTCCGCCACAAGTCGATAGAAGACTCGCCAACTCGACGCGAGAGACGAACCTCCGCCGGCTGCATTATTGCCATTTTTGTGGAAAAGCCACGACCACTACACCAAGCAAAGTGTGTATGGTACATCAACGGGCTTGAATGCGTAGACGGCCAAGCCCCACCGGCCGCGCAGGAACAGTCAACCATACCCGCAGAGCGGCACCAAACCCCCGCAATCGCAATCAGGGATACAACCACAACCAACGAGCTCAGCAACCTCCGTATCAGCAACCAATTTACTACCCTCAGCCTACCTTCGATCAAGGTCAATATGCCCACAACCAACGCGCAATACTACCATCGCCAAGCGCGAAGAGCTAGTGATCAACAACCCCAGCCAATCGCTCGGAAGCCCAAGTGCAAGCTCTACCTCCGCCACCACCTCTACCAAAGCATTACCTCCGCCACAACCAATCAAAGTCGAGGAGAAACACGAGGAGCACGAGACGGCGGTCAACAATCCCACGGCCACCTACGGGGTCATCATGGCAATTTCCGGAGGGTCGGGAGGATTATGGCAATAAAAGACAGACAGAAACACTTCCGCCGGGTTAATCATGTAGCCTGCGAAGGTCCTTACAGAAATGATCATTGGTCGCACATTCCCTTGACCTTCACCAGCTCAGATCTCAAGCTCAAGCAATACCCACATACTGACGCCATGGTCATAGAAACAAACATCGCAGGTTGGACAGTGACCAAAATCCTTGTGGACAACGGCAGCTCCGCCGACATCTTATTCACATCCACCTTCGATGGCATGAAGCTCGACAGAAATAAACTTCAACCGGCAGGACATCCGCTATTCGGATTCGGAGGTCAGCAGATCAGAGCAATCGGAAAAATCACTCTACCGGTATCCTTCGGCAATAAAACCATCGCCCGCAGGCACATCACCTTCGACGTAGTTGACATCCCATACAACTACAACGCTATATTCGGGAGGGCACCATCAATCGCTTCAATGCTGCAATCCATCCCGGCTACCTTTGCATGAAAATGCCAAATACCCGTGAGGTATCGTAGCCGTCAGCTACGAGACCAAAACACGGCCAGAATAGCGAGCAAGCAGCCACTCCGGGGCGAGAAAAATGTCCATTGCTCAGGAGAAGGAGCAGAGACAAAGAAGAAGAAGAAGAACGGAAAGAGCAACGAGAAGCGGGGAGCCAAAAATAGACAAACTGGTTACGATGGCCGCGGAATGGAGGAAGAGACAAAGAAGATTCAGCTATTCCCGGACGATCCCGAAAAGAAAGTCATCATATCGGCTGCGCTAGATACTAACTTGAAGCTCAACTCATCCTGAAAAGGCATCTGTGGCTCGCACAATGGCCCACGGGCTCTAGTCGGAAAGGCATTCAGACAAGGGTTCTATTGGCCCACCGCTTTGTCCGACGCTTCCTTGCTGGTCCGACACTGCGAAGGTTGCCGACAGCCGCCAACCATTCAAAGGCCGGGGCTCCGACCACTTTGATCTCGCCCGACATGGCCAATGCGCGCACCGGGCCATGGATTTGGTCGGACCCTACCGACCGCTCCGGAAGCTCCGCTACGCAGTGGTAGCGGTGGAATACTTTACCAAATGGATCGAAGCTCGGGCGCTTGCCACCATCACCTCCGCTACGTACAAAAGTTCTTCCGCAAAAATCGTATGCCGCTTCGGCGTCCCAAGGGATCTCACAGTTGACAATGGAACCCAGTTTGACAGCTTCGCCTTCAAAGAATTTTGCTTCCAAATCGGCACCAAAATCCATTTCGCTTCAGTCAGACATCCGCAGTCCAATGGGCTAGTCGAAAGGGCCAATGCAATCATCCTGCAAGGAATCAAAAAGAACCTCACAGACAAGCCACTGGGCAAATGGGCGGAGGAACTGATCACTATTGTTTGGTCTCACAACACCTCCGACGGCAGAGCCACCGGCATCACTCCATTCAAGCTGCTCTATGGAGAAGAAGCCGTGCTCCCAGAAGAGCTCCGCCATGGGTCACCAAGAACTACCTCCGATACCAACACTCAAGATGAAGCGCTCGACAAGGACCTACTTGAAGAAGTAAGGTGCAAAGCGGTCAACAACCTCCGCAGCCTACCAGTGAAACCCAAAAGTGGAGAGACAAGAAGGTCTCACCACGTGACCTCCACCAAGGAGATATGGTTTTGATCGGGGAGCGGAACGCGAAGATGGCAAGCAAGCTCCAAGACAAGTGGCTCGGCCCCTACATTATCACAAGCTCCGCAAGACAAGGCTCGTTCCACCTCCCGATGCCGAAGGTCGAACCGCCGCACACATGGAACATCGACGACCTCCGCAAGTACTACCCTTAGCGTCTCACAAAGAACTATGTAATCTCTACCTTCGCATTATTTTTTCCTTTCTTTCCTTCGCATACATAGACTATCCTTGCACTCTTTTCCTTATGTCGGGGCATGAGGTTTTTTTAAAGAGGCAAGAAAATTATGTAATATAGCAAAGATTTATTTCCCCGAGATTTGCATGTCAACCACCGCCGAAACGGACTAGGCTATGCCTTGCCCTCATCGCAGGCCGTCAGAATGCGGATTGCCTCGGGGGCGACAGTCGACCCCGTCGAAGGTCACCCCAATGCAAACCCATCCACGAGACCCCCGCCACTTGGGCCGGGGGCTGTGATGAAAGCAAAACTCCACCTCTCGACCCCGCAGAGGGCGAGGAGCGGAGGAGCCACCAAAATCCGCGAGACCCCCGCCACTTGGGCCGGGGCCGTGATGAAAGCAACTCCACCTCGACCCCCGCAGGGCGAGGAGCGGAGCCACCAAAATCCGTAGACCCCGCCACTTGGGCCAGGGGCGTGATGAAAGCAAACTCCACCTCGACCCCCGCAGGGGCGGGAGCGGAGCCCCCAAAATCCGCGACCCCGCCACTTGGGCCGGGGCCGTGATGAAAGCAAACTCCACCTCGACCCCGCAGAGAGCGAGGAGCGGAGCCACAAAATCCGCGAGACCCCGCCACTTGGGCCGGGGGCGTGATGAAAGCAAACTCCACCTCGACCCCGCAGAGCGAGGAGCGGAGCCACCAAAATCCGCGACCCCGCCACTTGGGCCGGGCTGCGAAGAAAGAAACCCCACCTCGACCCCCGCGGAGGGCGAGGAGCGGAGCCACCAAAATCCGGGCAGACACCGCCACTTGGGCCGGGGCTGCGAAGAAAGAAACCCCACCTCGACCCCGCGAGGGCGAGGAGCGGAGGTGGCCAAAATTCCGCGGACCCCCGCCGTCGGGCCCGGGGGCCGAAGAAAGAAACCCCACCTCGACCCCGCGGAGGGCGAGGAGCGGAGGTACCAAAATTCCGAGACCCCCGCCGGTCGGGCCAGGCTACGACAAAAGCAAACAACACAACGATCCCGTAGCGGAGGTGCGAACTTCGACACACCCTCGCCTTCCAAACCAAAAAGAGTACCACTACAACGTACCCTTTACCCCTAAACCAAAGCCGCTGGATACGTAGTTTCTCCCACATACAATCAATACAAATTTCCGCCCCCAAAACCTCTCCGTTCAACACTAAGTTTCAACCCTTCACCCGCAGCAAGACATCCTCATATATAGCCTTTACCCATTAAACCCGCTGTACAAACCAAAACGGCGAGTTAAAAGCTTCGTACGCCGCCTAACTACTACACATACCCCGCACCTTACAAACCCCAAGCATTCAAACCAAATCACAAGCCTTTACATCACCCCAACACCAGTACCATCAAAACACGCTTATATAAGCAAGATCCAATAGCCAAAACCAAACTCATCAAGCCATGTCCGACCATTAGCAAAAACCTATAGGAATGAGAGGAGCCAGGAAGGAGAGCCTAAGCCAGTGTTTGAGCCGAAGATCTTGATTCCGCAAAGGTAGCCACTTTAGCACCGCCCTCCAACTAGCCCCAAAACAATGCCGCAACCACCGCGCCTATTTCCTCCGAAGGTCGAGAATGAAGCGCAATACCTTTACCACCCGCCGCTTGCACACACTCCGTCGCCCACCTCCGCGGCCAAACCCAACAGTTTTGTACAAATGCCACGCGCAAGGCCACAACTTGACATCTCTGCACCGCGCATACCATCGCTGGGAACCCAGGAAAGCAAGACTAGAATCAAAGTCCAAGCAGCAAATGCAAACAAACTAGTGCCTGGCTCTAGACACGCCCGCTCACGACCGCGCGACGCACCTATCCTCCGCGGCTCTACAACATCCGGGAGTACCTTAGCAACCAAGGTTCATCATCAACCGTGAACCTCCGCGATGCGAAGGACATGAATCACCCCAGAACCGATGTTCCAAAGGCCAAATCGGGTGCCATGTAAACACATGTAGGCTAAGCCCGCTTACGCCCGCGCAAAAGATCCCGTATCAACTAAATATAAGTCTTTGCACTTCAATACTTCGAAAATAAACGCGAGCCTCGCTTTGAAATGTTAGGCGCCGCCGCGCTCTTATACCTCCGCAAACGCACGCGAGCCCGCTTTTGAAAAGTTGGGCGTCGCCGCGCTCTTATACCTCCGCAAACATACGCGAGCCTCGCTTGAAAAGTTGGGCGTCGCCGCTGCGCATATCCGCAAACGTATGCGAGCCTCGCTTTGAAAGGCGGGCGCCGCAAACATACGCGAGCCTCGCTTTTGAAAAGCTATCTCCGTTTCCGCGCTCTATAAAAGTACGCGAGCCTCGCGCTTTTTGAAATGTTAGGCGCCGCCGCGCTCCTATACCTCCACAAAAAATACGCGAGCCTCACTTTTGAAAAGTTGGGCGTCGCCGCGCTTTTATACTTCCGCAAACGTACGCGAGCCTCGCTTTTGAAAAGCTGGGCGTCGGGCCGCGCTCTTATACCTCCGCAAACATACGCGAGCCTCGCTTTGAAAAGCTAGGGCGTCGGGCCATGCCTTAACTACCTCGCAAACGCACGCGCCTCGCTTGAAAATGTTAGGCGTCGTCGCGCTCCCTATACCTCCGCAAAACGACGCGAGCCTCGCTTTTGAAAAGTTGGGCCGCTGCGCTCTTATACCTCCGCAAATAGTACGCGAGCCTCGCTTGAAAAGTTGGGCGTCGCCGCGCTCTTATACCTCCACAAACATACGCGAGCCTCGCTTTGAAAAAGCTGGGCGTCGCGCGCTCCTATACCCGCAAAATACGCGAGCCTCGCTTTGAAAAGTCTGGGCGTCGCTGCGCTTCTACCTCCGCAAACGTACACGAGCCCGCTTAAAAGTTGGGCGTTCGCCGCACTCTTATACCTCCACAAAAATACGCGAGCCCGCTTTTGAAAAGTTAAGGGCCGCCAGCGCTTTACTACCTCCGAAAAACATACGCAAGCTCGCCTTTGAAAAGCTGGGCGTCGCCGGCGCTTTCGCGGTCGCCAAGAAGACTAGTGCGAGTCTCACTCTCGAAAGATAGGCGTCATCGCAACAAACACAACTTTCATTAACAACAAGAAGTTAAAGTTTCCCTTTTACAAGTCACCTCCTCAAGCGACCATGAGAGTCAACATAATAATGCAACACTCGACCACGTTCGCCGAGATCGTGGTCGAGTCACCTCCGTGCCCATCGATTGCACGACCTCTTCCAATATGTCGTCAACAAGCTCCTCCGCAACCATGCCAACAAATTCCTCCACGTCCGTGATAACTATCTCACGACCGCCAACACATTCGCCGCCTGCTGCCGCCACAACTATCACCTCCGAGTGAGGCCGCCGATTTGCGTCGGTCTCATCATCGCCGTCATCAATGAGGATTGGCGCGCTCCAAGAGCCTCGCCAACTTTTTACCACAAGTGGCAAGTCGCCTTCAAGCACTCTCGAGCGAAAACATTGCCGGAGATCACGCGTGTCTATCTCCACCGGCCCCTTCGAATAAGCAATCCACCACTACCTCCCCGGATTCCCTGCATCGCTTCCCACGCGCCGGTCCTGAGAGTTGGCGCGACCTTTGAACCGACCGATCATACTTCGCTACTCTCCACCACCAAATCCTATCAAATGTTGCATGAGGATTTTTGCCCCTCGATTAATCCAACTAGCTCCCATCATGAAAAAATCTTGACGGCTCAAAGATCAGCGGAACCACATTAAAAATGGCAGGCCCAAAATCCAAGAGGAACCCAAGGCAATGGGCAAGACACGATCGTCGGGCCAAACCTCCGCTCCAACACACGAAACCAAACCTCGCACAAAACAAGCGGAGATACCTAGGCGTAACGCCAAACACCGATCGAATTCATGAAGGAAAAGCCCAAGGTAGCACCAATCAACCAAACCGAGAAGCCTTA